>CM056996.1:131908740-134308740 GCA_029891345.1 Dryococelus australis
CTACAAGGAAAGACTTTGAGCACTGTGGTACTTGCTTTTTATTCTGTTAACCGTTCAAAATCGTGCCTACGTTAACCTTATGACAACTCGGATGTGTCTAGCTAACTCCGTTCGGCTGCTCCCCAGCCCGCAATTAATCTAGCGCACTCCTAGATGGAAGACTTCTCTGGTGTTAGAAAACACAATCTTCACAAGGAAAGGGGTTGACAGCTGCTAGGGTGGACTGTAGATTTTTCCTGATGACAGGGCGCATAGAATTACGAAATGAACAAACACGTGTGATTATTTGGCATCACTAACGCGGGCTCGTCTTGCCGCACGTGGTTAGTGAGGTGACTACCTATACACACTGCTGGCTAGGATGGAAATATCACCGTACCACTTTACATGATTAATACAAATACATATGAAATATGATGGGACACGACATGGATGGTCACAATAAAAACACACATGCGTGAAAGTAAAGTTAGATGGCACGGATGCCGCTGGATACGATTCGTAGCGGATCACGTGGTGTAAATGAAACTTTAGTTTTTCTCTATAAAAACGGAAAATTCTGTACAGGCAAATTATTATTGATAGAAAAATGTTCTCCTGCAAGTTGTGGCTTTGTTAGGGTTTTAGCATGCCTGTTGGTGAGAAAATCAATCTTGAGATAGACTGCGTGGTCATACATACAAATCATCAATTACGTGAAAAATACATAGAACCCTGAAATATATTATGGCGCACATGATTTTATACAAATAAACTCTCAAAGCGCATGGATGGTGGGGACATTGACTTGGCTGCTATTAACCATGTGGTCGCAAGTGATGTGGCCGTAAAACAGTTAAACATGAAACTACCCTGAAATGCATACGTGAAAATAAAGCCCTTAAAATTGCACACAATTATACAGAAATTTCACTGAAATGCCTTTAACATTGGCGAATGGCGCCTGATTCAAAGTTGAGCCGGCCGCGTGGCCCCTCTCACCTTTCTGCACCTCTGCATTTGTATTCAAAAAGCCACAAGGGCACAAATTACTAGGTTAAGCGGAAGCATAATGCTTGGGAATGCCGGGCAAGACGTACGCAGAACAAAGGTTAACCGGTATGCTAAAGTGAAACTATTGTAATCTAAATCAGTGCAAAAAGTTTGTGGTGCGTATGAGACAGTGTCTTACCCTGTCAGCTTCTCCGCCGTCTGTCCTCCGTGGCTTCCAGGTGTTGCATGTGATGCAACTCTGCACATGTTTTCGCACATCCCCTTGTATTCCGGGCCAATGGAAAAACTTTTGGACGTTTCTACGTGTCTGTTTGGATCCTGAGTGACTGTGCTTGCGACTGTTATGGCCGTATGTGAACACAAGTTCACACGTTTCTTTTGAAACATACGTCCGCCATTTTGTGTAATTACTGGGGCATTTTACTTGGATTTCCCTGTCCACTACTCTGAATATCACGTGGTGCAGTGTTGCCGACATTGTACATCATTCGGAGAATTTTCTTGTGCAGTGTGTACCTTTCTTAATACATAGCGGACATTTAACGAGACAAGTTCTCCGGATGGTGTGGCAACAATACTTGGCAAAACAAAAGTTGGTGGTTCTGCTACTGGCGTGGTACGGCAAGGTGGTAGTGCCTCCTCCCGTTCAGCGTCATCTGTTACCATTATGTTTGGACACTGGTTTCTGGAGAGGGCTGCTACGAGTTTGTTGGTTTCTTTCACCAAGTGTCCTACTCTGAAGTCAAACTCCTGTAGTAGAAAAGCCCAGTGGGAGAGTTTGCTCTTCCCCTTATGCATGCCTTCCAACCAAACTAAACATTATCAGTTTTCAAGGTGAACTGTCTGCCGAACAGATACGGCCTGTACTTTTGTAATGCGTGAAAAATTGTCAAGCATTCCTGCTCATTCACGTGATATTTCCATTCGGCATTCTAAATTTGGCACTGTGGTAATTTGTTTTTCCCAGCGTTTTCCCACCTGGTATAACACTGCTCCAATACCTTCTTGGCTTGTATCTGTCTGAACGACAACAGGTAATTCCAGGTTAAACCTGGCTAGTGGTTGACAATTAAGAACAAGAAGTCTGATATCTTCGTATGCTTGATCAGCTTGAGGTGTCCATACAAATTTACATTTCTCACACAACAGTGCAGTTAATAGTGCAGTAATATCAGATAAGTTCTCTCAACCAATTTATTAAACCAAAAAGTTTTCGGACTTGTTTAAGTTATCTGGGTGCGGTTTAACTTGTATCTGTTGTACGTGTTCGGGTCCATCCCCTGTTATATAGTGCCCCAGAAACTCCATCTTACTCATACCTAATGTACACATCGACCTTGCATGTCTGCTTGTGTTAGTCTTTCAAACACAAGACTCGGGTGGTGCAGATGTTCTTCCCAGCTGTTCGACCATACAAGTACATCATAAAGGTAAGCCATCGCAAAGTTTCCTATGTAACCATCTAATACATTTACCATCTAGTTTTAGAATGTGGCAGAGGCACATTTTAGGCCAAATGGCATTGCAACAAACTGAAATCTATGCCCGTCTAGTGTGGTAAAGGCTGTTTTTTACGATCTTGTGGACGGATAGGTACCTGCCAATACCCTGACTTAAGGTCGAGTGACGTGAGTACAGCAGCTGGCCCTAGTGTTGAGTGTCCTTGATTTTGATTACTGGAGGTGGCATATTTACAGTTATTTTGTTAAGTGGGTGAAAAACAACACGAAACCTCCATTCACCATCCTTTTTAAGGGCTAGTGTAATGCCCGAGTTGTAGAGACTCTGCGTATGTTCAATAACATTGTCACTGAGCATTTCACATACCTGTTGGTTTATTACTTGCTGGAAGAAAATAACTGGATCTCGGGGCTTGGAGTACACCGGGTCGTTATACATCATGATGTTAGTGCGCTGCAGCTTCCCATCGGTGTGGAACACGCTGGCATACTCGTCCAGCAGGTATTTGAGACGTTGATGTTCGGGCACTTCATGCTTGAACTCTCTGAGCGGCACGGCAGCTGTTGTCGCCAGCGGTGTTGTTCCTATTGTGTATAGCATCCATCTTCCATGCATCTCCATGTGAAGACGATCAAGATGTGGTTTGATCACTTCCTGACGGTCAATCAAACATGGTAACCCCGGAATCATTTCTTCACAAAAGTCCAGCACAATGTGAACATTGCATTTTGTAACTAGTTCATGTGCTCCCATGGTTATGTGCACGATGCTTTTCATCTCGCCCTGTTGGTTGGTTGGTGGCGAACTGCAGGGGACGTGGTGGCACTATTATCGCCTGGATTAACCCCTCATGTACAAAATTATGGCTTGCTGCAGTGTCAATTACAGCAACCACATTTTCCCCTTAAAGTTCTACCTTGACCCTTAGTGCACGTACAGTACTATCCCTAACCTGAAACACTTTTGCACCTTCATTAGGCGAATTCCTACGATCTGGCGGTGAGATTGGTGCTGCAGGTGCTGTTTTGCCAACCTCTCTACTCAGTTTCTCGACGGATGACCTTGATGGTAATTTTCTTTGATATGGTTAGTTACTTTGGCCACTGTTAGATCTCACGGGTGTAAACGTTGGTGGTGGCCGCGTAACATCTGGCAGCGCGGTGGGTTTTGACGTGTGGAAACTCTGCCTCGGGGATTGGTATGTCTGTCCCGCTCGCACATCCTGCTCATAGAGGTACGCCTCCCATTTAAACTGCTCTACGCTCACACGTGATGCTCTTCTTAGATACGGCCTAATGTCCGGTGTTGACAGAGCTACAATGATCTCTAATACTCCACGCATTGGTTGACCTGGGTTCAGGTTTTTGAAAAGGCATAATTTATGCTGGATGAACTCTTTCATCCCTTCTCGCTCCTGCAGTTGTTCACAAGACAATCACGTTTGTGCCTAGATGGCATCGCCATCTGTATTGAACTGTCCCAGTAACCTATCACAGAATTCTTCGCATGTTATGCGATAGTCTCTCACTAGTTTCACCACGTGGCAGCGGTTCCCCTTAAACTGTTTGTGGTGACCTCAGTCTAATCTTCATGGTATAGTCAGTGTCTGTGTAGTTTCTCTTCGCATACCGCTAGGAATGTGCTGGGTCCTCTACATGTTGTCCCGTAAAAGTTGGCAAAAGTACATTACGCTACGTCCTGTTAAGCCCTGTGGCGTGTACGTAATGAATGCTGGCAGTGGCGTGGGTTTTATATCTGGTGGTGTTGGTGGCAAGATATTTGTACAGTTCATCTTACAGCATTCTTCACAGTTTATAACACCATCGCGGAAGGTTACATACTCATCCGGCCCTATGCATCGCAAAGGAGTCCCGTTTGCACTGTTGGCAGTGTACCCACTTTGTTACCGCCCCATCACATCCGGTGCACGTGCACAGGCATGTTTCTGACGGCGTTGATGCAGTATCGGATGTATGCTGGCATAATGGTTGATCCCATGAATTTTAAGCAAACAAGTTCACTTCACTCAATTGGCCACAATGTACACATTGTTCGACCGGCATATCCAAGTAGTTCGCAGATGTCGTGGTTTGCAGACGCAGAAATCTTTAGCACTTCTCGCGGATGATCCGGTGTGGTGTCCGCCATTTTAATGCTTTTGACACGAATTATGTGACACGGATGAAACACACTGGCCCCACTTGGGAACGCCAATTGATGCTGTCGGGGGAGACACAAAACGAACTGTGACACAATAACTTACAGTATATGGGCACCAGCGGTGTTTTCCCAGTCATCGCACTGTTGAGACTGTTCTCAGGGATGCAGTGGGTCCTGTGTCCATCTCACCCGAGCGTACTTACAAAACACTTCATTACTAAACATCATTACTAAATGTTTATCACTGAAAAATGGTAAGAGGTTGCTGTCACTACAAGGAAAGACTAACCACCCTGATACTTGCTGTTATTCTGTCACTCGTGTAAAATTGTGCCAAGATTAACCTTATTAATTTCGGACATGTCTAGCTAACTCCGTTCAGCTGCTCCCCAGCCCACAATTAATCTAGCACACTCCTAGATGGAAAACTTTTCTGTTGTGTTAGAAAACACAATCTTCACAAGGAAAGGGGTCAACCGCTGCTAGGGTGGATTGTCGATTTTTCGTGAAGACAAGGTGCAGAGAATAATGAACAAACACATGTGATTATTTGGCATCACTAACGCTGACTCATTGGGGCTCGTCTTGCCGCACGTGGTTAGTGAGGTGACAGCCTATACACATAGCCGGCTAGGATGGAAATATCACCGTACACTTTACATACACAAATACACATGAAATATGATGGGACACAACATGGATGGTCACAATAAAAACGCATATGCGTGAAAGTGAACTTAGATGGCCCGGATGCTGCTGGGTACGATTCGTACCGGATCACGTGGTGCAGATGAAACTTCAACCTCTCTCTTTAAAAACTGCAAATTCTGTTCAGATAAATTGTTAAATGTTCTCCTGCAAATTGTGGCATTGGTAGCTTTTAGCATGCCTGATGGCGGGAAAGTCAATCTTCAGATCGACTGTGTGGTCATACATACAAATCAATTACTTGAAAAATATATGGAACCCTGAATGAAAAATTACATAAAATCCTGAAATAAATTATGACATACATGATTTTACACTCTCATAAAACGCATGGATGGTGCGGGCATTGACTTGCCTGCTATTAATTATGTGGTTGCAAGTGATGTGGCCGTAAAACAGTTAAACATGAAAACTACCCTGAAATACATACATGAAAATAAAGCCCTTAAAATTGCATGCAGCAATTATAAAGAAATTACACTAAAATGCGTTTATCATTGGCGGATGGCGCCTGATGCAAAGTCGTGCAGGCTGCGTTGCCTCTCGAACATCTTTCTCCTTCTATTCATTTATATTCAAAAAACTGCAAGGGTACAAATTATTAGGTTAAGCGGCAGCATAATGCTGTGGAATATCTGGCAAAACGTTCACAAAGCAAAGGTTAACCGGTACACTAAAGTGAAACTATTGTAATCTACATCAGTGCATAATGTTTGTAGTGCATATGTGACAGTGTCTTACCTCGCCAGCTATCCTTTATGGATTGTCGAGAGGCAGGGGTTGTGCGGACGTACCATGGCTCTACGGGGTTCACACAAGTGGAAGTGCTATGCACTTCGAGTAAAACTTTTATATTCTGAAATAAATTGAACACAAATAATTTAAATATTGAATCATGAGATTTAAAACTTGAATTTTCTGTATTCTTTAAATGTCTTTTATGACTGTTCATGCCGGAATAAAAATGTTCTTTATCTTTGCTCAGCGTGCATTTTGAATTCGTTACCAAATATTTTCAATATTATCAAACATACATTTTCAAACATTTAAACACTTGAGAAACCTGGAAGTAAAACAAGCCATAATTTTACACTTCAAATAAATATTCTGTTATTGGAAAGTTCAAGTTACGGCCTCTTTGCGCACGTGCATGCCCACGTCACGTGAGTGCCGTCATGGTCTTAACGCGGCTGGCTGTTAGCCAGCATCAATTTTGATAATTCCGTGTTTTTTTTTTTTTTGTTGGAAGTGTGATAACATATAGTCCATTCCCCATTGGAAGCAACTTATTCGGAACCCTGCTAAATATCTACTTGCAGGCCCGTTTCGCATCCTTCCGCCAAATGTAAACAAACATTTCCATGTGACTGCCATGTAGAATCTGTCAAAATTAATGTTTACATGCCATTGTGTGTGTCCATGTGTTCGTATACTTTCGCTACACCTAAAAATACACATTGGAATGTGACTTCTACTTTTATACCTGTCAAATGTGTTGTTTACTGTTTACAGCTTTTCAAAAAATTCTGTCTTAGGTCTATTTCAAAAATCATTTCATACGAATATTCACAGTTTAGGCCTATAACATTATTTAGGTCAGTTTTGACGTTTTAAAAATGCCTGAATTAACGATAGTTCTTACAGCTACGTTACATTAACATATTTTTTTCCACGACATAGCACATTACACGTAATGCACATTAATATTTTGCAGCGACTGTGTTAAACACTGTTACAACTGCGGGGTAATGAACTGTTGTATTTAACTTTTTGTTATTGATATGTGTTGGGTTATTTCTTTAAAAGGACGACTCCAGTTTGAATAACGAAGGAATAGTCCAACAAAAAAGCAACATTAAAATCAAGCACGCAACTAGTCACTTATTTTTTACTATAGAAACTTAAATATAGCTGTGAACATGCACACAAATAAACCTACTATAACTTTTATTCCGCTCATATTTATATGTATTGCTACGTACTGCGTATTAGGTTTATTGAAATTTATTGGGGCTGGGCTTGGTTATTTGGTTGGAATTGGTTGTAAATCGCGTTACAACACTGTTTCAAACACCCACCAGGGCAAAGGTACAATGCTGTGATAAATAAACAGACATGGACGTAAATAAGTAACTTTGCCATAAAAACAGTTTACATTTACAACATATAAATAGTTTGTATCAAATCACGCACACACAGATCCAGCACAACTATCACTACGCAGCTACACCACGTTATTTCATACGCAGCGGTTAATGACACACCGTAACAGTATATTTATTACTATCGCGGAAACACAGATTTTAACTTGCCTAGGTAGGTTTAAAAAACACAACGTCTACAAACATGATGTGGTAATTAGAAGTATTTTTCGGAGTAAGTATAAATTACGCTTCGTTTGGCAAAACAGCAAAACGCCATGTCATGGCTTGCCACGTCTGCCAACTTCACTGTTTCTGCCCCGCCATCATAGCTAAATATATTAAAATAAGTATTCAAACATTAAAATCTTTCTTCAGTTCTAAATTGCAAATTCTAAAAATCATTATTTTGCTGTAATAAGTATGAAATGTGCTAAAATTGAAAACATGTACAATTTGGCCACGTACTAGCGAAACGAAACTTCCGAGTGTGAAAGACAGAGAGAGAGCGCCAAGCCTCGCTCAGCAGACAGTTGCTTCAAAGTTGTTCTCGCTCGATAAACAACACCGTACCGTTACGGCCTACTCACAATATTTTCCGCTGTTATTTTGAACTGTAAAAATGAGATGTTGCCATCAGGACTACCTCAATATTTCAATAGGCACCGTTTAATTTACAAATAGTAATCTAGAAAACGAGCTTAAAATAATATTTTAACTGAACTATTTCTTACCAGTTGTTAACACGTTGCTGCACACTCTGTTAATTCATAATTCAAATAGACATTAATATTACAAGTTATAGAAGATATTATGGTACAGTTTCATTTATTCAATAATACAGTACTCTAAAGTTAACCACAGTGTTATATATTTGTGGAATTCATGTTATTGAAAAAAACAAGTTGACATGTTATGCCTAGTGTGTTTTTTCAAAGGTTGATTTTCATAAGTCGCTTCCAATCTGGAATGGACTATAGTTATGTTGTTAATGAATTTTTCACTGAGCAAACCCTAACGTAATACTTTTGACACTTTTTAGGCGGGTCTGTATTTGTTTGCAATTTACAACTACATTAAGTCACCATAGTTATATCTGCATGTGTTGGCTGAAAGTCACAATCTATGCCCCCCCACCCTCCAAGGATTACTTAATGTTTCCGCAATGTAACTTTAGTCATCCGCATGCCTTGCGTAATTGCAAATATGCCTGTGCAGGGCCTTGTTCTGCATGCCCTCTTAATTTTTCTATACCATCTTGTGTTCAGAAATAACTCATGTTATAACCAAACCTGCAGCATAATTACTTCATTTTCTACCTCATGGGGGACTTAAGGGTAAGGGTGATAAACCCTCAGAACCATCTGCAACCCACCTTTTGCTTAAGTCACATAAGTTGTGTAAATTTTTCTTACGTGCTATGTTTTGTGTATTGGAACAGCATTACTGGAAAGCCACAAAATACCACTCTGGCAAGTGTGCGCGCTCAGGAATCTGACTAGCCTCAAATAAGTCTGCCATCTCATGCAACATCGTAAGAAATAGGGCACAGGGTTCTTTAGCTCGAGCTTTTAGACTGTGGCCCACCTCAAGTTTCTTTTGCTAACCCGACTGGGTTCCTTTACTTGTTAGCTTGTACCCTCCGGACATTAATTTCCACCTTTCACACCTGTGATCACCTTTAATCATGTCTGTATGTTTTCAGATCTTGATTTTCTCTAATTTCTGACATTTAAAATGTATTAAACGTACATATTTTGTTATCTTATGCTGTCAAGGTTTTTTAGTAATATATTTGGAGCAAATTTTCTAACATAGTTTTGATAATTTGAAGTAAGGCTTTGTGGGATGGGAGACTAGTTGGTGTGTTTCTGCTATGGACAAAAGTGACTGTCAGAAGTGATTTGCATATAGATTTGGAATAGTCCTGCAGATTGAGCCACATGCATTTCATGGAGAAAAATTTTCAATCACATTTAAAGGAACTTGCTAAATAATATTTAGACGTAAAAAGGTTACGTACTAGCATAGTTGTTAGAAGTGAAGGAAGTGTATATATTAAACTTGACTGCCAAACTGTCATTCTTGACAAGTGAGGTTTGGATGACCCTGTTACAGAAATGATTACGAGAATACCAAAGAAATATTAACTATAGCGGAGGTGACAAATGTGTCATTGAAGGAGCAGATTGAGGAATTGCAGTGGCAGGTTGAGCAGCTAAAGCGGCAGGTCAGACACGGGGATGCTGCAAAAAAAGAAGCTTGTGAACTCCGCAACACAGTCGCTGCAATGCGAAGGTAAGTTCAGGCGACATGAATGTTCAATTGGTGGGCATATTGGAGCAGGGCAATATATGCATGGCTCAGTGTATCACAGTCTTTACAGAAATTGTTTGAGTTAGCTTATGTTTATTCATGTTGTTGGGGCTATTGCAATAAACTTTATGGGATGATGTGGAGCAAAAGAAGCACATTTCTGCCATTCTGTTATAATGAAATGTTCCACTGTTAAAAAAATCAACTTATTTTGTATTGCAATAAATACTGTGGCAGATGGGAAATTTTGTAGCAGAAGAAATTTCAAAGTTTGTACCTTCTAGCTGTAACATACTTGTTTGTAGAGACAGAGGTCTTGGCTAGCCTTAATTCGTACAATTTATTCCTTTTTATTTCGGAGCAACTGGCAACAAGTTAATGAATAAGAAGTGAAAAGAAAAATGCATTAATTAAATTCCTTAGTTTTACTTCAATTGTACCTGGTACATAGACTGTACACCAAACTTTGTACTGAACTTTATCATCTCTGCCATATATGTAAAAACTGCAGTTCTGTCCACTCAGTTCATATGTACAGAATTGCTTGCAAATTTAACTATTTCGCACCCATACACAAATACCCTATTCACCTTATATAAAAATAGTTACCTTCTCAGTTTGCACGTGTTTACTATGAATGTTTTTAGCAGAGCAGTAGATCGCACTATAAAACTATATTTCAACCACAGTAAGAATCTTTAAAGAACAATGTAGTTGGGTGCTATTTATATTGTACTAAATTCCACACAATGCAGCTTGATGGGATTTGGCCAAGAAATTGTACCGGTGTCAACTGGTAATAAGCGAGAAAGTTTGAACCTTAAATACCCAGGGCGCCTAGCCTTGAATATGCGCATGATCGCATGGTAATTGATGCCACAACACACATACCCTTGCTCTTGTGTTCTTCTGTTGAAAAACGCACCTCACATTGCTGGGAAGGTGCTAGACTACACAAATGGATTCTGCCCTGTCTTTGTTAGAATCGGGGGCCATCCTGCATGTAATTAGCAAAGCAGTTAAACATAAACATTTCAGGCAGTACATAAAATACATACAAAAATTTACTCTGTAAAATAGCCAGGTGGTCCACTCAAATTAAGATGAAGTTCCATCTGCATCAGCTTGGGTACACATTAAAAGTTCACATCAGGTAAAAAAAGCCTTGTGGCAAACCTAATTAAATTAAGAACCCCCGAAAGGCAGGTGGGCCAAAAACTGGCTGCGGGGGTGAGATATAAAGGTTTAGTATGGATAAAGAAACAGAATTACTGTGATCGGCGATGGAAAAGTTGAGGATCCCTGCAGGTCATATGGCATGCAGCCGACCAGCTCTAGCTCAGAGTGATGTGATGAATAGTGATCAGAAGTGGAGGTGCTAGCCCAGGCCGGAAGTAGCAGCTCTGTGCTGTCCACAAGAGCATCAATGTAATGAGGTTGGATGAAAATGGTATGGAACATACTATCACAAGAAATCATCACTGTAACATGTGCAGGTATATAATGTGAAACAATACTTAAATTTACCAACCCTTCAAATTACAACGTGCACAGAAGTACACTGCAAAAAAACACACAAGAATACTTACAATTAACAAGACCCTTTTTACTGTTGTCATCGGCCCTCGAGCCTAGTCCTGCTATGCTTTACACCAGGTGTAGATGCACCACACACATGTGGCACACGCTATCGCAACCTGCGCCTCGTACGTGCATAACTCATGACTGACTTACGCTGGCTGAGGAATGAGGTCGGGTGACAATGTCCTATACAAAATATAGTAACTTGGTACAATGATACAGTAGTCCCATTATAGCGAGATGTCATGGTTGCAGGTTCAATCCTCGCTATAAGTGTGTCCTCGCTGTCCCCGAATTAGACTGATTTTGATCCCCAGTAGGGCCTACTACTTAATCATTCCAAAATTGCTTTTAAAATTGTGTTCAAACCACCATAATGTAAAAATATCCTGTTATATGAAAAATTATTGCGTGAAAATGAGCGGAAAATCTGACAGCACGACGTAAGTATAACCGCTCAGCCTACAATCAGTTGCTCAGCCTACGCAACATTTCCCGCTGTCGCTTACTCGGCCACCCAAGCACTGCCCTGCAAGCGATAACTCGCCTGTCACAGCTCCGCCTGACTGCCTCAAACCAAATACCCGTATTTACTGGCATAATGCTCACATCAATTTTACAGGATTTTAGTGCAAAAAATTAGAGTGCATGAATTATGCAAGGAATTGCCAAGACGCGTGCATGTAAACATTAAAATAGGGTCTACTGTAAGTAATCCCTCACCAACAGCAAAAGATAAGTTTTTTTTAAAACCCAGCACTTTATTTATTGATAATGGATATGAAGAAACATATTCAAAATTAAATCGCCCGTGTTGCTGGGACTAGCAGTGAAAACATTGCACGTAGCTGGGCGAATGCCTATATTCTCTGCAGCGCGGCCGGACAAGCTTCTAGATTCTCGGTAGCATGGCTGGGCAGGGACGTAGATCCTCTGTAGCACGGCTGGGCGCTGCATCCTGCAGATGTCGCTCGGCTCTAGATCCTCTGGCCGTAATTTGAAGTAAGGCTTTGTGGCCTTACTTCAAACTGTCAATCAATTGGTCACTACACAATTATTCTGGTGGTCGGCGGGCGGCCACTGCCATCATTACAGGTCCAGTTCGCTTCGTAATAGCGACCCAGTATTGGGAAAACAGGACCTGCACGTTAAACTCGGTGAATTTTTGGCCCACTTCTCTATTGCTGTGTTCCTCTGCGTATGCAATTACCTGAAGTTTAAATGCAGCAGTTTGTTTGGCATATTTACCTATTATGCATTTATACTAAACAAAAATCAATATAAATGTAAACTATTCCCTTTGAATTTAAAAAACCACCCCTATACAAATAAATTCAGTGACTGATTTTGTTTACATTTGAAGTGCGGGCGTGGCAGCCAGAAATAGATAGCGGGACCAGTGACCTTGAAGTATCGGCAACCTGGCGCAGTTGAACAAAGCGTGCGCCTGTTAATTTTACATGCCTCGTTGAGAGAAACATGCTGCGTGAAATATTAAAGGAAAAGTTTTCCCCCCTAATGAGGCACCATAAAAACGGGGGTGAGAATTATGCCAGTAAATACTAGTTACTAAAAAATTATACTAACAAAACCTGCATGGTGCGAGACTTGCACAAAACCAGCAAAAATTCAAGGAAACTTTATAAAAATGGATTAAAATTAAGTTTGTTATAGCACAGCAATAAAATATAGTAGTAGTGTCCCAATCTTTAATTAGTATGACACAGTATGGAAAAAAACTGGCGAAAATCTCTTGATGTGTAGCTGTATTCGATTCCAGCTATTGCTTGGACTGTTATGTTTAAATGGAATTTGTTTTCATTTAACAATGTTCAACCCACATACGCCAATTTGTTTGAAATCACACAGTTGACAACACAATGACCATGAACGACTACGGAAAAGAACTGGTTCATGAAAACGGGATCAAGTTAGAAAGGGTGGGATTCTATTTATAGAACAATGCACCTGGTTTGCATGAGAGGGGGAGTTAGGAGGCAAGGCGGAAGAATGTGACAAGAGAGCAGCACACGGTACTGCAGTAAGCAAGGAGGCGGGCGAGGGAGTGGAGTTGCGGCAGACAGGTAACACAAGCGTGTTTCACAAGTTCACGAGTCCTGCCGCAATCCAGCTTCTTATGATCTCGCCGCATGTTTCAACTCGTAAAATTAAAATTTTTATGGAATATTTTTGACTTTTTACAGTTCCTCAAAAAGACCTTGATACACCAGTGTTCTCACAGTTGCCGTGCTCGCTAAAACTGTATTCTACTGTAATAATAAAATCACTATTTTCATACAGTGCGATCACTCCTTTTTTATTCATAGGACCTCAATTCATTAATAAAAATAATTGTTTTTATAAAGGACTAGCATCATAAATAATTACTCCATTAAACATTGCTAAAGGTTCTTCCGTGGAAAATTTAGGCCAAACCTGTATGAAAAAGAAATTCTGTGCCACCTTCATGGTTTTCTGGAGAAACAACTCAAAACTGTTGCGGATTAACTCACCACACGTCACAATTTGTCCAGAAAATACCTCGAACCAGGAGTAAAATCTAGAATAATTGTACAGCTAACAAAGCCCTTGCAGTTACAAACTGCAGAGCTGGCGTATGCACTTCCCAAGTACGCAAGTCTCACATATGCACACAAACGGGAAATCGTAAATTCATCTGTACAAATTTGTATGAAGACTAGCACAAAGCTCTACTAACCCTAAGGAACTTGCACCCGTTTGATCACTTATGCAACACATTTATTGTGTGTTCTTATACCAAACACATTGACAATCTTCATCCACAAAGTGCAAACAATTCAAAACAAATGTACATTTACGCTGAGAGTAATTTATTGCATCCTGACAGACGTTGGCTAACGAAATCCCAACCGCAAGAATTTACTACCCCATTTATCCACAACACAACAGTTAGTACATGACCAGCCAGCTGGAAACCACCATTCTCTCTCTCTCTCTCTCTCACTCTCTCACACTCTCACTCTCTCTCTCACACACTCACTCTCTCTCACACACTCACTCTCTCACACACACTCACTCTCTCACACACACTCACTCTCTCACACACACTCACTCTCTCACACACACTCACTCTCTCACTCACACTCACTCTCTCACTCACACTCACTCTCTCACTCACACACTCACACTCACTCACACTCACTCACACTCACACTCACACACACACTCACACACACCACTCACACACACACTCACACACACACACTCACACACACACACACACTCACACACACACACACTCACACACACACACACTCACACACTCACACACTCACTCTCTCTCACACACACTCACACACTACTAGGCAATACTAAACTTTTACTAACCATCACTGAAAATATACACTTAATAAAATATATGTTTTCTAGGACACTGTCACTACTGAATAAAAGAGTTAAGTTCACTGTGAGACTTGTTTTTATTGTTACTATGCATACACATCACCGTGCCAATTAAATGGTTATCTCGGTCATGACTAATCAATCCCGCTTGGGTGCTCCCCAGCACGCAATTACTCTAGCGCACGCCTAGATGGATGATCTCACCAAGGTGCGTGAAAGCACAGCCTTCACAAGGGAAGAGGGCCGACAGCCGCTAGATTGGACTGACGGTTTTTCCTGAAAACAGGACACAATGAATTACAAATAGAACCATTGATACATTAACACGTGTGATCACTCTGCATCACTAACGCAAACTCGTCGGGACTCGCCCTCCAGCACGTGAGTAGTGTGGTGACGGCCTATGCACAGAGCTGACTAGGATGGGAATAATTGCACCGTACACTATTTACAAAATTACATAAACCGTCAAGATACATGAAACAAGATAGGACACCAAGATCAGTATTCACAATAAACACACGTGTGAAAACAAGTTTAGATGGCGCTGATGCCGCTGGATGAAGTTCGTAGTGGACCACGTGGTGCAGGTAAAATTGCAATATTTCTGCGTAGAAACTGCAAATTAAGTTCAGACAATATTATTCTCTTTACCATTGAAGCGGTTACAAGCGTGTAACATGCCTGATGGCAGTAAAATCAAACATTAACTTGACTGCATGGTCAAGAACAAAAAGCATCAATTTACGTGAAATTACATGGAACCCTGACAAAAATTTAACATAGAACTCTTAATAAAATATTGCACATACGATGTTACATAAATAAGCTCTCAAAACGCAGTGATGGCGTATGCAAAGACTTTGCATCGGTCGGCCACGTAGTTATACGTGATGTTGCTGTAAAATATTCAAACCCGGAAACTACCCTAAAATAGACGCATAAAAATAAAGCTTAAAATTGCGTCTAGCAATAATGAAGTTACAATGAAACATCATAAACATAAGCAGATGGAGTCTGATTCAAGTTGCGTGGGTCGCGTGACCTGACATATTTCTACTCCTTCTCCTTAATTAAGTTAAAAATGGCGCTAGGGTGCAATAAATTAATAGTGGAAGCATAATGCTGGGGAAAATGCCTGCCAAAAACGTACACAAGCAAAGGTTGACCGGTAAACAGAAACCTAAATAAGTTGTAGAGCGTACATGACAATGTCTTACCTCGCCAGCTGTCCTCAACAGACTGTCCAGAGACTAGCGTCGCACGGACCTATCATAGCCGCATACGGGGTTCACATAAGCGGAAGTGCTATGCACACCGAGTAAAATGTTATTATTGGAAATGAAATGGCACAAATTAAATTTAATATTGTTTTACATTTTTATAATTTTCATATGTATGTAGTATTTATTTATGGCGTTCATGCCGGAATATTAGTATTCTTAATCTGTGCCATGGGCACTTTGAAATTTATAACCATACAATTTTATAATAGCATCAAACACTTTAAGACATATTAAACCATGCAAATACAATATCTCATTTTACACTGAAAAATTATATTTGTGGGAGTTCAGAATGATTATTGGCCTCTTTGCGTACATGTAGGACATGTGACACATGCGTGTTAAGCGCAGTCATGGGCTCGAGCACCACTGGCTGTAGTAGCTGACGTTGATGTTTACACTGTTTGTAATTTGTATTGGAAAATGAAGATGTAAGGAGATCTAGGTTGGTAGCAAGACAACTGAAGGAAGTTGGCAATAGTACAAATGTAATCAATAATTAAGATGGCGGCAGAGAATAACGGATGTACATTTATAATGCCAACAGTGTGTTATTTATTACTTACCTGTACTGTGTATAGGAGTTTGTCCTCGCATATTTGGATGATCTGATACTCAATGTGTGTCAAATAGCACACATATATATGTGAATTATACTCGATGTGTATCAAATAGCACACATATATGTGAATTATACTCAATGTGTATCAAATAGCACACACATGTGAATTAAAACCTAGTGAATTTATTATATTTTGGTCACAAATATTCACAGGAATATCATGACATAAAGAAATTTATATTTAACTAAACAGGGTAATGTTTGCTATGTGTTGATAAATTCTTATTTGTAGTATTATTTTACAAGTAATTGTAGAAATATGGAAAATTTCAAAATTTTCCTGTAACTCAGTAGTAAACTTTTAGGAATAGACTCAATTTAACCTTTAAAAACCTGCAATATAAACCAAATAAGATTGACACTGGCCATAGGCCAGCAGCACTCGGCCCATGATGGAGCTAGCCGCCGAGTGCACGTGTTACAGAAACACGTGGCACAGAAACACGTGGCTAATCACCGCCACAGACTTCCGATATAAAAATTGCTACTTAATGTCTTTGATATAAGGTGTAATATGTTTGTAGGGTACCATGTATGTTTTAAAATTTTGGGTATTTGAGTGCTACTGTGTTCTTTCCAGTTGGACATTTTGAAATATGTGCAGTGGTAAAAATGAACATATCTCGAGCAAAAAGGCAGTACAAAAACATTTAAAAATATTACCAGTCAACTATAGTATAAATTCTGTATTTAAAATATGCATTAATTTCATTATGTGCCATTTTAATTTGCCGTTTCTAACTTTCATGAAGCGTGCTCGCAACTTCCACTTGGCCGCCATGGTAGGTCCGCGCAGCCCCTGCCTCTGGGCAGTCATTCCCAAGAAGCTGGCCAGGTAAACACTGTCCGTATGCACCTCAAACTTTTTGCACTGACTTAGATTTCAATAGCTGACTTTAGTATACCGGTTAACCTTTGCGTGCGTACGTTGCCAGAATTGTCCCCAGCATAATGCTATTGACTTAAAAAGCCAAGGGCTGCAATTAAATTATTTATCATGTAAACGACGAGAGGAGTTGTTGTATCTGCGGAACCACGTGGCCATGCGAAGCTGGTATCAGATTTCATCCGCCCACAAGATGAGACTGAGCACCTTACTTGTGTTATTCTAATGTAATTGATTATGGGCTATATTTCTGTGTGTATTTTGCGGATTTTATAAAATCATATAAAATTTTCATGACCACGGGGTCATCCACTGTAACTTCTGTATCAATGCCATCACCGCATTTGAAGGGTTTGTTGTATTGCGTTTTGTACGCTTTCATCTTTAACAGGGTTCATGTTTGTTTTATTAGGTTTCAGTGTAATTTCTGTAATTTTACAGTGTTTGTTCTTTGACCTCGCGGTCATTCAGGGCACTTATGTTTTACCACCATCCATACGGCATCCAGGGTTTAAAAGTATCGCTTGTGGAAATGTAATATTAAAATCACGGTGCTGTAATTTGGAACACAATATTGGCTGTCGTAAGTAATTTACAGTGTGTGTTGTCTGACCACGTGGTCACTGCCACATATATTCAGTCATCCGCGCCAACCTCAAGTTCTTTCGCACTGAATGTGCTGGTATTTATTCTTCCATGCTGTTTCCTGTTATCTATATCATGCCGTTTCATAGTTTTCTTTGTGACGTGTTAGTGTCCCCGCCACAAGGCCTAACCGCTGACCATGTGTCTGTGTAAACCAGCCCTCCATTGTCCTTGATCGCCGCAACACCTCACGTGGTTAGGGGGATGTATCCTGACGGGTAGGCGTTGGAAATTGCATTGTACCGTAGTGTTCATTTCATCTGTGTCCTGTTTCCGGGTAAACATGCGGTCCACCCCAGCGGCCGTAGATCTCTTACCTTGTGGGGATTGTGTCTTCAGGCACCGCGGAGTCTCATCCTACATTGTAGGTGTTTTGTTAAGTGCACAGAGGGTCAATCAAAATGGACTTGCGAATCACGCAGCAAGTCGTAATTCTAATAAACTTGGTATGGCATGTAATGTTCAGCAAAATAAATATGTTCAGTGCAGAAATTAAGTGTTTCAATGGCATCTTAACCATGGACCAGATCAGTGTTGAGTATAATGTGTAAAAGTGTTACGTAAACGCACGGATGAGACGAGCACACAATACCCGCAGAAACCCCTGAGCCTCAAAAGCGCAGTGCATAGGGAGCATTGCTGGCACCCATCTCCATTTTGTAAATAGGTCATTCATTCGTCTGTGTCTCACCCGTCTACGTTAAGATAAATATAATAAATGTAACTTGTAGCGCTATCTACAAACTATATTTGTAAACCCACATGCTTTTATATCATACAAGTAAGTCTTGTCACATGATATATTTTTGTAATTTTTAAATATATAATTTGGGCGAAGCCTTCTATCAAGTAAAACATATTTCAGTATGTATTTTAAAATTAATTATTTCCACAACAGATGACACCCGAAATGCCAACGTGCAAAGTTGTAATAATGATTTCTTTAAATTCCGATAAATTTCATTCAAACAGTTGCTATGGTTGTTTCAGAAATATTCATTTTGGAATTCAAACACACATTACCGGATGGAAGTATTGGATCAATCCGCTAGCATAATTATGCCAATAGACTCAGGAATTAGGCCCCAGGTCGCAGGGGAGGGAACCTACTGGATGGGTGGGTATTGGCTAGGAGCCAAGGAGAATGTAAGTACCAGGTTAGGCCTTCATTCTTATTTGCTAGCTAGATTTGGCGCTGCAAAAGATTTATGGAAAAAAAATAGAAGTTGAAGAGTTCAGAAGTCTCGTCTTGGAGAAGTTTCAGATTTCCACAATTAATTTGGGGTTAGAATTTTTGCAATGAAGCATTAAAAATTTTAGTACACGTTATTTTCGTACATATGTGTGGTTACATTTTAAATACATAAACGTGTGTATTTGTTGTACAGCATATGTATTTTAAAAATTTTAACAACCTTTTTAACATATTTTATTATGAAAGAACAGTGTTGGAATACATGAAACCTACCTAGCAGACGAGCAGTTTCAAATAACAGGGGTGCCACCAAAATGGATTTACAATGCACTGAGAATCATTAACTGAAAATAGCTTATCATATTACTTTGTGCAAAATTCAATTCATTTTACAATTTACCATATTTTGACGTGTGTAGGCCACACCAGAAGTTTTTGATGAAAAATTAGGGATAATTAATATTTCAAGTATAGGCCGCACTGAATTTTTGTATTTCTGATAATATTTGTCACAATTCCGTAAAACGTAATAAATTTAACTTTATTTCTCCCCTACTGAACATCTGTGACAGAAAATTTATGTTGATGTTTATGAATATACATAGTTTGATTACTATTCCACAGATAGTAACAAGACTTGAGAAAGCAAAACCACAGCATGTTACACAAAATGTGTCTTATCAATTTGCACGTGTAGAGCCACGGCGGGCATGCAAACTACGTAAGATATCTTTATCTTGTACGTTAGAGAAATGTTCTTATGTAAGACATCTATGGGCGAGCTCCGACAGGTTTACATTTTACACCTGCGGGATGAAAGTTTATTTTGTTTATGAACGTAAGTGAACAAATAACTGTGCAAGTCTCTCCTCCCCCCCCCCCCCCCTTGCGTCCCATGTTTGTTCCTTCCTGCCTTTAAGAATTAAAACATTAAAATGTACTGCAGACAAATTTCTAAACGTGTTTAAGGGAAATAATTTCCAAAAAAAAAATTTTAAGCCAATATCTCGTATAAAAGCAGCATCCCACTTTTTGTAGTCAATTTTTTTTTGTAAAAAAGTGCAGCCTATACATGCTGAAATACTGTGTAAAGGTTTTTATGCAACTTCAATGTTGGTATACACATAATCATTAAAACTTAATAAGAACTTGTAGGGTCTATCCAGTGTCACCCTTTGGTAGGTGCATCCACTGGCAGAAGGTAGGGTGAGCTGGTGTAGGAGATAATCAGATGTATTGGGCGGAGTAGGAAGAAGTGGGGACTACGAAACAGCAGTGGGTGATGCAGAAGTAATTGGTAGCAACTGAAGATGAAGTGGCAGTCTGTGTGTTTCCTTCCTACGCTCAGTGTAAACACTGGACCCGCCGGGCACGTATGTACCAGCATAGTGGTGGGGCATGTGGGACGTAGACAGACCATGCATGGTCAGCAGAAATAAAACGAAGCCTATGTGTTTAAGGGTGGGATAGGTCTTTGAGAGACCAAGTCTTTCAAGGTACCAGCTAACTCATGTTTCAGCAGGGGTGTGTGGTGTCACTCCACGTCAGTGCTGTCAGAGGCTCAAGAGGCATCTCCAGCTAGTAACAAAGCCTCTGGAAAGTGGCAAGGGGTGAGTCTTACTCCAGCCCCTTAAAACCCCCCCCCCCCCATATAGTGCTCACTGTAAGTGGCACTACCAGCTAGTCCCCAGGCATCTACCTTGGTCTGGTAAGGGAGGCAGGTGGAGGGAATAAAGGATGACACTGTGAAAAGAAGTCAGAGGTGCACAGTGTTACGGGTGTATTCACAACGCCCTAACACCAGTCTGTGCCCAGAATGCCTGAAGGTCAGCACACACTACATTCCCAAGTGAGGGAACTGAGTGTGGTGTATTCGGGTTAGGGCAATCCCTTGACGGCAGGCAAGCTAGCAGCTGCGTGATCTGGCAGTCTAAATATGGTAACTTACGGAGATTGCTTTGTGAAGCGGAGGTGATGGTAGACATGACTTGAAACACGTTAGGCCCACATGTCGCATATTGTCTCTATTGTGCATTCCATTGACTGTACCACATTCTTTGGGAGAATTCCAGGTACAACCAGGCTGGCTGCACTTATATCACCTGATGGAGTTCGTCTAACCTTGGTTTGATTTGATTTTATTTATTAATTTTTTTAGATTGTCATATGTGGTGTGTGTTTTATAGGCTATGTGAGCACTTTCGAAAGCCCTCTCATTTGGAATAATAGCCCATGAATATATTTTATTTTAGACTTAGTTGTAAACTTGAATGTGGTGGAATATACACACTGTGTGTTTATTACTAAAATGGCAATATTTATTTGAAAAGGTGGTTAAAGGATAAAAAAAATGGCTCTAAGGAAAGATACTAGGTCCTCAAAAGTGCTCACTTTATCGTGGACAGCCTATATGTAGTAGTTTGTGCTTTTGCAGATTTAAGAATTTTAATTTTTGCTTTTAAATTTTTGTGTAATTTTAAATTTTCATTTGTTCAAGTTCGCAGTCCTTTTATTCCTCATATCTTGTGAAAACCTTGCATTTTAATTGTTGTAAGATTTCTAAAGAAATTTTTAGGTGCTTATCAATTGTCGTGCACCCCATCAATCTGTCATCACAGCCTGGCACTACTGGTAGTTTTAGCATGCAGAGTTATTACAACAGTGTGTTGGTCTATTCAGGAGTACGACCATGTTGCAGAGAGCTGATAACTGTCAAGGAAAGAATGCACTCAACTGTGCAAGAATTGCAGAGTATGCCCATTGGTTATGAAAATTATGTATCGTTGCGTGAAATGGTGGAGGGAATGTCGACTGGCTCTACAAGATCCATATCTGACCTGGAGCTGAAATTCAAGCGTACTGCCAACTCTCGGAACAGCACGCTGTCTCGTTTGGAGTTGGCCAGTTCCTGGTTCGTCGATTATTCGAGGGACCGGACGGAGAACTTGGTACGTACATGCACCATTAACGTATAACAGGAAAAAATGTAGACAGCTACAAAAATCACACACATGTAAAATAGCAAACAATTATCACTGAAACACAGCATACTGGATACATGTTAAATTTCATTTTTAAAAGACTGGAGAGACAACATGCTGGCCAAAAAAGGAAAGTTATAATTTTTGCAAGGTATTAAACCTAGTGATATGTCCGTATGCAAGCTGTATTTCTTTGCTGTTCCCTTCATGAAGTGAGGGACTTGGAGAGAGACAAGATGGCTGACGAATCTACATCAGTTAGCGTGCCCAGTATCCCCTCGTACATAACTGAAAATAATGCTGACGAAGTGGAAATCAGCTCATAACACAGAAATTTAAGAAATGTTTTGGAAAACATTGTGGAAAATAATTTGATAAATGAAAATTCAGTTTCTCTATAAAATAACTACCTTTTTCTCACCTGATATGGTAATACTGTACATCAGCAATTGCAGGCTATCGCTACTCAGAATAGCATTTTTGAAGCCTATATCACAAAGAATTTCACAATGTTAAGTCTCAAAATCTAAATCTTGAAGTAGAATTAAATGCACAATTACAAAATTTGAAATAAGACTTTAATTTTGCATGCTCAGGACGGAGTAGACCAAAGCCTTGCATACTTTGCAAGCAAATTTTGAAACCACGCAAAGTACAGTCTTTAGTTTAAAAGGTCAGAAGAGTTAAGTAACCATTGCACCCAGGCCCTTAAGAAAACACAACTTAGTGAAATCAGGTCTTGTAGCAATTCAGATTCAAAATTGACTAGTGTCGGCCAGCAATGGACTAGTTTTGAATGTCACATTGACAGAAGGTTGAAACAAACAAATTCCTACCACACTGCTAAGAAAAAATTTTGAATGGCAGAGCTGTGAGCTACAGGAAAAGCTAGGCTCAGTAAACAAGCACTTGAGTTAGTTAAATGTTGTGCCAAGTATTGTACAAACCCAACTCTACACACTGCCACTGATATCACTTAACCTTTATAGAAATGTAGTTGAAAACCAAAGCATGAGTAAACCCAATCCTCAAATACCAGGTGCAAAATTTTAGCTCAAATACCAGGTGCAAAATTTTAGCTATTTTATAACAATATTGGAATGGCAAAATCCAGAGCAACTTAAGAGCCAGGTTGCACTTTGATAAGTGTGATCCTAGGCTTGGTAAAATCTTGAAAAACTTTTCCAAGATCTTTGAGTATGAGGCACCCTAATGTTCTGAAGGAAGACAGTGTGCAGAGGTGATTGCATCTCAACTTCCCACAACATATCTGGATAGGTGGGCAGACCAACCTTTGCCAACTTATGTGTTTTGGTATCAAATTTTGAAAATAGACCGATCAGAAAGGCAAAAACCTGTCCAGAGTTGAGTGACAGCTACCATAGCACATGTACCCTATGATGCAACCTAATTCTGGTGATAGTCAAATTTCGACAAAACGACCTTGATATCCCCTCAAAATACACCCTTTTTTGGGAACTGTAAAGAATTTGGTTAAAAAACGGAAAAATTTGAAGGAAATCGGCTAAACAATTTTGTTGCATTTATTTTGGTCGTAAATTATTGAGGTTCTCTTCACCTCTGCTGTTAAACAGTGAAGGTGGCCAAGATCTAAAACCAGACACCATTCACTAACACAACTGCCCGTCAGAAGGTGGTCAATATTTACCTGCTCGTCTGCTTTAATGTTGTGCCAGGGTTAAGAAGCCCAGACACCCCATAATAATAAAAACACTTGGCTGAACTGCTGAAAGTAGCAATACTAAATATAATCTTTCTTTGACACTGCTGTGCACAAACAGGATCCAAGAAATATATAAAAGTACACTTTTCTTCATACAGGAAGGTTGTTAGAGCAATAGGCGAGGCAGAAACTGTGCTGTATTACAAAATAAAAAGGATGGGCTTTTGTGGCTTGAGTTCGTGTTTCCCACACTGCAGTTGCTGGCTTCACTTTATTGTTCCAGCATAGAGCAATAAATAAGGTACTGCAGTGTCAAGTCTCAACAGGGGGTAGAGTAAGTATTCTTTGTCTTTATAGGCTGTTCACTGTAAAGTGAGCACTTTTGAACGCCCTGCTTAAAATCTACCTGCAAGCACGTTGTGTATTCTTCCGCCTTATGCAAGATTAACATTGTCGTGGGCCTCATCACTTTATTCATGCGTCGGTCAAGTGAAACTGTGAAATTATTAGAAAAGTAAATATTTAACAACTCTGCTAATTTTCACACTTCAATGAATAATAAAAAAACAAAAGAATTTAAATTATCACAAATGGTTACGTAACACTTTTTATTTGACGATAAGAAACTGAACTACTTCTGATTCATCGTTACCAATATTACAGGGCACGTGTCACTCAGTGCATCCATTCAAATATATGCAGGTAGAGGCAGTGGCTATTTTCCTAGGTTGATTTCAAAATTGCTCACTTTATCGTGAACAAACTTTAGTCACTGGTTACGTGTGTGCGCTCAAAGCTAATTAACTTGCAGTTTGATGCATGCCACATTGCTACACAGCGCATTTGCGCGCACACTACAGGCGACTTCGCCCCATCGAGCAAGCAAGAGCTCGGGGCAAGTCACAATCAGTGGAAAACTACTTTCCAGGTGCCCACTGATGGACTCCACATGTCTGACAGCGTCAGACAGGAAAAATAATTAACATGATTTATTATGAATGTACTGTTTGCCCAGAATCAGACATGTGAGCACCACCCCTGCTAGCCAAGATTGTTTTACCCGACGGACCACTACCCTGGGATTATCTGAGAAGGAAGTTTCGGCGAAACTACGGGATCGCAGCAGCTCTGCTGCCCTGTGACATCACACCTGCCATCCTCGGGCCGAGGTTGATAAATTTGTCGTCGCCTCGAGGCAGGGAGATAAGAAATGAGCCCCGGGCGCCACAACCCTGATAAACAAACCCTTGCTGTGATAGGCTACGCTACCCTGCACCCCCGGAAGATTGCTCATCAAGAGATTTTAGACTTAGGCACGAGCACGCCTCACCAGAGACGCCGGGCTCGCCAGCCGCATAGGTCAGCGAGCACTCCCTGGTCTGCGCAAGACCTCTCTCCTCTCCTGCAGCCTGCAAACGGCTTCAATTGCTCCTGCAGCTTGAAGGCTCTTCCCTGTGCCGGAAGACTCCAGAGATAACCAAATGTCCCATACCCTGCAACCCCTTATACCCCAGTCAGATTCCTTGACTCCGTGGTAGCAGGTCGTTGTGACGTTTTTCTCTTCCGGACAAACCCCTTTTTAGAGGAAACTCTGTAAAGAGTGTAGACTTGCGTAAATTAACATAAACCTTTTACCAAGTTTACCTTCACCTGATACACCTTGGGTGTGTTTGAACAAGATGCACCCCCAGGACTGCACGTCTGCAGAAAGGTCAGAAGGCAGGTTTCAGTGCACTAAGAAAGGTGGCGTCCAGAGCCGTAACTGGCGCTAAGTATGATGAGCATTACAGAGGTTAGCCAGCTCAGAAGTGAACGCAGAAATTACATGGGAAGAAACATCTCCATCTGTGGACTCAAGATTACCAACCTCGACCTATCTCACCATTCATTCCCCTCGCCCACGTGTCGGAGAATCAGAACCAGTTTACATGTCCCCTCCAGCTGGAGACTCCATCACCTGCAGTAACAGTAACCTAACCTAACCCAGAGAGGGGATGTTCAGAACACGTGAATTATATAATTAGCTTCCAGGAAGATTATCCGGGTTCAACTCCCATCGAAGTTCCTCCCAAAGTCTCGTACAGTTTCTTCCCCCCGTTAACTATGTTCCAGTACGCCAGCCTACACGATCAGTATGGATAAACCCAATCCCTCCTGTAGGATCATCCACCCCATCATCAATTAATCCACCTCCCTATTCATATTCTGGGATAGCTGCCATCCCGTATCTTGGCAGCTTGTGCAGTGAGGAAGATAGTTTGCCCTGGACGTGAAACGATCATGGTTCGACCCATTCTGGGGTTTGATTTCCCTCTCTTCAGACTGTATCCTTCCACTAAGCGCCCCTCTGCAGAACCTATCACGTCCCACCGGGCTAGAGCAGCAACCAAAATGCCGTGGTTAGGATCACTTACTGAACCAGGGGTGGCAGTCAGCGCTCTAAACACTCACTCGGCAGAGGGACGTGCATAAAGTTATTCTATTCATGATAGTTGTTGCACACTTGCTTGGAGATTGTGTAGACAAGACTATCTTTCATTTGGCAAAAACTGCCTTTTGAAGTGATAAACATTTTACTTCAAAAAAGTTGTAATTTTGGTGGCGGAGGTGACTGTCGCTAAATTTGTTTCTTTATGAAATCATTAAAAACCACATAGTTGCACTTGCAATGTGTTAGATGGCAACAGGGTATCTTACTTTCCCTTGGAGGATGTGTGTTGAGGAAACTTTTATCTACTAAATAAATAAATATATCAATGCATTCTCTGATTTTTCCCCACAAGAAGCTATTGAAAATGGACTTACGTTTAGTAAAACACATGCATGGCTCGATGTTAAGTAAACATATTTGAGTGACAAGAGCAGGTCAGATGTGCACCCTTTTTGCGGTATCATTTGTAAATCAAGTTGGTATTATGCCAGATTAACTGTGCAGGGCAAAAACCAACTTTAAACACAATTACTGACGTGCTATGTTCTGAATAAATTTCGAGGTCTTATTAGCATCACACTGGTTAGAAGTTAATTTATGTTTATGAACACTTTTCCTATATTAGAATTGGAAATTACAGTTTTACACACACCAGCCAAGTCTCAGATGTTATCAGGGTGAGTTGTTGACAGCCAAGTTATGGTGCAGGGCTGACCACAAATCAGTATCTCATTCCCTAGAAAATATTTTATTCTACCGGGAAACAGCATTTTTTTTATAAATGTATCTCCTGCATTGGCAATGGATCATTTTTTTTTTTAAAACCTTTTCCTAACTGCAGTTTTAGGAAACCAATATTCCTAACCTATATAGCAACAAAGGTGCCGCAAAAGTATTTTTTTTTATAGGAAAAATAAAGCTGAAAAATTGGAATCGTACAGCGTAAGGGGAAAAGGAAATGAGTATTTTCTTGAATGTAAATTAGATGGTTGAGAAATACTGGCTTGGTCATTGCGATTATTTTGCTACAATTAACCACATGGGTAAATGTTCTAGGGTTGCCAGCCCCGTGTTGCTCAGCTTGGCTGGTAAATGTGTATTGCAGAGCTTTGGTCGCAAACATATGATTAAAAAAATGGTTGGATATTTTTCTGGTTATTTCTACTTATGAAAAGTATTTAAGAAACATTTTATGTCCAAAGAAAAGTTTCTAGTTTTAATTTCAAATCGGATTGTTTTTTGTGCCTGAATAGGACGCTGTCGGGTGAGACACGAGACGAACAATGACACAAATACTTACTGGTAATTTGGGCATCAGCGGTGCTTCCCAATCACATACTATTGAGACTCAGGGTTCTCAGGGATGGTGTGGGTTCTATGCGTCAGTCTTACCCGTGAGTACTTACAAACATGTTGGCAATACAAAACTTTTAATAAAATCACTGAAACAAACAACAAATAAAACATATGTGGCTAGAACACTGTCACTACTGAATAAAACATTGAGTTCACTGTCGACTTGTTTTTATTGATACTGTTTATACACTTCAACATGCCAATGAAATGGTTCTCAGTCCGGTCATGACTAGCCAATTCCGCTTGGGTATTCCCCAGCCCGTAGTTAATTTAGCGCACACCTAAATGGATGATCTCTCAGAGATGCGTGAAAGCACAGCCTTTACAAGGGAAGAAGGCCGACATCCGCTAGGGAGGACTGACTGATTTTCCCTGAAGACAGGACACTGTGAATTACAAATGAAAATCCTTAATACACATAAACATGCGTGATTACTCTGCATCACTAACGCAAACTCGTCGGGGCTCGCCTTCCAGCACGTGGGTAGTGTGGTGACGGTCTATACACAGGGCTAGCTAGGATGGGAATAATTGCACCGTACACTAATTACAAAATTATATAGACCCTTGAATGATATATGAAATAGGATGGGACACGAGATGAATATTCACAATAAACATTTGTGAAAACAAGCTTAGATAGCACGAATGCCACTGGATGAAGTTCGTAGTGGACCACGTGGTGCAGGTGAAATTACAATGTTTCTGTGTGGAAACGGCAAACTAAATCAGATAAAATATGATTTGTGTTGATCAAGTGATTCTCTTTACGATTAATATTGTTACAAGCTTGTAACATGCCCGATAGCGGTGAAATCAAACATTACTGTGACCACATGGTCAAGTACAAAAAGGATCAATTTATGTGAAAAATACATAAAACCCTGAAATAAATTATTGCACATACAATGTTATACAAATAAGCTCTTAAAACACACTGATTGCGTATACGACTTGGCTTCAGTTGGCCACGTGGTTATACGTGATGTTGCCGTAAAATATTCAAACACGAAAATTACCCTTAAATACATACAGAAAAATAAAGCTCTTAAAATTGCGTGTAGCAATTATGCAGAAGTTACAATGAAATGCCATAGCATAGGCAGATGGCGTCTGATTCAAAATGCGCGGCTCGCATGACCTCGGACATCTTTCTCCTCCTCGATTAAGTTAAAATGCTACAAGGGCGTAAGAAATTAGTAAAGCGGGAGCATAATGCTGGCAAAAACATACGCATGCAAAGGTAAACTACATGGACTATGGAAACCTACATCAGTGAACAAAAATTGTAGTGCGCATGTGACAGTGTCTTACCTCACCAGCTTTCCTCGACAGACTGTCCAGATAAAAGCGTCGCACGGTCCTATCATGGCTGCTATGGGGTTCACATAAGTGGAAGTGCTATGCACGCAGAGTGAAATATTTTATAGTGAAAGTAAAATGGCACAAATTAAATTGTTTTACATTTTTTAAATTTTGTTACGAATTTCAATATTTTAATGTCTGTGACAGCATTCATACCAGAATATTAACAAACCAAACAATTAAAATTAGTACAAACACTTTAAAACATTTCAAGACATATTAAACACTGTAAAGACAATAATTAATTTTACCCTGAAATTAACATTTATAGGAGCGTTCCAATTATCGGCCTCTTTGCGCACGTGCGGAACACGTGACACGTGAACACCATCATGGGCTCTAGCACTGCTGGCTGTTAGCTGGCGTCGTGTGTGTGTGCTTTAGAGCCCGTGTGTGTCAAGGCCTCTGCAGGCAGGAGGAACCCTCAAGCGCTCGTATATATTATTGCACTAACATTGAAAACTGTTTTATTTTCCACATAAATATATGTGTGTATATGTAAATCTATACAATGTATATTACATATTCTTTTCATTTTCATTTTTTCAACTTTGAATAGTTTTTTGTGATGGGTTCAGTGTAAGTTAGGTGACCATGTAGTAAATAATTGTTGTCTGCAAGTCTAAAAGTAAAACAGCAGCAGCAAGCAGTGCCTGTATTGTGGTTTCACTCAAACCTGTGGTTGCTAGGCATCAGCAGACAGGTGGGTGGCTGCACACGCAGCTCTATTGCTGGAGAGGGTAAGCCAGCCCTCTGGCATCTTCCCATCCATCACCTTGGGAAAGGTCATGGTCTCGGGGGCCCGGCTCACTTGGTTAGTGACTGCAAAGGTAGCCATATTAATTGCAACTGCAGTGATAGTTACCTTTTAGTACCTTTATGCCATCGGTGTATAAAGCCAGAGAAGGGCCAGGTAACATTAAAATAAACGGGGTAACCTAATGAGGTATTAGATGGAAGTAGTAACGTAGTTGGTGTTCCCAGGGTGCCAGATCATGATTTCACACCTGGCCAGATGGTTAGCACAGTGGCTTGGATCAACACATTCTTCAGCTCTGTTATTGGCCATGGAACATGCCAAATGCAAGTACAGGGGGATGACTTGGTAAATAAGCGTGACCACATGCTTGTTAGAGCCAGAACCATCGGGTGTTTATTACAAAGTAAAAATACTGTAAACACAGCACATAATGAAAACACTTGCACAAGACCTCGTTGAGCCAGCATGATATTACACTTGGTTACATTGACAAAATCCTGTAGGTGAAAATAATTATGGATCTCCTAAATCAAGGGAAGGGCCAAAACAGACTGAGGGGATTTTAAATGTTAATAAGCAGATAGAATGACTAAATAGGTGATAGCGAAGATGTCTCTCGCAGGCTTGAGCTCCAACAAGACTGTCAGACAATGTTTGTGGATAGAAGCACAGTGGTGATAATGAGTACAAGAATATGCAACAAACAAGAGAGATTTGACACACTAACCAAGCTCTTTACTTGTGGCCTTGGTCGCTGCCACAAGACGTGCGTGGGAGTGCATGCCAACACACGCCAAAACCGTTAAAAGCAAATTACAGAATGTGCACAGGAGTGCATGGCAAAATGCATACACCCGTAATAAGGAAGTGGTTACAGATAGAAAATTTGTTTAAATATTCATCTGTTTCTAGGTAGGTTGGTAAATGGGCTTAACGTCTCATCGACAGCGAAGTCATCAGACGGGTTATCTGTTTCTAGTGAAGTTGGTTATATAAGGGGAGATAAGAATGTATTATAATATAACTGGAAAAAAATTCTAACATAAAATGGTAATGTTCCAGGATTCACATTTGGGAAAAGGAAGCCTTGTCTTGGTATGAATTTCAATGAGTATTTGATATTAAATTTTTGCAAGAGGAATTATTCTTTCCTGACACCGAACAATGCCAACCTTACTGGCCCTCTCATACTGTGAACTGTAAGATGGCCACTTCATCAGTTGAGCACGCTATTAACTGTGTGTCAGACTATTTATATTTAGCCTTTTCGTCCAGAAGTTTCCAGTGGCCAGTAACAGTCATTTAATTGCATAGCACTGAAGCCACAATGGAAATTTACTTATGAACTTTGTTCCATCCATTTGAAGAGCATTCAGATTGATTAATGTGATACAAATTAAACAATTATTCACTACCTTGAAAATAGTCCACTAGGATTATTTTAGCTTTCCCCTTTTCCCCATAAATAAAGTATTGTAAGAAAGAATGTAGAAGTTGCCAAGATATTTCATTTTTTTAAGATTGAGTTAAATGAACAGTATCTGAACACACAAAATAATCTTTAATAAGAAAATTCTCTTTTTACTGACGTGTGAATTTCAATTAAACTCATGGCTTTTACTCCTAATTTTATTTCAAGTAGAATATTGCATATCTTAAAGTGTTTTGTGTTTTTCTATTAGCTGTTTGAATGTCTTGAGCATCACATTTTCAAGGGTTTATGATGTTTGCATTATCTAATCATTAGTTTGTTAAAACAGTTTCTGTTGACCATGTGAATAGTGATCAGGCCATGGCAATGTTAATTTTACGTATCTTGAAATAATACCAAATGTGCATGTAAGTAGATCTTCAGTAAGGCTTTCGAAAGTACTAAATTTTCAGTGAACAGCCTATACGTAAAATAGTTATATTGCTTGGGAAATTTCATTGTCCTTAGGTGTCGCTCTTTTGTGCAACAGCCAGCTCCTGATCCCATCCAGACTCTGTTTCACGGTCTCGCACAAACTTCTTGCAGATACAATTTATGTATATTGATGTGTAAACATAGTGTGGAAATGAGCTCCCACGAGGTCAGTTGTTAATTGTGGTGAAAAATGTGAAGTTCAAACCAAAAAGTAATAATAAATCACTTGTGGATTGTTCGGCACTAGCAGTAGTGCTGGTATTGGGCAGCCTTTTTAGCAGTACTTAGTTTTTTTCGATTTTTCTAGTCATTTTTATTCTTTTCCACATCCTAGCACTATTGGCAGAGGGTCATCAGGAAACTCAATACTTTTGTCCTGGAGCAGTGACTTTTTAAAATGACCTATTTTATTCAGTTGGAGTTCCTTTATAATTGTAATTGGTACTAAACCTATAATTGAAAAGAAATGAGTAAGGTAGAGTAATTTAATTTTAGTGTGCTAATACCCAATGTGCGTGTGTACATGTTTCACATTTCTGGGTGCTATGTCCTAAATCTTATAAGGGTTGTGTGTTGCTGGCAGGGTGGCAGGACGACACATGAACGGGATCCTGTTGGTGCAGGAACGTCATTCTTGTATCCTTCGCTCTTAGACTTTGAGCCCCGCCGCACAACAATTTCAGTTGCTGGCCACAGCAGGGCGGAGGGGTGCTCTAGGCAAGACCTGATCTCTCGTCTGCCAGCCCCACGCAGAAGTAAGGTGTCGCAGAACAGGCTGGACTACTCAGATCTGTATTAAACTGCTGCCTTTTTTGCATAGCCAGGCGAGTTTACAGAAGGTCTTTGTACCAGGAGCTTGTGATACATTTTGTGTTCTTCTTATTGTCCTATTATGTTTTGTGACCAATTTGTGCATGTATTACTGAATTAATTTCCAGCTAATTGATTTAGGTATATTAAATTTTAACCTTGAGGGACTTGGGCAGGTATGTATTTACTCAAAGATAGCCTCCCCCCCCCCCCTTCCACCCGCCTCCCTCTCAATGAATGTAAGACCCCTCTTAGTTTTCAGGATTGAATGAACTGAAATATTTGAATGCAAATTTAGAGCCTCTCTTACTATGAACAGTGTGTATAAATACAAATAAGAACATCACTAAATAAGTATTCTTTCCAGCAACAGTTTAGCAAAAATTTTTTCTTCATTATAGTAGCAAGTTCTTTCAAGAACACCTTTTCTTTTTACATAATTTTGACAGTCTCAACTGTCCCACACATTTTTAAATATCAAATTTTGATGATAAAAAATAGGGCCTGAAATTTGAGTAAATACAGTACATTTGCAAGTTGTAGCTTCTTAATTTCTCATACGAAGCAGTTGAATGACTTGGCGATTGTTAATTGTTATAAATATAGTAATCTACTGTAGGTTGTTTATTCATGTGGCCAGCAGTGTAATAAAATTAGGCATTGTAAAACTAGCCATCAAAATTGTACATGTTTAAAGTTTTTAAGTTTGTGTTGTTTTATAAGAGGTGCACTTGTTAGAATGTATTTACCATAATGGTTGAGAGCAACATAGCTGCATAGCTGTAATGCAAAACATATATTACAAGGTGACGTGTTGAATTTCAAGGGACAATAGTGTGGTTGTAACATTGTAGATTTTCAGGGTTATGTTTACCGTTAGTCATAGACATTTTCATAATATAAGAAAACAGAGTACTTGCTTATGTTGTCACTTTCTTTAATATAATTTCCAGATTAAATTTAATATATGAATTATCAAGATACTCTTAATTAATTTTAATAGTTTATTGACATAGACATCATGTGTAAATATTTTTAATTTGTTTTTAGACATTATTCAGAATTAATATTTTGCTAGTAATTTTGCATTTTTTCCCTAGTGGGTAGCGTGCATTAAATGTTCATTAAATAACCATACTAAATAAAATTATCCTGGTTGTCTCTCATCTTGCCTTTGCTGATAGGCGGAGAGATGTCATGTTCAGACAGCCAATCGGAGGACAGGAGACAACAGAAGTAAGGCAGATGTAAAATAGAACTATTTTTTACTTTAGAATAATTCTCACCACTTCCAAAGATGGACATGAATATTTACAAGAAGTTACGTGTGGATATTTACAATAAGTTTTAATGCTATAGTAATTAAGAAGATACATTAATATTTTAAAAACTAATTGCAGCAAGATATTTTTTAAGCTAAAGGTGTAATAACTAAAGATAACATTTTGAATGTTGTTGTATTTGTGAATATTCATGAATAATTAGTTGAATTTGTTGAAGCTAAGAAATTTTACATACAGTAATTTATCTAATTTAACTGAAAAAAGCACCCGTGTTAATGGTAATTTGTGAAATGTGTGTAGTATAAAATGGTGCTTGTGACAGCCATGTTAATTTCGTAAGAAAAGTTGTTACTAAGCAGTTGGCATTTATGTTGTGACTGAGAGATAATTTCTTGGGCCACAAATGATTGCATTCATTCAAACTATTGCTGAATTAATAGTTTGACTTTAGTAACATGAAAGTCCAAACACTGTATTTATGGGCGTATCGTGGAAATTTTAGCAAGCCATGAAACACTAAACTTACTTTGGCACTTTGCTTTGCACAGAGGAAATAATTATTAATAAAATGAAAATAAAAGGTTGCTGAAAATATTGATGCCGGCTAACAGCCAGTGGTGGCAGAGCCCATGATGGCATTCACGTGTCACATGTTCCGCACGTGCGCAAAGAGGCCGATAATTTTGAACTTTCACATAAATGTTTTCAGTGTAAAATGTGTTATATTGCCTTTGCAGTGTTTAATAAGTCATAAAATGTTTTAAAGTGTTTGTACTAATTTTAATTGTTTGGTTATAAAAATTCAAAGTGCCAGTGGCACTGAGATTAAAAACACTTAATATTCCGGCATGAACCCCATCATAAGAAAATTATAGAAATGTAAAACAATATTTAATTTAATTTGTGCCATTTTATTTTCAATATAAAATATTTCACTCCACATGCATAGCACTTCAGCTTATGTGAACCCGATAGGCGGCCATGATAGGTCTGTGTGACACTTGTATCTGCAGAGTCTGTCGGAGAGCTGGCGAGGTAACACACTGTCATATGCACGCTACAACTTTTGTTCACTGATTTAGGTTTCCATAATCAATTTAGTTTACCGGTTAACCTTTGCTTGTGTGTGTTTTTGCCAGACATTTTCCCCAGCATTAAGCTTCCGCTTTATTAATTTCTTGTGCCCTTGCGCCATTTTTAACTTAATCGAGAAGTATGTCTGAGAGGTCACGCGACCCGTACATTTTGAATCAGACTCCATCTGCTTATTTATGGCATTTCAGTGCAACTTCTGCATTATTGCTACACACAATTTTAAGAACTTTATTTTTCTATATGTATTTGAGGGTAATTTTAGTGTTTGAATATTTTACTGCAACATCACGTATAACCACGTGGCCGACTGAAGCAGTCTTTGTGTACGCCATCATTACAATGTTACATAAATAAGTTCATGAAATGCATGTGCAATAGTTTATTTCGGGGTTCTATGTCAATTTTATTCAGGGTTCAATGTAATTTTCACATAAATTGATGCTTTTTGTACTTGTTCACGCTGTCACGTTAATGTTCGATTTTACCACCATCAGGCATGTTACAAGCCTGTAACCGCTCTAATCGTAAAGAGAATCACTTTCTCATCAAGAATAATAATTTAGTTAGCTGTTTCCACGCAGAAATATTGCAATTTCACCCGCACTACATGGTCCGTTACGAACTTCGTCCAGCGGCATCTGCGCCACATAAGCTTGTTTTCACATGTGTGTGTTTATTGTGAATATTCATCTCGTGTCCCATATGATTTCATGTATCTTTTGAGGGTTTATGTAATTTTGTAATTAGCGTGCGGTGCAATTATTCCCGTCCTAGCCGGCACTGTATAGGCAGTCACCACACTACCCACGTGCTGGAGGGCAAGCCCAGTGGTTAAGGGTGCCACGGGGTGTTTAGCGGACTCCCCGAAGTCCGCTTGACTGACCATTTAGACTTAGTTCTCAGGGTGTGGTTGGTCTAGTACAAGCCATTTACTGTGCACAGCTATTTCACTGCCCCACGCTGAGCGCCATAAAATCTATTGATGCGTGCCCTATTAGACTGACTTACATAGCACGTTGGTAGGGGGTTTTTTCTGCTAGACCAAAAGCGGGGTAGTTTGGTTTAGATAATTGGTATGAGGCGAGGTGTGTTGGTTAGAACTTATGCTGCTGAGTGCTGTAGTCGGTGTAGGCTTTGCTTAGATGCGGCGAATTCGGTCTATGCCAGAGCTGAGGTTCCACATGTGTGCTTCATTGGACCAGATGATGTTATCCCAGCTTAGGTGCACTTAACTACCCTGTGTCCCGCAGGGTGACACGTAGGATGTGTGCAGATACAACGCGGGAAGTTAATTACCAAAACCGGAGCAGGTGCGACTGCCCGACGTGTAAGTTCAGCGGCGCAGTCCCGTTCCACCTTTCTCTCCTGCATAGGACATGGCAGTGCGATCCACGGCTTGATCAGATATTGCTTCTTGGGTTTTCTACCACTTCTTTTATCGTGAGGCATAGGGTAAACAGTTCTATAGTCTAAGTGATGCACTTAGACAGGAAGGTTGATGGTGTAACCCAATAGTAACTTGCCGGTACGAGCCCGACTAGTCCCTACTGATCCTCCACAGTATGCACTGATGAGGGACGTGGAGCCGTGGATGCCACCAAGTCTACAAAACTTCATGCCATGGTCATCGTACACTGACTTAGTGCAAATGGTGATAAGCAACCTGAGTCTGTCGTGCCTCCTAATGTGAAAGTGTTTCTAGTGGTTGTAGCATCGCTGTTTCTCCCCCACAAGCACTGACTTAGTGCTAATGTATGACTGGAAAGAAACACGTAGTTGTCTAATATGTATGTCTTCTGATGTGCAGATATCTGAATGGGTTCCACAGTGAGGCAAACTCTGTTTAAACAAATTCTCCCTGTTCCTGTGGGTAATGCACGGTGTATTCTGTCTTGCGTATGATCTTGTTAATTGGTCGTCGAGACGTAAGTAGCCACGGGGGCGTCTTTGAAGTTTCCAAGATCTCCAGAGGTCGCAGCACTAAGTTAGTGCTGGATGTCGCGAGAGAAGATGCCAAAGAATGACTCCCGAGGCCGGCAGCGTCCAGACTATATAGTGGAAGATTGTAGGCTGTGACGTTAGGTGCATGATTCACCTGGACCATGAGGCGAAATGAGATGTGGTGGATAAGAATTGTTGTTTGCCAGGGTTAAGGGCGCCAGCCCGTGGCACAAGTACAAAGTTACACTTGGCAGAGACTACTACTACTCGGCTCGTGATGGGCGACGGCCACTGGCCTGTCCCCATGGCCACGTCTTGATAAATGTTACCAGTTGTAATACCTTTCTGCCAGCTGTGAACTACACTCCAATTGCCTCATCTAGTCAGGGATGTTGCCCCCCCCCCCGATACGCCAGCTCACATCCGAAGGGTTATCATGGCTACCCAACGCCATTATTAATGACGTGTGTTTGATACAAACTTACGAAAAAAGTTAAGTAACCGATAGGTGGTCAATTACAATAAAAAAAAAATTGGCATCTCACCAGTACGTATTTATAATAAGTTATTCCTCATCGGGGCACTGAAGTTACAAAAACCCCTGTTCTAGCCAGGTGGACTCTTACACGTATAAAATGGCTGTAGGGACTATGAATTTACGTGGTACATTACGCCTTGGTCGTGCCAGACGAACCGAGGGTGAGACAGAGTACTCTGGGCGAGCGAAAACAAAGGTGCCAATATACTACATCGAATTAAACAGAATTACATTATTGTTAATGAACAAATAAGAAGTGCCTGGAGCACCGCGGCGCGGTGGTGCTCCCGCGAGACCTCGGACGGTACTCTTTCGTTTGACGTGGAGGCCGCTCGCTGGCCGATGCTCCCGCCCAAACATCACATGAAATAATTTTACTTAAGCTGAAACACAATAAATTAAATAGGTTCTATAATGCCGATATGTAAATATGAATAAACTCTTAATATCAAACTATAAAAACATGTTATAATTATAAAAATAAATACACACGTTCGACCAGACCGCATTACAGCGACAACCTAACCTCACTATCGACACGAGTAAATTAACAATAATAATTTTAGAGGGGCTGTCCCAAGTCAAGTTTATTGTGTTCATACGATTTTTGCTCATGGCAACACATGTGAGATCATCTTACTTGGCATAAAAAGAATTCAAATTTATTATTACAATTTTGTAGAATCTGTTTGCCCCGTTGCCGTGTGCACCGGTCCCCTTTGATGCGTCGTTTTCGAACATGGTAGGAAAGTCCAGTATTTTAATACTGACAGTACTGGTCGAACACTCTTTAAGAATATAAAATATAAAAGAATGGTTTGTAATGCATGAAAGTTATCTCTTTAATATTGCTACTAATTATTAACCTGTCTACGTGTAACACTAGCCTTGTATGTGGCCGTTCCAAAAAAATACTCAAAATGGCGCCTCTAGTGTACGAGCTGTCAACAGATTGATATTTACAGACATGCGCAAAATTACACTCGACACACTGAAACAGTAATAATAAAAATACAAGGAGACAATTTGTCTCGTACTTATGTCTTATTTTTCCTTACTACCCATACCTCATAACGGATGGCACTGCATAACTGACCCTCAAAAATGTAAATAGAAACATGCGTCATTCGGCCAGACACACTAGTATTCGTATCAGTACGTGCCTGATAGTGTGACAATCTAACTTTGCATACTCATTCATACCGATCCACGGTGTGGAACATTAACACTTGTCGTGAAAAAAAATTTGATCTTTACACTAGCACTTGTCATTATAGATGATGATGTACGCATACAAAAATAAAAACACTGTAAACTCCCTAACAACTGACATAACCCTAATTACAGCTCTCTACTCCCCTGCACTTGCCGCACAACACACACACGGCACAGGTTCGCTGACTTGCGTGCTCTGCTGTGCTGTTGTTGCATTCCTTACGTCTGTTTTGTTGGCACGGCGTGGTGAATGGCCTAAGACCTAGGCTTTGTTGGTGTGGGACGCCTGCACGGAGTGCAGGAAGACTTGACGTCCTGCCCTGATTGGCGGTGGAAAACTCTGATGAGGTACTCGTGGCGTTGAGTCGTTATATCAGATTAGTTTTAGAAGTGGCATGCGTCAACAGAAATATATTCTATGCACACAAACAGGATGTTTTCACAGGTTAAGTATATCAAATTTTTTTCATCCACATATGCACAAAGAGTACTATACCAAGAGAGCTGTACACTAACAATACAAGTGCTTACAAATTGGTCACATTTTAAACGGGTACATGCAATTAAAATCAGTCTTGCACATAGCAGTAGTTTTTAATGTGTAATATGGTGCAGCACTTCCATCATACCTATAATTAACACAATTTTAACACTGTTAAGCTATGGTATTGAATTATGAGAGATAAAGAAAAATGGTTTTTATTGCAGCAAAAGTTTATTTCTGGAAAAAAGTAACCTGTTTGAAGTTCATGCACACAAATGCATATTTCTTGCTGAAAAAAAAAATTGTTTAACGTGGTTAGTTAAATTACTTCCTGGAAGACTGAAGAATTGGCATAAACAGAATTTTTTTTTGTGAAATGTGGATGTTAATTGCATTGAACTGTTACGAGAACCAAAGTTGTTTAATGTGTTGTTTTAATATATTTGTGGGGCTGATCTGTTCCCACATATTTAGTATGGTTCGGTTCAGTTTTTGGTTAAAGATGTCTGTTCTCGGTTCGGGTCAGTCATAGCTACAGATTTTTACGAGTGCAATAAAGATTACAAAAGTTACAACAGTTTTTTAATTTCGACTTGTAAAAATCCGATTGAATGAATATTTCTGTGCTAAATGTTTTAAATATTGCCAAATTGAGTGAAAATTCAGCTGAAAGAACTTAAGGGGGTAGATTCCTTAATTATTTTTCTCATAGATGGTTTCTACTTATTAGCTTGGCTTAATTCACAATAACATAATTGAAAATTAAAAGTTGCAATCATCAGCTCTTAAACTAATTTTTTAATGGTTTAGAAAAAAAATTATGCAGATTTTTTTTCAACTTAAACCTGTATTGAGTACATGTTTTCTCATGAATTTTAGTTTTACTGTAAACTGTGAAACTATGTTCTTTGCCATACTTCAGGCATTTTTTAAAATTTCGCCCAGAATACGTCAAAAATTAGATATTTCCATACCCCTTGAATCGTGGGATTTTTCGCTTTTCTAAAAGTAGCGTCTGCAAAGTTACGTAGGAATATTACAACTAAAAAAAGCTTCAGTATCACGGGAAAAACCTTGTGCATTTCATAACCTGTTTGATATGCGAACTCTAATAACATGTAATTGGTAATGCGACTGAGGATCTATTAATTGGCAAATACCTCCTGAGAAGTGGCGCACTCCTAGCCAGTGTGGCTCGTCGCGGAACTACTTGGGCTAGCAGAGAAAACAGGGGTTTGAGGTGTGGTGGGTAGGGATCAAAGTGCCTAATGGTAGGCCACCTGTGGTTTGAGCCGGATAGCTTGCTTGTATGAAAGTGATGGGAAAACTGCCGCCTTCCTACCAGACAATTCTCCGAACTGGCCAACACTCTAAATATTCACTGTGTTTTGAGCAGTTAGTAAGTGTTGCCTGTATACTTAGACTTTTTCGAAAGCCACGGCACCTTGAATACACTAAATACTCTTTTCAAATTTCCAAATGAACTTAACTATACCTTTTAGATCGATTAAATTAAATGCGGCATATGGAGCAGTTCTTTTTATCTGTATTACGTGTCATAATCTTGTTTTTTTTCCCCCAAGATAATTTGAATAATTTTAAGATGCGTGTTCAGTGTGTAAATAAACAATATTGTAAAGTGATGTGCTATTTAGCTATCATCTTAAACAAAACTGTTGACACGGACGTCTAAATACATGTTATGAAATAATGAATTGTTTTTATTGCCCTGCTGAATCTCAATTAACAGACGAAAGTAAGTTTTATGAGTCGTCTAGGCTAACTGATAATTTTTTATTTTGTCTACGTATCTAGTATACGAAACGAAAAAATAAAACTTAGGCCTAAAATTTTTTCCCAATCAAAAAATGAGATGAAGCCTATGCGAAGAGAATAGTTGCTAATGATAGTTTGCACGTATTTCAGCAGACATTTTCTTTTGTTTTCGATTCAAAGCACGTTTGCGAAATGCGTTACATAATGTCTTAGTTTCCGAACATTGTTACAATATTAGTATAACAAAATACAACTAATACGACCATTTCGACCAGAGGAAAAAAAAAATGTTGAATCTGTCTCTACATACACATTCATTCGATGATAGACATAAGGAAAGTAGAGTACCTGTAAGATTTCCCTATCGCATAAATTAACCTTTCTCGCGTAAAGGTGGACGTAGTTCACGTGACATGGTCTGTCACACTTGATGCGCTCTGCCTCCAGAGGTGCTGGTGGTGTGTTCGTGTCCTGCCTGAGAGCAGGTGGGAAACGGGAACTAATGGTGTGCCCGTCGCCACTTTCGGCATAGAGAACGATAGTTGAGGAGGGTCATACGGTCAACAGCGACTCTGTATATGTGGTCAATCAATATGAAGGAGAGCTGAGTGAATTTGTCCGTTATATTACGTAAAGGTAAAATATTGCCTGTGGGTGAAACTGTCGGGCACTTCAAGCGCCTATATTACCACTGAAGTTACCCTGCTTAAGGGAGCCAGGCCCCGTAAATACAACACACACTGATATACACTTGTAAAATTGAAGGCTTCTATTAGGGCGCAGTACCAGATGAACTCAGGAGAGTTAAATGCAATAAAACACGCCTAATTATGGTATGACTGTTTTATTACCATAAAGGTACAAGGGAATGTTACTGCACTTGTTAATGCGTACCTTATTTAAGAGGGTCCGACACACTGGACCTGCCAGTGGTCGCTATTGCTGAAAAATAAGGCATGGGCCTTAGATTGTAATGATGTGAAACTTGTCCCGCGCGTTAAGTCCTAGTATGTTACGTCAGGATGCAGGGAGACCTCTCCTCGGCTAAATAAAAGTATTAAAAAGGTTCTTGAATTATGTTAACTATGGATATGAAGAAAAATACAGCCTATATTGAATTGCCGAGGGGGGGTACGCGGAGCTTACAATCTGCCCTGCCAGTTGTCTGGAGTGCTGATGTCTAACGACATGGCGTCTGTTTCACTGCATGTCCGGCGAATTCAGCACCTAAATGAAAACGTGGAAAAAGACCAAACTTAAGGAATAACATAAGTGAAATTGATGTTGTACATAGTTAAGATTGCTAAATTAAAACACATTGGTGACATACTCGTGAACGCCAGAGCCCTTGATATGGCTAAGAATGTGACGTCGCAAGAATGACACCGCACTTGAAGGGTGATATTATATGAAATTATGCCTCAGGTGACTGATTCTCGATAGATGATTAAATGTACACTCTTATAATTAATATTTTAGAATCGGTGTGTCGTTACGTAATTAATTTAAGGAATGCGTATGGGTGTGACGAGACACGGATTTCGTAACTAAGGGCGGAGCTACGCTCTGTTTTCTATGAAATGTTATACTATCTCTATACTGGAGCGGGCGGTTTCCCTAGTGAATTATGGTGTAATCACAGTAAATTATGCTTTAAAAATGCTCCTATTAATTAATTTTGCTAGGGAACCACTCACCACTTCACACTTCCTACGGGAATTTGATTCCCTGTCTTTTGAAACCACTTGGAGCCACGTCGCACTCCGGATTCGGCCACAGGGCCCATCGACATTGCGCACATCGGAAAGTCTTGGGAATAAACAACGCTGCTTACAGCAGTGTTCCCGTCAATGGCTGTTGCGTCTAATGGTCATGGCTTCACGGGATGTACTCGTTTAGGTCACGCATCCATTCATGAGTGTTACCACTTGTGAATGTTAAATATTATCACCTGCGGCCACGAGTTACAGGATGGCAAGAAGTGTAATGACGTTCTTGTCGACCTGCATTGATCGAGACCGCGACCTAATGTCAGTCGGTCGAGTGTTGCTGTGTGGTTGATGCATCTGCAATGGAACAAATGGGCACAAAGGATATGTGGACGTCAGGAACACATCACACTACTAATGCATATTTTGCTAATAGGTTGTGTGCCTATTCGCTAAGCAGCGAAATCTAAACAACTCATTACTGAAGAAAAATGAGAAACTAAGATTTAAAAAATCGCACAAGTATTGGTAACAAATTCAGGGGCAGCTTCACATAGCAGACAGGAACTTGTGTGATATAGTAATATATTGTGATAGTGGGAACCAAATAATCAGAACTAAAATATGACTAATTCTGGGGAGAAAATGTTTCCCACGCTGCGTAGATTTTATATAGAATGCTTGTTACCGTAATTGACAAACGGTCGAATAAGCAGATGAATGTGTGTATGGAGCCACCGCACATACTAGAGGCACAAGAAAAGGCAAAGAAAAGAAACAAGTAGGTAAAAAAAAGTGTTACACTACAAAAAAAATTTATTAGGTAGCCTAGCTTAGATATATCATTTTTTCTTGGTATAGTATTAATTGTATTTCTGTAAATAAATGATTTTTAAGTTGTTAAAATTATATTCTCCATAATTCGTGTTTTTTGCAGGTAATGTCAAACATAGAAATATGTTTTTTGCATGAAAATTAGTTAAGGAACGATATAACTACATTGTTTGATGTGTGTGTTTTTAAATTGTGGTACCTGCTATAAGGTATGTACATCTTTTTCGTATGAAGCAATAAATTATGACTTGGGTATGTTATTAAAATAAAGCATCTTATATCTTATGGAATTACAAATAACGGGCAAGTTTATTTCTTATAACAACAAAAAGGAAAAAAATGTTTCACTGCAGTAGTGATGAGAACTGGTGTGGGATCAGAAAGAGGAAAAAGTTACTTTCTTCGCAACATTTTACAAATGGTACATGATTGGCTAAACAATTTTGGTAACGCTGATCTGTTTAATTTCAAGTCCTGCTGTGCAGCTTTCCAAACCAAAGGTAACAATTAATGTTGCCATGTACCTAATAACCCTACTTAGAAGGCATAAACAAGCATAAATCGAAGAGGTACAAAAACATTTTTAGAAACATAAATGTGTTTCTAATATGCAAATTCTTTCTTCTAGTCTGTTATGTACATACAGGTACACCAACACACACAAGAAAGTGATCTGATTTGCCACTAATTTAAACATAAGTCTGTCTGCCTCACTATTTGCACAAAAAATAGCACTGAATCATTAGATAAATGGAATAGTTTAGTAATGAAGTTGGTATCTCGAAGGCTGGCACCTGACGGCTAACCTAACCACTCTTGAGCACCGGTAAGGTGAGTGGTCAGCGAGGTAGGCAATACATCACGAATGGATTTCACTAAAGTAGTTCACCTGAGAGAGTTCCGACAAGACGACCTATTATGGTTCGTTACAATGTGCTGATTAAGTCATGCCAACAAATCGCTTACAGCTTACTGATAATAAATGATGTTAAACTGAGTGGCAACCCCTATATTCATAAGAGATAATAGTACCAACCCTATTTTCATAGGTGTAAGATCTCCGTTCTACAATTTACTAATTTGTTGCTTAATCACAAGTAATTCCTAAAAAAATTTTACTGTATTATTTCACAGCCATAGTTTTAAGGGGTGCATCACATTAAGGAAAAAGTGGTACTGACTGACAATTCCATTTTTTTTTTTTTATCAAGACTAACCTGCCGAATTTCATAGATGTTAATCAGAAACACATTGATTATCGAACGTCCCGATTATTTTTATTTGCTAATTTCAAGAGAAAAAAATTGTACCTTAGAAAGTTTGGTATCGAAACACATTATTTCCTAAATTACATGAATTCTTATTTTAATACTTCATATTTTGCTAATATAGAAAACTAGTAGCCCGACAAGGCTACGCTCAGGTTTTATGGTGTTATTAAAATACTGTATGCGACAACAGACTACTTGAAAATTTGTAATATTTAGATAATATTAAGATACACTGAGCCCCCAATTGATATATATTTATCTACCCAAAAACTGTGGCCCCAATTGGGTTCACTCGAGCCAGTGTGGTCCCAATTGATATATTTCTATCCACTCACCCACTACGGTCCTACTTCGTATATATTTATCTACTGACTGACTTGGCACCCCTTTATTTATTTTTATCTACTGAACCACTGTGGCACCACTTGGGTACACTTGAGCCAGTGTGGCCCCACTTGGGTGCACTTGAGCCAGTGTGGCCCCACTTGGGTGCACTTGAGCCAGTGTGGCCCCACTTGGGTGCACTTGAGCCAGTGTGGCCCCACTTGGGTGCACTTGAGCCAGTGTGGCCCCACTTGGGTGCACTTGAGCCAGTGTGGCCCCACTTGGGTGCACTTGAGCCAGTGTGGCCCCACTTGGGTGCACTTGAGCCAGTGTGGCCCCACTTGGGTGCACTTGAGCCAGTGTGGCCCCATTTGGGTGCACTTGAGCCAGTGTGGCCCCACTTGGGTGCACTTGAGCCAGTGTGGCCCCACTTGGGTGCACTTGAGCCAGTGTGGCCCCACTTGGGTGCACTTGAGCCAGTGTGGCCCCACTTGGGTGCACTTGAGCCAGTGTGGCCCCACTTGGGTGCACTTGAGCCAGTGTGGCCCCACTTGGGTGCACTTGAGCCAGTGTGGCCCCACTTGGGTGCACTTGAGCCAGTGTGGCCCCACTTGGGTGCACTTGAGCCAGTGTGGCCCCACTTGGGTGCACTTGAGCCAGTGTGGCCCCACTTGGGTGCACTTGAGCCAGTGTGGCCCCACTTGGGTGCACTTGAGCCAGTGTGGCCCCACTTGGGTGCACTTGAGCCAGTGTGGCCCCACTTGGGTGCACTTGAGCCAGTGTGGCCCCACTTGGGTGCACTTGAGCCAGTGTGTCCCCACTTGGGTGCACTTGAGCCAGTGTGTCCCCACTTGGGTGCACTTGAGCCAGTGTGTCCCCACTTGGGTGCACTTGAGCCAGTGTGTCCCCACTTGGGTGCACTTGAGCCAGTGTGTCCCCACTTGGGTGCACTTGAGCCAGTGTGTCCCCACTTGGGTGCACTTGAGCCAGTGTGTCCCCACTTGGGTGCACTTGAGCCAGTGTGTCCCCACTTGGTGTGCACTTGAGCCAGTGTGTCCCCACTTGATATATTTCTATACACTTACTCTCTATTTCCCCACTTGATATATTTCTATACACTTACTCTCTATTTCCCCACTTGATATATTTCTATACACTTACTCTCTATTTCCCCACTTGATATATTTCTATACACTTACTCTCTATTTCCCCACTTGATATATTTCTATACACTTACTCTCTATTTCCCCACTTGATATATTTCTATACACTTACTCTCTATTTCCCCACTTGATATATTTCTATACACTTACTCTCTATTTCCCCACTTGATATATTTCTATACACTTACTCTCTATTTCCCCACTTGATATATTTCTATACACTTACTCTCTATTTCCCCACTTGATATATATTATTCTACTGAGCCACTGTGGCCAAGTCAATATATTATATCCATTCCCCACTACGGCCACACTTGATATATTTCTATCCATTCACTAACTACGGCCCCACTCGATATATTTCTATCCATTCACTAACTATGGCCCCACTCGATATATTTCTATCCATTCACTAACTATGGCCCCACTCGATATATTTCTATCGACTCGCCCACTATGGCCCCACTCGATATATTTCTATCGACTCGCCCACTATGGCCCCACTCGATATATTTCTATCGACTCGCCCACTATGGCCCCACTCGATATATTTCTATCGACTCGCCCACTATGGCCCCACTCGATATATTTCTATCGACTCGCCCACTATGGCCCCACTCGATATATTTCTATCGACTCGCCCACTATGGCCCCACTACCCGCCATTATATATTTCTATCGACTCGCCCACTATGGCCCCACTCGATATATTTCTATCGACTCGCCCACTATGGCCCCACTCGATATATTTCTATCGACTCGCCCACTATGGCCCCACTCGATATATTTCTATCGACTCGCCCACTACGGCCCCAATTGTTATATTCCTATCCACTTACCCACTATATCACCACTTGATATATATTTACCTACCGAACTACTGTGGCCCATTTGAATTATATTTATCTTCTGAACCTCAGTAGCCCCACTTGATATACATTTATCTACTGAAACACTGTGGCCCCAATTGATTTATTACTATCCACGCACCCACTATGGCCCCACCTTATATATATTTATCTACTGAGCCACTGTGGCCCCACTTGATATGTTACTATCCATTCACTCACTACGCCCCCACTTGATACATTTCTGTCTACTAACCCACTATAGCCCCACTTGATATTTATTTATTTACTGAACCACTGTGACCCCACTTGATATATATTTATCAACTGAACAACGGTGGCCCCACTTTGGATCACTCGAGCCACTAAGATGGAATGTCCAAGAAACATCTATGGACTAATACTGAGCTACTTTGTAGACAGAATAAGTATATTTCAAGACAAATCTATAGAAGTTTGGCAAACTTTGACAATGGGATGCCTGCAAGGCTTAGTCTTAGGGACTTTCTTATGGAATGTCCTTTCTCACAGTTTTTCTACAGATGATCATACCAGCTGAATGCAAGTTTTTTCCCCTATGCAGATCATGCCCCAGCTATCAGACCAGCATGGGGCAGAAGAGACCTAGAAGTCAAAACTGAGGAAGTACTAAATCAAGTATGTATGTGTGTGTGTCCGGTTAGGGGGGGGGAGGGGGCAATAGTGAAACTTGGTGCCTCTCGGCAGTAATCTTAATTACGAAGGTTGATCTGATGCGACAAGTATTCTGCTGCCTAACTCTGCACACCTGTGATTGTTCCTGTTCGGGTGCCATAAATTTAAGGCTGATTCCTACACTTTAAATGAGCTAGCTACCATCAGGGATGTCGAACACAAGCCCTTGAATTAATAGAAAGTTAAAGTTCACAAGTGGGATGTTACTTGAATCCCTTGAATTTAACACTAAAGGCAGGCTAGCATGAGTTTTCCATGTTGGGGGCCATAATCTACATAAAGGGCTTGTTTGAGTCCACCCTTGACCAACTGGATACATGCATCTCTACATAGAAAGGTTTAGCTTTGGTTACTTTAACGGACTTCAACCATCGCAAAGCTAGAATCGCACGGGGTCTGTGAATAAGGCAGGGTTTTATGAATGTTTGGGTGGGCTTTACAGTAGGCATATCGTCAGGAGTTACACACACTACCCTTCGCTGAGACACTACCGTTTTGATGGAGGGACGCAGCATTTTTCTTCTTGCTGGCTGGCTCGCTGTGGCGACTGGGAGCTGTAAGTGGCCAGCACTGGCTGTGTTGAATTGGTGCTACCACTGCTGCTATGGTTCTTGTCGATTAGGGGAGGGGTCTCTAACCAATGCCTGTCTAGGCCTAAGATGGTATTTCCGTACCTTAGAATTATCTGTATGGCTAGATAATGTTCACATGGTAATTTAATGGGGGTGCAAACTGAGTGTAAATAGTGGCTTCCAAAGGAGGTAATTTAACAAGTTCCTCTACGATATCTTTGATTTCACGATTCCACCATTTCTTAACTCCACCTTGCCGTGAATATGGCACGAGGGAAAAAATTGAATGCAAACCTGTCCTGAAGCTAATCTGAAGTATAACATGCCCTAACGTGTACTTCTGAACACACTGACTTTACGACATAACACACACTGTTTTTCCAATACGGGCTTGGCTAACGGTGGATGGAACTTCTGGCCCTTTCAAGTGGTGAAACAGAGCTTAGCATATTCTAACATCGTTTTATGCAGAAATGTTCAGGTGTGGTATCTCCAGTGGGTTGTGTTGCTAAAGCAATAATTCCCTCTCTAATCCAGCCTTTGTAAATGGTGGTGTAGTAGAAAAATTCTTAGGTATCGCAATTCCATGTGTGGAGGAGTTACTAAGGTGTTTTGGGTGCTACCGAAGATCAATCAGTCTGGCAGATCTCTGCCTCTTAACCTGTATGGATTTACCTTAGTCGTTTCTACCCGACTCGACCGGCATATCCTCAAAGCAAGTAAAATACCCTTCAGTTGTGTACAGGCCTAAAGTTAGGTTTAAACAAGAAGTTAAAACTCTAAGAAAAATTTAAGTTACAGAAATAATTAGTTTCATTAAATAATATATTTGTACAAGTGGTTTCACTCTCTCTTAAAATAACAAAAAAAACTATGGGTCAACCCTATTCTAATAGCCAAACGAAGGCAACCTGGATCCAAAGCTAAATATTAAGTGGACAAATATTATGATATAAGAAAATATTAAATTATAAATAGATTAACCAGACTGAATATCGGGTTGTTTTGAAAGAACTAAATGAGAGTTGATTGTAACTTTGCTTCACTAGCAAGCGAGCAGGGAGTCATCTGGAGGGGATGTCAACCAAGACGAGAGAGGGAAGTCTGCAAGAGTGACATTAGCAGGACGTTAGAAGTGGCTGACGTCCGAATCTAACAACTGCTGGATTGACAGTGCTGGCAGCTGCCAAAGAGGTTGCGGACCACTTGGTGGTTGTCGACTACTGGCACAAAGAGATCAAGGCCATTACAAAAGTGGGTTTCTGGGGTCTAGTGATTGACGCACCCTCAAGACAGTATCTGGCCTTGCAAACACTTATCCCTATCGGCTACCTATGGCCATTACAGCGGTGGGTCTCTGGATTCTAGTGGCTGGCCTTGCAAGCACTTACCCCTAACTGCTACCTCTGGCCAATACAACGGTGGGTATCTCGGCTCTGGTGGCTAGCATACCCTCAAGAGAGTCTCAGGCCTTGCAAGCACTTACTCTAGCTGCTAACTCTGGCCATTACAGCTGTGGGTTTCTGGGGTATACTGGCTGGCACACCGTCAAGGCTGTCTCTTGCCTTGCAAGGTCTTACCCCTAGCTTATACCTCCGGCCATTACACCGGTCGGTCTCTGGGGTCTAGGGGCTGGCGAACTCCCATGACAGTTTCCTGCCTTGCAGCACTTACCCCTAGCTGCTACCACCGGCCATTACAGCAGTAGGAGTGCAGCTACTGCCATGAGCTTGGTTCTTCTGGCTCTTTTATACTAAATTCATGAGCTAATAGACCTCAGTAGACTGGGGGAAGCTAGTTTTTGTAGCGGCCAGGAAGGGCTGCTCACGAATTATGACTACCTAAGTTTCAATGGCCACATGAGAAATACCATCTAAACTACGACGGGGTATGGATTTAGTGCGTTTCATAATCACACAATGCTGACCTAAAGGGTGAGGTGTATAACACGGCCATAGATGCCGACCCCTCCCACCAGTAACCTGACGACACTTGAGGTGCCGAAATGTTAGTTGCCGGAGCTGGCAATGTGAGCATCACGACATCGAGGCCTTGAGCTCTGGGCCCTCTGTGTTAATGCTAGAGCGAGTTATGCTCACCAATTAAGAGTATAATGTTATCCTTCGAGACCCCCTGCTCCCCTTAATGCTATTTAATATGACAGGCAAGGCTAAGGAATTGAATATAGCTGTATTGTAACTTAACTGCACCAAGCCGCTTAAGAGTATTTGATATCCGGGTATTGTCAATTTAATTAATTACTTGTGAAGTGTTGTATCAATTTCTTATATATATATATATATATATAAAATTCTTCTGTGCGTGTGTACGTCACTGAACTCCTCCTAAACGGCTGGACCGATTTTGATGAAATTTTTTGTGTGTGTTCAAGTGGATTCGAGAATGGTTTAGATTCACAATTCGGTCCACTACAAAATGTTTTTTTAATAAATTTTTTATTTATAAGTTATTGTTGATCTTGGAATGTTTTACATTGTATCCGGCAGACAGCGCTGCGGGCGCGGTGTCGAATATCCAAAAATTTTTCATTTTACTTCAAGTTTGTCCCGATAGTGGCGCTGCGATCAGATTCAGGAGAATTTCGTAACTTTGTGTTGTTATTGTGTTAAAATAAATCGCTTGCTAATTGAAATATTACATTCAGATGTAATTAGTGTGTGAAGGGTTTTGAAGTGTAGATAAAAACTATACATTGTGCAAATTTAAGTTTCTATTGAACATAGCTTCTATATTCAACTTAGCTCATAGTATATACATATTCACACGCAATCGATAGGTCGAATTGTGGTAACTGTACATGTGATGACGTCAGGTATTGTAATAACTTTTTTATAAAAATTTTCATCAAAACGGTCCAGATTGTTACAACTTATTAAGAAAAGTTTGAAATTTGTACAGGACAACGTATGTTGGGTCCGCTAGTGTGTGTGTGTGTGTGTGTATATACATATATATATGTTCAATTAAGTAGTTGTGTTTAAAACTTGCTGAAGTTGTTAGTGAACTAGGAGAGCTACGTCCTCAAATGCATACGTCTACCCTGACATAGTGCTTGAGATATTGTTGGTTCAGTGGTCAGAATTGCAGTTAGGAGATGGAGACGTAACACTGTTGGAGCCGCCTCTCGACCCCACCTCGCGCTTACGCGAGTTAACTTTTACTTTCCTTAACATTTGCACTTGTACAGCACATTCAAATCTGTTCGCAGCAAAATATATGCTTGGCGCCACCTCACATCGCCAAGATCGCTCACAGGCACAATTATTTCCCTCCCATCTTGTATTTTGCATCTTTTAATTGTACTTACAGCTGTCATGTTGAATACAATTTTCAATTCATGTACCCTTCCACCCTTGTTTTATTACAGGTTCACTTATTTCTAGTCCTTGTGTCAACCCACCCGCACTAACAGCTGTTGTTCTCAGACACCAGATACATGCAGTAAGCGAACGTACTGTAGTTCAGTTTGCCACGTGTGCTAGTCAGCTGCTTGCATGGCAAGCCTTGCCGAGCTAGCCTTTCTCGCCCACCCAGCTCTGAAAGAACTGCTTATATTTTGTTTTCAGTGAAATACTTGTTTACTGCTTCTCATGCATGCAGAACATCCTGTTCGACTGGAAACACTCCATTTGTTTTGTGTGCTGTTAGTGATTTCAATTTCTTCCTTCTCGTAATTTGTTTTAACTTTAAGTTAACACGAAGTGTGCGGCAACAAATACACATCCTCACATGTTCATTACACACATGTTACACAAAAGCACCCAGGGTTTCTAAAATTATTCAGAGTTTTGATTGACACTTCAGGTTTTTAACACTCATTAGACGAATGGGATAAACGATGTGCCCCTCTACACACCACAGAAACACCCAATGCTAGCAAAATTCTAAACGAATCATTAAACACGTCATTTAATACCACTGGACCCCATTGACACACAACCCACAGACACCACCACCACCTTAAATTCACCTGCACCAATTGCTGATTTCTTTGGTTTTCTGCTCTACAAAGAGATTGGAATCGAACCACCACTCACACAACACCCCTTTTCCACCCCCACCTACCATACACACCATCATCACCACAGCAAAACTGCCCCCACAATACAACATGGCTGCTCCACAACCCCTTAACATTGTTGTTGCACAAGCCAAGAAACCACCTACTTTTTCTGGAAAACCAGGGGAAAACATCATTCAATTTCTTGAATCCTTCAACGAAATATCAGTAGTTCAAACTAGAAAGGTGAACGTCGTATGAAATTCTATCTCTTAAGGTCTGCAAAACACAAACTCGACGATATGTCCTACGAGCGCCAGGAACCTATCACGTGGCCGGAAATGTGAGTGTCTCTCGCACACATTCACCACCCCGGCGGATACGGAGTGCCTTAAGCAGCTGCTTTATACTAAGAAACAAATCGTTGGAGAGGACACGACACAACACATGATGTTCAAACTGTGCAATTTTACTGCCACAAATACTATACCCACGTGAGACACCGACTTCATTTCTGTTTTATGGCGATCGCTTCTCCCTTCTGTCGTTGACAAAATGATCGGTCTACCAAACTATAATTTACAAGACATGTTGGCGAATCTGTGATGCATTGATATAGGCATTTATCGGTATGGTCAGTCACTCACTCAGACCAATGCACACCCAGATGCTGAGCACTTAGAAACAGAGATAAGCAAATTGAAATGGGAAATATTGCAGCTAACATTGAGCTGCCAACACATAACACCCCATCAAAACACAAACCTGGGAGAGAGAACCCGTAATGATGGCTTCCGACCCCAAACATACCGCGGACAGGATTTCTCCACCCGTGGATACTACCACCCTCAGGCCCACCACCAAAAGTTCCTCTTTCAACCACACCCACAATGTTCCTATCAGTCCCGTGGTCAACACTACAACAACAGGGGTAGAACAAACTTCCATGGCCATGCATATGCCCCTCGCAACCCCCACCCCCAAGACTCCTAAAGACCCCAATACACAGCCAACAACCACTACAACAACCGGGGGCGTACTAACCACAATACACCAACAGACGACAAAAACTACAATACGGGGGAGTAGAGCACGAAATCCCCATGGACCCCAACATCCGAGTTAGAGACCTGTGAAGTGCATTTTTCAATAAAGTCGGCCCTACGTGGTCGTACACAGACATTGCAAAATTTAATGCATATAGTGGCCTGCCACCACCCAGTGTTTCAACGCCTAGCCACGGTATTGAGAACAAAGTTATTGTCAGCAACAACCAGCATTCTTGCTTCGCCTCACACATTGCACCACACACAACACCTGCGAGCACATTTAGGTCAGTTAAAATCCCCCCCTCAATAAAGTGCAAGTAAACTGCCGGCGAGGCCAACAATTACAAGTCGGTCACGTGAATTGTCAGCACGAGTGCCGGCGCATGCACAGCTGGTCCCAGACAATCGCATGAGCATCAATCCCCCTGCCCACAGTCAGTGCATAGCATTGCCACACCATCCCCTATGCACCCCACATTGCAGCATTGCCAGACTGCAGCAAGTTGCCACTGCACAGCCAAAGGTAGCAGGCCCATGCAGTCTCGCCCAAGACACTTTCGTCCTCTGTTTTTATGTGGGACATAAAAGTCGGCACTGTAATCCTTTCCCAAACAAGATATTTGAATTTTGTACTTTCATTAGCGACTGTTTCAAAAGATTTAAGAACGCATTCAGGCTGATGAGTCTATTTAGAGCACCTGATGCATAAACATGCAGTGGACAATCCTATTTGTTTTCAAAACACTCCGAGGACAGGTCACGATGATGAAACTGTCACAAGGCATTCTGAGCGAACCTGTGTCTCGAAGCAATTTAAATAAACATGTATGCCCCACATTCACATCACCTGTTCGCAACCTAACATACGAACTGCTACCCCACACATTCTTGTTTCCATGAAAGGAAAAACAATACCTTGCATTACTTGACACTGGCTTTTCATGCAGCAGTATAGCCACTACCTTGCATTACTTGACACTGGCTTTTCATGCAGCAGTATAGCCACTACCTTGCATTACTTGACACTGGCTTTTCATGCAGCAGTATAGCCACTACCTTGCATTACTTGACACTGGCTTTTCATGCAGCAGTATAGCCACTACCTTGGTCACCAATCAGCAGATTTTCCCCTTGCAAGAACATATTACACTAGTTGTGGCAACTTCTATATTAGATACCCCTAACTTGGAAACTGTTGTTAACCTAGGAATATCAGGGTGCACTTATCCTCCGGATATTTTAATGGTGGACCATCTTCAACAAGACATTATTATAGGTGTAAACTTTATTACCAAATATGACTTCATCCCAATCCTAAAGTACAACATTATGCTTATACATGGCCACGATCCCTGTAAGCTCATACAAGAAACACTCCATTCTGGATTCTCCCCACAACTTACTACTATGAATGTTGAGCACTCCTTAGCCGCCTTTGATTCCTTTGAATCACCACGTCCTAAAATATCTTACAAGGGCCCAATACCCTTTACCACGCACTGACATTTTAACAGCCCAGCAAAACTCTGCATATATTACTAGCCTCAATCTCTTTTCAGGGTTTTATAACATGAATACATGTTAGACAACAAGACCGCAATAAAATGGCCTTTACGATTGATGGGGTTGGTTTGTTCCATTATAAAATAATGCTGATGGTTCTTCCAACATCCCCATAGTAATTGCAGATGTTTATAAACACTATTTTAGGTCCACTCAGATGGACAGATGTAATTGCTTATATTGATGATATTTTTCTACTGAGCAATTCTTTCGAAGAACATTTAGACAACATTCAAAAGTTTTTAATAGGTTAAGAATGTTTAACATTAATGACAACACTAAGAAATGTACTTTTAAAGATCAGACTGTCAAGGTTTTAGGCCATATCATCACCTCATCTCCCCCGACTGCATTTCTACCGACCCAGATATGGTTTACATCATAGAGCAGATATCCCTCCACTCCTACCAACTTGAAACAATTACGTACCTTCATCGCTACATTAAAGTCTATGCCATCTTAGTGTAGCCACTTATAGAATTAACCAAGAATGCCCATCATTGGTGTTAATGTTGTGGGTAGATATAATTTGGGACGTGTAGAATTTTTTTTCTCTGCCCTTCTAGAGTACTCTTAAAATTCCTTTAACCCTCCTAATACCCATAGAATTCTTGGCAGGGTTGCTTCAGGTATAGAAAACAGGGAAATGTCAGGAAATTCTGCGATATACGTACTTTATTTGGCAGTTCTATCAATTATGCACCACTACCTGAATCATAAAATTGTGTTAATGATTGTGTACTAAATGCTTAAGCACTCTCTGTGCAATCTGTGTGGCAAGCAAGTTCGTAAGATCAGAGAAGAATTTTGGTGTATGTTATAACACAAAGGTGCCAATTGTTACAGAAAGAAGTGCTAGAAAAAGGTCAGGGAAAAAGATTATTTTTGTCTGGAAATCAGGGAAATGTCAGGGAATTTTCCAATGGAAAAATGGTGGCAACTCTGCTTGGGGAAACATCCTTGTTCCAACCCAGCAATCATTATGTTCAGCAGAAATGGTCTTATTCCAGGGTAAACTCATTCAATTATCTGTTATATTATCTCCTGGAGTTTTCCTTACTGCCATACCTTTGTTAACCTGGTTGAGTTCTTCTGTTGTAAACCAGTATTTTCATTACATTCATTTTATCATGATGCTTTCATTTTCGATGTTGTCCTCTGGCAGAAGAGCTTTCACTAATTTTTTAGAATTTTCTTGCATATCAGTAATGGTTCTGCCAGTAACTTTTAGGCTCTCATGACTTGTTCAACTTTCAATTTGCAGGCTAGTATCTTATATACAGCTTGGACTCAGCCAGTCGTGCCCTGTGTCTTAGGTTACTGTTCCACCCACGCTCTAGGCACCAGTGAGACACGTACACTTGTCAGTCGCACCCTTATGGGGCGCAGTATCCTGTAGTCTGTTGGAAGTAACCCCACCAACCCACTTCTCAGAGAAAAATGACTTGGTCTCCAGCGAGTTGAATGCTTCGCTCAAGTGATTAATTACCTGACTCACGACCACCATGGTCAAACGTGTAACCCATGGGTTATAGCAGGAACAAGGTAATGCTAGATTTCCATTCTCTCACAGTTCTCTAGTGTTTAGCCGACCGGCTAAAACATTAGTCCCCTATCATGTTGCCAGTGTGATAATCGAGTTGTGCGCTTAGGCACAATTTCTTACTAGCAATCACCTTAGAGCTATTGCGGCTTAAAGGGATTAGTGCCTAGCAGGTCCTGCTGATTTGGCACATGCTAAACAGGTCTGATACTCTCCACTGGACTTTAGGAAGTCTGCAGCAATAAACCTCCTGTGATGCCTAACATCCGCTAAAACTTGTAACAAGCCCGACTCTGACCAGAGCAAGAATGCAGTCCCCGTGGTTATAACACCCAAACACTACATTCTCGATGCTACCAAGAATTCTGATGTGGGTTTGCATGGGCATGTATTGACTCCACTGTGCACATTCAACAAAATGCTTCCATTACACTTGCATCGGGTGGGAAAATGTTCCATGTTACACAGACAGTTTATAATACTGCTGTGTATCGTGTAGAAACCATCAAGCAGCTAGGTGTAGCTGGCCTGAGTGTGGTGGACAGGGTACGTGTACAGTTAGGTGCATCACCTGGGCATCTGACTACCATCTGGCATGTATAGTTTGGCTAGATGTGCAGATTACTCGCCCGACCAGGTATACCATTGCAATAGCTGTAGACCTAACCTGCAACATCATCCAGGAAATCTTGGATTACAACCTAGCCAAGGGCGATCGCACACTCTGGCTGAGTTCCAATTACTGGAATTTAGTGGGAGACCGCACGAGGGCCCTGTCATGTTCTTACAAGAAAGCAAGAGGGAATTCATTGAGCATGACATATCTCGCAAGCAATGGGCCCAGAAAACCCATCGCGAAAGGTGAAAGAATGGTGGGCGAAATATGGCGAGATTGCTACTGAGTGGGAACAGCTTCGCCACTGACTGACTTCACAATTTATTGGGGAGGAAGTCTTGGCGCAACTAATTTCAGACTTCCATACAAGAGTCCAGGTTTCTGAGGAAGAAGTCTAAATACATTGGTAGAAATACACAAATGTATAAACACATCTACCCGGCAGAGAATGAGGACAGCTGCGTTCATAATATTCGTGAATGCTGCTCCCCTCTCTCCAGAACTTCCTAATTGCCCCGAAACTGCAGACAGTGGAAGAACTTGTCAAGCAAGCAGGAGAAGTTGAAAGAAACAACGGAGAACAGGCTTCCCTAGACTGGCAGGCATGAGCCACCAATGTCATCGACTTGGCTTCTCCTCCCGAGTAGCAGGAAGTCCACAGTTCGCCACCTCTCTTCCCACTCGCTGGGACTGCCTGGAGTGGCATTCCAATGGGAATTACCCCACCTGTCAAGCCAGGAGAGGGAAGGCAACAATCATGTGGGCGCCGGTCACGTCACCATGTCCTGGCAATGTTGAGCCTGCCCCGACAAACAATGCCCAGCTTAAACTCCACGCTCTCCATCATGAGCGCCCTTCCCTGGACGAGCTTCATTTACCCATTCGGATAAACAATCAAATAGCAGTAGCTGTGCTGGACACAGCCACCACCTGCAATTTGATATGGAGCAACTTCCTAACCTCTAACCAATGAGCTAGCCTATCCCCTACAGGAAGGAATGTCTTGTTAGCATAACCGAACCGCCACTGCAAAATAGCGGGGGATATCCTCACTTACCATGATGGTCCATCACAGAGCCACCCAAGCCACCTTCCTTATTGCAACCGATCTTGGAGAACAGGTGATTTTGCCTGATAGACTGTGGGCGATGTCAAACCTTTGACGCAGTGCAATCACCAGAGATGATGAGCTGTGTTCGTGCCTCACCTGATATGGCAGAGGAGGAGGAGGGCAGCAACTAATGGCAATGCTTGGCACCACGTTCGATAGAATGATGATGTTGGAGGTCGAAGCCCGACGGCCTAAAGGGATCTCTGGATCCACTGTCAATTTGATGTCTGGTCTGATTGGCTATACTATTAACTAACTACATTAATTGCAATGAGTCTTTGATAAAGGACGAAGTTGTAGGCCTCTTCGCACGCCTATACAAAGACTGAGTTCACTCTGCTTTAGGGTTGCAAGCCCCAATCGTGGCCTGCCGATGGCTAGGCTCACACCGGGCCTTAGTTCAATATTAAAGTAGTCTGTGCGGAAGCACATGCAATACCGTGGGATGTTACATCAGGGTGCAGAACGGACCTACTCTCGGCACGATAAATGAAAAAGGTTCAAGTTGATTAAAGTCTATTGAAGTTGAATAGTTAGAGCCTAAATGAATGTACCGAGGACGGTAAAAGCAGAGATCACCTGTCGTCCTGCCGATAGGTTGAGTGCTCAATTGGAACTCAATGCAGATGGCCGCGGCTTCTGCGAAGCCGCCAAAGTTGCTGCCAAATATAAAATGAGAAAAAAAAATGCACACTAATATTTACATGATTACACGATTAAACTCAGCCGATATTTATGCTCAACTACTAAATGCATATTGATGACTTACCCATGTGCACCAGAGCCTCTGTTTTGGCTGAAAATGTGACATCGCAAGCATTTCATCACACTTCAAGAATGACGTTAGATGATATGCCTTAAGCGGCTGATTGTGGATTATAATTAACACTCGCATGAAGGGTTGGCGAAATACGTTGAATAACGGGATTGCTTCACTGTATTTCACTTTCTGTGACATCAGGCGTATTTCACTTCAGCGAGTATGGAGTTGTCCTGGTATCCATGGAATTAATGCAACCCCGTATGGAAAAGTGGGCGGCCTTCCTAGTAAACTTAAGAAATACACAATGCAAAATCCTTGGTTTTGCTTATTACTGCTAAGTGGAGCTAGGGAACTGCTCAAAAATTTACGCACGCCTTGGGAATATTATTTCTCACTGTTTGAACCCTCTTGGGGCCATGTAACACTCCTGGCTTCGCCACTAGACCCACCGACGTTGCACACACTGGAAGGAGGTGTAGCTGCGCCACTTACACCTGTCTTCCCTCCAATGGTTGTTACGTCTAACGGTCGTGACTTTCTCTGAAACACCCTTCGAGTCCACATACCAATTTATTACAGGAGTTACCTCTTGTAATAAATTTAAAATATGGTGGCTTGCAGACGATGCATTGCAGGTTGGCAAGAAACTTGTAAACACGCCATTCTTGTCAATCTGTACTTACATGATCGAGACCTAATGTCGATTGGTTGGGTGCTGCTTTTATGGTATGATGCGACTGCGGTAATACAAAATTGCACAAGGGATAACGTGGACATCTGGAACACGTCACCTTCCTGTCGCAGGTCAGGAGTTTGATGCTTGATTGGAAGGGTAACCGGGTTACTACTACCCCTCCCCTTGCCGCAGTCCGCCTCATCCAGCTCCGGGTGGAGACACCCTTAAACCTCAAAATCACCGGCAGAAAACTGTCACCCCCAAAACTCCGCCTAAACATCCACCCCCATCCCCACCCCCCGAAAACCAGCAGTCAGGTACGACAAGCCTTGATGCCTTCAGGCCCGACAACGATTGCTGAACCGTTCACCTCTTACTCCCTGCCCTGGATTTTGAGCTTCTCAGGTCAAGGGAGACCAAACCTCCGAAGGGCAGTTTTCTGGGAATTCATTTCCCTACGCATAAGGAGGAGACACCACTGTGACTAGTGTGCCAGAGGGGCATGTCCATGTGGACACTGCCCTCGACACCTAACCCCGATAGCCGACGGATGTAAGCCAGACACAATGGGATGTTCTCCTGGAAGCCCAAAGTTTTTTAGGCATTATGGGGAGGCCCTCAGGACAGAGAGGTCATGTCAGAGGCCCCCCATGACCCAACCCAGCAGCAATAAAGTAGAGGCAGATGACCATCTGGACTCTGCTCTCTGATGGAGTACTATAGGCAAGGTAGACGAACCTCGACCTCCAAACGGAACGGGGGTTGCGTACAAGCCGTCGTCCCAGAGAACCATTTTGCTGGCTGCGGATATCTGCAAGGAGCCAGCCAACGAAGGTCGTCTATGGCGAGGTATCTGCAGTACCTTCTCCCTTTACCACCATGTCCGCTCACTAGGGCGCAACTTCACCATCTTAAGCCAAGGAGGAAGGTGAGTACGTCTCCAGAATGCACCTTTCTGCGGCCGAACTTACCTTGGCACCCCAGGGTATCCTGGTCCCGCCAGCCAGTGCGAGTTGAGAGAAAACCAATTCAATGTTACTATTGCATAGAACAGGGGGAAAATGGTGCATAATCACACTCCTAACAATGTGTGTGGGGAGCGAACACTCCGTCATAAAGTGTCGAACCCATTACAGTGACTGGCAAAAGTACCAGTGATAGTGTACGTGCCCAGCCATTTACCGTCCAGACATCACCCAGCCATCTACCATCCAGACATCAGAGGCTTGTGCCTAAAGACTGAATCATACATCTGTGGAATAGTTTTAATTTAAACAAAAAAAGGCTGTAAAGAATGTTAGGAGTTAAGAATAATGTTTTTTTATTTTATATAGCATTAATAAGGCTACCTGTAAGCCAAGTCAAAAGTGTGAAGTGTTTTAAGCCATCTGATCACTGACAGGAGCTTGTTCTTAAAAGGGTCTCTGGATTGAGAAAATTTGTTACAAATTCAACTTTAAATTAAGTGATGTTTGAGGGTTGAAACCTCATTACCCAGATTCAGCTCGTAACTAATAAGTGTCGTAGCAGTAAGCCCTGATGTCGACAGAGATCGAACACAATCTCTCAAGTTGCTCCAACTATGGTGGGGTTCTTCATGTAGAGACTAATAGGGCTACTGTTTTGTATACTTGGGGGTATTCTTCCAGGTCGGCGAATTGGGGACTACAAACACTATGGCTAATTTCACGTTCAATAATCTGCGATAAGTAGAGTTAGTCCTAGTGACAGAGGTGGCCTTCAAATAGTGCAACGCAGTGTTGCGGAGATCATACCCAGGGATTTATAATCTTGCTTAGGCAGGATGCCTGAATAGAGAGTGGAGCTGGTTGATCTGTGAACGGTAACAAAGTCGAGACACTGGGAGCACCACTTTACGTGTTACCTGTGGTCCACAAGGTGGCGGCACCCTCCTCCGGCTGGCTCGATAAGGCGGCCGGCGGCTAAACATTGATCGACAATGGTTGCGGAGGAGTAAGCCTTGTGCTGTTGGTAGACTTCTGGGGTATGTGTGAAGGATTGTGGCGTAAGATTGGGGTATTAAGGTGGGATCAAGTCCCAGGACAGCGGCTTCAAAATGTATTACTAAAAAATTATGTAATTGTGATCAATTAGATGCTCTGGTAGGCGGCGGAAATAATGTATTCTCTTCTATAATCTCTGGGGTGGGTAAGTTTGCTGTATCCGCCTCAAACTGTTTTAATATCTGCTTTAGTTCAAGTTTTTAACCCTCCCCCCCCCCCCCCCCTTATTCTTGTACAGCATAAGGCCGAATTAAAGAACCTTAAGACGAAGACTGTTAAAGACAGCAGCCTTATCATGTACTTCTAGGAGCAATGGTTTCGCAATGTAATATCCACCTTGTCATTCTGCATCCGGCCGTTACCCAGGGGTAAATGGAACTTTTGGCTGTCACCAGCGGTGAAACAAAGCGTAGTCTATTTACATTGGTAGACAGTGGTTCCTAAGTGTGCTTTCCACTGAGGGTCAAGTAGAACAGATCGATCTCTCTCCGACCTGGCAGTTCTCTAGCGGGGCAGATTAGGATGCCATCACAAATACTCGATTCCCCGAATGGAAGGAGTATCTAGTAATTTGGGCACTCCTGAAGATTTACCAGTATTACACAGTATTTCGCTGGCAGATCTCTGTTTGCCTCTTAATGGCGTGGTGTAGTTGCCTTTGTGGCAATCTTTGTACGGTAGCCGGCTTCACATCAAAGTGCGAGCAATGCAAGCTCGAATATTGCAAGTACCTTAAGGGTCAAAGGGGTTAACTAGAGCTAGGAGAGAGAACATGGAAAATTATATTTCACATACAAATACGTTTATGAAATATGTATTTAAAATAAAATGACATGTGGCTCCACACTCTCCTGAATTAAATCAAAAGTAATATTAATATTATTTAAGATTAATTTAACGTAAGTTGCTACACTAAAGCCATGAGAAGACAACCTGGATAAAACATAAAAAGACATAGTTGGGTGCGTGATATCAAAAATGTGTGTTAATTCGACAACAATAGCCAATTAAAAAAATCCTAAGTTAATTGAAGGGGATTGTCCTGAAGGGACCTAACTGTTTAATCAAAGAAGGTCGTCTTCACCCAACTGGTGAAGAAGTGGTTTGGAAGACCTTATAGAATGTCCAGAGGAGACGTCGTTGCTGTGTCCTACTGTTACCTGGGTGGTAAAGACGCTGAAGTGGTAGAGTACATTGTCGGCAGGACCCTCTGGTAGCGATTGGCGACCCTCTGTAGCTGCTGGCGGAGGCTGAAGAAGTGGAAGGTCTCTACTGAAAATGTCAACGTCCACTGGTTATACCGCATTCACTGGCGCAGGGTAAGGGACTCAGCCCTTGGCCAACACCCTTTGGCTTTCACAGCTGTGAGAGGTGTAGCAGACTACCCAAAGACCAACGCTGGAACTCCTTATTCACTAATTTTTCCATCTTAATGACTCTCAGAAAGGTGAAGGGGAATCATCTCTGCTTCCGGAGGGGGGGGAGGGTTGGAAGCTCTGACGTCACACATGGGTTCCTGGATCCTTATCGGAGTGCACTCGGCGCGAGGCGATGACATATCTTCCCCTCGTGCAGTCAAGGAGGCTGTGACACTCTGTTCGGTGGCCTGCTACCCTTCAATGGCGCAAAATTTAAATATTGCAGCCATCATGGCAGGAGCAGCAAATTTGAAATGGCGGCCTCTTCCGGATGAGAGGAGGATTGGGGGATGTGTTGATGGGACGACTTCTTGAATAGATGCGGCGAACAGTAAAAGCTGAGATCACGTAGTTGAAGGTTCTGTTGAGGCTCTGTCAACTCTGGTAGAACACGTGTCCCGCCTCCATTACTGTTTTTATTTGAGAAGTGACTTGCCCACTGGGTGATTGTGGTTCAAGATGGGGCAAAATCATTTGGTGGTCTGCACTTCCCACCAGCGCAGGAATGTGTCACGTATCGAGTGTAATCATTACTAGGGTATAAATTATGTAAATGTTGGGATTAAATTAACAATAGACTGACAACGTAGCTTATAACCTAGTTATCTATCCTGTGTGGCACCATAACAAAGTGATTCTTGGTTCACACGCGTACGTGTGGCCCACTCGACGAGGAACTGGAAATAAATTAAAACTTTACTGAAAGTGTGCTGTCACGGTGCCGTGGGGGGATGAAAAAAGTAAACTAGTTATTGCATTTTCCTTGAAGAGTTCTCTTTATTATTAACTTTAAACACTGCGAAGGCATCGAATTAACCTCTGGGTCATTGACAGAGTTGTTATATTAAGGTATAAAAATTCCGAAAACCTCTCCCAGTGTACTGTAAGTTAACATGAGCAGATCGATCCAATTAAGTTTAGGGTCAAGTGTTGTGTGTTTAAGTAAGACATGTAAATAATCATGTCATGCATAGAGCATTCATGTAATTGTGTTAGGGTAGCAGTATTTCATTAAGGATTTGAAATGAGTTGGAGTTAGGTTTAGTTTGTTTCAGGATTAAGATGCCACTAGGGCTCAAGTTGAAAATGTTATAGGGAAAATGTATCTGCAAAAGTAACGTGTAGAAGGTTATGTGTAGAATTTAAATGTCTAGTAAAACCATGAGATTCATTGTGTAGACGTAGTGAAAATTAAGAGATAAATGCATATAATGTACTTTTGAGGTACTTCAGTTATATAAAAGTATAAATGTATACATACCGCATGATTAAAGAAAAATATAATCATTAATCAATAGTCTCCAAAATATTCTTTCTCACCTGATACCTCCATTTATGAAGGATTCTGTAACCCAAAAATAATACCTCTGCTTATGTAAAGACTTTCTCAATTATCAATTACCAACATAAGCTCCTAAATATTCAATTGTATAATTTGCTATTGAGGTATCCTAATTAAATAATGAGGTAGCAGTGCTCAAATCATTCTATTAAAAATTTGAGAAGTTTCATTGTTCTTGTGTGATTATTGTAAGGCTTGTAATCAGTGACTCTCACATGACAGTTCATAGTCATGATAGTTCATAAAATACCTCGTACATAACTTGTGATAGAGAAAGCTTAGATCAGGAGTAGACAATGGAAGGTCTATATGCCTATTCACATTTACTGTGTATCCAACACCAGCTCTGGCAAAGCCACCTAAAAAAAAACTTTTCTTTTCTCCTTGCAGTAAACAAAAGTTCTTTTTGCCCATGTCCTTTTTTGTACAAGGGGGACAACTTTCATCCCTTAAGAGGGCACGGGGCATAAATTAATGCTCTAGAGGTTTATCGTATTTTATAAAAGCCAATAGAGAAAACAAAAAAGGGCAACCATACATTATAGTTTTCACTAACTACGAGAGCAAATATTTTACCTGAGTGATGTCATTCTGCGGAGATATTTCTGACGCTGTCAATTTTCATGTGTTTTCGCGGCGCAAGACACTATGCAAAATTGATACAGTAATAATGCAAAATACTAGGTCCTTAAGTTGGCAAAACCTTTTATCTATGATTGCCAGTTTTACTTCTTTTCATGTCTGCTTTCAAAAGCCAGTAAATATCAATTTACCTATTTGGTGTTGATTTATGTCCCACGCCCCCTTGAGTGTTGAGTCGTGCCAGGCTGTGAATTAGCTTCTTTTATTCCCTTTTCAGGAATTATGTAATCGAATATTGTCCGCACCCATGCTCTTTACAAGATTTGTTAATTGGCATGGCAAAATCAAAGAAGGCATGCTACCCCTTACACGCTAGGAATTTTAACACTCAAAAGTAAACCAATTTGACTTCACACACCATGCCCTCTTTCCTTTACCCACACCCTGCCTACCTCCCCGCAGCAAGTGTAACGGACCCGAAGCTGATTAGCTGATGCCGAGACACCATCTGCTGTTCCAGGATGTAAATAAGGGAAGGCAAGGGAGAAGTGAAAGAGGAAAACGGGAGTGCGTGAACAGAGAGAGAGGCAGAGCGGCAAACAGAAACCAGACTGCGTGGCCAGAGATAGCACCTCTACATCGCACTTTGGACCCGCATGTGCTTAGAACAGATAACTCTACAGAGGCGAAGCCATGTATATGTATAGTGATCTCAGCTTTTACTGTTCACTGCATCTCGCCTAAAAGTTGTTACTTCAAAACCCCTCTCTGTAGATTTTACTGTCTACAAAATTGTGACTCCCTTCAGGATGGTTGCATTATCTCAACATTGCTTCACTGCAGGGCAGCATGCATCCTAACCGAGAACCATGGCCTCTCTGAGAGCAAGGTTTACAATATGTCAATGCCTCCGTGCCGAACAGATAAGGATTCAGGCACCCATGCATGACGCCAGGGCATCCAACCCCCTAGGAGCGTGCACCCTTCAGAGAACCAAGCTTGAAAAAATAGTATAAATAAGAGTTCTAGCGCAGGTCTCAGGGCAGTCTGCTACACCTATCACTGCTGTGAAAGCCGAGGGTGTTAGCCAAGGGTCGAGATCCGTACCCGCGTCGGTGACCACAGAAAAACCAGTGGCCATTGATTACTCCAGCAGCTCCGGAGGATCGACTCCAGAGGCCTTCAACTTCTTCAGCTTTTGCCAGCTGCTCCTGAGGGGCGTCAACAGCTATCAGAGGGTCATGCCACTCCTCAACCTCTTCCTACCACTTTACTACCCAGGTAACTGTAGATCACAGTGATGACGTCCCCTTCTAGGAACCCCTAGAGGCCCTAGCCTGGCCTCCTTCACCACTTTGGTGAAGAATCCCTATAGATAACCAAGTCCCTTCAAGACATTCCCTTCTCACTCAGATAGGATTATTTATTGTGGTTTATTTTAATTATCTTTGGCCAGAAAATAATTTTCACTCAACATTTTTTTTTCATTACCAGGTTGCCATCACCTGGCTTCAAACACATTTCAAATTCCGGTAAATTAAAATTTTATATAAAAATTTTAATTTTTCTTTTTCTCAATTCCGGAGAGTGTGGAGTCATGTGTTTCCATTTAAGTTTAATAAAACGTATGATTTACGTGAAATATAAATGTTTGATATTTCTACTTATGTATTTTAGTTTTGTTGAACCCATTTATTAGACCTTTAAGTTTTGATTCAGAGTTCTTAGTTTGCATTAGGATAAAGCTGTTCGCAGCGTGTTAAGCCACTAAGGTAAAGCCACCACGCCCTAAGAGGCAAACTGAGATCGGCCGGCATAATATTGTGTATCTTGCTGGTAAACCTTCGGGAGCACCCAAAGCACTAGGAACACACCCCTACCTGTGGAATCAAGTGCTTTGGATAGTCTCCGATTGCGTCACAGCTGGAGAACATGCAGGTCGGAGAGAGAATTGTTTTTACCACTTAACCCACTGTAGAAACTCACTTAGGCCATACTGGAGCAAACAATGTGTTAAATTGGAAACTCCGTTTCACAGTAGGCGATGGCCGATAGTTCCATCCACCGCAGTTTTTCGGCCAGATGCGGGACACCAGAATGAGATTTCACGTAAATACAGTTGATCTAGATACACAGTTAGGGCGTTCTCCATCACCAGCTTCGCCTTAATTCCAATTTTTGGCCTTCATGCCATATACTACGAAAGGTGGGCAAAAGTACAAACTAAATTTAATTCTTAAACAGCTGGATCATGGCATCGTTAACTTGCCCACTCTGCCGATAGAGGTAGAAAACCCTTTATTTTTACCGCCTACTAGAGCCACACAGTGGCCTGGATTAGAGCATTTTGACCACACACTCATCTATCTTGACCCTACCCTACTACAAGATACTTAAAACAGCAATCCCTTCCCATCAACCTTAAGAGCGACTCCACAGCTCCAGCACCCCTACTCCGCAGCCAGTGTTGGTCGCTGTCCTTCCACCGACCCCCTCTACAAGCCAACCAGAGAGGAGGAGCACGCCGCTGCCAAGCAATCACCAGGTAAAGAGTTGGAGATTTGTATTCCTATAACACTCGATTTTGTCCCGACTAGTAAACCTATCAGACCTACGCTATACTCAGGAATCCTGACCAAGCTGTCTTGAATTCTTGGGTATGGTACTTGCGACACTGGCTTCGCGAATATTGAAGGCCTCCTCTCCCACTAAATCCACGGCAACTTATTGTAAACTCTGAGTGTGAAATTGATCATGGGGGTTGAACTCCCCAGTCTCCAGGCATGAAAGAAAACTCTCAAATTTACCAACCAGTAAAGCTCCACAACGTGGGGAACCCCACCTAAGCCAAAGCATCTCAGAGGGCTTGTGTTCGACCCCCGGTAACATTAGAGTGACCGTTAGTGCCATTTTCGTTTTAAGTTGATTTGGTGAATGAGGTTTCACTCCTTGCCCCTAACAAAGTTGAATTAAAGAGAGGTATACGCCTCAGTACATTCATTGATAGGTTCTAAATAATTCAAGTGACTGTTTTAATTGTATAATCTGAGTGCAGTGTTTCGCATCCTTTGTCACAAATGTAATTGAATTTGTATGAGCTGTTTTATTTGCACAGAAAGATATACCTCATAGTATAAACCAGATAGTACTAAGTATTCAAATAATCAAATCAATTTAATGTGGTACAATTGCATTGGACTGAACTATGTAACGGAACATGTACGACGGTTGTGATAATGTATTTTAAAACTTTATGAAGATACCGTGTTTTGCCGTGTATAGGCCACACCAAAAGTTTTTGATAAAAATTTAGGAATAATTAATATTTCAAGTATAGGTCTCACTGAATTTTTATATTCCTGCAAATATTGTTAAGTTATGATTCTGTACAAAACATAATAAATTCCGACTTAATTTATCCCCTACAAAACATTTGTGACAGAAAATTTATATTATATTGCAATGTTTACACATATACATCATGTGATTACTATGCCACACATGGTAACACGACTTGAGAAAGCAAAACCACTGCAACATGTTACACAAGATGGCATCTTATCAATGTGCATGTGTAGTGAGTGCCAAGGCAGGCATGCGAAATACGCAAGATATCTTTCTCTTGTACAGCATCTATGGCTAAGCTCCAACATATTTACATTTTGCACGTGCCGGATGAAGGTTATTTTGTTTATGAACGCATAAACAAATAATTTCACGAGTGGAAAGTTTATTTTCCCCCTCCTCCTATTGCTTCTTTTAAGTTAAAACATTAAAATGTACTGTATGTCGACAAATTTCTAAACATGTTTTGGGAAAAACAATTTTTATGCCAGTATCTCGTATATAAGCCGCACCCCACTTTTTGTAGTCATTTTTTTTTGTAAAAATGTTCAGTCTATACATGCCGAAATATGGTACATGAAAAGATTTTGAGAATAAACGTGCAGGGTAGTTAGAAATTGGTGCTGAAACGTTTATTTGTGATGGGCCCGTCACAACCTCAGTGGAATTTCCAACGTGCCAACCCTGGCGCATAAGCCCCTGGCATTGTGTACCAACTAGCACAGGTATCCAGCAGGCTCGGAGCGGTGATGGCTTCAGCAGTCTCTGTGTATGCTTGGCTGTTGTTCTACATGACCCTCAATTCCTCCCTTTACCTTACACATCTGGTGTGTGGGGTGGAGGGTGTTGTTGCCTAGCAACCAGTAAAACACTGCCCCCCCCCCCCCTTCTCTATCTTGGTCATCTGCACCAAATCAGTGTGTGACGTAACCTTGCAGCTGTAGAGAGAAGACGGGGATTGTCCACTTTGACTTGTCACTTCCGCACTTTGTAGAAGGGGTGACTGACACGTACCATCCTCGCTTCCTCTGGGAATGTGACAGAGAGTGGTTTGATACGGGATGCATCTGGGGTCGTAAACAAAAGGTGCTCTGTTCAAAACAACGATGGCAACTTTTTGAATTAAAATATTATTAATATTCACCACTTGAAATAATGGTGCAATCATGAATTATTGATTATGCAACAAAATATGGTATGCATTACTACAGTTCATTTTGAAAACCATTTTTATTATGAAAGAAAAAAAAAAGGTCTGTCATGTCTACATAAACAAGATGTACTAGTTCAGTATTTTTAAAATTATATTTTATTTAATATAAAAACAAATTTTTTACACTTTTATACTTTCCCATTTACTATTTACAAACACTTTTTTTAATTACGAAAAAATTTTCAAACCATGAAAATCGACAGGCGTGTATGTTTTGCGATAATCATGTAACACTACACATTAAAAAAACTGCACAAAAGCAACATTATTTACACAGCAACGATGCACCACAGTAAACATTTCCTCAGACAAGTCCTTATTGTAGGAATTAAAAAAACTATCAACAAGTTTCACAAAAAAATCTAGTATTATCAGTAGACAAGCAGTGTGTTCCCTCAATGTGGCAGACTAATACAGATCAGGTAACTTTTATCAAGAAATTGTGCAAAGCGCAAGTTAGGATACAGACATCTACTTGAGAGTGAAGTTCCAGTACAAGGTGAACCACAGTTGGCACGGACATGATTGTTGTATGCAAAGGTGTTAAAAACAAATTTTTTTTTATGTATATTTTGAGGATATTTCAAATTTTTTCACAATAATTGTATGACAAGGCAATTATATCCTTCATTGTACTAACACGAACGTTCATAAAAAACCCAAAACTGCAAATAATGTAAGTTTCTTTAATTTCCTCATTCATCATTGGAGAAACAGAATTTTACAGGGAAATAATGCAACATGATATTGTCACCCTGGGTGCAAGTCTAGTATTTTGGTTTTTCATGCCCTCAAACATGCAGCTAAATGGATTAAAAAAACCTATTAATTTTGAAACCACACATATGCCCTGCACACTGAATCCAAGGGGCTCCTCCAAGCCTTTAGATTTGGAAAATTTTCCTCCCTGATAATTTACATGATACAAAACCCACACACAAAAGGTGTGCAGTTAAGAACTCTGCTATGCAGAGCATTACGCCGTATACGCCTATAGGCCGCACCAGAAGTTTATGGTGAAAAATTAGGGACAATTAATATTTCAAATACAGGCCTCACTAAATTAAGTGGCCATTCTAAACACAGCCAAGGGGCTGTGTGGCAACAGGGAGTGCATAGAGGGATGCAAGTGCAAGCAAGAGGGAGAAAGGAAATAAAATAACGAGAGCCAGATTTGAAGATGTACGAAGGGGGGTGGAGGGGGGGATTTGAAAGGAGGGACCAGCAGAACAAGAGGTAGAATAAAAAAAGAAAACAACCCATCAGAAGAAAAAATAAATAAATAAACCAACCCAACAGCCCATAAGAATTGGCCATTTAAATACACGTAATAACCTATTAATTTGTTTTTATCTTGCTTCCTTAGAAACTAAGTTAAAACAGTAAAATGTACTGTATGTTGACAAATTTCTGAACATGTATTGGTGAGAAATTTTTTTTTTTGTAAAATTGTGCAGTCTATACATGCCAAAATACTGTATTTTCAACAGGTAAAAAACATAGGTAATATTCTTAAGTACGTAGTGCATAATATGAGGTGTCCCTGGCTGCCAGCCCTACAATACAAGCTTGCGCTCGTGCATGTGAACTGACTGATATGATCCCTTGCCTCGCCACTTGGGACTTCAGCTCGCTACTTGCACCATGTTCAAGAGCAAGAACACCACCAGTTAACAGTGTGTGTAAAGCACCCTCCCCTGTGCAATGACCAGACCATCCAATGCCATGCGATGGAGCTACACGGCAGAACACTGGAACATGTCCACCAACAGCAACGCTACTTTCATAACACACAGCAGGTGCCACAGAGCAGTTAATTAAAATTAGAACTAATTTCTTGATTCACAGTGTTAATATTGAGAGAGGTACTGAGTGCCAGCGACCGCTATCACTTTATTATTTGTGGTAAAAAGTGGTGTAACATCATGTGTACAAATGCCAGCAATTCCACAGCAAAATAAATCTACATTTTTAAGGTGTCATGACAGCCTGGGTGGGCATTTAGTAAGATGATGATGGTATCAGCTTCCTTCCGTTGTGTCTCAATGTAAGACACCTTTGTGTCTACTATCTGTTGTCTGTGATGAGTTATATTGGTTCACTGATAACATAATGATGGAAACAGTCTTTTCAACAATATAGTGCACCCCCCCCCCCCCCCACACACACACAAAAAACTTGCTGTTATAGCTGTAAAAACAAACATGTTGATGTGCTTAATAAGTAAATTTTCTTTAACCATAATTGCATATTATGGGAGGGGAGAACTGGGACCATGCTTTACTACCGTGGGCAAGAACCTTGGGGTATTGGGTGTGTCAAAAGTTTGTTCTATGCCACACTTGGAGCAACATATGCATTACCACGGCAAAGTTTACACAATTTAAAGTAGGCCTACGTACTGTTTGTAACATAGAGGCAATATGGGGTGGACACTGGATTCAACCCCTGCACAATACATGTGATGTCACAAAGGGAAGCTTTGTTCTACACTTGTCTCTCGCCCAACACTCACCACATACTTATCTCTCACAACAAAGTACATAGTCCAATATTGCACGCATAGTAACCAGGATAGCCAATAACTGTACAAGTTACACACCCCTATAGCCTAATCTCATGACCGCTTCACCATGTTAGCAGAAACTGCTAAGCTCTCATCTGTAGTAGTGGTTAGGTAAACTATCACATGCATTCAATGTTATCATATTAACCAGTAAATATAAATACTGAAATGTTGAACAACAATAAACACTATGTTTACAATCATTAAATAATACAACCATTCAAAAACTACGCTATGTTTATGCTTTGCGTGGTTACAGTATAACACTTTAAAACTTTATTTAATCTGTCAGGGTTGTGGCAATGTAGCAGGAAGTTATCTTCTGCCAATCTTTCTAAATGGAAACACCATGCAGATGTTAATACGTATTCAGTGACACATCACATCACAAGCATGTGCAATGAGTTTTGTCGCAGAACATTAGCAATAACACAAATTATAAAAATGAAATAACTGGTACACATTTATTACTTTGCATTTTCAAGCAAATCCATTTGCTTTGAAATTTGTGGATGATGAAAAACTAATTTGAGTGAGCATAATATTAATAATATTTCTGTGGTCTGGGATGGAGCTAGAAAAGAAGGGCTCAACTTCTATAGCGGGGTACGTAGACTATTATCACACACGCCCTCTCTATTCCTGCTGTGATCTAGTTAGGGACTTGGACTAACCTTGATAGTCCAAGTGCTGCTGGCAGAGCACTTGGGCAGTTCATTTGAAAGGATAACTGTGCATTTTTAAAAACTGAGAGAGCATTAATGGTTTAGTACTAGGCTAACGTCACTGGTAAATATATATCTATTTCACTAATTTTGAGTAAATTTGGCCAGAACTGTGCACAATTTTGCTAGTCCTGATGCTAAGCCAAGCTGCGATTTTTTGGGTGATCCAAATCTGTAATAAAAATGTTGGCTTAGAAATACGGCAAATGCAGCACTGTGTGTGCAATGTTTGACTTTCAGATACATTTTGTGATGATGTTAAAAGTTTGATTTTTATCTTCTCGTTTTTGATTTTTGAATTCGAATTGTGTTTGGAATTAACTGTATTGATTGTTGATAGCCTACTTAAACTGTGTTTATTGGATTACGATTTTATTTACATTTTCAGATTTCTATGTTGTGCTTACTTCTTGATAACACTTTCATGCACAATACATGTGTAATTCCACTTGTGTGTGGTGTGTGAAATTTACAAAGCTAAAATGTTATGGGCTATGGTTTTTAAACTTTTTTTTTTTGTGTCAACAGGAGGTCGTATGTATTCTTTTAAGTTATCATTTCATTCTATGGACATCTGAATACTATTATATATAATTTTAACCAAACTGCTGATTTTCTCGTGAGAAGCACCTGAAAAAGGAATTTGGACTTACCGAATGTAACGCGGCACTGTATTTAAACTTCTTTTTGGCATCGAGAGGGTGTATATATCCTTAAAGCTTATCACTTTATTCTAAAAAGTCTGAATATTGAAATAATGATCTATTTGTAAGCTGATTTCCCACGAGAATAAACTGAAAATGGAATTTTTGCTTGCTAAAAATTATGCAGTACTCTGTTTAAATGTTATTTTTTTTGGTATCAAAAAGTGGTCTTAATAACTTGCTGGGGTATTATTTTATTCTAATAATATCTGAAAATCGAAATTAATTAATTAATTTGCCATAATACTGCTGACTTTTCAACAAGCAGCTACTGAAAATAGTATTCATAAACGAGAAAGTTTTAATTTTTTTTTTGGTACAATGGGAGGTTGTATACACCGGAGATTGTGTACACACTTCTGAGATGTACTTTTATTCAGAAGACACCTGTCTATTGAAATTAGTTAATACTACATTAATACACTGATTGATTTTTCCACAAGATGCTACTGAAAATGAAAAGTGACTCGGAGATGAGTGTTTGCATTATTTTATGGGACAAGGGAAAGCTGACACATTATAAACGACTACGCCTCATCAAGCCACATATTATTTACATCACCCGAGGAAGGGTCAAACCGCAGATGTACAGCCACAAGTGCCTTCAGCATCATCCCTTGTTGCAGGGACTACTACAGACACGGAGAAATTAACGTTGCACCAGATGTCAGAAAGCAAGCCAGCCTCCCCGAAGTTCCCAGAAGCCCCCAGAAGATCGCAGAGTGGCCAGCTGCCACAAAGTGCCCCAAGCGCTGCAGAGCAGCCTGAAGTCAGGTAGCTGAGCGCAGAGGGTGGTTACCTTCGCCATGCGCCGCTCACAAGAGACGTCACATCTCCCACTACAGCTCGGATGAGGGCAGGGCCGGCTGACTATAAGTACCTGTGCATGGCCCTAAAACACCAGTTCATTCTCCAGTATCTCACTCCCATCACCTTGTGTGCTGGGGCTCTCTACTGCTAGCCAGGTTCTCACGATCCACTACAAGATCTTCAGCATCTACCACTTCATCTTCAGGACCTACAGAGAATCTGTACTACAAGCATAGTGGCTTCTGGCCCTACCAGAAGCTCAGCACCAGTCAGTGCAGCGGTCTACAAAACCCCTTCTTCGTTGCCTACCTTAATAGTATGGCAACCACCACTGCCCCTCTGGTAAGTGTCCCCTGCAAGTCCTTTCTGGATGACAGGTTAGCATAGTTAGGTCGAGTTGTTATAGCCACCTAGCAGTTTTTCTAGTACCCTATGCAGTCTACCTTCACTACCAGGTTACCTTCACATGGAACATGTAGTTACTTCCATTCAGCCATTGTTTGGTTATGAGGTAATACGGGCCACTGTGTTTATTCCTGCTGGAATAAACATGTATCTTAAAACCAGCCCACGGAGCTATTATTTCCAGATTCCAGGTAGACATCACGTCTGTCAGAAGGAAGCAAGAGACAGCGAAGTATTGCCCAAACTCATTTGCAAACCATAGAATACGACTGCATATCTCCTCCGAGATGCACGTACATCGACACACACACATTAGAAGACCACCTGTTCTGTGTACCCTGGTGTACAGAAAGGTAGAGCCCCTACCATTCGACAAACAACCCAAAAGGCGGTTGTTCAGTCTGCCCAGGTTGTACTTCGTCTACCACTCTGAACTGCGCCGGAGGTAGTGCCAATCTGGTCCTGGAAGTCTGACCCCTTTTGCGACCCACACCCACATGTCGTTGACAGGCAGCCTTAGCACGACCTAACACTTTGTGTCTATCGTGCAGAACTTTGCCAGACACGAAAGGAGCACAGGATTCAGCTTTGGTTTGTCCGGCTTCGGCAATTGGAAATACACTCAGCTAGGGACTTAGTCGCCTGCTAACTCTTCATGAGACCAGTGCCTGAACCATCTCACTTCTATGCCATATACTCGCAGGAGTGGAACTCAAAGGCAGGGGAGAGAGGCAGCTAATTCCGCCGCAAAACAACGTTGCAACTCCACGTCAACTGCACTCTGCAGCTTAACCCGCAGGACCGAGCTCAGGCCATCCGACAGCTGGAGGGGTTGCACATCCCAGTGCAGCCAACACACAGCCATCACCCCTTCCTCAAGGGCGAGCAAGTGCGATACAGTATTGCCAATCCCTGGTTCCAGGGAAGTTCCCCGACCAGAGCCGATGCCAGTGCCAACATCTGGGTAAGTAGTTACCGAAGCAAGCCAGGTAAACCTGTAGGAGTGTGCCCTCTCGTCCGTCGGACCGCAGCAGTTGTACCCAATTTTGTACCACGCACCCGGTACTATACATCGACCGTAACCCAGTAGACCAGGAGTAAAACCGGGTATTAAAGTAGCCCATGTGACTGACCTAACACACCCAGAACAACCTGGACCACGATGTAGTCACTGACTCCATATAGCGTCAAGCATCAAAATATTTCATTTAAACCAACCTGTTATTTTTGCATTAGGGATTATTAAAACCTGACAATGTGAAAAATGCACTTTAAAAGCAATATTAGGGTTTTTGAGGGGTTAAAATAGACCTGCCACAATACAATTTTTACGGGACCGTTCTCAGGAACTGCAACGCCACATCCTAACTGCACTTGATAAGGAAGATGAAATTAGGTTAGTTGTGATCTGTGACGTCCAGAAAATTACGTTCATCAGGTTCATAAAGTGAATTACACTGTGTTTACTGTAGTGTTGTGACTGTTATTTTTTTCTATTAATTCATGCTTATCTCTACATATTTTAATTAAACATTCATGTCCACAATAACTATATACAGTAAACTGTTGATTCTAAGACATTTCCAATTAAATTCTTATTCATGGTTCTTAAAAAAAAAAAAAAAACTATTTAGAGAGGGTCCCTATTCCAGGGGTCTTAGAATTGGAAGTTGATTGTTGTGTTTTTTTTAAATGACTGCTACCTTTGAGAAATTTGCCTCACTATACATACAGTTTGTTTTCATAATAGAAATAGATTTTCATATATTGAATTTAAACATTTTTCTCTTTCTCGGTATATTGTTTTCTTAAACTGTGAATTCTCAGAAATGTGTTTTATTGGTTTGCTAACTGTAAATAAAAAGTAAATATATTTATTTTGGGTGCTCAAAAAGTCTTGGGGTAGCATCACGGCGTAAATTAGTCTGTTTTGAATGGTGCTAAGTGCTAACAGCAGGCTGATCATCCAGCCATTGCAGGTTCCTCACTTGAAATTATTCAGTCCTGTAGTCTGCATGATCTTTGCCTGGAGCAGTGCTTCCTCAACCGACTGACTTCTGTACATAAAGACTTACGTTTCTCTCAAAATGATTTGCACCTATATCTCTCCAAGTCCATATATTTACTACCTGCCTTAAATGGGCATCACCATCATGCAGGCTAACATACACATGTGTGTGTCACGAAACTAAATACAGTATAAGTTGACACACATTGTGTGTGTTAAACATCTACCTACACTGCTCCATGGTCCCTTTGGAGATTAGCGTTAACAATCAGACCTATAATGGCTTCAGCATTGGTATGTCACCATGCATGTGCGCACACACACATATGCATGTATGTACATGCACACAGAGCAGTACCACCTCCGTTTAGGCTTAAAAAACCCCACAGGTACAAAAGTAAATTTATTATATTACTGCATATAAGAATTAATTGTGGTTTTGTTGAAGATGGTCTCCTAATTTATGAACTGGAAGAAAAAATGTGATTATCAAGAAGAAATTAATGACGAAACGTTTCAGTCATAGTTTGTAAATGTAATTTTTAAACCGTCAGCTAATAAAATCAATATAATGGTTAATGCTCCCTTTCACAGTGTTAAACTTGAACACATGCCAAAAAATGGTGGAGAAAACAAGAGACTACTTTTTTTTGATTAAAATCAAAGAATACTAACATAGATGAAAGCATGTCTAATGCCAAACTTTTGGAGGTTGTGAAAACAGTGGATTATAGTGTAGTAAAATATGTTGCAGATGACCTTGCCACAAAAGGAAAGCTGGTCACACTAAAATTTGGCTATTGCAATATTGCTGTAATATGAATCCAACTGAGACAGTGTGGAGATAGAAGGAAGGTTTCGTACCTCATATCAAGTCGCTAGTGCCGTCAGCAGTATGAGAAAATGTGGCATTGAACAGCATTGTGGACCTCGTAATGGATAAATTTATCATGGCAAAAAGTTTGGTGAAAGGAGTAGAAAAATACATACATGACTGTGTTTTGTTAATATTAGGATGAAAGTAACAGTGCGTAAGCACAAGAATGATAAACTGGAGACAGAGCAAGGGCTATGCCAGAACGACAGAAGATTGACTGCAGACTTTCAGTAGTCCGGCAATAGAATGGCGCTAGCAGTTTGTACTTCTACAACAAGCACACAATTTGTGATGCTGCAGATGTTAATAATGACATATTGGTATGAGAAATTGTTACTGACAAATGATTTATGCACCACACATGAACCTGCACATAATTCACGAGAAAGTCTCTCACTGCCCACTCTCCCACTGTACTATGGCCCAGAACACACAAACTATGAAGGAAATGGAAGACACCTATGCCTTATATGCACCCACTATCACCTATTCAACACGTATGTACTACATAGTTTATAACTTTTTGTTAAATGAAAACAAATGTGAGCTTTTTTTAACTGTTGAGTTTCCCTGTAAAATTTTAAGTTTCATTGAGACTTAAATCAGAGAATAATATACATATATATCTCTTTTTAAGGTATCTTTTGGTTTACCACCTTGATGCAGATCTGATCAATTATTTGAAAGAAAATGATGGTACTTGAATAACTTGGTGAATTTGAGGGGGAAGTGTAACTGAGGGGAATGTAAAATCAAGAATTATTTTATGGAACCTCTGTAGTTTAAATTTGTTGATGTAAAATTTGTGTGCAATTTACCATCTATTTACATCCTTTGCTGTTCTAAATGACTCATAGTACTACGTGTGTCATCAAATAGTGACATCAAATGCCAATGGTGTAGTTCATAACATCTGACCTCAAATGATAAGAGCTTGGCCAGCTACACTACACTAACACTGCTCCACCTGACTGTACCATCGTACTCTGTGCACGTAGATCACTCAAATACTGCAAAAACTAGAAAATAATTTGATAGTTTTTACAAAATTTGAATTACCATTGCACACTTAAACTCATCTGTCATTGCTGGGTCAACTTTTTTGTTTCCAGCATGACCAGTCTCAACTGTCATGGCCCCTGCCGCTGTGCGCTGTGGCATCTCGTCAGTGCTGCAGTGTGGGTGCACTAACTGTTGAGTCTCGAACGAGTCGATTGTGCACATTTTGTATTGTGTTGATGTAGTTTTTAAGGGAAAGAAATTTTTGTAAAGTAAAAAGGATTCTGTAGAAAAGGGAGGCAGTACAGCAAAAACAATGTTGAAAGGACTGCAACGTAGCTTCAATGCCAAATTAAAAGTAATAAATAGTAGCAAATTTTGCAACGCAAATGAACAACTCTGAAGCAAATATTCAGAATGGGAAAGCTGATTTACCTCCACTGAAAAATGTGAATTGTTTGCAAATAGCATTCAGAAGTTCAAAGAAAAGAAGATTTCAAGAAATTGAAAATTGTGTGGCACAGTTATAAAAGAAAATGGCAAGGAAGGAGTGTCAATATCATATGATGTTACATAAAAAGCACTGGAAATTGCAAGAGAACTGAACATTTCACATGGAGCTATGTGTAAGAATGACGCAATGTAATGGTTTTCTGGTTTTCTTCGAGTGCACTACAATTCTGGTTCAAAAGCTACCTTCACACTTCAATGAAAAATTAGTGGTATTCCAGTGTCATATTCTTCAGTTAAGAAACACTTAGGACTGCAGACGAAATTGCAGTGTACTTTGATGTGCCAAGTAATAACATTGTGGACCCAAAAGGTGCCAAGTGGGAACGAGTATCAGTGATGCTAGGTGTGGTGGCACGTGGCAGAAAACTGTCGCTATTCATAATTTTGAAACATAAAACCATTTTTCCACCAGATATCATTCGTTGTCACAAGAAAGGGTGGATGATGAGAGATTTAATGCAAGAATGGCTACGAATCATGCGGAACGCAGGGCCTGGTGCATTGCTGAAGAAAAGGTGATTGATGGTGCTCGATGCATTTCAGGGGCCACCTGACACCTCAAGTAAAAAGCACTACACAGGCATGGAACACTGACTTAGTTTTTATATCATCAGGTATGGTTGTTGATGACCGTGCCCCGACACTCACTGGTGAAATAAAAAAGCCATTAGTTAACAAGCTCACAGTTTTGGTTTCGGTAAAGGAGTAGAGTATCCCCAAACTCGATCATCAGAGGTTTCAAAAAGTGCTGTATTTTCAATGCCGTGGATGGCACAGAAGACTACCTATGCTGAAAAGAACATGATTGCAGTAATGGCAGCAACTGCAGCAATACGGACAATGGTTAATGTAAAAGTGCAGTACACAGTAGCACCACCAAAACAAGAAACTACCCTGACAGTGTTTCTGTAAATAAAATTATGTGAAGTTTTGTTTAATGTTTTGCAGACTAAGTCTTTTTACTTTAGGTGAGTTACTCAAATTTACTGCCTCATTTTTGTACAGAATTTTCTGTTTAAGTTAGTGAAACTTTTGGCTTTTACCCATCTTAATGTATTTTCCTCAACTCAATGCTTAAAAGTTGGGGATCAAACTATATCCAAGACTCAAATTATTTTCAGGTTTTTAATGGTATTACATCAGCAATATCAGTTCAGGGACACACAAATGTGTACAACTGTGGCAAAACCCTCCTTAATCTGCACTATCTGGAAAAGTTGTGATACAGAACTTTCCCCAATATACCTACAGTGTCCTACTAGAACACCAGACAGACAGATGATGGATCAACTGATTGAATCTGCATACCTTTCTTTGGTATAGTAAGACTAAACAATATGTTGATAGAGTTACAATATGTCTGTATCTACTGCAAAAACAATTGCTCGGCTCCAACTTTTTTGTAACAGTTCCCTCCTCAAAGAAAAATAATGTCTTAGGATATAACTACAACATCCACTATCTCATGACTAGTTCTGGCCACCGCATGACAATGCACCCTCATGCTCCATAGGCTAATGTGCGAGATGAGACTACAGAACCAGAAATATTCCATCCGAGGAACAGACCTCTCATTTTTAGCCATCCCAGAGTGTAAATGCAGTTATGTGAGATGGGGAAGGAGCAGCAGAAGAATGACTGAGGAGGAAATATTAATACCCAGGAAAGAAATTGCCACAGTATAGTAGTTCACCTTGCTACTCACTTGCTAAAGCATTAATTTCAGAACTCCACACTTTTTACCTATCAGTCCGATAACAGGTCCCAGAGTATCACATATAATCCTTTTGTAAGTTTTAATTTTACTCATGTTCAAAATATAATGTTTGTGCCGGCACTAAGCAACAGGTAAATGTTTCACTACCACATACATATAGTAAACCAACATAAACACAGTTACAACAATTTCTGAAGGAATTATTAAAAAAATAATGTAAAGAATGCGGGAAAAGATAAGTACAAAGTTTGCACTGCATCAACAAAGTGGGAGGAAGAATGTGGAAAAAAGATAAGACTAGAGACATTTTATATACTCTACTATTATCCAATGTTTCCCAGACTCTGAACAAAGTTTTTTACTGCATCTCAAACGAGAAGACTTTCCAGCCACTACACGTATCATTGAAAGATGCCTCCATCTATATAAAATACATGAAACTTCTTATCTCCCTCTACTTTAATAGAAGCAGTTTTCTAACATCTTTTCCTAAGATAATTACTGCAAGTTTGAACTTAACTAAATATTGTTGCATCACACAGTATTTTTAAAACAATTTTCAGAACTGTAGAATTATTTTGCATGTCTTGTCAAAATAAATAAATTAAAAAAAATAGTTACGCAGACATACAGGCAAAATGAGCACTTTTGAGGCCCTAGTTACTTTATTCCTATCGGCTATTTTTTTTATACATCCACCATTTTTCATTTTTTTAAAAATAGATATTACCACAAGTAATAAACACAGTGTATATATTTCTCTGGACTCTTAAGTTAACGTCTAAGGCTACAATAAAATATATTTATTTACTATTATTCCAAATGAAGGAGTTTCAAAAAGGCTCACTTTATCATAAGTAGCCTATACCTGTATTCACAAGCTAATCCAAAAGTTCCTGCGAATGCATACAAAGATTACAAATAAACTGTAAAACAGTCATACCATAGATTGAAACAGTGTACAATGCAACCTAAGTACAAGTGAAGTTCCAAGCACACATTGTGATCATCATGCTCTTTAAATACAAAAATTACTTCCCATTGCACAAACTTCCAAACACTTAATTATGTCCATCTCATGTTATGCAATACCTCAGAATGAACACCAATTCAAAATCCCCTGCAAACAAATTTTGTACTGAATGCTTATAATAAATCTGCAAAGAAATGTTTGGTATGGCAAAACAAAGATTATCAGTACCAAACTAATCTATGACAGAAATTAGTCACTACCATTGCCAACAAATTTTAGTGAAGCTTGCAAAAGTGCATTACATGTAAAGAACAGTAGAGTAACAGTTAATGTCCTTGAGCAATGATACGTAGCAATCAGTTACACCAATATTGTGAACATGATGTCTATACTGCTGGTCATCTTCAATCCAATAACTCCGTATAAGCAAAGAAACAAAGTTTTTTTTTTTGTTGCAAGGTACTAAATAGCATTTTATGTAGCAAAACTAGCTTGGTATTTTCCACACACAAAATATGAATATTGCATAATGCACTCGTGAACTATTCAGAACAGAATTAGCTCAAATATTGTCAGAATGTATTTAGTTGTAAAAATGAAATTACAGTAAAACTCTGTTAATAAGTTTTTGAAGGGACTGAAAAAAATAATACTTATTAACCAGGAAAACTTATTAAAAGGGTCAAATTACACACGTGCGTATAGACTAGGTGCAAAATTCTTCAACTTATTAAGCAGGAATACTTCTTAAGTGGGAACTTCTAAACAGGATTTCACTATAATGTGGACAGGGAAGATGGTTTGTTAAAGACAGTGGCATAGCTAAATACCCATTGAACCTTAGTGAGACTTAGTTTTACCACAGTTTCCAAGTTAATACAATTCTGACCAATAAGTTTCATCCATACGACGGGACACACACACTCTCTGATCTACAAGACACGGTGAAAGGAATCCAATGTAAATATTGCAAAATCAAATACTTTATTTAATAGCACTTAAAATTCAATTAATTTAGCACTGAGAACTATTTTAGAATATAATTTGTGACTAGATCATTGAGAAAAGAATTTTTACCTTAAAAAAATTTGTACATAAAACATCATTGATGTCACAGATAAGAATTTGATATTTTATATAAACAATTACAGGTTTTAATTTTTTGTAATGTAAGCAAGGAAAATGATAAGCTTTATGGACTGAATTTCTGAGGTTACATTAATAAAATCTCTAAGAACGAACAACAGCCACGTAACACCACAGAAAAGAATTAGTAATCAATAACTTAGAACTGACTGTATAAAATGGAGATTTAAAGTTTACTGGTGAAAGGACTTCACGCAATTGTTAAAATTCACTATTACAGTATACAGTTACAGTTATTAGAGCCAAGCTTACAATTTTCCACACTCAGTACAAAAATGTATAAATATATACAAATTACGACATTGATCATATAATCATAGATATAATTACACAACCATGTTGGTCTATTTCACAATTACACATTTGTACGAAAAGAACACTATTTCATAAAATAATACAATTATACTTTGTACACAAAACACAATAATATATCATTAGTACACTACCGACCTATATTAATATCTAGAATTTGCAATAAAATCTATCCTAAATTCTAGCACTCTGTTATAAATTTCGCAAGTATTTTATATTTTGTGTGTCACAAAATTGTGACATTGTGTACATTCAGGTTACTTCTATTTACAACTTATCTGCATTTCAAGGGCCAGCAGAGCTTGCGGCTCATGAAGTATCAGCACTACATCACCACACCCTGTTACGCCAGACATCCCACTGCAAGTACCAAGAGACACACAGCCACTTAACATCATGTCTGCCACATAAAATTGATAAGATGTATCATAAATCTGAAAATTTATCCTGCTACAAGGAGTAACACAAAAACTTTTACCAGTGTAATAATCCACATACAAAACTGGCAGCAACAATGTGCGATACCGCAGTTTGACCATGATGGAACAACTAGTATTAATGTGGTTGAAGAGGATGCACATAACTATGAAAGCCCATCTGGTAGCATGCTTTGAGGGGGGAAAGGGGCGGGGAACCTATGCATGTGCGCGCACATGCATGCATGCACACACACACACACACACACACAGACAACATGCAAATACAGAGAGAAAGTGGTGACTGAATACATTGAAACATTCCTCCCATCTGTAAAATATTCCAACAACATTTGAAGAGATGCCAAACCATTTGACAGCTGCACACCATACCACGTCACTGGGAGTGCTGTCAGTTTGCATATTTACATACACTCTGATGCCACAATAAAGTGAATGCAGGTGGAGAGGGGGTAACACACGACAGGGTGCAAGGAGCAGAGGTAAAATTAACATCTATGTTCTATGTTAGTTCTGCTGATGGCAGCTTATAGTGCATCTCATACTTAAATTGCAATACAGAGTATATATGGTGAACTCTGTTGCCAGATGGCTAGCGACAATCAACAGTCAAGAAATCAAACTATGTTGAAAGAATAAATATGTAAATACATACAAATATATGTATAGTCCATTCACTGTTTCCTAGGACATTTTGGAACAAACTTTTGAAAAATCATCCTACGGGTAACATGTTCCCCTGTTTTTTAAATAACATGTATATGACAAATATTCAACACAGTTACTAACTTTAAAGTATTATATTTTTGATTGAATGAAACTTTAACTTAGTATCTTCTATAACGTGTAATATTTATTATGTATTCAACATGAATTAAAAACAGTGAGAGCAGTGATGTGTTGACAGCAACCAGTAAAAAAAATAGTCCAGAGTTAAAATATTGTTTTAACCTGGTTTTTGAGTTAACCATTTGTAAATTAAACATTTCCTATTGAAATATTTACATTTTTTAGGTAGCATTGACAGAAAAATATTCTATTGTTAGCACAAAATACAGTGCGTAGGCCATAGTGACCTGTTTATTATCCAGCCAAGGAAAAAAACTTGAATAGGCAAAGTGGAGCTTGTCGATATATATCTCAGATTTGCACAAAAATTATGCATGTTTTCAATTTTAGCATATTTCATACTTAGTATAGTAAAAGAAAAATTTTTGAATTTGTGATTCAATACTGAAACAAGATTTTAATGTTTAACTACATACCTGATATAACATTTAGATGTGATAGCGGGACGGCAAAGTGTTAAGTTTTTCTTTCTGCGAAAGAAATTACAATACCAAATTTGTACACACATTTTTTAAACCTACCCAGGCAAGTTACGATGTCAGGATAAATCTGTATTTCAAAGGCAGGAATAAATATACTGTAACGTGTGTCAGTTGCAATGCGATCACCATTTTTGCATCTCTGTTGTAGTCGTATGTGGAGGCATTGTGTATGTGAATGCAAATATTGGACGTGCAAAACCGTTTTAACTGTAAAATGTTTTTATGACAAACTTAATTATTTGAAAGTCATGTCTGTTCATTTATCACAACTTCGTAACTTTACTCTAGGTGTTTGAAACATAATTGTTTAACATGCTTACATTCTGCGATTTGAATGTTTGCCACAATCCCAACAAATTATTGGCTGTTAAGACATTGATGTTAAGAACTGGCCAAATCCCCCCTCCCACCCTCCACCCGAGCCAACAAATTACTAAAGTCTGGCCAAAAAATTTTAAATAGATAATTAAATAAACCTAAGTTTGTCGCTGTTGTTGCATTGGACTGGTTGTTCTTCCGTTTCAATTTTTTTTTTCTTCTTTCAATTATGGCCGTATTTTTACTGAAATAGTCCAACACACACCAATAACAAGAAATTGAATACTACAGTTCTTTTCCCCACAGTTGAAACAGGGTGAAACACAACCACGGCAAAATATTAACATGCATAATGTACTATATCAAGAATAACATAAATATGTTAACAAATTTGTAAAACGATAACCACAAGAAATAATAATACCTAGAGACACGGAAATTTCACGGATTCATTCGGCAACACACTAGACTTCACAATCCTCTGTATACTCGAGCCTCAGTTAGTAGTACATTGGCTGCTGCTCCAGTTTAACACCAGACCAGGTAGCACCGGATTCGGTCAATTTTACCTTGCAAGTTTGTAATTGGGTTAAAGTCATCGGGGGCGTGGCTTACAAACTGTGATCCAATAAAAGCAGATACTCGAATGTGCATGTGGTTGGTCTAACTTGTCCTGAAATGATTTCGCGAAATTTCCGTGCCTCTATTAATATATTATCAAAAAATCGTAGAGCTGACTTAAATATGGTTATACGCCTATATTATATTACACAGTAGGTTCCCAGGACTACTGTCCTGCCACAAGGTATGATTGGTTATGTACCTATTTTTGCTACACTCATGCAGTGCATTTGTAAGAGCATCAATCGTCATCTAAGACACTACTTCAAAGATAAAATCAAAATAAATACAAAAATTTTAGTTAACATCAGGTACTAAAAAATGCAAGTGCTTCAGTTAGATAAAAATGGTAATGGGATGTCAACTTTTGACCCTTAATGCATTTACTGCCTTACAATTAAAAAATCTCATATTTCCACAAAATCATGAAGCATCCGTAAGATTGCGGCAGGTTCAATCACCTCATAGAATTTTTTTTTTTAACTTACACTGAACAATTTAATTACTGGGCTTATATTATGACAGCAAAATTAATTACTGACTTGTGCGATGAATGACGATTGGATCACCACTTGGTTATTTACTGTGCAAGTATAGTAACTTTTTGCATAAGTTGGCATCATCTGTTTTTTACATTGTGTGTCATTAGTTTTTATGCAATGTATCATAATACATCCTTTCCACGTTTTCTTTATTGTATAGTTCATGTTTATCTCCGTTTAAATTGATGCATGGCGCATCTGACATGCACACTGTACATTTCAACTTCATTCCATCTCACGAGTTGTTACACTCGCGAGGAAGTCATACTACGACAGGTCAATGTATGCTGTGCCTACAGGATCACGCTAAGCCTAGTGAGTGATAAACATGGGACATGAAGGAAGAAATTATACTGTCTACCGAAGCCGCCATGTGGTCGCCCATTATTTCCCTCTCACAATTTTATTATTCGTCGGAACCATCGACACCAGTCAGCCAGAGATGCAAGTTCTAAGGGATGATGCAAGATCGCAGCACCTCTGTGCTACAAGGACATCACAGCCGCCAGAGCCTCATGCCAAGATGATAAAAACATCAACACCTCCAACAGAGGAGATAAGGAAAAAGGGTGCTGCAGTGCTGAAGTCAGAATATAACCCCCCTTCCCCCCCCCCCCCCATGAAGAGAGGCTAGCAACTCCCGCATCCCTTCGACAGCCCATAGATTTAGGGTATATAAGGAAGTGCAAGATCCACACACCGGCCCTCCAGCCTGAGCAAGGCTAGTTAGGGCACCAGCAAGCCTGAGTAAGACCTCATCACAAGTCAGGGGTAAGTGGTACAGATCCTGTCTACAGTCTCTGAATAAGACTCGAAGGGAACTCTCTAGGACTCTGACCACTAGACCACTCGCACCGGCAGTAAAGTCTCCGGGAGTAAACCGTGTTGCTCAGTCTCTCACATGTCGAAGTACAGTTTCCTATGTATTCACAGAACAACACGTCAGTCACTGCAAGTAGATGTCTCCGCGCCACCAGCCAGAGACATCTCTACGTCCTCACCTGTATCCCTACCCAAAAATCATTTCCTCTCTTATCCGCGGTAGCAAGTCGTGACGACATTAATTCTGGACTACTAGGTCTATTAGTTCTCCCTTCAAGCATGTAACACTAGCTCACTTTATTACACACACACATGTTTTCATGTAAAAAGTCTTCTCCTGCCAGATAAATTAATTATTATTAAGAGCTACACATCTCAGTGTTTTCTTACATATTTATTAAAATTTGAAATCTTTCGAACTTGTGCATATCGTTATTTACCCAATTCCCAGTGCAATTAATTTTCTTGACCAATTTATTTACTAACCATCCTAGGGCATTAACCATCTCGCTCGCTGATTAGAGTGGGTGAGTCTAATATCCTTCAATTACCTTCAGCCTGCACAAGACCAAGGGGTCCTAGGACTATTGAGACCACCTGACCTACCAGGGAGTCGAACCCTCAAAATTACCGAGCCGTTAATCCAGTTACGGCCTCAATCCCAGGCCAGATCTGGGAGGCACCAGTTCTTGCCTGGAATTATGGGCTTTTTCTAGTTTCACAAGGACCTTTTATTGTTTGAACACATCTCCAGTTATTTGTCCTGAGAGGGAGGGAGGGAGGAACGTGGCTGAGTTTTCTAGATAGCCCAGCCTGAATAAGGCTGAACTATTTCAGGAACACCCCGAGAAACCCAGCCCTTCAGCAGGCTATAAAGCAGTGACTACAGGCTGGTTTCAGATCCTTGGCTACCGTCCCAGCCTACACAAGGGCAGACCGGAGGAGGATACTGCCCAATGGAACGAGAATATACTCTGGTATTTTTAATTCCTTAAAGAGATGCCTTACGATACCAAAGGATGCAGAAGTAATCTCAAGAGATTAGCTCACTGAGCAAGGCAAAGAGAACTGGACATCCTATTATCCAAGAGTACTTTAACTAGTGAAGCTTATAATTCCAATCCTACTGTTACTTCAGAATCATTATTTGAATTAGGAATTTATTTGGACAAAACTGCACCTTTTGGAAGTGAGGCAATATGGCAAGGATGTGACAACCTTTTAGGATTAGACTGGCTCCATTATATGGATGACTATTGGGACCTGTCTTCCCTACGTGCCAGATAAGACAGCTTCGGGAAAAGTGATCACTATCCATATTCTCCCGCAGATAGCTAGCCAACACCACATAGCGGACCCCTCATCCTAATTCATGCCCTCACGCATCCCCCCTAGACTGACTCCCTATAGAGAACACCGCTGGCAGGAGCCATCCAACTCTGCCTAATTTCAACCCCATTTCATTCCTGTGAAAGCTGGTGTCACAAATATTTTTGACAGCCTTTACAGTGAGCATAACCAAACTCCTAGGACGGGAGACGTATCTGGTTAAACTCACTCTAGGGTTTGGATCCCCTCCTTCTGTCAAGGTAATCCAGCCCAAAGGGCCCAAAACACAACTTTGCAATGTGGGAAGATCTGCGACCCAGCCATGCAAACCTACTTTCAATAATTTTCCTTCACAAAGGCAGCCTTGAATCACCTTATCCCAGGAGGGAATTGAGCCTATCCATCACCCTGGATTAATTTGTTTAATTCCAGTGAGGAGTTGCGTTAAGTTTTAATATATAGTTGTGTTTAATTAATTTTTTTACTCATAAATTTATAAATTAAGATAGTTCAGGGAGCGACCACCTGATTGCGCTGCAGTCAGTAATTAGCTAGTGCAAAAATTGTCATGCGAGGTGACGGGCACCCAGATTGCGGATGGAGAGATAGTTCTCGCTGAGCCGTCATATGAGGCACTTGTTACCGGGATGTAGTATGGCCACCGTTAAAAGTTGTCATATAAGGGTGGCAGTATGCAGTAGACGCATGCACTTGTTACTGGTGGTCGGTCGTCCGGTAGTTGTTCCACGATTGTTGAACATGGGTGTGTGTGCAGCTGGTTGATATGTGATTAACCACGTCATTAACCAGTTGGGTTAATTGGGTGTACTGGAGTCAGATGCTCAATTTTCATAGCCATTTTGTTTATGGCTCCAGCATTAAATTACATGTTAGGAACTGTATTGGAAGTTCATCGGGGATCGCAGTGAACGTTTCTATGCACGTGTTTGCTACTACTGCTAATCTTGATCCACATGGCGACTACAGTAGACGAGGAGAACTTTGGCACTGTTCCTGGGTGAGCAGCAAGCAAGAGTGCCTGGTTGAGATGCAGAGTAGAGGCAATGCAACAGGATACGTGACAAGCCGGTTGGGCAGTTTAATTGGAACCAGCACCCTGTATTTCATGCCAATACATCCAGTGTATCCTTCGTTTATCAAATTTACAGGTACTATTACAATGCATCTACAAACACACATGTGATGACTGAGAGCAGTTTCATACTTTATGTGCACATTGTGCAATTAATATTGATGCCATTGTGTTTCGCCACACTAACTGTTAAGTATAATGAAAATCCAACAAGATTAACTGTAGCAATTTCAGACCATGACTCTCTGGTTGAATTGATAACAAATTATAGTACTGAATTATTTACACTTTTGCCGTTGTGCACACAAAATTGAGATCATGCACCAGTTGACCATATTGCTCAAGAAACTATGAATGGATAATGAACATAACTCAGGGATGTTGCCACCACCTGTAAACAAAATATCCTACAGTGCAAGAGTACTCAATAATAACAGGACGGGAAGCTACCTCTCTACGAGCCATTCCTGAGATACACTCATGTAGTGTGAGCACCCAGCAGCAAAGAAGGTCATTAAATATATCTCTGTTAATCTTCTCTCTCCACATATTCTCCCAATATCCTCTCACTCGTCACAATAGTATCTAAGAATCAGGCACTCTCAGCAGCATTCTTCGCCAACCACACATAGTCAAACATTTATACACGCAAAAGCCTTTAGACAGTCAAATGTTACCAGTCTGTCAGTTTAACTCTTAATTTTCTATCAGCATACAGTTGCAAGCAGTTTACCTCACAATTCACTTTAACTACTGTAATTATTCAAACTTGTAATGAGCAGCTTACCACACACTCGGGCAGTTGGAGCCCGGACATACCATGATTATCTGGACGAGCAGCTTGAGAAATAAGTGGCTGATGTAAAACTTGAAATGAGCTATAAGCAAGAATCTGTAAAGTACGGTGTCAACAAATCAACAATTCAGACATGTGAATGGCAAAAACCTGTCGTAAGTTTAGTAGACCAAGATGATGAAAACCTTGTGACAGAGTACATAATAATTTGTGCAGACTGGGGCTGACAATGTTTGATGTCCAATTAATTGTTAAGTTTTCCTTAGATAAAAAGGGTGTGCAAGAGAAAACATTTCAAAACAATAAGCCCGGTAAAGCCTGGGCTTATGGTTTTACATTAATGGCTCTGTCAAAATATTAATAGCTGTAGAGCAGCAGTAACACCAGAAATTTTGGAAAGCTATCTAAATGAGCTTGAAATTTCGTTACCAGGTGTACTTCCAGAGGTAATTCTGAGCTATGTTGAAACAAATATCACAGACGATTCTGGTAGGAATAAAATTATAGCTAGAATCCTGAAAAAAATTATTGATCATTCCTGAAGTAATGTGTCCGTCATGTTCACTGATTTCACTAGTGGCCATCTGCTTCCACCATATGTTGTGTCTAGAGCCAAAAATGTATACATTTCTTGGACTGAAAATGGGTCTGTAGGCACGTGACACAACAGATCAAAAATCTATTGGTTCAACATGGCTATTTTCTAAGATTATTTTGTCTCACATGTTCTTCCATACTTCAAATGGTTTGATAAAGATTTCCAAAAGTCCTGATTGGTGACAACCTATCTTCCCACATTTCAGTGCACAATGCAATACAATGTCAGGTTCATGCTCTTTCTACATAATTCAAACACTTGATGTTGGATTCTTTAGGCCATTAAAAATAAAGTGGAAAAAAACTTTGAGAAAATGGAAGTCGGGCTAACAGGGGAACTATCCCTAAAGATAACTTTCCTCAACTGCTGAAAAAATTTCTTGATAGCCTAAATGAAAACAAAGCCACAGAAAATAACGTAACAGCTGGATTCAGATGAAGTGGAATATACTCACTAGATAAAAATGAGATGCTCAAAAGAATGCCAACAAGAGGAAACACTGAAGATAATGCAGATGAAAGGTCAAATTTGTGGAAAGAGGCCTTCACTGAGTTTCTGGAAGAATTGCGTGCAAAGCAAACACAACCAACAAGAAAAATGAAGAAGAAATTTGACATGACACCTGGCAAAGGGTCCACTCTTCTGATGTTTGTCAAATGTACCATCAGGATTCTGGAAAAGCCAAATCTCTCGCAAAGAATAAAATACCGGAAAGAACAAGATGTGTTTCTACACCTGCAGCCATGAAAAAACATGCACAAGTATATGTATGACACCAGTACTAGCAAAGTGTCAAGTTCTGAGAAAAGCGATGGAGCTATTTCCTTACATGATTCAAGTTCTGGATTGGAAGAATTCTCCTCAGATACAGAAGTTGATGAAGTTATGCCTGCTCTTCCAATTAGCAAGCAAGATGTTACAGTGGCAGAGGTTCCTGTTCTTAAAACAGTTAATGAAGGCAATATCTCTCTTGGTTCATTTGCTATTGTACAATTTGAGTAGGACAAGTCTACAAAGAAGTCATCAACGAAGACAGTCATAGAGCAATGGATATCTCACACTGAAAGTTTGGACCAAGTTACATTCAAGTTCATGCGAAAGTCTATGAAATGAAAGAATGTTAAACGTAGAAGATTAGTGTCAAACATCAGTCAAGTTTCAGGCAGACCAAATCATAATGTCACATGATATTTTATCCAGCTTAATAATGTTGCCACATGCTGGAATATGAGAGCATAAAAAATTACAACAGGGTTGTACTGGTTATTATAAAATTCCTAAATAAATAAAATGTGACTTTATTATTTCAAATATAATTTCTCGTCGAAGATCAGATCATTCACGCTGCAATCAATCAATCACTCACTCACTAACTCACTCACTCAGCACTGGGGACAAAGAGTTGCGCCAGATCAGCCGTAGGAAAGTTGCAAAGTTCAACATTGGCTACTGTCCAACTGACATTTGTTTTTAAGCAGGTTACATCCTAGGAATGTGATTGCACATATTGTGTTGATATTAGATTTGTATGCTCAGCATGGTCCTACTGAATAAATAACAATAGTTCCATTGCATAAGTTTCTGCCAAGTGTTACAGTCTATCCAGATTACTAGAGAAACCTAACAACCCAACCGATACAATTTCCCACAGCATTAAGTTCAATACTACAACTGCTACCACTATGATGATGTCAGTTATTGGTTCCTCTATGATGTACACCTGACCAGTGTCGAACAAGAAGGGCATTCTGTGTGAATGGTCAGAATGCCTAACAGGCATGGATAATAATTACCCTAGGCATGGCACAAAGATTTATCTTTGTCTTAGTATGTTCATAACTGTAGCAGATGTCAAGTCACCATGAGAATGTATTCGCATAATAACATTCAAAATAATAATAATATCCCAGTGAACATAAATAATTGAAATATCTCTTATTCAAAGAATAACACATGGTAAAATGATAAGCTTTCGTATAGCATAAAACTACAAAGCCAAACCAAAAAGAAACTTTCTTAAAAAGAAACACAGCACAACACATAAAAGAAGTAATGTTTTAAAGCTCTGGTTATTAATACAATAATTTTTTATTTTCTGAAAAGGTGTCATAATAATTCTTCCATTAGATGTGAGGCAACAGAAAAGTGTCCGCAACGCAGTAATTACTTTGTGAAAGAAGATTCAGCAGGGATGATTTTCCCAAAGATAACTACTATTGTGTGTAAAATTATATTTCTAGACAACAGTATAAAAAGCATTAAAAATTTGAAATTTGTTTTACTTATAATGGGAAATACTGAACACAAAATTAGAATTTTGCAAGTGAACCATAACATGTTCTGCTGTTATTTACATCTGCACCAGACTTTCGCTGCTCTTTGTAACAATGATTTATACATTGTTAGCGGACAAGTCAACCAAATATACATACAGTATGTTTCAAGTGAACAATTCTGCATGGTAGTACCTGGGATTAATACATATTACCACAAACAAACAAACAAACAAAAAAACACAAAACACAATGCGGACACTGACCAGCAAGAGAAGATGACAACCTAAAGTGTACAGTGTGCGGAAGATGCAGTGCTGTGACAAATCACTTTTGAAATGCAGGGGAGCATTTATATACAAATCTTACAGAGATCACTACTATTTGGAGTTCACTTTGTGGCGTACACTTACGGCGTGCTTGTGTTCAATCCTGCATCTCTATCACGTGTCTACATCGAGGGTAGACATAACTCAACGGAAGACCTCTTCCACCAGTGATGTGCCTGGGCTCACAGAGAGTTCCGACACCATTAGCGTCGAGAGTAACGTTTTCTACGGTTCTTCGCACGCCACTGAATTTTCAGTCGCTGCTGCTGCTGTTGGTGTCGTCGTTGTGAGAACCTGTGCTCATTTATGTCAGTGTCTGGGTACGCAGTGACGGGTGGATACATGGTGGGAGGGGAGTGGTAAGCGAGAGGGGGCACCACAAACTGCAGTGGCGGTCCAGACGACAGCGTGGCAGATGGTGTCACCGTATGGTAAATGTACGCAGATGGCATAGCAGCAGTGAACCCTGCTGGCACCATCACTGGAGGACCTTGTGTGAAGGACGTGTTGTACGACTGAAACTCCTTATTCTCCACCCCTGGGGGGAGTGGTTGATCCAATGCTGCAGCTGGGACAGCACTCTTCGTGAGGGTCTCTACTGGTGAGTCACTTCCTGGAGGCAACGGCTGTTCAGAAAGTCGCTCCTTCGACATCTCCAGCTCGCCTCGCACATACATCTCCTTGAGAGGCAATGCCTGGGGCTCACCATGAAGGAATGTTAGGCTCGCTGCATTTGGAGGGGAATAGCAATGGTCTGATGGTGAGTACTGGTTCTCTGCTGGTGAGAAAGTTTCTTCTGATGGTGAGTAACGTTCGGATGGTGAGTAGCGATTGTCATCTTGCTTGAGTGATGAAACCTCCATGTTGGCGTCCCCCTTGTCGCCAAAGCTCTGGATGATAGAGTCATCTGCTAGTTTAGGCTTCTTCTGTGGCGATGGCGATGTGCTTTGTTTGGGGATGTTTCTCAGAATATCCAAGATTGTTGGCGGGAGAGAACTGTTGGCTGAGGCTAGTTCCCGGGGTGGTGGAGAATACGAGGGACTGTACGCCTCATCTCCATCTTGTCTGGTCGTTGTAGTATCTGCCACACTCGACACCAACTGAAAAAAACAATCAATATACTCTCACCATTAATATCTCGACACCACAAAATTAGAGCTGACAAAACTGATATTGATGTAATGAGCTCACTTAAAAATTTTGCCTTCTATTTTATTTACTGTGGAATGTTATAATGAGAATCAAGGTGAGGTTTATAACAGATCACAGAGATAGGAAGGCATGAAGACCACAGCAAAAGTAAAAAGTCCTGAATTTTATGTGAATTCTATGTTTCTTTGGTTTCACAGAATATTTGCACCCAAGCTGCCAAGCCAATGTTTCTCTTATTGCTAGCACTAGCCATTTTTTTTACAACACTTGGGTTCCTCACTCTCTCCAAGCCACTAACATCAAACATACAAGGCTGCACTGTCCTAACACAAACCATACTAAAGACATCTATGAGAAAATTTTTAACAAATTAATTTCTACAATACAGTGAATGAAATCCACCGTACTTACCTAAAAACAATTCAACTCTGAATACAGCACAAACTTTTGTGTTACATGAATAGGATAAAATTTAGGTTGTTTAAAAATCAGAATTCAAACACAAAGCATTTGAAAATTCTTAATAATGTGTTTTATAAAAGTCAGTTAAGTGTTAGTAAAACGAACAAATTTTCCACTGAAATCTTTGGGTAGCCTTTGAGCAACAAATGTTTGATACACCCCCCCCCCCCCCAACAGTTTTCTGCCAAGTACAAAAAAAAAAAAAAAAACATAATGGTACAAAACTTGAACACATCTACCAGACATTTACCTTTAAATGGATTGAAACAAAAAATTCAATTCAATTTTTGTTTTGTCTAATAATATCCCATGCAAAGTGTTTTCATTCATTCCATTACTCTGGTTTGAAATTTTCAATAACAATGTGACATTAGAGTGCACTAGTAATTCATTTGAATGGTGTATCTTGACGCGTGATGTCTCTGCTAACTGGACAATCACTATGTCAAGGAGGGTTGGTCTTGTGGGGTGCTAGATCAGGTGCACCCCTCTAACAGGGTTTACAGGTTATACTTAGTCCCTACGTGGTACTGGTGCACACCCAGTGTAGAGGAGACTGGCCTGATAGCTTTGCGACAGGACACAAAATCAGGTTCGGTTAGCATGATCTTTTGCTTCAGATTATTGACTGTGGGATACCTGTGTGACGCGTAACCTTGGACGGCACATTGACCTGACTCAACTCTGTCAAGCGTGCATGAGCTACAGATGTATTAGTGGTCTGGAACTCTAGGCTTGTGTAAGCTGTCGGAGCTGGAGGTTCGGACTTCCAAGTACTTTTCTGGCTGGCTAAGTACTCGGCGATCCAGGGGTGTGTCCCTTCTTTCAGACGTGTAGGTACTTAGAAAAGATCCTTGGGAATCTCTAAGGTGATAGGTAATTGCACGGTGCTATGCCAGGGCTTGGTCCTTGGGCGAGAGCTGGTCGAGTGCGGTAATGAGGGAGGGGGTAAGCTGTTGCATTCGCCCGGAGGCAGTTAACACCTGTTTTACCATCTCACGGATACCCCTCCGACAGGAGAAAGGCATCTGGATTAGAACATACACTCTCACGTTCATGAAGTAGTCGCAGGTGACATTTAGTCCTACTGGGTGTAAAACCATGTTGAACATCCGCCAACTCAACTGACACCTTACAGCTGTGCTTGGAGCGTAAACGCGGTGAGCACTGCGAGTCACGCCTCGTTGCTGATAGTCCTTGCACGTGGGTGTGTGCCTCAGAAGCATACAGTCTTCCCAGCTCAAGAAACAACCCCGCTGGCACCAAAACTAGTGGAGAGGGTGAGCACTGAACCGACAAGCTGGACTTAAGAGACGGAGTACCTAGGTGTGGGCTCTACCGTTCTGCCTACTGTTGTAGGGTGGCCGGCACTAGTGGACGTGGGTATTCTGACAGGGTGATGGCTTGTGTGAGTAAATTTCCCAGAGTCACCTGCAATCCCTTGCTTGGTGTGAGGTACATAAGGAGAAGTGCTAAGTCTACGGGAAAGGATGCCCTTGAGTCCGAAAAACTATTATTCTGTCTGATGGGAAATAAACAAGTGGTGTCACACTACCTCCTAACGCTGGCAAGAGCTTAAGGAAGCGTAAACCTACATTATCCAGGTAGAGATGACCTGGTCCTGAGCTAACAATGGTGGAGTAGACGAGCACAATCAAAATAACTTCATACTGGTACTACTCCTTATGCATGTATTGCCCAGAAGGGGTCGTATTGTCTCAATGTGTAGACGACGTGTGGGATGGACTTTTCGGCACCTATGCAGTGAAGACTAAGCAGGTAAAGAAGGATGGCTCCACGGACGAGACGTGGAGGAGACCAAGGAGAGAGGTATTCCTTCGGCATGAATGCCGTGAAGGAAAGTCAGGTATAGAAAGGAGCGAAGCGAGCAGGATAGCTGTAGCGGCCAGTGAGGACCAAAGCAGGCTGGTCAGTTCTCCAGCAGCGAGTGTGGTGGAGAAATGAAGACTGGTCACAAGCCTGCTTGTGACTTGTTATTTATACTCTGGTAGGTCCTTCCCCTTCAGTCAGCTGGATAGGGGTGGTCACTGGACAGGGGGTGGTGATAGCATAGCTTCTTCCAGGCATGACATCACTGGCCGGCTTGGCGATGAGGAGGTGGCGAAGCATACTGATGTAGCCATGTAGTGGTGTGCAGTGAAACTGGGTGACTTGTTGCAGAGACTTGGTGGGCCGGTGAATAATACAATCTGCTGGCTGGAATGTCCATTCTTGCCGGGGTAGACAATATAAGTTCATAACATCTCGTGGTGTGTTAACATAAAACTCTATTGAAATCTGGCGCAGGGCTTATTGACTGATTAGCTGAAGTCATTTATACCCTTGTTGCAAAGATGCCATGCATCAATCTTGTAACAATAATTGTCAGTTTTTTGTCAATTGCTTCGTTTTGTGATACTGTTACTATTTCTCTCTCAAAAATCAGTGGGCTAAACTGAGTCCGTTAAGGGATGAAGGTCTTAATTAAATAAAAGAGTTAATTACAATTTCCTAAATTAATTTTTGAATAACTGCAAACAAAATTCTTTCAACTGAACATTTCACAATCAATAATGGTATCACTTACTGTTCACAATTAATGACTTCAATTAACATAATTTATAATTACCTCAAATAAATCAATGAAATTAAATAGTTAAAAGTCAGTCCCAATAGACAGTGTGTCAAAACCTGTTCAATTATTTATTTTATAATAAATGTATCCATGTTTGACAGTCCAATATTTACAATGAAATCATTATTATACGTCCACTAGGTCCCATCTCAGTTTAATGTCCCACCAGTCTGCAAAGTTCTTAGAGTTCTCCGAGTGCCTCAAGCTCAGTAACCTTCACTCGTGTCTGGTTTCACGCCCTCTCGTCTGCCGCCGCCTCATAGTATCCCATCATCGTCTGTCCTCTTCACCAATGTCCCGGTTACCACAATCAGCCCTAAGACTGCTGGCCGCTGGACCACTGCAATATTTATAGGGTTGTAGGCCATCACCCAGAAATTTAGCTAAATCCCTCATAGCGCAGACATCCTAATTTCCAAAAAATTCTTGCCTCTTTGCTACACTAGTCTAAATTTTCCCCAGAATCATCACTTACTTCTTTCCGGCCCCCTAGAGAGCGGTGGCTGAGTATAGGTTGGCCTGGACAGCTGGTCACCTGGTGGAGGTTTTGCTAATGGTCGAAGCTCTACCGTATTATACCCTGGGGCACAGCAGGGGTGCCGTCTAATAGGTGTGTGAATTAGCTTTGGTGTGTGCTCTTCCGGCTTTACTTTAGTGGGCTGGTTACTACGTGAGGTTAACACAGTGACACTCACAAATAAGTTTAGATCACATGTATATTCAAACAGTATAAACTACCTCCTAAAAGTAACCTTCAATTGACACGGAAGTTAAACCTACGTACAGCCATGTGTAAGCGACCTGGTTCTAATCTGATTGGGCAGAAACTGCTAGGTATATAACTACTACTATCCTTAACTATGTACCTGTGTTGTCCTGAACAGACTGTTGGTAACTGTTACCAGAAAGTTAGTGGTAAAGATTGCAGTTACCGTCCGGTAAAGTAATGGTGGTAGTCTTGAAGGGACATTCGATAACTGTTACCAAAGGGTGGTAAGGAAGGAGCTGTCAGTATCTTCAAGAGCTGTTGCTGTAGTCTTCCAGAAGATCTAGGGGGGTATGGGCGCAAACACAGAAGAACCTTCTGGTGGTTTTACGTCAATAGTTGGCTTCGTCTGGCCCTGAAGATAGCATTGGAATCAGTAATGCGAACTATAGAGCGAATGACCGAGGTCTGCCTTCCAGAGCGGAGCAGGAGACTAAGACTAGTAGAGCGAGTCGCGGGTGGTGGCTTCCTCCAGCCCTGTTCAGAGTGGTAGAAGAAGCATGGACTGACTTTTCGGGCCACACAGGGCCTTATATACTGGTTGACCTATGGTCAGGAGGGGGCGAGGGGTAAAGAGGGAGATAAGCTCGCCCCCTGCGTCATCTGCTGGAGTCGCCTGCTGGCTTCTTCTGCTGCTGCTGCTGCGGGAGAAATCGCTGATGCAGCAAGCTTCATCCCTTATTGCTTCATGGTATGAGTGCTGCCCTCCCTTGGCGCTCCAAAGAACTACATGACCTTGGGTGGCTGGCTCGGTGTCTTGGGCGATAGTACAATCTCCCTTCTGAGGGGTTGACGTGATGTTTGCTTGGAGAGTAAACAGTAAAAGCTAGATGCACATGTCTATAATATCACCTCTCATTGCAAGGATATATCCTGTATGCATGTGATCAGGCTCTGCTATTACTGTTAATGACTTGCCAAGGCAAAATGAAACAGCATTCAGATGGGGCAAAGTCAAGTATGCATCATAGTTGCGCACAGCATCATACATTGAGTTTTAATGAAAGTTAAACAAAAATATGTTTGTCAAAGTTATAATATAGGGGTTGTAAAGTATTTGTACTTAGCTTGTGGCGGAGAGTGCTCCACCATCAACTTTAGTAACATTAACATTCGTTGCTACACCAGCGCCCAGATACCAGCTACCGAGCTAGGTGGTGGCCGGCATCCCTCCTTCTCCTTTCTCTGACCCCTACCCTTTTACCCCCACCACCTACCCACCGAGCTGGGTGCACATCAACCTACTGTTTGTAATCCTAATTGCTTCTCCTGAACACATGTTAATGAAAATCTTGGGCAATTACTTCACTAAAATCACATTTTTGTCTGCCACTGTTAAAAAATAATTTTGTTGCAGAAGCATTTATGCTAGCCAAAACCAACCAACTTAAACTTCAGAACACAAATAAATCTTCAGTACTTCAAGACAGTTATCAATAATGGTGGATCACAAGCTATTTTACGAAACGGTTGACAGGTGCCAATATTCCATTTTACTGAAGACGCTGCACTGAAGAGGCACCTGCAATTAACTATACTAAAGCACATATTATTATTCCTCCGCCTCCTGTAAACAAAGCTTAACTAAGTCTAGAAAATTAAAATAAAGACCCACCGCACCGGATTCGTGTGCACTTAGTGTAATATTATTTTCCATAAGAACAAGAACATTTCTTAGTAGGCATTACCAATACACCTCTTTTCTCGCTGTGTTTGTTCATATGAATTATTAATGAAATATTATATTTTATACACAGAAAATAAGTAGACGTTCAACTAGCCACCTGATGAAGCTAGCTTAGCCAGCAAAACATCGCGATCGCACAACAGCGTCCTCCTTTGTGTGCATGTATGTTGACAAGTTCTAAACTGTGAGTAATTGGATTCCTGTGCTTTTATATATTTTTAGCTAAAAATAAGGTACTTTTACATTAACACAATTATAAAATGCTTTTAATATATAACATTTTAGGGAATCAACCAAACATATCATACATATAGTAATTTTTCAAGGGTTTGATTCAAAAAGTGTGGGGAAACTTCAATTAGACTATAGCTACTGACATGTGACGCTCTGCGCAGCTTTAATGCACCCTCGACTTTGCTCCATCTGAACGCTGTTTCATTTCACCTTGGGCAAGTCATTATACAGTACTTGAAGAGGCAGGTCACGTATCTACAGGATGCTCCCTCACAATGATAGATGATATTACAGACATGTCAGTCCAGCTTGTACTCCAAGCAAACATCACGCCAACCACCCAAAGTGAGACTGTAATTATTTGCCGAGCCACTGAGCCCAACACCCAAGATCATGTCATTCTATCGCACATCAAGGGAGGACCCATGCATCCTGCAGACAGATAAGGAATGAAGCCTGCAGCATCAGCAATTCTCCCTGTAGCACAAGACGTTAACAGACGACACGAAGGGTGGAGCTGATCCCTTCCTCACCCCTCGCCTATTCCGGTCCAAGTATCTATCAGCACTGACAGCTGCTAAAAATCTTCAGTCCATGTTTCCTCCACCCCTCAGTCTTGGACTGGAAGCCACTGGTAGTTTGAGCTCTTTAGTTCACCTGCTGATTCCACCGCTCTCTTCAGGACCGAATGAAGCCAACTATTGACATCAGCCCTTCCAGGAGTCTCTCTGCACAATGCTCCCCTACAAGCTCCTGGAAGTCTCAAACACCATTCCTGAAGACACTCACAGCTCCTTCCTTACCACTCCCTGGTAATGGTCATCCGCTGTCCTCTTCAAGGACCTCTCTTGCCTTAATGGATGATACCGGCAAACCTTACCACTACCCTCGACACAGTGTGTCCCAGAAGGGCCATCTCCCAAGTCCCAGAACAGTACCCCTCTCTGCCCCCTAGTATGCGTTGAGAAGAGCCGACCCCAGACTGGCAGTCCAACTCCCGTGGAGCAGTATTCTAGTGTAGGCTCTACCATTCACCGCACTGGTGCAGCAAAAGAGTGGCCGTCCAAGGTGGTCTTGTTGGTGTCGTGAAGAGTTGATATGGGAAAGATCAACCCCCGGTTAGGTCTGGTTTCTACAAGGAGGGGTACAAGGATATTGAAGTGATATTCGAAAGTGAGCTTCCCAGTGTATATTCCTTTATGGAAATAAACAGCTATGGTGAAGGCACTCCTTCCAATCTCTCTAGGGCTTGTGGAAGTTGAACATCCTACGGAAGCAGGTGGAGGCGACCTGTGCAGAGCTATAGGGTAAGGCAGAGATTAGCAAGTCTAGCTGACTGATCTTACTTAGCTCTACTGGTTGTTCAGAGAGGACACAACGTATCAAGTGTTAACTTGAAGACGAAGGTTCTTCAGTGGCCGGAGGTAAGAGAGAGAGAGTCAGGCGTAAGTCCCTTGTAGACCACAAGCTCTGGGGCATCTTGCTATTTATATTCTCCAGCATTCTTCATGTAGCATAGGGGGTTGGTCCTGGGGAGGGGTAGCAGGTGCGAAGTGCGGGCCATAGATCAAGTGCGAAGTACGAGCCACAGATCCTCGATGAGTCATGCCAGTGACCGGCGCAGGATCGAGGTTCATGTCTCTGTGCTAGTAGTAGCATCTGGTGGCGCACTGCGGTACTTGGTGAATCTTGATGCATGACTTCAGTGGCTCAGCCGGTAAATAATAATTACAGCGTGGAGTGCCCACCCTCTTCCTTAGTAGGTACTACAATCTCGGAGGCCTCGCTGGTGGTGTCTGCAAGTTCAAACTCCGTTACACTGCCCCACATTAATTTGTACTGATGAGTAGAAGGCGATTAATAACAGCTGAGAAAGACATGCGTCAACTATTACACCATAATATTACAGTGTCACCACTAAAGTCTCATAGAAACCATTTGCAAACAGGAAGACAGTAGAGCAGTTAAGTGTAGAGGCGGTGTGGTGTGTGATGTGCATGCCACAACACTTGTTATTACTCCCACACATCTTGGTGTTAGACACAAAAAATATTTCTTAGTATGAAGCACTCAACCATGGATACACCTTTTGTTTACATCAAACAAACAAGCTGTGGTGTATGCACGTACGAACACTTTCTTGCCTCTGGCAACCTCTCCAATACATTAGCGTGCAATCACCACTCAAGTTCTTGTCTAACCCACATAACACCAGTGCCACTTAGGAGGCTTTTTTTTCTCAGGAAAAACAAGTTGTATATGGGTAAATGTCAGATATTCTAATCTTCGCAAACTACTGCCAAGTTAATATGGTTTTCAAAGGAAAATAAGTCATACCCTGAGTGAAATCATACTGACAAAAACTTTCATTTTTTTTTAAAATCAGATAGTTTGAAATTATGTAATTCCAAGTCAAAAGCTTTGGGCCTGAGCATTCCAAATTCTCTAGATTTTACTGTATTAAAAACGTAGAACACCACTTTCTGTATCTGTTTTTATGGTACTGCTTTGTTCGTATGTCTGAAATTTTATTTACGAGAAAAACTGCATTTCAGTTATGTTATTTATATGACGGAAATGAAAAATATGAACATTAATACAAGCAGGAAAAAAAAAAAAAAAAAAAAAAAACCATTAAGTCTTGTAAATGAATGGTGGGATCATGAAATAATAGTGTTACATGCAGGAAGCTCTTGGCAAATATTACAATTTTCAGAATTAGTACGTAACCAGCCCGTATGACATGGATGAGGGACATTAGAAGTAGGAAATTATTGCTTAACCATAGAGACAACCACAGTTTCTATGATACACTGTGCTCAAGAGCTCTGCATAACATAAGGCATAAATGGGAAGACTACTAGCTGAAAGAAGTAAAACATTCCAACAGAAACATCACACTAACATGTAAACATTAAGTGTGAATTACAAGCATATTTACCTGCAATGACCCCATTTCTGGAACATCGACGGTATTGGCCAACCCAATAGCAGTGCTTATGGTTTTGATTTCTTCTCTTCGTTCGTCAATTATCTTGTCCAATTCATCCACTGTATGCTGCAGATCTATAGAGCTTTTGGTCTCAGTGTTCAGCTCAACAGTTTCATTGATGTCTTCTCCAGGACTGTAAGGGATATCTTCTTCATCCTGTGCTCGGCTGGCATCATCATAGTCCTCAGAAAGCTCTGGGAAGCTGTCGTTACTTGAAGCACTTGGGTAAATCTGTTTCCAAGTAAGCTTTGAACTATCAACGGGCTTCGGAATGTACGCTTCCACCTTTGGTGTCTGTTTGGTGGAGGTGTCACTGTTTACCCCTTCACTGTCATCACTGAACTGTGGGTCTACCTCCTGAAGTGAGGGATACCGTGGTGTTGATGGGTCAGGAGATGGTGTCACACACCGAGAAGAATCCATAGTCCTCTTCGAGAGATGTGATGCCTCTGGAAATGTGACCAATTGCCTTGCGATTGTCCGGATGATGATACAGACCAGAATGTGTGGCCTAGGGCCTTCGAAAATTTGTCCATCTAAAGAGGTAAGCTGTTCAGGGACAGGACTACGGCTTGCCAACGGCATGATGTAGAAGTCCTTTATCCTGGTGGACTCTGGGAGGTTCCCAATGACACCAAACCTGTTTTTTGAATGTAGATGTTTGTACAAGGTACAGTATGAGACTTTGGCATCCCCACCGGAGCTGGTCAGGCGAAGAACCAAAATCTCCTTGGTGCCGGACCGCTTCACTTTTGACACATAATCCCACACTGTGTCTGGATCTATCCTGCCAACAACTTCTAGCAAGCTTGGGAGCACATCATTCAGGTCTTTCCCATTACCATAGACGATTTTTGCAGAGGTGCTGACATTTGACACACCAGCCATGTTTATATAACCACTCCATATTACTCCTGCAGTTGTGTGAGCATCTGGCTTGGTCTTCTGGGACATGCCAGCTGAATGACTGGAGTTTGAATCCCTGTCGAACAGTGCTGATTCTTCACCTAGTTCTGCCTCCATCTGCACAGAGAGTGGCGTGCCCACAGACAGGAAACTCTGATGCACGTCAATCGAGGAAGGGATGTTGTCCAAAATGTCTGTTGAGTTGTCATTTTCAAACTTCATTTCAGCTTGTATTGACTCCTCTAACTTCAGTTCAAAGTTTTCAAGGGACTCATCTGCATTGCTCTCATTAATGAAAAACTGGTAATCTTTAACTTCTTTGTCAGCAGTCACTTTCAAATAGCCATTAGAGTTTTCTTCTTGATCAGCACTGCATTCCTTGATTGGCAAATGTTCCTCAATAATGTCTTTCTTTTCCTTGTCTACTTCTCTGGGTTTGTGATAATCTTTTTCTTTATAATTTTTTTTGTCGGTTTCCGATTCTTTATTGGTATTTAGTTCTTCCTCAATTTTTATCTTCTTCTTTTCATGTTCAAATTCATTGTGCTTTTGCTTTTCTTCCCTGTCTTTTGACTTTTTCTTTTCATGGTCAATCTCTTTATGCCGACTATGTTCTTCTTTGTCCTTCGACTTCTTCTTTTCATTGTCTTCTTTCTCCTTGTGCCTGTGCCTATCTTCTTCATCTCTAGATTTCTTTCTCTCATGTTCACCATCTCTGTGTCTATGTTGATCATCCCTGTGCCTATGCTGCTCTCCCTTTTCTTTGTGTTCTCTGTCCTTATGCTTCGACTCTTTCTTGTGCTTCTTCTTGTCTTTGTGCCTGTGTTTCTCTTTCTTCTCATGCTTTACCTCTTCCTTTGCACTGACTACTTCTTCCTCCATCAAACCCAAACCTCCCTCACAAGAGACAACATCAACAGACACCGCTGCCTCTGCCATGGCAACAGGACCTGCAAACACAGATGGCTCCTTTTCAATCTCTAGTTCCCCTTTGTGAGTCTTCACAACATAATTTTTAGGATTATTCAGTAAATCTAACTCTGTTTTCTTAATCATGTCCAACTGATGTTTTGCTTCTCTTTCCCGCCACTGGGCCAATTCTTGTGATGCTAACTCCTCAGGCGTCAAGCGCACCAACTGAAATGGCGTCACCAAACTTTCAACAATTTTACGAAATAACGTGACATTTTTTGGGTCCTTGATGTTGAATACCAAACTCCTGTACTTGGCTTTGTACTTAAGTCCTGTATCACGGAAAAGAGTATACATTTCTTCTTCTATGCTAGAAGCAATTTTCTGTATCTCATCCTCGTTGACTTCCAAATCTGAGCACTCCTTGGCTCGAGTCAGCAGCAATTCCTGAAGAGAACGACACACATTTTGCCGTATGGGCTCCGGACCACTTGGCACTGGCTTCTGCTTCTCTTCATCCTTGTCATGCTCAGAGGACGTGCTTCTCTTCGAGTCCACCTTCTTGGGGGAGCCGGTCTTGACTGCAGCCCCTGAAAGGGACTGGTCCTTCTTTGCAGAGGTCTGTGATGGGGCCTTGCCAGAGGTCTGCTTTGCTACACCATCCTTGTCTACATCTGTCACCTGCTTCTTGTTCTGCACTGAGCCAGACCTCCTATGTCGCTTAGCCACTAGAGCTGGCTGTTTCTCCTGTGTCGAGTCTCGCCGCTGTTTCCCTGGTGGCTCATCTACCTCCTTTGGTTTGGGCAGTATGAGCCTGTGGACTGTGGGTGCACCTACTGGCGCCATGTTCTTCTGAGAGGGATTCTTCTCTTGGGGAGATGTCGGCACCTCCTGCTTGGTGGGAGAAGCTGCTGGAGGTGGCGGTAGCTTAAGGCTGCGCTGTACTACCTCATAGGTTGGGTGTTCTTCTAACCATGTCTTCAGTTCTGCCAACTTTGGAGCATTTGCACCTGAAATAACAAATACCTCACTGTTTAACACACAACAGTTCACAAGACAAGTGAGATAGACATTGGGATGGTGTTGCAGAATACAAACTTTCCTGCATGTGGGGTGAATTACTCAAAGAGACAAGCCTACTTGCTACTACGTTCTTCATTCTTTGCAATACGCCAGTACTTGTATGGATACCACACGTAAGTGTGAGTCACTGCGCAACCTACACTTTAAGTATAAAATGTTCCTACATTAACATTTTTAAGGTATGGTATTACAAGAAGATGTTCACCAAATTACAGATTAAATAATGCGTAGTGCAATCAATAAAAAAAAATTATACTACAGCTACCATTTTTTTAAATTTGTTAAATTAATTTTTTGTTTTTTGTTTACTTCATTTACACTGCAAATAGGAAAAAATAAGCAGAGCCAGTGTTGAAACATGGTGTTTGTGTCTGTGGAAGACTAAAACGAAATTCAGACTCTATAAAAGACACTGACTGCATGCTATTGTCATAATAGGACTAATAATGACTAATCACGTGCCACTTGCTTTATCACTTCAGGGAAGCTCTGTTTTGTGTTTTGGCACAGTGGTTAGAACATCAGAGGTTTCTTGTAACAGCAAGATGTACCCCTGAAACTCCATTAGGTACTAGGGTCGCAGTGGTGTAGTGGTTAGACTACTCCAGTTCCACCTAGGCGAACTGGGTTCAATTCCCTGCAGGGTCGCTCTCAGAGTTTTGCATGTGGGAATTGTGCCAAACGACGCCATTGGTCGGTAGGTTTTCTCTGGGAGCTCCCGTTTTCCCTGCCCTTTCATTCCATTGCTGCTCCATACTCACCTCGCTTCACCAATCGGCTCAAGACTTCAATGTTAAGAGCCACCCAAATCTCATCGCTTTCTCTCTATCAGGTACTGTACAATACATAATTTTCCCCTGCAACAATTTAAAATAGTGGAAACTTGGGTAGCAGACATGAAAGATGCTAGAAAGATAAGAGTATGTGAGATATGACAGCAATTAACAAGGAACACCCAAGGGAACAAGCAGCAGCACTGATAATGATAGAGTAAGGGCAGGAACAGTAAGACGGCATGAAGAATGATTTTATTATGACAATGGGAAGGAAGGAGCTAATGCGAAACTGAAAAATGTAGGAGGACCAGACAGCTGTGAAAGTGCAACCATGAGAAAATTGACTGTGGGCTGATGAAAAGACAGATCATGATGACTCAACCAAAGGATGGAAACAGTCAAAGATTATGAATCCCAGTGTTTATACAGCCTCACAATGAGATTTATCAAGATCCCTACACTTCCTCTACTCCATCCATGCACTCTCCTATAACCCCCACTCAACAATCTCTTCTTCTCTGCTGCACATTGTTCCACTCCAGTTATTTCTTTCTTGGTCTTCAAAACAGTTCGTAGCTTATTACCACGGATGTTCTCTCTCTATTCATCATAGCCAACTTACTCTATCCTTTTATTGTCCTTCCTGACCTAGTACAGTTAAAACAAATAATATTTTTTATTTACCTTGTGGTCACACCCAAAAAACCATATGACACTCAACTAGATGCCCTGCATCTCAATAGTCTCTCAAAAGACCACGCACGTATGTGAGTAATCTTTTGGTACCACGTCTGAATCGTCTGAGAATAGTGCATTAACCCTAACCAAATGTACTAGCAGTTATACCTCACTCACGGTTATCAGTCCACATTCCAGGCACATATTGATACAGTTTCTTAATACATCCCTTCCCAACTCATCACACATATTTAAGATCATGATTAACTACAGAGGAAAAAGTAATACAAATCAATTATTATTTTCTCAATCAGCCCTGATTATATTTTGTATGCTTTACAACTACTGAGTTTGTGATGAACTACCATGCTGCACTTCAAGGCTTAACCTTGCTTCATATCAAGACCCACAAATGTTTACAGAACACTTGGTTAACCTTCCACTATTTGTTACACAACAGCTTCACATTATGAATGCATTGCAGAAGTTGTTCTCGCAGGTTTAAAGATGACCTATGAATTAGAGAGGAATGGATGAGCTTACCAGTGAGCACCTTGCCGGTGACCTTGTCATAGACGCGCACCGACACCTCGTTGGATGAAGCAGCCTTGAAAATGAGCTCCCTGCGGGGTGGGAGAACCCCCTTGGTAGCCACTTGCTGGGCAGGAACTGCCCCTTTGCTAGCCACCGCCACATCTGCCACGCTGCAACACATGGACCATTAACCCTTTAGGAATGGATCTGTCACTTCTAGTCTATATATCTGCAACGTTACAAATAGTTACTGGAGTGCTGTGATCCCTTCCTTATCCTATACTGGGGCACAGCCAACTTTCCTGACGAGTCAGCAAGGTGCAGCGATAGGCAGCACATAGCATGACGCAAAAGGGGCGGACCCAAATGCCAGAAACTGGAGGTGAAAGTACATACAACAGTGGCAGTGTGCACAGGTAAGGTAGCTGCTAATCCAGCTGAGAGTACAAGCCAGGCTCCCTCCACGGTCACCTCTTGGGAACAACTGTGTGCGCTTGGACTTGGTGTCAGACTATTCCAGGGCTGCTGTTACATAATATCCTTATCTAGACGTTGTAACAAACTCCGAGGCACTGGCCTGGGAAGACTTACTGAACCTAACAGACTAGTAACGGAAAACCCTCGCCAATGATGAGGATTGCTACGGCCAACTTAAGAGTCTAAGTAAACAGCCAATGGCACTCAACATAGTTTCTTTTAATTCATTGTTCCACTTCTGTAACTGCCCCTTCACTGTGTTATTATGGTGGCAGGACACCGTAATGTAGAATGAGGGAAAGAGGAAGACTGACAGATAGGGATGGAGAACCGGATGTTATCATACGAATGCTCTAGAGCACACCATGTGATGCCACCATCTGCATGTACAAGGGAAAGGCACTGCAAGCAGAATGTTTGTGGTGCAAAGTTAGCTTCCACAAGGCATTTATAGGGTGGCAAGAAGACGTAACCACGCAAACAGCATTACCTACATTTACGAGGAGGTGTGTCACCTGCACCTCCAATCAATGTAACGGGACAAGGCACATACGATGCGAAGAGCTAGACAGTGAGTACCACTATTTATGCCTAGGATGGCAGGATAAGCAGTAAGATATGTAACTGTGTGTGCCTTCCCTTCGCTGATCCCAAGTCCCAAGGAGCTAAACAATGTTAGAAATGACATAGAGAGTTCATACATACAAACATGGCAAAAACTCTGCAAACATACAGCATCACAATTTCAGGCAATTGTGATTACCATTATGATGATGACAGAACTATACATGAGGCAACAGGAAGGAAAGATTGTGAATATTTTATTTGTAGGAAGGTACAGTTACACCAAATGGAGCATTACACCAGCGACATAAATAAAATAATCCTGTTACTAGCTAAAATAATATGGGGAAATTATAGGGATTTTTTATGAGAACCCACGCCCTGCCACATCAAAGAGGTGGTGGTTGGAGGAGGGAGGGGGGGGGGGAATAAGTGCAGAAAGGGATGAAAACCCATAATACAGCTGACAAATCCCTGACCGAAGACTCTCTGCCTAGGAACGAGAGGGGCAAGGAATGCTGGCTACTGGAAGATAGAATTCCCACCTCTCAACCAACAGAAACAGTCTCAAAGAAAGATGTTCCCCCTACCCCTTGTGAAATTGCATCGAAATAAGAAACCCAGCCCCACCATGTGATACAAGGGACCAGACAATTAGACCAAGGGAGGGCCCAAAAAGCTAAGAACGGCCTGGATACCCTGAATGTCTGAGAATCCTGGCCGTTTTATAAAGTCCCACAACTTATAATATGTATAGGGCTGTACAAGCAATGAGCAGTGTTAGCATCTGCTAATTCCATGAATTTCATAAATGTAAAGGTGGTCATCAAACGGAGCAAAACAAAATGTGTCCAGTGAACGAGAGAGTCGAACTCGTGTAGACCAGAACCCATCTACTCTTAACAGGCGAGGTTATGTCACCTGTAACATTGAGCAATGAGGAAACCAAATAAACCGACTTCCTAGTCGCTGAAGATCTGGTGAAGTATGTGATCCTTGGCCAACCTTGGTTCTGTGAACATGAAAGTAGTTTTGTGTTTAAGGGTAAACTGAGCCACCTATATACGAAGCAGAAGGTGACCTTGACTTGGATACCCAGTTAAGGTGCAGTTAAAGACCAGTATATTTTAGTGGTCATCAATAGTTTATGCAGTGGGTGGAATCCCATGCCCTCAAACGTGCAGAGCCTCAGCACTAAGTGCAGAGCCTCAGCACTAAGTGCAGTACCTCAATACCAAGATATTCCAGACGTCAATGATAATACTGACTGACAATGGCATCCAATTCCTTGAGAATAAATGGGGTGAGGCATGTGACACACGGAAAGCAGAGCACAACATGACCCCTGCCTATCACCCCCAGTGTGCTCCTGATAAGCCAGCAGCCCTAATGACCATGGGAGTAGAGCATAGAAGATGAGAGCGGCCCGGCACATGCCTGGCATGCAGAAGTCAGAGAGGCTCAAGAAAGATACCATGAAACCTGGAAGAGTGACTAGGACCAGATGTAGGGACTCCAGTATGCGTAAAATCCTCCCCCCCCCCCCCCCAACGTTTAGGGTTTCAGAAAGGTTCTGCCCCAGGAGCTCACCTTGATGGAAGGACCATACAGAGTACAAAAGAGAGAAGGCAAAATAGATTGTGTGGGCCATAGACCCTTTGACATCATGCATTTACCCAAAAATTCGATGAGGTCCACGAGGGTCCCCTAAGCTGAGGAACACTCAAAGGAGGGCCCCCTTGTCCAAATGTTAAAACATGCCAGAAGCCCCAAGTTTCAGCAACCCAAAACTGGTGAGCCAAAGGATCTGACGGACGGAGAAGGAACATGGAGTGGATTATCAGGGCTGCAGATGTACGCCGCTGTCCAAACCAAGAGATAACAAATGCAGTACACCCCAGGTCCAACTGAGACCTTCATGATACCACCACTTGAGCAGACAAGATTCCCAATACTCCCTGAAGGACTGGAACCCCAACTTCAAGGGGGCCCGTACAGATACCCCCACCCCTATACACCCTTTGTGAAGCTGAATTGTAATTGAAAATTGCCCAGGCATGTACCGGGGATGGAAAGCGCTGAGACTATCTAAGAAACTGAGCCAGGGCCAAACATCAGCATGGAGAGGGTCTCTGAAAGGTCACCTGTGTGACGAAATTCTACTCATTCCAAAAAGATTAACGTTGCTCTAAATGAGACAGGGTGCATCATGACAGGAAACCTACAATAGATTCCTGTAAATAAAATCTACCACTTCATAGATATAGCACCCCCAAACGTTAGCAGCAGCATAAATTGAGAAGAAACAGGAAAACAATCCCAGACATCCCACGTTTGTATGTAAACTCCAAGCCCCTAGGGTGAGATCAATAAAAAAAATGCAAGTCACGTAAGGGAGATTATATACAACTCCAGGTTCCTCCTTGGCATTTTCCCAATGCTCTCCCGGTATAAGTTATGCAAAAGTTGTAATTGATGAGATTTAGGTAATGACTGTATCTGTACATTTGTTCAAATATTCTGCTGCAGAGAAACGAGGAAGAGGAGGGGAAGGAGGCTGAGGTAGAAGAGGAGGAAGAGGAGCCACTGCTGCCATCTCCACCACACCACAAAAAATTGTTATAATTTTCTGAACGAGCACTGTTGAAAAATTGAATTTATGCCAAAATATTGAACTCGTAGAAAGAGACTTTGTGATTATTTCCGAGGAGTCCAATGTTTCAAAACAATAATTTAACAAACTATTAACACTTATTGGTGTAACAGGAGGGGGGAGGAATGGTTAGTTAATATCTTTATCATTCCTGATCTGTCCTATTTGGGTTGAGTTGAGTTGGAGAGATTTGGACAGTTCTTAATGAGGTCTCATGAGCCGATGAGTGTGAAATGAGAATGAAGCAGTGCCGAAATGCAAGGAAGTATACCAGGTAACTGCTACGTACCCAAAGTTGGACTTCTCAAGCAGTTCACCATCACAAAAGCCCACATACCAGCAGATTTCTACAGCAGTCCACCGGCCCAGGGGCACTAATTTCACTTGACTGCTCATGCAGTCAACGGGAGCAAAAGGGTTACGCACTTATAGTTGCCTTGACACATATATGGAACATTGACTATCTTCAAAGATGGCAATAGGCTCCCTGCACAGCCAAGATATCTTCTGCACCATAACGGACAGGTGTGAGTGGTAAGATACACATCAAGGAGGACGTCAAGGAAGGCCAAGTAATGTACAACTCACATGTTGCCTTGTAGGGAAGCACATAATAATGTACAACATTGATAGCTCACTAGCTCTTTGGTTTTGTGTTATATTTGTAATGGTTCATCTATGCAAATTAAAGTACAAAGTGTCTGAAGAAAGGAAATTGAGTAACACACTATACAGAATGGGAAGGACATACTTTGGAAACATTTTGGTACAGTGATAATGTTTATGTATCAGTTTTAAGCAGACAGAAAATGGCAGTAAATTGTGTAAGATGAAACTAGATTTGTTCCAAAGACCACACATACACATGCACTCACACGCACACAATATGTATCATTGATGATGGATCAAACAGTATACGATGATGGAAGACCCCAATACACATAAATTATGCCCCTATATGTGCAATGCAAAATATGATAGTTTAGAAGTCATGTAATATTAAGTTATTTCGGAGTAAAATATGTCCAATTAGCATATATTGGGAAAATAACAATTAATTGGAGTAAATTACACCCACTCTGAGTAAATTATGCACAATTAGCACAAAGTATGACAAATGTTGCCCAAGTGGGGTAAATTATTGCAAACTTGAGTAAACTACATCAAAATGGAGTAAATTATACCCAATTAGAGTAAATTACACTCAATGAGGGTAAATTGGAACAAATTACACCCAATTGGAATAAATTATAGCAAATTACATGCAATTAGAATAAATTGCAACCAATTATGCCCAAATGGAATACATTATGACCAGTTATTTTTAATTGAGGCTAATGATGCCCAATCCGAGTAAATTATGCAAAATTAGCATAAAGTGGGGTACATTACACTCACTTGGAGTAAATCTTTTAACTATCATAAATTAGAGTAAATGATACCCAACTGAAGTACATTAGGGCCAATTAGTGTGTTTGTTGTATTTTGTATAAATTTTGTATAAATTGGTGTGTTTGTTGTAATTTACCTCCAACTGGGAGTAATTTACCCCAATTTACCCTCATTGGGCACACTTTACTCAGATTATTCCTAAATACAATAATGTAAATCAGTGTTTGTTTAATTTACTCCAATTGGGTGTAACTCACCACAATTTACCCTCATTGGGGAAGCTTTACTCAGATTGGGTATAATTTACCTCAATTCATGCTAATTGGGTGTAATTTATTCAGCCTGAGTGTAATTTACACTAATTTATGCTAGTTGGGTGTAATTTATTCTGTATGGAACAATTTAATGTTTATGCATATAGTGGACAGTTTACTTCGACTGGTCATGTTTTACCCCAATACATGCACATTGGGTACAATTTACTCGAACTGGGCATAATGTCCTCCAGTTGGGCATAATTTACCCTAATCAGTCATAACTTTACACAAATGTAGGCTATTTGGGCACATTATACTCCAATTACGCATAAGTTAACCCAATTTATCGTAATTTGGTTTCATGTACACAGATTGGGTGTAATTTACTCGAAAGTGGTGGTGCTGTAGCAAAGCACATATGCAAAGAATGGAGTATGATTGAAATGGAAGGAATACAAAATCACCACTAGTTTACACAAATGTGCACAGGAGTGCACGGGCTAAATAAATAAATAAGCATCCTTACTTACTAACATAAACCCTTTCCACTAGTCTCTCAGCCATTCGCGCCTATCTTCAGTACACTTTACTCAATATGCCAATACACCAAACACACACATCACACTACACTGCACCTTGCATGCACACTGCCCATGATGGGCTTTCGCCAGCCAAGAAACAAGGTTGGATGACAGATTATAAATATACACATCTTTATAAATTATAACCATACAAAGTTTTGCCACAAGTGCATAAACTTCCCAATGATCTGCCACAAGGCGTGGCTGGAATTGTATTGGTTCATTCATTTTTTTGGTTTGACCTTGAATACCCACTTAGTTTGAATTGGTTGTTACATTTCAGTACAATTAGGTATGAGCCACCATTCAAATCTTTTCTAATATTTTATTTACTAGTTAGTTTTCTTCTTCAGTACATATTTTACAAGTTAATCTTCCTTCTCAAATATAATAAATCAATATTATGTTACACTAATAATTATTCTTATTTAAAAACACATTGTAGTAATAAAAGATCACTCAATCATAAAAATATTTCTATCCTAAAAAAACGCCTATTCTAGAAGGTTGTAAGAAATGTCCTAAAGAAAACTTGTTCTGTTTTACATTTGCCTTACTTGTGTTGTCTAATGTTTTCTGATTGGTTGTCGTCTGACCACGACAGGTTTCTCCAACAATTAACAATGGTGAGACGAGATATAACTAGGATAGTCTCATGTTTAATACACATTTAATTGATTTATACCCTCTAGGAAGAAATGAAAAATAACAAACATTAATACTGAATACTGGCTATAAACAAATGAATCTCTACGTAAATAACTATTAAAATGAACCAAACATTATACTGTTAACTCATATATTAAAATGTAATTTGAAAAGATATTAAAATAAATTGACAACATAAGCAAGTCCTGTAGTAATACTGTCTATGACTAAATGTAAATATAAATCCAAAATCTGCAATGTTACATGGTTTCTAAGTTTTGGGTACCCCACCTAACTACCAAGTTTTATTTTCGAATGTACTTAATTCTCTTTCAATCACCTCCTTTCACACGTGAGCATTGGCACCATTATTTATTGCATCATTGCAGGTTAAACAGTCAATCAAGAAGTCAGAAGAAAAGTAATGATAGGGCTCAAATCTGCTTGGTTGTTTTGTCTTGTCCCTTCTTCATAAAGTTCAATATACCGTCCTCAGACCTATGACTGTTTTTTTTGTCTTCAAAATCTTCATTGTCGAATCCAACCACTCCTATTCCGACAAATTGGCTTATGATTGAGAGAGGTGACATATATTCTCATCAGATGGTGGCTGGTTGTCACAACTGGTTTCATCATTTTCATGGCATGTGTTATCAGATGTAATCCTAGTTAAAACTTGTAAACATTCCGAACCTAAACTTGTGTTGTGAAAGATGACATCTCTTGCAATAGATTTTGTATGGGAAATGTTTGGTGTTCAAGATTCTTATGCTATGTATCTAATGTATTTTCAGAGTTGACAGTTAGTGCAATTTTTGCAAAAAAATTTCACTTTCACAAAAAAACAAATTTTCTACTTGCTTGGCCACTATACACACTTTTCCATACTTCTGAATTACATATACACTTTTCCATTTTTTCAGCAATTGTGAAAACTCGGTTCATTTCAACACCTACAGGCAGTAAGTTTAACTTCAGTTCTGAAACAAATACAGCAACAGTAATGTCACCAACCCCAATAGTTTCCAGCAATTTACCATAATTTGTTTTAACATATGTCTTTATTGGCCAGAATGTGCTGAACCATTCTTTGATACATCATGTGATCTGATGCTCCACTGTCTAGGTACCAACATTCAGAATCATTGACACAATTACTATACGACACCATGCAGACAAGATCTTCTGACCGAGTCTTTTGCCACTCTGTTTATACAGATGATCCATATAAACCTTTGCCATTTTAATTCCTATAAACATAAAACAACAAATAAAACAAAGGTGCAATTACATCAGAAACGAAGAGTATCCATGGGAAATTCCTGACATTCACAGGAAATATTGGAAATAGCAGCCACCTGTATCCAAGTACAATTGCATCCATCTCAACATATTCTGAGAGGTTTTCCGTGATGTGTCCTTGATAATGTTTGTGATTTCATTTGTGATGTTCTCTCGGAGTTGCGCAAGTGTACGCAGACTGTTCCAATACACCCTTTCCTTAAGGAAGCTCAACAGGTGAAAATCAGGAGAGGTTAAGTCCAGGTCCAGATTACTCGATCATTGAAGAAGCTGGTTATGAGGGCCATGAACACATTTGACATATGATAGGTTGCACGATCTTGCTGAAAAAAAATCCCTCCCACAATTCTACATCACTGCTACACGAATTCATTGAATATGTATCCCTACACCTACGTGTTCACAGTTTAGTTGAAGAAAGGGGGTCAAAAATTCTGGAAGCATACACTGCGCACCAGACCCCAGTCTTTTCAGATGCAGTGGTGTTTCATGGAGGATGTTGAGAATATCTGAAGCCCAATATCGGGTGTTTTGGGAGTTGATGTAAGCAGGCCTCGTCTGTAAACCATGTTATAAACAGAATGTCTAGCCTTTCAGTATGCAGATCCTGGAACCAGTGACAATAGCGCACATGATTCTGCAAGTCTGATAGCTTCAATTCCTAAACAACAAGCATTCTGTATGATATTTCCTTACTACTGTCAGACATGTGCCGTATGAGTAAGGAAGCATAGCCTGTCTCTTGGCTTAAGCGGCACAAAATTTGTTTGGCAATTTCAGTAAACGATCTCGAACATTGTCCACACAAATGTGAGGCAATGCAGGTTTATGTTTCCCAGTCTTGCATACAAGGTTCCCAATTTCTTCCAGTTTTCTCACTGACTATCAATAAAATCTTTGGTTTCGTAAGAACGGTTCAGGCACTGAATTGTCTTCTATATGCCCATTGCGTTTTAACCAAAGTATTCATATTCCAGTATGGAAGAGAGAGAGAGAGAGAGAGAGAGAGAGAGAGAGAGAGGAAAGAGAGAGGGGAGAGAGAGAGAGAGAGAGAGAGAGAGAGAGAGAGAGAGAGAGAGAGAGAGAGAGAGAGAGAGAGAGAGAGAGAGAGAGAGAGAGAGAGAGAGAGAGAGAGAGAGAGAGAGAGAGAGAGAGAGAGAGAGAGAGAGAGAGAGAGAGAGAGAGAAGAGAGAGAGAGAGAGAGAGAGAGAGAGGAGAGAGAGAGAGAGAGAGAGAGAGAGAGAGAGAGAGAGAGAGAGAGGAGAGAGAGAGAGAAGAGAGAGAGAGAGAGAGAGAGAGAGAGAGAGAGAGAGAGAGAGAGAACCCACAACAACCACCACCACCACCCCCCCCACACACACGCAATGAAATTGAGTACTGCATGTTTGCGATTACAGCAAATTAATCACTATATGCCCAATAACAAGCAAGAATCAACAATATCAACATAGCTGAAAACTGTGCCAGAGTTACCTATCTCCAAGGACCATAAAGACATCATAAAATGCACTTTTATAAGTATACCGACTCCCAAAGAGAAAATATCACTCCTTCCAATGGTAGAGGAGGTTCGTATAGATCACTGTACTTTCTGAAGTAACAGTCCCTTATGAATTCTGTGCTGGCTTACCGCAATAAAAAAAGTCTGGCTTACAAGGATTGCTGGTATACTTCTTAACATCAGAATTCATCTTTTAAGAAAGCAGCCACAAGCTATCTTATTAAAACTTGTGCTTGTGTGTAGCGCTATTGTAACATTGCGGTTTTCCAGGTATTATATTTGTCTTTGGTTGCAGATACTTTGGTTATGATGACTACTAACAAAATCTTCAAATAAAGATTTAATATATGATTTAAGCAAAGTGCAGTGTAAGTTTGGATATGTCACGAGTTTGTTGATGTAGAAATTATTTAGAGGTTATTGCTGGTGTTATTGTTATGATTCGTTTGTCCTTAAGAGGTATAAAATATTGCAAATTTTCAATCATGTAAAATTAAAGACAAGTGTCCTGATTGGCTCTCGTCTCATCATTGCTGATTGGAGGAGAAAAGTGGCATGGTCACACGACAGCCAATCAGAGAGCAAATAACAAAAAGTATGATGCTGAAGTTCAAATAAATCTTTTTTTTTTGTAACAAATATAGTCACCACCACCGAGAACGTATGCATGTGGGCGATGAAGTACAAAACTTGTAAAATAATTAATAACATGCTGATACAATTACTATAAATGCTACAATATGTTTTAAATTATGTTTCATTGATAATGTAATATATTAATAATCATCTAATTAATTGAAGAAAAAGTTAATTTAATTCTTTTTGTGAGAATATGAACGAATCATCTTTGTCTAATTGGTTGGAGAAGAAGAACGAATCAATAAAAATGGAAAACAGAATTTCTGCCTTCTATTTAATACTGAAATGTTACACTATGGTTTCTTGACATTTGTCAGTATTGTCAATCCTATCCTCTTCCAGTAGCAGATACCCAAGAAGTTTATTTAATGTTTGTTTCTTCGATGGTACAGAACCCCACGACGTAAGGAAGAATTTAAACCTTGGAGGCAACGACAAGAATTATTGTGACTATCATTTGATCAAACATCGGTTCTCCTGCATGCCATAAATGGAATGCCAACTATTGTATCTCTGAACCATGATGCGCAATCCTTTCTCTTCATAGCAGTAACTGAAAATCTTTTGTTGTCGCAAGTGCAAGCTTACAATGGACTTGTTCCTATGACACCTACTTGCACAATATCTCCTGTGCGGTCGAACAAATTGAAATATGCTTTAAGGTAACATAATCCATCCTGGGGCCCAATTAAATGTGACTACTAAACATTTGCACCAATGCAGTGCAAAGAAGCAAATGAAAAAAAACTGAGTTTCATTTTGCATTCATTATCTCATATGAAGTTTAATATTTATTTATTCCCAACATAGCATAACGCAGTTGCAAATTTTGTATTGCACCTCTACACAGCAATATTTAATTGGCCACCTGGTTATGAGTAATTCACAAGCTTAAACATCCATTTGCATCCATTCCTTTGAGTTGGCTGAGGCTTCATCATTAGGTTTCATATCCTGTTCCACAACTCCTAAACAAACTTTAGCTGCCAGAATTATTTTAATTTGAAATTACTATGCATCCCAGTCAATTTTTACCTTTTAAAATGATGATACTTTTGTCAGTTTCCATTATGCCTAACTATGTATTTACACAGGCCTAACTATGTATTTACACAGCACAATGGCGGTATGACACAGACAATGCAATTCACAACCAGGTAACTATTTTTATTTAAACAATCACACACTCATTTCCTTCTGCACATTTAAATTCCATGCCTGGACCCATAACCAATTACAAATTAGGCCACATAACTCACGGAAAAATTGACATTTATTAGATTACACTTCACTAGAATAATAACCCAAGAGGCATTGCCACCACGTTACTTACAAACTGAGTATCTGTAGTAAGTCAAAAGTACACTGTAATATAAATCAAAATACCTGATTGCAACAAATATTATAAACTAATTTAACAATGATTTCTCACATGGTGGACATACCAAGAATCTATAATGTAATATGCACATGAAAAATGTATAACTTTTATTTTGATTGGGTGAGTTGCTAAACATGTAAGTGATAATTAAAAGAGTGAAGGTTGAAGCATGACACTTTCCTGACCCATATACAAACAACTTCTTCTCATCTGTGCATATCTCCTTGGTGCACCAGACAGGTTCCGAACCAGTACCATAACTACCACAGTGCCTACAGATAAAGTCCCTTGTTGCAGGGACTAATACAGACACATCAGTTTTGTACTGTTCGCCCGCGGTCAGAAAGCAATGCCACCTCCCTCAGAAGATGAGTGAGCCTGCGGCTGAGCAACCGAAACCACCCTCTATGGTCAAATACTTGAAGAGCACACCAAGGGATGGTGCCACCACTGCTCCAGCCAACCAGCAGATGCCGCTAGCAGACAACCATTGGCACCGCCCAATAGCAGATGACTTGACCACCTCATTCCTTGCAGTCTGGATGAGGGCGGGCCGGCAGATACTTATACATGGCGTGGACCAGAAATGTCAGTTGTTCATCTGCTCTTCTTAAAGCCACACAGCCTCGACAGCTAGCTCCACCACTCTGTGTGTTGCAGCTCTCTGCCGGTCGCTACATCTTCAAAACTCTCCAGAAGCTCTTCAGCTCCAACACCAATGCTTTCCAGACCTTTGAGGAACCCTGCACCTGCAATCCCTGAAGAAGTCGTCAACCCCTCTTGCCTGCTTACCCCTCTGGTAATGGACACTACATCCCTGTTGCCCTTCTGGTAGTGGGCCTCCTAGTCCCTTCAGGACACCGTACAGAGTACATAGGGTCAGTTCATATAGCTACCTAGTCGAAACGACACCGTACAGAGTACATAGGGTCAGTTCATATAGCTACCTAGTCGAAACAGCCATACCCAGCTAGAACTCGGTCCCTTTCACCTGGCTTTTGCGTAGTTAGTACTTCTGGTCAGCTTGAGGTAATTAGAAGGTAATACAGGCCACCATGTCTATTTCTCTAAGAATAAAAGACAAGTTCTCTCTTACTCCTGGGTATCAAGTGACTGTGCTACTTCCACGTAAACACCACGCCCAACAGAGTGAAGCAGGAGACCGCGGAATGCACCCATATTTTCCCAAACCTTGTGTATGACTGTGAGTTCCCCCTCATGCATGCTCATATGTCAAACACACACGCTCAATGGCCACCCGTTCTGTGCACTCTGGTGTACGGAAAGGTAGAGCCACAACCTCTAGAAAGACAACCCATAAGGAAGCTAGTCAACTAGCCTAGTCTGTACTCCGTCCACTGCACCGCTGTGTCGCCGGAGGGAGTACTTGACTGGATGCCTCAGAGAAAACCCACCTCTCCAACCACCGTGCCGCTTGTGTCACCAATTGGGGAACAGGGTATGTCTCTAAGTCTGCTCAGATTCTGCTGTGGCAGAACACGATAGCTAGGGAATATAGTCACCTGCTCCCCTCTTGCGAGGCCGGTCTTAGTACCTCTCCATGCCTTAAATCAAAAAGGGTAGGCAAGAGTGGCAGGAGAGAGAGAAAGGCATCGGCCACCTACAAATCTGCCTGGATCCGCACCCCAACCTTTTCGGCATTCTGTCACGATAACCCCTGGGACCAACCTCACGCCGCCCATCAGCTGGAGAGGCCTAACCTCCCAGCTGCCTCCCATTCTCTGTTTGCAGTCCCACAGAAGACACCTGGGACTCCTCATCCCATCATCTCAGCCATCCGCCAAGGAGAAGTGCCGCTTGGAATTGTTGAACCCTTGGTTCCGAGGGCCATGGAGTACCAGTCCTGCCAAGACCTACACCAGTTTCAGCAGCCACAATACCACCAGAAGCTGTGAACAACCGCCAGGCCTGGGCAGCAGTTCAGATGGACCAACGCCTGTGCAGGTGAGTCTGTGACCGTGAGGCACACCGCCTGACAAGACTGCCCAGCCGGTTATTGACTTTGTACCAAGCCACCAAGCTACATGTCCTACTTTATAAACTGGTCAGGCCCCAAACAGCCAGAAGGAAGGACAGCCGTTTGAAACCCCGAACAACTGATCTGCACGCCCAAAACAGTTTTCGACAGTGAAGTCGCTTTCAGCTATCCTCAGCCCGTCACACGTCATGGTTAACTCACCTTTGAAATTTTAGTCAAAACTTCATCTCCAATCTATACTTCCTGGGTAGGAAGTAGATACTAAGGTTTCAAATATTTTCATTTACACCAACAAGCTGTAGATGTCAGCCAGACAAACTTTCCCTATCAACATCTTTGCAAAGGTTTTCAATCATTGTGCATAACATGCGTCATGGGTTCATGGGAATTTTTTGGAATACACTAGTAAAGCACGTGAATATGCTGGTACTGGAGCAAACAAAAAAAAACCCCAGCCTTCATGGTGTGCTTCTCTAACAAACTAACAATTTTTTTGTAGTTCTTACCTAAGTCGTTTCTCTTCTTAGGACCATAATTCAGAAAGTCCTCTGTGAAAGGATCCCACTGTTCAATAAGCATGATGCAGCTCCTTCCAAAGTGAGCCACTTTGATGGTACATGTTTTATGAACTTATGTTTTGGAACAGACAGTTCACCCTGTAATAATCTTCAAACCGTGAAGGCCTCCCATAAAAAAAACATGGACAGCTGCCACCAGTTCTGCATCATCATCTCCAGTATACTTAATCCACTGAGAAATGCATTATGGAGGATGTGGATGTTGCATGTACTAATGTTAACAAGGAACGTCTTAAAAACGGAAATTAAGTCTTCATTAATAAGACCAGCTACTTTATTCTTGATAATGAAGCCATCACTCTCTAACATTTTCTTACTGGGTAACTGAGCACTGTTGAGACCAGAATTTATTTTGTCAACAATAACTTCACCAATACTTTGTAGCTATTTGCAGTTCTTTCCTACCAGAATTGTTCGTTAACTTATTATACCAAAATGAAACAAAAAAGCATAATCCAAATCTTTTAAAATGTTCTGATGGAATTATGGACCTGATGCATTTAACAGAAGATACCAGTATTCAGTGCTATATAAAATAAGCTCTCTTCAAGCACATCTTTGCCAAAAATACTTTTAAAAACTATCATCTATTCCTTGATAAGATACTGCTAAATACATACTGTAGTTTGAAACAATGTACTTCATTACTAACCCAAGTTCTGCCAAGCAAGGCTGCTTTGCCTCATACACAATACAAATTTTTAATGTTGCTTCTTGCAGGTTGAGACACTGTGGTCGCAGATAAAAGTCAAACTAATGCAAATTTTAGTTGACTAGAGGCCAACTTCTGTTCATTTCTATGCAGATTGTAACCTGCATGTTGAGAAAGTGCTTGGTAACATTTTGCAGATTGTTTATTTTGATGGAGAAATCAACATAAAATACTGCAGTATCGTTATGTTTTTTCACCCACTTTTAGCATAATACCTATTATAATCTCTTGTTTCTAATGATTTGCTATCACATCATTTACCCACCTTTCTTTACAGAGAAACTTTTCTTTATTCAATCATTAAAGGGCCATCTGATACCACTACTCCGCAGCACAGGTTACATGTAAACAAAAAATATGTATACACAAAACAAAAAACACTTGATATATAGACAATGTGCCTGCTGCAATAACAATCAATGTGTGGCCTTTTATGCCAATTCAATCATTTTAATATCTTAGGTAATTTTTTTTGCACAGAAAAAGTAACTGATTTTATTCATTTATCCAAAAATTTAAGGTTAGAGAAAATAATAACGCATATTAAACGCAGAGTAATAAGGATACTGCCAAAGAAATGGTCAAATTAGTTTGTTTCAAAGCACTAGTTCACTCACTCCAAAAGAATTGCTTCATTCATGAGCGAGTAAGGTAGTTAAACAGTCGAACATTTTGTCTCGTTTAAAAGACACATTAAAATAAAACTCTCATCCAAACACAAGAAATAAATAAATATATATATATATATATATTAATTATTAGCACCTGCAGTTTTGCCAAAATGTGATGTGTTTTCCAGCTTGGAAACATGCAAGACATATTAACACCTTTTTTGCTCGAGCCATTGCAGGCACACACAACAGGACTTACCTTCCATGTGAGTGATAATTAGAGCTACATTAGCAGTTTTGTTATCACCTGCGAGCAAATGCAGACTATGTTTCTTTGGAGATGAAGAAACAGTTGACTCTCCGATTGTTCATTCACGAACGAAGCACAGTCAGCTGGAGAGTGACTCAAAAAGTGCTCTTAAGAGTGAGCTAACTATGAATGACCCATCAGTACATAGCTAAACAACTCTAATTAAAGCACAATTTATAGCAAACATGTATGCAGCAAAATACTGAACAGTGTCACCTTTTAATTTATTAAACATTATTTTCACAATTTTCTTTAAAATTAAATGCAAAAAATTAAAATATGGGACATAATCTGATAAAAGTGCAAAAACACAAGACTAGCATGCAATAAGTGACAATTTTCCACCTTGAATTACTAGTAGCTTTGTTTTTTTTAATACAATTGTAAATAAATCAAGAAACTAAAACAATTTTCTTATTTTATTAAGACCTCTATCCCTCACAAACTTGGATATTGGGAGAAGGGAGAAAGGAAGAGATGAAGGGGAAGAGAGAGGGAGGGAGAGAGGAGAAAGGGAGGGTGACTCACACATAGCGAATCAGGACACTTTTCTTTAATTTTACGTGATTGAGAATTTGCAATACTCCATACCCTTTAAGGATAAATGAATAATAATGATAACAACCGCAATAACCTCTAAATATTTTCATCATCAACAAACTCGTGACAAAACCAAACTTACACTGCACCTCGCTTAAATCATATAATAAATATTATTTTGAAAATTATGTTAATTAATTGTTAGCATAACCAAAGACAAATATAACATATGGAAAACCGCAATGCTACAATGTTGCATGACATTCCCTGGCTGTCTGCCACCTGCTCAGCCAACTGGTACTACTATTGCATTCCCCTACTCAGCCTTCAACTTGGCCAGCTTCCATCACAGCTCCTCCGTGAGCCAAGAAGTGAGTATTGTGGGGAGGGAAGAGCTCCAACCACTGGATTACCCCATGAGTGGAGTATCTGCTTCAAGACTCCAAGGCTTTGCACCCATTCATACCAGAGTTGCATATCACAATGTCTGATTTGCATAAGAGTCTTCAAATGTGTTTGATGTTTTTGCTGCAGTTCTAGCTTTACACAGAGTCACTCCTGCCCGAGCCTTTGAGGTATACATTCATCTGAATAGTTTACTTCTTTGTTCTATCTAGAAGGCTTACATCTCTATCTTCTATGTTTAATCACAAAGGCTGTCCACTACGTAGTTGTGTCTGATTTAACGACTGATAGTTTCATTGCAGTCCTGTTGCATTTTTTGTCAAGAAGAGGACATGTGCTACTCTGTATTCTGATCATGGGATCAACATTGTAAGTGTCTCCAGATAGCTAACTCAAGTATTTCACAATCTGCTGAAATCACCATCCTTGGAATACTTTGCATCTTCACATTCCATTAATTTTCACTTCCTGCCACCTGCCAGTCCTCGTCAAGACAGACTGTTGGAGGCTGCAATGAAATTAGATGAAACACCATCTGTATCAAGTTATTGGAGAATAGATATCAATCCACGAAGAATTAATGACACACTATGTTCTAGTTGAAACTGTTTTAAACTTGAGCTCTATACCACCAATGTCATTTAATTCTCGTGATGTATCCATTTTTAACTCCTAGTCATTTCTTGATTGAAACACCACTTGTAGCTGTACCAACGTGGGGACCTCGTCTTAGTTGGAGAGGATTGTTTACTCTCTCAAGGGTGGTGCTTGGCCAGGGTCCACCCAGGAAAAGACACGGTGTCAGAGTGGCAGACATATGCACCCGAAAAGGAGAGCTGCACTATTCAGAGGGCAAACTGTACATACTTCCTGTCCAACAAGTGTAGCAACATAGTGTGAACGTGGCTTCCTTAACATTTTCCCATATTCTTGTAAATATGAGTTGTTTGGTTGAAACCTCAAGTCTGTCTCAGCAGGTAGTAGGATTAGAACGTAATACTTCATTATTTTTGGAACGTTGTGTTGCGAGCGAACTTAACTCATGTAGTTATTATGACTGAGCGTATTGGTCAGTCTGACTTCTTGGACATTCTGTCTTTCCTCACTTCATGGGCATCCTGCATTTTCGAAAGCCGTTACGTGTACAAAAATTTACATTCCGACCATAAATTACAACGGAGCACATTTGACAGTGAAATTTTCCATGCAACCATTGTCCACCGTTCGCTGAAAGATTTTAAGATCAGGAAAAGAGGCGATGACTGGTGATTGAGAAAAACATTTTTTTTCCACCTTTATTTTGTAGTTGCAGCCACAGTGCGGAAGACTGATGGTTATAGCCTGTAGATGAACTAACTCATAACAGTAATGTGCTTTTGCTGTTCCCATGGCCATATCTCTCTCTCTCTCATACAATGGTTGTGTGCATGTACACACACACATGTGCACATGCAATGCACATGTGCACATGCATGCACACGTGCACACACACACACACCTTTGTCACAGTGCCAGTATCTCTCTCTTTCAACATGGTCATATCCCTGTCTCTTTCACGATGGACACTTTAGTTGTCTGCTACCTCCCCTCTGCTAGCTACTCGAGCCTCTCTTTGTTTACATGGATGCCACTCTACCTGGCAACAGGACAACAGTCAGTAATGATGAGAGGGGTGTGTGGAGGTGGTGGGGTATCAAAAGGGAAGAAGAAGAAGAAGAAGAAGAAGAAGAAGAAGAGACATATTCCTATCCCTTCCTTTCACCCACAGGAGGGAAGGAAACATTGTTAACATTCTTTTAACCTCTGTACATTACTGAAGACCAAACACAAAAATACTTACACATTCTTCAACTCTAACAACCAGCAATGCTATTGTTACAGCAAGCAAGTACATACACAAAAAGGCACTCATTTTAAATGAGTAAATTATTCTTGTATTTAAAAATATATAAAAGGATACGAATTCAAGTACTCACGATGTTATATTATATATATATATATATATAATTACAAATCCTTCCGCCTACACTGAATCTGCCAAAGTAGCTAATATCTGTACATACATGTTTTATTTGAACATCTGCATTTATTTCAATCAATTATTTTACTGTTTACAAATAACTAACACACCTGATATAGTTTAGTCCCCTCAATTTTGTTATATAGGTACCAGTTTTATATTTCACAATTTTTTGTCTGTCCATTTTTCTGCATCTATGGTAGCATTGACATTTTTATTTTGCAAACTTATTTTGTGGAAAATTTTTTAATAACTGCATTTAATTGTAAATGTTTGCTACTCTTGTCAACTTATTTCATTATTCAAATAATTTTTCTAGGTTCCACAGAAGAAGCTATGTTGAGTTAGTTAACAAGGATGACCTATCTGTTTTGTTTGTTTTGATGCAACTCCCTCTCACGGAAATTAAACAAAAGTAATTTTGAGAGGTGGGGAGGTTGAATACCTTCCTCGGATATGGTTATTCAAGATACCTCTTGTGAAGGAAAATTATGATAAGGTTTTCCTGGCCGGGTTGCAGATCCTCCCACGCTGGGAGGTGACAATTTAGGCCCTTTGGGCTGGGTGACCTTGACAGAAGGAGGGGATCCAAACCCTAAAGTGAGTTTAACCAAAACGTCTCCGGTCCTGGGAGTTTGGTTATGCTCACTGTAAAGATTGTCAAAATATTTGGGACACCAGCTGTCACGGGATGGAGTGGGGGCAGATTTAGATGGAGTCAAAGGGCTCCTGCTGGCGGCGTACTCTATAGGAAGCTGGTCTAGTGGGGATGTGCGAGGGAACAAAATCATTCGAGGGGGCTGCTATGTGGCGTTGGCTAGCTGTCTGCAAGGGGATATGGATCGTGATCACTTTATCTGCCGCAGTGTGTACTGGCACGTGGGGATGACAGGCCCCAGATTCAGTGTAGGCGGAAGGATTTGTAATAATACTGTAATAGGTGGGTCCGGCTTATAATTATATGGTGGGGCCAGTCTAATCCCAAAATGTTGAACCCAACTTGCAGTACTGTCTCACTGCTGAAAGGTGCGGTTCCATCTAAATAAATTCCTAGTTCAAATAGTGGTTCAGGAGTGACAGCAGGATTGGTACTATAATGGGTGATTCCACCAGTCAGAGTATTATTTGATAATAGGATACGTAATTCTCTTTGCCTTGCTCGGCGAGCTAATCTCCTAAGATTACTTCTACACGCCTTGATCTTGTATGGCATCTCTCTAATGAACTTAAAAGCACCAAGATATATTCCGGTCCCACCAGGCAGTATCCTCCTCCGATTCGGCCTTGTGAAGGCTGGGACGGTAGGCAAGGATATGAAACCAGCCTGTGGAACAGGCGTTATATCCCGCTGAAGGGCTGAGCGTCTTGAAATGTTCCTGGAATAGACTGGCCTTTTCCAGGCTGGGGACTATCCTGAAAACTCCGCCCCGTTCCTCCCTCTCAGGACAAATAAATGGAGATGCATTCACAAAATAGAACGACCATTTAAAAACTAGTAAAAGCTCACAACCCCAGGCAGCAGCTGGTGTCTCCTGGATCTGGCCTTATTCAGGCCGCTATCGAGATCGTAGCTGGAATAATGGTCTGGTAATTTTGAGGGTTCGACTCCCTGGTAGGTTAGGTGGTCTCTATAGTCCTAGGACCCTTTGGTCTTGTGCAGGCTGAAGGAAATTGCAGGATATTAGGCTCACCCACACTAATCAGCAAGCGAGATGGTTAAAGCCCTAGGACCGTTGAATAATTAATTAATTATGAAAATTAGTTGCACTGGTAACCAGGCAAAGGTTGGTATGCACAAGTTTGAATAATTCATGTATTTAATAAATATGCTTGGATAACACTGAGATGCGTAGCTCTGAATATTACAATTATTAATAATCAAATGAATTATCTGGCCGGCGATGGCTACCTGCATGAAAATGTGAGTGTAGCAAAGTGAACTAATGTTAAGTACTAGACAAGAGATGGAGCGCTAAATGCTTAGCAGTCCAGAAGGGATTCAGGTGAGGATGTAGAGATACCACTTGCAGTGATTGACATGATGTTCTATGAAGACGTAGGAGACAGTACTTCGGCACGTAGAGTCTAACAGCATATGCTCTCTTAGGAAGCACAAATCGTTGCGAGTGTAAGAGTATGAGCATGCTTACTCCCAGAGACTTGACTCAATTACTGCCGGTGTGAGTGGCCTAGTGGTCAGAGTCTTGGATTGTTCAGACTGTAGACAGGATATACAACACTTACCCCTGACTTAGCATGACGCCTTACTCACGTTTGCTGGTGCCCTAACTAGTCTTGCTCAGGCTGGAGGGTCGGCGAACACTGGAGTGTGTGAATCTCACACCTCATTATATACCCAAAATCTCAGCTTGTGGGCTGTCAGAGAGGTGCAGGGGGTGCTAGCCCCTCTTCACGGGGTTGGCTAATTTTGACTTCAGCACTGCAGCATCCTTTCCTTATCTTCTCCATTGGAGACTGTCGACATTTTTATCACCTCGGCACGAGGCTCTGGTGGCTACGGTGTCCTTGTAGTGGAGGTGCTGCGATCTTGTATCATCCCTTGGAACTTGCATCTCTGGCTGACTGGTGTCGATGGTTCCGTCAGAAAATATAATCTCAAGAGAGAAATACGGGACTGGAGGCTTCGGTAGGCAGTACAATTTATCCTGCCATCACTCACTAGGCCTGGAGTAATCCTGTAGGCACGACATTCATTGACCTGTCGTAGTAAGACTTTCCGATGAGAGTAACAACTCTTGAGATGGGGTGAAGTCAAAACATAGAGTGCACACGTCAGATGCACAGGAATGCACCATGTGTCAGTATCATGTAAAAAGAAAGTCATATACACACTAGAACTTTGGCTTGATTAACAGTCATAATGTACTTCTATATGGTGCCTAAATACTACAAAATTTATGTCATCATAAGTTTGTATTGAAGAATGTAATGTAAATAATATACCTAAACCACTACCAAAACCAACTCTGCTACTTATTTGTTGATGAATATTTACCTAAAAAAGAATATTAAAACAAAGCATGCTAAACAGTGGCATAGTACATATTAATTAATTGGCCACAACCAAAAAAAAATAAATCAAAATATATACATACAAATTGGTGATATTCTTATATTTATTTTTTTCAAGTAAAAAACTGTCCAAAACTTAATAGCACATTATCATCATCGTCATCATCCTAGGTTAAAATTAGGTGTTTCACTTCATTATTCCAAAACATTTCTAAAGAAAATGTTATCAGAAGGCGAGAGAATTAGAATGATACATGATAATATTAGGTTAAGAAATGAGCACTATTTTAATATTATGAAATTTATGCCCTCCTGATTTTAACTTGCAAAATAGATGTATACAGTCTGCTGTGCGACGATAATATGACATAAACTATACAAAATTTTTTTATAAACAATAGAAAATGTTCTGAACAAGAAAAAAAATGTATGCTCATATTTGAATTAGCAGTCCCATAAATCCAGCCATCAAGAATTGCAGGCAGACACAGCGTTCAGCCATTGTAATTGGCCCACAATGAGGGGGCACGCATCAAAGTTGATAGGCAGGAAAGCAAGGTATGGTGACTGGTCACGAGGTTGTGATGCCAAGAAAGTGGTACTTGGAAATAAGAGGGAAACTGAAGAGTATAATTCCAAAAACAACAAAATAGAAAAAGAAAAGAGACCCTCTGCAACAAACCAGCCACAAAAATTACTAAATCGTTCTGGTCCTGGGAGCATGATAAAGAACATATGGTGCAAAACTTACTCAACTGGAGAGTTCACAAGTCGCTATGATGCATACATCCTAGTACTGCTGGTAGGCAAATCCATCACGAAAACAAATTAATAAAAGATAACATTTTTAGCTCTTCTACTTTACGTTATGATACATCTTCATTAAAACTAACAACATAGTTAGGTAAATCTCTTCAAGAGGTCTACATCGTTCACAGTTGAAATGCTCGGAAAGGTGCTGCTCCCAGGATGCACAGGTGTCACGTGCTAACATACCAGTGCCAGGTGGAGATAAAACAAACTAAACTTTAGTTTAGAGTGCACCACTAGGTGGCACTGGCATGGCTAAAATGAGCTTCCAGGTTATGGATAGAACATTTTACTATAGCGCCACGAGAGACGAACAGTAAACTCAGCTTACTGAGACTGAAAAACTAACTTTAGGAGTCCCAAAACAAAAACTAATATTTGTTAACTAATTGCACTTTCAAGGGGGGGAAAAAAAAATAAAAATCTATGCACCTTTTTAAAAAAGGCATACACTCCCCCCAAAAAGTGGACGCTAGCATTTGCTTATTAAAATCTTTCTTCACATAGATAGTTCTGTGCATCCACACACTTGGCCTGGGTAAAGAAAATAATAAATAAATCCTTAAAGTGATAGCAGCTATGAACAAAAACCCCTACATTCTACTAGTAAATAAACATCAAGGAAAAATATAACGCAACAATGACAGTTACCATGAAGGACAACAACAATCATAACACTGAAATACTAAAAAAAAAAATCTTACACTGTATAACATGAAATCACTGGGGTATATTCAAATACTAGAGAGACTAACACCGGACAGCTGGCAATTTTCCATGGGAAAAGTGATTGCCCTGCGCTCTGCCGGTTTGAGGTAGCGAAACATCTGTTTACATTTATTGTCATGCATTTTAGACTGAGAATTGCTTATGATTTAGAATATTTTTAATAATTTTAGTGATTCACTTTTATTGAATCACCATAGCAGACTGCATTTACGCTGTCTACAATTGTTTCAGTAACGCTGTATGTTCTGCAATATCTATTCCATTTTCAGAATTGCTTTTCTACTACCAAATATCTTTGTAATATTTTTACTCGTTATTTTCAGCCTATACAGCACACGAAACACTAGTTTCCTAAGTTTGACATTCGTGTTCTGGTATAAACACTTTACAAAAAATAAACCTTACTTAAGAATTGAAAATAAACGGGGTGCGGGCAGATGCCAACTGTACCCCCCCAACCCAACCCAAATAAAAACATGTCTATATCCAATACTGACCAGTAAAACAAATATATATGGCATTAGTATATTAATGTCCTTGATTTAAAAACAGGGTAGTAATAAATATTTAGGATTAATTATCCCTTGTTGTTTGGGACTACAAAATAGTGTGGATCACAAACACATAATCTGCACATCAGCTGCTTTCAAGAAGCTAATTTTCAAAAATGTTTTACTGCGTGGGAACTAAAGCTATTTGTTCATTTTAAATTTTTGATACTCGTACACTGGATATGCGCATTAAATCGGAATTTAGCTACAGAGACTACTCATACTTGCTAAAGCATCAAATTTGGTTTGTTCACTTTTAATTTTTGCAATGAGGAAGGTCCCTAATTTTGTTTTTAGAACATAATTCTTATACAAAAATTACCAACACAATAGTATTGATTTGCGATAAATGTTACGAAACAGTCTGTCAAAAACATTTGCATGTTGTAGGTTAGGTATTAGGCCTAGTGAGGAAAAACAAGCATATATTTTTTAATGTATTTCTGTAGCATACACACATGTACAAAAATTAAAAACAAATCATGTTTAATCATGGTGTGTTCCAGATCTTCAGATATATCTCAAACATTACAAGATAAATTTTACAGTAATTACTATACATATTGTTGAGTTCACTTGTTATTCAAGATTTTCGGCATTAATTACTGCCTTTTTCCAACATCAAAACTACTGTACACACATTAAGACACCTGTATTACAATATAATATAAAAATTAATATGTTCCAAGCAAAATACTTTGTAAGAATACTGCATTTTGTGCACAAATGCATTTATGTCCACTGTGCGTATACACAGATTAAAAGTTCGCGGGTATTTCCCACCTCGAGCCGCTAGGTTCACTGCAGCTGCTGTTCACACTCTCGCCCATGTTGTTCGTATACAGCTGTCCGGTATTAGTCTCTATTGTAATTGGTATATTCTTAGACTAAGGGTATCTTTACAATAACAAGACAGTGTGCACACTAAAATCTTATAAATAGCACCTATAATTAACACCATGAATTTTTACATTAGCAGTTGAAAATTTTCGTCTCCGAAGGGAGTTAACCCTTTTGTTTCTTTTTCTGGCCCACCTCCAAAATTCATTCATGTCTTCAGTTAGATAATGTCCAGATGGGCTATCAGTCCATCTGAACCATACTGACACAGCAGACCTCCAAATGGGCCACTGCCCATTAACCTACTTAAGGTTAGGTGCACTTTTCTCGAGTTGCGATATGTGGGTCCGCCCTACCAACTGACCATCTGATGGTTTACAAAGTGCCACAGTCACAGGAGTGATAAACCTCTGTACCTGATAAGTACCTTTCCACCAATAACTGAGCTTAGCCATCTTTTTTTCAATAGCTTTCCCCAGTGCTTGTGTTTTGCACTTGACAAAGTCTCCCACTTTGAATGGGTTGTCTCTGTGATCCATATTGATATTGTACCTCATCTTGGACTTATTGTGTGCCAGCAGGAGGTCAGCTGGTGACCAGAGATTGGAAGGAGTGTTGCATTTATATGTAAACATGAGTTCAAAGGGAGTGGACTTATGTCCCTCATGGCGTGCATAGTAGAATGCCATTTGAAGCCATTTAACATTTTGATCCATTTATCCTGACTGTCCCTATGGAAAGCAATGAGAGCAGAAAGGAGATTCCTGTTGAATCTTTCCACATGGGAAGGTTGCAGAGAATAAGGTGTGGTAATAACATGCTGAATGCCATGACTGAAACACATGTTCCTAAATGTCATGGACTTGAATTGTGGACCGTTGTCTGACGGAAGGATTCCACCGAAATTTAAAAAATGTAGTTTCTTAATGCTGCAACTGTAGTATATGAAGTGGCCTTACATAACGGAATTAGCCAAACAAATTTTGTAAAAGCGTCTACGCATACCAATAGCATCGTATTGCCTGACTTAAAACGAGGAAAAAGTCCAACAAAATAAAAAAATAAAAATTTGTAATGGACACTTAGCAACATCAGAACATAATCCTAACTTGGTATCCTGCACAGGTTATGAACTTTTACTCTTTCTGAAATATCTTGGTACTAAAGCGCTTTAAATCACCGCAACAGCTGGGGCGGTGGACTTTAGGAATAAATCCACTATTGCCAACATGTGTATCAACACTAAGGTACACCAAATAAAATATTAGTTATCCTAGAAATCACTGGGCAGTCACACACAAGTCCCTGGCTTAGCCCAGTAGTGGGTCTCTTCCCACACAGTTGAGAGTTGTTGCGGCAAATTTTTTGAAGGTGACTTGGGGACTGGAACCCCGATAAGTAATCTGAATTTGAGCGTTCTATTGTAAACTGTACAGGTACGAAAGGTTGTGGTGGCCTTCAAATATTGCGACACTAACATCGTGCTGATCATACCCAGGGGATCTAATCCCTCTTAGACAGAAAACCAGTATAAAGTGTAGGGTGTGTTGATATATGGGCAGGGACAAAGCCAGTACAGCAGATGGTACACTTCTCCGACGGATTATCTGTGATATCTGAGGTGACGGAGCTCTCCTCTGCTCCATTGACTGCGCTGGGGTGGCCGGCTGAAGAACAGCGGCTGGCTCTGGTTGTGGCAAAGAAGTTCCCATCAGTGTACATCAGTGAAGTGTATTCATCAGTGAAATTGGAGGGTTCTATTCCAACTACTGTATTCTCACAATATAATAGTACTAAATATTCATAATTTAGTCTGCCTGTAACCCTGGAGTGTGATGAAAAGAGAGACTCGCTTTCTGGTGTGTCAGGAGTTATGGTATTATTTATTTCACACTCCAGGAACAGAAGAAATTGTTTCAGTGTATGATTTTGGCTGCTCCTATGATCTCGCGGCATGAGGTCGTTTTGACTCAGACAAAATGAAATGCAAATAAAATAAATATACGGGTAATATGTAGTGGTCCTACAGTGTTTGTCGGCTATGCCCATTCCCAACGTATCTTGCAGCAAAACTCTTTCTAGCCATACACTAGCCCGAAGGGTTATACAGCAGGGATCACGTACGCAATCGTAATATCTCGGTGTACCGAGTTCCAAGTGAAGCCCCCCCCCCCCCCCCCCCCCCAAAGATAGGCCAATGCAATACACTGAGCATTACCGCAGCCAAACTCGGAATATCGCTTGGTGTTACATGTATTTGCAGTACGGCTGGTTCGCGAAGCCGGCATAACCTTATGCACACAGAAGTTGAATTCAACTAAATCTCAAACACTTGGGACAAACAGAAAATTAATAATTAGAATTGAGAAGACCCTAGAATTTAAGTAATGGATTGTTTTTATTGTGTTCACGTAATGTATAAGAAGCACAGTACAGTGAAGTGAAAACAATGTTATGAAGTGAAATAAATCCTACATGAATATTCACTATGATATCAAATAACTGTGGAAGTTAAATAAACTTAGGCGAAGGCAACCTGATTACTTAATATGCCTGTGACACTTTAATAAATCAGAATTAAATTATAAAAAAAGATTTAAATTCACAATTAGCCCCTGGAATCCTAACCTTAATTTAGGGTTTGTCTAGAGGGGACCTCGTAGTATAATCAAACAAGGTTCTTTACCCAACAGGTAATGGTGTGGCCAGGCTAAGGACTTACGGGGGTGTTTTTAAGAGACAACATTGTTGTAACCCTGGTTTAACTGGGTAGGTAGGAGGGTTAGGATGACATGCTGAAGCCACTTGCGGTGATGACAACCCAAGATGCTGGAGTCACTGCGGAAGTAGATGCCTTCTGGTGGCAGTATCCTCTGGAGAGGGTGGCATCGTCGGCTACTGGCGTGGCTGAGGGCATCCAGCCCTTGTCAGGATACCTTGGCCTTCCTGGCCCGGGGGACAATGAGCAACTACTGAGGCTTGGTCGGGGATGCCTTTTATAGTAATTCCCACTGATCATAGGTGCACAGAAGGGCACGGGAGAGTTTAACTCCGCCTCTTAGGGGTGGAGCTCGTGACGTCACATGCAAGAACCATAGATCCTTATCTTGCCTGCTGCTCGGCGCATGGTGTCGAGTTCTCTAGTCCATAGTCACTCGAGGAAGCAGTGACTCTCTGCTAATCGGTCCGCTTATTGCATCGGTACAAAATTTGAACTGTGCCCCATCTCTCTAGCGGGCGCAGTGAAGTAGAGGGGTGTTTCTTTCAGGCAGGAGTGATGACATAATGGCTTCTTGAGATTCGGGTTGACGGTAAAAGCTAGGAGCAAGGGGTTAGCGCAGGCCTGCCACTTTAATGGATTTGATCAATTTTTATGGATTTTTAACTCTAGAAACAAATATAAAAATTATTCTTTTTTTTGCTGAGCACATACGGCACTAGCAGTGTCCACAACGATGTGTGCCAGTTTCACTTATGCATTTGTTTGAAAGATTCTTACAACAGAGGTGAATAATTAAACAAAATATTTTGGACATACGCCATTGCGTCAACAGTGTACGTACAAAATATTTCACTTATTTATTCATTGGCACAGGTATACAGTTCTCTACATATTTCTGTTCCTGGCTGTATGATAACATGCAAAGGCCAAGGCCCTTATTGAAAAGAACATTTGCATTTTTGTGTTTGGCATTGATATCACAATGGTGAGGAAACAAAAATTATCGCAGATACGGTTGTTATATAAACAAAAGTATAAGTGTGAGTGGAGAAAAGAATTATTGTGGTTTGTACAGTTCAAACAAAACAACTACATTAAATAAATAAATGTCCTTCATATCCACTTTTTTTCTGCAATTTACCATTTTTTAATTCCAAGGATTTGACCCAATGATTCCAGGATTTTACAGGATCTTTATATACAGGAACAAGAATTTCAGCTTCAGGGCTGGTTGCAACTCTGGGTTAATGGTGTGTTGACGCTCTGTCTACGTCTGAAAGTCCCACGTGTCCTGCTTCCATTACCATGCATAACTGGAGTTGACTTGCCCAAAGAACTTTGCCATATTCAGATGGGGCTAAGTCGGTCATTTGAAGTGCACTTTTCCAAAGCGCAAAAAGCATCGTGCATCAGTACATACCTTTCGAGATAAATGTATGCCTAATTGCATTAAATGATTTGAAAATTCCTAGATGTGTTCCTAAAGGGGATGAATGAAAATACTGAAATACCATGTTGTGTAAATTCTGAGGCAAAACAATTTTATACTGGTTGGACGAACAAGATTTGCAATGCAAAACACCCTTGAACCTTTCGTACTATATAGGTGCAGTACCCTTCTGAACCTACGCGATTATACTATTGATAAAAGGGTCAGATTTCTGATGAGTCTCGATATCTCGAAATGCCAAAGGGAAATCTGTTAACAACGCTACAAATGTTCACATCCTACTGAGAAGAGGAATCCTCAGGGTAGTTCTCGAACAAACGAGACAATGCATCTTCAATAATGTTTTGAGTTAATCACATATGTTGAATTTTGAATTTGAGAGAAGAAATTTTTACTAACAAGCAACCTAGTTTTCCAAACTGTTTAGGATGGGCTAATAACTATGAGAGTGTTTGATTGTCGGTTTCAGGAAGAAATTCTTTGTGTTCCAAAAATTTCCCAAACTTATCAAATCCAAATACAACTGCCAAACACTCTTGTATACAGATGAATCTTTTCTCTCCTGATGTGTCAAGGGACAGGAATAAAATGCAATGGGCTGCCTCTGCCCGTCTATTTCTTTAGACAACACAGAACCCAGTGCTGTTCATGAGACATCTGTTTGCAGGATGAATGGTTTTGAAAAACCAGCCGACCTAGGCACAGGGGTACTAGCAATAGCTTGTTTCAGAAACTCAAATACTTCTTAATGTTCTTTACCCCCGTAAAGTTTAGCTCTCTTCTTCCTTACAGAGTTCAGTGGCCAGCAGCCTGTTTGGCCAATTTAGGGATAAATTTTGAATAAAAAATCACCATGGCAATGAAATGCGAAATGCCTTTTACATCTTTGGCTGCTGGGAAATTTCTGATTGATTTTGTTCAATCTGGGTCAATACGGAACCTTTACGGAACTAAATGTCCGAGGAAAGAAAGTTCCTTAACCTCAAACTTTACCTTTTCGAGGTTAGCCATAAGACCTGTCTTACGCAATCTTACCATGACTTCTGTCAAATGGACCACATACTGGTCAAGCTTTTCAGAATATACCATCAAAGTAATTAAAACCCTATTTAAACTCAAAATCTTCCAGGACCTGATCGAGAAGACTTGTGAGAACTTATGCTCATGTAACTAAACCAAAAGGTACGACTTTGTACTGGAACAAGTTCCACTGTACACAAAACCCAGTGACATGTTTTGATTCCTTGATCAGAGGAATCTGGTGGCAGGCAGAAATTAGGTTGAAAACACTATAATGCTTAGCCTTGCTAAACCAATGAAAGGCTGAGTTCAAATTTGGTAAAGTCACACTTTCTACATCTATGTTTATTCAGGAGTCGATAATTCACCACTAAACGATGGCCATTTCCTTTGGGTAACAAAAAATCTGGAGAACTGAAAGAGGATTTGGATGGTTCAATGACCTTATTATCTAGCAATTCCTGAATTTTGTTTCTAATAGTTCCCATTTTTGGAAGTGACAAATTATAAGGATAACGCTTAACAGGTTTGGAATCCAGCAACTTGATATCATATTCAATTAAGTTTGTGCACCCTAATTTTGGGTTTAAAACATCTGGGAAGTCAGTATACAATTTTGCAATGGCTTTTTGTTTCTCCTGATCAAGATGGCTTAATGCTAGTGAACACTGGCTGTCATTAATTTCAGACACTTGCAATCCTTTCTTAATCTGACTAGAATTAGAAAACGGAATGGTGACTTGGTTATTAAATTTAAACCCAATAGACCTAGTTTACGTCAATTACCATATCGGTTTATGAGATAAAATCTGATACCAGAATGAGGTCAGTAGCAATTGTGTCACACACTAAAAATGGGAAAGTCCATGTACACAAGACCATTTTGATTTTGACAAGGCAACTATACTAACTGGCACCAGCTGGTCGGAAACTGTGACACACCATCTTTTTACTGGTTGTGTACTGTTCACATTTCCTTTATCCTGCTATTTTTTTTTTTAAACATGCAGAAATGAAATAAAACTACGTACCGAACCTGTATCAACAAGAACGTTGATTTCAAGAAGAACTAACTGTGTGGAAAGAAATGGCAAAAATGGTTTGGTTAGCAGTAAAATATTGTGACATTTCCTCTTTTTTAAATATCCATTTTTCTTGCATTTCCTACCATTTCCATTACCAAACCAATGCCACTTACCCAAATCACCAACAAAATCTTTCACAACACATACTGATTGTACCCTTGCATGCAATTTCCTTATATTTTGTGCCATTTATTTCTTTGTCAGGTTTTGTTCTTTGGATGGTTATCTGTGGTGGTTCAGACCACCGTCCTAGTGTTTTTTTAATCCATTTGTTTCCTGTAGTCTCTAGCAATGTTTCCTGAAATGGCCTAGTTGCTTACAATAAAAGCATACTTTGATTGCTTACTAGTGTCTACTACCTGCTCCTTTATACTAGCACTTGTTGATTCCTTAATTTTAGCTCTATATTTCTCATCCCAACTTTCTTTCTGAGAAAAAGGTGGGAGGTTTTCTGAAATGAAAAGATGCGCACTCTCGTGATTGGTCAACAAAAGCCACATTCATTGAATTAATACAAAACCTGTCTAGATTCACAAAGGTGTGTAGTCTATTAGAGAAGATAGCATGTGAGCGCTCAGTAGGGTTCAATCCATCGACAATGGTTGAGACTATATCAGCCTCTGACACTGACAAATGTAAAACCATAGCTGCCTCTTTATCAGCTATGTAATTGGCCAAGTGCTAAGAAAGCTGCTGCAACCTATTAAAACATTCCAACCTGATGTTTACCAACATTCTGGCTGGAATAAAGTAATCCACAATGTCTTGATGGATCGCTAGGGTGGTTCTGTCACTCAAGGGGGAATAAGGGAAGGGGGAAAATAATTTATAACAACTGGTTATCAGGTATACTATATTTCTGCTTGATCCTAACTGCTTCAGTTAAAAATGTTAGTAATTTATGAATATTCAAACTAGGGATGGGGTCAACACTACATTTTCTCGATACTCGATTATCAGTTTCAATACCAAAACATTCTCACAATACTCAATACTGATACTTTTCTCGATACCAAATTAAAATTGTCATGAACACAAAACAACTTGGCTAAGAAAATTGCTCATTTTACTAGTGTCGTCGAAACACACTGAAACTATATAAAAACGCACATCACTGGAAACAAATGGTGCATCGCCAGTAACCCAAACGTCCTTAACCAACAGATAAATCATCAGTCTCATTCGATTCTATAGAATCATGTTTCCACAGTAAAAGTTGTAAACAAACTTTGAAGAAAATGATAGCTCATTACACACATTTTGCAACTTAGCAGTTTTTAATTTTATTTTGCGACTTCAAGGAAATTACTGTAACTTTAAATAAATATTGTAATTATTAGTGGCGTGCAGGAATGAAATTTGCCACCGGGCAAAATTCTGGCAGAAAATTAAATTTCCCATGGAAACTCAGGGAAAAATATTTTAGGTTAGATAAAGAAGTTTGTGGGTTTGCTTAACCTAATGAATAACATTCTATGATGACTTATTCCATCAAAACAAAAATAAACATAGAATAATGATTGTATGTGCGAAAAATTAGATTCGAACTAGAGAAGTTGTATTGTTTTGTATGTTTATACACTTAGTTGTTGCACTATGAATTAATCCTCTGGATTTGAAGCACTTCTTTAAAATACTTGCTTCAATTTTAATAAAAAAAATCCCTTATAATATTTTTTAATAATAAAGAAATTGCAATTACGACATGATAAAACCAAACTGTCACTTTAAATTTTTTTAAAAACATTGCCTTGATGTTTTCAGTTCACTGCTATTTTCTTTATAATTTCATAATGTCTACTAAGGAACTTTCACATTGTTCGTTCCTTTTTGGTTGAAAAATGTGTGTACATTGACACAAATTTTCTCGAATTAACTTTCAGTGAAAGTTTTAACATCCGTGAACACAACGCTTCGAATCCCGTACTGCAATCACATCCAAGTTGCATCTGGAAGATTATGAATGCAACATGCTGCATTTGTATGCTAACAAAGCTTATTCCTCTATCAATAATGCAATAAAAAGTTCTAGCTAAGTAAAGTAATTATATTTTTCTCACAGCAAATTTGCTACGTTTGGGGTTTGTCAACGTCTCAGCAACGATTGAGCACAACACACAATTAAAAACAAACACATTCCGAATGAAAAACAAAGATAATTTGCTGGCTTTTGAATAATTTTAACCAAACCCATTGTAAAACAAAAAAAAACACCATTTTAGATCTCAGTTAAATAGTTAAACATTTGGAGTCAAATTAAATATGCACCGTGCACTAGCTTATTTTTACTTGAATGTTTAGATTATGTATCTAGAAACTTGCACCCCATATCAACCAGCAAATGATACTTGCAACTTATAGATGTCGCTTGCATATAAGACAAATTCAGTGTGCATGGTTCATCGTAACTGCAAATATAAAACCAGTTTCAGTTAATTTTTGCAATAAATTCATAGTATTAACGATACATAATATATGATGTACAAAAATTATTTTAGTTTATGTAACGAACTTTGAAATCTGCGAAGTGGAAAAATAGAAATTTTCTCGATAAGATTTGACCCATCAAATCATAATCACTTACGTAAAGAGTCGATACAAAGCTTCTTGCACAAAACATGACTTGTATTTTAACTGTAACAGCCTACAGACGTGAACATAAATTATTCTCGAAAATACCTGAAAAAAATTATTTCCCACCCGAGAAAACAGTTATGTATTCCCGAAATTTCCCTAAAGTTCGGGAAGGTGTATCAGATAATCATGTTTTTTTTTGTGGATATTTAATAATACAGTTGCAACATAGCCCATGGAATCCGCAGGCTAGGCCATGACAGTGTATCAGATAATCATGGTATTTATTTTTGTTAATATTTAATAAGGCAGTTGCATTAGAGAATTATTGTATGTGTAGGATGTACAACTTAAGTTGCTGAATCGCACATATCAGTGTTTTGTTACGCTCCTGCCTACCTACCACTAATAATATTCAACTACTACTGCTACTATCAATCCTTCTCTAACACTATCTCCAATAGGCCAGGATCATACAGGGGATTAATAAATGCTAGTGACTGTTAATAAAAGAGGGGATTCTATCAAACTTATTTATTACAACTCTTTAACTGAACATAATACAATACTTGAAACACTATTACAATCTCTCTCTCCACAATCTACTAACTTTACTTAACTCTGTCTGACAATATTATACTTTAACACCAGAGGTTACAATTACACAAAATGGTGAACTGCCTTACAGATATAATACAAGATATAGAGCTACACGAACAACAAGTTAACAAGTAATTAAATGGATACAGGAATAAGCTTCGCAATAGACTCTAGCATTGCCACGTGATATTACTCTTTAATTACGGGGTCTCGATACAGGGAATGCCACCCAACCGCCTAGATGGACTTATGCTCATCAGTAAGACGATCTTGTATATGGCCCAGAGCTCCCCGGACCTCTGCGTTCTTCTGTCTCTCACTGACACTAACGTTGTTGCCTCACAAGTTGTCAACTGCCAGTGGGGGGAGGGAGGAGTGTGGCTCTTGGTTCGCTTTTATACTCTCTCGTAACTAGGACACTCAGACGTGTTATTAAAACAGGGGGCCACTGTTGAAATCCATAGTCCATGCAAGATTAACTTCTAAATTCTGATGTTCGGGCCCCCCGGAGCCCGCTACAGCTCGCAACTCTTGACTCGTTTTTATTGTACCGCAATCATATACCATAAAAGTTAATTATGTCAAAATCATAATTGTGGTATATATGGGTTACCTAAAAACACCTCATGGTGCTCACAGATGTGTGAATATTATGGTATGCATAAAATATGGTATATTATGGTACATTTATACTAAATTTAAAAACTTGTAAACTGTTCGTCCAATCTCGAACCGCAAAGACTTTTTGGAATGCTTGCAGTAAGCTTTGGAATGCTCGCTGCCAGCGAAGATAGTTATGGTACACATTTAAGAGTTGTTCTTAGTATCTTGCAAACCGTTTAACCTAGGTCAAATACAATGAGTGCATAGGAATACCCGAAAAATGCAGATTAAATTATTACATACTTTTTGGAATTATCGTACACATTCTGAAAGTTATGGTATTATCGTACCATAATTGTGACACATGAAAATAAGTGTTAAATTCAATACTTTTGGATGTTCTTACGCGATACTTGATACTATAAACTGTCGGGGTATCGCGGTATCATGGTATCAAGGATCCCATCACTAATTCAAACCATCAGTGTCAGGGAAAACTGCTAAAGATATGCGAACACTGAAATTTTGTTTGAGTCAAGCTCAAGCCGAGTATTAAAAAAGGTTTCTATCTTTCGAGTCAAACTCTAGTGAGTTTCTACAAAATTAATAATAAAATTGTTAGTACAAAACTACTAGCAGCCTACTTCACACAAATGGGCATGAAACAATTACTGCATTTTCTTATTAATTAAGAGCATTTAATAATACAAGTTAATGAAATACCTGAACCATATTATAAAATGCCCATCAAATTATTCCCATATCAAATTTTAAAATCTAATACTGTACAGTAACAACATGTAAGCTATCTAATAATAAATCCCACGAAAAATAAAATTTCAGTGAGGAAATTAATCATTCAATTCAAACAGCATTGGAGTGTTGCTCAAATGAACAATAAAATACTTTTGTTTTTTTTTTTTACTTTACATTGACCTATTGACTTTTCTTATCACACTATATGCAACTAAGGTTACTTGTTTAATTCTACTACATTAGGTAATTATGTTTTCAAACAAACACTCATTTTTATCCGCTCCTTTAATTCTATTGGCTGAAGGCTTTACATACACGACACAAAATAAAAACGCACTATTGGCTATACGTCTTCATGTCAAAGATGTTCCTACACGACACGTTACATAATGACTTGAACCTTTTCGCTATGAACATGTTCATTACGTACACATTTTTCATCAGAAGCGACACTGTTAGCGCTACGATCATAGCTATGCGACAAGCCATTATGGGTTGAGTACTCTTTGCATGTTTCATAACTTTGACGTCCGAAAAAAGCAATTGTTTACATTCAGTTTTTGGTCAATACAAGACCGTCCGAAAGTATTTTTAATTCAAAAAAGATCAATCTTTTATTTACGTTGAAAACTATAGCAGTGAAGGACATTTGTGAAGAATTCGATGCATTTACTGAATATTTTCTCATTTATCGCTGAATCATAACAATTTAGCATTTTATAGTGAATAGTGTAACTTTTCAGATTTTACCATCATTATTTCGCATTTGCGAAATTTCTGGGACTCTATAAATAGGTAATACTCACATTTCCTCTCACGTATGCGTAAAAGGTGGCACAAAGCTGTGTGCCTGGAGGGTGAATGTAGTATGTGGCCGAGACTGTTGGAGGGGTAGGAGGTGAAAGGTGGTGAACGATACAAACCAGCAGTTGATTGAATGCCAAAGGTTTGGTTATGTGTACAAGACTGTAGTTCAGAATTAGAATGAGGGGTGGGGGAAAGGGGGCTGAGGGGTGTTGTGAAATGGCAGGAGGGATGTACAAGGGTAGGTCTGATATAAAAAGGGATTGTTCAAACTAGGTACCTGTGAAGTATGGGTAGGAGGTTAGGGAAGGGGTTGGTTCTGTGGACTAACATGTGGCTGTATGTATGGTTGATGGGATGTGATAAGGTTGGGAAGATGTTGAAACAGGAGATTTGTTGAGGGCTGGGTGGAATGAAATGTGATTATGGGTTGGAAGGAAGGAACGGGTGATGGTGATATGTCGGAAGTGGCGTTGAGTGTTTGGATTGGTGGCTAGAAACTACCACCACATAGGTTAGGTTCTCCTCACTAGCTTGTACACTGCCTTGTTCCCCCGCAGAAGATAAACAAACTGATGAGGTGGGAATGGGGTTAACTGGAATGAGTGAGCATGAAGTATGGGTGGCTGTGATGGGCAGCGAGGTGGGTGTGATGAACCTGATGTAACAGTTTATACATCTAAAATATGGACATTAAGACCTTTCTCTGTCCAAGCTGAAAATGGCCAACTGAACAGAGCCTTTTATGCACTGCCAAGTCCAAAACTACCAGCTGTAGTCAACAATGATTGACTTGCCAAAGTTTGCACCTGTTATTTTATCCTTTCCTGATTTTTTGATACAAGTTGTAAAAATTTATTAACTTCAGAAAAATAGCTTGCGTTAATTTGGTCCTGACCTAACAACTGTAATACTGTTAGGCGATGTGTAAGATGTGTTATATTTGCTAAACACCTAATTAAGTACCCTTGGTGTGCAATGTCTCGCAATGCAACAAATGTCTCATTAAGTTCTTCAAACTTTTTTGCACAGATGGCAAACCCATCCATCAATCTATCCGTTTGACACATTCTACAGATGATGGAATGCCATCTATAAGTACAACACTGACTTTCTTGTGTAGCTGTTGTGTGTCACCAGAATAATCAAAGTTATGAGATTTCAACTCATATACAGGCTCACCTTTGAGCATATACTCTGGAACGACAACACATTCCATGACTGCAAACAAAACTTACTTCTTTACTGTGCAAAATGCACACAAGATCACTCCAAGGCCAAGTGGATGTCGCACAATACTAACCCACAAAAAATTTATTTACCATGTTTAACCAAACTAATGATTCAATAAAATATTAATTTCTAAGTTCATAATAATGCATGTAAATATTTGGCCAGGCACACACCAGGCCTTGAAACACACAGAATATTTCAGTGCAAACAGGATAAAGTTGTTAAGCGAAATAATTAAAATAAACAGAGCAACAAAATCCACAAAAGAAAAAATAAAACAATTTTACCTTGTTTTGTTGTCAGCAAAAACCATAGGACCATGGACTAAATACAGATATGAAAGCACCAAAAAAAGTGTCACACAATTGAAAATTGCTCATGACCTGTGTGGCTTAGGTGCAAAAATACCACAAATTTGTTAACTGGTTGACAGATCAAAACAGCATATGAAAATCATGATAATTGCTACCATTAATGTACCTATACCACTACCAAAACAAACTCTACTATTTATTTGATCATAAATATTTACCTAACAAAAATATTAAAACCATGATGCATGGCACCTTCCTGCGCATCGGGCATGCACACACTACTTGTCAAATTTGTCCCATCATCAAGCAAATAAACTCGTATGGGCAAGTCACACGTTGACAGGCAATCAATCCTGTGCCTACAGGAATGCTCCCAGCCTAGTGAGCAATTAGACACGTGGTGATTATCTAAAGTTGTAGTCCACCCAAAGCCACCAAGCGGTCGTCCAGTTCCCGCCTGAGAATTTGTACTAATCAACGTGAAGCCCTGCTTCAAGTCTGACATGCGTGTCAATTAGCACACTCAAGCAATTTTATGCGAGTACTCCTGTCGTGCCAAAAACTGTCCTGCCTGAACAATTTATTTTTCACCCCGCCAGCTGGTGAAATGTGTGATGCCTATAATTTCCTGGAGTACGATTAAATGCTGCTATTATAGGGTTGGTGTGTTTACAGAACTACATGACGTTAATGAACTCTGTTAGCAAGTCTGCTTAGTTATTTGCCACGTCTGTATTTGGTAGCCCAGATTAATAAACTGTTACTATGTTTGAAGATGGGTTACTATTTCAAGAGGCAATATTTTTGCTGCTGAAAAATGTCCTTTGTTTTTCTTTGCACCCCCACTCCCCCCTTGGGGTTACGCACATCTGAACGCTTCCAAACGCTGATCTATACTGAAGAGAGGTGCGAGGCACTCCTGGCGTGGCCAAGCGCTGTCTCATGGTTACTACTGGCAACGAGTTCAGCCCCGCACACTCTGGCACCTTCCATACGCCTCTCCGCTATTCCAGCTGCCTCCTTAACCTTCCCAAGCCAGGTTTTCGCATATAAATGTTCGTCCTCAGGCCGATCAAATGTTCAGTTTTCCTCATCGAGCTGCGCGGGCTGTCTGACGACAGATCATGTCTAAATCATTTAGTACTTCCTGATTTCAACATACTAGATGCGTTTTCGCATAATATGAGTACTACTCAAGTTAAGTATTGCAATGAACGTAGTTGTTGTTATGCTGGGGGTAGAGTTTTCTTGTTAGTAGTTTTTTTGGTTGCAATTTTTGTGTATATGTATTTTTGTAGGGAAGTGTTTCTTCACTGTTTTGATTGTGAGAATTTTCAATACAGTATTTTATGGGAATGTTTGTAAGAGGTGGATTCTTCCTTTTTTTTTTTTTTATTTTTTTTTTTTTTTTTGGTGTGCTGTAGGAATGGTCTCCTGGACTACGATTTACCAAAAGAATTTTTGTGCCAAGGAGTTTTGTGAATATTTTATGCCATGCCTTTATGCTCATGGTTAAGTGTAATGAGGGTTTTTGCTTCTTACCAATGGTATTCTTGAAATTAGTATTCCACGTTGTACTTTTTAGTGAATCATCAGGCGTACTTTACTTTTAAGGTTGTAATAGTGCTTGCTTTACTCAGGAAGTCATTTTACCTTTTCTAATGGGATTTCACAAGTGTTTATTCAGGTTGTGTGATTTCTCAAGATATATTAATATTGTTGTTTTTCTGTTTGTTCCAGTGCATGTGTGTTCTCTCCTTACCCTAGTTCACCGATTGGAAGCAAGCAACAGAAATTTACAGATACAATGTTTATTTTTTTATCACGTTGCAAAGTTGTTGTTCTTGGTGATAATATATAGAATGGCTTCAGTATATTTGAATTGATTTTGGAATTTTTGATCCATACTTTCTTGATTTTTTTAAATGGTGTTCATCCTTCTTTTTACCTTCCTTTAGGCCTGCTACGCCCTAAAGGAGCTTAACAAAAAACTGCGCCATTCTGTTAGAGGCAGAGTTGAACGCTTTCCATTGCCCTTTGTTCATTTTGTTTATTATTGAGTGGAAATTAACTGTTGATTTGAAAATGTTTAAAGGTACCGCCTGGTTGCAGCAACTGTCCAAAGAGACTCGAACGCAGCTGCTCCAAAAACTTCATATTCCAGACTTGCCGCAGGAAGCGACTTTGGACGAGTTGAGGACTTTAGCTCGTGGTTTGGCGCAGGATCTTACTTGTGGTGGGAATGAAGTTAGCGGTGAGTCATCTACATTTTCTCCCAGTGCTGGTATATTTCCTCGGTAGCCAGCAAACATATACGAAAAATTTTGGGTGATATTCCTACTCTTAGTATTTGTACTGCAGTCAAAGTGGTAAAGTTTCTACAACAAGTTACTTTAGTAAAATCGCACGCCTTTTCTTTGCAAGATATTTTGGGTGTTTTAATGTTTTATGTTTCTAGTGAGCTACAGCCTATTATCATTAGAGCTAGAAAATTGGGCACACTTTGGGGCGTTGTAGTTAAAGAAGTATTTAAATTTTTTGATAGTAAGCGTATTAAGCGCCATTTACAATGCTTGTTTCTCCAGCAAAATCAACAGCCAGAAGATACTTTGTTGACATATTTAGGCAAAATAGAATCTCTGGTAGAGATCTTCGGTTTGCCATATAGGGAATCTGAGTTTGTAGAAAGCATTATCGATCATGTGCTGCCACAGTATCAGCCTTATGTATTATCAGCTGATAGTCCGAAAACCAGGAGCTCGCTGAGACAGTTGTTCCACCCTGTAGACGTGCACATGCAGGTGAAAGATTGTTAAGGAGGTGCGATTAGTGGGGCTCATGCTCAGGATAAAAGCTAATCACAAAGCTTACCAATGTAAAGTGCGTATAGTCCCAGCAGATAATTCTCAGATTAAGTCAGTGGAAAAGAGTAGATCTCCTGTGACGTGTTTTGGCTGCGGTAAGCCCGGCCATTTTAAAGCCCAAAGTACTAATCAAGATCAACCTAAGATTTTGCATGTCCAAACCGAGAGTGGTAACAAAGTGACTAGGGTAGAGGATAATTTCCATAAGAATGCGAGTAGAAAAGGAAGTAACTGCCCTAAGCAAAAGAAGAAAATTAAAGAAAATTCAAAATCAAGGAAAAATTAACTTATCATTTGTCCTAGTGAGGTTCAGTTGAAGAACCAGTCCTGATTGATAGTGGTTGTTCAGTGTCCTTGATCAATCAGTCATTTTGAAATAAACTGTTTAGGGAACACTCAATAGGCATTATGACTGTAGAACGCAGTGAGAAAACTGTTTTTAGCGTAGCAAATGGAGGTTTGATGCAATCATATGCTCGTTTGACAATAAGTATAAACATAGGTCATTTATCATGGAAGAGGGAATTTTTCATTTTGCTGCCACACTTAACCCACAATATAATTTAGGGCGTAGATTTCCTCCACAGTACTCGTGCCTATTAAAATTTGCATGATCGCACACTGAGTTTTCCTTTTTGTAAAGAAGGGGTAAAGTTGATGGGGCAGGAGGACTGTAAGCAGGTAAATGCCATTGATAATTATTTTGCGCAAAAAATTCGAGAGAAGTTTCCCTCTGTAATAACAGACAAACTGGGAGTATGTAATCAAGATGTGCATGAACTGGTACTGACCAACAACACCTCCGTTAGGTGCCATTTCTATGGTGTAGGTCAAGCTAAGAGACAAGCTTTTAAAAAAATGCTAGACCACTTTCTTGATGAGGATGTTATTAGGTGTTCTACTAAGTCATCATGCGAGCCCGACATTTTTAGCAAACAAAAAAGAGCCTGGTAAATTTCCGTTAGTGATAAGACTATCGACGTATCAAAAAAATTGAACAAGATCCTTACCCTTTACCTAAAGTAGAACATGTTTCTCAGTTATTAGGTAAGGCTAGGTATTTTACAGTGTTAGATCTGAATCAGGCCTTTCACCAAATTTTGTTGCACCAAGATGCACGAAAATTTCTTGCATTTGTTACTCCTCTGGGAGTTTTTGAATGGACCAGAGTCCCGTTTGGTGTTTCGTTTGGGGCCCAAGCACTTTCTCGTGCTTTACAGACTATCTTGTTGCCATATAAAGCTGAATTTGTTTTCAACTACCTGGGTGATATTGTCATCTACAGTGAGACTAAAGAGTTGCACCAGGAACATGTCACGTTAGTCCTACAGAAGCTTTTGAAAGCAGGATTGACTGTGAATCCAGAGAAAATAAGCTGGTGTAGCTAGCATGTGAGTGCTGTTGGGATTTATTCTGAGTGAAGGACAATTGCTGTTAGACTCTGATCGTATTAGCTATGTGCTTTCCTTTCCTCGTTGGAAGAACTTACATGGTGTAAGGTATTTTTTTTTTTGGCATGATAGGCTACTATGCCAGATTTATTCCATCTCTTGCCGAATTGGCTGAACCCCTTAATATTTTGAAACATAAGGGCCAAGAGTTTTTGTGGGGAGACGACCAAGAGGCAGCTTTGGTGAAAATAAAAACTTGTTTGACTTCTCCACCAGTATTCAGATTGGCTGATTTTGACCATAAGTTTGTACTGCACGTAGATGCAAACTCCTGGTCTTAGGCGCCATTCTGTCACAAGAATATGAGGATGGTGTTTTTCCCATTGCTTATGCTAGTCGGCTATTAACATTCGCCGAAAGAAAGCACTCGGCTTATGAAAAGGAAGCTCTTGCTTAAGTATTTGGGGTTGAGAAATTTTCCAATTATCTGAAGTTTACTCGTTTTCAGCTGAGTACAGACAACCAAGCCTTAACGTGGCATTGGAATTCCAAGAAGCCTTTGGGTAAATTAGGCCGTTGGATCAATCACCTTAGCAATTTTTCATTTAATATAGTTCATGTAAAGGGAAAAGACAATTGTGCAGCGGACAGTTTGTCTAGAATGTTTGACCCTGATGAGTTTGTGTGTGATGGAGAAATTCAGCAGCAGATAAATGTTCTGAAGAAAGTTCCAGTGGCTTATTTGAACACTAAGGTTTGGCAGCAAAAGGATGATGAATGTGTGGAGTTGTGGAATATAATCCAGCTAGGTGAACTCACTGGTTTTATTGTGAAGAAGGGGATTATTGGCAAAGCTTCACGTAGGGGCGTTTTCAAGACCTATGTACCCAAGGCAATAAGGCCAATGGTGTTTGATTATTTCCATAACTCTTATTTGGGTGCTCATCAGGGGCAAGAATGCACTTTGCAGCATATTGAACAACATTTATTTTGGCTAGAAATACAATCAGAAATTAGATATTGGGTGAAACAGTGTGCTTTGTGCCAACAGGTAATGTCTCCTAATAGTAGAGCCCAAGGACAGTTTAGTAGTTCACCACATAATTTTGTCTGGGAAAGAGTCTACATGGATGTGTTTGGCCCTCTCTCTAGATCTAAAAAGGGTTTTAAATATTTATTGGTTCTGGTTATGAGAGACAAGAAGGCCACTACTGTTTGTAAGATCTTGCAGGAACAAGTGTTTTGTTATTTTGGTTCACCCGCCCAAGTTGTTACCGATAATGAGAGAAACTTTACTTCCACTGCGTTGTCAAATCTAACTTTATCTTGGGGAGTTTATTTGGTCCATACAACTCATCACCCTCAAGCTATCATGGCAGATCGGTATAATCGTACCATTAGGGCTGCACTTGTTGCCTTTCATCATGATATTCACACAGTTGAGATAAAGAGATCCATGCCATAATGTTGGCCTTGAAAATTCTTGTGTAAATGCTGCTACAGGGTTGACATGGCAAGAAGTGTTCTTTGGTCGGAGATTATTGCAAACTCTTCTTAATGCCTAGGGCTTACATTGTGATGTAGATGTAGGGGAGCAAAATTAATTCTAGGGGGGTGCTACCAAGCATCTCAAGGAATACTATCGCCATATGCGTAGGGCGCAGGACGAGCAATATGATCCTGTTTCTTACACGGTTTTTGATTTAGTTCTTGTAAAGACTCATCATTTATCTAGAAAGGTTGATTCCTTCTCAGCAAAATTAGGCCTTAAGTACGATTGACCATACTGCATTGTTAGTTTTCTTACCCCAATGTCAGTATTGTTGCAAGACCCAGCAACGGAAAAGTTTTTAAAAAGCCATGTCTCTAATATTAAGATTTTCCAACAGCCATTGGAAGATCAGCCAGCACCCGCGCCCTGAAGAGCAACACTGTCCCCACTAGGGGAGGGTTCGCACTGTATGGTAATGTACTTTGGAATTAAGGTACTACAATATTGTTGTTAAAATTTCCTTTTTGTAAGATGTTTGCTAAACATCTATTTATTATTTTAATTAGCCCCTAAATGAGTAAAGCTACAAGCAGTAGTTGTTTTTATTAGTAGGCAAAGGATATCCACCTCATATATTTTTTTACGGTGAAGAAACACGAGGGGGCATTATTAGAAGTTTCGGTAGGTTAGTTTAGGCGGACACCTCCTCCCTAGTCCTTTTCCTGTTTTCCGTATTCCTTTACACCCTGCCAGAGTAACTGGAGTTCAAGAGCAGAAGATACAGGGGAGGACCTGGCCACTCATTCATCGTCATTGGCTGTTTTCTAATGTGGGCCTCATCCATCAGCTTCTCCGGGTTTGGAGAAGAGACCCCTGCAGCTCTCTTCCAGTGTGTGGGAGGATTGAAGCCTTGCTTCAAGTTTGACACCCATGTCAATTAGCAAACTCAAGCAATTTTGTGAGTACTCCTGTTCTGCCTGAACAATTTATTTTTTGTCCTGCCAGTTGGTGAAATGTGTGATGCCTACAATTTCCTGGAGTACGATTCAATGCTGCTATTATAGGGTTGGTGTGTTTACAGAACTACATGACGTTAATGAACTTGGATAGCAAGTCTGCTTGGTTATTTGCCACATCTGTATTTGGTAGCCCAGATTAATAAACTGATATTTTGTTTGCAGAGGGGTTACTGTTTGAAGAAGCAATATTTTTACTGCAGAAAAAGATACTTTGTTTTTCTTTGCACCCCCACTCCACCCTTGGGGTTGCAGACGTCTAAACGCTTTCAAGCGCTGTCTTGTGTAATATGAGTACTACTCATGTTAAGTATTGCAATGAACGTAGAGTTGTTATGCTGGGGGTAGAGTTTCCTTGTTAATAGTTTTTTTGCTGTATATGGATTTTTGTAGGGAAGTGTTTCTTCACTGTTTTGATTGTGAGAATTTTCAATACAGTATTTTATGGGAATGTTTGTAAGAGGTGGATTTTTTTTTTTTTTTTTTTTTTTTTTGTGTAGGAATGGTCTCCTGGACTACGATTTACCAAAAGAATTTTTGTGCCAAGGAGTTTTGTGAATATTTTATGCCATGCCTTTATGCTCATGGTTAAGTGTAATGAGGGTTTTTGCTTCTTACCAATGGTATTCTTGAAATTAGTATTCCATGTTGTACTTTTTAGTGAATCATCAGGCGTACTTTACTTTTAAGGTTGTAATAGTGCTTGCTTTACTCAGGGAGTCATTTTACCTTTTCTAATAGGATTTCACAAGTGTTTATTCAGGTTGTGTGATTTCTCAGGCTATATTAATATTGTTGTTTTTCTGTTTGTTCCAGTGCATGTGTGTTCTTTCCTTCCCCTAGTTCACCGATTGGAAGCAAGCAACAGAAATTTACAGATGCAATGTTTATTTTTCAAATCACATTGCAAAGTTGTTGTTCTTGGCGATAATGTATAGATGGGCTTCAATATATTTGTATTGATTTTGGAATTTTTGTGTCCATACTTCTTGATTTTCTTTTTAATGATTTGCGTCACTCTCCTAACTTTCCTTTATTCCTGGTTCGCCCTAAAGGGGCATAACAAACGAGTCACCGACACGCCAGACCCCAAGAAGTTAGTTCGAAGGGATGCTGCAGGAGGGCAGCACTCAACAAACAACAACACTATCGCCAGAGCCTTGTGGAGAGGCGATAGATATGTCAACAGCCTCCTGCTGTTGAGATAAGAAATGGTGGCATAGTCCACAACCATAATTTAAAAAACCCCTGTGAGGTGAGGTTAGCCATTTCCGCACCCCTCTGACAGCCAACAAGCTAACATTTTCCGTATATGGAGGTGCTAAACCACAGCTCAACACAGTTCGTCAACACTCCAGCGTGTACAAGGCTGATGGCACCAACAAGGGAAGTGGCTGTGATCCTGACCTCGTAGTCTGCAAAGACTTTCAAACAGATCTTAACCAGGGTTGTTCATGACCACTAGGTTATACACATTGAAGTAAATGGTCAGTAAAAATAAAGCAACTGCCTCTTACGATGCCACCGACGCTGTCCGCAGCCAAGGACGCCATCATCAGCCAGAAGTATCTCAACGTCCTCACCTGTTCCCTTACCTGCAAGCTAATCCTTCCGACCTCCGAGGTAGCAAGTCGCGACAACAACCCTTCTAGACTCCCCCCCCCCCCCCCCCAACTAGAATCACATAATCATAATTATAATCAATAATCATTGTGTTTTCTTTTCTTTTCGAAGCAGGTATGCATGCACCTACCTTAAAATTAACTTCAGTTTTTTTTTGTAAAGAGCTATGTATTCCCATTGTGTTTCAACGTATGAATAAAAATGTGTTAAGTTGTAATTTGAACCCTTTGTTGCTCATTTCAAACAACCTAGAAAGTCACTTTTATTTCTATAATAATATTCAACTGGCTCATTATAATTATGAAACTGCCTGCTGACAAGAGCTGACGACCCAAACATGTTTGGTTATCTTCAACTTGCACAAAACCAGAATAATATTCCTTAATCTGTATACGATTTTGGGAATACCCAAATATTGTCCAAAGTGCCTGTACCTCCAGTAGGATTCACCCTGAATTATCCAGAATCACAATTAGTCATTACCTCTGTCACAGTCTGAAGTAAAGACCGGACACAGGAGGGCTTGAGTATGCACCTGGTGTTCAGAGGAGTAGGCTCCTGTGTGTGTTGAATATTTTTGAAATGCCTTACAATTCAAAAGGTAAAGATAGCCAAGTATGCAGATTAGCATGTCAGGCCTTGCAGAGAGAGTTATATGTACTAAACAATCCAGTCAACAGTGATGCATTGGAAACTACAAAAAATATTGAACCACTATTTGGCCCTATGATAACTTCAAGTGACGAACTTCCACTTTTATTTGGGGCTTTCAGGCAAGACAGGAATTCCTTACTAGGCATAGAGTGGCCCTGGCATAACCTCGATTATATCAAAACCCCAGGTCGGCCATGTATCGTTCCGCACCAACCCCACCGCCTCGCCCTTGTACTCCCATAAAAGAATCCACTGTTACTTTCATAGTTCACACAGCTGCTGGAAAGGTTTTAAAAATTTGCATTGCTCCCAAACCCAACATATGCGTAAGCTAATGTCAGTTACACAGGACTTCGTCCCTTTACGGAAACCAACCATATCAGAACCCTATCAGCGCAGAGTAAACTCAGAAATATCCTATTAATTTCTGGCCGGACTTCACATAAGCATACTTTGGTTCATTTCCATTATTTAACCCAAGACAACTGGCATCACGACTTTTAGCAGCCTTTACGATAGGCTGAACCGGACTACATGGGAGGGAGATAATCGTGGTCAAGCTTACCCTGGGGTTTGAGTTCCCTCCTCCAATTAAGGTCTCTCCACCTATACAGAATGACCTCAACTGTTCCAGTGTGGGAAGGTCCATGACCCAGCCAGGCAATCAATAGACACTCTGGGAGAGAGCCAGAGTTTTAAACCAAAAGCAGGAAATCAACACACATTTGCTAGTATTTGATAGTTTCACCTCGTGTAGGTAGAAACCCAGAGTAGCAGCCCAGTAGTAAAGAAAAGGTGCATATTTTATATTTAATTAAAATAAAATACATACCTCTCTCTTAAAATCACATCAATTGGCGCGCAATGTGAGGCATAAGCCTCAGATAGCTAAGACTTGGGGTCTTGGACCAAGCCAGTCACTCCCCTTCCCACCTACGATCACGTTGACCACCCTTGACCAACCGTCAAGAGGCTACGTGAGTCGTTAACACAGATATCACAAACCTTGGTAAAATAAACCACGCTCCTACCTCCTATTGTCTCGTACAGACAAATTGGACTTCGGGGAGTCCATTTGTTGAACACCCCAAGGTGCTGAACTCCTTATCATACATCATGCCCAAATCTAATAGAAGCTCTCATGATGCCCTCGAGGTAGCGGCACAAGCCGAAAACCTCATCGACATCAACACACAATGTCTTATGGCAAACTGCAATGGGGCAGGAATATTCGTGATACAGTGTGAGTATTGTCGTAGGCAACACCACTACGTATGCCTGGGATGGGAAGACATCCCCTGGTATACAGATGATCTGGAATTTAGGTGCCAGCCATACCGTCAGAACCCATTATTAGCATGCAACTGACCCGAATGTGATGGCCAAGGGAGACATACCATAAGGAGTAAACTGTACTCCGAAGTATTCCATCACTGGTGCATAGGCTGGCAGGAAGAGAGGGTCACTTGTCCCGGTCAGGTATATCATTGCAAGGTTTGCAGACACATCCTCACGCACAAACCACCCAGTCTTGGACTGAGGATAAGCCTCACTACCTCAGTCCACCTAGCAAAGAGACAGCTCCCGGAATTTACCGGTCCCCCTCACGAAGACCCGATAATCTTCCTGATCGACTACGAACGAGAGTTTAAAGAACAACAGATCCCTAGCAAACAGTGGGTAGGCGGGGCACGCCACCAACCCTTTGGAAAAGCTAAACAACGGTGGGATAAATATGGAGAATTTATCCTTGAATGGGGTGAGGTGAGATCTTGACTCTCCGTTTCATTTTACTGGGGACGAAATGGTTTCTAATCTGATCACAAATTTCTACACTCGAACCCAGTACTCCGAGGAAGAGGTTGAGATATTTATCTGCAGGAAGGAGTAATATATTCTAATGAAGGCGAACTGCAAAGGGTAAGGAGCATTGCCTGCACCCTTCTCCTCTCCTTTCGCAATCTCCTGATAAACCCCTGGCCACAAATGATGATGAATTAGCAGAGACAGCAAGGGAAATAGAGCAAAACAACCGGGTGCTGTCCGCTGTCTCGGTTAGACACCCCAGCACACGTTGCCAAGGCCGCAGGCCTGTCCCCCCTTTTCAAACCACCTGTTATGAGCGGCACGCTTCCTCCTTAACCTGCCGCCCCCTTGCAGCACTGCTGGCGTTGCCCGAGTGGGCATCTTAACAGGGAATGCCAACCAAAAGTCAAGACAGGAGAACTCCACCCCCTCAACCGCCAGGAATACCATCTCATGGGAGAGAAGCAAGAATCCCTCCTCAATCAAGAAACACTCCTGTCGAGACACATACGGGGCCCTTTTCCCAAGCTCGCAAACGACCCCTTGAGGTTAGACAGATACGCCTAAGTATGAACTTTCAAAGAGCACGAAACCACAACCGAGTCCCAAACCCTGTGGTGGAGCATGTTGAACAGGGCATCCCGTCAAAGACATCCCATGACCAGTACAATCACGGAGGCCAGTGAGTCTCAGGTGGCCCTAGCTGCAGAGGCTGTAACGGAGCCTATTCCCCCAGCCCCTAACCTCGCCAACACCCTAGCCGAAACTGGCCAGGAGCAACCAGAGATGACATTGTCGGACGGCATAACAGTTTCCCCTGCCTTCTCTCCCCCAGACGAAGAAGCACATGAACCGGAGTTTGAACTGGATGAGGCACTGAACCCACTGCCCCCAGATTCCGTTCCATTCACGCCACCAACCGAGGGCGTGGAAAATACTTACTACCCCTCCTTTTCTATCCTCAAACTCTTGGCAACACGAGTTCTACAATGGCACAAGGAGTACTCATAACAGCCACTGAACATGCCGCCCCTGAGTTGGTCAACCCAGAGGTCGAGATTACGGAGATACAGATGATAGCAGAAATGTCTGTCACCCCGCTCGATTCTAAGGGCATATCCAGTGCAACCCAGATGACAGCTCCAACCAAGCCGCAGACCAAGGCCTACACAGCATCACTGTACACCATCGAAGAGATTCACCAGTCCATGCTAGATGCACGTCCCCGGGTGCTACCACCAAGCTCCTTGGCGACCCCCGCCCAGGGTATCTAGCACAGTCCCAAAAAGAATAGGGTGATTTCTACAAAAATTATAGGAAACAACATGAATATGTAGATAGGGTTATTGAAAAAAAAATACAAGAAACAATAAAACACAATATCTGAAATTCGATGAAAAATTGCAAAATCAAACAAATTTAAGCCAAATATGCAAGCAAAATAAAGTAAACTTCTCATTTTCAAGAAACTTTTTCATGTTTCTAGAGAAGTAATTTTTTGATTCATTTCTTACAAACAAGCAAATTTAAGCCAAAACCAAAGCGAATTTAAGCTAAAATCATACAAATTAAGAGACAAGGGAAAAAATCTCACTTAGATTTAACAAAATAATTTTTTATTTGATAAAACAACTCGACTATACTTCTAAAAACTTGTAAATGTTTTAAAAGATTAAACAATTTAACTATACGTATAAAAATTTGTATTATACTATCGAAACAATTTGTTGTTTCAGTAAAAGCATATAATTCCTCCATTTATTATTTAAGAATTTTTTATACCTTCAGTAATCCTTCCTTTCAAATAATCATAAGTTAGATTCCTTTGACTAATTAGAACAACATTACAAATTGTTCCTGCTCCAATAGCTTTATCAAAATCCATGCTAATTTTTATGTTTGGTTTTTCTTTAACTAGTCGTTTTTCTATCTAAACAATCAATAACATAAAATGGCTTTTGCCCCCACAATGAATAATAACTGATATCACCCTGAAAGTTTACAGTTGGTTTATAATAAAGTTCGTTATTTCTATACACAGTATCTAGTTTTGGTTTTGAATTTCTAAAATCATTATAAGGAAGAAACATCTTTATGCAAAGATAATTTTCAATATGTAGATTCCAATTTTCTTTTGGAAAAATTTCATTTCTTCCATTCTTAACAAAAATATTTCTTACATTACAGTGATCAAACATAGAAGCGTGTACATACTGTTCAGCACAATTTCTTCTATTAGCTTGAAAACCTACAATTACAAAATCAGGCATATCAAATTGTAAATTATTAAACTTATCTTTTATATCAAAGTTAAAAACAGTTGATCCAACAGGAACGTCTTTTTCTAAAAATTGCCCAATAATCAAAACTAATAGGCATTTTAGGATGTCTGTGTGTTTTTTCTTTAATTGCAATGGCTGTGTTAGATTCATATTCAACAATAGGCCACATGATTTCTAATTTTTGAATAACAATTTTACCCGGATCAGCATAATCTCTATCAACTGTACTATCTGTTCTCTTAGTTTGATAAACATATAAACAATTGTTATCCGATGAATTACAAAAGAAAGTAATTTTATAGTCACCTTTCCGGTAAATTTCTCCGTTATCTCTAATAAAACCAAACAGATATCTCAGAGGATAGATTATTTCATTTGTTTTATCACTATGAACAGATTTTACCAACACTAGTAAACTCTAAATAATTTTGCTCACTTGGAGATCTTAAAGCATTCATTATTGTTGAAGTTATTCCAGGATTATCAACAGCCTCAATAACATTTCCATGTTTTCAGATTTCTACTCTACAAAACCAAAAAGGAAAAAAAAAGTTAGAATAAACATCAATATTATCTAATTTTGCATATTTTGCATCATCTCCAACTTTATCTATCTTTAGTACTCTACATTGTACAATAACATGATGCCATCGGGTGAGACATGAGGCGAACGATGACACAATTTACTTACAATAGGTGGGTGCCAGCAGTGCTTCCCAGTCACCGCACTTCAAGACTCAGGGATGTTGTGGTTCTGTGTGTTCATCTCACACGAGCGTCTTTACAAAACACTGATCATTACTAAACATTTATCACTGAAAGAAAAGCGGGAGTTGCTGGGTTGACGCTAAAGATAAACACATGTATTTTTACACTAAGCAACATACCATTTATTGATTCCCAAGTACAATATCGTGCCAGAAAAATGAATTAATGATTGAACTCAGATGTGTCAACTAACTCCTTTGGGTGATTCCTCCAGCTCACAATTAATCTAGCGCACTCCTAGATGGATGATTTTCTCCAGGGTGTTTGAGAACACAGCCTCCACAAGGAAAGGGGTCTATAGCCGCTAGGATGGACTGTAGATTTTTCCTGAAGACAGGGCATGGAGAATTACAGAATGAACACTAGCACATGTGATTATTTTACGTCACTAACGCGGACTCATCGGGACGCGCCTCCCAGCATATGATGAGTATGGTGACAGTCTGTACACACAGCCTGCTAGGACAAAAATAATATCACCGTACAAATTACACAAATAATGATGATACAACATGGGACACAATATGAATAGGCACAATAAACATGCATATGTGTGAAAGTATCATTAGATGGTGCAAATGCCGCTGGATAAAGTGTGTAGCAGATCACGTGGTGCAGGTGAAATTGCAATATTTCTTAATTAAAACGGTAAATTAACACCGGATGAAATGGTAGCAGTATTGGGAAAATTATTCCCCTTAGGATTCAAGGCATACAAAAGCTTGTAGCAAACCTGATGGTGGGAAAAGCAAACGTGCAAAAGACAGCATGGTCATACATACAAAAGCATCAATCATGAAAAATACACAGAACCCTGAATGAAACAATACATATTACCCTGAGATTAATTATAGCGCACATTATATTACAAGAATATACCCTTAAAGCGCATGGACGGCGCAAATACAGACTTGGCAATATCTGACTGCATGGCCATGGGCAATGTGGCCATAACATAATTAAACATGAAAAAAAAAAAAAAAAACCCTGAAATACTTACATAGTGTAGGCGGATGGCGTCTGATTTACAAGTTGCACGGGCCACGTGACCTCTCCGACATTTTCTCCTCCACTTGTTTAAGTTCAAAAAGCCACAAGGGCTGCAAAGGTTTATTTAAGCGGAAGCATAATGCTGGGGAATGTTTGGCAAAATGTAAGCAAAGCAAAAGGTGAACCGGTATACTAAAAGTGAACTATGGAAATCTAACTCAGTGAAAAAATGTGAAGTGCGTACGTGACAATGTCTTAGCTCGCCAGCTCTCCTCGATGGACTGCCCACAGGCAGGGGTCGCGCGGACCTACCATAGCTGCCTACAGGGTTCACACAAGCGGAAGTGCTATGAGTGCTGAGTAAAACTTTTATTATCAAAAAGTAATGGCACATAAAAGTACATAATCACCCTAAGATTTTAAATTGTGAATTATCTGTGTTCATTGATTGTTTCATTTTTAGGCGTTTACGCTGGAATAATAACGTCCTTGTTCGTTGCGCAGTGCACATTTTGAATTTGAACCAAACATGGTGCAACATTTAATGAACATACAATTTTAACATTTTAGAACACTTTGACCCTGTAGTAAAGTAAAGAAACATAATTTACACTTCAAACAATAATCCCGTTATGGGAAAGTCAGTGTTCTTGGCCTCTTCGCGCACGTGCTTACCCACATGACACATGAGTGGTGAGCGCCGTCATGGTCTGAACGCCGCTGGCTGTTAGCTGGCATCAAACATAAGCACCATTTGGGAAAGAAAATCCGTCACCTATAGGAATATCAAATTCAATTCTATTATTGTAAACATTTAAATTTCCTTTAGTTTGATCTGTTGGAGGAAAAGTTTTGCCTTTCAAAACTCTCAATACTTTTATAACTTATTTATAAGACAAAAATTCATAAATAAATGAAAGATTCGTCAAAGGAAGCTTTTCGAGTTAAATTACTCATTGAAAATAAAAAAATTATAAAAATAATCATGAAGCAGTGTATGAAAGACATAAGAAGAAAGGTCTACCTTTAGTAGAGGAACTACGACGAAATATTGGTAAAGAGGTTGAACAAGTAAGTGAAGAAAAGAAAAATTTAATAACGATGGCAGTTCCCGTAGCAGTAAAGAATTTAGATTATCCACCAACACCGGAAGAAATATCATTTGAAAGAGAATTATTCCCAGAACATAAATCTCCTGATTTGGAAGCATAAATGGGAATCGTACCCATAAAAAATTCTACTAGAATTCTTGGAAAAGAAAATTCTGAAAAAAATCTATGTTATAAGTACAATGTATGGTTTACGAGGAGATGCACATAATTTTTACACATTGGAGATACAAAAGTAATGATACATGATGATAAAACTATTAGTTAACAATAAAGAATATAAATTAACAGAAGGGCTTTCTAATTTCTTAACAAAAGAAAAAGAGGCAGGTCTTGAGGGTGAATTCACTGATAATGACTATGAAAATTACACGAAAATTGTTTTATCAACCAATGCTGTGTTCCAAAAATAAAAATATAATCCTAATAAAAAAATAAACTTGAATAAAAGTTGGAAGTACATAAATATAATTAAACCAATTTATTATCAGCATATAAAAAAATCACATTCAAGATCAGAGCCAAACACATCTGAAAGAATGACTTCTCCAAGAACTCCTAGATCTGGAGAAGTTATAAAAAAAATACAATAGTTTACCAAAAGAATACATTTGGATGAGCGATGTAAGAAAATTGATTGACAGGTTGTCAGTTATTTATGGCAAAGAAAATGTAGGAAATAACTGTTACTACAATGAAAAAATAATCATAATGAATCTGTTGAACATTAAGTTTCTGAATTTGTTATTAATAATCCCAAAGGAATTCCATACCTTATTAGAGTTTTAAATGTAATTCCCCATTAATTTTGGAATTCCGAACACCGTGGTAGAGGATTAATAAATTGGGCACTAAATAAACTTAATCTGTCTGAAATGCATTTGCAGGGCTATAATTATTGTGGTCCATTTACAAAATTGAATGACAGACTGGAAAGAGGTGACACAGGAATAAACAAATGAGATGAAGCCTGCAAACATCATGACATTGCTTACAGAGACCATAAAGATTTAGAATCTAGATTTTGCGACTGAAAAAAAAAAAAAAAAGCTAAGGAGATTATGTTAGATAAAGATACTCCAATCTGCGAAAAAATTGCTTCTGCTACTGTCGCTTCAATCATGTTCACAAAAAGAAAATTAGGATTGGGTATTAAAATGTATTAATTAATAATTTTTTTCCCCTTTATAAATTAAGCTAACAATCATAACTTCCAATATACCCATATATCAGCTCAGAGATTTGGGTATGGATAAATTTTTAACAAAAGATAAGCTTGAGAAAAAAAAATAAAAAACTGAAAGCAGGCAAAGGTTTTAAATTAACTTTGCCACTACTAATAATCAAAAAGTTACTTAAAAAGAAAAATCTGGAAGTGGTTTACATCATAGAGGATTTCTTCTTTTAATTCCAATTTTAGGTGCACTTGGGGTTTTAGCAGGAGAAGCTAGTGCAATTTACAATTCAGCTGAACAAACAAGAAAAAATAAAAAATAATTAGAAGAACAACAGAGACGTAACATAGCAGTGGAAAATAAATCAAGAAATGGTTTAGTTACAAAGAGGGGCAGACAAAAAAAAATTTCAGTTTATTACCCTTATATAATTTTGATACTGAAAAATATGTAAAAATACTAAAAATTAAGCATTTCTGAAATGTTTATATGATTGATGAACTATCAAAAAGAATGCACAAAAAATGAATGTGCTGTGGTTAATTTTGACATCTCGTCAAATCCTGGCGCTCACTGGATTTGTTATTTTAAAGAAAATAATCATATTTACTACTTTGATTCATTTGGAGAAAATATTCCCAGTAACTTAATTAATTACTTCACAAAAAGAGAAATGTTTATTAAAATTATAATTGAGTTCAGAATTTTAATTCAGTTATCTGCGGACAAATATGTTTAACTGTATTAAATCTTTTATCGCGGAGGATTTATATTTTACGATATAATTTCTTTGTTATTAAATTATGGATATATTTGGGGTGACCTTCTGTCTGTGGGATCATCTCAAAATTCTTTTGAGAAAAGTAAGAAGATCTTTACTTGACTGACTTTGGCATCTGCTAGCAAAATTCAGACAGAATGCCAAATCTGATCCGGTTCCTAAAACCGCATACATTAATGACCCAATGATATTCTGCATGTGTAGCCAAAACTTTCATCAGACATAGCAGAATCCATCCTTTTAAAATTTGGGTCCATTGGGGTTAATGTTGGCCTGCAATCTTCCATGTCGAATATTTCAAGTACTAATTTCAAGTAGTCAACGTGATCAATTTCAATTTCTCCTTTTGAAAGATCTTGAACAATATTTAGTCCCAAATAACTGATCTTATATTTATAATCTTTCATATGAAAGGCAAATTTGAATTTTCCTTTTAAGGTTTCAATGAGATGCAAATCTTGACAAAAGATTAGGATATTGTCAACATAAACCAAGATATAAATGAACTTCCCTCCATGGTTCTTGACATATAAGCAATAATCTGCTTTGGATCTCATTAATCCTTCCCTCAGCATAAAATTATTAAATTTTGAGTTCCAATTTTTCTTGAGTAAAAGAACCTTTCCATGTTGGACCATTCATTCTGGTTTCTTGAGGTAGACTGCTTCTTCAATTTCCTCATGCAAAAAGGCATTCTTCACGCCCATTTGATGGATCTTCATGTCCCTGTTCACAGCAATATTCTTAGTGTTGGAAGTTTTGCCACTGGACCAAAAATGTCATTAAAATCAAAATCTTCATATTGTTGGAAACCACGAGCAACAAGACGGGCTTTCAATACAATATTCTTTTCTTTCTGCTCCTTTCGGAAAACCCACATTGTGTCAATTGTTTTCTTTCCTTCTGGTAGACTTACTTCAACCCATGTTCCATTTCTTTTTATCGCATCCAGTTCTTGTTTTATTGCAATCTTCCATTCTTCCCGATTTGGTCCTTTAACTACTTGCTCACAAGTTAAATTATCTTCTCAGGGCTGTTAGCACACAAGGGAGTCCAAAAATAGTGATAATAGTGATTTTAAATAACAAAATAGTGACAAAAGTGTTTCTTTATGCTTATACGTGACTGTTAAACTAAAGTAGCTGAGCACATTCTAAGAGATTTAAAAGGAGACACTTTCATTGCAAGTACTCAGAACTCCAGATTACACACTGAATTTAAAACAAAATGAATGCAGTTTGCCAGTGCCACACAGTCCAATTTGCTTTTGGTTTTAAAATCTGAAATACTAATTTACACACAAGAAAAATAAATTTCAGACATGATTGCTTTAAATTTTCTCTTCCCAAATATATTTTAATGATTCAAATGCAGTCCACAAGGCACCTGAATAAAATAACAAAACAATTTCATTAAAATTCTCATCAATATTTTATTTTGATGCATTGTACCAAAGTTATGAGTTTACTTGTAAAAGGCTGGTAATTAGTACCCAAAGAGGATGATGCTGTTAAGGATATTAGATAAAAAAACAACTATGTAAGCCTGCATAACATGTAAAGTCTACTTTTTTGGTTGTTTTGAAAAAAGTCTGATATAGATTGTGACTTATTCTTAATAATACTTTTGTGTACATTTGAACTTCCTTCACACTGTGCAGCCCTGAAGCAAATCCTACTTCTGTCCATAGCTTTCTTCAAAGAGTCTGTCTGCCCTTTTTCTCTTTTCTTCCTCCTCCCTTCTTAATACCCTCAGTTTCTCTTCATCAACTGCAATTATTTTTTGTGCTGCTTCCATTTCTTTTATGCTTGATTCTTCCAGTACTTTTTTTTTTTTGTTTCTCTTCTTTTTTAGTCTCATTTCTTCTTCTTTCAATTTCTTTTGCTCCTCCAGATAGTTTTTGTAATGACTATATGCAGACTGTGCCATTCTGAGAAGGTCTCCTGTTATAGGGACTAACTGAGGCTTCATATGATAGTTTCATATCATTTTTAACAGTCATAGCAGCATTGAGGGTTCATTCACACATAGAAGCTCTATCATCTGTGAGAAATCTGGAAGAGGATGAAAATCCATGCTCTACATCAGCAATTCCATGTGACAAAGCCAACGCTGCCTTCACTAAAATTGCCAGTTGGAAACATTGCCTCACCCATTCTGTTCTCGAGTTCAAAGAAATAGTTTCAGTAATCATCGATACAGCTTTCACTACAACTGTCTTTTTCTAGCTGAAGCAAATTCCATTCGTCTAGCAACAAATCAAGATCAATATCCAAATAGAGAGATTTAGATAGGGAAATTATATCTCTATAGCTTTGTTCTCAAGTCCTCTCCTTATGCTGAATATACTGAAAATATTTGGCCTTAACTGCAATAAAGACTTTGACATGTATGCAAGCTTTAACAAAAAATTTCTCAGCAGAGCCCAGGAACTGTAAACTGTCTCTTTCATATGATTTCGACAGCTCTGCTGCAACCTCATCCCCACATCTTGTATCACAAACAGGCAGTAGATTTTCAGGCTTGAAAACATCACTTTCATCAAGATTCTTAATCTTTTCAAGCTTACAAACGCTCCAAATTAATACTTTCACCAATTTACTGAGTTCATCATGGAGTAAATGGACCAAAGGTTCTTCTTTTTGAAGGAAACATGTCACTGCACTAAAAATTTGAGCACTTGAGCAAACAAAAAGTATTCGAGCTTTCATAATAATGTCCTTGATAAGATTCAATATCCTCTTGTACCCTCTTGTCTTGACCAAGTTATTTCTCTTCTTGGGGATCAATTACAAGAAATACTTTTGAAGAGCTTCCCAGTGTTCAATCAGTCTTCTTGCAGCTGCTTCGAGTGTAAGCCATCTGGCTCCAATGTGTTTAATAAAGTTGTGTGATGGAGTTTTAAGCTCATCTTGAATTATCCTGTAATCTTCTCTCCATACAGGCCAACCATCGAAGAACTCATGAACAGCATATGCAACTTCAGAAACATCCATTCCCGATTCCTGTAACCCTGCCAAGAATACATTGTGTACTGTGTGAATGTTACAAAAGTTCCAACCATTACCAGAGGTTTTTCCTTATTCGATATCAAGTCTTCACTGATAAGCCGTTCCACCTTCTTACTGACATTTAGACCATCGCTTACAAGCATCAAAAGCTTATGCCGTGGCAAACAAGCATCATCAATGGATTCACTGACTGCTGAGAAGTGATTAGTTTTTTCTCCCAGACCAATATTTTACACTAATCTGCAATTCTTTACTGCTAGCACTATTGGTAGTTTCATTGTAACATAATGAATAGTAGGCCCCACTCAAGTCATTTAACAAATCCTGTCTGAAATATGGAGCCAAGGCATATGTCAAAAGGTAGTTTGCCATTCATCTACTGAGTGAAAAATCATCAGGAACACCATCATGAAACATACTGTTCCCCTATGCCAACACACGATGACAATGAGTAGTTTGAAATCACACATTTCATGGTCAAACGAAGTTCCACAGCTGTAGCTTTGTCCTTGACACTATATATTTGTACAGTTCCCCCAGTCAACTCATTTACACCAGTGGCAGATAATAGTCATATTACAGACAGCCGCAATTGCCTAGGAGAAAGTTTTTTTTACACTCCTTTTTATGTACCTCTGTTGAAGCATGTTGGCTGATTGCTTGAAAGCCCTTTGACAATATACTAATTGCAGAACAACAAACTATACAAAATAATTCACAATCATAATTTTTTTTGCCCCATTCCTTTATAAAATATCCATTATCATCTTTCCTATCCAACCAATCATTCCTAAAACTGCATATCCCCACGTTTAAATTAATATAAACAAACAAACGGAGACTAAATAACATCAAAATACAATCACCCCATAACTAATCCACTTTATTTTCACTTCAACGTAACGAATTACATGTCAATCGGAAAGAGAAAACACTTAACACACAGCTCCCGTCACTTTAACCAATATTACTTTTAACCTAAAAGCATAACAAAAAAATTTTGCCATTATTTTTTGGCGGCTAAATTAGTATCATACTCAATGCAAGTATTCACGAAGTTTCATTTACATCTGCAAAATTCAGGTTATGCCCGACCAAGCAGGAACTAATTAAATGGAATCAACAGACTTTAGGCTGAACAAACGATATTAAAATCGTAGAAGGAATAAGAATGTTCCTGAAACTCAAATTCGTGAAAGCTTTACCGGTACTGTACGTGATTTACACAGATGAAAACTTACACTAACAATATAAAACATGGATTTTATATTATTTTTCTTACCTTGTCCGAAGAGTTAATGCACATCTGGGTTTATTTCAAACTATAAACAATAACATTTCACTGAAGGCGACAGAATGAATTTCCAGTTCCTGTAGGATGAAGTACAGGCCTAACATTTTTTACTGTATACACTGCCCTGAACTTGCAACCATAATGCAGTTTACTGTGTATTCACAACAAACAGTCCAACCACTATCTATTCAATCACAAAAAAATCACCGGCTCTTGGCAGCGGTTCTAGTTCCCATGTACATTTTCTTTTATCCATGAAATTAAAACAGATGTAGTTGTTACTCGTTATATTAATTTGTTCACGTGACCATGCGATTCACAGTCGATATCTCTCAGTCGACCATGGAGTGATACAATCAATACCAAGATCGAAACAGTCGAACTTCTACAATGCTACACAAAAAAATTGGTTTGATGTAAACACACACGTAACCAAAGTATGTAGCTCAATGTTTTGATTCCAAACATTGGTTTGTCAAAAAAAATATATGTAAACTAAATTAAAATGGTAAAAATAGTGAGAATAGTGACCAGCTCTTTAAAATAGCGAATAGCAGAAAAAAGTGACTAGAAGTGATAAAAGTTACCGCCTAGCAGCCCTGTATTCTTGAGACACTATGAGACATGTTTCAAAGCCATTGTATTTGGATGGCTTCTTTATATTTTCTCTTGATCTTAGATTTATTTAATTTTGTGGACGATCTTGGATATTTTCATTTTCATAATAATGTGAATGAGATTTCTTCTGGATGGAAATCATAGAAGTCATCTGATGTGTCACTGAAGTTAGTAAGTTTTTCTAAACTCTCCAGAATGTTTCCTGGTATATGATTCCCACTTTGATCCTGTCTTCTTTCTTCATTTGCCGTTCCTTCAAATATTTTTGTATCTATCCCAGCCTCTTCAACCACAATCTTCTCACTTCCTCTATCAGAACTGTTCTCAACCTCCTTCTCTCACTCTATTCCTAATGTTTTCTCTTCTGCAGTAAGCCTTCCTCTGACTAGAGTTGTTTTTAGGTTTTTCTGAAGTAAAGACTACATTCCGCGCTGTTATTACTTTCTTCTCAACAGGAAAACCAACCCTGTAGGATTTGGAATCTAACTCATAACCTACAACTAACTCATAACCTACAAATCTTCCTTCTTTTCCTTTATGATCTAACTTTTTTCTCTTCTGGTCAGGAATATGCACAAAAAACCTTGATCTAAACATTTTGAGATGATCTTATTTGATGGTCTTCTTAAACCACAATTCATATGGGGTTTTCCTATTTGACTGAACTTGTACCTGTCAAGTTAATTGTGTAAACAGGCATATGCACTGCCTCAGCCCAGAAACGCTTGTCCAGTCCTGATTCGATTAACATAGTTCTTGCTGCTTCCACTAAGATCCTTATTTCCCTTCCAGCTTGGCCATTCTGCTCAGGGCAATATGGAGCCGAAAGTTCGTGCCTAGTTCCCACATATGGAAAGCAATCTTCCATTTCTTTATTTGAAATTTCTGTCCCATTATCTGATCTCACAGCCTTAAATCTTTTTTTCCGGTGTACTTTTCTGCCATTTGGATGCACAATTTAATTAAATAAGGAATTTCAGACTTGAATTTACCAAAAAAACAAATCTAAAATGAGAGTAATCATCCTTCACTAAAAGGAAATATTTTGATCCACCAAAGCTTGTGATTTCAAAAGGGCGACAGAAATCAATGTGCACAATCTCACATACATCTAATATTTTTGAGTCACTCGGTGAAAATGAACAATGCTGTTTCCCTTGGGTACAAGAATCACATGAGAATGGTTTATCCTTAACAGAGCATTCAATGTTTAGGTTAGATAAAATATCTCTTACTTGCTTAATATTTTGATGAGCAAGTTTCCTGTGCCATATTTCAAGAGATTTTAAGTTAGATACACAGACTGCTACTGTCTCGATTTTCTGAACATCCAAATTTACAACAAAGATCTTTCCTTCCAAGTTTGCTTCTGTCATTACTTCATTATTTTTAATTAACCTACACTCATTTCCCTTTGCTATTAATGTATGTCCTTTAGCCAAAGCTTCAGAAACTGAGAAAAGGTTCAATTGCAAATCCATTAAAAAAAATAACATTTTCCAGCACACTCTGAATTTCTTTATCAGCTACACTGCAAACAACATTTATGTCACCAACACCCAACGCCTTCAGTAATCTTCCATCTATTTTAATTTCTTTTGAGCAGTCTCTAAAATTTACAAAATAATATTTGTAAGCAGACATATGCTCACTGGCTCCACTGTCCAAGTAAAACAGGCCATGCTAACAAAAGCATTTTTGAAAACCCTGTCACCCTTTGTATTCGTACTTCCAGACTTTCCTGAGGTTACTGCACTAGCCATAGTCTTGTTCAAATAAAAACCACAATCCTTTTTAAAGTGACCTGGCTTATTACAAAAGTGACAAGTCAGAGGCTTTTTACTATTTGCTGCAATAGTTTAATTTTTAAAACATTTTTCAGTTGTTTGGTTCCTTTTATTGCAAATAGCGAAATGCCTTTGAAAAGCTGCAAAAGCCTGATTTTGTGAACAAGATGTATCTTTCAGCCTACTTTCCTCTATAATAAGTCATGAAGTCAACTTATTTAGCGTTTGTCTGACAGGATCAGCAGATTCCCATGAGGACACAAAATGTCTGAATTCTCTGGGAAGGGACACATTATTATTTTCGTAATAACTTGGTGATCTGAGATTTCTTCCCCAAAGGTTTTCAGTTTTGTCACAATATACATAGCAGAAGAAATGTGAGCAGCTACCCCTTTTCCTTCATATTGAAAACTAAAGAATTTTTCATGAAGCAAATTAATTGATGTTTCAGACTTTTGTTCGTTCGTGGACAAGAGCTTATTCCAAATTTCAGCATAAGTTTTGCAATTTAAAATATGAACAATAGTTTCTTCCTCCATTCTAAAGACAATTAGTTCCTTGGGCTTGGAATCCTTTCCCTTCCAAATATCTTTTGACATACCTTCTTCATTAGGCATGTTAACCTCACCCCTCATGATATCTAAAAAGCCTTTTGCTTCTGCTGCTACCAAAATTTGAAATTTTCAGATGTTCCGGTTAACTTTTCCCTTCAGCTTTATTATTTGAACTTCCATTGTGTTCACTCTTTTTGCGTATTTCCGTTTGGTTATTACTATTTTGACTGGGTATCCTTCCATCAAAAATAAAACACGTATTTTACATGAAAATCACTTTCCTCAAAAACCAAACATCTCTGGGCCCATAACCTGATAAAATTAGGACAATGGAAATAACAAAAACTTGAAGAATTCCATTTAAATATAATATATTTTAAGAGTAAGCCATTTACTGTTTGAAGTTTTTTTTTCAACAAAAACCTCTTTTGTTTTATCAAAGCATTGCACAATTATTAGAGCTATCACAAAAAACATTTTCATTGTTATTTTAACAAATATCCACATCAACCAAGCCTGCTAAATAGTAGCATAGCAAATATGAATTAACTGACCGCAACCAAAATAAATAAATATGGTTAATAATCATAGATTCACAGGAAAAAGTAAATTATTCGAACTAAATATTGTACTTAGCAAAATGGTGATAGCCTTTTTGAAAAAAAAAATTTATATATATATATATATATATATATATATATATTATATATATATATATATATATATATTTATATTATATTTATATTATATATATATATATATATATATATATATATATATATATATATATATATAATATAATATAAATAAATAAATATATATATAATATATATATATTATAATATATATATATATATATATATATATATATATATATATATATATATATTATATATATATATATTATTATTACAAATATATATAAATATAAATATAAAATATATATATATATATATATATATATATATCTCTCTCTCTCTCTCTCTTTACACACCATCATAGGTTAACTGTAATATGAACTCGTGATATACAAATTCAAAATTAATTGTGTGTGCTCTTGAGGTGTTTCACGTCATTATTCCAAAACATTTCTAAAGAAAATGTTATCAGAAGGCGAGAGAATGATACATGATAATATTAGGTTAAGAAATGAACACTATTTTAATTTTATGAAGTTTATGCCCTCCTGATTTTAACTTGCAAAATAGATGTATAGAAGTGTAACTTGGAAATAAGTGGGAAACTGAAGAGTAGAATTCCAAAAACAACAAAATAGAAAAAGAAAAGAGACCATCTGCAACAAACCAGCCACAAAAAATTACTAAATCGTTCTGGTCCTGGGAGCACGATAAAGAACATATGATGCAAAACTTACTCAACTGGAGAGTTCACAAGTTGCTATGATGCATACATCCTAGCACTGCCGGTAGGCAAATCCATCACAAAAACAAATTAATAAAAGATAACATTTTTAGCCTAATGCACACTCGCGCCCTTGCCCTCTCCTTCGCCTTTTCCTTTTTCTCCTCCCTCTTTCGCTCTCTGGCAAGTTAACCTCATATTCATCCCCTTCCTACCTATGGGGGAAGGGGAGAAGAAAAGAGAGAGGGGGGAGCTCTAAAGTTAAATTGAAAGTGCTGATTTCCCTCCGGTCAGATGTAAGGAACCCTTTGGCAGTGAATTAAAGTTTTATGGGTGTTTTGCCTGGCGGGTTGGGGTTTGGCCCGGGTCGGGGTTTGGCCTGGGTCGGGATTTGGCACATGTCGGGGTCCTTGCTGGGGTACTGCCTAACAGAAGGATGATGGGAAGTCGGAGGGGAATCAAACCCCAGCGTGAGCTTGACTGCGGATGTCTCCCTCCCAGAGCGCACAACCTTACTCACCGTGAAAGCTGCCAGAATCCGGGATGCCAGCTGTCCAAAATAAATAAAACTATGACTTCTGAAAGATAAGGAGGTCGGCGTACGCGAAATTTAATGAGTTAATCCTCCTGCCGATGCTTTCCACTCAGCGTCCTGTTTGCGATATAAGGGCCCAAGGGTAGGTGGTCTCGTGGGCTTGCGCAATGGGATGTATGTGTGGAGCGGGGAAGTTATCCGGCATTTCCGTACAGTTGGGGGTGGAATCATAATTCTAACTACCTTCCCAGCGGCGGAGTGGATGGTACACATAGTTACAGGCGGACAATCGACTGCTGAGGTTGGGGTAGGTGGTTTTGCTACAGGTATGGGCTTTGGTTGGTAGTAGTAGCTTACGAATTTGTAACTAGGCCATGGCCAGCAGATACCCAACCTGGAGTAAAGTTCGGACTCGTGAACGCACGCTATTAGGGGCGATATTGGGCATGGTTCTGGTGCGATGACCTCTGGCACTGGCGACGGCGGTGAATTATCTGGGACTGTGTTGCCTAACTGGGGGTTGTTGGAACTAGATAATTCTATTTGGGGGGCCCGTCGGGCTTGGTGATGTAGTCGACTGGGGTGTCCACCTCCCTTCTTCGTCATGAGAATACTGAGACCAGAATGCTAACAAAACTCTTTTACACTACAATATACTAGGTTCTCTCATGATATCACAAAACTCATGCCTTCCCTAGCCGTTAATTGATAGTCCTTGGGGGAATGACCTCTCAGTCACTCAGACGCCCTACCGATGAGAACAGCAGGCTAGAGTTGTAGTGCATTCGTAGGCAAGCATGGGTGTTCCGGACTCGCCCAGGTATCAGAGTATGTCTTTGCAGACTAGAGATCTTTGCAGACCCAGTGATACTGAGGAGCTCGGCCCAACTGCACTTGTTCCGCAGAGAGAACTTTAAATTTATGTTGAGCCAAATTATTGAAAGTAATTTTATGCGACAAGAACGGGTCAAAGATAAAATTGGCAATTTCAACAATATTGAATATTTTTACGTTGTGTTTATTTATACTTGAGAAAACACTGGGGAACATGATTACTTTACAAAATAGCATAGATATTATTTAATCCACTTGACACCAGGTAAAGGCAAACCTAGTTATTAGTTCCCAACGTTTACTCTAGAATTCAAAATTCTTTGATTTTAACAGTGAGGTACTAAGACTGAAAGGTGAGTTAGGACGTCATGACGGCCTGCTACCGCGGAGTTAAGGAAGACGGGGGTAGTGGATGCAGGGTGCGGACGTCGTGGTTACCTCTGGAGCACTTACTGCTGGAGCTGGAGTGAGCTTTTGCAAGCTGCATGCTGGGAGAGATGGTGGTCTTCTCAGACCCGGGAGAGCCCACTGACCAATGTGGTCGGCAGGCTGATGAACTCTGGCAAGAGCGTTTTGGAAATTCCTTATATAGTCCAAATTTCATCTTGGTGGCTCTCCCAGGGGTGCGGGGGTGTAAGCCTCTTGACAAAGGGGCTGGTTATCTTCGATAGCGGGAGGCGTTGCACATTTATTATCGCCTCGGTTGGAGGCTGACGACAGGTTTACCTCCTCTGCCTGAGGCTCAGTGGCTGTGATGTCACTGGGCACAGAGGTACTGTGATCCTGTGGTGATTTTGTTAACATTCTTATCAGAGTCCGCTGATCCGTGGCCCATCGGGTAAAACAATTTTTAGGTTGAGGGGGTGGCAACCACATGTTGGAGTCTGGGCGGCAGTATAATCTCATAATTAATCGCGTTAATTATGTCAGTGTCTCTAGTTGTCCAGTGGGTGGCATCAACCCTGTAGCCACTTGGAATTATATATGCCACTTTCCACTTGTCCCATGCTTCTCAGTGCTCGCTGATGAAGCAAAGTCGGCCCGTAGAGTACGCAGTCGCACTGCGCAGCAGTGTGGCATTAGTCAAGCTCTTCTACTTTTTACTACACTACATCTTCATTAAAACTAACTACATCCTAGTTAAGTAAATCACTTCAAGAGGACTACATCCTTCGCAGTTACGATGCTCGGAAAGGTGCTGCTCCTAGGATGCGCAGGTGTCATGTCGTGTGCGGTCTCCAGAATGCACAAGGCCAAGCTGCGTCGGGCCAGAAATGTGCTAGCGCACCAGTACCAGGTGGAGAAAAAACAAATTAAACTTTAGTTTAGTGTGTGCTGCTAAGTGGCACTGGTATGGCCAAAATAAGCTTTCAGGTGGTGGGTAGAACACTTTTCTACAGCATCGTAAACTCAGCGGGAATTTACTGCATACACAAGTGAAGGCTGCAGAGTGCAGACGCTACTAAAATTAAACACGGGGACATGATTGCAAGAATGGAGACAGCATCCAGTAGTCGGAAAACAACGTGGAGACGCGACCAACTCTATCCATGTGACAACTGCCCCGTCAGACTGGCTATCCTGCCTAAGCTTAACTGACACTGAAAAACTAACTTGAAAAGTCCCAAAACAAAACCTATACTTTATACTCTTGAGTAAAAAATTTTTTATAATGCAATCAAATTTTTAAACTACATTTTCATTGTTCTCAACCAAATTTATGATAAAGTTTAAAATCAAAGAAAAATCATGCAATATAATAGATGATGGAAACAAATTTGAAAAATATATAACTTAGCGGTAGGCCTGTCAAGAGTTTAAAAAATTATAAATATTTATATGATACTAAAAAGACATATGGCATGTCAATTTTCGAACTAAGAAAGATTAATAATTTTTATTTAGAAAAACAAGCATTTCATTTTTTCCTGGATTAAGTCAGATGGAGAAAATGTAGGAATTGTTTATCGCCGGATAAAAAATGGTAATTCTTACGCTACAGAATAGGTACACACAAAACACGTAAAATAGATATGAAATATCAGTTGTAAACACAAATGGCACGTAGAAAATAAATATGTACTTGCATTCAGAATACAAACATAAGTTCACTAAATTTTGACAGTTTTAGAAACGCAGCGTTGCCACAATGTATTCTTGCACAACAGCTGCTCTACCTATGATGAAAACAATAAGTGTAAACAAATGATGTGATCAATGTAGGTTACCATTCCAACCTACCTCATTTTTGCTATGGCAAAGTCATACTGCTGGGCCTCCATTAATTTTATTGCCATTGGATTTGGTTGGGAGAGACTTTAGTTTAACGTCTTTCATGAGATGGCATTTTTTTGCACCTCTTTTTACGAGACTGTATCATCTTTAATGACATATTGTTTTAGTGGATGAGTCGAAAATTTGCACGTACGGAGGAAACATTTAAATTATTACATAACCTCTCAAGTTTTAACCTCACCGAAATAAAACGTGATAAATATGTAATTAGTATGGTAATTCAAATATTAAACACACTCGGGACGTAAATATTATTGACAAAGTTCGTTTTCCATACAATAAAGGTTTTATTTTTACACTGTAAAACGGAGTTGAAATGGTGGTTTTTTTAGGCAACGTACATTTAAAACCGTTTGAAAATACATTACTTACAATACACACTTTCAAAACACATCATTTACAATTTACACTGACTTACTGTTCGTAATTACTATTTGCAGCTCCTGAATACATGTTGTTCTATTGCAATCCATACTACATGTTTCTCTGCCATCGATACAAAATAATTAACTGAATCAATAAATAAATATGACAATTCATGGGCTTTCCGAAACTAGTAAACTGCAGAATGGTGCCGCTGCATGACAATAGGGAAAATGGTGGACCAAGCCATATACAGGTGTCAATAAAAGTATCAATATTCAAGTCACGATACTCGATACTGTCTATATAGCTCGGTATCGAGGTGTATTGAGTTATCAAAGTATTGACTGGCTCATCTCTAATTAATACGAATATTAAATTTTCATGTTAACCATTCACCACGGATATTGTCACTACTTCATTTTTTTTATGCTGCCGATTGATTTTGTACTAAGCCGGTACAAACACAACTTACAACTAATAAGCTGGTACCACTACAAAAGCTGAGAATACTGACCAACCTGAAGAGAGTAGTAGCAGTGGGAGAAACGACAGGTGACTTCTGCGACTGAGCATCCTCAGCTCTCTCTGGCTTCTCCTTCACAGCAATTTGCTTTGCAGGGGGCTTGGCGTTCATTGCAGCTGCGGATTTTGCAGCAAGCATTGCTTCCTGTCGCCGAGCCATCATCTGCTCTCGCTTGCTGCTGATGCTAAATGTCCCTGGTGGTACAGATGCCACAGCAGCTTTCACTGGTGCAGATGCCTGAGCAGTCTTTGCTTGTGGAGCTTGAGCAGCCACAACCTTTGCTGGTGGAGCTTGAGCAGCCACAGCCTTTGCTGGTGGAGCTTGGGAGGCCTTTGGTACTACAGGAGCTTGTGTTGCATTCACTTGTGCTGGGGCTTGGCTCACCTTCACTTGTGCAGAAGCTTGGGTTGCCTTCAATTGCAAAGGGGACATAGCCTTTGTTACCACAGGGGACTGAGCAGCCTTAGCCAACACAGGGGCTTGGGCAGCCTTCGCTGGAACATGACCTTGGGTCCCCTTCACTACTGCAGGAACCTGAGAAACCTTTGCTGCTGGAGCAGGAGATGGGGTAGTCTTAGGTGGTGCAGGAGAGGGGGTAGTCTTTGCTAGTGCAGGCGATGGGGTGGTCTTCGTTAACACAGGAGATGGGGTAGTCATTGCTAGAGCCGGAGCTGGGGTAGTCTTTGCTAGTGCAGGAGCTGGGGTAGTCTTTGCTAGCGCAGGAGATGGGGTAGTCTTTGCTAGCGCAGGAGATTGGGTAGTCTTTGCTAGCGCAGGAGATGGGGTAGTCTTTGCTGGTGCCGCAGAAGGGGTGTTCATTGCTAGCACAGAAGGTGGGGTAATCTTTGCTAGTGCAGTAGACAAGGTAGCCTTTGCAACTGCAGGAGCTAAAGAACCCTTTGTTTGCACAAGAGCCAGGGCTGCCTTTGTTACTGTTGAGTTAAGAACAGCCTTTGCTAGCGCAGGAGCTGAGGCAGCCTTTGTTGACGAAGCAGCTGGTGTGGCCTTGGCTGGGGTAGCACTTGCAACCAGATCTGGCCCTTTTTTGCTGACCTCTGAGCATTTTGGACATGACCAGTATATGCCTCTGTTCTCCATCCTGTGACCTGCAACCAAATTCAATAAATATCACAATGATATGAAAGGACAAATATAAAACGTGAACAGGAAAAAAAAAAGTCAAACTACTTAGCGTCTCACTGAAACAGTAAAATTTTTATTTTGGCTTTCGATATTGAAGAGATTTTGGACTAATTTTTTTTTAATAGATGGAAATAAAATAAGTGCATTTTTGGCTACCAGGCACTTTTAAGTTGTTTTTTTCATTCTGCTATTTCACTTGATCTCTAACTGTTTTGCATTTACATATGCACGTATTATACATTCCTGTCTGTGTCTGTGCCTTACTTAGTGTATGAACCTGCCCCTTTAACCCCAAAGAAAACATTTTGACCCACAAACCTAACATTACCAAACTCAGTACATGTGTAGTACTTTGTAAGAAAATCTGAAATTTATACTTTTTGATCATGCTGGGTACTTATTTTCAAAATGGTGGTTATTTTAATATTTAGGGCACTTTGTAATATCTCTGGAACCATTGAACCGATTTAAACCAATTTTGTATGTTGATGGTCGTTCGTCATGCAAATGTTTAACTTGGAGATTGTGTACTTTTAGAGATATGATATACAAGCTTTATTTATTCATGTTGCCCTATCTTCTAAAACTGCAGGCCAACAACAATATATGTTGTGGAACAAAGTGGTTCGTCCAAAGCTGCAACCTATCAACTATCGCCCCCAGAGGATCCCACAACTGCAATAGCCTGTGCTGTGGTTCCTGTGCCATCCACCAACTCTCAACCTCTTTCAAAAGCAGACTCACTAGCCATACGCACCCCATTTAGAGCAACTATAACAGTGCAACAGAAAATCTGATTTAAAAGTTACACTGCCAACACTATAATGCAGAATACATTGGCTTCACCACCAACACACTCAGGCAGAGAATAAATGGCCACAGAGCAGATACCATACATGCCATAGCTGGTCACATCAATAACCTACAAGACAAACCAGTTGCAGCACATGCAGCATCACACAACACGGATTTTGATTCCTGCTACAGTACCAGGGTTGTGAGAGCCCTACCACCTTCAAGAAATAGCTCAGAACTCAAGATGCTGGGAATACACTTATAAATTTATAACAAAATACAGGCAGCTCCAAGCCTTAATATAAGATAATCACATCTTCAAAACATACTTGTCAGCTTGATGCATGGCGCATTCCTGCACATCTGGCATGTGCACTATATGTTTTGACTTCACTCCATCTCTAGAGTTGCTACGCTCGTGGGGAAGTCATATTACGACAGGACAATTAATACCATTCATACAAGATCACTCCCAGCCTAGTGAGTGATTACAGACACATGATATGAAGGGATAAATTGTACTGTCTCCCACAGCCGCCAGAGCCAAGTGCCGAGGTGATAAAAAAGTCAACAGCCTTCAACAGAAGAGATAAGGAAAGGGCGCTGCTGCCCTGAAGTCGAAATAAACCAACCACTGCAAAGAAAGGCTAGCACCATCCGCACCCCTTCGACAGCCCACAAGCTGAAGATTTTGGTTTATAAAGAGGTGTGAGATCCATACATGGCAGAGTTCACCAGCCCTCCAGTATGAATAGGCCGAGGTAGCTCCAGCCTGAACAAGGCCGGACTCTTGCAGGAACACCCTGAGATGCCCAGCCTTTCAGTGGGATATAACACCGGGACCACAGGCTTATCTCCGGTCCTTTGCTTCAGTCAAAGCCTGAACAAGGCCGGACCAGAGGATGATACTGCCCAGTGAGTCCGGAATATATTCTAGTGCTTTTATTATTATTATTGAGATGCTTTATGATACTACAGGATGTAGAAGTAATTTAAGAAGGTTAGCTCAATGAGCACGACAACGAGAATTACACGTCCTACTAGATAATAGCACATCAACTAGTGAATTAACCATTATAGCTCCCAACTAGCTATTGATTCACAACCATAATTTGGGCCGGGAATAAAATTTAGATGGTCCTACACCATGAGGCCTTACTGCAAGGTAGGAATACAATACTAGGGTTAGACTGGCACTACCAAACCATTGATTATCTAGGTAATTGTAAGCTAGACCCACCAATTGCAGAATTGTTGCAGTTCCCCCCGGACGTAGGGCCGGTTAACCCTACATGCCAGGTACACACTGCGGCTAGTAAACTTATCGCTATCCGCATTCCCCCGCAGAAGGCTTATCAACGTAAAATAGTGATCCCTACAGCTGACTGTGACAACACGCATCCCCACAACAGCTGCTCCTTAGAGAGGACGCCGCCGGCCGGAATCAACTGATTTTGCATAGAGTCTCCCCCCTATTTACGTGACAGCTGGTGTCATCTCATGTATATTCTTAACAACTCTTACAATGCGCATAACCAAACTCCTGGGATGGGAGACGTATTTGGTAAAACTCACTTTAGGTGCTGGATCCCCTCCCCCTGTCAAGGTTATGCAGCCTAATGAGCACAAAGTCCAACCTTCTAACGTGGGAGTATTTGTCACCCAGCCTCCCCACCTCTAAAAATTAATTACATTAATTACCGTGAGAGGGAGTTGTGCCAAGCTATACCGGAAAGTTTTTAAATTTTCCTGCAGCATTCTAGTTTGCCAACTAGTCGCTAGGTTTACTACAAACAGTGCCCTTCCACAATTTTGCAGTGTTTTACAACTCGCCACCTGATGAAGCTAGCTTAGGCGAGCAAAACGCTTCGATTTCGTAACCACATGAAAAATATATCTTCCTTCTTTGCATGTGTGCCTGTCGACAAGTACTAGACTGTAAGTACCAGAATTTCTGACCTTTTACACATTTTTGTATACAGTTTATACAGCAGTTGTTTTCTAATAGCTGATTCAAAAGTCATTACTATATTGTGAAGAGCAGACACATGCATTCCTCGAGTGATATACCAAGTCTAAAACTAATACTCAGCTGGTGAGAGATAACAGTTACCTTTATTGGATGAAAAAACATAGTACTCTCTACTGTTTAAAGCATTTTCTTGTGAATGAAATTAGTTTTGTAACTGCAAAAAGCAGTACTGTATGGGCTCGAGATACAAAATAGTGGACTGTATAATTAAAACAATACCCATTACTCAGGTAACAACTTACCACATTCATGCCATGCTAATGACTGCCGGAAAAACAAAACGGCGTCATTTTCAGCGCCACTGTAGCTCCAGCACTGAGGGAGGGAAATTTGAACACTAGGCCAGCGACCAGGCCCATACATCCCACCCACCTTGAAGTGTCCACAGTTTAACATAACACAACACTAAAACCTTGTTCATCACAAATTGAAAGATATTTACAATATGTGCATGTCCACATCTCCATCCTGTTCTTCATTACTGAGTGAGGAGAGGGCACAATTTCACCACAGGTCGAGTGAGTGTGCCATAAGAGGTGCACACTTCAGCCAACTGTAACTGTACAACTCCACCCTTGCCAAGAAACACTTTGACAATCCTGGCCAAGCGCCAGTGTAGAGGAGGCAGGTTAGGGTCTTTGATAAGGACTTATTGTTCTTCTGTCACATTTTTGTCCCCACTGATCCACTTTCCCTTTGCCGGAGTTGATGTAAATACTCTTTGTACCATCGCTTCCTGAATGACTGGTGAGGAAATGATTAGGAGTTAGTGCAGACATGTCATTGGGCTCAGTGGACATGAGACACAAGGATCGTGAATTCAAGGAGACTTCAACTTGGGCCAGTACAGTGCTCAATTCCTAATAGGTGACGAGCAGTAGTCCAATTGTCTTGAGGAGCAGTAATTTTACACTTTTAATTCCTGGCGCTCCCAGAAACCACCAAAATGGGGTGCAGCTGGTGGATTGAAGTGCCTTATTGTCTTCTCTAAGGCCAAACTTTCTACAAAGATTTTGTTGGTGTCTGCTTGAGCAAAAATTCTGGAAGTTCAGTCAACTTACAATTAGCTACAACAAAGTTAATGTCGCAATCACAATGTCCTCGTCATGCAATGAATCTTCTGAAGGCAGCGAGAAAGGCCTCTGCAGAGAGGTCACAAACAAGTTCCAAATGTACGTCCTTGGTGGTGATACACAAACTGGCAGATGTATGAAGACACTACACATGGTTTTCTTGCTCCGGCCATGGTGATAGAAATAGGGCCACCATAGTCAACTCCAGTATGGAGAAACTGCTTTGCTTGAGACACTCTCTCTGCTGCCAGGCTTGCCATAGCTGGTGACACACTCTTGGGGCGAGTCCTGAAGCACTTCATAAACATTCTCAGTCAACGGCGAATCAGATTTCAAGCACCAAGAAGCCAAAATTCATGTTGGAGAAGACTCTGTACAGTGAGGGCTCCATGGTGTAGAAAATCCTCGTGGAAAGGATCTGAGAGCAGAACAGCATGACAACTGTTTTTAGGAAGCAGTATGGGGTGTTTCTGATCCACTGGCAAGTCGGAATTCTGGAGTCGACCACCCACCCTTAAAATATCCTCGCTATTGACAAAGGGTGTCAACATTTGAATGGCAGGTGAACACAACTTGTGGGCAAGTCGAACAAATTCCTCAGCGAATTCTGTTTGTATTTCATTAATCAAGACCTTGATAGCATTTTGCAACTCTTCAGCTTGCAATGGGCCTGAAACCCTTACAAAAAGTTGGACGAGCATTTTTGATAAATCAAAGACACCATGCAGTAATCCTATTGTCCTTGTTCAAGTTGGAGTATTTCTTCATTAAGATTGATAAAGGAGATATTTCCACACTAGTTTGAAGAGCCATAGGTGAGTGCTCTTAAGAAAATACATCACTGGGTATGGTGCTTGGATGCTGAGGCCAATTTTCCTTAGATTGATACAGCCATGCACATCCAGACCTCCACAGATGATGTTCCACAAGCCTAGCAGGGGTGAGGCACAATCCGCTAGATTGCCAACGCTTCGGACATGATGCCACCATTCTGAGGAAGTGTATTCTTGTATTTTGCTAAACCTATTAGCCACAAAGGTTTTCCAATGGTGTGGAGAGGCCTGAATCTATGCCAAAACAACAGATGTGTCAATCCAAGCAGTCTCTGTAGGGCAGGACGGAAGCATAAGTCTCAATTAGGATGGAAGCATAAGCCTCAATTACTGTGTGTAGACAACGAGCTAAGAGAAGAGCATCACACAGTTCCATATGTGGGAGGGTCACCCTTTTCAAGGGTGCAACCTTCGACTTTGCAAGTAATAGGCGAAAGTTGAAATGACACCCGAAGCTGATACTAGTCGTAGGTAGACAGCTGCAGCGTATCCCTTCTCTGAACTATCAGCAAATCCATGCAATTCTATAGCTGAATGAGCCCGGGGTTCAATGATGCAGTGAGGAATTGAAATGGTTGAACAACATGGTAATTCACGTCTTATGGCTTCCCATTTTTCAACAACGTCACGAGGAGCTGGAGTGTCACAGCCAACATTAGCCAATCACAGGCATTGCACGAGGTGCTTGGCCAGGAGCAACAGAGGCAACAGCCATCCCACGGGGTAGAATATGCGAGCTATATCCGACAAGATCACCCGTTTTGTGAGCACAGGGGGTTGAAGTTGAAAATCATATGAGGTGTCCTTACCAGGATTCCAATGCAGACCTAATACTTTCACACAGGAACTGTCATCAAACAAGTAGGTGTTTGATGACTGTTGTACATCTTCTGAAGGTAGGTCACTGAGGAGATCAGGGGAGTTGCTGGAGAACTTCCGCAATTGAAAACCTCCGTGAGAGAGTAGTTGTTGCAGGTCCTGTCGCAATTATGGAGCAGATTGAAGGTCACTGGTACCTGTGACAATATAATCCACATAGGTGTCGTTTACAGCAGTTGGAAAGTCTTCCTTCTCATCTTCGGCCAATTGATGCAATGTTCGTAGAGCAAGGTAAGGGGCTTAGCACATACCATATGTGACTGTATTTAACCGATATTCTTGTACCGGTTCAAGTTCACCTTCTCTCCAAAAAATACACGAAAGTCCCTTTGGTCTGGGTGCATCAAAATTTGACGGTACATCTGTTAAACATCAGCAGTGAAGACAATACTAGGTATATGAAAGTGCAGCAGGACATTAAAAATCTCACATTGTAACTTCGGACCACTCAACAACAAATCATTCAGTGAGTACCCTGAGTTGGCCTTATCTGAGGCATCAAACACTATTCTTAGCTTAGTGATATTACTTCTAGGTTTCTGAACATCATGAGGAATAAAATAAGACTTGTCTGATGCTACTCCATGAGGCTCAATATAGATCATGTGTCCAGTGGCCAAGTAGTCTTGTATGAAGGGCCCATACTGTGTTTTTACTTCTGGCTGTTGTTTGAAATAACGCTCTAACGAATGAAGACTACAAATTCCCAATTCACTGGATTCACGTAGATCTGGGTCAGTAGTTTTAAAGAGCAATGTGACCCTGTTTCAAGTTGCACATGGTTTCTCCAAATATGTTTTCACATTCTTTCTCTTCTGGCATGCAGGCTGCGTTGGCATCTGGTAACTCCTGCAACTTCCACAGGTGCTTGACTACAGCACTTAGAACTTCATTTGATCGATTCAAAATTACAAAGAATGTGGCAGCTTCTCCATAGTGCTGTGCATTAACTCTACCATAAAATATACATCCAAAGACAGAGTCCAAAGCAACTGGTGTATCAGCGGGGCCGTCAAGTTTTCTTTCTTTTATGATGTATGGAAACAATTCTGCACCAACGAGCATGTCTACACAACCTGGGTTGGTATAGTTGGGGTCTGCCAACTTCAGATGCAAAAGATAATTCCAGGCTTCTGGTTGCAAGGTTGTCAAAGGAATGTGTCCTGTTAGATGTGGAAGGACTAGCATGTCTGTAGAAAAGCAAGGTCCTTCCTTCCCACAAGGTTTTAGCACACATGACACAACTCCACGTGCCACATTGAGTGGCACTTGAGAAAATGAAAAAAGCCCTGAAGTGGCATTGTTCTCTTCCTACGAGACAGTCCTACACACATGACAGGGCCTCTTCTGAAATACGACTAGCTTGGCTACCCGAGTGTAACAAAACTCGAACTTGCTGAAAGTTACCCACTGTGACTTGAACTTCAACTAAAGCGGTGGACAACATTACTGTAGCACAGTTAGCCCTTCTGGAAAATGATGAAAGAACTTTTTTTCTTTGTCACTATACTTCCAAGTATTTCTACAGACTCTGTAGGTTCATGTGGTATTTGATCAGAACTGTCAATATCGACACTGGTGAAATGCCAAAGTGAATGACGGTGAGATGAGCAATGGTTACAAGAAGTGGATAATGGACAGTTTGTCACCATGTGGAGTGGTTGTAAAAAGTTGATGCAAGTTTGTGCTCCTTAACACACTCAAACCTTTACCCTGAACTTTTCTTGGCAACCATACTGCAATGACAAGTAGGATGTTTACCTTTACACACACAACACACAGAGGATGGAGTAATCAGATATGCATCTGTTGTGGTACACAACTGACCTTGAACCTTCTGACTAAGGGTAGTTTTGCTCTGACCCAACTTGAAGTGGGGCTGATCAGGCTCCTTCCCTAACTGCTTCACCAGAATTGCATTGCCTCTCGAGAAATGTCAGCAAGTTTTGGCAGCGTAGGAATTTCCAAGTCCTCTACAGTTAACTCCCACATTTTTTGAAGATCCACACTACCATGTTTCTCAAGGAGATGAAGTAATAAGATCTCCCTTTGATCTACTGGAAGTTTCAAAGCCTTCAGTGCTGCCACGTTTTCATTCACTGTGGATAGAAGGTAACTCATGGGTGCTTAAGAGTTTAAGTTGGCAACAGGAACTTGAAAGATAGCATCTATGTGGTGAGACATAATCAATAGCTTATTATCATATCATTTCACCAATACCGTCCAAGCAACGTCAAAATTGTCACATGTCAAAGGTAGTGACTGTATTAGTGCTAAAGGCTCACCTTCCAAAGACAGCTTTAAGTACGTGAATTGTTCCACATTGTAAAGGTCCTGGTTATTTATTATCAAGGTCTCAAATAAATTTGAGAATTTGATCCAAGCTGCCAGATTTCCTACGAAATGAGGAAGTTTAATTGACAGTAGCGTTACTCACAATGAAGGTGTAGACCCTTTGGAAGGCTGGCCGGACTTGGAGTTACAAGACAAAGTATCTAATGTGGCCATAATAGAATAATATAAATCATAAAACTCATCCAGCCTCTCTGTGTGCTTACCTTGGTCAAAATCCGCCTTGGTCTTGCATTTAAACTCGAAGGTTAGGTGATCATTCTCAAAGCTAGTTTTCAGGTGAGGCAAGTCACAACACGTACAAACAAACAGTCGACACTTTGAGTTGTCAGAATCAACATAATTTGCAAAGGCCGATGCTCGCTGCAGTTTGTTTTGCGTACGCTCCAGGCGAATAGCCAACACTTCAACCTTCTCGGTCATGATGAAAATAAAGTACACATGTACTTTGTAAACAAATGAGTCAATACAAAGTCAACAATTGATTAGGCGATCACACCTGCATAGCAGTCGATCACAGTCTTAACTTGAAAGGCACTGACAAGAGATATAATGCCGTCTTGCTAACTTTTGTTTGTTATTACTTAACCTGTATGTACACATAATACTTAATGGTCACAAACTTATTGCACACCAGAAATCTTCACCAATTACGTTTGCTGATCAGCTGATCAACTTGATGTGCAGACGTCCCTAATCTTTAGGTGTGCACTTACAATTTTCGACACCTTATCCACACACGATCGGCTACAATCTCCACGCAAAGCAAAGCACAAACAGAAATACAACGAGAACGATAAGACCAAACGAACAACCAACACAAGAATTATTGGTTCCCAATCTGGCCCGGAGGACCAAGTGTCTGGGCTCCAGGTACGAAATAGTGGACTGTATAATTAAAACATTTTACCCATAACTCGGGTAACGACTTACCACGATCACGCCATGCGAACGACCGGCGGAAAAACAAAATGGTGTCAGCTTTAGCGCCACTGTAGCTCCAGCACTGAGGGTGGGAAATTTGAACACTAGACCAGCGACCAGGCCCACCAAATATTATGTCAATTGAAACTATGTAATCATAAATTTTGCCATTGAAATATTCAGAAAAATTCTCTGCTGCAATAATGTCAGCTTGTAACTCATGGATTCAAAATCTGTCACCCAGAGAAAAAAAAGTGCAACACACAGATGTCACCCCACTACTAGCTGATCAGAAGTCCAGAGTCAACACTGAGAAGACAATAATCATACGAGTTTGGATGTATTTCTAAGATTCAACAAACCTTGCAGATGTTGCATATGAAAGGAATGCAACTTGTGGTACCCAACTGTCCAGTCTCACCGCCGTCCCACCACTTCCCACTTTTGACCACATGTACAGTGCTAGAGGCTACGGCAATAAAATGTCACAAATAGTCTTCATGAAGAGAAACTCACCCTCAGCCTCTGTAACGCCAACACAGGTGCCATGGAACCAGTCCTCGCAGCCATCACAGCGGATCATGAACCGGTTGTTGTGCGGCTTGCGACACAGACACCAAAGTCGATCTGGATCGTCCTCCGACTCGCTGCCATCTCCGTACTCGCCCTCATTCTCATTCTTGTTCTCATTCTCCTCTTCCTCCTCATCTTCCTCCTCTTCATCTTCGCTCGACTCCTGCACCTGTCGCCTGCAAAAACAAACCCCAGTTGCTCACCAATTTGTTTCCTGGCAAGTAGTGCCTCAGTAAGCTCCTGCAGTTCATATCCTTTTAGTGACTGTGATGCTAGCTATACAAATTCTGTAAAACCATTTGGTCAGTGGCAAGAAAGAGGAAGAGGGATTACACCATCAAAACCTTCAATACCTACATTTTGACAGCTACCATCCATTCCATGCCAAGATATCTCTGCCATACAGTCTTACCACCTGAGCTAAACAAATTTGCTATACTCAAACCAACTTAAACAAGCAGTGTGATCTAATAGCCAAAGTCTTTCTCAATAAAGGCTACACCAGATTTATGATTTACAAACAGATTCAGTATGCTATTTCAAACAAAGATCCCCAAACAAACTCCCCTCTGGTTGTCACCATGAGGGAATGGACAAACACAAAACCATTATCAACTGTGGATGCAAAATTCTGGCCTCATCAATAGGGACAATATTTGTATGGTTTTATTTTTAGTTCAGGTTAGTTTTAAAAATATCAAATTTCTGTTGTAAGTTAGTTTTGTAGCTAACATTACAGAGTTTAATTTTTTATTTATCTTCTATTTTTGTTTATGCTCTATACTATAGTTAACAAAAATGCATATTTGAACACAGATTGACTTATAATTTATAATATGTCACCTTTAAAGAATTCAATAATCAAGAGTAAGCATTAAGACATGTAATCACATTTTAGATATTTGACTATCGTATCTTCTGGTACAAACATTGCATTTTCTAGACAATGTGTATTCCTTTTGGTCAGTACCATACAAAAAGTATTCAGTATATAATTTTGTTAGAAATGAATTTTTCTGATAAGTAGAGTATTTATGCTAACTTTAGTTTTATTTTGTGTCTTAGCTTCAATTTCGGTGTTATATGGTGTATTAACATACATTTTGGTGTTATTTCACTTTTATCGGTGTTCACCATATATTCTTTTGTCTGCTCATCACACCTTTCTTAAAACTTGTTCTCCAAACCACCCAGATTGGTCTTTAAAACAAGCTGGTGCACCCCAAATTGTCATCCAATTCCCCAGTCAGTAATATCACCACCCCTAAGTGATCTCATTATTGCAATAGCTCACGTTGTAGCTCTTGTGCTATGCACCTATTTTTCACCTCCAACAGCAGACTCACCAATTAGACTAGCCCTATCCAGGACAGCTACAACTGAGCAACAGAAAATCTACCCACTACAGTGTGTTCACTGCAATGCAAAGTACATTGGCCTTACTACCATCATTCTCAGACAGAAAACAAACAAGCCATAGCTGGGGCAAATGTAAATTTGCAGGATAAGTCAGTTGCAACAGATGCAGCACCTCACAACCAGAACTCTGACTCATGTTACACAACCAGAGTGCAGTGTGATGAAGGCCCTACCTCATTCTTATAATAGTGCAGAACTGTGTCGCTGAGAACTGGCCCACCAATACATCACCACATCCAGACAGACACCTGGCTTTAAAATAAGATAGCCTCTCCACCAATTTTCAAATTTCCTGCTTCACCCTAGTTCCCTTCCTGGCCACTAGGTTCACTGTTTGTCAACCACCACTCACCAGACTGCAGTATGCCACCACTCGCCTCCTTAAGAAGCTGGCCTACACAGCGAAACATCATGACCATGCATCTGCATGGAAAATGTGTTTGTCTGACTTTTATATCTGTGTGTGTGTGTGTGCACATGCATGTATGTGCAAATGCACGCATGCACGCGTGGTTGTGTGATAGGGAATCGCAAGCACCAGCTCTACTTTCTTGGTCTTAGTTATACCATTAATCTCACATGCCTTATATCCAGAAGGGAGGTAGACAGGAAAGGTTGAAACAGGCAACTGCTGCCCTTGAAACTAGACTGCTTTGTGACCTTCAATCGGAAGTTGCACTCTGCACTTCCACCAAGGAGCCACACTCCTCATCACTGCAGACACAATTATTTCCACCTTTGATTAAGCTTGATGGCTCTCCCTACCCCATATTAGAACCTTTCTTAGGCGGTGAAGAGCCTTCCATTGGTATCGCCAACCCCCTGATTGTGTGGTTCCAGTTCATCCACCACCAGTTGTCAGCAGTACACCACAAAACCAGAGTACTTCACCGTCCACGAGTCGCCAAGGCGACCACCAGCCCTCACCCCGGCAGGATAACAGTCTCTAACTGGCAGCACCTCTACTTCAGCAGAGCAACCAACCTTCAGGTAAATGTGTTAATAAGGCTCAGTTGATTCATAGGGCTGTGACAGTGACTTTGGATTTTGTACCCCTGAGACAGGCCACTAGACTTGTCCTTTACACTGGCCGTGCACCAGTCCACTATTAAAGTGCTTAACTTCGTGATTCTGGCATCACATTGACATACTTTCAATCTCCTTTGTTCATTTGACTTATGAAGGATCTAATTTGTGGATTAGGTCCTCGTGGCGGAGCAGGTTCCTCCGTCAGACACAAGTCACTGAGAGTGCTGATTACCCTCCTGTGCCCTAATTACATCCCTGTGGGTGTTGCCTAGGGGAAGGGTTGTATCGGAGCGGAGGGGAATTAAACCCCAAGGTGAATCAGATTGCAAACGTCTCCCACCCAGGGAGTGCAACTTTATTCAAAAAGAAGGCTGCCAATAAGCAGGACGCCAGCTGTCCCAAGTCACTTACGAGTTATTAGGGACAGTGGATGTTAGCGAAGTTGAAATGGAGGGGTATTGTGATCCGGCTAGATCCAACTCGCACCCAAATTCACAACCTGGCCGTCTCCAAGAAACTAGTCTAGTTGGTTTTCGATTGGGAATAAAGTTAAGTAGAGGGGAAACAATTAGGGTTTTAGGGGTGGTTTTGGGGGTAAAATAATCTTTATTACCTTCCCTGCCACCACACGAATCGTGCGCATATTACGTGATTAAGGGTCCGTTACCAGGTTAGGAGTAGGCACGATTACAACGGGTTGAGTTTAGCTGGCTAGTAGTAACTCACATACTCATAGTTGGCCCACAGCCAACAGATACCTAGGTGAGAATCTAGTCCCGATTCATGGTCGCATGCAACAATCGGCGAAATGGGATGCAGGGTGGGGACCATGACGTCAGGTACTGGAGAAGAGGGTGCAACATTGCAAGTGGAGTCCACTAGCGGGGCAATATTCTATTTCAACAGTTCTCGCTGCAAAGCTCGTTGCTCTTTACATCTAATTTGGTTAGGTAAGCTGCCTCCTTTCTTATTCATCTGAAGCTAGAAAATATATTATGCTAGTGTTGTAAAAGATTTACAACCTCTCAACCCAAGGCTAGTTATTGGCTGTACCCTTCGCCCTTTCTGCCGATGTTCAGTCCTATTGAAGAACGTCTTTTCAGACATTCCCAAGGCACTGATGAGAAGAATTGGCAGGTGAGAGTTGCGAGTGTCTCTGTGGAGAGGCAAGGACATACCGGATGCTCCCAGGAGTTTTGATATGTCCTTTTGGACTAAAGTTTTCTTCAAGTCCCGCCTCCTGACAATTCAGCCTCCCACTCACACCTATTCTACAGGGAGAAAGTTAAATACCCACTTGAAAACACTTTCAGTTCAAAATGATGGAGTCAACCAAAATAACTTTAATGTAATATTTATATACCTCTGAGAAGACACTGGGAAATCCAGCCTCGAATATACAATCTAAGAGCTTAAATTTACTTTACTTGATTACTTTAACTCAGGTGAAGGTAAACTTGGATGAACTTTAACTACATTAGCTACTCTAAAAGATCACAATTTACAGCGATTTACTTCCAAAGGGTCGGTGTCCAGAGGGGACGTCGTGACGACCTGCTACCACGGAGTCAAGGAAAAAGACATACGGTATCGAGTGCAGGGTGAGGACGTCATAGTTACTTCTGGAGAGTTTACCACACCTTGCAGGAGCTGCTGGACGAACTAGTGTAGGTTGTTGGAGCTGGTGGAGCTTTCTCAAGCTTTTGCAAGCTGGGACACGCCCCCAACCTTGGTGGTCGGCGGACCGATGAACTCTCACTAGAGGCGATTTTAAGCATAGTCCACAAATCTTTGCTTTAGGACTCTCCCGGGGATGCAGAGGATGCTAGCCTTTCTCCGCAGGGGATGATTATCTCAGGGTAGCGTGGCACCGCATATTCCTTATCACCCTGGGTTGAGGCTGACAACAGGTTTAATACCCCCGTTCGAGGCTCTGCTGCTGTGACGTCACTGGGCACAGGGGTGCTGCAATCCTGTGGACATCTTATAACTTTATTCTCTGCTATCGGCTGGTCCATGGCTCGTCGGGTAAAACAATTTCTGTCGAGAGGGTGGCAACCGCATGTCCAAGTTTGGGGGGCAGTACAATTTATTTAAATACTTAGGCGCATTAATTATCTTCCGTGTTTGTAATTGTCCATCCTATGGATCAATCCTGGAACCACTTGGAACTGTGTATGCCGCTTATGACTTTCCCCATGGCTCTCAGCACTCGCTGATGGGGCGAAGTCGGCCCGTAGTGTGCGCAGTTGCGCTGCGCAGCAGTGTGACATACGTCAATGTAATAAAACTGTTAAAGTGACTAAAACCTCCACTTTCACATTTGAACGTTGTGTGATGAAGGTCACTATGACTTTCAATCCCCAAGGTCTAAGATCATTTTTTGATGCTGCTAGCCCCTCTAAATAATTGTTGTTTCAATTACCCTCCCACTGGGCACGTGTCAACAGTTTATAAGGCTAACACAATAAACTTAGTAACGTTTGTTTTTGTGTATCAACGACAGAAATAAAAAAAAAGTCAGGAATGGTTGCAATTTCGTGTGTTCATTACAGCTCTATTCAGTTTGAACGTTGAATATATCTTCATCAAATAATTAAAAATATTTCAGTTTTAAATGTTAATGAAGCATTTAAATTTAATACCAAGCACAACTTGGGCCTGCCGGCCAGAGGTTATAACTGTCACTCACTGCCGAGCTACTGCCTCCATCTCCGGCATTTGGTTAAAGGAAAGAGTTCTGAAAATAAACAGATGAGGGCAGCCTGGTTTGGTTGTGCCTGTTACACTTATGCTCAGAAATTTTCCCTTTTAGCCAAACATCAATCATTATTTTTCTTCTTCCCTCTACTTGTGGGAGGGCAGAGGCAGTAGGCAGTACTATAATGTGATGGACGATTCAGAAACTCTAAATTTTTACTCGATGTGCTTGTAAATGATATAAATTATTATATATACACTTTTTTCAACTCGTGGATTCCAATTCAGACACCGGTAGTCTCATGTCTGGCACCAACGATTTCCCTGCATCGAAAACTACGTATCTAATCTGCCTGCAACAGAAAATTTACACAAAGTCTATCCCTACCTTGGATGATATTTTTCATCTCTGTTTGGCTGTGCTTGCTGGCTGGGGCGAATATGTGAATCGCCCGGAGTAGCTGGAGCTGACGACTGTTGACTTCTAGGTCCGACGGGACAGACGCATGAACAACAACCACTAGTACAGCAGCATGACCATGCCGTCCATTTGCAGAATAAAGACTAACCCTAGTTTCGGTGATGTGGGGTGCTACTTGTGTTGTGATGTCACTGTTTCCTTATTGGCTCAGTTGGTGGGCCAATCTTAGATGATGCGATGTGGCCGGAAATGTTAAACCGGAAGTATTTATTAAAGTCCCGATGTGTAAGGTGTACCAACATTATTACTAAATATGATTTTGCCTCATCTTCACGTGATGCCACGTCATTTTGAACGGGGTTTGAACCCAGGACCACTTGCTGCCAGAGCCCACCAGCACGCTCCTCGGCAAGCGGCACCCAAGGACACTGCAGTCAAGGCCGTGTACACAAGTATGTCAGACTTCACGCCGCCCCTGCATATGATAGAAGCCAGCCAAGCAGCCCGGTGCTGCCCCTAAGCTCGTGGGAGTAATGCAACCAGCACACTTCTAGTCTCCCCCGAGAGACTGTGGCAGTTGATAGTCATCAGCTCGCTCCACCACCTTGTGTGCTGGACCTCTCTACTTACCGCCTTCCCCACAAACGATCACAGCTACCTGCAAGACATCTTCCAGACCTTCGCCTAGCCAACCCCGAAGAAGTCTTCTGCCCGCCTTTTACACTCAGTACCACTTTGGTAGTGACACCCAGAGTTCCTTCTGAACAACAGCATAGAATTTGTTAGGGTCAGTTGTTATCATAGCTACCTAGCCGTATCTGCTCTTGTTTAGATTATACCTAGCTCCTCTTCACTTAGATTTAAAGTTCATTGCTAGTTAGGAGTTAGTACGGGCCACCATGTCTATTCCTCTGGGAAATAAACAAAATGTTCTTACCTAACCTATGAGTATGTTCTTATTTCTAGGGCAATTGTGACTTGCACTCCAGTGCCTGTTAACCTACACTCCAGTGCCTGTTAACCTACTAAAGACAAGCAGGAGATAGCGTCTTGGAAACTTCTTTGCCGACCTGGTGCACACATACGGCAGAGCCTCAACCACTAGTAACTCGATCCATGAAGCTACCCAACATCCAGACCAGCCTACTCACTTAATCCGCCATGTTGTTATCTTTGCAGGTTGGAGTGACCGGACTGGCTTTGGTGACCTGACTCCTTCCGGACCAAACACCACGCCACTGCCTGGACATCCGAATCAGTCCATTGCTCTATCCACTGCATTGTTATCTTCGCAGGCTGGAGCAATAAAACTGTGACTGGGTGGCCAAGCCACGACTGGCTGTACACATAGCTAGGGAACTTGTTGCTTGCTCTTCCTTAGATGGTAGACCGTTGTACCTATCCATATACCCTTCACCCATAGGACTGGTGCAAGGTGGAGAGCTAAGAGAACAGCTACTACCTCTGAACCTAGCCAATGAAAATGCAATCCAAAGCCAACTGCCCTGTGCAGTTTATCCCCACGGGAACGAGCTCAAGGCACCCCAACAACTGGACAGTCCTCACCTCCCAGTTCTCCCATGCTTCCTCTTTCAGCCACACCCCAAGACCGCTGGCGAGCCGCACCCAATTGTCGTCAACCTTTGACTGGGACTCCCAGTGCATCTGGGCATTGCCAACTTGTGCTTCCGAACCCTGAGGACCAGCAGCCCACCGCGGGCACCAACCAGGCCCACTACCGCCCCAGGACCAGGTCTGAGTTCAAACCAGCAGCAGCAGTAGCAGCGGCCGAGCCACAGCAATGGCCCCTGCAAGTAAACAAGTGTTTGTGTCTATACCAACACTGCGGAGAACCGCGAAACCCACAGCTGACTTTGTACCGTGCCGCACGACCACGCGTGCCAAACTGTACAGCAACCGGGGACCAATCAACAGCCAATAAGTAAAACCTCACCACAGTTAGTTAGCTCGTACTTCTGACCGACACAATAGAACATTGTCTGACAGTGATGTCGCCGTCAGTTCAACTGACGATACGCGTACTGCAATTCTGGAGCAATTCCTTTCCACGTTGTGGAAGGGGTTAAGGATGAGAGGAATCAGCTCCCATCAGTGGCCATGGACACAAATAGAAGATAAGTATTGTTAAAGTCTCCTCAATTCTTTAGAAAAAGAATGATAAAACTTTAAATTAGAAATTTTAATAGTTTTCTGTTTTCATTTTTTCTCACATTGGAGTAAAATTTTATGTGAGGTTTTAAAAATCACCCTAAAGAGAGAATTTCCAGCTCACTATTATAGCAAAAGTATTGTGGACTTTTGGATGAAATTTAGTTTTTGGGGCGGAAATTTTATAGGGGCATAGAGTGCAACTATTATGACTGAATGCCCATTTAAAAATAATGTTGTACAAAATGTTGCATTTATTATCACATGCGTTAATATTTGTAACATACAAAAAAAAAGTTTTTTTTCACCATAGGGTGCACATATGTCCTTTGGGAGGGTTAATAGACATTTTATGATCGACATAACATCTTAACTTGAAAATTGGCAAATCTTTTGAATAGCACTTCCCTAAGTAAAGAGAACATGAGAATAAATCTTGTAAAGGTTGTTGAAAGTTACCGACAGTTTGCTGGCATCGACATTGCATGTCATTATCGGGAGACTTAGCCCTGTTTGGCCAAGGCGGCGAAAAGACGTGTTTTCTCAGGGTCATAGCAAAACTGAGCTACCATGCTGGAGATTTGGCAATTTTCCAGGGCAGGCGCAATTTTGAAAAAGTGTGTTTCTGAAAAACATTTTGCCGAGGACCTTGTCCACTGTGTGGAAGAAAAAAAGGGGGCTAAATTCAGATATGTTCCATTTTGTTTCACGTTAGTGTTTTTGTATTGGGTCTAATTTTGGTTTTAAACATGTCTACAACTGAGATTCACACTCTCTCTAAAGTTGTGTTGGACAAAATGTTGAGAGAAGCAGGTGAAACGGTAGCCGCGACAGATGGCACTGACGATTTCCCTGCATCAACAACTACGTTCTTCACCTGCCTGCACCAGAAAATTTACAAGACATCTATCCCTACCTTGGATGATATTTTTCATCGCAGTTCGGCTATGTTGGCTGGCTAGGGCGAAAATGTGGATTGCATGGCATGGCTGGTAATCGATGACGGTTGACTTTGAGCAAACACCGACCATTAGTATGACCACGCTGTCCATTTGCAGAATAAAGACTAACCCTATCTCTGGTGATGTTGGGTGCTACTTGCGTTGTGACGTCACCCTTTACATATTGGCTCAGTTGGTGGGCCTATGTTAGATGGTCCAACGCTCGTTGGCGACAATTAACGCTGTCTTCTGTTCCTCTCTCCGAGTTCTTACCAAAAGGCACAGAGATATATTTGATACTTAACTGTATGTAGGTTCGGGTAAACAGGCGACAGAACCCTAACTGCGTCTACTTACAACAGTATTTGATGGCCGGTTAAAGCACCCCTTGCTCCTACAGTCTTGTACTGCCGGCACGTAGACCTAGAGTGTGGATTACGGACACCTTCCGACAACTGTTGGGCGTGGGTAACAATAAGGGTCAGGCCCTCAGGACCAGGCAAATACTCCTTCCAGTACCGTTGACGCTGTGGAATCAATATAACCTAGGCTGACTGTCTAGCCCCTACTGGATTGAGTACCTAGTGGTCAGGGCTCTACCTTTCTATACACCAGAGTGTACAGAATGGGTGGCCATCAAAGGTATGTGTGTATTGACATACAGAATTCTTGAAGGAAGTCTGCAGTCCTACTCTATGGTTCGTAAAGTATGACAACACCCGGTCTCCTGCTTACTCTGAATGAGGAAATAGTTTTGAGCAATCAGTAATGGATTGTCTCTAGAATAAACACTCTCGGGATAAGAACAATTAAGTATTTATTACGTAGTAAGAAATCCGACGACATGTGCTACCTCCTAACCAAACAAAACGTGAATAGAAGTAACCTACGGTAAACAAGTGAAGGTGACCTGCTCCTAATCTATGTAATGTAGAGCATGACTTTGATGGCTGTGAAAACAACTCATTTGCAGCTACTCAACTTGGGGGTGTCTAGAAGAAACTTCAGGAGGCTACTACCAGAAGGGCAGTGGGTGTAGTTACCACTATCAGCAAATAGTGATGGTCGTCAAACCAGGAGGATCGACGATGCAAGTGTTGGGCAGACAAGTCTGCACACTTACATATGGAGAGCTCTCGATAGAGGGCTTCTGGTGGAGAGCTGCTGGAGCTACTTGTGGAAGCCTCTGGAGATACTGTTAACTGTTAGTGGCAACTTCTGGAGCTGTTGGTAGGCAATGCTGAAGCCTCTGGTACTGTTGGAGAAGAGCTGGAGTGCAGTAGAGAGCCTCAGCACATGAGGTGTTGAGGTGAGCTACTGGAGAAGATAACCGACATCTTCAGCCATAAACTGGCATTTATAGTGCCCTGGCCATGTCCACGCCTGGACTGGAGTGAGAGGTGTGAAATAGCCTCATGATGTCCCTCTAGTGCAAGGAGAGTGTGGGGGGTGGCTACCCTTTTTGCCCAGTATTCGGCTTTGCCAGGCTTTGGCTGCGCTTGGGCTGCTTCGTGGCAGGTGGCAGCTTGATGACTCTTGTAGCGATTCGGGAGGGGGGGGTTTCTTGACCGCTTGTGTAACATCCCAATCACGTGTCTAGAATCGCCCTCCACAACCAGGGCGATCTTAACTGCACTTGTGAATGAAGTCGCATGGATCATTTCACGCATCTGTAATCACTCAGTAGGCTAGGAACGATCCTGTAGGCACTCGTGAATTATTGCTGCATTCCACCCTTTCTCAGGTTACGTAAAATATGTGGTAGATGATGCGTAGTCGTTTAGTAATAATACTGGAAAGCGGAATGCATCGATTCGTTCCCCCTCTGTTGCGATGAGTTGTAATGGTGAGGGGAATTTAAAACTGTTCCCTGGCATCTAGAAAATCCATGAGGGGGAAAAAATTTTTTGGGGTGAAATCAGACAGATCCCTCAAGTTCTGGTCAGTTGGCATATGTAGAGGTTCTCTCTACATGCACTGGGGCAGCTCAGGCTTTGCATGGTGCATTATAAGATTCCGTGTTCTGTCTCACTTAGTTCTAGTGCTCTCTCTTCCCCTCGTTGGGCAAGCCAGAGCGAGAGCCTGCTAATGTGTTTTCCCCCCGTGGAAGCAATTACACTTCAAGGAAAGCATTGACCGGGTGGCCCAGAACCTTCATTATTACCCATACCGCTGGACACTAAGTAGCATAGCATTGTGGTTACTTATTACAAAATAAATACAACCTTATCCTGTAGAAATAAATTACAATAAAAAACAAGGGCACGTTAAAAATGACACTTGGAAAAAATATTTTTAATGCCGCACTCGTAAAGGCGAGGTGCATAACTACTTTGTACCTGCTGAGTCATAGAAGGGGGCAAAGTGACCCTACCTTTTGGTAATCCTGGGTCATACAGCAGGCACAGTTACATGTGACATAAGAAACGTTGCTGGTCTCGGGCCTTCCGTCACCCGGGCCAGCTGGCTTATGAGAACAAACAAGTGAACTTGAAAAGATTCTAACTACACATTGTGAATGTGGAGCATCAATACAAAACAAATAATTGACAAAACCCTTGAGCACTGATTTAAATATGGAATCCTTACAAATGTATCTTGCATGTTTCGGAGAATGTCTAAAAAAAGCTCTGCGTAACAGTGTTTGTGGTTCGACATGTTGCCAGTATACACGATACACAAAGCACTATCAAAGCAAGAAAAAAACTATTATTTCATAAACATATAACTACATATTATGTACAAATGGGTATGAAAATTTAGAAAATTTTATTATGAGTTCTCATAATTAGTCAGAGTTTCGTTCCTTTGTTGCACAGATTGAGCTCAAATACACTGACACATACCGCTTATACCTATATACAATGAACGACTACAGCTCATCGCACGTTCTTCACTATTAAAGGAAACAACTACCAAAAATGTCTAGCAGGATGTGTTCCCGGAAAGGGACGTGGAAGATGCTTGGTTTCCCAGACTGTTCCTGACCAGCCCTTCTCTCTCTACTAATAGTATTTAGACCCAAGGAAGGAGCGAACCACGCATGTTGTTTTACAAATGCGTAGAGAGTTTTTTCAACTCATAAGCACCTTGTATACACGTAAAATGCTACGTATTTGAAGGGGCCGCGCAACACGTCAGCCTCCCCAGCACACCCGGCAGACAGAGTGTCGCCACACCGCCAAAGATGGCAGAGCGCCACGAGCCCAGAGGTTATATACCGAGTGCACGAGGGTAGTTATCCCACTCCGTGCACTCCAGACGTCACAGGAGCATGTCACATCTCCCACCCCGTCCCGCCGTGCACTCCAGAGTGAACTGCATATAAAGCTGTGCATGGCCAAGGTCGGGAGTTATCGTCTCCAGTAGCTCGCCTCAACACTTCTTGTGCTGGGGCTCTCTACTGTCTTAGTCCCTCACGGTCCTCTCCAAGAACTTCCAATTCTCCAGTGGTTGCATCCACCACTTACCAGATGCTTCAACACATCCTGGTAATAGCAGTCACCAGAAGCTTTTCTGCACAAAGACAATGACCATCAACTTAACACTTCAGTTGTCGACACCTCCTGGGTCTTCAGCCACCACTACTTGCTGGTAGTGGCTCCCCTGTTAAAGTTAGGACCTCTTCTAGGCAAACCCCGATAGTAGTAGTTGCGACAGTTATTTTATTTTACCCTTGCATCTAAGTAGACTTAGGGCAGGTCACCTTCACCCGTAAACTGCGTAGCTCAATTACTTCCGCAGCACACACCTATTTGTAGCATGTACGAGTCACTTAAGTATTTATTACGTTAATAAACACTAAGTCTTAAACGTACCCACGAGTTCTTTGTTATACAATTATAACCTATCTACCACTAGTATTCAACCGCAAAGGGCAAGCAAGCGAGCATTGACAACCTAGAGTAGGACGTCAGACCCTCTTCAGGGGCCTGTCTGTTGATACACACACCTCATCTTTCAACGAACACACATTCTGTACACCTCGGTGCTCAGAACAGTGGAGCCTTCACCACTAGGACACACCCCACAGAGGTGAGACAGCCAACCTAAGTTGTATCGCTGGCCGGAATGCCTAGCTAAGGTGTTGGCAGAGGTATCTGCTTGGGATTGGAGGCCCTACATCTGTGGATCACACCCAGCAGTGGCAGGAAGGCGGTTTATGACCCACAACTCCAGGTGCTTGCACTGTTAGGAGCCAGGGAGCGCACCGTCAGCCATTGTCTGCCTTACATGCCTAAGTTAGGGATCGTCCATTGCTTGCCACTTGCAGGAAATCAAGTGTGTTATACGCCTACGCCATTCAACAGCCGGCATGGAGCTCTGAGGGCAGAGTTCAGTGTCGCCAAGCAGGTCTGTGTGGCAAACCTCGTTGCGCCGGGAGTCGACACTCTGCAGGCAGGCCCAAGCCGCCCGATCCGCAGGGATACCAGCATCTCCGTCGGGAGCTACATGTTTCACTCCGCCCCAGTTAGAACCAGCTATGAAGTACATCCGGTGATTCGGGCCCTAGTCAACGGGAGTGACACCAGGCTCGGAAGGGCCAATCCACACATCGGAATGCTGGGCGGCACCGAGTGGAACCGTCGCCATCTGGTGGAGACCTACAGCAGCTCCACCTCAGCCAAGCCCAGTGGAACCAAGGTCTCCACTTGCACAACCTGCAGCACTACTTCTACATCTGCCAAAGCAAGTCCACCGAGCTCTGGTAAGTCTACCTTGCCCCAAAAGGCAAGTGTTGTTGTGAGGTATATTGCTCGTCCTGCTGCACCCGACTTCTCACCCAGTAGATAGCCCACAAGGCCAACACTGGTGTCCGGAAAGAAAGGGAATTGAGTCCATAGTGTAAGCGTGCCTGACCTAGTGCAGATCCAAAAGTCACTTGTACGACCGGGGTTTAAGCAACACATGTCAACACAAAACACTAATTACAGGTTCCAAGAGAATGCATGACACTTTACTACTCGCTACAATTTATTACACTGGGTTAAAAGTTCTGAGTATTTCTCACGAGCTTTATTTACAGTCTGTGGTTCGGATCTTTTTTGGAACCTAGTACACACTGACTTGTATTGCCCTAGAGAACTACAGACACTGTCAATGTGTTTTATGTGTGCTATGCCAGACGTGCTCGGGTTATAACTATGTACTTATACTTTTGGGTTAGGTTTTTGACTTGCTACTCGTACTGGTTGGGTAGGTTGTCGACTGGATACAAAGTTAACCACAGCTGGAACTACGATATGTCCAGTTGGGACACTGGCTCGCTTTGGTATACCTATCTTACCAGGGATTGCTTCGGTCACTGCAGCGGAAGCTGTTGCTAGCTGGCTGGCTGGAACTGGCGAATCTAAAGAGAGGAGTGGGGCGTGGTTGTACTGTGCTTACCAACAGAGTACCAAAGGTTCCACTCTGCTGCTTCTCGGCTCCAGAACATGGAGTTAGCTACTCCGTACTTGACTTCTGTGCCCGTTAACAGAGCACAGACAATGGGATGGTAATTGCGGGCTAGGGGAACGTGATTAGGGAAATAAACAAACATAGATACTGGAGAGGAAGGCCTCTCCAGTTGACAGCTGATCTGAGCTCTCTCCCGTTCTGCTTGTCTGCTAAGTGAAGCAGGGTCAGATATACACACTCACTTGGCGGCAGTATAGGACGCCTTTTGCCCCTCCCTCTGTGATCCGTGCCTTTCCCCAAAAGGTATAGAGGTCTTGTTGACACTTAAGTACACTATCGATCAATGTGGATTCCTGACAGATCCCTAGCTAAGTGTAAAGCCAGTAGTGGTTGACAGCGCGAGCTCTGTGCCCCAATCAGTTCCCCGTCACTGGTGTATAAACCTAGGGCAGTGAGCTGTGTGGGCCATCTTCCTACCACCATTGGGTGAGTGTTGCAACAGGGGTTAGGCCTTCAGACCCCGGCAAGTACTCCTTCCAGCACCACAAGCGCTCCGGTAGCAGTACAACCTGAGCTGACTGTCTTGCCCCTCTTGAATGTGTTTCTAGTGGTTGGGACTCTACCTTTCTATCCACCAAAGTGTCTAGAACGGGTGGCCATCGAATTGTGTAAGAGTGTATTACATACAGAGCTCTGAAGGTAATCTGCAGTCCTACTCTATGGTTCGTACTACTGTAACAACAACTGGTCTCGGCTGATGTACAGTAATATAATTTCAAGTGACCATAGGAAATACCTACAGAAAAGAAATCCTCAGTGAAAGGAACACTATGTATGTATGTATTAGGAATAACAAATACAGTGATGTGTGCTACCTCCTGATCACGCAGTGTGTGATATGGAAGTAACGTAACGTAAACAGGTGTAGGCAACTTCCTCCTACACTAACAAAGATGGTGAATGACTTTGAGGGCTACAAAAATAACTCAAGTCTAACTCTAACCAAGGGGCGTCTAGAAGAGACTTTACAAAAAGGGGACCACTCTTTTAAGAGCAGTGGGTGTAGTTGTCTCTACCAGCAAGTAGAGGCGGCAGCTGAACCAGGAGGAACAGCAGCAGAAGGTGTGATGGTGTATGCAGGCTTTACTGAAGAAGAGCGCCTAGAAGATGCTGATGGTGGTAGACGTCAATAGAGCTTCTGATAGCTAGTGGTAAAGGCTGCAGAAGCCTCTGGTAGGTGTCAATGGAGCTTCTGGCAGTTAGTGGTAGAGAATGCACAAGCCTTTGGTAGACAACAATGGAGCTTCTGGTAGCTAGCAGTGACACCCTCTATTGGCTGCTGAAGACTTGGTAGCAGTAGAGAGCTCCAGCACACAGTGTTGAGGCGAGCTACGAGCTACTGGAAAAGGAAATAACTCATGAACCCGGGCGTGCATGTGTAGGGCGTTATATAGTCCACTGGACAGGTGCACGCCGGGCTGGGGTGGGAGGGTGTGACGTCGCCTCATGACGTCCCTCTAGAGCGAGGCTGGGGTGGGAAGATCTAGCCATTGGACGGCGCTCTGCTTTGTGCATTCTTGGGCACGCTCGGCTTGCCCCGAGGCAGGTGACGGCTTGTAGGCTCTTAGCACGGGTGGAGGGTGGGGCGGAGGTGCGTCTTAATGGCTTTCGCAACCTTATATTCACATGTTTAGAATCACCCTCCAAGGTAATGGCAATCTAAGGACACTCATGAAAGATGTTGCCAGGTTTGACTCTTCCTCGGGTTGGTTTGATGAGTTGTAATCATTTAGTAAATAAATGGGAAAGCGGCACATGCCCAATCCCCCCCTCTCCCTCCCCGTTTCGATGAAGACTCCTTGGTCGAATTGTGGTGGAGTGGGGAATGTACAACTGTTCCCCGTCATCAGGAAGTTCTCATTGTGCAAGAAGGCCTGCCCCTGTTCCTCGTCGACGTTGCGAGATGTTTCCTGTTGCACAAAAGACCGGGTTGGAACGTCAGTGTCTCCGTTGCTCAACATTCTGTTTACCATTTGCGGTAGTTCCTCTAGGTCAAGGGTCGGCTTCATGGACGCTGGTTCGACCTCAACTCTTAGCTCTAGAGGAGTAGCAGGGTGGGGGGGGGATGTGCTCGTGGTGCTTCCACCTCCTTCGCCTGCGGTGATCCAGATTGTTCTGAAATCCAGCTTGGCCTGCGACGTGTTTGGCTAGATTCCCTATCCATAGGACTTTGCCAGAACACTTCACTACCGCTCGAGGTGGCCCAATCACGTCTGGCGGTGATCTTGTGCGCATAACTGGTAGGCGTCGAGGGCAGGGATCTGACAGAGACTGCTCCTCAGCACTTTGGTAAGTCTATTCTCCCACGCAGTGAATAGCTAGGCTCCCTGTCTGTTTCTGGTGTTCATGACTCTGGCCTCCTGGTTGGCCTTGGCTCGATTTCGGGAGGTGCCATTATCGGCAACAGGTCATTTACTTCATTGGGCTGCCAGGAGGGTTTGTTGGTGATAGCCTCATCCTCTTGGTCTGGTACTTCACCCAGCAAGGGGTGTATTTGGCCTCGGGTGACCTTCAGAATACGGCCCTGTAGGTCTTTGGCCCAGTAGAAATTCTCTTGTCTGCTTACTCTACGGTATGGTCCATCCCATTTGTCTCAAGGCCAGCGCTAAAATGGTTGCTGACTTTGCTGAGGGGATGACTCTTTAGCAGTAATGTCTTATGATGTGTAGTCTCTTGACTCTTTAAGCTCATGATTATTGTACTACAGTAAAACTTCGTTAATTCAAAGTTGATTAATTCAAAACATATATAATTCAAAGTGTTTATTCACCCCCAAATGGAAGAATAGGATTTTATATGCTTTTAAGTTTAGTTAATTCGAAATTCACCTTTTATGTAATTTGAAGATGGATTTCATCCAAAAGTTTATGTAAAGTTCAGATTAATTAATCAAAGCTATAATAATTATGATAATAAGTGTGCATTGCCTACAATGTCGCGGGTGTGCGCATGTAAACCAGCAATGGGTGGCGGCGCGGCAATCAGATGAAGCAACCACTGCCGCCGCCCGCCACAGTGATGTAATTGATGGTGCCAGAGATTTCACGTCTGCTGACTGGTTTTTGTTGCCTCTTCCGCCTGCTGAAGAGATGAAAAGATGTTACAGTTAATGCCACGCACTGCTGTGTGAAGTTAGCGAGAGTACGACAAAGAAAATTCCAGGCTGCCTGCTGTGACAGTTGCTTCTAAAGGGGGTGGGGTGTTTGAAGCAAGAGGATCAGAATGCAGAAAATAGGAAGATGTACAAAGTGGGAAGAGAGAAGAAAAGAGATGAAAAGAAAGTAGGGGGTGAAAGAGAATTTAAGAGCATTGACAAAACATTTGGTTGGGGGGAAGGGGTGGGAAGCTTGGTGCAGTGTGGGCATGGCGTAATGGTGGAAAGTGTAGTAAAGAAGAGAAGTGGTGTGGGTGGCTTAGCTAAGGGGAGGGATGACTGACAGCAGGTGGGCGGTGGCATGTCTTTGAGGGAAAAGGGGGGAGGGGCAGTACAAAGAGGAAGAAGAAGAAGATAAAGACTTTTTCAGAGGCCAGACCCAGCTAAGCGAGGGGTACTGCCTGACACAAAAAAATGCAGTGCACTTGGCTCCAGCACCCGGCTGGCTGGCCAGGCAGTGTGTGATTGAGACAACATTTGCCGGAAGTACATTCATAGTAGAGGGAGCGAGAGGATTCTGGCTACCATGGCTGCAGTTTTTAACCAAATTTTACCTTATATATATATTTGGCATAGCAAGTAAAGGCAACAATTACAATGCCTTTATTTTACTGCATTTAACATATAATTAATGACCAAGATAAATGCAACGAAATAATTTTTTGGGCTATTTCCTTCAAATTTTTGCCTTTTTTAAACCAAAAATGTTTGGTTCCGCGAAACAGGGTTGTAACTACCAGAAAGTAGTTATTCCCGGGGCTGCAGTTGTGTTTTTTGAAAAGAGAAAATGTGCATTTTTTTAATACACACAAACTTTTTTTTAAATTCGATAATTCAAAATCATGTAATTCGGAGACAAAAAAATAGATTCCGAGTACTTTGAATTATCGAAGTTTTACTGTATTGCAAGTTTGACTTTCCCATATAAGCACTTGTGCTTGATGATGGGGCAAAGTCGTAAAGTACAGTGTGAATGCCCAAAGCGCACGAATGCGTCACGTGTCACTACTGTATCAATTGTTAATGTATTTCACATATAACTAGAAGTAAATGAAAGATGACCAATACCATATTCTGACTTAATTCAGTTTTATAAACAATTTGAAAGCAGACATGGTGAATAAGATATAAAGTCCCTACTGCTAAAGTATAAGATAAACAAAAAATACCAATAAAATTTACACGCATTTCATTTTATGTATTTTAAATAATGTTGAAACAACATTCCAATGCTGTTACAGTTATATTATAGGATAGTTTTAATTTTCAGAACTACATTTCTGCAAACTTCAATTTCATGTATGTTAATGTTCTCCACCTCAAAAACAATTCCAGATTATTTGAGTTTGAAATATAAATTGAAGAATGAATAGAAAATGAGAGTGACAAATAACTGGAACATTAATACCAGAAACCTCCCACAAACAATACATTGTCACATATACATAATTTTTACATATAACAATGCTGAAAGTAACACATAATCAACTACTGCTATATTCCAGCATCCTACGAACATATGATTGCTAAAGAACAGAGAGAAAACACGAACCTGCTTCTGGACTTGGCCTGCTTCCGCTTATCCTCAGTCTTCTTGCGCTTCTTGTTGGCAACAAGAGATGGCGAGGCAGTCTTGGCACTGCGCTTGCCCCCACGGCTTGGCTCCGGCACCTACAAGCAGTCACTGTCACTCCAACACTGATGGTGTGCACTGCAGTGCTGACCACATGCCACACGTCTTGCTCACTACAGCTTCATTATCTCCATCCCAGTGAGCAGTATTAAAACACAATATGTATTTCTAACTACACTAAATACATAAACACACTGCAAGCAAAGACAACTTGCACAAGCTTTGACTGTAATTTATTTACAACAAAGAACATTTGTCATAGCATTTGCAAATGTGCAGAAGAAACAAGCATAACTTGTAGCATTGCAATACATAATAATTTATATTTTCAGGAATTATTTAAATTTTACATAATTTTGTAAAGGCTAGTAATTCATTAAATAGTTAGAAGATTGCTGCAATAATAATTTGTTTGTATTTTATGTATTTACGTTTTCTAAATTTATTATTTTATTTGAGTGATTACATAAGCAGTAGCAGACGTCATAGGAATACATTTCACCCTTTTCACTGCGTTAGTATGCTACACACGTAGTCGCCGTATTGCACTACATGATGAAACAACTAGAGTATAGAGGTCACATTGGCCAATGTGACCAGCCGCTCAAATATAATCCTATTGTTTCCAATGCCACGTCTGAGTTTGCAGACTATTTTCAGTTACCGCACCACGCGAGGCCACAATTGTGCAACGTTTATCTAATGAAATTTTCAATTGATATATAAGAAAAACCCGACCTTTCTCGTTCATAATTTGTCAGTCATTAGTTGAACAGTCTTCAGCGAGTGATCATTTCGCTCGCACTGACAAACCCCCACGACTTCAACCTTCTGTCTTCATTTCGGATATTTTTTAAATCTATTAAATTTATTTTCTGTCTGTGCGAAGAGTCGTTAGGGTGCAGAGAGAAAAAAATAGTGATTCTCTCCCGTCTTCGTAATTAACGATTCTCAAAGTGAGAAGTTTTGTTTGTGAAGGCTGCCATTCTGTAGCTTGGCTTTTTTCTACTGATAATGTCAATTCATTTTTGCCAATAAGTTTGAAGAGATGGCAATAAACTTTCAATGAACAGGATAAATGATATTTTATTTGAACAAACCCTTTACCTATTATTTTGTTCAGAATCTCGTACTTTCGACAGAGCTGGTTTTGAGCTAATGTTTACTCCAGACTCCACTAAGTGTCGTACAGGCAACATTACAAATGGTTCCCAACGTTTAGGCTCAAATTTCTACACACCCTGCGACAATGAAGTTTGCCGGCATGCAGTTCAAGCATGAACACCTGAACGCCAGCCTAGCAGTCGCCACACGCCGAAGTTCTCATGTCAACAAGCTGTACAAGCAGTTAACAGTTCCAGACATCATCACCATCCAGCCATCCAGTTTCCACACCACAGAGTTCCAGTGAACGAACAACAGTGCATCAAGTTAAAAATAAATTTCTTCGCCGAAGAAATCGCAGATATGAACAAGATTATAAATCGGTAAAATAATTTTTTCCTGCTGATAATATTGCCGTGAATTGTATACATACTGTAATTTTTTTGGGTAGACATTGTGCCCTAATATAATAATGATGGTTAGGTAATTCTGGCATTATAACACAAAAGTCAGAAATATGTGACCAGTTAAGCCTGCTCATAAAGTTAGTTAAAGAATTTGGGAAAGAGCATTCAATTGAATTTAATGATTTGAAATCAACACTAAACAATGGGCCGAGTACACTAGATAATAACAATAAACTTTTGATGGACTGTAAGATTGACCTAAAGATTAAATTAACAGATGATAGGGAGAAATGTGCAACCAATGCAAATCAGTGTGACAATAATAATGTAGACTAGTCAAAAGTTTCTAATAGTAAATGTGAAACTGAAAATGGCCAAAATAAAGTAAGAACTGTAATGTACAACTGTCAGGATGTAGAAATAATTGGAAACTAAATTCATACAGAACAATAAAGAATTTTGAGGATTAATACACAAAAAAAGTTTTAGGGAATTAAAGTTTAGGTTAGATTCAGCAGTTGTATTGCATCAACCAAGAGTATCTCCAAATATTTGTATTTCTTGTGACTGCTGAGACCACAACAGAAGTAAAATATTATTTTGAAAATGGGCGGTTGCACAAAAGGGAAAACCATAGTTATGTACTTTGTAAACTAAACAATGACAATATTGAACCCAATGTAAAGTGTTTGGACAAGTGTCAAAATTGTTCAATGTTCATACCTCATTCATAAGAAAACTTGTAAGGCAAAATATAAGATAGAAAGGCAACATTAAGGGGGTAACGAGTAAAAGTAAAATATATGTAGCTTCATGACAGGAATAAGAAAGGGGTAAAATATACTGTACGAAAATTTGTTAGGAAGAAAAGAAAATTGTTTAAAGTGAGAATGACGGGAACACAAGGAAAAGGAAGAAACACAGTATAGTCTGTGATTTCATATAATTTGTTGTGATTCTATTAGTGTTTATTCATATAACTTCATTTTTATAATGTGTTAACTTTTGTAATTCAAGATGAGAAAGTTTTATTGAAATTTGAAAACACTCAGTACTGTGATAAGACTATTTTGTTTCAATATAATTTTGGTAGGGCTAGTTGGAGCTTTTATGGAATTGGAAACAATTTGACGTGTGACGCCTTAGGGCTTTCAAGGATCGTCACCATGACAGATGATATTTGTTGGGTGCTACGTCAGGTGCTGCTGGTGAGAGGTTTTGAATTAACTTACTCTTTACGTGGTACTGGCACACGTCCAGTGTAAAGAACTGGCATGGTAGCTTTTTGGCAGGGAATGATGTCAGGCTCCGTGAGAACAATCTTTCATTTCAGATGGTTGGCAAGAGGCAGTATACCTGGACGACGCGTAACATATGGCTGCTTTCTGGCCTGTGTCAACACCGGCTGGCGGATGTGTGAGCTAGGCTGGATGCTGTAAAATGGCTCAGAGGTTGCGTTGATCGTGTATGTGGGTTCCACTGGGTCAATTCCCCTGATATAGGTGCTAGCAAATCCCAAGGATTGATCCTGTCCGCTTAGGTTCGACCACTTGGCATTCAAGCAGATGGGGCCAAATGCCTGGACTTCAAAGTGGATAGAAGTCCAAATGCATGGAATGAAGTGTGGCAGATGATGGCTCCCTCGAACTGCGAGAGCCACATAAATGCCTGGCGGGTTGTAGGATGGCGATGGCTTGAATGCACTGATGAAACTTTGGAGGTATGTCTTACTGATGACAATATCAATCCTCCACTGTCAAAGCAAGGGCTTCTTTCCCCCGTGAACCATGACACCAGGAGACAGCTCTGTCTGCTCCCTGGTGAGACATGACACTGGGGTAGTGGCCATTCTGGGCCATCGTAAATCTCCACTTTCCAGGGATTAGGGGCGAGCGACCGGATCTTAAATGGGTGTAAGGCTTATGCCCGGTGAGGCGTTAAAGTGTTCTCAACCACATCAGTGTAAGGAACTACCTCTGCTCGCCCTTCATTCCATCGGTGGAGCAGTCGGTCATGAATAATCCACAAGTGCCATGGAAATTAAGTAGTAACACAGGACAATCGTGTTGGCCCCATCAGAGATTCTCTCTGGTGACCGATCAGTGAGGTTGAACTCGTGCTGACAGTGGTTAACTCTGTATGCTGGAGAAGGTCTGGAGAGATTTCCACTCTCGTTGACAGGCCAGGCGGTGAGCAACAACCCGCTCCAGTTGTGCCCTGGAGAGGCACTAGAGGTATGGATAGAACCCCAGCCAGACCACACGCTTGGTTTTTTTAGTGCGAAGGTCTCAGAGCCTTTGTGGTAGGGAGGGGCCCGGATGTGCAGATGTGCCAGGTTTGGGCATTGGATCTGGCCAACTGTCACATTAATCTATAATGGCCCCCTTGCACCGCCTATTGCAATGCAGAAGCGTGGTAAGGTCTTGCGGCTAAGAGCGCTGTGTTAAAATACAAAAGTACAATGATTGAGAGGTCTTACTGTATGTCCGCTCAGGTACAGTGCAAATAAGGGATGAGTTTCCTCACTTAGACGTACTGGGTCCTGGAAGAGGTCCTTGGGTATCTCTGGTGTGACAGGTAACTGAAGGTGGTGCAGTGCCTGGACTTGATCCCTTGGTGAGTGTTTAGCAAGCGACATGAGGAGGAGGCAATGAGCACTTGTCTTACCTTCTCTTGGATACAACTCTGATGGGAGTAGGGCATCTGGACTGAATTCACACTCTCACATCCGTGAAATGACAGTAGGTGACGTATAGTCCTACTTAGGTGCAAGCCACACGTAGTGTCCGCTGACCGCAGGAGGTAACCCTATCCCAGGACTTGGCATCGGAAGCGGTAAGTACTGACAGTCAGGTCTCGCTGGTTGAGAGTCCCTGCATATGGGTGAGGGTCTCAGAAGCGAACAGTCTTCCCAGTCTCAGAAAGCACTAACAGCTGACACGGTGGGGAGAGTAACCGCTAATTAGGCAAGCTGGCCTTAAGCTTAAGAGTAACTAATGTCGGGGCTCTACCGTTCTGTACTCCGGGGAGCACAAAAAGGTTGGCCGTCCATTGTGCGTGTAGGTACAGCTGCAGGATTGTCTTCTATTTTGGTTGCCATAAACAGCTTTAGCAAGTTTTTTTTCCTCTCAGAAATGTGAAATCAGTTGAAATCTGTAAAGTTCCTAGCCAGCAATTGTTTCCAATTGTGAGTATTGTAACAGATAATGCCACCTATTTTGTGTCAACTGAAATTAAAAATCTTGCTTTTTCCTGGGAGCTAAAATTGGTGCAGACTACCCCTTATTAGCCTAAGGCAAACAAAGTGGCCTTACTGGCATTCCAAACAGGGTCCCATAAAGACTGGGATATAGCCTTATATCAGTTATCCTTGACTTTTAACAATGTTATTAGCAATGCGACCAAGAAGGTACCTGCAGAATTGTTCTTTGGGAGAAGTTTATTCCATCCATGAATAAATACCTGGGGGGCTTCACGAATTTTGCTGCAAGGCAGTAGATCTTAAGATCTGGAAGAAGTCTGGGAAGATTAAAGAAATATCATTCCAAATTATCTTCTAAGATTATAGTAGAGGTTCTGTTAGGATTTAACAGGGAGACAAGGCGTTTGTCGAAACCCATTATTTCAGTAACAAGGCGGCTAAGTTTAGCGGTAAACTTGCGCCGAAGTTTGTAGGACCTTTTTGTAGTAAAGCGTTTCTTGACACCTGTTACCGTTTTGTTGGAGGATGTAGCTCATCCTGGGTGCCAGAATAAGGCACATCTTTGGCAATTGAAACTTAGTACCCGTCATTGAGAATATAAGGTTTTTTTGGTAACCACTGAAGGGTTTATTCTTTGGTAGGGATGTGTAATAGTTTAAGATAATGTTTGTTGTTATTGATCATTACTTGTAGTATCATTGTGTTTCTTTGTGGTATTATTATCATGGTTTTGTGTTTTTAAATGCTGTGGGGTTGTCCCCAAGAGCTGGTATCTCTCGTTCATGCTCATTTTTATTAGGATTTAGTTTTCATTTAGGAATAAGGTATATGCAAGCTCGTTTTACTAGGGTTTTCCAGGCTCATAAAGTTTTAAGATGTATTTTATTTTGCACATTGGAAGTATTCCTGGATAGTAAATGACGTATGAATTTAATAACAGAATTTGCATGTACATAGCGAAATAGCCTCATAAATTTCTAGATTAGGGTCCCTAAAAATTTGTTTCCAATTGGGTTGCAATGAGAATATTATTGACCTCTAGTTGTGGCATCCTGGGATTGAGGAGAGACAAGTTTTCTCAGAGCTGACAACGGTAATGCTTGTGCAAACATGTTTTGTTTGTCCCGGTGCTGACGCTGATGCTGGAGTTGGTGATGACTGCTGCAGAGCATCCCACTCCATTAGTTCTTCCTGGAGAAGAGGTGTTTGGACCTGCGTTGGAGCTGGCCACTTCTGCTACGATTCTGCAACTTCTCCCATTGGGGGGGGGGGGGGGGGGCTTGAGAGACTCGTCTCAACCTAGATTACCTAGCACCATATCTGACTACACAAACTGCTTAATATGCGTGTTGGATTTGCTCGTATTTCCTGCAAGAATTTACAAAGTTATACTACAATAAACTTATGAACTACTACACCAACCTTATAACACATGTACGGCAAACGGTCTACGGTGGTAATTAGTCACTGTTAATTACCTCAGACCGGCACAGATGACAGGAGTGGCATAGTGACAGTGTCTGCGCGGTGGTTCCTTCACAACTGCCGTTCAACCTTGGCTGACCAGTAGACAGGCGTGGGCAGTGCCCACGTTGGTAGCAGGTCCCTGAACCAGCAGCTATTTCCCAGAATTACAGCTCGCTTCGCCGAACTGGCGGTGCTAGTGACATCATCAAGTGTGTTTATCACCACCATCTGCCAGAATGTGTCGACATGGCATGCTTGATTGATGTGTTTGAACTTTGAATAAGTACTTCTGTGTTCCAGCGGAAATGGCATGTGTAGTAACTGACTATACCATCTGGTTTCTTCGGCGACATCCTATAAATACCCCTTGGTGCGGCTGTTTCAGGAGAGATGGCACTCCGTGAGGATGACACTCCAGGCTAGAAGCTAAGTATCAGTACAATGGAAAGAAAAATAAAATGTTAATAATGAGGTAGGCTTTTATGGTGGAAATAAGGAAGGACCAAATTTGCAGGTCCTTATAGGAGTCCATAGGCAATTTTAAAATGGAATTTTTCCTTCATGTTTCAGGAAATAGAAAGAGTATAGAGGGCTCCACAAGCTTCATCAGAGTGCAAAGTGGACCAAACCCACTCCAAATGTCAGTGTGGATCACCTGGTCCTTGTGAAGGATCCAACACTGCCCCCACTGAAGTGGAAAACAGCACGAGTGGCTGCACTACATCCAGGACCTGATGGCATGGTTCAAGTGGTTTTCACTTACGACACCTCAAGGGGAGCTTACTAAGCCTGTCACCAAGATTTGTCATTTGCCAGTAGCGTAGAAGAACCCTAGGGATATAGAACATTTTTGTTTTGTGTTGTATATGTGTACTCTTTCAGTGGTACTCTTCTTAAAATTAGAAAACACTTATTTTCGGTGGGCGGAATGTTGGCTCCACTCACGTTTTTTAATTTGTGTTACTTGAGACATTTTTTAATACTGTATGTGACTGTCACACTAGCGCTGCGAGTGGTGGTAAACAGCAGTTACACAAAGTAATGGCGGACGGTTCGTATCAGTAGTTTTGTGTGCTAAACCATGCACTATCGCCGTCCCTCAGGTAGGTATAGTGTTCGTCTCCCATTTCGTCCCAACATAGCATTAGGCCACTCTCAGGTGACTGCTCATAGATGCTTCATGTCATTGGAGTGCAAACTACTCACTCAGCCTGATATTAGGTCTCTTTATGCTGATTTCATGGCAGATTATGAAGTCTCAAAGGATACCGAACACTCCATGCACTCTGTCCCAGAGCCCAGTTCTCAATATTACATAATTCCTCACCACTGAGTTATGAAGCCTTCTAGCTCCACGACTAAACTTAAAAGAGTTTCATTTGACGCCAATGTCAAAATGTCAAAAGGAGATTCTCTTAATGACTGTTTGTATTCAGGTCCCAAATTGCAAGCTGACATTTTGGAACTCATCTGTAAGTTTAGAACCCAGCCATTTGTCTTTTGTTGTGACATCAAACAAATGTATAGGCAAATTGTCATGCACCCTGACAGGAACCATCAGCATATTATATGGCGTTCAAACCTAGCAAAGGACATTAACGTGTATGAGTTGAGTACAGTCACCTATGGCGTGACAAGTTCTCCGTTCTTAGCCATCCAAACTCTATAGCAGCTTAGTATTGACAAAGGTCATGCATTTCCTCTGGCAGCAGCTGTGCTGCGTACTCAGACATTTGTTGATGATATCATTACTGGTGCTCCATCACTCGAAGAAGCTCTTGCTGTGCGGGATGAGCTCATCCAAATACTGCAGACGGGATGCTTTGAGATGCGGAAATGGGTTGCTAATCATTCCCAGCTTTTGGATGATCTTCCAGTGGCAGACTGTGAAACGCTCACGTTCACCAACGATTCAGCGCATGCTCATTGCATTTCGGAACTACAATAGAATGTCCAGGGAGAAGCTTTCTCTTATCACGTGGAAGGGAAGGTGCCGTTTTTCACCAGCGAGCGGTGTTGTCATATGTCGGTAGGATTTATGATCCTCTGGGATGGTTGGCTCCTGTTGTGATGTGGACAAACATCTTCCTACAATCACTGTGGCTACATGGACTTGGTTGGGATGACCCTCTAACCCCATCATGTTTGCATCCTTGGCAGCACTTCATGCATGGAATGATAAATGTGAACTATCTGTTGATTCCCCATCCACATGCACTAACACATCTTATGAGCATTCAACTCCATGGTTTCTCAGATCCATCAGAAAAAGGGTTACTCAGCTATTGTCCATATCCATGTAATGTATTCAGGTCATTCCACTTCAGACAGATTAGTTATGGCCAAGACTACAGTGGCACCACTAAAATGTATCTCTCTACCCCATCTTGAGCTTTGTGGAGCACACCTTGTGGCCAAACTCCTACATCATTGTCCGGAGCTTCACCTTCCAGACTGTCCTTACATGTCAGTATATGCATGGTCAGATTCCATGTTAACACTCGCATGGATCAGGAGTGCTCCACACCTGTTAAAGACGTATGAACCTAATTGAGTGTCTCAAATTCAGAAATGGACTCCCCTTAGTAGTTGGCAACATGCGAGTTCAGCTGACAATCCTGGTGACTGTGCGTCACGTGTGTTGATGCCTGACCAGTTTCCCCCTGATCACATCTGGTAGGCAGGTTCTCAATGGCTATGTCAGCCCTATTCCACATGGCCCAAACAACCTTGCACTGACACCCAGCTAGAAACCCTCCCAGATCTCAAATCTAGTAGAATGGCTGTCTTGGTTGTTATTCAAGATTAACCTTGGGTGAAGATGTTTCAGCGATTCTCAACATTGATGCAGAGTGTGCAGGTACTTGTTTGGGTAATGAGGTTTATTCGCAATGCTAAGAGGGAACATATCAGCTTAAGGGATCTCTCTCAGTTGGTGAATTTAAATTGGCCACCAAAAAATCTGCTACATGGTTCAACAGACAGCTCTTTTCCAAGAAATCAAATTATTAAAAGGCAACAAACCATGTTCACCTCGTATACAGCATCTTGCTCCATTCCTTGATCCAGATGGATTGCTTAGGTTGGGCGGGCACCTTGAAAACTCTAATCTTCCTGTTTGTGCTAAGTATTCTGTTAGACTGCCGAAAGACCATCATGTTGATCACCTACTCGTGAATCATTACTATATAATGTAACTGCATACTGGTCCACAGTTGCTGCAAGCTATGTAGACCAACAGGTTTTGGATTTTCTGCAGTCGCAAGGTGATTAGATCATGCATATCAAAATGTCTACGATGCTTCCACTGTTTGCCAAAAACCACACCCCAGCTGATGGGTAATCTTCCAGAACCTCGTGTTATCCCCCAGCCTGTGTTTCTCCATTCTGGAGTGGATTTTACTGGTTTCTTATCCATTAAGGTCAGCAAGATTCGAAAAACTCCGTCTCAGAAGGTATATATCTGTCCCTTCATCTGCTTGTCAACCAAAGCTGTTCACCTAGAATTCATTTCTGATTTATCTGCTGATACTTTCATTGCTGCTCTAGCTCGATTCATGTCATGCAGAGGTCTATGTGCTCATATCTATATGGATTGTGGAACAAACTTTGTCGTGGCAGCTGCTCAGTTTCAACTTACTGTCTCCAACTTGTGGCAGTCATCCTCCCCCCAAAGCTCCATCACAAGCTTTTCTCTGGCCAACGGGATCACTTTTAATTTCAACCCACCAGCTGCTGCTCATCAAGGTGTCCCTTGGGAAGCTGCTATCAAAAGTGCCAAGACCATTCTAAAGAGAGTAATCGGACTGCAAATATTAACTTTCGAAGAGTTCAAAACAGTTACAGCTCGAGTTGAAAGAGTTCTGAACTCTCGACCTCTCACTTCAATGTCATCAGAACTATCTGACCTCAGTGTGTTGACTCCTGGCCATTTCTTGATCGGCAGTTCTCTTCTAAGTTATCCGGAAGACAATCACGAGAAGCTTGGATAGCTCACTCGATGGAAGTTAGTTCAAGCTGTTAGCCAGCATTTCTGGACCAATGCCAAAGGTAATACAGTAGAACCCTGTTATAACGTTCCTGCATGTAACATTTTCCTGCATATATCACCATTATTTCATGTTACCACCATTTCTCCATAAGGCTTAATGGTTTAATTTCCTGCATACAACAATGTTCAAATTTTCATTTCCTACTTATAACCACAGTATTGCTTGCTGCATATCAAATGCAATCTCAGACATTGCCAATGCTGTAGCCTGCAAACAGATAAAGAAAACTGTTTATACTTGAAATATTAATGATTTTAGAGGAGTTGGTCCTGAAAATTACTAATATAACCAAGTGTAGATCAGTAAGCAAGCATTCAGAAAGCATGTCACTGTGATTAATGATGCTATGGTCCATAGAATTCAGATCAATGATATTTTTGCATCAAATGATTCAGATGAAGAAGTTGAACTTGAATAGCTACTTATATACAAAAATTATTACTTCAGAATTTTGTTTTGCTTGATGTGTTCCTGCAGGTGTAATACCTACAGTTTCCTGCTTATAATATTTTCCTGAATAAAACATTTTATTTTATTGGCCCCCTGAAAAATGTTACAACAGGGTTCTACAGTATCTCCATACCCTCCAGCACCATACAAAGTGGGCTGTCCCCCAGAAAAATTTGGCTGTTGGTGACCTGGTTCTGGTGCAAGACAACCTGCCACCCTCAAGCTGGTGTTTGGCAACAGTAGTGGAAGTATACCCTGGTCAAGACGGCTTAGTAACAGTAACCAAAGTGAGGACCTCAACTTGTGAACTCAAATTCCCCACTACCAAGTTGTATCCACTACCATTGGAGACTGTTTAATGACACTAACAATATCTCTAGTGGCATAGTTCTTTTGTTGATGTAAAATAGCTATTTTAAGAAGGCGGAATGTTTAAGTCTTAAGTGTTCAGATCCTCTGTGTAAAAATATTGTGACGTGGCGCAGTGGAAGAGGTGCACAAATTATGTGTGCGCATGAACTTCATCAACGGATTTTTTATCAGTCAACCAAGATGGCCAACCGGTGAGTGTCTCGTGCAGTGTCTGTCGCAATATTTGGGATTTATCCCCGGTCCTCTGGAAGATATGTGCAATTGTTTGTTTCTTGTCCTTACAACAGTAACACGATAAAACAGTAAAAAGTCACCAAAACTTTATGATCCAGTCAGACAACGAACAACACAAAACACCACAGACAGCACAAGTTTAAAAACACAGATGGCTTAATAAACAGTACCAAGTTAAAAACAGTAAAACGTCATACAATGTTTCTGTGGCTGCGATCTGCTCCCATCTTCAGGTGATAAACAATATGTTCCTCATTCATATACCGTATTGTGTTCTTCATTTTTGGTTACTCTTTTCATAGTCATTGTAGGCAATGGAGAGCCAATTAAAAACTGAATTCAGTTTCACCTAACCATTGCCATTAAACTTCAAAAATAACATTAAATTACTTGTTAGGACATTATACCAGGCACAGAACTTCTTGGCTGTTGAAAGTCGGGCAATCTGACTTGCTCCTCCACTAGCTGGTGCTAGTAGCCTATCACGGCTGTGCACTGTTGCCTAGTTTGCAGAGTTACAGTGCAGCAACGAGTCGAACATGTTTCTCAGATGCGCTCATCAAATCATGAAATATTTAATTAAAACAAGGGAATTTTTTTGAAAGAAACTCATTTTGCTGAATAAGTAGGTGAAAATCCTACCTATGTAACTTTAGCTGTACGTGTTTTACATTATTAAGGAGTGTGCATAACAGTTGGCATAAACTCACAAATGTTTTTTTTTTCCAGAATAGAGGATATTCTTTGGTCTTTCAGTGACAGGGAACTATATTTCACAGCTGTATTTAAATCTGCCTGCCTTGCTTTGAAAGCAGGTGATAAGAAAATCTGAATCATGCTTAGTCGACACGAGATAATGTGTAGCACAGCTGCCTCATTCCACCCACTGGTGGGTATCCACTCTGTTCTGTAGCTTCAGTTCTGCGACAGACTTTAAACATTTCTCATAGCTTTTCAGTTGCTTGGTGTAAAATTTTCGCTGAAATTATGGCGCTAAGTAAACCTTGTGATATCACCAGCAGTTGTGAAAAGGAAGTCGTCTACAAAAAATGATGATATATAATCATTAGTGTGCATTACCTTTTTAACTAAATTATTAAACTACGAATTTTCCAAAGGTGCGAATTTGAAACAAAATTAGCTGTTTGACTGTGAGTGCATGTCACATCAGTGAACACACAGTGTGATGGATATGCATTGCTTTCACGTTGAAGGCAACATTTATGTCCAAAAAAAGTCAGAACACGAGTTAGGTTTTTGATGACTACCAAAGAATACCTTCGGAGAACTGTGTTAGAATTTTTGAATACAGGGGAAAATTCCGGCAACAAAATAAATTGCAGCAGCAATACATAATGATTTCAGCACGTTCCATGACAAAATCATTGCATTTTTTTTTTTATAAAGAAATTGAATAACAGGAGGAAGTTTGTAATGGAAAGACATGATATGCACGGACAGGGAGAAGGAGCTTGTGCTGCCATTGCAAGCTACATCAACTAAGTTGAAATACTTTTTTTCTATGATACAAACAACTGCAAGCAAATGACAATTGTTACATTTATGTTTAATAGCTGTTGCTAGTCTGTAAATTTAAGTATCTAATCATTTTACTACAAACTTAAGATTTCAGGTGTTCAACTGCTGAAGGAAATTTCTAATAGACATAAACTGTAAAATATATCATGTATATAGTTTATTGATTTCTCTCTACTATATTTAAACGTTTCTTTATATGTAATTGTAATTTATAACACTACAATTCAGATTTTACTACACACATACTGTGACGTGACATACGCTTGATAAATGTGGCAACAGGGCTTGGCAACGCTCACCAATAGGCTGACACTGAGCGGCAAAAAATTCTGTGCCTGATATAATACTGATTTTGAAGATTTTGTTAAAATTTAAGTAACAGGCAATCTGACAATATATTTATCAAAACTTGCTTCATAGTGGTCACACCAAAAACATTTTTTTATAAACCAAAGAATATTCAAGTCTAGAAACGAGATAAATTTTCATGAATAAAACTCAAATACTGAAATTAACATACATTCTGGTATGAAATAAATGAAAACAATTTTCCCTCAGGAAAGCAAGCGTTACTAATATTTGTATGGTTTTGCTTTACTTTTCCAAGGGTTGTGTCTGAAGGATTTTCCTGAAGAAGAGATTTGGACGCCTCTTACAAGTGAGGTCTTGAGAGGAAGGTTTTTCCTGATTTGTCTGGTTGTACCAAATGTGCAGCTAAGTTTTCTTTGTATTGCTGTGTCTTATCTGATACCTTCAGTCTACTCTTGTGTCTTTGCTCTGTACACCAAAATTTCTCTTTTTTTAATTTAAGCAATTGTCTACACACAGGTAGGACATATCCACAACCCAAATATTATTTACAAGTCCAATTAATATACAGACATACATACAAAAATCAAGAGACAATGTAAGCGAGCAGATAAAATCTTGTACTGCAGCTTCAACAACACTCCTTGGAGATATCACGACATTAAAAACAGTGATGAAGTGAAAGTGTTACGTCTTGAGATGTGTAAGAATCTTTTATACATTTATTTCCCCTCTCCCCAGGACTACAACAGCATTTCTCAAAATTAAAAATTCCCTGGTTTCTCAGTTTACCCCAATCTTTCCCTTGTTATGAACAAATTTTAAAAAATCTTCAATTATCTTTTGAGTTTTCCCCAACATTTAACATTAAAATAATGAACAGAAACCTCATTTATTTCCCTTCTAAATTTCTTAAATTTCTCTACACTTTCCTTGTTTCCCTGACTTCCAATTATTGCCCAAGATTTCCTCATCACTTCTCTGACAAGACTAATGTAGTACATACCAGTGTAGACTCCGGGGTGTTGGGTCCGGACTTTACGGAGTCAGGCTGAAGGGTTGTAGTCGTAGAGAGCTGAGGAGAGGATGGAGGAGATAATGCCTCCTCCCCTCCACCCAGTACGCTGGGCCTCGTCTCCCTCAAGGCAGTCAATTCACTACTGCTCACTGGCACCCTGCTGGTCAGCACTGTCCACACACATGCATCAGTTGCGCTGCCACACTTTCAGTCAGGTAAGACATATACACACATACTCATATGCAAGGTACACTGATTTGACACACAACTTGCACTTCTTCTTTGGTTGCAGGAGTCTTGCTGGTCACATCAGCGAGCCAGGCTCCCGTCATTTACGTCCACGTCGAATCCCACAAGGATCGCACTCTTAGAGTTTAGTTCTGGAAACACAACTGATGTTAACAATAACAAGTGGGTATTATCAGGGTATTTCCATTTTCCCCACCAATGAATTCCATCACTGCTCCGACCAAGGCTTATTTCAGGTAGACGCCTAGGTACATGTTGCACCCACACTAAAATAATTCCCTTCCTACATATCACAATTTTCTTTACTCTGCTTCTCGCAACTATTTTCTCCTTTTGACTATAAATTTGTGTCTCAAGAAGAAAAAGAAATTGGCTCACGAAAATTACTTTCAAACATTCTCCATAAGGAAAAATAAAACCTTAATAAAACAAAGTTAAATATGTTGGTAGATCTTCAGAGATGAATTTGAAAATCATGGCTTCAAGTTCATTTTGTGAATTTTTTGAGAAAAATAACTATTGTTTGTGAAAACAAATTTACAAATAAATGACTGTAAAGATTCACTGTGAGGTGCATGCTGCCTTCAACAGAAACAGTCGCAGCAGGAAATGCAATTATTTCAGAGCTACCTGCGTCTCATCACATGCCCATTTGTTTAAGAAGAGCAAGAGGAAAAAGCAAAATTTGACATGAAATATAAGTTAACTCCCCATTTTGTATATGGGGCCATTGTAGGTCACCAACATGACCTTCTAGCAAGAGCAAAGAAGTGTATTGCTAAATAATGCCACCAGGGTGTACAGTCACAAATGACTGATAGGCTGTTCATGGGCAAGGGAAAACTTTTGAAGATCTAATTACTCTTTTCCTAGCAGCAATTCTTTTTCATTCAGACACTTTTTAAAGAAATATTGCAATATAAGTAATAAACACAGTGTATATATTTCGCCAGACTCAAAAGCTACAGTCTAAAGCTACAATAAAATATATTTATGGAGTATTATTTCAAATGGCTAGGCTTCAAAAAGAGCTCACGTTACCTGAATAGGCTATAATCAGAGTGCACAGTAAAATCTGTATAATTTTTAAGTGTTAATTCAAAATTCTAAAATAATTATTTTATTTTATATGCATTACAGTTTTACATTTTATGCTTTGAAGTATTATTAGTTTGAAATTCCACACAACATATAAATTAAAGTAAAATTTCTCCTTGGTGTATGTAAAACACTAGTAATTCATTAACACTACAGTAATTATATTTTTGTGAGACAAAATGAGCCCCCTTACACATGCAAACAGTCGGAAGCAGGCGGTGATGCTTTCGGCTGCACATGGTTGCCTTTCATACATACGCACATCTGTTGGCAGTGCAGACAGCAAGGCAGTTGGCTCATGGAACAATCATTCGAAGATATAAACAGTACCCTGTGATGTTAAGAGCTTAAGAATTAGCAGTTAAATAGCTTTTCTTGTTAAGCAGTATATTTTCTCTTTCACGTAAAAACATTCTCACCACATCACATCGTAATTAGCTAGTGGCCGAAAGTCCACTTATAATCCACCAGTGACATTTATAAATGCTCACCACAGTGCTAGTGTCACATACACGAAGATGTAAATTTCTTTACACCAGTGTCATGTTTAGTATGCAAACAATCCCAACAGGATCAGAACCCAGACTCTCACAAGAGCATCCATGAAGATTCACTGTAATTTTCTAACCTGATTGTACATGATGTGTAGCTGATGTCTAAGAAATTTAAGTATAGTTCACTTTGAAGTGTTTTGTGTACCTTGTTATACCGACCAAGAGTCAAACCTAACACTCTGGGCCACAGAGCTTCCTTAAACATTATCCAAAATTATCAATCTACAATGGGAACAATTCTGGGTTTAATTATTGCTTGAGTGTTTATATGTTGTATTTCTGGTGACCTCTGTACGCATATATGTTCACGTTAAAATCCTTGATTAAAGTGCACTTGTTTGTTACACTAGCTAGCCAGCCCGGGTGACGGGAGTCCAGAGGTTAGCAACCTTCCAATATGTCACACGTAACTGTTTTGCTTGCTGTGAGACCCGCAGATTGGCAAAGAGTGATACATTTTCTCAAAACTAATGCACCACAGCAAGCAACATGAGAGTTTGTATTCAACCCCGCCTTCCACGAGTAAGGCTTTGCAAATACTTATTTTTCCCCAGTGTTGTTTTTAATGTGCCATTTTTTTTTGTGTTTCTTTCCACAAGTTAATTATGTTGTAATAAGTAACCACAACAATATGCTACTTTTTATCAACGGCACATGTAATAATGGAGGACATGGGACATCCAGTACGCGTAGCTCCCAACACTAATTCTCGCCACAGGGGGAAAAAACAACAGACCCTCGCTCTGGCTTCCCAGGCCATGGAAAGAGAGACGAATTGCCAGTATCTTGGACAGCGATAGCACGTACGGGGAATTTTCCCATTGCCAACCCCCGGGCCGGCGCAATATGGCTGCTGGCTTGCGCTGGCATTTGTGGCTTCATTTGTCCGCAGTCACAGGACAAAAAATATTCTCGGGATGTGTTTATCCCAGTGGCTGTGGTCGTCCCAGACGCTCAGCAGCAGGATTTTCTTTATTTTTTGGTTCCTGTGCTCTGTCGGGTTAATTTGGGGGTGGTACAGTGAAGTGGTCCATGTCTCCACCCTTCTCTCTTCGCAGGCGGCGAGCCACTTCTGGCCGATGAATTGCATCCCGTTGTCCATTAGCAAGCACTGTGGATAATCCCACAGAGGAAATATTTCACTTTCAAATTTCCGGCTTATGTGGTGCGTTTCCTGGCTGGGCAGGGGAAAGGCTTCTACCCAGTCAGAAAAGAGGTCTGTAACCATGAGTAGATAACAGTATCTGCGAGAGCTGCGAGGATAGGGGCCCATCAAATCTGCCGCTACGTGTGTCCAGGGCTTCTGTGGGCATCATGGTTTGGCCATTGGAGGGTGTGCAGGGTACACTTTTCCACTGCAGCATTTATCGCAACTTCCTACGTATTGTCTGATATCTCGGCTCATCCCGTCCCAGTTGTAATGGCCGGCGATGTCTGCCAGGATTTCTTTGGTTTCCGGATGAGCTGTTCCGGGGTGATAGTGGTGGCAGATATCAGCGCTGAGGGCTTTAGGTACCCAAATTCGCCATTTTTCCCCGGCTGTCCGTTGCACAACCATGCTACCTCGTTACGGAGTTCGAAGCATCTTGGGTGCGTTTTGAGTAGTCCCTGGATTTCAGGGTCTTGCTGTAGATGGGCCACTATTTGATCCCAGCAGATTTGGAGTTGCATTAAGCGGATCTGCTCGTCGGGGCGAACTTCTGGTGGTTGCGGTGGTACCATGCTATCCCAGTCTTCCTCGACTTTCGGAGGCGAAGTCCAGGTCTGGCTGGTGGGATAGGGTGTCAGGTAGGTCATTTGTTTTCCTGGGACAGTGCTGCACCGCAAAGTCAAATTTGGATAAAAACATGTACCATCTTCCCAGTTTTGCCTTCACTGCTTTTGATTCCCGCAACCACTGGAGCGCCTTGCTATCAGTTCGAAGGATCAAATGAGTACCTTCTAGGTAGCACCAATATTTTCACACCACCCATATTACCGCCAAGCATTCTTGCTCGTTGATATGATAGTGTTGTTCGGTTGCGTTCAGGTGAGTGCTGGCATATGCTTCTACCCGCGGGTGTCCGTTTCCATCTTCTTGGTAAAGGACGGCTCCAAGGCCATTTTGGCAGGCATCGGTCTGGACTCCTTGGGGCCGGTGGAGTTGTCTGACGTTTTGGAAGCTCGGTTTCAGGGCGTGAAACACCATACGATGCTCTGGTTCCCACCGCCATCTTGTTTCCTTTTCTAGGAAGGGGTGCAGGGGTGCCATCAGACTGGCATAATCCGGTATTAAGTCTCAGCAAGTTACAAAGACCCAAGAATCGCCCGAGTTGTTTCTTGGTAGTAGGCTCGTCAGCTTCCTGGATGGCTCTTATAAAGTTTGCCTGGGGTAGGTTGCCACTCAGCGACACCACGTGTCTGAGGTAATCTATTGAGGTTTTCCCAAAGTGACTCTTCGATAGCTTGGCCGTCATGCCATGGATCTCGCGGCATTCGAGTACCCGTTGCAGGTGTATCAGGTGCTCTTTCCAGGTCTTGGGATATATGATGACGTCAAGGTATGCGAAGCAGAACTGTCCAATGTATCCAGTTAGTATTTCCGACAACATGAGCCTCTGGAAGGTGGCTGGTGCATTTTTCAGTCTGAAGGGCATGATGCAAAACTGTAGAGTTTTGCCTTCAGGGCTGGTAAATGTGGTGTAACGTCAGCTGTCCGGGTGTACGGCTATTTTGCCAATACCCTGATTGTAGGTCGGAGGTACTGAAAATCTGTGCTTCTCAGATATCGTGTAGCATATGAGCCAAATTGATAGCCGGTGGAGCAATGGGATGAGTGACGTAATTTAAAGCCTTGTAATTCACATAGAACCGCAGCTGCCAGTCCTTCTTAGGTACCAACACAACGTGTGAATTGTAGGGTGAATCTGACAGCTCGATGACACCCTGCTGTTTCATTTCTTTTATATGATCCTTGATTAGTTGGCTGCGCCTGGCGGATACTCAAAACGGCTGATTGTATATGGGCTTGCTGGTAGTCTGCCATATCTCATGCTGTATTGTCCTGGTCTGGCGAAGAGTCCCTTTGGTTCAGAATGCCACTGTGTGCTCGTCCTGAAATTGTTTTAGTTGTTTGAACCTGATTGGATCCCACTCGTAAATTTCGGAAGCCAATAATGGTGGTGCGACTTCGGCCTGTGGGCAGTGTCCCAGTTTACGGAGACTCAGTGTTTGTGGCCTAGATGCACTTTGTTCTGTACATGGTCCATTATGCATTGTTGTTGCCAGAGCCATGGGTAACCTAGTATAACCATCTCCTGTAGCCCAGGAACGACAATAAACTTAACAGTGCTAGTTATTATCAGTATGGGAAAAGCGAGCATGACTCTCCCATCCACTGCCAGAATGCAGTCAGGTTTGGCCATCCGGATGTTTTTCAGTTGGGGCGGTAACAATTTCCATTGTTCGGCTGACAATAAATCGCAGCGGATAAAATTTCTGGTGGCCACCAAGTCAAGTAGTACGGACATACTTTGGTCATTTAACATTATCTCTACATGGAGAGGTTCGGGTGGTTCGGTCTCCTCATCCATTAGTTAGATGATGGGCCCTTGGGTTCCAGCGGAGTCGGCCCATTTGATCTGCCGGCGTCAGCGTTTCCTGCCAGAGAGCATCCCTTTGGCGGGTTGAGTGTGGGTCGCAACCCACTGGTTGCGCTCCCTTCTTCCCAGCGAGTGCGCGTGGCTCCAGCTGTGTTGGGCAGTCTTTGTGGAAGTGATAGCCAGAACAGAACCAACACTTGGGGAGATTGCGCGCCGGTGGCACGGGTGACAGTGCCTCGACCTTCTTCTCTGTCTTCTCTGTCATTCTCTCTGCCTCCGGAGATTTGCTTGCTCTCGGGCTTTCGAGACAAGCCTGCGCGCCTGCAAATTTCTCTCAAATTCTCGCACATTTTCTAGCAATGCTTCTATGTCTTGCAGTTTTGGTAAAATTAACAGATTTTGCATCTGGTGCTACAGCATGCGGGTGATGTGTCATACACAACTTTCCTCATTTTCCTCTGGAAAAATGCACCGGAACATTTACACCTTCTGGCAGATAAATATTACAGTTTCTTCCCAGAGGGACTTGGTCTGGCTGCAGAACGCCATTGTTAAGTTGGCTAGAACCTCCTCGCCGGTGAATTCTGTAGCTAGCCGGTTCCGGAATTGTGTCCACTCTGTTATAAATTCCCCATACTTCACCCACCAGTCGAGTGCTTTTCCTTTGAGGCGGGCTTTTGTGAGTTTAACCCACTGTTTTTGTGGAGTTCCTTGTTCCTTAAATTCTTTCTCGCAGTCTGTTAAAAAGGAAAGCGGGTCTTCATGTGGTCGGCCTGCGAAGTTCGGAATTTTGAGTTCCCCGGCTGAATGGCATGTTTCCGTCTTCTTCCCGGGTCCAGGATTATGCGGCCGGTATTCTGCGGATCGTTGGCAGACGTCACATCTGTAGACCAATCACGGTCGAGTTACTAGTTCGTCTGGCCAACCTATGCAGACGTGATGGAATGTTTCTGTGCATATAATGCATCTCAGGGTGTACTGACCCTACCCCTGGCAGGTTATCCAGCAGCAGTATGCTGTCTGGCATGTCCATTGGTCTTCCCACCAGTATTCAAGGCCATCGGTGTGTCAGAAATTATCATCCCAGCCTAAACATGCGTAGTGAAACTGGCGCTGGCAGTGTGTGCACTCGATTCAATGAATCCCTTCCCCTGGGCATTCTGCCCTGGCACATCTGGTGTTCGGGAGATCATCCACAGTTTCTTCTAAGTGTTCCCGCACTACCTCAGTATCCAACATCTTTGAGATTTTCTTGAGCGCCACGGAGTATTTTTTGACTCCCCAAAGTCTGGTCTGGGTTTCTTTTGCCACTGCTAGTTTTCTCGCCTCGGGGTCTGCTGACCTGACCTGGCCTAATTTGTTTCCAAATTCGACAGGCACCCCACATTGGGCACCAAGAAATACCCTTCTTGATGCACAACAGTCCCGGCTGTCAGACTGTCCCCGTCCCTAGGTTACTCGACGACGCTAGGCGAGTCGCATCTCAGTTTGCTTACTATGTTCTGAGCACAGGGGCCCACCGGGTGTATAACACGGGTCTAGTGAGTCGGTGACTTGGTACAAAGTCGGGCTCTGCGACCTTGATGCGGCGAGGTGCGGGCTTTGGTAGTGGTGCAGGAATATGGCAAGTGGCTGGAAGCTTCTCTGCACACTTTTGGTTTCTGTAACCGTGATTGCACTCAACTGGGGGGTACTCTGCTCAGGTATGGGAGCCGGCTGCGGTTTTGGTGTGCTGGACTGACATATGCCAAATAGTGCCTCACGTACTATAGGTTAGTATCCCTCCGCTATCCTGGTGGGCGGCTCGAACAAGCTCATGGGTGTGACTACGGGTGCTGGCATGGTGAGGCGTCTCAGTAGTGCAGCTTGCTAATGTGGACTGAGCAACCCAAACCCGCTGGAAAGGATACATAGTCCCTGGGGAAGCTTAGCAATAGCTCTCGCCTTTCTGGCCCATCTCTCAGCTCCACCCCTATGGGTGTAAGGCATGGTATAAGATTGGCGCTGCAGGAGGGTGGCAACTGACATGTCAGTGTTCACATGTAGGTGCAAATTACTGTCGCCAACACCGCCTCACTCTCGACGACTCTACCAGGTAGAGCCGGCGTGGCTGCGGGGTGATGGTTGCGAGAACCGCATGGTGTTGTCCCGTGGGGGTAGAGTTCCCTGCACTTGGATGCAGCCCTCTCGGCACCCCTAGGGAATAATGAGAGTTGAGCACCTGGCTAGAAAGTCTATCCCACCAGGAGCGTACCTAGTGTTGTGGATCTACCGTACCTCCCATGTGGTGCAAGGAACGAGTAGCCTTCCAATAGTGGTGAGGTGAGGATCCATTTGTTACTGGTCTCCCTGGGCTCGAAGAAGATTCCCTCCTCGGCTCCACAAACGGGGGTGGTGAGGAAGGGGTGACTTTCAGCCGGCAAGCCAATTTCCAAAGGACGGTATCTTAGTATCATGGCTCTACCGTTCACTGCCGGGGCAGAGAATGGGTGGCCTTCCAAGGATGTGCTGTTATGTTGTTTAGAGTGCGTTCAGTAAGTAACAAAACCTTGTCTCTTGCCAAATCCTACAGCTCCGATATTACAGGAAAGGCGCTTGGAGTGAAAGTCAAGAGAACTGGTAGAATCTGTGTTTATTTAACCAAAGTGAAATAAACACAGATGGCAGAGGTTCTATCTCCTAATTTCCCCACAGGCTATATGGAAGGTAAACACCCTATTGTACTATTGGGGAAGGCGCCCTATGCAACAGCTAGCAGGAAAGGCAGTTAGCTTGGTGCGTGTACTTCCTCAGGGCGAGCTCTACTCTAAGGTGTGTCCATAAGGGACCAAATGTGTCTAAGTGTTTGAACTACCAACAGCTGCTGGTTCTTTCTTCGGTTAGGCGCTGGAGAGGACCTTCAGCTCCATGAGGAGAGTGGTGAAGTTGTTTAGGAGAGGTTTGAGCCTCAGCACCAAAAGTTGGGGCGATGAGATTTCAGGAGAGGCGATTGAAAACTGAGCAGAACTGACCATGGGAGGCCGGGATGAATCTCCTTATATACTCCTCGGCCATCCCTTCTTCCACTGACATAGGACGTCTGGAGAGAGGGAACAGCAGGTGCAAGCCCAGTGCCTAGATCCTCTGAGCATGCTGTGTTGTGGAGTGTGGTAGTATCTTGGCATCTCACATGTGGCTGCATCCCGCGACACACTGCTGAACTCACCACAGACCTCTTGTATGGTCTCAGTGGCTCATTGGGGAAAATAACAATTAATTATTGTGACGTCTGTCCTGGCACGGTAGGTAAGAAAATCTTGTAGACAGTGGCGGCAGCGACGTGACTCGTGGACAAGCTGTCAGGAATGCAGTTGCGCTGATGAGTAGAAGTCATTTAGTATTAATGAACAAGACTTCATGCATCAACACGTTATTTCAAAAGAGGAATTTCACTGTTGTAGGTTACGCAGAGTTGATCAGTGGTAAAGAAAATCCTCCTTCCCTGTAAGTAACGTAAGATTAGAGAGAATAGTTATTTTGGCTAGCTGTTGTATCTTACTTAAGAAAAGTTAGGAACTCCCTGTAATTGCATAAATGACCTACTTGTGGAAACCACCTGGCTCTATTAGTGTACTGAGGCAAGTGCCTTCTGTTATTACGCAATCCAATGACAGAAACGTAGAAAGCCGAGAAAAACTAAGTCTATAGGACGTTCACGGTAAAGTGAGCACTTTTTAAGGCCTTCCAAACATGCATTAACCACTAATAAATATGTTTTATTGCAGGCTTAGATGTTAATTTTTGAGAGTGGTGAATTGTACACACTGTGTGCATTAGTCAAATTGCATTGTTTATATTAAAAAGAGGCAGAAAATTACAATTGGCTAAAAGAAAAACTTTAGCAAGGCCTTAAAAAGTGCTCACTTTACCGTGAACAGCCTATACATATATGTAACCTAGATATAAGAATTAAAAAAATTAAGTAACCTGTATTTAACCAATGTCAAGAAAGAAAATTAGTGGAAAAATATAACCTAGTTTAAGAGCATTATGTTCAGCAAACAGCTGAAACCCTAGACGTAAGAATTCACGTGCAAATAGTACGCCTAAATAAGTGCAAATCCTGAGTGAATTATGTTAACCTGTACGTGCTTTGAAAACAGTATGCTTTCTTATGTCTTTCTATTCAAACCTGTATGAAAACCCCCCCACCCCGAGTAGTGTAGGGTGTAATAACATTTTTTCTTAAAAACTCACACTTTTTTTCAATGTAAATAGTTTACCGTGCGACAGCGCTGGCTGAATACCAGTTAAATTGGTTCGCAGGGGCCATGGTACACTTTCCCTATTGCCAATCCTTTGCGAGTGGGATTAATTTTATAAACACTTTGTTAGCTACACTTTTTATTCTCGAGGACAGAGATAAAAATGTAAGCAACTTAAAAATAACTTGTGCAAGTTATTTATTGTACAACCCGCTGTTTAAAGAAATTTTCATTTACTACTTGGTATGTGAACTGCCCTCGAACTACGAAGGTCTAAGTTCGAAAGAAAAACGACCTGTTCCCGTAAACTTCCCTTCCAAAACTCTCTTCCCCTTGCTGAGAAGTAATGATGAGAAGGCAGCACAGCAGAAACGAGATAACATGGCTCCACGCGCCAACACCCATCCCGCTATGCACTGAAGAGGGAGAGAGAGAGGAAGAGGAAGAGGGGAAGAGACTGTTAACCCGCTGATAATAAACATATGTTGCGTGACCCAGAGACGGGCACACTGAACCCAACAACTGGCAGGGCTAGAGATAGAAGGGGCGCATGCCTAGAGATGCAACAGCAGTAACACGACAGGGGCAACCACACCTCACATGAAGCAAAAGTGGTCTTGTTTGAGATGGGTCTTCGTCGCTTCAAGGGGTGACAGATTAACGCGTGCCACAATGCTGCGCAGCGCGCTTGCGCACTCTACGGGCAACTTCACCCCATCAATGAACAGGCAAGAGCTCAGGGCAAGTCATAAACAGTGACATAGTACTTTCCACGTACCAATTAAAGGAACTCATCGTGTTGGACAGCCTCGGACGTAAAAATGATTAACGCGTTTAATTATGTATTGTGATGCCTGCCCAGAATTCAGCATGTGATTACCACCCCTTTTAATAAATACAATTTTATTTGACGGACCACTACCCTGAAATTATCTGAGGAAGAAGTTCCAGCAATACCTCAGTATCTCAGCACCTCTGCTGCCCTGTGACATCACACCTGCCAGCCTCGGGCCGAGGTGGATAAATTTGTTGTTGCCTCCTCGCAGAGAGATAAAATGAGTGGCGCCGCCACAACCCACCACAACCCTGGTAAACCAACACCTGCGATGAAAGGCTATGCTACCCCGCACCCCCAGAAGATCACTGTTCCAAGGGGTTTTCTAATATATAAGGAGGAACAAGCACGCCTCTCGCTAGAGACGCCGGGTAAAGTTTGGTTTAAAACTGCAGCTGTGGTAGCCAGAACCCTCTCACTATCTCTACTATGAATAAACTTCCGACCAATGTTGTCTCAATCCCACTCACCCTACCTGGCCGGTGTTTTTGTGTCCAGCAGCCCCTCGCTAAGCTGGGTCTGGCCTCTGAAAAGGTTGCCTCAGCTTCTTTGTCTCCCTCCCCTCCCCCTCGCTGACCATCTCATCCCTCCCATTAGCCACACCGCCCACACAGCCCCAAGCTTCCTTCCTGCCTCCAACTGTCACAACAGGCAGCCCAGAATTTTCTTTGTTCTCCTCTCCCAAACATCACACAGTGTGCAGTGCGCATGACACTGTCACATCTTTTCACCTCTTCAGAGGGTGGGAGAGGCGACGAAAACCAGTCAACAGACTGAAAACTCTGGCACGGTCATATAAAATCCTACTCTTCCATTTGGGGGCGAATATATACTTTGAATTATATATGATTTTGCATTAATCGACTTAGATTTGAGGTATTACAGTATACACACCAAAACATGGTAATTTTTGTATCATAAGAAATTAATAACCTGACTTAATTGTCTACAACTGATACTAATGTATCGACCCAATACCATACCCGATACCGATACATCGGATAAAGGTGAAGCATCTGTCGATACCGATATTTAGTATCGGTATTGGAACTACTCTAATTTTAATAACGTGTTGTGGGTACCATGTTGCTAATGATGTGGTTCTGAGTGAACTGTAATCTTGAATATTTTATGTTTCTGTTAATAATTATGTGGAGTAAAATCCCTAACATCGACAAACTTTTATTTTAAAGAGTTTTATGACAGGAATAGCCAAAAAAAAATTTGAATGTGGGGAAAATAAATATATTTTTCTCAGATTTGGTTTTGAGAAATAGGGGTGTGGCCTGTAATATGGGGTAGCTTGTATTCATGGAAATACAGTGTGTGAAATAACGCTCAAAAAAGTAAACAATATGTACACCTACTTGTATCCTGACTGACAGCTGTTGGACTCCTCTCACTGGGTTTTTCATCAAGCTTCTGTGCCTTCTGCTCACGCATGTTCTCAGAATTCACACTACGAATAATATCTGGAGTCGAGAACAGTACAGAGTCAAACTCCTTCTCCAGGTAGGCTGGTGCCTTGCGGTTCTCCCGCCTCGGGTAGCGCTTGGGACCTCCTTCATGGGCTTGGACGAGTTTTCCTGGGGAAGGCAGCACTGCAGGGAGGGTAGGTACTCTCTGTGTTAGTTGTGCAGGGGCCGTGCATGGCTGGACAGTAATCACCTTCACCGGGAGGGACTGCGACTGGATCTGAGGAGCCTTGTTGTTGACCTGCAGCTTCGGTCTGACCTGCTCTTTCATTTCTTTCCTGAGCGACTCTTCTAGCACAGGCACAAGGGGAGACGGCAACTTTGCTGGCATGTTTCTCCTCTTGTAGGTTCGCCGCACATCAATCTTCTCCATTACCTCCTCTATGGAATTTTCTGCCTGCTCAACAACCTTGGCTGCAGGTGGTGGAGAAAGTCGCAGCTGCAGCGGAGACTGGCGGTCAAGGTCAGCCGTCACAAAGGCCAGTGCATCCTCCAACTCTGAGTCGTAGTCACGCACCTTAAGGGGCCCGGCCCCCCTACTCCCACCACCCCTTCGCCGCCTCATCACGCTCTGCATGACGTGGGTGAAGCTGTCGCCAGCTGCAGCCACCGGAACTGGCTCGCTTACCTCCGGCGAAGTGGAAGGGGAAGGGGGAGGAGCTACCTCATTGCTCTCTGCAAGGCTTGGGGTTTCCAATGGCGTAAACACTTCTGGCTCAGGATCTACAGAGACAGTGGGTTCCCTGCTCTTCTCAGGCGACTCAACTGGTTGGGTGATGCTCACTACACCCTGCGTTGTTGTGTCTTCATCATCTGTAACAAAGACCAAGCAGACTACAATCATACTACAGAATAGCCCCATGGTGTTTTAGGCATGTAAGCTGAGTGTTAAGGGAGCAAAACCGCTTTCCTTGTTTACACTAAATAGCCCTCCACTGTTGGGCAAAACCGACAGCCACCAAGTGCACGAGTCTGTACGAAATGTTTTTAAATGTAACCATGATCTCATTTTTATATACTGTATGTACAAATGCTATGATTATTGTGATTTCTTAACCCGATAAGAATTTTTTAAAGTAATTTCCGAGGTAGCAAAAAACCAATATACATATGTTATGATTTTAAAAATATTGTTATGAATTAATTAATTAATTCTGGGATTATACTAAATGGACAAATAAATTAAAGTACTTTTCAAGGATTCCCTAAAATAAATAATCAAGAAGTCTGACTAATATTTTATATGTGCATGTTCACACATATGTACATTCTTAAACTGTATCAATTTTAAAACAATGCTTATAATAAATTAAGATAAAAATGAGAAATAGCCCATAAAAATTGAGGAGTTAAATACCTATTAAATTACGTATCATAAAAGCAACTCATTTCTAGTGATCGCTTGTTCACTTATACTTACAGCTCAGTACGAGCCTTAAGTACCTGTCCAGTACCCCAACTGCTAAATTTTTAAAATACCACTATTAATAGCCAAATAATATTATCCAGTTTGCCCCTCGTAACATGACATCAACCATATGTGTGACTTCCGTCTGTTCTACAATCACAATTTTAAATAAAACACACCTGCTCTGACAAAGGCAGTTTCTCTGACAGATTACATGACATTCTTACCATACGAAAGCGAACAACTGCCAATTTAATACTAAGGCAAAATAAAACTAGGCAGTCGTGTCATACAGGAAAATCATTGTTCCCACCTTAACACCGCCAAAATAATTTTCAAGCAAGGCATTATGTAAACACCTTATCGTAAATTAACGAAACTTTGGTGTAGGAATAATACAGCCACCATTTTGTCACATATCATTGTACCCATATGGATGTTGACATTGTGTCATGTGAGACACAAACTACAGTATATTTACTTATAGATAATTTTCCCTCAATTCAATAATTCAATAATTGATTTGTATAATGATTTCCTTTAAATTCTGTATTTGAGTCTCTATGGAAGTCAATTGCTCAGTTTAATGTAGTTTTTATATGAAGTTTAATATTTTTGTTCATTTCTTTGAGGCTTCTGTCAGTTTCGGATAATCTAAAAAAAAAATTGTAAGTCTTAGGAAGAACTCTTGATTTATCTATTACAACAGCACAAAATTTCTAATTTTGATTTACTACTACATCACTCTAAAGTTGGGCATCCGTGTGCAGGAAGGCACGTATAACGTAGAAGACTCGATGTCTCCGGCATCAGGGTGATAATGTCGCAGCCAATCTGGCCGGGAGTGTAAGCTTTGATGTCTGTATTAACTAACTTTTATTCCATACATCCTCCACAATCCCATCATTGCACATATTGAACTTAAATTTTAGATTTAATAGCAATAAAATTATATTTTTTCTGTGAATCTAAATCAAGTGGCAGAGTTAAGATAATTACTTGTTTTGCACTTTCACATGAACCAGCCACGGCCTGAAATTTATTATTTTATTGCTTCATTGAACTGAATGACCAGAACCTACCTAAAATTCTAATTATGATAAAGACTTCGTAGTTAGATAAAATTTCCTTTGTAAGAAACCATAAACTACAGTAGAATTCCTTACCTACAAGTACGGCCTATTACGAGAATTCCGTACTTACAGTAGTTTTTAATGCACCGTCATATAGTACTATACTACCAAGGTTAAATTATCTGGTTACAGCAAGTGAGGGTTTATTTTGTATTTCCGTTTTTACGAGTGATTCGAATGCATTTTGATTAATTGTATCTGCCTTTTCTAACAATTGTGTATTTAGTATAATTAATTTCGTAAAATGTGTATAAGCCACACTCCATGAGAAATGGCAACTCTGCAGTGCAGTATATGTTGCAACGCTGCACACTTTGTCCGATCTATGCTCGCATCCTTCATCAAGGCATTTAGTTAGAACAGTGACACAGAATCAATACAAGCGCGCGCAGATGATTTGTTGAAAATATGTGGACGAATCTGTGGCGTGCGGTTTAGATTTGACAAGATGGCTGGTATAATAGGGGGACTGGCATTGAGTTAGAACAGAGGCACTGGATCAACATGAGCGCGAGCAGATGATTGGTTGAACATTCATGGAACATACTGCGGCGTGTGGCTCACGTTCTGTTATCGATAAAAGTTTATAAATTGCTGGTTTACATGTGGAGTTAAATATGCTAATAATGTTTATATAAACAGCGACATTTTTATCATATTTTGGTCTTGCTGGATTTTTTAAATGTACGTAGCATAAATATTTTTTTTGTTTTGTCCTACTAAGCAGCCATGTTGAAAACAGTTGCATTGCCATTACAGATGTTAACACATGCCTTTTTCTACATTTAGCTGCACGGTAAAATAAAAACAATATGCAGTAATACTAATGATTGCCCTTTATTTCTTTATTTTGTTCCTGTAATTATTTCAACTGACAATGTAGAGGAAGCAGCTAGCAATCTGCCATAACATGCAAGTACAGTAGACCTCATTTTAATGTTTACATGCACGTGTCTTGGCAAGTCTCGGCGATTCCTTGTATAATTCACACACCCTAATTTTTTGGACTAAAAAATTCTGTAAAAAAAGGTGAGAGAATAATGCTAGTAAATACGGTATAGAGTAGTAACTTTTTGCAAATAATTTTTTTTTTTGCTGCTGTAATGACGTCTCCCACTATCACATCTGAATATAAATTTCATACGTACGTATTTTAACATTAAAATCATGTTTTAATTATGGATCATGAATTCAGACACGGTTATTTATTACTATATAAGTGAAAGCGCACACATAATCTAGCTATATTTGTAATTTCCGCCATGTTTATATTAGTTGAGTCACCCTACGTTTTCCATAAAATTAATACTCAATTTTTTCGTGATGAATCTGATGTTACATGTACTCTTAATTAAGTCAGTTTTTCACACTTTTATGAACTCTCGTAGGTATGGGATTCCACTGTATTTTCTTTTGTTTTTTGGACAGCATCAGACCATACTAATTTCCGTCAAATACTTACAATATTTACCTGAAAGGAAGATGAGGTTTTTTGACAGTAAAGGAATAGAAAAAATAAGGGGTCGTCTGATTCAGGTTCGTCTTTAATTCAAAACCTAGACACAAATACCATAAATGTGCGACACTAATAGTTCAGTATTTATGTTTGTGTTACATACACAAAATTACTATGGGCTTCTACTCATAATTTTTTACTCTGGTAGCAGTTAGTCCTCCAAAATTGGTGTGCCCTGAGAGAGGATTTTGACAAAGGATTTTCATGCTTAAATACCGTGTGTCCTATGGGTGAGTCCTATGGTTGTACGTATTTTTGATAGTGCTGGGACCATACCTATCAACTTTGACAAGGGTCCCCTTATCTGATGTCACCCAGCCATAAAGAGGAAGCTCTTTGCTGGGAAGCAAAATGGCTCAAGTCACGAATACATAACACCTACAAAAGTTTTACAGTGTAAGAACGATGCTGCTACCATACAGCCATGTTAGACCCACCTATTTCATTGATTAGCTTTTCTTTAAAAGTAAATCAAATATATTATATTGTTCATATAATAGCATTTCTTCTTGAAGGGTTTGTCATAAATTCATGCAAAAATACTTTCAACCTAAACAATTTTTTCAGTTCTTCCAGGGGTTGTCTTAGATTCAGGGTCATCTTCCTATCGGGTAAATACAGTATGTCTTATTTAAATGTAACTTTCTTTTGCCTCATTAATAGCCATAGCATGAACAGTTTGTTTTTGTAGGGATGAAAATGGTTTGATAGTATCTGTGGCAAAAACAATGCTATTCTCAGACTAGGTGTACCTTTTACTCAATACAAGGTAAAAGTTTTTTACTTATTCATTTTTTTTGTCTTGTATCATGTTTGTGTTTGTCCTGTATTTATTTCCGCAAATATTAATATGTAGAACTCCCTAGCTTCGACATGTTACACTTAATTCTGTCGTCCACCAGCTGTATAATTAAGCCATCATCAAATCTTCATACACTCTCTCTTGCTATGGTATTTTTTTTCTTGTCTGTTATAAACCCATTACATGCTAGTACAGTTCTTCTAAAATTCCTACATCTATTACCCCTGCATAATATTTTGGTGCTACCAATGATGTGGCCAGCTATCATTCATAGAAAATTATCAATCACTTATTTCTAATTTTATAAAATATGGAGCAGGATCCCAAAAGAGAGACATATTTTTTATATAGTCACTGTACAAAGACATGGTGGGAGGCAATGAAAACATGGCGGACAATGAAGTATTCCAAACTGTTGCAGAGTGCTAAACAGACATGAATATGCTGAAAATTTTTGTTATACAGAGGCAGGTGTTGCAACAGAAATATTGTGGGTCATATCTGAAGGGGCAAGTGAGACTAATGTAGGTATTACCGAAACAGTTAAAAGAGTTCAGAAATCAACTGAAAGAATTGAACAAAATATTTACAATTCACTCGGCTTACACAAGTTAGTGAATGCACCGAGCAAACCCGCACGAGCATGTCACAACTGCAGGCAGAGTTATAGGAATTCAAGTCAACAGAACTGACAAGTTGAGAGAAAACTTTGAGCACTTAGAAATAAATGATAATATTCAAATGATGTATTTGCAAGGAAATGCATGTGAAATAAACCAGGTCAGGTCGGACATTACTCAAATAAAATCTAGTTTGATTCTACTGCAAAACAACTCAGTGGGGAAATGGAATCAGTGTCCAAAACCATGCAAGTATAGTTATCTAAAATGGAAACTCGTATTAAAGAGTTAGAGGACAAGCAAGATCCCAGCGCAGCCACAAAGAGTTCCAAAATGTTGAGTAATATTCATCACCAATTAAGTACATACGAACACAATTTAGAGTGACATATTTCACTCGCTGAGAAGGCCAACCACACTAAACACACACAACTTGAAAAACAAGTCAGTGACGTCAGTAGTAAGATTGCATCATTCAACCACTGTTTTCAAGAGCTAACCAACGCCATTCAAAATTGTGATGAAGCACAACCACTGGCACTAAAAAAAATTCAAATAAAAATGTGTTTGAGTCATTACCTATGAGCTATGACACATTCATCAGACACACCATCTACGTCCGCTATACGTTGACGCATGCCCAGCTGGGACATGGTTCTAGAGGTTGGGCTTTTTATTGTTGGGTTTGAATCGATGACTGAAAAAGATAAATACAATTCCTAATTTGATAAAACAGGTGTTGATAAAAGTGGTTTTAGTAGTAGATACAGTAGAGATTTTATATCGCGATTTTATATCACGAGGAACACAGGTGAGACAAGGACCTCGACGCATATCACACTACTGCGCAGTGAGCATGCATGCTCTACTCTCCAACTTCGCCCCATCATCATGCAGTGATAGAAATTCGAGGCGAGTCACACACCGGCAGGCAATCAATCTCGTGGCTACAGGGTTGATCCATGCATTACGGACAACTACAGACACATAGATATTTATTGAAGATAGTACTGCTGACCCATACGCGGACATGCGCCCCCCCCCACCCCTCGAGTACGAAGCTTGTTTAACAGATAGTTTACAGGGATGCCGTAAGAGAGCAGCACCCCTGTGGCCGATATCACAGCCGTCCAAGCCTCGTGGAGAGACTGTAAATATGTCAACAGCCTCCGGACAGGGAGATAAGAAATATGTGGTGCAGTCCACTGCCCTGTAATAACCAACACCTGCAGTATCAGGCTAGTAGGCTAGCAACCCCTGCACACCTGTGGCAACTGCCAAGCCACAATTTTGAGTACATAAAGAGAAGCGACACCGCTCTCAATGAGTCATGTCGGCCCGCCAATATGTATAAGGTCGGAGGGCTCGCCAGAGTCTACGGAAGGCTCTCTTATCAGAAGCTCCTACTCCAACCCTGCAGTCCGCTGAGAAAACCCATGATGAAGCTCCAAGGTATCACGACGTCCCTACCCCTGCATCCTCATTACTCGAGTCAATCCTTTGAATTACCCGGTAGCAGGCCATAAACATTGTCCCTTCTGGACAACCACCCCTCAATAATTGCTGTTAATTGGGATTACGAATTTCGGAGTTATTTTGGTTTTATATTTTTATTATTACGCAAGTTTGCCTTCACCTGCAATAACGTAACGTAAACATTTTTATATTCATTAGCTTTTATTATACAGAACCAAGGATCCCCGTGTTTTCATGTAGACGTAATAAATATGTTGTGGCAAACTTAAATACTTGTGAGGTAAATATTTTGCTTACCTTTTCATGTCTTTGAGTGGCGAGGCATATAAATAGGCAACTAGTAGAAGTTGTACGGGTAGGAAAAAGAAATAAAAGTAAGGGAGAGTGCGTCACACGTTTGCCATGAACACACAGGCTCATAGGACCCTTTAACTTCTTTTTTCCCCCTTGGTAAACATTAACTTTTGCTTTCCCATTTATTTTGTAGAAGGAGACAATTTGAATTCCTAGTGTCGAGTCGGGTCAGCTTGTGTTTAAATTCTTTTTCCCCTTTTAAAGTTAATAATAAAACAAATGTAATAAAGAATGAACCCTTTGCTAAAATTTGTGAACTGGCCCAGTGAAACGAAAGGTAGGCATGCGATCCCTACCAGTTAGAAAGTTTAAACCTACCAAATAACAAGCTTCGCTTCACATGCCTTTCCCTTGCCCTCCACTTCCTTACCACTCACCACTGTCTGCCTACCAGCCGCAAGAATGAAGAAGCCACAGCTGACAAGGGGAAAGCGAGGGGGAAACGAAAGGAGAAAGAGCAAACGCAAAGAAAGGAGGCGGCACAAAAGAGAACAGATGCATCCTCCACGAGCAGTAGAAGGGGGGAGAACTGCATTCTTCAAGCCACACTCCCAACCTGCTCATGCACCGTAGCACAGAGCAGCTACAGATACAGAAGAGAAATAGCTTATAGTCACAAGGGTCCGGACCATATCCTACCGATCACACTTTCGATTTTCTACCTCCAGATTGGTCTCAGCCAGAAGGAAGAGGGGGGTTATGCATGATGCATTTTGGCACTTCTGGGAAGCGCACTCAACATGTCAGACTTCGCGCCATCTAGAGTGGCAATCACACAAATGGACAAGTCAACTCCAAACAAAAACAGTAATGGAGGCAGGACAAGTGAACCCACTAATGTTGCCAGAAACTCAACACACCTATTAACCACGTGATCCACATTTTTACTGTACTCCAAAATCCTCCAAGAAGCGATCATGTCAACGCTCCTCCCAGAAGAAGCGACCATCTCCACTCTGCCACTCCTGCTAAAAAAACCCGTAGGTTTGAACTTTGCGCCGCTGAAGGAATGCGACCCACCCAGCAGAAAGTCACGGCCGCCACGAGCGCATGAGGGCAAATGTGCTATCGCCTCACGCCAAGCGCCACTCGAGATGAGGATCCAGGAACCCATGTATGCCAAAGTAAGCACCACCCCCCCAAGAGGCGGGGTTAATCCTCCCGCACTCCTCTGAGTGCCTACAAACTGGGAGAGTCAGTACAAAAGTGATCCCAGAACAGGCCTCAGGAGTGACTTCTGGCTGTGAAAGCCGTTGGTGACAACTGTCAGGGATGTAGTTGCACTGATGAGTAGCAGTCGTTTATTAATACTGTGAAAGATGTCAAGTGTCACGCATGTGAGATGGAGGTTATTATTTTGTTTACGAAAGTGAGTGAACAAATTACTAAACTAGTGAAGAGCTATTCATTTGTTCTTAGTTTCTAACAAAGTAAAAAAAAAAAAAGTTGAAACATTGAAATGTACTGTATGTTGACAAATTTCTAAACATGATTTGGGGGTAAACATTTTTTTAATGTCAATATCTTGTAAATAAGCCACACCCCACTTTTTGTAGTCATTTGTTTTGTAAAAAATGTGCAGCCTATACACGCCGAAATACTGTATTTTTATTGTGATTGGCTGCAGCATATTTTGTTATTATTATGATGAAAAAACGTGTATGTAATGAAAGTGTGCACAGCAAAATGGAAGAAGAGATTGTTACATTACTGTTCAAAGTCGTGTAGGAACATCCTCAGCATGTAGATGTGTAGGAAATTGAGCAATTTTATTTTGTGTAGTGTAGGTGCATCTTTGACATGTAGGCAATGGAGCAATTTTGTTTAGTATCGTGTATGTAAGCCTTTGGCCAACAGAATTAAAGAAGCACAGAAAAGTAAGCATTTGTTTGAAAATATAATTTCTAAAAGAAAACATATGGTTTTAATTTTCTTTTACACCTTTATTTTTATTTGAAAATGCTACAAAATACTAATTTTCCGGACCTCTAACTACACTATCAACCAAAAAGTAATTGGGCACCCATGAAGATAGGTAATTCAGTACGTCAGTTGACTTGTGTTTCACGGCCTTCGGAGTAGGACCGCTGGTGTTTGTCCATGGTAGCATGAACACAGAGGCCTATTGTAACATTCTGGATAATGAAATGCTCCCAACATTGTGGCATTTTTAAGGAATGGACCAGTGTTACTTCCAGGATTACAATGCCAAGTGCCATGTTTCGAGGGCTACTATGCAGTGGTACACAAACAACAATGTTTGCCGATTGGACTGGCCCGCCCGGAGCCCCGACCTCAACCCTATAAAACATCTTTGGGACGAATTGGATCACCGGGCGAGGGCTCGTCAGGTGCGGCCAAAATCCATTGCTCAACTCGTGTAATGGTTGCAAGAGGTATGGCGACGAATCCCCGTGGATGTCCTGCAAACACTCGTAGAAAGCATGCCAGACAGGGTGGCTGCTGTTATAGCCGCAAGAGGCGGCCCTACGAGATTCTAATGGGGTGACAACAACCGAGCAAACATTGTGGACAGGTGCCCAATTACTTTTGGTACGTAGTGTATGTTCCATAGCATCGTTAACCAGTGCTGCCAGTAATATAAATCACATATTTCTATTGGTCCTGATGTAACACAAAGCATCGTCTAGATATCAGTAAAGTTCTGGACAAACAATATGTTTGATGCAATGCCTAAAATAATATATTTATCTTTGACTGAAAGGGTTAAATATGAGCTGATTAAAAAGAATCAATAACAAATTCCATTTAGTTTGAGTGGAATTGTTACAAAAACAACAGATTCGTGTTCTTATAATAACACATGCAATTTTTTTATAAAATTTATTTAACGAAATGGAAATTTTTTTTTTTTTACGAAACAGTAAAATTTTAATAATGAAATCAGTTAATTTTATTTACCGCGAAAGTGGGGCCATAATGATAGTGCACATATTATTGAACACCTAACTTCCTGGTGTGGATTTACAATATATTGACATGCACATACTAAAGCAGTATACAGTAATTTGTCCTTGACTGCAACACACTGCACAGTGAAATGTCGATATAACACACACCAGTATAACGCACTTTTCACTCCAACATACGTTTTAGAACTACCGGCCAAAAGTAATATACGAGCAATCGTAATTTATTTCACTTTAACATAGCAGAACACAGTAGAACTTTCACTGTAATGTACAAATTATGATTATTTTTGACACCAATGTAAAAATGTAACCAATGTAACTGCACTTGCTGACAACATGAACTCGGCAACGTAATCTTTGATCACGCAGCATACCATATTATTGGCCATATCTGCACCAGTGGACCAAAACAACCGCTGTGAATGACGTCAAATTTTGATGGCCTTGGCAGTACCCGTACAGCAAGAAATACCCTTCAAATAGAATGAGCAAATGTCGAAAAATCTAAAAATACATTCCAATAAAATTTAAAATTCCAGAAATCATTAAAACAGGTAATTAAATTAAACAGATGGTGCCTCAACGACTCTAAGCCTAAATTAACAATTATTCACATCTTCAGAGAAGTGACTACAGTAACATATCAATACTCCTTGCAGACTATTGATTATGCTCAACATCATATAAACGTACATAGTTGGAATCATGCTTGTTTTTGTCCACAATGCCCACTAACTCATTGGAATTCATGTATTTTTGTTGTTTTTCTCATATTTGCCAGTGTTTATTGTTGGTTAGCAATTTTTTTTTATGAATTTCATTTTATTTCTGAATTTTATCAACCCTTCCATTTTTTTAATTTTCGCATTGAAATGTGTTGACTTCAATTATCAAAAATGGAATGTACAAAATGGTTAAGTATTCACTACAAATTGGAAAACCTGAATTTTTTTATAAGTAGACTTAACATTTTTTTTGTACAATTTAAGTTCTATGTAAGCAGTTAATTACATCTTCAGTTTTAAACTGATGGTTTGGTGTGTTACACAATTTTGCCACACCACTTAAAATTGTCCATAACTTTTTTTTAGTATTTTCAGTACAAAGCAATTTCAGTATAAAATAAGAAATGAAGTTTCCCCTGTGAGTAGTTTGTTATGAAATTTTACTGTACCTGCACGCTGATTAGTTGAATTCAATGCTAGCTGTGGCTCTGCAGTGACCAACTGCTTTTGCTCCACAGGAAGGAACTGCTTTGGCTCGTCCACCTGTTTTTCGACTGGCTTGACCTCAGCCACCTTCACTTCCTCTGTGCGTGGCTCGTCCGCCTTATTGACTAGTGCTACCAGACGAGCCTTGCCATCTGTCACTGGGATAATTGCCTGCAACAAGCATCTACACTCAAACTCTGCCTAGCTTAACATTACTTTCAGAATCGCACCCAAAGTGTCTGATTTACACCTAACTAGTGCTGACCTGTTACAGATTTTAACAGATACCGGTACAAACTGATACTCCCTTACCGATACAGCCTATATCCGATACAAATACAATGGACATATGAGTAATGAACTGAAAGACTTCTACTAGCACTAAAAGTATTTTGGAAAGCTAAGGTAAATCTGTGTTAAAGTCAGTGTCACACTATGTACTATTTAATGCTTTAGGAAATAATACAAAACAATAGGTAAATTAATTTCACACAAATTCTTCAAAATTGGAGAATACAGGTAGCACTCAAAAAATACTTTAGTAACTGGCGCATGACGCTCTCCGGAATTATGCAACTATGACTAGAGCTCATCTGTGCATATCTCCTTGGAGCACCAGGTGGGGTCTGAACCAAGTATGATAGCTACCAGAGTGCCTACTACAGATTACGTCCCTTGTTGCGGGGAGAAATACAGACACGCCATAATTGTACTACGATCACCGCAGTCTGAGAGCCACGTCAACCTCCCGTCCCTCAAAGAAAATGAGTGAGTTAACCTCCCGTCCCTCAAAGAAAATGAGTGAGTTAGCGGCTGTACGGTCAAGGAGTTGAAGGGCATGCCAAGGGATATGGCCACCTGCCACGCTCAGGCCAGCCGCAGACAACCCTTGGCTCAGCCTCCAATGACGTCTTGAATCCCACCCTGCAGCCCAGACGTAGGCTGCCGGCAGACATTTATACTTGTGTGTGGCTCAGGAACGCCAGTAGTCGTCTGCTCATCTGAAAGCCACATAGCCTCAGCAGCTCGCTCCAACACCTTGTGTACTGCAGCTCCCTGACTCCTCTTCATATTCCATGCCCAGATCTTCCAATCCCACCTCCATGCATTACACCAAAAGGGGTAATACGGATTTGCACGAGAGAAAGGCAGTGGCAACCTAAAAGGCTACCTGGGGCTGCATCTCATCCAATAACGCATTCTGATATGATAACCCCTGGAACCGAGCTCACACCGCCCATTAGTAGAGAGAGGCCTCACCTGCCACTTCCCTCCATGCCCTTATTTTCAGCCCCGAAGAAGATGCCCAGAATATTGCAGCCCATCGCAGCAGCCATCCCCCGAGGAGAGGAGGTCCTGTTAGGCATCGCCTGCTATTTCCAGCCCGGTGAAGGCGTTCTCCAGCAGTTCCAGCCACCGCAGTATCTTTCGACCACCCAGTTCCACCGGCAGCTCCAATAGCCATTACCAGCCTACAAGACCGGCACCACAGTCTAGCCGATCCAACACTAGCACAGGTAACGCCGCGCCATGAGCACAAGTCAACACGCCAGACGGGTTGCCCAATCAGTACCTGACTTTGTGCCCAGTTGCCAGGCAACACAACCCACACTATACACTGACCGGGCCCCAGTCTGTAAGCAAGTCGGAACAGTCATCGCTAACCCAGTGTAACCGTCCTGCAAAATAAAAACACGCCTCACCAGTGATGTAGCAATTGACAACCCTTTAAACACCTCAAGAAAGGCAGAGGGTTCTTCGTGGCGCCCAATGTGGTGCCTAAGCGACATTACGATAGTGATAGTAAAGTGGAACTAGGCCGGCACGACCCACAAGTACCAGAGACTAGCCGGACGTAAAGTATAAATCAGTTACCAGACTTCGGGGAGTCCAAAATAACTTAGTGGCACCCAAACACCCAAACAAACTTGTCGGACGCTGAATTACGCCAGAACGAGCCCCAAGAACTGCAATGGCAGAAGTCAATTCAAACAGGTGCTATATAGTCACGTGCTCTGGCACCAGGGTAAACTCAATTATATGTGCACACTGTCAAAACATGTTCCACTACCAGAGTTTAGACTGGGCAGATGAAGTGTGCTCTACTGATGGAATAGAGTATAGATGCAAAGAATATCATACCCTACAGTCTACTTACTCTGCAGTAGGATCACCTGGACTGGAAGAAGAACTCTGGTACATTGTATCATGTGCCCCCAAACTTTCCACCACACGTGTATAGGATGGCCTGAGGAGAAAGTAATGCGACCAAGCCTCATGTACAGTTGTGACGTGTATAGGCAGCAGCAAGATACCAACCAACCAACCCGGGGTCATAGACATAGCCCGACAACCACCCGAGGCGTCAGTAAGTCACAGTTGCCCCAGTTCGCTGGATGTCCGCAAAAAGACCCCACAGCATTCATCCTCTAGTGTGAAAAATAATTCCAGGAGCATGAATTAACAGATGAACAATGGGTGACATGCACCCATAAACGACTTGGGAGTAGAGCTCTAGAGTGGAGGATTTAATACTGACAATTTTTTAAGGAATGCAGACAGCTTTGCTTGCGCCTTTCTATGCAGTTTTCCGGAGAAGTTCTCGCCCACTTAACTACAGAGTTTTACAGTCGAACCCAGCACGTCAAAGAGGAGGCAGAGATCTTTATCAAGAGAAAAGTACAACTGTACCGAAGAATCTACTTGTCAGAACTCAAGAAAGTTGCTTACCCAACATAGCATACACGTTCTTGCCAAAATTGAACAACCTCCTCCAAAGCCAGAAACCTCAAACAATAGAGGAATTAGTTGAGAAAGCCAGAATGCAATTTTAAGGTGCAGGCGGCAGTCAATAAACCCAGAGTCAGTAGTCCAGCTGAGCCTGAAAATCACGCAGAGAAAACGGGAAACACGCCTCCTCCACCCCCACCTCTCCCTTACCGAAGTACTGGTACTGCGCAGACTGGCATTTTAACCAGGACTGCCTTGTCAGACAGGCAGGGGAGCCAATCCCCCCAACCCCTGTTATGCCAAGTGGAAAGGAAACGTGCTAGCCAGGCAGGAACTGCAGTGACCAGGGTGAGAAGTGGGCCACCACTACCCTGATTGAAGGGTCCGTCTTGCAAATATTAAAAGAAGAGAGTCAACCCATAAAGTGCCTCACATTGAAGTCGAAATAAATGGCAAAAGACTACTTGCATTATTAGACTCAGCCATGTAACAACTTAGTGAGGGGCAATGAACTAACCACACAACAAAGCGCATCACTCCAGCCATAAACCCATGTAGTGTGAATGGCCCAGCATGACGCAACCCTACGAGTAGAAGGACGTACCACACTCGTCATAAATTTACATAAACACTCCAAGCCGGCGAATATGTGGTCTCACCAGAAATTACGGAAGCAGTAATTTTAGGCCACCCATGGTTGCGCTCGCAGCAATGCATCATCAACCAAAGGCAGGAAAGAGTATACCTGGAAGACAAGAATATGGTCACCGTAAATTGGGAACACAGCCCTGAAGCAGTCGTCCCACCACCCATTAACCCAGATTACATTAACCACCAGCTGGAAACACCTGAATTCACCCAGTTAAACAGATCTTAGACAAACTCACCGGCACATTTGGACAAATAACATTCAACACAAGATCTGGCCCACTCCCAAGGCTCCTGTATATAACCGCCCACACAAAATGTCCACCAGGAGGCGACACTTGATAATTGTACAGGTTCAAGAAATTAATGTATGGACATCCAGAAGCTCCTCGAGCAAAACCTCAGCCCTTCTAACTCCGAGACGATGTAGTTTGGTCCCGGAGTGGACAACCCAGGGCAGGCTGGCGGATCTGGATACTAAAGACCTGAGGGCGGACCTCTGCCACCATTTTCATGACAACCCACAAGCAGGACATCCGGGGATCAGAACGACCCTGCGAGACTTGGGGACTTGCTACATATGGGACGGGGTGAGCTGCGACGTCCGGCAGTACATCAACAGCTACAAGGCATACTGTCAAGGAAAGGCCTACCCCATGCCTCCGCCAGCACTGAAGCCGCGTTGACCGCACACAGCCTAGATGCTGCTAGCGGCCGACCTGATGTGTCCTTACTATAGGAGCACCAGGAGGCAACTGTTATCTTCTGCTGGTGACTGACCTCTTCTCACTCTGGGTGGAGGCCTTTTCTCTCCCCAGTCAAGTAACCACAATCATTGACTGCAAATCTGAGATGGAGATTTTTCCTCTGCTGAGGATACCCTCAATCAATTTTGACTGACAATGGCACCCAATTCACCAGGCAGCACTGGCAGAAGGCATGCAATGCATGGAGAGTTGAAACCTGGACAAATCCCCCATATCATCCACAAGATAACACCGCTGAGCATAGGAACCTGAAACTAAAGAAAAGCTTCCGACTTAGTGTGAATAATGTCCATCATCATTGGGACCAGCATATTCCGACGATCCTCTTCACCCTCTGAACAAGGACCAACAAGGCCGTTGATGCCAGCCCCAGCCAGCTCTCGTCCGCCTAGAAGATTGGCAGTGGGAGCAAGAGCCCAGCCAAATGCCACAACCAGAAGGGGTGCATTTGGTCGCACTGACCCAGACGAACCAAGCACAAGAAGCCTGTCCTAGACTGGGGCCGAGGGCAAACCCACATCGCAACCCCGGGCACCACAGAGATTGCAGTCACCATGGGCCTGGCAGGGCAACCCTGTGCTAGGCCAATACCGCATTGCCCCTTGGAGACCCATCGTCCGATATACCTTGCCATACCCGTTACATGCTGCCCTGAGGAAGTGGGGAAGGCCACCGAATATGCTGAAAACGAGTGAGTGAAGTGCTCCGAATAACCAGTGTTTTTTTTTTTTTTCCTTTTAGCATGATACCATTTAAAAGAAAAAAAGTGCTATAGTTCAGGGGGTGTACCGCGAAAGTAAACATTAAGTTGTTAAAGAAAAAGAATAATAGTGAATGCATCGTCGAAAAGCCAGATACACTTTGAAAGGGGGCATCTTATTGTCTAGTAGGAAGTGTTGAGTGTATTGTCCCTACAACAGCCCCTCTGGGAGCCTGTGTGTGCCTTCACATTTAAAGCCTAAACATGTATTGTCGTAGATAGGTTTAAAATGGTTTCTGTTAAAAGTCAAGTTTAATGCTGATGCAATTTTAAAGAAAATCATCAGAAGTTTTCTATCTGACCACTGTGTTGAAAAGCTGAATGGTTGTAAATAATTATTCAAATTTTCGTAAATTTGCAGTTGTTGCAGGTTAAGGAAATTGTATTGTTTATCAATCCACTGTGTATAAAGTTGGAAGTGCTGTAAATAATGTTCAAATTTTTCAAGTTTGCTGTTACGTAATGCAATTTAAGGAATTTGTTGGAAAATTCCCTGATAGTGCCCTATGTGTAAAAGTAAAAATTCAAAGGAGTATAAATAGCGGGCCGCACTAAGGTTCCTGACTAGTCTTCAAGCAATTAACATCTGTCTCCTACTTCGGTCTCTCATCGCACCCTAGTGGTGCCAAAGACCTACCAAATTCCTGAATTCTTCACTGCACCTCTCAAAGGGCCGAAGACTCCTCTCTCTACAAGCCTAAGGAAGAGTTGTTATAAGCAGAAAATCCAGGCGGAAAATATATTTTCAGATTCTTTGATCTCATCATCATTTGATGAGTCTGAAACACACGAAAATGAATAGAAAATATATCCATTCTTGCTGAAAACTGCTGACGAGTGTTCCACCTGGTTCCAGTATTGAGCGCTACTGGAGAACGGAATTTTACTGATGGCATTCCTTTCGGCATGCTACTGGTCAGTGCTTTCAGTGCCACGTGGAATGTAGCCTAATCCTATGCTCCTATAAAAGATGTTTTGTTTTAACTGCTGGTAAATATGATGCTGTGAATTAATAGATGCCAAGTACTACGGATTTCCCGTAATTATTACTAATTTTTACGTCCAGACACGGAATTACAGAGATTTGCTTGTTGATTACGGAAATTGATAGCTTTGGCAACGCATCTGAATTTTTCGTATTTTTTTTAGTTCGTATATATTTACGGTACAATGTATTGTCTGAAGTACGGTAAATATCCTACTTTACTCTTACCAGAAGCTTGCATGCGAGTAGACAATTTTGGTATTCTTTGCAAACAGCGCTATAAATTCGGTATCACGAGCAGCAAAAATCATGGCAACACTGAAAAGAGAAAACAACACTGTTGTCAGTAATGATGCGGTGTCACCATTGTGTATTTACTCTGTAGTCGTTGTGTGTTATATGGTCGTCATGTGTTATACAGTTTTAAGTTTGTTGGTTTCAGTAAGCGTGCACAGTGTTAATATTACTGAATCAATATGCAAATAAATTATTTAATCCTAGTGACGAACAGACGTGATTTTAATGAAGTAAACTTTCAAGGATTACCCCATTGAAAAACACATGTTGAGAGTTTGCGAATTTTACAAACAGTAAGGTTGCACGTTTTGTAAATAATATATTTATAAACAGTTACTATAATTATTGAAATGTGCGTGGCCTGAAGAAGCTACACTTTTCAACACACTTGTAGAGCATGAATAATATTTATTTTTGTCTATATAACACAAATTCAACTAATGTAAGGTTAACTTTGGTCAAAGAGTGTGCGTGTGTAAATTGCAACATTTGTACGAAATCGAACAGCGACGTATGTATCGAGTTTTGTTTTGTCATTGAAGTTAAAGTTTTCGAAGTTCCAATAATTTAAATGTTATTTTCATACGAACAAAATTTTGCACTGCTCCATTAAAACAATATGGAACTCAAAATGGCACACACACTTGTAAGAACATCAAAACATTGTCGTCTCACGAAAGACGTAAAACTAAAGCACCCAACCTGCTACAGTTTCCTTTTATTTTCCCTTCAAAATAAAATAAACAGAATGCCAACAACATTAACTTGGCAATTACAAAATTAAAACAGGTTGAAATGACAACCAAGTAATTCTTCAACAGAGAGAATTTTCGGCAGTGTCCACCCCAATCAAACTGAATTTCAGCATCTCTGTCAACTGCAAATTTAGGCGTTCTTATGATTGAGAAAGTAACAAGTAATTCAACCAATGAGGTGAGGTGTGTTACTAAAAGAAACAAACCACCAAAGAGCTTCAAGAAGCTAAACATCTTAGACCTACTAGTCAAATGTTTTGTCTTAAATGTATATATGCATTTTCATTTGTATTATTTTACATTAGATATTATTTAATTTGCAGAACTGAATTTAATAACATGACACTTGTGTATTTTTTTGTGATAGTATTAACGATTTATGAAATTTCAAAATGGAAGTTTTTTTTATTAAAGGTAAGCTCTAGATCTAGACATTTTTAGGTGATTTACCCACACTGCAAAAAGTATGTTATAAAAAGATTTATCAGGAATTTAACCATCACTACTTTCTTCAATATTACGCTATGCTTAAAAACAACATAAACAATACTGTAAAATACATTTTATATAACAGAATTGGAATCGAGAATCAACCAAAGAATCTGTATCGGGATCGGAGTCGAGAAAAACTGGACTCGACCCATCTCTAGTAAATATATAAAACAATAGGAAAATTTATTTCACATAAATCCTTCAAAATCTAAGAATAAAAGCAGCACTCAAAAATACTTTAGTAATGCATATATTTTTAACCTTAGGTCAAGGTAACTTAAACAATTTACGTTTTAAAAATATATAAAGGACAGGAATCCAAGTACTCATAGTCTACTACTTGTCTATAGGAACACACACAAAGTAGGACAACACAGTTTTTTCACGTGGTTGTGCGATCGCGACGTTTTGCTGGCTAAGTCAGCTTCATCAGGCGCCTGATGAAGCTGCTTTAGCGAGTGAAATTTCATGATGCGCAACTGCATGAAAAAACTGTCATCCTACTTTGTGTGTGTACCTATCGGCAAGTACTAGACTATGAGAACTTGGATTCCTGTCCTTTATACACTTTTAGTAGCCTAGCGGCCTATTTGCAATCATAATTTACGTTTTAAACTTACCACATTTCTTCAGCATAATTAATCTTTGTTCATATTCAGAAAAATAAAATTTATTAATATATATAATTTATGAATTCAGCACTACCTTATTTTACCGAGAGTAAAATTGAACACTGCCAGTTGCCGGGTAATGCATGTCAGATTTCATATTGCTTTTAAAATATTTTTAAATAGTACTGAAATTTCAAGGTGGAATTGCATTGTGCCGCCTCCAAAGCTGGTAATTCGGGGACCTGCAACACAGGCTGTAGATGATTATCAGTGCCTGTCACAAGAGGCATCAGAAGGGTGGCAACAGCATCTCACTCTCTCTATCACTTTCCTCTTCCAGTAGATAATTATCTCGCAGCAGGGTAGCTTCTCCAGCCCTCCCTTCCTCTTCCGTGAGTGACAGGCTATCAGTTCAGTTCTTGGAATAATAACAGCAACTGCTCACTCAAAACAGCAGCAGTTGAGCCTGTCTCACTCCAATGTCGCCACCCTATTATCCTCTACTTCACTCCCAACTCGCAAGACAACACAAACATTGTATATCACGGGAAGGCACTTGCATTTGCCCTGTAAGTTGCAGGAATGTAATGTATTGTAAATATATGGGAAATTGCGGGATCAAATGAAAGTGGTGGTGCAATTGATGGGAAAATTTTATCGGCGGGAATATAAAATCCGGGTTCCACTGTGTGTGTGTCTCTCTCTCTCTCTCACTATATATATATATATATATATATATATATATATATATATATATATATATATATATATATATATATATATATATATATAATATATATATATATATATATATATATAAATTTAGGGTTGGACTATGAAGGCATATGTAAGAGGATAAGGCATTTATTAAAGTTCGGCATGAGTTCAGTTCGAGTTCAATGAACTATAGTATTGTTCGGTTCAAGTTTGGTTCGTGTAAAAATTTAAAGGTTCAGTTTAGGTTTGGTTCCATAAAAATACTCTAGGATAAGTTCTAATTCGGTTCGGTTCCAAAATCTGGGTTCATCGCACCTCTAATAAATAGATGTCTTGTTGAAAATATGCTCTGTTTACATTATGGTCGCAGTTGCGAAGTTGAGTACCACATGTCAATACTTTGTGGAATTAAAAATAATAATTACTTAACATTTTTCCCTCAAAACAATATTATTAGACGAAAAATCAACAACTCATACATATGTAAACATTTTCTTGGAAACTTTTCACAAAACCATCCTGAAATAACCTTAACATGAGAAAGCAAGACAAATTCGAAAATTTTACCCTTGCCACAAGGAAAAAACCCTCATCTTGCATTCAGGTAAATACGGTACATAATCAATCATATTTTTCATCACTAATTTATACACATGAAATTTTGTTGTCATAGTAGATGCTACACTGCAGTCTCTGCTTCCTTGACAAACAAGTAATATATTATATAATTCTTCATTCTAATAATGCAGTAATCTAACAAAATACTTGGGAAGGAGAATTTACCTGTCGGAAGGTCATGTTGCGACGTAATTCGCTTTCGTCAGTACCAATCATAAGCGGAGTGACGAGCGGCACCAGGCTGGGGCGGAGATGACTTCCCACAAGTAGGGAGTGGGGTTGGGGGTTAGGGTTAAGGCTCAGGCTGGGGTTAGAGGGTAGGGCCCTCACCCCTCTGCCCCGCCCCTGACCACGCCTGCTCTCCCCGCGCCCACGCCCTCGTGATACCACCCCCAACATGCTGCCACTGTTACTGCCGTCCTTGCGTGGCCTCCCTCGGCCCTGCAACAGGCCACATCTTATTGGCTTTACATACTCATTCACCACTAACCCATTAAACATTACAACTACTGAAAATTAATTTATTCAGTCATCTCCACTGTGTGAGCTAGGAAGGAAAGCTGGCATGCAATTGTCAAAAATTTCTGGGTTGGGAAGGGAGTAGAAGAATAATTAAAACAAAAAAAAAAATGGATTTATTTGGTTTAAACCTGTTTTATTTGCTTGAACTTCTTTTATGCAAGAATTAATTTTTGTTAAGTGTTTTAATAAGAAAATTTGAAATGTGTCTATACAGAATGTTCCAAACATAGATGTACAAAATGAATCAGGTGATACAGGGATTTAAGATCAACAAATCCCCCACCAACCAACCCACCCACCACCCACCCACCCACCCACCCACCCACCCATCCATCCATCCATCCATCCATCCATCCATCCATCCATACCCAACAATTCATATTTGTAAAATGTGAATGTTGTGGAAGTTGCTAATGGCTTGAGGGTCACCACTAAATAGACATCTAAGTGTCCCTCCTTAGAAATGTAGGAGAGATAGGTTGGTGGTGCACTCACACGTCCTCGGCCACGGGCAGGGGCTACTGGTACCAGCGGCAGGCCCATAGGAGAGGTGATGCTACGTGTTGGTGGGTCTGGCAGCATGGTGGTTGGTGGTGGAGCTGGAGGCACCTCCATGGTGGGTGGTTGCGCCGCCTCCTCCAGAGGAGACTTGAGAGGCTCCTCTTCCTCTGCCGCAAGCAAGGGGCCCAGCAATGGAACCAGGAAGGGCGGCACTGGTGGCAAGGGCTCCCCTGTGTACCAGTGGTCAAACGCCACCGTCCAGCTAAGGAAGGTTGCATGCTCGTCTGGCGAAAGTATGTCTGCAACACCATCACATTCCCCGATTGTCAGCTACAAAACTTCCATCATGCTCCAAAACCCACTCAAACCTCGGCACTTACTTGTTTTACAGGAATTGTCACACATTCTTAAAATGTGTTAAATTTAGGTCACACCAACGAAAATAGCAAAGCAGTCACCATTCAAAGAAATGCAACAAGAAAAAACAATTCTGCAGAAATGGAAAAACTACGTCATGCATGAGCCATCAAGTGTGGCAGACCTTGGTCTACACCTCTGTATTTATCTGATAAATAAGGCCAATTACACATTTATTGTCCATGGGAAACTGTTATTTGCTTTGTAATACAAAACTATAATTTATGTATTTCATAATGCACACACGCGCATGTGCACACACACACACACACACACACACAGACATACAGTGGAGTCCCGCTAATCCGAACTCGGCTAATCCGAATTTCCAGTTAATCCAAACACGTGATGTTGGAAAAAATTACATTATCAAAGACTCTTTTGTTCAATATATTATTTTTGTACATTTCATTGGTAAAGAAATGACAATATAAAACAAACAATATAAATTGTAACCAATAAATTTATTTTAAATCCTATACAAAATACAGTAGGAACACAACATACACAAAAAATTCACCTGTAAAAACTAGAATATTCACAAGACTACAGGAATTCGTTAAATACATTCCTGAAGAAAGAATATGTACAAATATCATTTGTTCAAACTCAAAAAGTTGGCATGTCTCTGTTGATGAAGTGAAAAGAATCTACTAGAGGATGCCTTATTGTGTCACTTTCTCATAAAGATAACATCTGCAGACGTAGCGCTGTCCTGTTGTTCAACATGACGAGCGACGTCAAGGACCGCTGCGGTGTCTGCATGTGACACAAGCTGCTCCATATCATCCTCTGACTCATCATCACTCCAACTTCAGGCGGCTTGGCTTCTTGTTTAACGGCTGCAACAATGTATTCCTCATTCAGATTTTCGTAACTAGCATCATTCGCTGCCATACATTCATTGACATCGGTGTCGATTGCCTCCTGGTATCCGGGAATCACCTTTAACAGTTCCAGGAATTCAGCTTCATTGTGAGCTTCCGGACTTTTAAAGAATTTAAGGGAAGGTCACATTTTTTTCCACTACTTTTTTTTAAGGTTTGCTCGGTCACAGCCTCCCACAACTCAGCAGCCCAGTACAAAAAATCCTTAATGTTAACATTTTAAATTTTTTATAACAAGGTTACTGAACTTTCATCATCTTCGATCAGAGTTCGCAAAAACATTTTTCTGTAAGTGAGCTTGCAAGCTTGCAACACCCCCTGGTCCATTGGATGTAGCAAGAGCATTACATTGGGAGGGGAAAATACAGCTATAATGTCTCCGTTGGTAATTTGCTCCACGTTCGGGTGAGATGGCGCATTGTCAATGAGAAGAATAACACGAGGTGGCAAGTCATTTTCTTTGCTGAACCGTTTAACGGCAGGTACAAGATGCTCGTGAAACCACTCACTGAACAGGGTTCTGTCCATCCACACTTTTTTTTGGTTCCTGTAATACACAGGAAAAGACTTCACGTTGAGATTTTTAAATGCTCAAGGCTTTGCGGATTTTCCGATCATCATTAAAAGTAGCTTGTGATTACCCGCTGCATTACTGTTAGTCATTTACGTTACATGCTCCTTGTTAATTTTGAAGCCCGGAGCTAGGGATTCTTGTTTGGCCGCTAAACTTTTTGTACGCAGTGCCTTGAAGTTCAAGCCAGTTTCAACTACATTATAAACTTGTTGGGGAGAATATCGCCCTCAAATACTAGAGCAGCGAACTCACCAAGTTGCGATTCAGCAGCTGGGTGATCAGCAGAAAGCTGCTCTCCGCTGATAGTTAACTAGCGAATCCCGTGGCGTTTCTTCCACCTATCAAACCATCTGATGCTCCACGAAAAGAATCATCACCATTCATTCATTAATTTGTTGAGATGAATGGCCTTTTATTGGATAAAAGGTCCACTTAGAGGTGTTCCCCATTTCTCTTTCCTGTGAATAAACCAAAGAAAAAGGGCTTGATAAACTTTTTTCAAACTGCGAAAGTATTGATGTTTTCCGAACTTCAAGAGTTTTTTTTTTTTAGTCAATGTGGTACAGAACTGTTCTATCTTGGCAAGATTTTTCTTTAATTCAGTTACTGTGGCCTTACTCATGCCAAACTCTACGGACAATTTAGTTGCATTTATCTAAAAACTTTAAAATTATCACTAAGTGTACATGTTGTATGTTTACGTTTGCTAGCTATTTCACTACCTACTGAGCCAACACTAGGCCTACAAAAACACCTCATCCACTTGACTGAACTATGCACATGGTAACAGACAAAAACAGCAGGTAACTGATCCTCCCCCCCCCCCCCAAAAAAAAGGCCTTAAACAATAGTGCATGTTGTAGGAGTAGTCCCTATCCCTAACTCTACTTTATCCTCTTCACTGCTACTCTGAATCTGAGCTGCTCATTAGCTTAATATCAAAACTCTCTATATCAGAACTTTCTATGCGATAGGGAGGCCTACTGGGGTCGATAGCTACAGATGGCTGTTCAATAAGGAAGAGGATTTCTACGAAACACATTTATTACAAAACACTATTCCAAATACAATGATACAATAATACAGTATAACAAGAATTACTATTACTTTACTTTGGTATAACAAGTTAATTACAAGAATACTGTTATGCAGCTAAACCCTAACCTTGCCAACGTATTAATCTTGTAATGATAATGGGATTTCGAGATTGGGGATGACACCCTACTGCCTGACCGGAATTATGATCACCAATTATCAGAAGTGTAGAATGCCATCTGCCTGGAGCTCCTCCAAACCGTGGACTTCTGCTTCGTGCTGCTCCAGCACTGGCATTGTCACAGATCAATCACTCACTGCCGTCTGGAGGAGGAGGTTCAGTACTCTTGACTATTTATATCATGGTGGCAGTGGGTCAGCCAGAGTTTGTTATCCAAACAGGGGGATCTCAAGAATTCTATAGTCTGTACAAGCTTAACACGTCGTGTGCGGCCCCCTGGGGCCCGTCACAAGGCTCCGGTAAAGATGAGTCACTGGAGAGAGGAGGCGGAGAGGGTCGTGACCTCCGGTGCCCGTGAGCGCTTCCTCAAATACAGTACATTCGTTTCATATTACGATAGACATTATTTGCCTATTTATATTAAAATTATTAAACAAATTTACATAATTTTGGTTATTTCGGTAAATCCAAAAATGTGCTAATCCAAATAGGGTTTGGTCCCAATTAGTTTGGGTATGGGTTGATTTTAAGGAATTTTAGTGCCTGTCTGACGGACATATTCTCATTTCTTCACGCCTGCCCATAACACTTTCAACTTGCTCAGCTGTTTCAAATACAATAACAATGAAAATAAATAAAAATTATACTTGTTTCTGTATATTGTTGATGCATAAAAATCAATACACAAAAAATTGACACTGCAAACTAAGTACAATATATTCAACACTACAACTTACTGAACACTGTGATTTCAGTTTTCAATATACTCTTCAATCTTCATTGCTACTGTATCACTTTCCTTGGGGTAACGCGTGTCCGATTAGACTGACTTAGCACATTGGTCTATGATTTTGTCCGCTAGACCAAAAGCGAGGTAGTTTGGTTTAGATAGTCAGCGTGAGGCGACGGGTGTTGGCTAGTACTTACTCATTTCCTTCTTCTTGGGTGTTGTAGTCAGGGTAGGTTTCACCTAGACGCTGCAAATTCAGTCTAGGCCGAACCGGAGAGTCCACAGGTGTGCTTCGTTGGTCCAGAAGTAGAGGTTGTCCCAGCCTAGTCGCACTTCTTCCGGTCAGAAACCCTTTTCCCACAGGGTAACACATAGGATATATGCGGATACAAGGTGGGAAGTCAATTACCAGGACCGAAGCAGACGCGACTGCCTGATGTCTAAGTTCGGCGGCGCGGTCCCGCTCCACCTGTCTCTCCTGCATAGGACGTGGTAGTGCGATCCACGGTTTGAGAGCAGAGTGAGCCAGGTATCATTCCCTATGTTTTCTACCACTCCTCTTCTCGTGAGGCATATGGCAAACAGTTTGACAGCCTACATGAAGCACTTAGACAGGAAGGTTCGACAGTGTAACCCAATAGTGATTTGCCAGCACGAGCTCGATGAGTCCCCGCTGATCCCCCACAGTATGAGGGCTGATCAGGGACGTGAAGATGTGGGGACCGCCAACTCTCTACTGGTTGTGTGTTCGCACTAGGTTGAACGGCAAAACTTCGGGCTATGGTCATCGCACACTGACTTAGTCTGAATGGTGAGAAACAACCTGAGCCTGTCACCCCTCCTGATGCTAAGGTGTTTCTAGTGGTTGTGGCGTCACTGTTTCTCCCCCACGAACACTGACTTAGTGCTAATGTGTGACAGGGAAGAAATAGGTAGCCATCTAATATGTATTTCTTCTGACGTACACCTGAAAGGGTTCCACAGTCAGACTAACCTGGTTTCAACACATTTCCCGGTTCCTGTCAGCAGTGCACTGCGTATTCTGTCTCCAACCGTTAATACAAACAAATACCCTGGAAATGAAAAACAGAAAGGTAGAGAACAAAAAGTGTTTATTGAATGTTCAATAAACACGTGACCCGTGCTACCCCCTATCAAATCGTGGAGGAGTGAAGGTAACTGCGGATCCAGGTGTAGGCGACCTGGTTCCAAGTTAAAAAGGGGAATAGCTGGTTCTAGACCAATACAAATTAGTTGTTAAACTGTTAAGTAAAAGGTGTCTAGAGGAAGCAAAGTGAAGTTGAATGTGTATGTTCGTGTTCGTTAGTCGTCGAGACGTAGTAAGTAGGCGCTGGGGCGTACTTGAAGTTTTTAAGATCTCCGGAGGTCGCAGCACTGAGTCAGTGCTGGATGTCGCGAGAGAGGATGCGTAAGAATAACTCCCGAGCTCGGCAGCATCTTGACTTATATAGTAGAAGCTTGTATGCTGCCGGCGTGGGGTGCGGGGAGGGTGTGATGTCCTTCTGCCCTGGTTGGCATGGGAAAACTCTGGTCAGCATTTCTGCTTCATGCCTCATCGATAGCACTCAGCCTTGCCAGAGGTCTGGGCAGCTTGTAGGCTCTCAGTGTGGTATTGGGTTGCGTATCCTTCGGATGAAGAGAATTCGCTCATAAGTTCCTGTTGCCTTTAGAGTAGGCAGTGTGTCACGTCTGTAGCAGTGGAAGTAGGTACTAAGGTGATGAGTCGTAATCGTAGTTGATTAGTTGTATAAGCGGCACGCCTAAGGGCCAAACATCAGTTTCTTCTTTTGCTTTTGCATATGGTGCTTGAAACAATTGATGTTTCCTTAGACTGCTGTGCAACTAGAGGCTAATAGCTTCTTCTGGTTCATAGTCACAGACACTTGGTGACTTCATTTGATCCACATCAGTGATTATAGAACATTATCCGCAAGCCAACTTCGCCAATCAGATTTTGTTTATTTCCGCATTCACAGTCTGCTGTATGTGCTGGCAGAGACAACAGGAGATCAACAGAGCCAAGAATATTAAAGTATTCGGCTTTGTGCTTTTCATTCACAGCACTCTGACTTGCTTTTGTGACAGGCATATTTTCTTTAGAGATATTTCTTTAGAGGTATGACCATGTCACCTAGTTTGCATTCCTTGCAGTTTACTAGTACACATACTACATGTTTCTTATTGTAAGCATTCACACCACTACTATTTTTTATAAAGTTGGCATTTTCATTGTTCTCAGCTGAAAAGCATGTACAGGTAATGCTGCTAAGTCTTTCTTCATATTGTAAACCTCGTCCATTGTCAAATGTTTCCTTCTGGAAAAAAAATGACAGAGTGAATACCACTGAGAGAATGTCACAAAAAAAGGGCAAAACTGAACTTGTTCCAGGTTACTGAGGATTAAGTAGATTCCTATCCAATTTGACTTATCACTTTCATTTCCAGCTTCAAATATAATTTTCTCTAGAAATGGAGACAACTTGATAGGTGTACCTGTTACAGCGCATTTAGTGTGCGAAAACTAGCGAGTGCCTCCGACTCGTGTAGGAGCACACAAGTCAACACCTTCAATATCACAAGCTGTTTTCAAAATAGATCTGTAAACTGGACTGTGGTTAAAAAATGAATATAGTAACTTCAAGAAGCATGCTTTGCACACAATAGTATTTTCCCAACTACATCCTTCACTACAAGTTCAAGCGGTGTGCTAAGCAATGCATATCAATCATACAGATGTTCAGTAATTTAAATTTTGTCTGCACTCCACTGTGCATACAAAACATCAATGTTGCACTATCACTTGCAAAACCCCTAAATGATCCTTAATTTCTGCAACTCCCAAACCACAGCATGTATTCTTCTAATACAATTACAATGTACTCATAAATATGGGAAGCATTTGGTCTTTCAACATGTTTAACGGCAACAAAATCATTGTGTATGTTACCTTAATGCATTATGGAGAAAAATGGAGCAGTCTTAAGTTTTTCTTCGAGTTTCTTTTGATCTACATTGTCAATAAAGCTAGTAAATTCAGCACATTTTTTGTCAGTAATATACGTTTTGCCTGTATCTAAACCTTTCTTCTTGTCCAACTCACACAGCCACTTGAAACGTGTACATGTTCTTCTATATATGCAATTGCATGGCTATTTCAAAAGAGAATCTTCATTTTTTCAAGTGCTTCTTTGTTTAGTGACTAAAGTGCTTTTTCTGCTACTGATTTTTCCTGGTTCTTAATTTCTTGAATTTATTGTCTCTGCGGCTCGCTGGTAGCTCATTTATTCTTTGAGATATGAACGTGCATCATTGGGTAAACAGGACAATTTATTGGCATCTGGAAGATTGTACTGTCAATCAAACTCTGTTGAGTGCGGCAGGAAGTTTCGCACTGATGAGGTTGAAAATATGCCATGCTTCATGTTAAACACCTTGACTGTAATAAACATATGCTAAAAGAGAAAAGTTTCAAATCCTGTAAATAGGCCTATCTACCTTGACGCGCACTCCCCTTTGGCTTTCTGGATGATTTAGCCGGAGATATAGGGGCTATCCGCAAGGGCTTTGTCGGTTAGCATGTGGGAATATAGTTGATGGAAGTGGGGTTTGCACAAGGTTTCAGGAGGACCTTAGGTAGGAGTCGAACTCGGATGATTTTTCCCGAAGCCAACTTTATTATGCAAGAATTAATTGGGGCCCTCTCTGAAACTACCTCAACTGTGGTAACGCTTGTTACTAGTGGCAATATCTCAAATTGGACATGGTGTATCGCCTCTGGGTCGTATTCTGGCCAACACGCAACTAATAAATGGTCGTACAGGGACTCTTGTGTGTGTGTGGGGGGGGGGGGGGGGGGTAGGAGGGGAGAGTTTGGCGAGGGTGTGAACTCAGGTTCCGTCAGTGAGGGTTCTAACTGGTTTGTGGTTTCACTAGTGGGGTTGGCTTTGACAGCTCTTTCTAAAGCACTGTGTTCTCTACCTTGTCTACAGCATTGAGATCCACCCTTCTTATTATGCATCTGGTATGTACCCTGAGCTGTCTGCAAACGTGAAGTCCTAGAGGTGTGACTTGTTCAGTCACACCCGAGGCCCTGACATGTAGAAGTGCAGTCTGATATTGGGACGTGAAAACTTCGGAAACCCAGAAGCTGTGGCGTGTCTTGTGCAGACTAAGGCTTTCTGCAAGCTCCGTCTCCTGTAGTTTGGTGCACCTCACGGCTAGTCTTCAGCAGGGTTGAATTATTGTACCTATCACAAACTTTACTCACACACAAAACTAAAATTACTAATGACTCAGGAACTTATGTTAAAATGATGTTAAGCAAGCAGTTTAAGTTCACTTAAGTTTTATTATGTTACTTAGGAAATGTGGAAAGTTCCAGCTAATCAATACAAGATTAATAAACTAGCTAAATAAGTAATTTAAAATTTATTACATACGACACAGGCAAAGGTGAGCCTGACATAATTAATTAATTAAAAATGCAGATAACGTCGAAATTATGCAATTCACAGCGTTTCCCAATTTACAGGGGTAATCGAGAGGGTGCAAGGTGCAGGAGCTGGATTAACTCTGGAGGTGTGCTGCCCTCACAGTCAGTTGGTGCAATGGTGGACGAACCTTTTCCAAGCTGCAGGTAATGGTGTGTAGCCTTGTAGTCTGCAGAAGTGGATTGAAGTCTTGTTGCAGGCTTCTGAAGGTTGAGCCATGTCGCACGCTGAGGACAAGTTAGAGAGATCTTCTGCAGACCAGGGAGTGCTCACTGACGTATGCGGCCGGAGAGCCCGGCATCTCTGCTGGAGCGTGCTCATGGACTTCCTTATATACGAAAAAATCCCTTGATCAGCGACCTTGCGAGGGTGCGAGGTAGAGTAGCCTTCTAGCGCAGGGGTAAGTTTACCAGGGTTGCCACAGCACCGCTCATTTCTAATTTCCCTGCCTGGAGGCGACAACAAATTAAAACTTCTCTTTCTGAGGCTGGCGGGATGTGATGTCACAAGGTCACAGGGGTGCTTCCATCTCATGGGTTTGCTGGAACTTCTTCCACAGCTAACTGTAGAGTAGTAGTTCATCAAAAATATTTTATTTAACTGCAGGGGTGGCGCTTGCATGCGGGATTTCAGGCAGGCCATACATTTCATAATTAAATGCATCAATTACTTTTATGTATGCAGCTGTCCAATGCATGGAGTCTCCTTGCTCAATACGTGAAATTACCTTGTCACTGTTACTGACTTGCCCCGAACTCTCACTGATTCTAAATGGGGTGAAGTCACCCGTAGAGAGCGTGTGTGCGCTGCGCAGCATGTTTGGCGTGCATCAATCTTAAATGAGTTAAATTGTGTTTGCCAACATCAAATCCCAATATGGAGACACGTAATTTTAATCCGCATCTATTTTGCTGATTTTTGCCGCCGGTTATGAAAACTTGCTAAATATGCAGGATTGTTTGTCATTCATAGAATTTTCTTATATGCAAGATTTCTGTCATTTGTGCTTATAGCAAATACAGTAGAACCTCTCTATTATGACCCTTCACGGTTCCCGAGGATAGGGTTGTATTAGAGGGGTGGGGGGGATCGTATCAAAAAATTTGGAAAATTTTGGGCTGATTCTGACCCACCCCTACCCCTATGCCCAAAACTTGTCAAGTTCATGTTCAATCGTCTCTAGCACATAAAAAAAACCACTTTTTAGATGAAATATTAATACGTATGTATATTTTAATAGCTGGATGTCTCCTGATTAATTTGATACCCAAAAAAGGCACATTGGACCATCTTTGGTCATAAAAAGGAAGGCCTAAAACACAGTATGACATGACTAGTGAAAATGTGTGAAAAGATTAGACTATGTATTATTAAAATATAACTAAACACTGTTGGAGGTGCCTTCTGTTTGAAGCAAAACACAGAACTTTATTTATTGATAATATATATATAAAGACACATTAGATCACTCATGTGCTGGGGCTAGCATCGAATACATTGCCGTGCACACGTAGCTAAGCGAGCGCCTAGATCCTCTGCAGCGCGACTGGGCGTGGCAACTCGTATCTGTCAATTGGTCCTAGATCCTCGGGGCTGGGAAGCTGTCGGTCGGTCGCTACAAAATTATTCTGGCGGGTGGGGGCCAGCCGGCTGCCGCCAGTGCTGTCGTTACAAGGCCAATTTGCTTTGTAACTGCGGCCCGGTGTTGATAAAACATGCTGATAGATGTGATTCAAGGCAATGTGTTGAATTTATACGAAATGTAGGCGGCGTGTTGGCCTCAGCACTGGCACAATAAGGCCCAGCAATGTTTATGGGAATATAAAAATTTAGTGCGGTCTACTTGGAATATTAATCATCACAAATTTTTCATCAAAAACTTCTGACGTGACCTATACACGCATGCTACCTTGTTCGCCAAAATATGGTAACATAAGAACATATTTTATTTGCAGAAACTTACTTACCTTTATTCTCTTTACACATAAAATTGACTTCACAAGAAAAAAGAACAAACCCCCACCAAAAAATTAGCATATTATGTAGGCATGGAGGGACATAAACATTTTAAAAAAAATTAAAAAAGGGACATTGAATTAAATTTGAAGTTATCATATCTACACTGATTAATAAAATAGTCTGTGTAATGTGCCGCTGTTTTTACTCCGCGGACAATACACCAGTGTCCCCTTCTGGCATTAAGTAATTTATTGCTTTACACTGCTTGGGACAACAAATGTCAAAATCTATAACTGCAGCTTGAGAAATGCGCGACCAGACCACTAACATCAGTAAAGGCTAGTTTCCCATAGACTGAAAACTGTGGAAAATAGAAACTTGTACCAAGGTTGGAGAAAAGGTCTACAAAAACAAATCCTTATGTAACTGAAACCTGGTTCAAGATACCGCGGTTGGCGAGGGATTACTGTATCTATTTTTAGATGTGCCTCAAATTTTAGACTTTTTCAACCAAAATTTTTCACAGTTCCTCTAGATTGGGTCGTAATAGAGAGATGGTCATAATAAATGGGGTCGTAATGGAGGGGTTTTACTGTATATTCTGTGTGGCATACACTAAGAAACATATCTGCCACATTACATGTTTCATTACAAGTCACATTTTAAAAGCCTTTGGTTGTCACTTTCAGTGCATTATCAGATTTCACAATATCCATTTTACATCAATTCGTCAGAAAACGAATGGTGTCACATTACGTAAACATACAACATTTCAACATCTTTACTATATACGTCTTGTTCGATTCTCTCGAATCTTGATTATAAAAAATTGATTTTGCAGCAACTACCACTACCAATTTCTTGAACAAAAAATGTTTCCACTACAGCATATGGTTATATTATGTTTCCCTACCAATTTTGCCATCATTGATTTATTTCATGCAAATACATTAAATTATACTAATATTTCCAATTTTGAGCACTGCCAATAATCTGATTTGAACATTCGTTTTTTCAAGTATACTTTAGAAAACATATGCAGGGGAAAAAATTTTGTAAACTGAAAATATAGAAATCTGTATTATTTTAGTTTGCATCCATAATTCCGTAGAGGCTACATAAATTGTAAAAACTACGGAAAATCTGTAGTACTTGGCACCTCTGCATAAAACAGACAAATAATTTTTCTGTTGAATGTAATATTTATGCACTGAAAATCCGTGCAGTATTTGTAAACACTACAGACTTTACTCATCTTCCGTGTTGTAGTTAGGTTCTTGTCAACTAGCAAATACTGCATTTGCAACTACCGAGCAAGGGTGGTAATTGTAGTTGGCTGCTTACATCATAAAACCGGTTAAGAATGTCAAAAATATTAACTGTTTTAGATAGTGCCTGGGAGTTCGAAAGTGAAGTGTTTTATGTGTTTTATCAACTGAACAAAGTGCAAATACTAGTATGTAAACGATCAGTGGGTGCAAAAGACACATGCTTAAATACTGCAGTGCTGAGTGCACAGTAATTTAGTGATAGTGAGGTACATAAAATATAAAAACACAACTGCATTAGAAGTAAATTTGTGTAATTTTTATATTGCCATGAAAAGAACAACAAATAGGTTCCTGCCGCTTATTTAAAAAAAAAAAAAACTTGACAGCTGTACAATTAGAAACTCTGTAGAAACATTTTTACTATGTGACGCCAGCTAACAGCCAGCGGCGCTAGATCCCATGATGACACTCACCACACATGAGTCACGTACGTACACAAAGAGGCCAATATTTTTTAACTTTCACATAAATATTATTTTGCAGTGTAAAATGTGTTTTGTATTTGTATTTGCAGGGTTTAATATGCGAAAAATTTTTGTTAAGAAATTCAAAGTGCCCGCGGCACAGAGATTAAGAACACTGATACTCCGGAGTGAACGCCATAATACAGACACACTGAATTAATATAAAAAATCCATAAGAAAATTATAAAATGTAAAACAGTATTTAATTAATTTCTGCCACTTTCACTGCAATAAAAAAATATTTTACTTGGCGTGCATAGCATTTTCACTTATGTGAACCCCGTAGGCAGCCATTGTAGGTCCGTGCAACACTTACCTCTGAACAGTCTGTTGAGGAGAGCTGGCGAGGTAAGACACTGTCACATATGCACTACAACTTTTTGTTTACTGATGTAGCTTTCAATTGCACTTTTAGTTTAGATGTAGCTTTCAATTGCACGCTTTGCCAGACATTTCCCCAGCAGCATGCTTCCGCTTAACTAATTTCTTGCGCTCTTGTGACATTTTCAAATTAGTAGAGGAGAAGGAGGGGAAATATGTCGGAGAGGTTGTGCGACCCGCAAAAATTGAATCAGGCGCCATCCGCTTCTGCTGAAGGCATTTCATTGTAATTTCTGTATTATTGCTGCATGCAATTTTACAGACTTTGTTTTCATATATGTATATGAGGGTATTTTTCATGTTTGAATATTTTACGGCAACATCACGTACAACCACATGACTAACCGACACTAAGTCTATGTCTACGCCATCATTGCGTTTTGGGAGCTTATTTATGTAATATCATGTGAGCAATATTTTTATTCCGGGTTCTATGTTAAATTTTGTCAGGGTTCCATGAAATTTTCACATAAATGGATGCTTCTGCGTTTGACCACGATTTCACTTTAATGTTTGCTTTTTCCGCCATCAGGCATGCTACAAGCCTGTAACCACTTCAATCACAAAGAGAATACTTTTCTTTATCAGAATAATATTTTGTTGGAATTTAATTTGTTGTTTCCACAAAGAAATATTGCAATTCCACCTGCACCACGTGGTCTGCTACGAACATTATCCAGCCACATCCACCCCATCATATTTTAAGGGTCTTTGTGCAAATTATGTAATTTTGTAATTTGTGTACGGTGATATTACTTCCGTCCTAGCCGGCTCTGTGTATAGGCCGTCACCACACTACCCACATGCTGGAGGGCGAGCCCCGATGAGTTTGTGTTAGTGATGCCAAGTAATCACACGTGTTAATGTTTTCCGGAAGGGTTTCATTTGTAATTCACTGTGTCCTGTCTTCAGGGAAAAACCATCAGTCCACTCTAGCGCGGCTGTCAGTCCTCTTCCCTTGTGAAGGCTGTGCTTTCACGCACCTCTGTGAGATCATCCATCTAGGCGTGCGCTAGATTAATTGTGGGCTGGGGAGCACCCAAGCAGAATCGGCTAATCATGACCAAGAGTATCATAATTTCATTGGCACGTTGATTTGTATGAGCAATAATAATAAAAGCAAGTCTACAGTGAACCTACCTCTTTTATTCAGTAGTGACAGTGTCCTAGCCAGATGTATTTTATTAAGTACTTATTTTCAAAGTGATGTTTAATAAAAGTTTAGTATTGCCTACGTATTTGTAAGTACGTACGGGTGAGGCAGACACACAGAACCCACAGCATCCCTGAGAACCCTGAGTCTCAATAGTGCGGTGATTGGGAAGCACCGCCGGCGCCCATATAACCAGAAAGTATTTGTGTCATCGTTCGTCTCATGTCTCACGTGATGGAGTCATATGTCAGGAATTATTTTATTTTATCAATAGTAAAATATTAACTAGTATTTTTTTAGTTAGGTTGTGGATTTGTGTTGGAGTAATAATGAACTGAATAGGATTGAATTAAAATATTTTTAATCTACAAATGAAAGAAAGCTGTATGTGGGTGATATTTTAAAAATTTTATAAAGCTAGTGAGTGTTGGGCAGTTTTAAATGTCTCGACAACAAAGTACAATATTGATTAAATAAAAAACTATTGTGCCTGTGATAATTTGTGATAATGTGTGTTACATAACTAGTGTTCTCTAGTAAGGTCGTCCTGTCATCCTTATTGTTGAATATTTTGAATATTTTAAACTAAATATGTATTAACTAAAATGAATGAATAACAAATTCAATTTAGTTTGATTGAAATTGTTAAAAAAAAACAACAGATTCACGTTCTAATAATAATGCATGCATCCCTTGATATAAAATTTATTTCAAGAAATCTAAATATTTTTTGACGAAATGGTAATATTTTAATGATGAAATCAGCTCATTTTATTAACCATAAAAGTGACACCAAATGGATCTTTTATAATGCACACAAAAAAATCAAATAATGTTCACATAAATTGAGTCTGAGTTAAAAGTTCCCCAACAATGTATGAACAGCCATAATGGGGACTGCCTCACCTGTGGAGTACAATAACATACCTTCCAAAGACTGCCTGGGCATCCCATCTACATGGGCCTTCTCCTGGATATGTGCCTCATCTCCGATGGTGTCAGGGTCAACCAGGCGTGCCATGATGTCAGGATACACCTCCTTCACTGTAATGTTGATGTTACCCACTCCATCGCTCAGTTCCTGCTCCAAGGGATTGGCAGACAGTCGAAGGACGCTCACCGGTGTCGACTCCGTCTCTACAACACCGCAGTCACATTCACATGTCAACCTGTCTGCACGGAGATGGGCAAGTTTAAAAAATAATCACTGTTTCATAAGTTGGTCAACTCCACATGCAGGAGTGGACATGAAGGAATACAACCACATGCCAATGCTGTGTGTAATAACAGAGCTTCAGTGCTGCCCGAGAGAAATGACAGCATGTAGAGTGTGCACAGACCAGCTTACAGCATAAGTATGTGCAGAGTAAGGCAATGGTGGGTGCAAAACACTAAATGAAGATCCACATTTACGAGATTAAACAGTTCCGTCGTACATTAATTTCTGAGTTCAACTGTTGCAATAATGTAATTTTTGCTATGAATTGTACTTGTGTTCGGTACCTACTTGTTTTGCAACCAGTGTAAATGTGATGTGTGCTCGATGATATGGGCATTAACCATTCATGTGAAAGATGTGTAGAAAAAGCTACAAATCAGATTATCCACAAGGAAGACTGGCACCTTGTTGCTTACAGTACTAAACAGTGCTATACTAAGCATATTTTTATAAGCTGTTCACAGTAAAATGAGCATTTATGAAAGCCCTGCTTAATATCTTCTTGTATATACATTGTGTATGCTTCCGCTTTATGTAAAATTAACATTGCCATGGGCCTCCTCACTTCTTTCATGCATCAGTTAAATGAAACTATGAAATTATTAAGAAAGTAAATACTTTACAAATCTGCTCATTTTTACACTTTGATGCATTAAAAAAAAAAACAGAAAGCGGAAATAGTACCACAAATAGTTACCTAACACTGACTTTTTTCTAAGGTTCATTTCTAAAGTGCTCACTTTATCGTGAACAACCTTTAATGCAAGGATCATTTCAAACACCACAGTCTGTCTAGTGAAAATACAAAATTGACAAGATTCCTTTTTATTTTCTTAAAGACAAGATGCAATGTGATGTGGGATGCAGCTGCATCTCCTGTATCTTTTTTGCACACACCCATGTAGCATGTATCGAGTAACTGATAGGTTTCAGAACAATGCTAATATTTACCCTCCAGAAACACCTAGCAATTACAGACTGGGGCTTCATTCTCTGGTAAACTATTGGCTGGATTACAATATTCATCAAATGCATTTTCAATCCTCCACCTACAGGACTAAAGTGCTGGAAAGCAGTGACAACTCTTGACAATGGGAGCAGGAGTATGTGCCTTCCTAAGTAAACTTTAAAATCTTATTTTAAAGATTTTTTACTTCATTATTTAACTCCTGCATTATTTAAATCAAATATGCTATGTATTTTGCCCTTACCAGACACACAAAAAGGCTCAAAAACTGCCAAAGTAAGGCAGTATTTGAGTACAAGCCATCTGTACATTTCAGCTCAACTGATAGCATGTGTGTCTCATATACACTACAACATTGAAGAATTTAAAATTCAAGAATAGTCGTAAATATAGTGATTCTAAATAAAAATAGTTTAATAAAAAAATTTGCTTGCAAGAGCTGCATGAGGAATTTTTACCAGTAATTTGAAAGTCTTCCATTATGTTTCTGAAATGAAAACTGAGGCAATAAATAACCTGAACATATAATTTGAAAAAGAATATCATTCAGTCTTGACTCCTATAGTTTTCAGTAAAAACCAAGAGCTCATGATTTGGATGTTTCACAAAAACAAAACTGGTATGTTGGTTAACCAAATAATAAACCTGCATCGTGCACAAAAAATTAGTACATATTTTTTTCTGTTTTCATTATGAAACACTGTCTGTATGTTATAACAGAAACACCCACTAAGGAGTACTTACCAAACACCAAACTTTGTCCACATCAAAAATGTTGAGGAAATTAACACTCAATGAACTGAAATGAATCTACCCTCCATTCTGTTTTCTTGCTCACAACATTCACCTCAAACTGAATGTGAACAAAAGAATGTTTCTATTCAATAAGTACACATTTCAGCTGACATCTCTTCCTATGCAGAAATTATTTGTGCTCCATCACATCAAAATTTGAGTTTCTACTGGCAGCATTAAATGTACACTTTGAAACTTTAACAGTTCTAACAATTTCAGCAAAACTTTTATACCATGTGAACACCATTGAATTACTGATATATATCTAAGTCAATAGCACAATTGTATTAAGAAAAGAATAACAGGAATACAGTGCACAATGCACGAGATGAAGAAAACTCACCACACACATCCAATAATGTGAGCACAATTGCTAATGGCCACAGTGTGAGGCCAAGCGTGACACCCTCCTGATACCTCCCCTGTGCGTACCTGGGTGGCAGGTGGCACCTCCCCTTCCCACCCCCACACACACGTGCCAGATACTGCCCGCAGAAAACACACCCCCTTCCTCTTGCACCTGATGCAAACACAGGCTGCAAAAATACCTGTCATAACTGAATGCCCACTCCTACATGCACCTTCCCCTAAACATGGCACAACTGTAAATGTGTTGGGGCAGAACATGACCAACTATGTCAAATTTCTCAAAGGCACAGGCTGCTTTCTATTATTTTTAATTTTTATAGAATTGTTTAGTCTTCCATTCCACCTGAATAGTAAGTTGAACACATTAATTCATGATCTGTCATTCAAAAATTATACTTCAATTTCACAAAATGTAATGCAAAACTGATGTATACTCAATTAATGAACACTTCATTTCCTGCGTTGGGTGCTGCGACATACCTTGACACATGATGCCACAGGACGAAAGCCATGAAAACCTTAGTTATGTGACAGCTGAAGTGGCATTTGTCATGGTCAATTTTTAAAGTTTTAGTCTGCGATGCCAGAATCATGATAATCGTAAGGGAGATTTAATGCTTCACTGGTTCACGACCAGTGTAAACGACAGGCCAGGTGGCCTGTCCAAGTGGCACAAAATACAGAGTCGCTGTTACGGCCCTGTGAACAGGCTGGCCATTAACAACGGGTTTACCTGGAGGTAAGATGGTCTTCTGGAGGTACTGTCCCAGTTGAGATGAGGGCTGGTAGCTGCTGTTGTCTTTGCCTGGACGTGGAGTGTTCTTGATCTGTTCGAAGTTGTTAGTAGGCTGATGGTCACTGTACTACCAGTTGCCAAACCACAGGTTGGCTATTCCTAGAGGCGGCTCTTTTCCTCTTGTGATAGCCTCAACCAATGGGTGAGGTGAACCAGCGGTCTTGATCAATGAAGGGGAAAAGGGGTAGTTAGGCCTCTCAGGTAGGCAGGTGGTAATAACTCGGCTCCGTGGTGATGTATTGCCAAGTGCAGAAGGAGAATTTGGATCGCAATTCAGGTTACTCTTGAAGGCGATAGTTACCTTTCTAGACCTTCTCTGCATACCTTCTTTACGGGTGTACAACATAGGAATACGTGCATGTTACTGCCTCACAAAAGTGAAGCTGGTAGCGTAATTCCCTATTGTGTACTTCTAAGGACCACAGTCAAACAGGCACGAGTTATATCATGTGCTCCTTCTGTCCAGACCCAAAGAGAGCTGTGGACAGAGTGGTGAATTGGCTCAAGGACATTTAGGTGTGGTATCCACAGGAGGTCAGTGCATCAAAACTAATTTCTAATCCTTTCCGGCCCCATACAAAGTGGTGACGGAGTATGGGTTAGCTTGATTGTCTGAACACCTAGTAGAGGAGTTACGAGTGGTCGGGGCTCTACCATGCTGTACCTTGGGGCACAGCAAGGGTGGCCGGCTAATGGGTGTGTTTTAGTTTTGTAAAGATTGGTCTGCCGGCTTCACTCTGACGGGCTGATTCTACGTAGGTGAACTCACAGTGGCACTCAGAAATAAGTAAACAGAAGTCTGCGTAGATCACGTGTTTTATTTAGTGAGAATAAAACACGGTGGCCATGTACTACCTCCTACAACTAACCTGAACTGACACGGAAGTCTTTATGCTACGTAAAGTCAGGTGAAGACAACCTGGTTCTTAACCTGATAGGGGAAGAAAGGCGATAATGCTGCTAACTAGTGTACTAACTATCTACCTTGTTGTCCTGAAGGGACCTAGAGTGGCAATTACCAGAGGGTAGTGTTGAGGTTTGCCGTTATTGTCCAGTAAGGCAGAGTCCTTGAAGAGGACAGTCAAAGACCACTACCAAAAGAAAGTGGTAAAGAAGTAGTTTGAAGTCTTCAGGAGCTGTTGGTCCAGTCTTCCAGATGCTCTAGGGGGTGTTGACACAGACACAGAAGAGTCTTCTGGAGGGGTTGATGTCCCTGGTAGGCTTCTTCTGGCCCTGAAGAGAGCAGGTATATCAGAGAGTGTGAACTGCTGGTGACTTACTCCGGCCCTGTCCACAGCGGTGGAGGAAACATGAACTGATGTCTGCGGGTCTTGTAGAGCTATTTATATTCGTCGACCTCTGGACAGGCAGAGGCACAAGGTGAGGAAGGAGATAAAGGTTCACCCCTCGAGCCTCAGCTGACATCTGCTGGTGTCGTCTGCTGCATGGAGGAATCGCTAATGCGGCGGGCTTCATCCCTTATCTCGCCACAGGATGCGTGGTGCCCTCCTTCAGCATGCCATAGAACTACGTGGCTCGGCAGATGTACAGTTTCACATTCAGGGGGGTTGTGGGATGATGTCTGCTTGGAGTAGTGAGTAAACAGTACAATCCGAACGGCAGTGTCTATAATATCATCCATCATTGCAAAGCAGTAACCTATAAAAACGTGTCCAGCCTTTTTGAGTACTGTTTATTATGCCCCTCGTTAAGAAACCAAAACTTCTGTGTCGAGATTATGAGAAATAGGGGGTCTGGGTTATACATATAATTGTGTGAGAGGAAACTTTATTGGCATGTTTTACTGTGAGAAAGAGCTGTAGGTAGGAATACTTTATTTACTTCACTTTCATTTGTCTTGGAGATAACCATTTTTATCCTTACCATTAGCAAAGCAGTGTAAATGAGTTCTCGTCAAGTATGTACTCTTCGCTGATACCAACAATAATTAGGAAAAATAAATTTAACTTGTAAGTATGATGGTAGAAAATTATACCCAATAGTGGAAAGAAAACTAAATCAATAAGGGTAGCTACAATATTTCATATTACCAATTATTATTCAATTCGGACTGGAATTAAAGTTCATGTGCTGACTGAAATAAATACGTAAATGATGTGTGTAGGAAAGAAAACCACTGTAAGTTGGAGTATGAATAATTCAAGTCACCACCATCCTTACGATAAAAATTTTATATAAATAAATGTACATATAAAATGCTAAATTACTGGTACATATAAAATGCTAAATTACTGCTGCTTCATTTTAATTATTAGAGTTGGGAAATCACGTCACAGTACAATATTCTGACTGAAGATCTCCTCACATAAATGAATTTGCTAGTTACTCCTACAGCTCCACAAGACAAATTAAGATTTAATGTTTACAGAAGTTAAATTTCTCAAATTCAGATTCTTTCCTATAACACCTCTCACTTTTTCTTCTCACACAATTTAGATGTAAACAGGTTCTCAGTGTTCATTAATTATTTCACACAGACACTAGCTCAAACATTAGAGCAGCAGACATCTGGTTAGCCATATCTACTGATAGTCAGATTTCAAATCCTCAGAAAAGTTATTATGTCCAGAGTTTATACTGTTGCGTACTAAAATAACACTTCAATAACCTGGATGAGCCCCTCTGGCTCTATTAAGGAGTTGACGTTAGCTGGTTGTAGAGGTGTGTTAACAAACACATCATGGCGCCTAGCACTAAGCTGCGCCGCATCACTAGTTAACTGGAACAACTCAAAAAGAAAAATCTTTGGCTTGCGAACCTTATAAGAAAGCAAGTTATTAACGCGTGTTGCTTATATGAGTTGTATTAAATGACTGTGACTCATCGTAATGTGTTATACTATAACAGGAACCACAACCATAGATGACTACACGGAGGGACAGTTATATTGCCCCACTAAGGAAGAAAGCCTTAACTCCAAATTTACAAAAAAGTTTTTTTTTCTTTCTATATTTTAATAGCTGATACCAACAAACATATCTCTACAAAGGATAAATGCGTAATAACCAGTCGTTGCCTGTATAAATCATTATTAAAATATTCCTCAAGTCCAAAATATAGAATAATACTAAGAATAAAAACCTTAAGTTGTTGTTTTGAAGAAAGAAAGCCGTAAGTACGCCACCTTCTGTACACAAGGCATTTTTTCCTTATAGAATATCTTAAGTATAACACAATTAAATGTACCCTCTAATCCAAACAGAACATTGTCTATTTGCAACATTTATTCACGTAGCAATATATCAACATGTAATCTGCAGTGACTCGCAGTTCTAGCCAACATGAAGTAGCCATTTCACAACCTCTGTTCCTTCTCTATCATAATGGCATAATGTCAGCACCATGCAAGGAATAATAAATGCCTTGGATACAAGTGGCATCCCAACTTTGAAAACAGTCATCTGTGTGTTTACTTTCAAGTTAGCTGCTGGTTGTTTAGTATCAAGTGAGATTTTTCCTTCTAAAACCCCAGTTTGGAAGTTAAGTATTAACAATGTAAGTACAGTGATGTTAGATTGTGTTTTTGTAGCTGTTAATTTATGTGATTGTGAAAAATTAAACACTTTGTGAGAAATGCTGTCCAGAGGGAAGTATATTGTTAGTTTGCTACAGCAAAACAACATGAATGACACAAGTGATTGTGTGTGTGGGCCTAATGCCTCAGTTATCTGTTAGGTAGATTTCCTAGTGAAGAAGTAGTTACAGACAACAATGAATATATCCCAACTGAATTGTCACCTGTGAAAGTTAATAACAAGGCCTGCCGTGCCTATCGAAGAAAATCATGATGCAAACATTCAAGAAACAGAAAGTCACCTGCCTAGAGAAGAAAATACTGAAGGTAAAGAGAGTGTAGGAGATATGATGTGTTTAGTAACCATAATGCTGATCAGAGTAAATGTAATTTGGTGGCAGGATGAAACCTATTGTGGTAATACGACATGAAGCAACATCCGCTAGAAAAAAGGAGGACATAGTTAGTGCTTTTAATGCCTTTTTCCTACACTGTAGAGACATACATCACATAGTTTTATGGTTGGACAACTGCGTCTGGCAAAACAAGAATTGGTGCTTGCTAACATATCTTGTGTATATTGTCAACTCTGAATGTGTTTCTACAATCATCATTGAACTGTATTTTTTTTGAGCCAGGTCATACATTTATGTCGGTCAATTCTTTCCGCCACCACGTGGAGCAGTCTCTCAACCGCCATGGCAAGGTGTATGATTTCTCTGATTTTGAAGAATCTGTAGCAAATGCAAACTCTGGCAAAACAGTTGTGAAATCTAGGAGGTATGACAATTTTGCACAACGACCTTCTTGTGTGTCATTCCACAATCTACGAAACTTTGGAAGCCATCCACTTTTAAGTGACGTTGTGAACATCACGGCACAGAAAGGAAAAAACACTCTAGAGTACAAGACATGTTATGATGAGTTGTGCCATACACAAGAACTCGACTTTATGACCAAAATAGGTATTGCGACTGCTTTGAAACCGCCGGCATTCAAGAAATGTCCAAGATGGGTCTGTCTGGAGAAGAAAGAAGATATTCTACAGAAACTTGTACCGCTCATGCCATAGAGTCGTAGGCAATTTTGGAGACACTTGCCTGTGAAAAATGTTCCAGATCTGTGTGTATTTGACGATAACTAGTAATGAAGTAGAAACTATGAATGTCATGTTTAACAATGCTATGTTTCTATGAATGTTTACAGACATTTGCAAACATTTTGTGGTTTGATAGTTTATATAAATGTTGTTTTTTTCCTTAATAGGAGATTACTGTTTTTTGTTCTTATGATGAACAAACAAATATAAATACTCTATTGTTTCTCGAATAATCTGTTGTCTTATAGCATTAGCACTTTTAAGATATTAAAGCTTAAGGAAATATGTTATCTCATTATTTATGTGAATGTGCAAATGTGCAAATGGTGTCATTTTACACTGAAAATATGTTTCTGACATGTTTATGTTAATTTAAAAAGAAAATATGCAAATCAAATAAACTAGAAATCCTTATGAATAAGTTTTGATGGAGAAAGTAATTTTACCTTTCTTGACAAACTTTGTTCCAGGAGAAATAAGGTTTTGTTTCTTAAAAGGGAAAATAAACATGACTAAACTTAATATGTATAAAGACCAGAACTCCTCTTTTATATTGTTACACACGTAAAACATGTTTAAAAGCCAGACCAAATAAATTTCAAATATTTAAATGTCATGATTAAAGTAAAACATTGAAATTATCTACAAACGTGTGAGTGGGCAAAGGAAAAACCAACTTTTTGCTCTCCTGTAAAATTTGATCATGTGGAGTTAAGCCTTTTCCCCTTAGTAGGGCAGTATAGACACATGGTATTTCCTGATGTTCCAGACCTAACTTTCTCACACTAATCACGTATCCTGAGGCGGTTCTAGCACATGGAATAAGCAATGTTTCCAAGCGGCTGCAGTAATACGTCGGCCTCCCAGTCGCACCTGGCAGACAGTGTGTCGCCACACCAACGAAGCTTTCCGAAGAGGGCCCAGCACCGCAGAATGCCCGAGGCCATATAGCTGAGGGCAAATGGTAGATTTTCCTACCCCACTCACTCCAGGCAGGGGTCACAGAGCGACGTCACAGCTCTCACTCCAGTCCAGGCGTGGGCCGGCCAAGCGCACTACATAAAGCAGTGGACGACCGAAGATGCCAGTTATCATCTCCAGTAGCTCACCTCAACACTTCTGTGCTGGGGCTCTCTACTGCTTAGCAGGTCTACCAGATCTTCAGCAGGCACCAGTGGTTGCCGTCACCAACAACAAGAGGCTCCAGAGGCTTCTACCACCCCTACTACCAGAAGCTCCAGTGGCTCCTACCATCAGCCAGCAGCAGCCCTGGAGGCAGCCAGCAGCAGCCCTGGAGGCTGCCGTCAATGGCTACCACCAGCTCCAAAGGTTCTGCAGCATCTACCACCAGTTCTTCAACAGTAAACCTGCAGACACCAATACCACCCTACGTTGCCGTTCCTCTTGGTTCGACAACCACCACTACTTCCTGGTAGTAGCAACTACACCCACTTCCATTAAAAGTAGAGGCACCTTTTTTTTTTTTTAACGTCTCTTTGAGACATCCCAAGTTAGAGTAACTGCGACTGAGTTGTTTTTATAGCCATCAAAGTCATTTTATACCAAGTTAGTTTAGGAGCAGGTCACCTCCACCTGTTTTACTGTACGTTACTTATGACCACACTTTACTTGGTAGGAGATAGTATGCGCCACCTTGTTTATTACTACGTATTGTTCCCTACCCGCGCGTTTTTATTCAAGAGGTGTATTTCCTACTTGCAACACACGTTGGCAAGCAGCCAGCCTGCCTAGCACAGAACCCAGCTTTCCAGCAGTCGACACCAGCTGTACGACACCAGGGCTTGGGGCCAGCACCAGTGGTACCCAACCATCCCTGCAGTCGGAGAAACAGGTTACGAGTCAGGTGGGCAAGGTAAGAAAACCTGACCGAGTAAATAAGGTGTGCTAGCAGTCTCGGACTTTGTGCCAAGCCGGATGACAACTTGAACTACTCCGCATAATCCAAGGCCCCGGTATTCCGAGAGTAACCTGTAATCTTGATCTAGCGTGCCTGACCTAGTGCAACCAAAACCACATGGACCATGTCTCAGTTCAGGCTTCAGAAAGTGATATGAGTCATTATTAATAATAATTTAAATAGGGACTTTGGTTAATTTTTTTTTTTGTTTTGCGAGGAATTATAATATCCTATTAATTGACGTTTTGGCCATGTTAGGGTGTTTATCTGTCATATGCTTGCTTTTTCTGAAATCCTAGTTAAGGTTACATAAGCATGCAGAGATAAAAGCTTTTTACTACCTTCATAGACATCTTTTCTTTCGAAAATGTTCTGGAATTTTGATTAGTTTTGCTACAACGTAGTTCAGTATGGCGTGGGGAAGGGATTATTGCAGGACACGCCATGCCCTTATTTGGTCACATTTTTGAAACCCTGGTGGAAGGAGTATGGGTAGGCACGTGGCGATTTGAGCCCTGAGTGCCTACTGCCCGAGAACAGTCTACTACAAGCGGTGTGGGACGTGTTCGTAATTGTCTCGCGATGCAAGTGTTAAGTGACATCGATAATAAATTAACTACTGCGACGCTGTTCTGTTTCGTTCGTTTGTCTCGTTGACCTTTCATGACTCTGCATTAATGGAAGATTGTGAAACTGTTATTTAGAATTTAAAATAAAAATGAATAACTAATCAGAGAATTGAATTTTTTTTTTTTTGTATTTTAATATGGCACCTTTTATGTTTCATGTCTCCACCTATTGAGCAAAACCGAACTGTTATTTCCAGTCGCCACTTTTGACGTCTGCGATATTACAAACATGGCTGCCCAGACGTGATGCTGAATAGAAGTTGTAGCAGTACCCAGAACTTCTGTGTCATGTTTACTTTGTTCTTTATTTCTTGTGTTTTAAATTTTGCAATAATTTTAAATGTAATCGTAAATTAAAGTAAAACAGGCAGTTTGTTTCTATGTAAAATATTATATATTGATACAGGTTAAATATTTCCTATTTATCATGGGGAGTAGCCACGAACAAACACGAGTAAGTGAAGGTGACAATTTTTTTTAGGTTTTGAACAGGAAACTGACGTAAACCTTTCTGATATGTAAGTAAACATTTCAGGTTCAGGTCTTGGTAATACAAACGGGGACACTTAGAGGAAAGAAGTGTCGGAAATGAATGAGTAAATAAGCCTGCTCGTACAGTTCATGACTGAACAAAAACAAAAACATTCAATTACCGAACAAAAACATTTAAATGCTGAACAAAAACACTTTATTACCGAACAGAAAATTGAAATTCAAAAGTTGAAATTAATTGTAAACTAAGTGCAGAGTGCAGTAGATAATAAGGTTCTTGCAAATTAAAAATTGGAACTAAATGTCAAATTGAATGAGGTTAGGAAGAAATGTGTAAACAAAGCAAACCAGTGTGACAACAGGATGGTTGAATAGTCAAAGGATGTTTCGATGAGGAAGGTGAACTTGTAAAATGTCAAAATAAATTAGAAGCTGTAGCACAAAATTACAAAGATTTGGAAACTAATGTAAAAATTCTGATAGCATAGCAACATGTAAAGGAACTTACTTCTAAACAAAGACAAAGTATAAGACATATTCAAGAAATTGACAAGATGTGTGTACCAATAAACAACAGAAGGAACTGGCAGTAAAGTTGGAAATAATGTGTGCAGATCTGTTTGGTCCTCTGTCACAAGGAAGAGGGGGGTAGAATGTAAATTTGTAATGCTTGGTATGTTTTCTAAATTTGTGAAGAAGCAGGCTACAGCCCAGAGATTGAATGTAAAGAGTACTGAAAACTGATAAAGTTCCAGTAAAAACAGGTATGAGATAATTTGTGGGTTATGTAATGTGTAAAAGTAATAAGGTGTTTATACTAAGGTAGTAATGTTTATAAAATGTATCTCTTTATAAAGATAAGAAGTATAGGTTATGTTCTTAAACAATTCAAGTTGTAAGGGCCAAAGTAATTGCAATAATATGTAGTCAGCGATTTCATGTGCTTGCTATGATTATTTAGGACAATAACCATTCTGAACTTAAATTTAACATGTAATGCTTTCTGCACTTTTGGGAAGTGCACGCTACTTGTGACTACACCCCATCTTGGAAAGTATTACTCCTTATGGGCCAGTCAGAAATCACTAATGAATGGAGGAAGGGAGATAGAGCATTGGTCCATAAGAGCACCTTGGGACAGCCCCCATATTAAGACTGTAACATGTGATCCTAATTAACACTACTACACACCAAGAAGTCATCACAAGCGTCACCCCTACGTTGCAGTTTGAATCACCCGCTATTCCAGTACGGCAGCGGTATCTGACAATCCCATCGCTGGAGAGCAAAGCACCACCTGTTGGAGCATTCACAGCCTACAAGATGCACGGGCTGGCAAAATATATCAACACCTTCCAGCCACACTGCGAGTGCCGCGCAGATAAGGGTATCCAGTCAGCCATGCATGACGTCAGAAGTCCAACCCCCAGAGGGCGGAGCCAGATTCCCCCTCACCCTTCTGAGAGCTTCCAAGCTGGATTAGTGAAAAAAGATTTACAGATGGTTTAGAATACCGCTGTAACGAGTGTAGAGTGTGTCATTTAGCTAGGTGCAGCTGGGCAGACTGCAATGGACAAGGGTTGTATATCATCTGCTGTATAACATGCACCTCAGAATTCCACTTAACGTGTATAGGCTGGTAGGGCGAAAGGGTCACTTGTCTTGGTTAGGTATACCACTGTGAGGTACATCAGCGCAACCTGTCCCACAGACCCAGTAACCCAGATAAGAGAGACAATGTGATTATGTAAGTACCAAACAATAATTCTCACATGCAAGAATTTAGCAGCCATCCACATGAAGACACCATCATCTTCCTGAAGACATGTCAAGGGGAATTCATAGAGCACAGTATACAACAAAAACAGTGGGTAACCAAAAAACAGTGGCAATTACGTGGTAAAGCCCACGAATGGTGGACAAAGTATGGTGAGTTCATCATGGACTGGGACCAATTGAGGGATCGCCTCACCTCGCAATTCACTGGGGAAGAGATGATGACCCAGCTCATTGCGGACTTCCATTTGAAAGACCAGGGTTCGACAAATTAGGTCAAAATTTATATTCGTCGAAAAGTTCAAATGCATCAGTGAATATATCCACAAGAAAGTGAGAGCAGTTGCGTACCCAATATTTTGTGTACTCTACTCCCCTCCTTTCATAATTTTCTACACTGCCTAAAGCCACAAACCGTGGATGAAAGTGGAGCGGAATAACAGAGAGTAGGTACTGTTATGACAGACTGGAGCATTCCATTGATAAGGTCGCCACTCCACACCCTCTTCTGGAGCTTCAAGCCGACCGCGGCACACCCCTCCTCTCTTCCCCCTTGCCGGGAATGCCACATGAAGGTGTCAGTTCATCAAGGGTAAGCTCTAGTCCCATGTCTCCCGCTGTAATGGTCACAAGATAGTCTAACAGGGTCAGCTAGCAGCTAGAACTCTTCGTGCCGCGTCAGTTACCAGCAAGTATCCAGAAGGTCCTCAAATCAGTCGACAATCTCTACCAGCTCTGCAGTTTTAATGCAAATGTTTTCTGTGGCTTTGTCAAACTATCAAATTTAGTGCAAATGCAACTGTCTTTTTTGAACTAAACGTAATAAAATTTAATGAAAAATAATTTCAGATAATATGTAGGAATACTGCGAACCATATCTAAAAAATTTGATTGTGATCATGTTACTGTTGGGTAATATTTGTAAGTTTTGTGTGCATAACTTATGGGTAATAGTGTGTCTCTTTTTTTGTAATGTTGTAAGTGAAAGTGGATAATCTTGGGTATTGTTTTTTGTAATGTTGTAAGTTGAAGATGTGTAATATTTTGTATTTTTTGTGTGCGTTGCAAGCTGAAGTGTCCGTGTATAACTATTACTGGCTCTACTTTGGAGGTTCGCAGTATGGCAGTAATATAACCAGACAGGTATTTAAATGGATTTTCTATATTAATTTGTTGTAACAATTGTAGACCATAAATATAAACAATTTTGGAGCTTAATTGGCAGACTGATAGCATGTTTGCAAAATGTTTAATATCTAGATTGTTTTTATTTCCTTAATTTGGCAGTAAACATAAAAGGTATTGTTAATAAAAGGAACTTTAAACAAGTTTCGAAATTCTTTGGAAAAGAATATTTGTCTAAAGTAGTTGGGGGTAAAACAACATACATATAATGTATTAAATCTGCTATTAGGAACAGCTATAGTATTACACCAGACAAAGTTTGTAGAGAGCACAGTGCAAGTAGTACAACATTATTGTGGTTAGTGAAAGGTTTCAGACTTGCTTGCCAATAGATACTTACTTCGTAAAACAATTATTATTGTGAAACAAAGTGTGTTGATTTTTATGTGTTGAAAGAGAAATATACAACAAATTGTTATATATGAATAAATATTGTCAATCATAATTTACAGAATTGTTCATGATCACGTGAGGTTGTTGGAATAGAGTGGAGTGAAGTAAATACAGCAATACAGTGTCAAGAAAGTTTTAAGGAGAGAGAAGTAAGTACAAGAATTATACAGTTTTGAAGACTTGAGGAAAAAAAAAATATATATATACATATTTATTTATTTTTATGATAATTTGGTGATATTTAGAACACTTAAAGTTACAGTAACAATCTATGTAGTTTAGTCTGTACTTAGCTTGTACTTATTTAATGCTGAATGGATTGCAACTTGTTATAAACTTAGTTTATTATTTTGTAGAAATTATTGTTTAGGAAACCATTCTAATATATTCCTTTTTCTCATTGTTTAAAGTATAATATGACCATAAAAAATAAGGTGGTAGTTTTTGTGAAGATTGCTTTTGGTTCACTGAGATATACAAAATCTCACTGTGTAACTGTAAATGATACTGCTGAATGTCAATGGAAGAGAAGAGAAATAACTGGTTAATTTTATCAGGTGTAAACAGTTGTATTAAGTAAATAAGCTAGGAGAAGAAGTATCGTTTTCCATTTTTTTTTTTTTTTTTTTTTTGTGAAGAGGTCCAAACAGGAAGAGCTATATAGGAGCAATGCATATTAAAAAGTCCTTTTTTTTCCATATGTTAAAAAGTTTAAATTTCAATATAAAACAAATTTCTTTGTAAGTTACTTTAAGAAATGTAATGAAGGAATATAATTTTACTGCTATTTTGCAAATTCAATGTTGACAAATCTGAGTAATGAAGAAGAACTGAGAAGGTAAGATATATTGTCTAGAATTACAAGGGTTGAGGGGATGTAGTGTGTTGGGCCTTAATAATACAGTTATGCAAGGGTAAGATGTTGCTCCAGTTTTTATGATGTCCTTGGATCATTAGCACAAACAGTGAGTTTTATGGTTGGGACTGTTCTGAGGCCCCTTTTTGTCAGCACTGGCCTCATGAATAAGGCAGTGAGTGGATTTTTATAGTTTTAGCCAGACCTGGGTCCCCATTATAAGTGCTGTGTGCTGATTCCCACAAACCAGAATAGTAATGAGCAGTCTACTTAGAATGATTATTGGCGTAGATTGTGTGTACACCCTCAACCTTAACTGAGAAATAACATTAGACTGTAACTGTAACATGGATAAATGATATGCATTATTTTCTTGCAACATCACAGTAGATATCTTGAGTGCTCTTCTTTAAGATGCGAATTGAATATTTGTTTGTTATGTAAATGAGTTTGGTTATCAAATAGTAAACTTGTGTAGTTTGTAAAGAACAGAGTCGCAGTAGTCTACAGAGTAGCCGCATACAAGGTGGGTTTCGATTTGGGAAAGGTTTCTTCAAAATATCTCGCAAACCAAGGGGGTAATGCAATGATGCAAATAATTAATAATAATTTTAATTGGGACATTTGGTTAATTTTCTTTTGTTTTGCTAGGAATTGTAATATCTTATCAGTGTTTGAAGTTTTGGCAGTGTTAGAGTGTTTATGTCATGCACTTGATTTTTTTATATAGTGTGTCAACATGCGGAGATAAAAGCTTTATTATTACCTTCGTAGACATCTTTTCTTTCGAAAATGTTCTGGAATTTTGATTAGATTTGCTATAACACTTTTCAGTATGGTTTGGGGAAGGGATTTCGGGCCATGCCATACCCTTATTTGGTCACGTTTTTGGAACCCTGGTGGAAGGAGTATGGGTAGGCACATGGCGATTTGAGCCCTGAGTGCCTACTGCCCGAGAACAGTCTACTACAAGCCGGTGTGGGACGTGTTTGCAATTGTCTCGTGATGCAAGTGTTAAGTGACATCAATAATAAATGAACTACTGTGACGCTGTTCTGTTTCATTTGTCACGTTAATAAAATAAGTTGACTGTTCGTAACTCTGCATTACTGGAAGATTGTAAACATGTTGTTTAGAATTTAAAATAGAAATGAACAAATCATCCGAGACTTCAATTTTTTTTTTAATATGGTGCCTTTTAAGTTTCATGTCTCTACCGATTGAGCGAAACCAAGCTGTGATTTCCAGTTGCCATTTTTGACATCTGGAAGAAGAAGGCAGAGGTGGCCCTCTTCTTCCATGACTAGGTTCTCGCCCGTAAACTATAACTTCTGGGATCGAAAACTAAGCCCTATTTTAGGATGGTGCTGGGAATTTTGCAGATCAAAATCCCGACGAAAATACTTTGGCCGCAATTTCAAAGGTCCTTCCCATAAGTTAACTACTTCTGGCCACTATCCTTGTTCTAGATGTTCTAGGCAAAAATGGAAAACCTACTTCCGGTGAAATGAAAAAGAAATTTACGAGAAAATAAAATTCAATTAAAACAAAAATTAAAAACAGTTAATTCCTCTTTAAAAATATAAATATTAATATAGGAAAACAGAACTTTACAAAAATTCAGTATTTAAGATTTTTTGGTTTAAAATACTAAATATCACAGAATTGTAGGTAAACATATAATAAAATGTAATAAAATAAAATGGATGGGTGATTTACAAAATAAATATTTAGTGACTTTAAAATTACTGCAAATAAACTATAGGGGATGGAATTACTATTACGCTAAAAGGTTAATAAATAAAATATAAGTGTGTCCAAATCAAACATTGTATGTTAATATACATCAAAATAAAAATGAGTTTACTATAACAAATGGCTATAACATTAATGGTATACCAACTTAACAGCTTAAAATAATTGGATACATTTTTTACTTGTATCTTTATGCCGGCAAAAAAAAATTCCATAATTTGAAATACAAACTTTTTAAGTTCAATGGTATTCATAACAAATTTCCCTTGACTTTTTATATATTTTAACAAAATTTCCTGATTTTTTCATGTTTTCCCCTGGCCAACAGAATTCCCTGACTTTTCCAGGTTTTCCCTGTTTTCCAGACGAGTGGCCATCCTGTAGTTATGCCTAGTACATGGTTCCTACTCTATCCACAGCACAGCACTGTTAATCATGCATGTTCTGTCCTCTGTGAGTGCCCCATGTGCATATGGTGTTTCTATATCACCATTTTAGTGCTGTGCTGTTCACCATTGTATAATGAATGTTATATGTTGTAGTCCTGTATGATCAGCTTAACACCAGTATCAGTCTCTACAAGGGAAAGCCTGACTGCTGGTCCTTAGAATATATGGTTTACCCACCAAGATGCATATATTTCCTTATTGTACATCATACAGCCAAGCATTCTGTTCACTGATACAAGTACCCCTTTTTTGTGTCTATCGTAGTGGCTCTTGTATATGCTATAATCTTCTCCCCATCTTGAAGATCTTGAAATAACACAGCTTCCAACACTAAACCTAATCATGTCCATGTACAAGAGGAATGGCAATATTTGATCGGGACAGAACAGCAATTGGATTTTGTAGAATCCCTCTTCAATCTTTTTTAAGGCTCTGCCTCATGTGCCATGTTCACTTACTGGTTTCTAGCTTATTTCAGTTGATTATGGACACTTATTGTAAAATTGAAACTATATTTCTAAGTAAATATACATTACACTGTAGAACAAACATAAATTCTGAAATTCTGTCAAGTAATTATAACATATTAAGTGAGGCATTATTTTTAAATTCTGAATAGATTCTCACCATGGGTCTTATTGATCTTAATAGAGGGTTTGTATAAATTTGAAAGATTTTGACCCACCCCGACTCCTATACATCAAAATAAAGGTGGCATCTATTTTTAGATATGCACTGCTTGAAGTACAGTGTTTGGCACGGGAAACTCAATTTGTAGCGACTTATTTTTCTGCTCATTTAGCTCAAATTTCCATTTTTTTTTTTACAGATTTTTTACAGTTCCTCAAAAATGGGTTTTTAAAAAGACTTCTTAATAAAAGGTGTCGCAACAGTAATTTTCTACCGCATTTCATTACAAAAAAAACAATGGCACAGAAATGGAAAATTTAACAAGACAGATGAGAGAAGCCTTAATGCCTGCTACTGTAAAGTGCCCAGAATACCATATATCTTCCTTAACCTGCACTACCCATTCAGCCAAACACAAATGATCTCTGAGCCAACTGCATACACCAGCAAACTGGCACAACTGCTTTCATATCTGTTGTGGAACAGTTGCCAGCACTGTCTGCACTGACTTAGGTGGTGCAGTCATCTCATTCCTTCCACGGTTACTCTACATATCACATATTATGTTCTGTCTTTCCGAAAATGAAATTTCCACATCTATACATTATTTCATGGGTAGCTATCATATTAACATGAATCTGAAGTGGCAATAACAATTCTTAACCACTTATTCCTCAATGGCACGGTGAGCTGTGATTTTTGTGAGCCCACACAGGCACCTAATGATGATTATGACGAGGATGAGTGGTTGTAGTGTGGGGAACATAACAATGTGGTCAAAGGCACCCACAATTTTTGAAAACAAAAACAGAACCAAAACAATTTGAAAATTGATAACAAGGTAATTTAAAAGTGTGAAAGGTCAAGGATACGTGTAACACTTTGAAAGAATGTGGTACGCAGTTGAAGTACCACAGGCAACACGATCGGGAGATTCTCCATGCAGAAAGTACCTATTAATGAGATGAGTGTGGCCAATCCAAAGCCAAGTCAACACAAATACCCATACTATTTCTCACAACATGGATGTCAGTAATTCTTCAACAGTTTGGGACTATCAGTAATAGTTACACCCATACCGCGTACAGAAAGTGCAGACGCTAGACCCAGCAGACTTTCCACTTTACGTGCAATTTTGTGAGTGGTAAATACAATGGTGGTGTGATGAGACTATGTTCACAGGGAAATAATGTTTAATGCCAAAAATAATTATGTGTGGAGTGATCACAACCCACATGAAACATGTATGAAGTCATAAAGGCTGTTCAAGATAAAGTGAGCACTTTTGAAATGAACCTTAGAAAAAAGTTACTGCCCCTGCATGCATATATTTTATAGGTGCACTGAGTGACATTCGTCCAGTCAAAATGGTAATGATGGATGGAAAGTAGCTCCAATATTTTAACGTCTAACAAAAAGTGTTGCATAACCATTTGTTATTAATTGAAATTATTTCTTTTACTTTCTCGTTATTCTCAATGCATCAAAGTTTAAAAATTACCAGATTTATAAAATATTTACTTTCCTAATCATTTCACAGTTTCACTTGACCGACGCATGAATAAAGTAATAAGGCCCATGGCAATGATTATTTTACAAGTTGGAAGAACACACAATGTGCATACAAACAGATTTTAAGCAGGGCTTTCAAAAGTGCTCATTTTACCATGAACAGTCTATATCAACACAAATTCATGGTTAACATATGGACTGAACCTGTCACATCTACTTTCCCAAAACTGCAAGGACTCCAACAGTCAAACGTATTTCAATAATGTACTAAAAAACACAATTGAACACCTAACATCCTTCATCACTGTTGCCAGACTAAAAGGAAACTATGACTTTTGGAAAAGCTAACCCTTGGCAAATCCACATAAAATTACTATTGCCAAAATGTTTAAAATAAGCCTACTGTAAAATAAGTATATACACTTACAAACAAAAATGTAATTTACTATAGTCTGCACTGTGCGGTACTGAACAATGAAGAGATTTGTGCGACATAACAGCGAGATCTTGTGATACTGTGTGGTACTATTCATATTTAGTCATAGAACAGCAAGCATTTTTTTCAAGTGTTTTGCTAACATGTTACAGAATTAAAAACACTCCCAAAGCCCAGCACAGATTGTTAGAAAAACTAGGAAGTTACCAGACAACTTCTCGAGCGTCTCCTCATCAATGGAGATGTTGCCCTCATTCTCCCACAGGATCAGTAGCGTTTTGTCGTCCCTCTCGGCTGGTTCTGTCACCACTGTGCATGACATCCCGGCCCCTGTTAACAAACACACTACTGAGCATCCATACACACTCCATGCATCTTTAACACAATACAAACTAAAGAGGAATTTTTCAATACTACATAAAACAACTTTTTTTTATAAAATATTTGTTTTTAATTAGTACCTTTAAAGTACATATTTAAAATAACTTTTTGGGTATTAAAAAATAACATAAAATAGAACACTAAGGAGAAACTAACACAATACACTATACATATTTGAAAAACTACAGTTCAAACTAAATCAGTATTTCTCCTAAAGAAAAATGCACAGGGAACAGGTGTTTGACTGTATATAAGAGAATGCAAGGAGACTCAGTCATTTCCTACAGCCTTAAAAATACTGACATATTGGTGTTTGAGAACTAGCATGTTTTTAATATTTTTGTATGGTAATAAGTTACCAATTGAAATCAACAGGTCAGTGTCCAAGGACTGGGACTCTCTGGACTGATTGTGAGAGATCAGTTTGTTGTAGCAAATGGAACAACATGGTCAAAAGAGTGGTTGTTGAGATAAGACTATTGATACCAATCGTAATCACAGAGGTTAGGGAGCAGGGATGTTTGCCCAAACAAATTAAGTTTTATGTTGTTGATGACTCTAGAAGAGATTCAAATTGTTGTGGATGTGCACTACTGTTAAGTGAAGACTCACAGAAAGTTCAGGAGCTCCCATCGTGAGAGGACAACACCTGTAACAAGTTAAAGATGTATATGTGTGCTAGGTCACCTGGCTAATCTCACAGTGCAACCCGACATCAGTGGGTAAAGCATAGTTCTGATTTTGCCCACCATAACGCATCATAAGCACATTGCATAACCAGTACGATGTTTCACAAGTATGATAGTGTTATCATAATTAATAAAGTGCTTGGTTGTGACATGCTAGAAAAACTTACAATAGGAATGTTGAGTCTGTCATACAGAAGACAACAGCACCATAACTGTTGTCATAAGACAATAAAAGTTAAACCAAAGTATTGTTACTTGTTGCTGGTCTGCAGGGCTTTCCCTTGCTCATTACTGCTCGCGAGAGTGAAGGACTGTTTGAAGGTCAGAGTTGTAACATAAGAATAGAGCAGCGATCTCCAAAGGCCCTCCACCATGTGCACCACAGCATGCTACCAATATACGCCTATCAGAACTCATGTGTTCCTGACCTAAAGCAGATTGAATTTCTGCCATTATCTGAAAGAATGTAATGTACTAGATCACTGTCACTGCATCTCTTAGCATGATCGGGGTGCAGGAAACCTTCCTGATTGGGCAAAGTGAGACTTTTTAAGCAGCGATGGGTCTCTGAGCAAACAGTTTTTGACAGCTGAGAGTTTGCAGGATGGTGCCACGTTAAGTGATGGGTGTATCAAGACCAACGAGATGACAAGCCAGCAGAGCATCAAGTGTAACAAGCAGGAGTGAAGTGTGTCGACAGCAAGAATCGGGCCAGTGGAGAGAGGGAGAGAGATAGAGGGGTAGGGGAGAGGGAGATGTAGAGGGGTAGGGGAGAGGGAGACAGAGGGGGAGATATGGGGATAGGGGAGAGATATAGAGAAGGAGAGAAAGATAGGGGGAGAGGGAGAGATAGTGGGAGAAGGATAGAGGGGGAGATAGAGGAACAGAGGGAGGGGGAGATAAAGAAGGGGAGAGGTAGAGAGGGGGGAAGAGTGGAAGAGAGGAGGGAAGAGAGGGGGAGAGCAAGATAGATAGATGGAGAAATGTGGGGGAGAGAGGGAGAAATGTGGAGGAGAGAGAGGGAGAATAGAGAGTGAGAGCAAAAGAGCGTGTGCACGAGAGCGTATGTGTGCATGTGTGAGACAGGCGAGACTACTGAACTTGATGTGTCAGTGTAAGACATTTCAAATGATAGCAACCAACAAACTGAACACATGTAAATAACGAGTGTGAATTAAGTGATGTCACAACTCATATGGACTTTTTCATACATACATACACTCGCAATTAGGCTACCGCCCGGTGGCGTGCTCTCTCATCTCTCCTTCACCCAACCAACTCCTTTTACACTCCTTTCCTGAACTTACCAACCCCTCTCACAGACACCAATTCTTCCCTCAACACATTCCACTCCCTCACAGATCTCACAAGCATGGACTGCCTACCCCACTCCATTCTCCTCCACACCCTCTGAAGCTTCTCACTGTTGTTTCCTCTTCCTCTAAACACCCCCTTACTTAGTTTGCAGTGTAGCCCTATCAATCTTCCCTCTTCATTCACCAACCTGTACATCCTGACTAACCATTCAACTTTCCTCCTGTCCTTCAATGAGCTCCACCCCATTTCTTTCATCATCACTGATGACCTATAGTTCCCTTCTTCCTCATCATTCTGCCCCTACCTTCTCCACCTACCCTTCACCCATCATGTTGCCTTTCTCTGCACCTTTTCCAGTTCTCGCACCTCCACCTCCACATATGGGTCCCATACTGCTGCAGTATATTCTAACATTGGCCGTACCGTTGTGCCATACGCCTTCTCCTTCACCTCACAGATGACTCCATTCAGCACCCCACGTAGCATACCCAGAGCAGTACAGTCCCTAGATACAGTACAGTCCCTAGATACTTATATTTTGCTGCTTCTTCTATCTCTTGTCCCACCATCTGTACATGACCCTGCTTATCATCTTCTTCCTTGTGAAGCTCACTACCTTAGTTTTTCTTACATTTATCATCATTAAATTTTTCCTGGTCCACAACCATATCTTATCAATGTCCGCCTGCAAATTTCCGCCGCCCTCTCCCACCTAAGCATATACAATACAACTGTCTGCAAACAATCTGATTTTTCACCTAATCCCCAAACCCATGTCATTTACCATTATGGTAAATAACAAAGGACCCAGCACGCTTACCTGTGGTACCCCTGACGTAACCTCCACTTCCTCCGATATTGCCTCCCCACTATCACCCTCTGCCTTGGCCCCCTAAGAAAGTCCCCTATCCATTCCACTAACCTCTTGTCCGGTATCAGCGCCTCGCCTCTACTTTCCTCATCAATGTCCTATGGGGCACCTTATCAAATGCCTTCTCAAAATCTATGAAGCAGGCATCCACCTGCTTCTCCTCATCAACTACCTGCACCAGATCCTCTAATAACCCAGTCAGCTTAGTCTCATATGAGTATCCCCTCCTGAAAACATGCTGGAACTCCTCCAACCAATTCCTATTGTTCATAACTCTAACCACTTATTGCACCACTAGCCTCTCCATTACTTTTCCTGTACTTGATGTGAGACTCACCGGTCTGTAGCTGACAGGCCTCCCCCTATCCTCTCCCTGCTTGTGTATAGGTACCACCATAGCATCCTTCCAATCTTGTGGTAACTTACCATCTCCTAAGGACTTTTTAAACAGCACGTCTAAATATTTCGCCAACTCCCCCTGCCACCAAACTTTAGTGCTGCGTTTCCTATCCCATCTGAACCCCCTGCCTTACTGCTCTCCAAACCCCTAATTAACTTTTCTATCTCCCACTCCCTCATCTTAAACTCACTAAACACCCCCCGAACCCTGTTTTACCCCCTATTCCAACCCCCCTTTGCCACAAACACTGACAAGTGCTGTCCTTGCAGCATCTCCGATTTTTCTTGGTCATTTGTCGCATGCCTACCATCCCTTCCTGTTAGCAGAGGGATCCCTTCCTCTCCTCCCCTTAACTCCTGACATACCTAAACAATTTCCCCCCTTCCTTGCCTTTTCCTTCTTCCACCATGTGCCCCAGAAATACATTCTTTGCCTGTTTGATCTTCCTTTCAAGCTCCCTACCCATTTGTTTCATTATTTCTTTAGATCTTATCATCCCTTCATTTCTCTACTTGGCATGTAATTTTCTGCACTTCCTCTTCATTTTCAAAATCTCCTGTCCATAATAAGGCAAATCTCCCCCAGTCCGTAACCTTTTCATTGGCACAAATTTCTCCAAAATAACCTCCATTAATCCTCTAAACTCCCTCCACAATCCCTCTACACCCTCCTCCATAGACAATTTTTAAACCTGTCTCAGGAATATTTCTGCCCCCTTCTTGTCTCCTCTCCCATACTGCCACACCAACCTTTCTGCCATTTGCACTTCCCTCATCCTGCCAATCCCAATTTCCACAACCGGGATACGATGGTCGCTTATACAATCCAATACTATTGCACCAACTACAACATTCTTAGGTCTGTCCAACAGCACATCCAGCACTAAACCAACAACAACATCCTCATTCCATCTTGTAGGTGTTTCTACTACCTGGACTAATCCTCTGTTGACTAACTGTGCTGCCATTCTCTGCATCACGCTACCCATTCCTCCTGCACCCTATACCCATTTCACCCCTGGCATATTCAAATCCCCTGCTACAACAACCCACTGCCTGTCCTTTAGTCTATCGACTCTCTCCTTGATCATCTCAATTGCCTGCCATCCCTGTCCTGGTGGTCTATACGCTGTCAGCAAAGTAATACTCCTATTACTACTACCACTCAATTTAATTTCCATTACCTCGACATCCTCACTAACCCATTCTACCGCCCCTTTTAGCCCTTTCCTTACACACACCATTATTCCTCCTCCTCTCCCATCCCTGCCTCTTCTGAAGATGGTAAACTTATCCTGCCTAAACTCAATGTCCAGTACTTCCTCAGTCAGCCAAGTCTCCACAGCTACCACTATATCTGCCCCATATCCCTCAACCTTTCCCCAGAATCCCTCCAGCTTGTACACACTCTTACAGTTCACCACCATTATCTTTATACTAGTACTCTGCTTTACCATGCTACATTGCTTACCTCCTATAAGCAAACCCCTGCGGCCTCATCATTTCTCTCCCCTTCCGTTTCCTTGCTTCTAAATGATTGCTATTTCAACAACTGCTGCTCTGCCCTCACCCTCTCCATGTAGCCAGCTACTTCTCTACCTAGCAGATCACCTAGAATCCTCTTTCCCTGTTCTGTCAGGTGAACCTGGTCCCTCCCCACACTTTCCCAGACTACCCATTTCCTACTATCTATAAATGTAGCCCCCAAATCCCTACACACCCTCTCATATACCTCACTCGCAGCCACTGCCTTCCTATAGGATACTCCTTTCCTAACCAGCACACCACTGACTACTGTCCTAGCTCCAGGGGAACTTCTCCCGCAATTTCCTCAGCAATCCCCTGAGGTCCCGCTTTACCTCCTACCCCACCTCCCTATGAGCCAGGTCATTTCCCCCTATATGAATGAGAACAACCTTTGCCACCCCGCTACCTCTTATACCACTAACCCCTTCCTCCAAATCCCTGGTATTTGCCCCTCCAAACACTGCTTTATATGTAATTTCCTTCCTGATATTCCTCAGCTCCACCCCCTTTACAATAGAGCTGCCTACCTCTGGCTCCTTTCCTACAACCTGTTCCTGCTTTGTGGCTTTTTCACCCACCTGCCTACCCTTGTTTCCGGCCTCCTGCAACACCCTTGTTTCCCTCCCTTTGGCCAGCCCTCCTCTCTCCCCTCTGGCCCTGAACTGTCCACTTTCTCCTGCTTGCTGGTCTTTGCTAATCACACACTTGCAAGCCTCAGCATACTGCTTCCTACCTTCTACCACTGCCTGTTCCCTGCTTTCTATTTCCCGTTCCTCTATTCCTGATTGCTTCCTGCCTATTACTATCACCTTATCCCTTGCTACTATTTCTTGCTCCTCTAACCTTATTTGCTGTCTTATGTCTCCTACTGCCTTATCCCTTTCTACTGCCTCCAACTCATCTATCTTCCTCCTTAATCTTACCACCTCTATCTCTGCCTCCCTCCTCCTCTGCATTTCCTCCTGCAGTTCCTTCTGCAGCCCTACTTGCATTCTGCCTAACTCTTCCTCTTTGCTCAGCTTTTCCTCCTGTGGACTGACTTTCATTTTCCTTAGCACCTCCTTTACATCTTCCAACTCCTCCTCTAACTTATCCACCCTCATTTCTACTCTGCTCTTACCCATCTCATTCCTGACCTTTTCCTCCATCCTCTCAATCCTATGCATTATTTCCCTCTCTTTCCTGCTCATCAAATCTACCATCTCCCCTTTCCACCTCTCCTCCTTAACCACTTCCATTGGCACTGGCACACCTTCTACAAAGCTTCCCTTCAGCATATCCCAAATCAGTTTCCACCTTCTGCACTTCTTTGTGTTTCCTTCTCTACCCTTAATTTTTTCCCTACTACTGCCACTAAACCCTTTCCCTCAGGACATTCATCACACTTCCACTCATGTTCCTGTAGTGATCCCAGTTCCTACTCCCTGATCCCTATACAGCGAACATGGTACCAGCCGCCACACTAGTCGCACTGCACACGACTATCTAACTTTCTCCACACCTTACCACAGCCCCTACACTTACACCTTCCTACCATTTTTTTTACCCTCTCTTTTTAAAAAAAAATAATTTAACTAACTTAAAACTAAAACTACTCTCCCTTATAAAATACACCAAATACCTATGTATACACACACTTTCTTAACTAGCTTAACTTACACCATACACCCTTTACCCTCGTACAATAACAAAGGCCTTGGCCTCGTGCACACAATCAGACACTACACCCTCCTTATAACTAATTACCACATAAAACACTAATCTTAATTCTAACCAATACAGATACAGTGACAAGGACTTTAATTAGAATTGAGATAAGCATTACATATTGCACTCGCTGAGAATAACAACAGTAACAGTGGAAATAGATAGTTTAATGTTGTATATAATATCTGTGTGAGTACATGTAAAAAAAATTTAGTTCATTTAGTTTTTGTTCAGACTTCCATTCCTCGCGACCTCAGACATGCCCCTCTGGCATCTTGTAACACTGGTGTCAAAAGTGGGACTGAGGAACTTAATACTAAATTAAGTTAGGCATTAGTCTAGTTAGTGATATTTAAAATTTAATTAATTTTGATAGCTTTAAACTGGGAAAATTAATACTATTTTGTACAACCATCGCAGTGATTGTTAACTAGAAAATATCTGTAGAACTAGAGGCACTGCAAGCATTAACTGGAGGGCTGAGTAACCAAGTGTGCCAAGTGTAAATAGTTTGAGAGAAGATGTAAATAACATAGTAGTATGAAAGAAATTGAGAATGAAACTGTAAATAAACAAACTAGTTCAGTAATAGTAAGTGTAAATAACACTGTAAATAGTGTAAATGAAAATGTCATTAGCCAGATAACTAACATAGATGATTTAGTAGATATGAATGTGCAGTATTGAGTGCAGTCTTGGATTTAACAACTCTACGCTCTCTACTCCGCCTTCGTGTGGCCTTGGGTTCCCTCCCGCTCCTTGCTCCTTCCCTTCTCTGTGGAATCCCTTGCCTTTCACGCATGCGCGGCAACATTTAATTTAATTGACTAATGAATAATTCCGAGCTTTGGGCGCTCTACTAAATGCTCGGCTCTGCCACTTCTACTCCAACCAGCCTGTGAAACATCACGTTTTAGATTCTGCTGCTGGCCCATTATGGGACTTCATTTGATCAGACTTTGCTACGTCAACCAGCTTTCGAAGGGCAAAGGCACAGGTAGGTTCACCAGTGAATGAGATAGTGTTTTTTTTTTTTAGTTTAAATTTTGGCTAGTTAATGGGGATCTAGGAGTGCACATATTTGTTAGAGTATTCAAAATTTTGGTTTGGCTGTTCATTGTGTAAAATTCATGGTTTGGTTTTAACTTACTCAGTGTGTGTGTGTGTGAATGCCTGTAGATGCAAGTGTGTGTAGTGTAACTAGTCATTTTGGCTGAATATAATATTACCTTTTGAGAGTGCGAGCCTCCTGAAAACTTGATGGCATGATTGAATGGGACAGCACCGGCTTGTGCATTGTTTCAACTTTCGATATGGTACCCACCTGTGTAAAGTAATACTCTTATTTTTTAACCATGTTGTTCGTTCCCTTTATTTTAATTTAATATTGTAATTGTCTTTGCAATGTTCATATTTTATTCCACTACGCTGTGGAGGCCTTCCAGATGCCCTAGCAGAAACCAAGGTTTTATTACGTATTTTAAATGCTTAGTATGAAAGCAATTTGTGATTAGTAAAGGCTTGAATTTTTACCAACTCTCCAAGCTTTAAGAATTAGGCCTTTAGAGGTTTTTATGTACTGCCTATTTAAAAGTAAATATCTTTTAATGGTAGGTTCAGAACATACGAGCATACACACTGCTATTTGACGTTTTTATTCTGGTTTTAATAATTTATTGTATATCAAGATTCAAAAGGATTGTACTTATCATTGGAGTTCCCAAATAAAGTGTTAAACTGAACGTGTTACTTGTACAACTTGTGTCCTTATGTCAAAAGTTATCTGCGCTCAACTCTGCTATTTTTGCATGAACATGGTGGAGGGCGTTGGTTTTGTGTATGGTTTCAAGAAAGACAAGCTAACTGCCTTCTTATAAGACTACAATGTTCCTTTTCCACCCGATGCCACCATGGTTCAGTTACGACGGGCTGCGGCAAATTTTCGGAGGGATCGCAGCCGGGATGCGGGCCGTGCTAGCGGGGAGGCAGTCACAGTGAGTGTAAATACAATACAGTCCTTTACCTCTAAATTATATTGTTTCAATCCATTCAAACTGTGCCCAATTTGTCCTCAGTTGAGCCTTGTGCCGTATTGGTTTTTTTTTTACTGCAGTCATGAAGGTTATTGAACAGCACCTGTGTGGTGATGTTACCTTTTTGCATGCCTTGTCAGTGAAACGTGAAGGCTAAGCATTACAGCTCATTACAGAAAAAATAAATGCCTTAAATAGTAGTTTCATAAATTTCCATCGTAGGGTACTGGTGCACGTTTTTCCCCCACGTATTAAACAAATACATGAATGTGACCTAATATATTGATTTCAAAGACTGAGCAAGCCTTTAAGTTATTTAATAGATTCCATAGTTTCATATCAGAGGGACTTGTGTTTAAATTTGTCAGAAAACTAAATTGTCAACATTGTATTAGAAAACCTTGCTCCTCACATCCGAGCGTTGTGTTCCTTATTACCGGTGCCTCGTACTATGGAAGTATTATATGTCTTAGCGGTAGAATTGCAAGGCCACTTGGCCGCAGAGATGGAATTTTACGTTGCTTTTTCCCCGCCTACCCAAAGAGCAGGAACGTCACGGAAAAATAAGGAATAGGTAGTAAATGAATGTATCACGAATCATTGCTGTGGAAATTGTGCCGAGCTTGGCCATGTAAGTATTGAATGTAAAGAACAGCACATTCCCTTTCAGCAACGAAAATGTTTCCGCTCCGGTTTGGTGGGTAATTCGGACGACTTGTCCTAGGTTGGGAAACAAGTGACAACTGGGAACATGTGCTGTGTTACTGATCGCCGTTCAAACACGTGAGTAAAACAGCAACCAACAAGAATTGTGCAGGTCTCCTGAGGTGGCGTATTGTATATCACCAATGGTGACGTGTTGGTTGCTACCCACGTGGTTAATCTTAACTTTAAAATAGGTAGCTTTTGCTGGAATTTTCCATTTTGGATTTTACCAGTGCTAAATCATAAGATCATTTTGGGCCTGGAATTTTTATGAGATACGCATGCATCTATAAATTTAGATGATTTTACACTTTCTTTTGGTTTTGCTCCTAACATTAAGATACGTTTAGATCGCAGAAAGGTTATGCAAGTAGATAATTCTGGTCCCAATGTAGTTGTGAACGTGTAGGAAAATTTGGATGAAACTTTATCACGCCTTAAACACAAATTTAGTGATATCATTACCCAAAAAATGGGAAGTGTGATATACTCCCGTACTAATTTTCTCTTGTTGATGACATGCTGGTTCGTGATTATCACTTTCATTTCCCACCTCCCAAATTGAAGGTATTTTGAGAAATAATTGGAAAATAGTTGCAGGAAGGGGTAATAGTACCATCTACATCTGATTAGTGTTACCCAGGATTTCTTGTAAAGAAAATGATAGTGATAAGTAGAGATTAGTTAATCATACCCTTGTAAACAGAAAAATACATAAAGACCACTTTCTACGGTAGATTGTGCCCTCCAACATCTGACGTGCCAAGGTGTATTCTGTCTTAGATTTAAATAACAGCTTTCACCAGTGTTTGTTAGACCCTTCTTGCCTCAAATACATCGCATTTAGCACCCCTTGGAACCGATGAGTTCACTGGGATTCCAATATGCTAATTTTGGTAGCCAGGTCTTTTCTAGAGTTCTAGATCACGTACTTTTAGAATTTAAGTATAAGCAGGAGTTTTTGGGTCTCATGAGGTACCACTCACGGTTTATAGAACATTATTCCAAAATTGCGGCACCCCTTAATCGCCTGAAGGAAAAAAAAGTTGAATTTAATTGGGGCCACGAGCAGGAACATGCTTTTAACATTTTGAAACGAGTACTCAGTTCTCCTCTAGTTCTTGTTTTGCAGGATTTCAACCGGCATTTCTGTGGTCTTGGGTGTGGTGCTGGGTCAATGGGTAGATGGTCATATTCCCCGTGTAGCTTTTGTGAGCAGAACTTTAACGGAAGTTGCACATTCTCTGAGATTATATGAGAAAAAAACTATAGCCAGTCTTTTAGGCCTCGAAAAATTTGCCTCTTATATCAAACACAATGAGTGTGATATTTACTGACAAGCAAGCTGTGAGTTGGGTGTCGAACCATCCTCACCAACTGGGTACACTAAGTATATAGGTATTACGTTTATCCAGGTTCAGAGTCATAGATAACCTTGTAGCAGACGCTTTTCTTGCATGTTCAATTCTAATGATTTTGAGGTAGTTCCCGCCAACCTACTGGCTTCTTTGGGAATTATACAGGACAATTCTTTACCCAGCTCTGTGACGCGCAGGCTGCTGATGTGTGGTGTCAAAAAATAAAAAAATTATTTATCTGCTGGCATTCAATATCCATATTTAGAAGTATGGCCTCTTATATTTCACTGGAAAACAGGCCGAGCCAGGAAGTTAAGATGTGCCAGCCTATAATTCTGAGGTATTTTCATGATTCCCTTTATGGTGGCCATTTGAATAAATAAAACCTTTTGAAAATTTTGATGCATTTTGCGGAGCGTACCTTGAAGCTGAATGTTAGCCAGTACATACAATCTACCAGGTTAAACAAAGTTCCCATTCAGCATGCCATAAGTAAACAATCATCCACGCTGCTGAGCGTATCTCGGTCACACACAATGTCAACACCTGAAACAGTGCGTAAGACACCCACCCGCTGCAACAATCGCAAGAGCAGCATTCCCCTCCCCCGCACAAATTAGGTCGCGTTTGCCACACCAACACAGCCGTGCATGTTAGATTGCAGCGTTGCCAAGCCACAGTGAATTACCACAGCGCAGCAAACCGTTATAGGCCCATGCAGTCTTGCCCACAACACCTGCACGTCAAGTCTCTATGTATGGCATAAAAGCCACGATTGCAACCTGTTTCCCAATCAAAACTTTGAATTTTTAACTAACATTAATAACCACTTTCGCAGATTCAAAAACAAATTTGGGCTGACACCGTGTACCATTGTCATAACGCAACCCTCGCACATTACCAGAGTAGCGTAAGCGCAATGTTTTAATAACATGCGGAGCGAGGCCTGCAATGATGAGTGTTTGTTAAACAACAAGCTGAGCGATACTGAGCCTCAATCTAGTCCACATAAACAAGCTCGCGCCATGCCACATTTTCATTGTCAGCAAGTAGGTTTCCAGTCTGTGACACCACACATCCTGGTTACCATTAAAGGTAAACAATATCATGCTTTGTTAAATACTGGATGTTCATTTAGCAGTGTGGCCAGTACGATTCTATCTAGTCAATGCCTTTACCCTCTCAAGGACGAAATAACATTGGTTGCCACAACGTCCATATTAACACCCCCTAAATTTTAAATGATCATTAATTTAAATATCAAGTGCAATATTTACCCCCAAAAGTTTTTAGTCATTGACAACCTCAAACAAGACCACACCCTAGGTATCAATTTCATTAAGCGATACAATATTATACCTGTTTTAAAATACAACGTTTTCTTCATCCATTCCCATGACGATAAGAAGATAACAGAAATGCCATTTGTCTCTGACACCTCACAGTTTGAAACTTATCCATCCCTCGAACATTATTGTAATGTAATTGACACTTTTGAAGGTGAATCACCACAACAACCTCACATTAATAACAACCTTTCTGCAGCTCAATAACCAACCATTGCAGATATTATAGATAAATACAGCGACCGATTTGCTAATTCAATCTTAGAGTTGACCAAGGCAAAAGGTTTTGAAATTAAACTAGACCTAACTACCAACAAGCCCATAGAAACCCGCCCTTACAGAATTAGTCTAAAGGGTGTGATGATCTTTTGAAGCAGATTAAAGACATGGTTGATGCTGGGATTACCCAAGAAGCGGACTCCCCCTATTCTGCCCCTAGTCTAGTCATTTCAAAGAAAAGTGGAGGTTTCAGATTTTTTATCAGTTTTTAGGAATTTAAATCAATTAGGACATTCGAAACGCCCTTCAAAATTCTAGTTACATAACAAGTCTCCACTTATTCTCCGGATTGTATAGCATCCCTGTCAGGCCAGAAGATCACTTTAAATTGGCCTTATGGCCTTAACAATTGACGGAGTACATTTATTTTAGTACAAAACAATGCCTATGGGCCTCTCTACACCCCCCCCCCCCCCCAGTACTTACAGTACTGAGGTGGACAGGGGCGATAGCCTATATAGATGATATTTTCATTCTGGGTAATATCTTTGATGAACACACTGCCAACATTCAAGAAGTTTTTGACTGGTTTCACATATTAAATGTAAAAGTCAACACGAAAAAGTGCATATTTGCCGAACAAACCGTCAAAGTACTAGGCCATATTATTACCATTCAAGGTATGTCAACAGACCCCGAAAAAGTGTCTGAAATTGATAAAATGACACCCCCCGTACCCTTAAAACATATTCGCACTTTCCTTGGAATGACACCATACCTGAGATGTTCTATTATGAACTATGCATCAATTGCACAGCCCCTAATTACCTTAACTAAACATAATACACCCTTTAAATGGAATGAGGACTATCAACAAGCTTCATCAATTTAAAAAGAGACATTTTACAAGCCCCAGTGTTACAAAAGTTCAACAAGAACTGAAACATCATTTTAGCCTGCGATGCTAGCAATGATACTATAGACGAAGCGCTCCTACAGGTAGACCCGCACTCCAAGCAACAATATATCATCACATTTGCATCTAAGAAACTGTCTGTCCAGGAATCGTGCTGGAATACCACAGAACGAAAACTTTGTGTAATTTGATACTTATGTAATCATTTCTGCCAATATTTATATGGCAGAAAGTTCACTATCAAAACAGATCATGTTAGTTTACGATATTTGCGTTCCATGGCCAAGCACAATGTATCTATCCAGAAAATGGCAATTGTACTCACAGTGAATTCGATTTTGAAGCTCATATAGTTATTGGTGAATTAAACACCCTCCCAGATGCGTTAAGTCGGATTCCCACTGTTCCACAGGCCACTACAAAGACTGTCACTATCAACAATATCCAATACCCAGTCAAACAACACATTATGACATGCACATCACTCTACAAGGCATTTGCAGAAGCCATTCTACAAGACCCTCACAAGGCTTACAAGATTAGGGATTCTGTTGCTAACTATATCAAAAGCCCCTACCAGGTCACTGACATTATAGGCGAATCGACTATTCGCATTCAAACGAACAAGACTGGCATCCCAAAGTATGACACTGTGTGTACGCGACACACCAAACTGGCGTATACGCGCTAATATTCTCCTTCGCTGCACTGAACTGTCCCAGAGGAAGCACTCGTGTGCTGGGGCTCTCTACTGCTGCCAAGACTTCAGCATCTACCAGAAGCTCCTCCACCACACCACCTTCGTATTCAAGAGCTATCAGTCTGTACTGCCCCTCCTTCATTGCCTACCCTTCTGATATGGCAACAACCACTGCCCTTCTGGTAGTGACCCCTAAAGTCCCTTCTGGAATCCAAGTTTAGGATAGTTAGGTAGAGTAGTTGTCATAGCCACCTTATAGTCATAGCAGTTATTCTACTTTGCAAAGTCTAGAACCAGGTCACCTTCATCTGGAGCACGTAGCTTACTTCCGTTCAACTTTGCTTGGTTCAGGAGGTAGTACAGACCACCAAGTATATTCCTACCGGAATAACCATGTTTTAAAACCAACCCATGAGTTATTACTTCCAGAGGGTATTTATGCAGATAACAGGTAGACACCACATCCGTCAGGAATAAGCAGGAGACCACAAAATATTTCTCATACCAATTTACGAACCATAGAGTAGAACTGCGAGGTTCCCCACGGGAGACTGTACGTCGATATAAACACACATTAGACGGCTACCTATTCTGTGCACCCCGATGTACAACAGGTAGAGCCCCAAACATTCAGCAGACAATCTGCAGGGCGGCTTGTCAGTTAGCCCAGGTTGTACTCTGTCCACCACACTGAACTGTGCGGAGGGAGTGCTTACCAGGTCCTGGAGGTCTGAACCCCTTTGCAACCCACACCCACAAGTCATTGACAGGCAACCTTAGCATGATCCGACGTCTAGTATTCACCGCAATGAACTGTGCCAGACACTAAAGCAGCACAGGGTGCTGCTTTGGTTTGTCCAGATTCTGCAACTGGAAGTACACTCAGCTAGGGACTTTGTCGCCTGCTCACTCCTCACAAGGCCGGTGTTAAAACCGTCTCACCTGTATGCCCTATACTCACCGGAGTGGAACTCAAAGGAAGGGGAGAGAGGCAGTTAATGCCACAGCCAAACAAGGTTGCAGCTTTACGTCAACTGCAATCTGCAGCTTAACCCCAAGGGACCGAGCTTAGGGTGCCCGACAGCTGGAGGGGTTACATCTCCAAGCTCCCATTACCCTCCTTACTTGCAGTTCCCACCAAGCTCACCGGCAGCCAACACTCAGCCATCACCGCTTTCCTCAAAGGCAAGGAAGTCAGATACGGCATCGCCAATCCCTGGTTCTGGGAAAGCTGCCAGACCAGCCTGATCAGTACCAATACCAACCGCCACATCTCTTCCACCTACACACCAGGAACCGGAGCCAGCACCAGCTGCCTTCCCATCATCGCTGCAGCAGGGTAAGCAGTTGCCGAAGGACCTCAACAAGCCAGGTAAACCTACAAGGGGGTGTCCACCCGTTTGCAGGTTCTCCACAGCCTAGTAGCAAAGCCATGTGCCTGGTGCTGTACACTGACCGTGCACCAGAACATCAAAGTAATCCGGATATTAAAGCCAACCCATGTAACTGACCTAGCACACCCAAGACCACCGTGATGTAGTCACTTACTCCAGATAGCGTCATGCGTCAAATTATAGCATGCCCGCTAGCCAAGGTGTAATAATTTCTAGTATCTTAATTTGAGACTTTGATAAATTTGTTTATTGAAGCCACAAACTTCAGTATCAGTTATGTTGTCACATAATTATAAATTTAATATGGCTCACAAAAGATAGGTAATTAGTGTGGGGTGTGAATTCTCCTGTGCCTAGTGTTATTTATGAGCTTGTTTCCTGTTTAAATTATTAAGGTTTTATTGCTTTAATGTGTCTGGTTTCCTATATTTTCTACCATTTTAAAAGCTACAAATTTGGAAATTGGTAAGTTTTCTTTCCATGAACGTATTTTCTAAGGCGTTGCACGCACAAGTTGGTTATCAGATTGCAAGGAGAAAGGCACCGGCATCTGTCAAATTCTCTTTCCCTCACACTGCAATAGATCATTCGATTTTCAGGTACAATTTACATCACACACCAGCATATTTAAATCTAAGCCTATCCAACCAATCACACATTCACTCGTACACACGTTTCGATAAAATATATCTTTCTTTCGGAAAGTAGGCTAAAAATTGCTTAAGCCAATAAAGACTCTAAACCCTGATCTGTGCACTATAAACCTGAAGAGCAACCACACGTTACTCTTAACACACATAGGTGTAATCTAATCTAAGGTCTCGTAATCAATTACAACATGTTGATAAGCATACATTTTTCTTTCTTGAACAATCATGCAAAACCAATAAAAAAATTAATATCAATCCATCCATAGTTATTACTTGATATTATCTTCAGTAACTGGGAAAAAAGACCACAATATTCATCCATCCAGTAATTATCTGATACCTTTAAAAACTGAGAACATACAACACAATCTTTATTTCAACAAAAACCAAAGGAATGTACTGGAGATGTCTTACAAACAACTAAACATATAACTCATTACAAAACATATCTCATAAAATATTGTTGTAAAGAAATAATTTAATGAATGGCTATTTTCTTAACAGTGCAAGCCAAATTAAAACATAGGGAAACACAACCTGAAATCCGATTACATTTTGAGGCACTTGTAAAATAGTAACTGTACACTATTATGACGATTTTGTGCAAATCGTCCCTCTTCTGGCCGTATGTTTGTACGGTGGGCTGCCAGTTGCTCCTCCTCGACTGTTCCCCTCAGCTTTATCCCTCCCCCTCTCCCACCCTTTCTCTATCTCCGACCCAGGGTTGGGTAGGTCGGAGTGTCGGCGGTCATTTTTCTTCGCTCTGCAATCGCCGCCAGTTTTGCTTCAGCTGCTGGACGAACCCGCCTGCCTGGTGCGGATCATTTGACGTCTGTTCGCCCGACTTACTACTACGACATTGTTAAGGCTTAGATTGCGTGCAAGAGCTTCTTGGCACGTCATGCCTGTGCTTACTAGTGTGCAAGCCTTGTGATGTCTGGCGGCGATACAACGGTGGGTTATTGCAGTCGTGCTGTGGGGTTTTTAAACATTCCTGGGTAAGGCACGTCGAGCTAGGGAATGGGCATTATTGCCAGGACTGACGACACTGACTTTTCCAAATTCCTTTCAGGCTTGCCTATTGAAATCATGTTTATCTTAACTTGTTCGTTAGTCGGCGAGCTGCGACTTTTGGATTGATCGCAATGAAGTAAAGTTTTGTAATTCGCTTAGTACGATAGCAGCAAGACCCAAATAGTGAAGCAAAGTGAAGTCAATGTTTTGTTTGTTGTATAATCGCACGAGGCTTTAAGGGGCAGTGTGGTTGGCGTCGCCCTCGTGCAAAGTCAATTTCCTTTTAATGGGTTTTATCTTAAGTTTTAACGTGTTCGCTTTTACATGCTACGGCCTTGGATGGGAGTAGTGTTTCCGCCGCCTGTAGCATTTTTTGTGTACACTGAGTGCCCAAGTAATAAGAGGATGATGAGTAGAGTTATCCTCACCTATAATGTAATGCAGCCATAACTCCTCATCTGTGATAATTTGTTTCCTTTTAAACGTATAGTCATAAATGAAAGTAAGGTGCACTGGTACACGGAATGTTAGTAGTGAGAACGGGTTCGTTCTGCAACAGTACTAAACTGGGTTTGTGTTGAAATGTTCTTGGAGTATTGATTGTTATTAGTCACCTGCCTTGTTATTTTTGATTATTTGTATTTTGTAGTGTTTTAAATTTTGGAGCCAGATTTTAAATTTTATGAGGTTAGCCAATAAGATTGTATTGACATGGGTTAGGTTAGTGCTTTTCTATCTGGTTAACGTGTTATGGAACACCCCTTTTGATATTTAAAAGAAAGCTTATTCTGAATTGTCCACACATAGTAAATTGTGAAACTTTGAAGTAACCTTAAAATTCTCTTTATGTATATGAGCATGGCGTGCACTAATGGAAGCATATGGTTGTAATGGTCTGTGATACATACATTGGAATGCTTAATTATGCAATCTCAATTGCTATTTGTGAAATACCAATCAATTGTATTTTGTAGTAGCATTTTTATTCCTTTATCCAAGTGTTTGTGGAGAATTGGCCTATTGCCTTTAATATGTGTACTATTGCATTGTTTGGAAAGCATTGTACGAACCATTTATTTTTGTGTGTTCAATAAATTATTCTTGATTTGTGTGGATTCTAATTTGAGCTACAGCTCACTATGAACACGGGATATATGTGGTCAACCACAAACATTAAATGACAAATCAGCAACTGATATGTACTATTCTGAGGTCGTCATTATACTCTTTTTTTTTTAAATCAAGATTGCCCCACAATATGGAAAAAAATAATCAAAACAGAGAATTTACGGAAATCATGCAGACGATGCAACATTTGCTTATTTCCCAACTTCTGAAGATTTCTGTAAGTAGTATTTTTACTATAGTGCATAAACAAATTGCTGCAGTTCATGTGTAGTGGATGCATTACTACTCAACTAAATTTCAACTGTAACAGAAGGTAACAATGTCTACATTAATAATAGCAAAATTATAATAACATGTTTTACAAAATACAGACAAGTTGAAGTTAACTAATCAGAAAAACTAAAAACATCAAATTACTCAAGTGTTTATTTAGAGAGATCACGTGCAAAATTATGTAAGCTTATACAATAGAAAAACATCTTGACAGGTCACTTATTAGAAGGATATTAATGTGCTTTGTTATACCAAAAAAAAATTTGCTAATACCACTTAACCACAAAAATTTACACTAAGTTAGATTACTATTTATCCAACTTTTTGTCTGTTTTAATGTCTACTTGGTTTGTTTGGTATTTAGATGTGTACACACAGAGAAGTTAATTTTAAACACACTCAACTATTACAATGCTATTAAAGTTTTGATAACACACTTCAATTACTGTCACAGTTACACAATAGTTAAAAACTTTACGAGAATACATGCTAACCATTTTATGCACACGTTTCATGCGAAACAACAATGAGACTTGGCAAACACTGTGAAAAACTTAATTCTTATTGTTTAAAAACGACCTTTGTATGAACCACCATGTGAGCTGGCATGGAATATTCCTACTATAATCCATTCAGGTTTCTTCACACTTATCAGCTGACTGGCTTGTCCCATTCTACAGTGGTACAGCACGCTTTGCTTCGAAACACATTTGCGTGCCCTGGTTTGCAGGGCGACGGAATAATTTTCAAGATGTTTCGTCACAGAGGCCCGCCTTTTTGATTGCTGAAGGAATAAGGTATGATAATGATGCATTTGTTATTATGCCCAAATTATACAGTGGGGGGTTTGCATCATAGAAACTTGGTGTTTTTAATAATAAGCATTCGAGTCAGCATGTCATCAACCTCGGTAGCGACTCTCCCTATGCCACGTGTTAAAAGTAATATTTTTCACGTAAATATTTGTGGAGCCAAAACATTTAAAAAGAGCCAATATCCTATGAAGGATTTATTTGCTTCTAAAACTTTTTAGTAATTTTAGCGAGGAGTGTGTGTATGAACAAGGAGATTTTTTGCAACCAAACTATGTACTGTTATGAAAATGAATCTAACTATCAAATTGGAAGTTGGCAATGTGAATAATTTTTATATTATTGAAAACCCAGTAGCACGTATTAATAATAAATTGCTTTGCTATTGAAATAATGCTAGTAATTGTATAGTATGGTGTTATAAGATACATATTGGGCTGGGATGCAAGGAAACCCTAAGACAAGACTCCTTTTTTCCCCACAGGCACATATAATATTAGGTATTGTTTTGCGAGTGAGGCAAAATTTAACTACCCAACACCCCGCTAGGGTAGAGGACGTATCAAATCTGCTCCACACTGCTGATTTCTTGTTATTTCAGTCCAATGTTGTGTATGGTAAATCTGGTGTACTTGATAATCATGACCTCCTGGATTTATCGGGTCGACAAGCCCACTCTACTGGTAAATTTAAATGCTGCTAACATTACGGCAGAGGAAATGGAGAGCATTGACGAACTGATCACTGCGCAAAAAAATTACAGGGCTAGTGCAAGCTGCTAATAAGAATAGCCAAGTTAACACCAGTCAAACAGGTCACTTGGAACAGCCCCTTCATAATGATATTGCGCAATCAATCACCATTTTTTTCCCCTTGGAATGGTACAATAAATATGCAATTGTAATGCGATTAGCATTTTTAATTTTTGTTTACAAGTGGATAAGTTACAGAAGATGAAATTTTTTTCCTAGCGACAACAGTTTGTTGCAATCAGTAATAAATAAGTGTGCAGGTATAGTGATGGAAATTCTTGCATCAGGGATAGAAAAAAGGGAAGACTGGCACGATGTTAAGGAAAGTTTGTGGGAAAATGTGTGCCCTAGAAGAGTAAAGAAAGATCTTGGTAAAACTAATATGTACCGTTTTCAAAATACCAATGACTATTTTACTGTTTCAGCAATCAGTGATGCCTGGGCCCTTAACACTTTCATGGGAGAGGAAAAATTAGTAACCTTATTAGTGTAAAATATGTTGTATCTTGTTAGGGCTCATTGTATTGGTCAGAGCCTTCCGCTTTCCCTTGATCAATTACGGAAGTGGGCTATAGATGTAGAGAATAAAGCTATGTTTCACATCTATATGATCAGTAGACTAATGCAAAAAGTGAGAGTAGTATAGTGAGGGAAAGTGATAACGGGTAAAAGACAACTCCTGGTCACACAAATAGGAAAAGGTTATGGATGTGGGCAAGAGGGGAATATAAAGACTGTAGGGATGAGCAAAGAAGTTTTTGTTGTGGGTTGAAGGGGCATGTTCAAAGAAACTGTAAAACCCAATGTGAAGTGAAAAAAGACTGAGCATTGTTTTAGGAACTGTGTGTTAAGATACCAACAAATAACATGGGAAAGACTGGGACGTGTTAATTTTTCTATTGTGATTGAGATTCTTATCTTCATTTGTTGTGCTAAATGTTGACATCCCAACCATTATGGTATGTGTAGAGTATATTGTAAGAGACAGAAGAGTTGCTATAAGATCTAGTGATTAGCATATGTTTGTGAGAGCTTATGTTTTTACCTCCCGGGTGAATTTCATTAAGAGTAGTTGTGACAAATTGGTTTTATCACAGGAAAATATGGTGATTTTAGTTGCTTTTCGCCAGGGTTAGTATTAGTATTTTATCGTTATATATACACATATATTTATTTATTTTATAGGCCAGCCTATGAATATTTAATCCGTATATTTATGAATGTATTTTAAATTATATTTATAGCTGTGTAATAACTAGTGGCAAATACATTTTAATGTTTTATATAGATAGTTTACTGATGCGTTAATGTAAAGAGTCACCACCAGAGTTCGCCACCTGCATGGCCATGACATTAGGCTGGGGTGTGCCGACCACGTGTCCGTGTAAACCAGCCCTCCATTGTCCTTGATCGCCACCACACCTCGCATCGTTAGGGGGACGTATCCTGACGGGTAGGTGTTGGAAATTCCATTGTACCGTAGTGTTTATTTCATCTCCGTGTCCTGTCCCCTGGTAAACATGCGGTCCACCCCAGCGGCCGTAGATCTCTTACCTTTTGGAGACTGTGTCTTCAGGCACCACGGAGTGTCATCCGGCATTGTAGGTGTTTTGTCAAGTGCGCAGAGGGTCAACCAAAATGGACTTACGAATCATGCAGTAAGTCATAAATTCTAATAAACTTGGCATGGTATGTAACGTTAAGCAAAATAAATATCTCCAGTGCAGAAATTGAGTGTTTCAATGGCATCTTAACCATGGTCCAGACCACAGTGTTGAGTATAATGTATAAAAGTGTTATGTAAATGCACAGGTGAGACAAGCACACAATACCTGCAGAAACCCCTGAGATCACCCTGAGCCTCAAAAGCACGGTGCATTAGGAGCATCTGCGTTAATATGTAAAGACACACTTGAGCATTATTTTCAAATATTATTTATTTAAAATTTGAAATTCTTCTACTTGATGGTGTATTGGTGCAGTATTTATAGAATTAGTATAATCTGATTTACAATATTTGTTTATAACCGTTACTCAATATCAGTTTCAGTTAACATGTTGAAAAAAATTATGTGTTCATCCATACATGTATTATGCAAGTTTTGAGTAAGTGTTGATATTAAAGACATTCGTATATTTTTCTTCCTGTGATACTGTGATACTTCCTAGTACTTATTTCAATTTATATAGTGCACAATGTATAAGTAAAAAAATTTTTCTTCCCAATCTTGATTTTTGATTTTGACCCCCTAATTACGAACAACTTCCACTGCCTCTGTATGCACTGTTGAGATATGCAACCCATGCCAACTTGTATCTATGTAAATGTGTAACTTATGCCAACATATAACCTACCTATGTCAACTTAACATGTTTCTCATGTGATACAAAGTAAGTTTGTTTTCTTCATCTCTTTCTTAATAAAAATTGTTTCAAAAACAATAGGGTGCTGCTTGTATCACATGCAAAACATTTTCTGTTAATATTTTCTCCTGCTACATTTTATGTTTTTTTTTTCATTGTGCAAATACAATTTTTATACACTTGTAAAATATTTAATTTTCCATATAATTTTCATTTATGTTAATTTTAATATTTTAATTTTATCATGCTAGGATATTTTTACCTTTGATTGTACTGTGGCAATTCTATTATGTTTAAGGATAGGATCTTAGCTACTTTTCATTTTTTGTGTTTATTTTGTATTAATAATTTTATTTCATTTTGATGGCCTCATATTTCTAAATGTTTTTTTTTTCTTTTATTTGTTGTGTATGTTTTGAGACCTGGTATTCTACGCCTTTTAGCAGTTACAGCATTGAAAGTGGTACATTGGGACGTTTAGAGAGGTTCTAGCTTCCCATTGACCCACAGGTTCGAATGCTGAATTCCCATTGGCTGGAACATTAGGTCCCATTTAATCTAACTCCAGTCAAGAGAGCTTAGCTCTCTCTTTTATCAATCATCATTCAGTATACATGTTAGTGAGTGAGTGAGTGGTGTAGGCCGCACGATAGCGAGGTCATTAGCGCCCACAAGAAGTCAAAAATTAAACACAAAAAGAACTCTCCAGGAAACAAAAACCGAAGGCAGGGAAAAAAAGAAATAAAAACCTACATGGAAGGCAAAACTAAAGGCAGAAACCTCAATGAGGAAAAAGGACAATCACAAAAACAACAAGCAAAACAGGAGAAAATACCTCAACAACACAAGAACAAAAAACAAGTCACAACACATTAAAAAGACCAGTCGCACATAAAAATGGGAATATGCCGCTCACAGATGTACTCCCATCACACAGCATTCACCATAGTTTGTAAGGAAGAGTAAAAGTGTGACGAGCCTGAACATACCTGCGACACTCCAACAAGATGTGCCGCACAGTCAAGGGAGTGTCGCAGACATCACACTCAGGAGGGGGCTCACCACAAAGCAGGTACTTGTGCATCAGACAATTGTGCCCAATGCGAAGACGAGAAAGCACTACATCTTTCCTGTGGGGACACGAAACAAGACAAGCACAAACAGGCCAGTCTGAGATGGCTCGTAACTTGTTGGACAGCGGGAGAGAAGTCTATTCACGCCGTCAAGCATGCCAAACAAGGCCATGGACTGCATGCAGCACACCGCACACAGGGACACTAGGATCACAGGGTGGAAGGCTGCAAACATCCTCAGCCGCCATATCCGCTGCTTCGTTGCCAGGGATGTCCACATGCCCTGGAGCCCACAGGAAGACAACGCGAATACCAATCTGCACAGCCCCCGCCAGCTTCTTCCGGATCATGGGAAGAAGCGTATGAAATGTGGAGCCAGATTGAATGGCTGTCAAGGCACTCATGGAATCGGAGCACACAAGGCATTTACGGCGAAAACCCCTAGAGATAAAACACAAAGCCTTGAAAATAGCAAAATCGCTCTGCAGTTAAAATACTGCAAGACAGATAAGTCCAAAAATGTACTGAGAAGCACCAATCACGAAAGTGCACCAAGTTGAGATGACAGATTTGGAACCATCCGTAAAAAATAGAATAAAACCACAGAACAGAAAAGAGACAAGATTAACAAAAAGGCCCTTGTATACAAAAGGAGAAGTGGTCACCTTAGGAAATTCCGCTAGGTCGAGGCGCACATCAACCTGCATCATCACCCACGGCTGTTAACAGCGAGGCAAAGGCAAATCATACCTCGTCAGGGTATGTGCAAAGCTAACAGACGCCGGATGAAAACAACCGGGCTTAGCGGAGTATAACTGTTCCTTGGGCGGAAGGAAAAAAGCAGTGTGGTGAAGGTTCGAGGAGTGCGAACGCACCTGTACACCATAGGAAAGCAAGATGTGGTTATGCCTGTAATAAAGGGGAGGTTTACTAGCCACAGCACAAAGGCTAACAACCGGACTTGTGCGAAAAGCCCCAGTCGCAATGCATATACCAGCATGGTGAACACTTGCTAATGATTTGAGAGCAGATGGCTGAGCAGAAGAATAAACAACACTGACATTGTCTAGTTTGCTGCGGACCAAAACACGATACAGCCGAAGAAGGGGGACTATGTCAGCACCCCAGTCACTACCACTCAAGAGTTTTCAACAGATTCAAGTCCATTACACAGCGAGACTTCAGGGACTGAATATGACTCCTCTATGTGAGTTTACTGTTAAACAAGAGGCCGAGAAACTTGACAGTATTAGAGACAGGCAAAACAGAGCCGTACAAAAGAACCTCAGGAGAACGAAATATGCCACATCGTCTACAGAAATGGACCACCTGTGTCTTGGTGGTGGAAAAGTGGAATCCATAGCTGTCTGCCCAGTCGCTAAGGCGGTGGATGGCAAGCTGGGCCTGACGTTCTGCCATGCGCAGACACACAGCAAGGCAGAAGATAGTAAAATCGTCATCATACAGTGCCGATTCCAAAGGTGGTCGAACGACAGAGACAATGCCATCGATGGCGATAGCAAACAGGGTAACATTCAATATGCTACCCTGTGGCACACATTTTTTCTTTGAATGAACTCCCGAGAATACAAGCACCATTGTGAATCCCTGAAGGTATGAAAGTACATAAATTGCTGTATGAAACCAGGGAGATGTCCACGAAAACCCCAAATGGACAGCTGTCACAAGATACCATGTCGCCATGTTGTGTCATATGCCTTCTCCAAGTCAAAGAAAACAGCAAAGAGCTGCTGCCCTCGCAAAAAGGCAGTCTGTATGGCTTCCTCCAAGGTGACCAAATGATCCACAGCAGAAAGAACCACACTGGAGAGGCGATAATAGCTACCAAGTCTCAAGGCAGTACACCAGACGCGCATTAAACATACACTCCATGGTCTTACAGATGCAGTTGGTGAGGGAAATAGGACAATAGTTGGAAATTTCCCCTTTGACTTTTCCTAGTTTCAAGATGGGCACAACGCAAGGGGAAAACACAGGAGGTCCAAATATTATTAAAACTTCTTAGCAGAAACAATTACCAGTCAGGTAGGAGGTGTTGCAACATAGCATACTGGATATTGCCGGGGCCAACAGATGTATTCTTCGAGTGTGATAAAGACTGCTCCAACTCAAGAATGTAAAATCTGGCTGTAGTCCTCCTCACCTGAGCCACCAAAGTGAACACCCATTGTCTTGCATGTCTCCTTGATGGCTCATAATGAAAGTATGATGTGCACTGCTCGAAACATCTGCAAAATATTGACCTAAAGCATCTGCTACGTTTGTCCCCTCAGTAACGATATTGTTGTTGACCCAAAGGAAGGAAACCTGTGTTACGAGAGATTTTCTGCTCAGCTTCCGAACATTGTCCCATATAAACTTACTGGTAACATGTACCGTGAGTGACGAAATGAAGTCTCTTCAAGATTTCTGCCAACTGTCCTTGATGACATGTTGGGCGCGAGCTCGACAGATGTGGAAGAGCTCCAGGTTAGCTTGAGTGGGGTGAGCCCTAAAGTGTCTGAGCGCACATCGTCAAGCATGGACAGCATCCCTGCATTCGTCATTCCATCAAGGAACACGCCTACAACCACAAGGTGAAGATTGGGGGATAGCAGCCTCTCCAGCTGACATAACAATAGAGGTGAAGAGTAACACTGTCACATTCACATCAAGAGGAACCTCAGCTGTGAAGTGGAGGGTATGATGGAAATGTGCTCAGTCCGCTTTCTTAAGCACCCAGCGAAGTAGTATGGGTGGGGCTGAAAACGAAACATGATCTAACACAATTGAATAGTGGTCACTCCCACAGAGATCTGGGTATACAGACCAATCAAAGTGGCTGACCAAAGCTGGGCTACAAAAGGAAAGATAGATGCAGGACGAAGTGCCAGTATGGGAGGTGAAGTGTGTAGGAGTACCAGTGTTCAACATGGCAATATGTGAACTGGTGAGCCACGACTCTACCACAAAACCCCGGCCGTCCCTGTGGTCTGAACCCCATATCTGATTGTGAGTGTTGAAGTCGCCAACGATCAGAAATGGAGGTGGGAGCTGAGACCAAAGAACCTCAAAATCAGCTGACCTTACACAGGGGGGGGGGGGGGGGTCATATATGCAACAAACAGTGATAAACATACTGCGGAACACCCTAACCGCCACTGCCTGCAGAGCAGTGTAAAGGGCAACAGCTTCATGGTAAACAGAATCCTTCACCACAAGACAGACACCCCTCACAGGCACGGTCCATCAACACGTTATCTTGGCGGTAGAACTTGTGACCTCGAAGGAAGGCCAGATTTGTGGGACGAAAGTGCATTTCCTGAAGGCAAATGACTGTAGGGGCGAGGAACACTCGGAGCTGTTTCAGTTCTTCTACATTATTGAAATATCCTCGGCAGTTCCACTGTATGAGGGACATAAGTTATGGAAAGAACGTGTGCAGAAACATCTCCTTTAATTTCCCTGACGCTGGCTAACATCCAGCAGCGCTAGAGCCCATGACAACACTCACCATGCACGTGTCACATGTTCCGCACATGCGCAAAGAGGCCAATAATTTTTAACTTTCGTATAAATGTTATTTTCAGTGTAAAATAAGTTCTATTGTATTCGCAGTGTTTAATATGTCTTAAAACGTGTTCAAGTGTTTGTACTAATTTTAAATTGTTTGGTTACAAAATTCAAAGTGCCCACGACACCGAGATTGAGTACACTTAATACTCCGGCGTGAACACGGTCATAAAGAGACACTAAACTAATATTGAAATTCATAAGAAAATTATAGAAATGTAAAACAATACTTAATTTAATTTGTGCCATTTTGTTTTCACTAATTAAATATTTTACTCAGCGTGCATAGCACTTCCGCTTATGTGAACCCCGTAGGCGGCCATAGTAGGTCCGTGCGATGCTTGTCTCTGGACAGTCTGTCAAGAAGAGCTGGTGAGGTAAGACACTGTCACATACACGCTACAACTTTTGTTCGCTGATTTAGGTTTCCATAGTTAATTTAGTTTACCGGTTAATCTTTGCTTGCATACGTTTTTGCCATACATTTCCCCCAGTATTATGCTTCTGCTTTATTAATTTATTGCGCCCTTGTGGCATTTTTAACTTAAACGTAGCGAAGGAGGAGAAATATGTTGGAGAGGTAACGTGACCTGCGCAATTTGAATCAGGCACAATCCGCCTATGTTTATGGCATTTCATTATAACTTCTGCGTTATTGCTACACACAATTTTAAGGGCTTTATTTTTATGTATATATTTGAGGGTAATTTTAGTGTTTGAATATTTTACAGCAATATCATGTACAACCACGTGGCCGACCGAGGCCAAGTCTTTGTATACGCCATCATTATGTTTGAGAGCTTATTTATATAACATTGTACGTGCAATAATTTATTTCAGGGTTCTACGTCAATTTTATTCCGGGTTCAATGTATTTTTCACGTAAATTGATGTTTTTTGTACTTGACCACACAGTCACAATAATGTTTGATTTTACTGCCATCAGGCATGTTATACACCTATAACCACTGCAATCGTAAAGAGAATAATTTTCTAGCAAGAATAACTTCTTGTCTGACTTTAATTTGCCGTTTCCACGCAGAAATATTGCAATTTCAACTGCACCATGTGGTCCGCTACGAACTTCATCCAGCGGCATCCGTGCCATCTCAACTTGTTTTCACACATGTGTGTGTTTATTGTGAATATTCATCTCGCGTCCCATCTTATTTCATGTTTCATTCAAGGGTCTATGTAATTTTGTAAGTACTGTACTGTGCAATTATTCCCGTCCTAGCCAGCTCTGTGTATAGGCCATCACCACACTACCCATGTGCTGGAGGGCGAGCCCCAACGAGTTTGCATTAGTGATGCTGAGTAATCACACATGTTAATGTGTATTAAGGGTTTTCATTTGTAATTCACTGTGTCCTGTCCTCAGGGAAAAACCGTCAGTCCACTCTAGCGGCTGTCAGCCCTCTTCCCTTGTGATGGCTGTGCTTTCACGCACCTCGGTGAGATCATCCATCTAGGTATGCGCAATATTAATTACAGGCTGGGGAACACCCAAGTGGAATTGGCTTGTCATGACAGAGATAATCATTTCATTGGCACATTGATGTGTATAAATAACATCAATAAAAACACGTCTACAGTGAACTTAACTCTTTTATTCAGTAGTGCCAGCGTCCTAAACCGCATATATTTTATTATATGTTTATTTCCAGTGATGTTACATAAAAGTTTAATATTGCCTACGTGTTTATAAGTACGCACAGGTGAGAAGGACACACAGAACCCACAGCGTCCTTGAGAACCTTGAGTCTCAATAGTGTGGTGATTGGGAAGCACTGCTGGCGCCCACATTACCAGTATGTATTTATGTCATCGTTCATCTCGTGTCTCACCCGACAGTGACATCCCTCTATGTCTGTTTATCACTGGCTTCACCAGTGATGTGAGAATTGACATCAACCACCATCACAGACTCTTGCTCCAAGGAGACAGGAAGGCGAGGGGGCAAGCTGATGTGATCCCGCGAATCACGGTCACTCGCAGGAAGGGATACAAGAGACAAAGTCTTGGGCTTGTCTATTCTTTTCGCGGCAGCCTCCAAATGAAATTTGCTAACAGCAGATGGTTCGGACAGTTTCATTTCAGCTGGCCTACACTGTGTACCGACAGACGTAGTACAGGTCATCTGGACTACCTGTGGCTTTGGTGTACTCGAAAGACAATTCAGTCTGGATAGCCACATCTGCTGTCTGTGTACACGCATCCTTAACTGCTGGTCGAGCATTAGCAAAAACACTGTAAGGCACAGAAGGCTTCAGGCCCTGGAGAGCACGGAAACGTTTCCGTGCCTCACCAAAGGAAGCCTTGTCAGTAGCCCAGATCCGTTGAACAGCTTGCTCCTCCTGGTACACAGAGCACTCCTTTGACCAGAAAGAATGACATTTGAAGCAGTTCACACACTTCAGCGGCTTGCTGCACGGAGTACCTGGATGCGGTGGGTCAGTACATTTCAGACAAGCTGGTGTATTCCAACATTTTGCAGAGGAATGACCAAACTGTTGACAGTTGTAGCAACGGAGAGGAGCAGGAATAAACTGCTTAACATGCAAATTCAAATACCCTACTTTGATAACTGAGGGAAGACCATGCACACAGAAAGTTAAGATCAGAGTAGCTGCAGGTAACTTGACACCATTAGTAGTCTTCAGCACACAGTAAACACCGGTGACATACTGAGTGTGCCGCTCACTTCAGATCTCTTGTTCCGGGATTTCAATCAAAATGGGCACCAGATGACGAACTTCCTGGAATTGAGGGACATGTGGGACTTTACCTCAACATGGAACTCTGCAGTTGCCCCATTGAAATTCTTCATTGACAAGAGTCCCCTCAACTGGGTAGCATTCAGTCTCTCCTCAAGAAGCTTGCGCCTTTCGCTGATCCTCTTACAGTCAATAACAGGACCACCAGCTGCTCCATCAATAACTTTTTGTAGTTCGAAGGGCGATACCTTTTCAAACGTGTGCCCTTCGATACCTCGGATAACAAAAAAATGTAGCGTAGGTAGTTTCACCGGAGTTGAACCAATCAAAACAGAACCACAATCCGAATCACTGCCTGTGTCATCATGATGTCATTTCATGTGGCTAAAAGCACTCTTTTCGGGAGTGCTTTTAGAAGCCATAGTGGGAGGCACCCCTTACTAGTACTCGTCGGCCTCAGTCTGTCGTTCGGGGGGAAAAGAAAAGAAGCCAGCAGTCAAAACACCTCATGGGCCGTGCTGTTAGGAGGGGGACCAATCTTCCACAGACCTTAGTAGTATATTGGAACAGCTACCCTTTGCTGCTATTCACTGCAAATTACTACCCCAGTAGCACACCAAAGTGTACACCAGGGCAAACCAGGGGCAAATCGTACATCCTGAGTGAGGCCGGTTTTATTCCCCTACCTGGGAAAACATCCCTGGCTCCCCACTACAGAGGACACAGTTGGGTGCCAGTTCAGGGGACTTGTGGTTGATTACACCGGCCTCCTCCATGCAGCGGTAACACATCTTCCTGGCAGGTTTGGGCACATGGGCTAGTCGGCCATGACACTCCTCCCGCCAAGAAGGCACCAATTGGTGGTACGTGGGTATACATTTACGTGGATTTGGGCTCCGCACCTAGAATTGCCTGCTGGGCCAGTAACAAGGGTTCGCTAGACAGTCACTAACAAAGGCACTACGTATGGTCACACAATTTGGAGGCATCACTCATTTGTGAGGACAGACCCTCATTAGGAAGGACATCGCCCTGACCTGAGACAATGCTGTAGAGAAGGAAGAATCGACGATGATAGGCATGAAATGATGGTCCGAACAAATTGCAGATCCCTACCGCGTCCCGATTAGTTACCTCTTACGACAAGCACGGGGTGGCTGTGGTGGTATTCTAAAACTCCGTCCCCACACGGAGGATACACGTTAGTGAGACAGGACTCTCACCTGTACGTGGGTGCACAGTAGGATCTAATTTGGTTTGCTACAGTGTTTTAGCTTCTTCCTGAATCTTTACGTGATTTAAGTTTTTCCAGCATTAGAGAGTGCCAATTTGCTCCTTTTAATAGAATTAAAGAGTTAAGAGGTAGTAGCTAGGCCGCAAATGTGTACAAGCAGTATCTCCACGTCAACAAGGCACCCTACTTATATCCTAATGTCTGTGAAACCTTTCTGCTAGGTTTTGTTTGCACCTATAAAGTGAATCTACGTCTATGAGAGCAATGAGAGCTGCACGTTTACTACAAATAGATAAGCCTGTCCAAGCGTAGTCCTTAGGGCCCACATGCAGCGTCAGCCATAAATGTTCTAAAAGCTTTTCTCTTATCGGTGATGCCATAATGTTTTAACAGGACTTACATCCAAGCTTTAAGACTTTGCCTACGGAAAACCCGAGAGGAGTTTCACTCGCACTGAGATAGGCACACTCTTATGTAGGCTACTTATTTTTTATTTTTTTTTTAAAACTTATTTTCAATATTTATTGGAGATGAACATTAATTTTAGCAAGAGATTTTTTAGGGTTTCAACTTGAAACAAGTGCAGCTAATTATCTTAGGGATTTTACTATGATAAGTACGGCCACTTTCACGTACTTCTGGAGTTTTATGAGTTTGCAATAATTCTTGCAAATTGTCACCAGGGTTTTTCGTAGCAGATAGCCCAGAAGTAATAACGAAATAAATAAGAATTAAAAGAATTTTTCAATAAATACTGGACTTGAACTAATGTGGCTTGGTGGTCACCTACATCATTTCAGTTTGCTATCCCTGTGGTTCCCCACGCTTATTAATTACCTAACAGTTGTGAATAAATATAAGCTAAATGTTCCTGAGTTGTCAATGTACACAAATAGTGTATGCTGCAGTGGTCCAGCTCTACAAGTGGTGTTCAAATGGTAAGAGATATCATCTGTCTACCAAGCTTCAGACCAGGCAGAACAGTTCTCCATGCTTGGTAAATTACATTTGGGTACATTTTTAATTAAAACTAAATATTTTTACTGTGTTGTTACCCATTAAATACCCGCCTGAATACACATAAAAATATAGATGTGGCTAGCACAATGCAGTGGTTTTCTCATGTAAGTACACATCAATGTCGTACACACAGCACATAATAAATAAATCTGCAAGAATCTACGCATACACTGTATGTGTACACATGTTATACTCCACACACAAAAATCTAAACTACAGATTATTTATGCATGTACGTGTGACAAATTGGCCTGCAGCCAACACGGTTTCAGTATACCTCAAGTAATTTACACATGGCTGTTACATGTGTTACATAAAATATCTACATAAATTATACATAAAATCTGTGTTGTATGACTATAAACTGGCAACCCTACCAATTTGAACAGTTTATCACAAAAGCATCTAAATTCCCTCTTTTGCAAAATGGCTTGGCTGACTACACCGTGTAAACTAGCAGGTAACGTAAATAATATTACAGAATACACTACAGTGATACTACATATATTTAAGGCTAAAATACTACTTACACTCATCGACAAATTAACTATTATGTTATACAACAACACAACATTAACTACTGGGATTTTTCTGAACCACAATAGGTGGGAAATTTTTGAGGATTATAAAATACTGAAAGGACTCGCCCACATCAGCACTGACGCCACATTAACGCACAAGCCCTCTAACTTGTTGCCTAAAAACTTTGATGCCGTCCTCCAACGAAAATTCTATGCCCGCATCTTTAAGTAAAGCCTTCAACGACCGCTTCAATAGCTGTTGCACCCAAGCAGTATGCACGCCACCTGTAGCATACATCTCTGGATGAAGGTTTTACTAATAAAAGTTCTACAAGTATTGCCATTGTCAAAATTACTAAAGGTGAATCCATTGGACTTCCTCTTGCAAATGGTGGGGTACTTCAGCCATAGTGTGTAGCCAGATTTAAAATAAAGATTGAGAATTTTTCAAGGAAAATAAACTTTAGAGTATAGCCCAAATTGAGCCACGACATGATAATTGGTGTAGAGTTTTTGGGTAAGACTCATGAATAATTAAATATTCATAAGACGGAGCTGGTGTTTGCTTTTTGTCCACTCTTACCATGCCGGTTGACGAGTAAATATTTTCACTATTATATAATGAAGGCAGGTGATTTAACTGATTCTCAGAATGAACCGCTTGAACAGTTAAAGGCAAAGTATATGGACGTAGTAACTCAGCGGCTTGGGCATTACACTCAGTACCCGATCGTGTTACGTCTCAAGGATGACGAAGTAGTTTCTTCACTACCTTATTGTGTTTCTCCATCTACATTGTGTGTTTTTTTAACAGTTAATACAGGATATGAAAGACCAGGATATAATTAAGGAGTCTATTAGTAATTATTCTAGTCCAGCATTTTTACTTCCCAAGAAACAGCCTGGTCAATATTGTTGTATTTGTGATTACAGTCACATTAATAGGAAGATATTTGTTGATCAATATCTGATACCAATGACTGAATCGGTTTTCTAACATGTAGGTAAAGCGCAATATTTTTCTATTTTTGATTTAAACTCAGCGCACCTTCAGTGCGAATTGCCTGTCCGGTCCTGTTATGTAGTAACGTAACATTACATCATAAGCTGAGAGGGAAGAGGCGCTACCACCTTGTCGGGCCACACAAGCTTTTGTCTTACAGAACATTGTCTCGTTAAACATCAGCAACACTGTGCCACAAGGTACTCAAAACACTGGAGAGTAGTGGACAGGGAAATTCAAACCAAACTCCCCAGTAATTGCATAATTGCACGAGGTGGCATACCTGCGAGCCCAAGGAAATACAGGAACTTGTACTCAAATATGCACATGATAGTTTGGAACATAGGCACCCAGGTTCAGTACAAACACGTAGGAATGTGCAAAAGTATTTTCATTGGCCAGGAGTTCAAGGGGACGTACGTAAACAACTGCAGAGTTGAGTCACGTGCAATGGCCAGAAGCTGCGGAGAACAGATTGCGATGCTCCACAACAACTGACGCTGCTTACTGAACCATTTAAAACCATAGCGCTTGATATCATGGGCCCGTGTCCACGCACCAAAAGCGATAAAAGGTTTCTCATTGTCGCAACGGATTTGTTTACCAGATGGACCACGGCATTCCCAGTCAGTAATGTTCGCTCGCACATGGTCGCACAAGTTATACAGACTGATTTTTTCCAAGATGGGGACATCGCAAGTGCCTACTTACCGACAATGGTACGTAGTTCATGGGGAGAAAGTGGAGAATTTACTCTACCAGATGGGGGACTGAACACTGTACCGCCCAAGGGACAATCCAACCGAATACCGTAACCAGGACCTAAAAATTCAGTTACGCCTCAGGCTAGGAGACCATACCAGATGAGCAGAGTTGATTCTGGAGGTCATGTTTTGTTTGAGAAACAGAGTGAATGCGTCAACAGGGAAAACGCCAGCGAAAATGGTATAGGGTCGCGAACTGCGTGCGCACAGAGAACCCCGCGAACACCATCTGAGGGGATTGAACCAAGACAGTTATTGCAACGTTTGGGTACCAGAAAGCAGGAGGCCGCTCCCAGAGTTAGTACCCGGTATGTTTGTATATGCAAAGGAAAACCCGTTATCAGCAGGAGCGAAAAACCGTTGTACAGGGCTCGCACCCAAGTGGATTGAGCCAGTCAGAGTAATGGTCAAGATGGGAAATTCCATGTTTCTTGTGAAGCTGGGTCCAAGACGAGTCACAAAACGTCACCGCGATGACCTGTGTATAGCCCACACACCTGCAGAGAAGAGGGGCAAGGAGAAGCCGGAAAGCCCAGTACCTCAGCCAGTGTGATGCGTACCAGGTAGTATGAGGGATGACAGGAGTAGCACGCTGCAAAACATCAACACCAGTCTTGCTAACACGCACCCGGGGAATGTAAACAATAACACTGGGGAACACTATGTAATTTAGGGACTTTGCGCCATCAGAGCACTCCACACCAAACAGGGAGGGAGAAGGTGCAGAAAGTGTAAACACATAAGTGAGAGAAGAGAGTAGTAGTGAAACACTGTTTCTGGTCTTTCCTGTGGAGGAAAATAGTAGCATCACAAATCAAAGCAGTTTCAGAGGTTTCACACGTGTAGATGAGTCAAGTGGCAACCACAGTGTACATCTAAATCACAACACAACCAGTGCCAGTTTCCCCAAGGCACCAATATCAATGATTGTAATCAAAGTGAAAATGTCAATCCAAATACAAGTGTCAGTTAACACCTTTCAGAGGTTTTTCGGCCCCCGCAGGAGATAGATAGCCTAGTAGGGCAAGAGAGTTTCAAAGGGTTTGGAAAAAGTAGTAGGGAAGTGAGTGCGATGTCACATGTCAACAAGCAACAGCACAGCGCTCGCAAGAGGCGAGGCGAGTCACCACTACACTCCCACCCCCTGCAAACGCCGCAGAATCGGGAGACTCCTAAGGCCATGCTTCTAATGTCCTCAACCGGTGGTCCCGGTTCACAGCCGGGAAAAGTTGAGCTGCTCGCACTGTATCGGCCTTCGAGGGAGGGGTCGTTTGATGCCGGCTAACAGCCACCAATGTTATGACCATGACGGCGCTCACCACTCACGTGACACGTGGGCACACACGTGCGCAAAAAGGCCATAACCTGAACATTCCAATAACGGAATATTTATTTGAAGTGTAAAATTATGTGTCTTGTTTATCTTCAGGTTTTCAAATGTCTAAAAGTTAAAAATGTATGTTTGATAATATTGCAAAATGTTTGGTTATGAATTTAAAATGTGCGCTGCATAAAGACTACGAACATTATTACTCCGGTGTGAACGCAGTCATAAAAGACATTTAATGAATACAGAAAATTCACAATTTAAATCTAAAATGTAATCAACATTTAAATTATTTATGTGCCATTTATTTAAGAATATAAAAGTTCTACTCGGTGGGCATAGCACTTCTGCTTGTGTGAACCCCGTAGACAGGCTTGGTGGGTCCACGCGACCCCTGCCGCTGGGCAGTCCATCGAGGAGAGCTGGCAAGGTAAGATGCTGTCACGTACGCACTACAAACGTTTTGCACTGATGTAGATTACAATTGTTTCACTTTAGTATACCGGTTAACCTTTGCTTTGCGTACATTTTGCCAGACATTCCACAGCATTATGCTTCCGCTTAACTTAATAATTTGTGCCCTTGTGGCTTTTCAATGTAAATGAGGAGGAGAAAGATGCCGGAGAGGCCAAACAGCCTCCGCAACTTTGAATCTGGTGCTATCCGCCTATGTTAGAAGCATTTCCGTGTAATTTCTGTTTATTACTGCATGCAATTTTAAGGGCTTTGTTTTCATCTATGTATTTACGGGTAATTTTCATGTTTAATTGCTTTACGGCCACATCAATTACGACCACATGGTTAACCGCCGCCAAGTCAATGTTCGCGCCATCCATTGAGGGTTTATTTGTGTAAAATCATTTGCGCCATAATTTATTTCAGGGATCTATGTATTTTTCATTCAGGGTTCATAAAGTTTTTCATGCAATTGATGCTTTGTTTATATTATGACCACGGGGTCTTGTTCAAGCTTGATTTTCCCACCATCAGGCATGCTAAAGACCTATAAATGTCTCAATCTACAGGACAATATTTTCCCAGCAGTAATAACCATTTGTCTGCCCAGAATTTGCAGTTTCTATGGGGAAATACTGAAATTTCATCTCCACCACGTAATCCACTACAAATCATATCCAGCGGCATCCGCGCCATCTAAACCTGTTTAAATGCATCTGCGTGTTTATGGTGACCATCCACGCCGTGTCCCATCTTATTTCATATTTATTTCCATTCTAGCCGGCTATGTGTATAGGCCGTCACCACACTAACCATGTACGGCAAGACGAGTCAGCGTTAATGACACCAAATAATCCCACGTGTTGGTTCCATAATTCTCTGTGCACTATCTTCAGGAAAAATAGGCAGTCCACCCTAGTGGCTGTCGACCCCTTTCCTTGTGAAGATTGTGTTTTCTAACACCACAGAGAAGTCATCCATCTAGGAGTGTACTAGATTAATTGCAGGTTGGTGAGCACCCGAGTTAGCTAGACATGTCCGAAATTAATAAGGTTAATCTTGGCACAATTTTATGAGTGACACAATAACAGCAAGTATCAGGGTGGTAAGTCTTTCCTTATAGTGACAGCAACCTCTTACCATTTTTCAGTGATAAAAGTTTAGTAAAGATGTTTAGTAATGAAAAGTGTTTTGTAAGTATGCTCAGGTGAGATGGACACACAGAACCCACAGCATCCCTGAGAACCCTAAGTCTCAACAGTGCAGTGACTGGGAAACACCGCTGGTGCCCAGCTACCGTAAGTTTATTGTGTCACTGTTCGTCTTGTGTCTCACCCAATGGCATCAATACATTAAAAGTTAATTGTGAGGAACAGGAGGGGATGTGTGGAAGAATGAAGAAATGGTGAGTACCATAGTGACAAAAAAATAAATTGGAAAGTAGACAATGAAAATCTTGTAGGGAGAAAAGTGAATTCAAATGTAATAAATGAATTTTTTGTGTGTGTGAGCAAGAGTGCCTGAATGTGTGCGTTTGTGTGCATAAATTTGTGCGGGAAAGAAAAAGTAAGATTTTTTTTAATTAGGCACACAAAGTTGTCTGTTTAATATCATGACGAGTAAGAAGCAGGGTGGGCAATGAATATAACAGAATTTGTACCGCCCTTGTGAGTAACTAAGTCTTACTGAACATCATAAATATTGCAACAGTGCTGCACTCTTTTGGTTAGTTCACACCACTGCCGCCACCGCCGGCACGCGAGGGCAATCTCCATGGTCAGCTAGGCTCACCTTCCCTTCTCTTTTCTCTTACCCCTGCCCGCACGTCACTAATTTTTAATTAGAGAGGGTCACGTGACTACTGGAGGGTAGAAGCGCTGACCACCTTAAAATTATTCTGCTGTCAATCACCACATCAAGAGGACCTACATATTACAACAAGGGCATCACTAACAGTCACAATGGACACAACGTGATCAGAAATTGTCCATTCCAGCTTAACAGAGTAATTACCAAAGGCTTTTAAACCTAGTTGGCTTAAAAGTAGACAGTTTACTTAACTGGAATTCTCACATTGCGTAAATTTAACCTAAATTAAGTTCAGCATGTTTCGCACTGCAGGGTGTTGTAGAGGTGTTGAACAAAAATACAGCAAAATTGGTATATTTTTTTGGGGCGATTCCACTTAAAGGAAAAATAATGTTTCACATTCAAAAGAGAGCTATAATAATAATCAATGGCAAAGGAAAGTCAGACTTGTGCAGACCTCTTTTCAAGACCTAAGATATTTTAACATTTGCTTGTGAGTACATGTTTTCAGTACTTCTATTCATATTCAAAAACAGTCCTTTATTTCAGACAAATGAGTCCTTTCATAAGCATGACACGTAGCTTCAGTTAACTTAAAACTTGTCCAGAAAGGGCCGTACCACAAACACCATCAAGAAATTTGCTTCCCTAACCAAAAACTCTTTAAAAAACAGCTGAAAGAATTTTTTTACTAAATGTGCTTTTTAAGTGTAGATGAATATCTAAACTACAAAAATTAAGAAATTACTGTACAATAACATGTCATTGTATGCATTTCTTGTTTCCTTTTTCTTCTGTTTCAGTAAAACTCAGATGGGTGCCGCCGTGTAAATCAAGCTTGTCAGATATTTTTAATGCAATAAATTTTAAAGTGTTGCTTTTTATGGAGAATGCCTTTTGATGGGTCGGTAGGTTGCGGCGTTTGAACATAATTTGTATTTTGGAGCAAGTAAATATTTTGCAATTACTTGTAGGCTACATTTTTAAATTATTTTTTTACGTGTGTGTTTATGATTTGCACAAAAGGTGATTGGCAATAAGGAAAGCAATTTTAAATAATAATGAATGTAGGCAAACTGAATTAATTGTAATTATTTTGATACTGAGTTTCATTAATTATTGTCTACCTTTCAGGACAAATTTGTTTGAGAGTCAAAAGCAAACAAGCTGGTGACTTGGGAGTTCATCGACACAGTTAAACGCTAAATATGGGCATGCGTTTTTGGGGCTTTATATTTTTTATAATGATTATTGTGCTCTGAGAGAGTATTCTCATGAACCAAATGGTTACCATTAAGTATTATAAGTATAGTAACCTTATGATTTCATTTTACCTATGCCCGTATTCATTGAAAGAAACTACGTGAAACTTGTGTTTTATTATTTGCCATGTTGTTAAATGGAATTATTACTCATTGTGTATATTGAGACTGCTCAAGTAAATAAAATTGCAGTTTTTAGGAAGTGTTGTTTGTTATTTGTGTATCAATGTGCTGAATTATCAATGCAATATAATTTCCTTTACAAACATGGCCCCACGTTGGCCGCCAAAATATCTGTGAGGGTAATTTTGAAAATTTGATTTTTATTTGAATGTTACACCTATTATTATTTTTGGATGAATGAAATAACAAACATGAATTAGAGTACATACTTTCTTGTATCATCATCAAGTGGACTACTATATTGCATCAAAGAACAACACTTCAGTATAAATACCAATATCATACATCTTTAATGGTAGAGAGATTTAACTACCCTACCAATCTACAGACAATACATACATAAGCAAAAAAGAAATTTAGTTTAAGCACTACTCCAAAATATGAATGAACGACAACCTTTGAGATTATTGAGTTCCATCCAAGAAAATGGTAATTGTTGAAATGAAAGTAATTTAAATATGTACTCAGCCTTAAAGCTTGATAATTAGCCTTGACCAATAGAAACCACAAAAACTATAGTGGAGAGGACTATGAAGATCAGGGAAATTGTGGAGAATTAAAAATATGTACCTATGTTTTCATGATAAAATTTTACACCTCTATTTCCCTCCAGTTCATAGCCCTCCCCACTATCGTATTACTAAATTGTATTAGTAAAATTGCCCATTTAGGTAATGTTCAGTCAGAATTTTTTTTACAATTAAACATGTTTTCTGATGTGATATTACAATAAAATTACAAATAGCACGAAAATATATTAAATTGCAAAACACACATTATTTTTCTCCGTGCAAATTGGCTAAACATGAAAATCCTTTATGAGGAAACTCCAAACTTTGCTGATTCATAATGTTTCTCATCACCACCAAAAAAAAATTACCAGCGTGCCTTGAATCACTGTATTGGGGATTTACTCCCCTGTTGGCGCTGGGTTTCTGGCTCGGTGCATAATGTTAGGCTACGTTTGAATAGCATTTTTCATTGCAAGGGAGCTACGCTTGAATATTATACATTATCACAGTTACATTTAGGTTTGAGTGAATCAGTAATATTGTGAATTTAGGTATTGTTTCGTTAGCTCGTTTTGCACTGTAACATACTGTCGAAATAATTGTGATATAATAGTGACGCCATCAGGTGAGACACGAGACGAACAATGACACAATTTACTTACGATAGGTGGGCGCCAGCGGTGCTTCCCAGACACCGCACTTCGAGACTCAGGATTCTCAGAGATGCTGTGGGTTCTGTGTGCTCATCTCACCCAAGCGTGTTTACAAAACAACGATCATTATTAAACATTTATCACTGAAAGAAAAGCGGGAGTTGGCTGGTTCAACTCTAAAGAGAATGAAATAAATTTTACACTGAGATTTGCATTTATTGATTTCTAAGTACATACCGTGCCAGAATATGAATTAATGACTTAACCTCGGGCATGACTACCTAACTCCGTTGGGTGAATCCCCAGCTCGTCATTTAACTAGCGCACTCCTAGATGGATAACTTCTCCATGGTGTTGGAAATCACAGTCTCCAAAAGGAAAGGGGTCTACAGCCACTAGGGTGGACTGTAAATTTTTCCTGGAGGCAGAACACGAAGAATTTCAAATGAACATGTGTGATTACCTACGTCGCTAAAGCATACTCATCAGGACACGCCTCCCAAACATATGGTGTGTGTGGTGACAGTCTTTAAACTTAGCAGGCTAGGACGAAAATAATGTCACCGAATAAATTACACAACTATTGATGAGAGAACATGGGAAACAAAATGAACAAGCACAATAAACACGCAGATATGTGACAGCATTCTTACATGATGCGGATGCAGCTGGATGAAGTTCTTAGCGGTCCATGTGGTGCAGGTGAAATTGTAATATTTTCAGTGAAATTCTTGGAAATTCTGTCAGACAAAATTACGACGTTCTTCAGAAAATTATTCGGATTGAGTGTCAAACGTGCAAACACATCTGAGGTGCCTGATGGCAACAAATCACCAAACATGTGTGATGACCGCATGGTAGGTTACAAAAGCATCAATCATGACAAAAATTTCAAGAACCCTTAAATATACATATACATACATACACTCGCAATTAGGCTACCGCCTGGTGGCGAGCTCTCTCACCTCTCCTTCACCCGACCCACTCCTTTTCCACTCCCTTCCTGAACTTACCAACCCCTCTCACAGATACCAATTCCTCCCTCAACACATTCCATTCCCTCATAGACCTCACAGCCCCCAAAGCCCTTCTTCCCTTTGCAACCACTCTCTCTACCTGTTTTTTCCATCTGAGATCTCCCTGCAGTACAGTCCCTAGATACTTATATTCTACTGCTTCTTCTATCTCTTGTCCCTCATCTGTACATGTCCCTGCTTATCATCTTCCTTGTGAACCTCACTACCTTAGTTTTTCTTACATTTATCTTCATTTTATTTTTCCTGGTCCACAACCATATAATTAATGATTTTATTTTCAAAGTTCTACTTAATATATCCTCAAGCCCCCATAGCAGGTAAGCCTTTGAGTAATTCACCAGAATTACATGTTCTTCTGACACTGTTTTACACCTGTGTTGTTTATACCTGAATAACTCTATTTCCGCGGCACAAATATACGCTGTAAACAACATTTTAAGCATTAATGATTTGTATCAAACGGTAATCTCACATTTAATAAAATTATGCAACCCAATATAAATATATTCTATGTAAATTACAACTGTGATTTGTAGAATAAACACAGCAATATTCATAACCCTATCACATTTTTTCTTTACAGAAAATTACTTGAAGCCCTTCCAAAATTCCTAGTAATTATGATTACTAATAATCATATCTAACGTACCCAAATTTTTTTTTCCGAGTTTCGAAAAAAAAAAAAAAAAAAAAACCTATTCTAGAACTTTGCCTTGAAAATAATTGACAAAAATGTTCCCATCTACACCAATTTTAATGTCTCTGGAACATAATGTGGAAACGTAAACATAGCATTATATAAATAGTATCAAGACCACTGTTTGTTGTGTTATGTAGGCTTATCATTATAACTGTGAATTTATTTTATGTAACTTGCAACCTATGATTAAGGCAATACTTGTGACCTATGCATAAAGCTAAAGGCCCTGCTACAATGACCTGGATTGCTGGTCGGTGCCATTCTGAATTCTGATTGGCTTACCTGCTGTGACAGCGCTGGTGTTGGTGCGACAGAGTTGGCCAACTAGTAACTTTCACTAGCACCTGACCATTACTTTGCATGTTGATTTGTAACAGAAGATACCTAATGTCACTAAATTCCTAGACAATTCGTTAAGAAAAGTTTGTAGCTATTATTTTGTATGTGATAACTGCCAAAATAGATTATAAGTCTTGTTGTTGAGTCGAAAAAAGTAAACAAATATTCAACAGCAAAACACCCACATTTCATTGTAACAGCGGGATCAACAATCCACCAGCATGCGGTGAGCACCAGCACATTATCAGCAATCCACCAGCTCATTGTAACAAGGCCTTAACCCCTCGGCCATTTCTAAAACGGTTCAAACAAAAAGCTCTTGGAGGTTACAAACAGGAGTGGGGCCTGAAAGGAACATTTAGAGTATAACTGCAAACCACCAAAGAGGATGCAAAACTATTACATCTTAAATTAATAAAATATTTGCAAAAACAAACATGTAGTAAGTACGCCTATATTTAAAAAAATTGGAAAACTAATGGAAACAAAAATACTAACATGACGCAACGTTTCGAGTGTTTACGACTTCGAGCACACTCACTAAACTGTTAGAAAAATGACCAGAAAGGTTGAAAATAAAAATTATACTATTATGATTCCACCACCTTAGGCTACCTTCAATCGCGCCAAATCAGTAGGTCTAAATGTACATGCAGCACATACCTGTGTTGTCCGGAATCTTCACGTAAGTTGTGGAAGTAGTTTTCGAAGTTCTTTTTCTTGCTAACTGACGAGATAAAAGTATTTTCCATTTGCTAGTTTCTGATAATCGTACATACTTTAAGCATTATTAGAGTTAATGTAACTGTCATTTCATAAACAGTAAAGGGAATGCCTAGGTTTTAAAATAATTAAAATTTTAATGCATAAAAGGAGGATGTTTTATAATTCATTACTGTGGGCTTTTTGTATAATTTTAAATCGTTCCACTGAGGGATAGAAAACATTTCATCACAATCCATAATGGCAGCATTTCGTCAACACAACATAACATACTCTTCTTCTTTATTATTGTTATAACCTTTGGGCCAAGAAGTACAAGCAAATATTTATTTTAAAAACAAATAAAACTATATGAATATCTTACAATTAAGAGGGCGTATTAGATACATGGCGAATTACTTTAAAACTAATAATATTACTGATAAAGTTGTGAAAACAAATTTAAAAAGAAATTGTAAAACATGAATTTCTGGTAAAGTTATGCGTTCTTTTCGTAGCTTAAAAAGAACTGCTGCCTATTCTATAACGGAAAAAAAAAACATAAGTTCAATTGAGATATAAACTCTACCAAGTAAAATGTTTTACTTGTAGGAAATTGTAAAACATAAATAAATAATTAATTATAATAATCACTCAGTCACTATGAATCAGCTATCAATTTTCCGAAGTTTTTTCTTATGTTAATATTCATAAAGTTAGATACTGAAATTGTAGTAATATTCTGCAATTTGAGGTACATAACCTCTCAATTAGGCTACCACCCGGTGGCGAGCTCTCTCACCTCTCCTTCACCCAACCAACTTCTTTTCCACTCCCTTCCTGAATTTACCAACCCCTCTGTACATCCTAACTAACCATTCAACACTCCTGTTCTTCAATGATCTCGACCCCATTTCTTTCATCATCACTGATGGCCTATAGTTTCCTTTTTCCTCACCATCTTGCCCCTGCCTTCTCCACCTACCCTTCACCCATCTTGCTGCCTTTCTCTGCACCTTTTCCAGTTCTCGCACCTCCACCTCCACATACGGGTCCCATACTGCTGCAGCATATTCTATCATTTGCCGTACCATTTGACAGCTGTCAGAGTGTATAAAGGGGTGAAAGTGGATTTAGAAAGATGGTGATATCTCAGATTAGAATTTATTGGTGATGATTTAACCCGGTATTTGCCAGACATCGCTTAAGTAGACATTTGGACTTGTAGAGCTGACTCCGTTAAACTCTGGGTCATAGGCCGTTCGCCCAGGACACAATTTTCCGTGGTGTTGAGAATCCCTCGTGAAGATGTTGTAGATTAGTTACATTGTGTTGTACACTGTAACCATTTATGGTAGGTCACATACCATAGCAGAGTTCAAAATTAGTTACGTACATATTAGACCGATGGTGTATTGAGTTTGATCACACATTCTGATTAACGGAGTTATTCAGCAAAACACGCACATATGGGACTAGTACAATAACATGAACACTTGAAAATTACACAACACTGAGGCGGGATTGTAAGGGCCCATGCCCTGAAAATACTTGCGGTACACACACAAATAAAACTCTCGGAGTTCCTTTTGCAAGTATATTTAGTGCACTGACTAAATGCCTCACTGCTGGAAGCAACTTACATTTGTTTCCGGCCACATCCACAGATAACGTTAATCATTGACGACTCTCTGGGTTGCTGGACCAGGAGGGAACATGACATTATGTGGATTGGAGGCAAAGGTTTGGTGATACCAGGTGGGCACCAGTTCGCTTAGTGAACATGAGGTTCAGCTGATCTCGTGTCATACGGCCGGTCACCCCCAGTGATTGTTCCTCTGACACCGACATCTCCTGTGTTACAGCAGGTGGTGATTTTGATAACGTTCTGCTACAAATCATCTATGCCTCGACTAGTGAGGACTGTTAGCCTCTCTCAATGCTTAACTCACTCCCGATGGATGTGTTTTGGGCCCCCTGGCGCTCGAAAAATATATTACAAAATTCGGCAGATTGTATAATTAGCCAAAAATAATTAAATGTGTAGACTTGCGTTAACACAGCAATTTATTTTTTATATACCCACCACTGGGTACTTACATGAAAACGTTCGCCACTTGGCTTGACGAGCTCCGATACAGATAAACGAGCACAAAGGCTACATAATGGATTCGTTGTATGTTATGTACTCGGTGAGTACAAACACTGGAGTGGTAGGGCGGCATGCTCTCCAGGCTGAAAATGGAATACAAAAGTTCAGTGGTTAAATTAATTACTTGATGTGGACCACATACCCCTACCCTAGTCCATTCACCCCGCCGCCAGTTAAATCAGCCAGCAGTCCACTCTACACAATGTGTGGGTGGTTGAGAGCTGGAGCTTGTGTCCCACGTGTGTGCATGAGTGTACACCGATGCAGTGCAGTTTAGTTGAATACAATGTATTTGTTTATATTGATACTGTCCACAGCTTGTGTGCTATTGCTTGAGGAAGTTAAGCAACATGCAACATGTCGAAGTAGAGCGCTGGCCCTGCAACATTCTACTGAAGGCCATTAACACTAGACAGTGTATTTAAATCAATGCAGCATTTGTGAAGTGTACAAAGGGTATCGTTTTTAATAGGGTATCGTTAATAAATAACATGCAGTAAATGAATGTGAGGAAATCCTATGTAACATAATATAATAACATATGTGTCAAAGTAGACAATCATGGGTGTTCAGAACTCAGCAATCCTACAATATAGTGAGAACATGTCTATACCTTCGTGCTCAGCATATTAAAAATAGTTAAATGTCATATACGGGCTAATTTATTTCAAAAAAATTATAAAATATTAATATTGACATGTGGACACTTTTAGTGCGAAGCGTCATGCTAGAACTGAGCAGAACAAAATTACTTTTATAATGACATGGCTTGACTGGACGATATGGGGTTGATTGGGATTTACAAAGGCAGTGAACATAATTTGGAAAAGGCGTTAGGAATTGTATACCCGGTAGGCACCAGACGTCGCTGTGGTTGTGTCACTGTTGCTGTTGCGGTAGAGCTGAGTCCTCATAACCTCGGGGTGCTGCGAGCCGATCACCCGGACCACATTCCCGCGTAGATCTTGCAGTAGTTCACCTGCTGTGGAGGTCATGTGCTTCCCAAACGAGGTGCTCTTCAGGCAGCCCAATCACCGCTTGGTATTGCAAATTACTATTACGTTGACTTAATCAATACAGAACTCCCTATGCATGGAATGTCGGAGGCCTAACCACACGCCCATAAATGCTACTCGCTGTACTCTGGTTAGGTTGCAGCACACATACAAATCAATATTTACCATTAATTATTCAAAGATACTTGTGTCAGGAAATGGCAGGTTTTAAGGGACCCATGCCCTGAAATGCCTTGCGGCAATCGAATAAACACAGTCATAAGTTCATGCGGTTTATTACAAACTTGAACATTCCCTCCAGGCGAATAGCTGATACACTTGCTCGCTTTGAACCTGTGGCGAAGATTATACAGTACAAAAGAAGCCTTAGGCTTACACAAAGGTTACGTATGCTGATTACGTTAGAAACTCCCCAGGCGATCCAATTCCTGGGGAGGCAAGGGGGAGTGTACCAGACGTCTAAAACAAAATAAAGTTCTTGATAATTAACTAATTCTTACAAAAATGATCGGTGATGAAAGTTGTTGCTGTCCGGGTGGGAAAAGCGTGAACGAGGTTTCACACGTGCCTCCCCCTCTGGGTACGACTTGCTGAATGACTTCCCGCCGTGGTGCGAGGGCTGGCGGTGGCAGGCTCGCAAGCCATGGAGGGAACTACTTGCACACACAGATACACAAATATACTACTACATGTTATCATATGTGGAAATAACCCAGCGCCATACGAGGGCAATAGAGTGAAGCCAGTGTTGAATAGGTAATGAAAAGGCATGACAAACTCTCACAATAGCACATTTATTGCATTATACCGACACAAATACATGCCACGCACCACGAACGGCCATACTACTATTTCCAACAACAAAACACAGCTAGTACACAATCAAAGCACTAGGGGCGCCACATAGGCCTTGTAATCAAATACAGAAGTCAGCCTTACCACTGTAGCATGTAACCTTAATTTGGCTATTTTGTCTTACAAATGCTACCTGTATTTATTTCGGCATCCAACACTTCCCCTTGAGATGCAAAAGAAAAATGTTAAGGATATGTGCCTCTCACAGGTAACTTACATGCATACATTGACAATTTCTCAGTGCAGATCATCAAAACATTATATTATATAACAAGAAAACAGAAGGAAATTAAGTTAACGTCATACAAGCAACATACAAACTTACACAAAACACAATATGCACACATTCTACTTACGAGACCACACATCACTTAAGGGGTACACATGAGGTTTATTTTCCGGGAAAGATATTTTGTAGGAGCACCGTTTAGACCCTTTGTGAGCAAATCTGCTGGATTCTCCCTTCCCAATATATGTTTTACCTTTATCGTCCCCTTTTCCACCTCGTCCTTCACAAAGTAATATTCAATGTCACCTTGCCTCCTTCACAACTTCGTAAACGGCATAATATTCTGTCACTGCTGTCGAGTCTGCAATACAGGTTTGCTGACTGGAGATCCATATGATTGGCCCTCCAGCTAAGATTGCTACAACATCAGTGATGGACATCCTGTCCTCTCTATCATTCGCCAAATCTGCATCACAGAAAAATACTGTGACATTCTGATACTTGTCATATTTTAGCTTCCAATATCTGGTTTGTTTCAAGTATTTGAGTGTGTGTTTGATATCTTGCCAATCCATTAAACTTGGATCTGCACTCTTCTGACTGGCTTTACCAATGGCAAAACTGATGTCAGGTCTAGTTGTTTGTGACATATGCAACAGACTGCCAATAGCCATGCGGTATAAATACTGGTCACAATTTTCATGTCATGTGTTTGACTTCTACTGGAAAGGACCTCCCCTTTGCGTCCTTCTACATTCCGAAAGAGCATAGTAGTTGGTCAATGTAGTGCATCTGATCCAGCATAACGGAATCATTTTCCGAATCAATGTTGATGGAGAGGAAGGCGTCCATTTCTCCCATAGCTCTTACGTGGATAGCACTCTTCAGCCTCTCCTTCACCCATTCCACTTTGTCCCGGGTACCAAATATGCCTAAGTCATCAACGTACATGAAAACGACCAGTTTCTCACTACCATCCACATATAGACATGGGTCCTTTACCAGTCTCTTAAGACCGAAATTCTTCAGCATATCATGCCAATCCTTCCCACTCTGCTTCAGTCCATAGATGTTCTTTACCAATTTACGCACCTTATCGTTTCCGCCTTGTTGATACATTGGTGGTTGCTCCATGTAAATTTCTTCATTAAACACTCCATTCAGGTATGCTGCTAATGCATCCAGATGCTCACTTACCCAACCCAGCTGCACTGACAGAGAGAGAAGTGCACAAATGGTTTTATTCTTTACAACTGGAGCGTAAGTCTCATTATTGCTAGTGCCTGGAATTTTTCGAAACCCACTAGCCATTAACCTAGATTTGTACCTGGAGATGGTGCCATGGTGCTTCAGCGCCCATTTGCACTACAAAACATTATTCCCCTCAGGGCGGTCCACAATTTCATACGTGTTATTATCCAATAAGTTTCTAATTTCCTCGTCCATGGCACATTTCCACATCTCTGCCTCATAACTATTTATTGCTTCCTGAATGTTCTTGGGTTCATGAGGACATTCTTTCCTCATTATGATCAAACATCCATATGGGCAGGTAGGAACTTTTGACTATGTACCTGCAGCCTAGCAGATCTTCTAGTTAGATTCGTTGTTCTCGCTTCCCATCCTAAGAATGGTTCATCATTCTCAGATGAAACTTCAAAGGGGTTTCCTTCATCTGACCTAGTCAGAAAAACATCATCCACTCGTTCGCTTACTGGGGCTTCATCGGCCTCTAATAGGCCTACATCTTCCGGAAAAATGTCCTATAGCTTAACAACGGCACTCGCATGAAATTTCTCATACATGTGACATGGAAATTTATCATCCTCAAAAACAATATTGTGTGTAATCTTTACCTTCCTTGCTTCAATATGCCATAATCTGTATCCCTTGATGCTTCCTCCATAGCCAATAAAAACACTTTCAACTCCTCTGCGGTCCAATTTGTGCTTGCTGCTGACATGCAACCAGGCTCTACTTCCAAATACCCTTAGGGTATCAAATGTGCTAGTTCTGACCTTCTCACCCTTCCATAGTTCCATGGTAATTTTAAAATCGATGACACATGAAGGACATAAATTTCCCACATGTGCTACAGTGTTTGCTTCCTGTGCCCAGAAACCCTTTGGATAACCTCGCTTTACCATCATACACCTGACTGAGTCGGCAATAATCTTGTTAGCCTGTTCTGCAATTCTATTTTGCTGTGGTGATTCTACAATTGTTCACCTGTATACTATGCCAGATTGCTTCAAGTGCAATTCAAAGTCCTTACTGTAATATTCACCCCTGCCATCTGTCTGAAGTGCCTTTATCTTAGTGCCATGTAGTGTTTCTATATCGCTCTGATATGCCTTAAAGGTGGCAAAACATCACTTTCGCTTACGAAAAATTTCATGGTTAGAATAATCATCAATGAAGGTCAAAAGATACTGAGCCCTTCCAATTGATAATGGCAACTTACCCATTAAGTTGGAGTGAATCAACTCTAGTGGCTGCCTAGACTTCCTATCGCTCCTCTTAGGAAAACCAACCTTAGTCATTTTGCCCTTCATACAAACATCGCATGCTTCAAGTGCCGTACCTTGAACAGTCAGCCCTGGGATCTTCCAGATGTACTGTTCATTTAGGTGGCCAAGCCTTCGATACCATATTGCCACACTTCTAAGGGTCATACCATGCCTAACCTCACAAATATTCTCGGAGTTGGCGACATTTATGATACACTCTGATTTCCCTTTTGCATACAAGACATATAGACCATAAAAGATAGGGGCATTGAAAAGGACTTCATCCCCATCACGCCCAAGGGCTCCCTTTGCATTAATTTCGTTCGAATGCCTTTTGCTGCCATTTGGTTACGGAAAGCAATTTGAAGTTAAAATCCAGTATGTACAGCACATCTGACACAGTTAGCATCCCTCCCCCCCTTTTTTCACACTCATCTGTGACCTTAATTTGGATAGTGCCACACCCTCTGACTTCAGCCATGCACTTGCCCATTGTTATTTCGCCCTGACATCCTCTCAATTCCGAAAACAATTCTCTTCTGTTGCATATATGATGTGAGTCGGCTGATTCCACAACCTATTCTATAACATCTTTCCTGGGTGAAAATATGACCACAAGCATTTACTAACACTTTGTGCCTTGGCTGTCTTTCTATACCCTTTTCCAGAGAAACTTCTGGATTTTGTTGCACTTCCTTTTCACAATTGTTTGCCCAATGCCCATTTTCTCCACTGCGAAAGTACTTAACCTTGGTACAAAATTTGGCAATATGGCCCGACTCATCACAACACTAACACTTCCGGTCATTTCCGTTTCCTGTCTTTTCGGGGTCTCTCAGTTTCTTTTCTGCAGGGTTAAACTTCCTTTCATGATTTTTGTAACCTTGCTGACCCCTTCCTCTGTCGTGGCTGCTGGGATGCTGACCTCTCCCCTGATAGCCACACTTGTCAGTAGCGAGTGCGACGGCCTCATTTTCATCTCTGTCTTCATTTTCTTCTTCCAATAATCTCGCCTTCACCAGCTTAATGGAAAGGTTAGGTTCCTTTCCTAATTCTTCCAGCAATGACCCGTACCTGTCCCATGGTAGACCAAGAAGTATTAGGGCTGCAATCTGTTCGTCCGTAAAACTCCAACCTGCCGACTTCACCTTCTGGTTTTGTGTCTGCAGTCGTGAAACATACTCATGGAATTCCTCTCCCTCGTTCTTGGAAATTAGGAACAAGTGTGTTGACATGTGCAGCTTGCGCTATAGGGAATATATGGTGCTACCACGTGCTGGGGCGTTATGTGTTGGCAATATTGATTTAAGTGTCTTGAATTCTGTTTAGCTGTGTGTGCTTGCCCACATTAAATTTAAACATATATTTTTCTGAATAACAGTATCAGAGATGGTACTAATACCGATCGAAGCCAGTATTGTCTTACATGGTTCATGAACAAGGGGATGCATGATGTAGCGTAACGACCACATGGCAAAAGCTGCCAGAAATGCCTAACTATTTCTTAAAATAGTTGAATTTGTAATATATGTTCTAAGTAAAGTGTTTTACATTAAATATGAGAGTTGTGGAAATTTAATACAAGCTAATCCCGGCAAGTGCAGAGCCCTGCACAGGTAATATGTAATCTCCAAATGTGTGGATAGGGTGTCTCTTAAGTGTTAAATTAATGATTACAATTTTCATTTTTATTTAGGGTCGTGCGATTTGAAGTGTAATGTTTTGTGTGTCTCATTTACATCCAGGGCAATGATGATCCACTACATTCCATTTAATTATTGTGTTTTGTGTAATTTGTAATTATGTGACATGGCCGTGGAATTTAAAGTCAGTGAGAGAGCAGCCCGTCGCCATATTAAGTAGTTTCTTCTTGAGTGTCGCATAAGATGGGCATACAATGGTGTCCCCTGGGCACTTCGCCGTTTTGCTCCGATCGTGTAGTTTTGTAATAGTTAACGTAATTTCAGGAACCCAGTTAATTTTTGCAGTCTGGGGAGTGAACCATCTCTCAGCCCGGTCCATTTGTACATGGCCAGAGTTTAAATTCCCTGTAATTTCATGTAGGCACTTTGCCGCCTTTTTCACAGTATCAGTGTGCACCTTGCTTATACAGAGCAAATCATGTAATTGCTTCAGATGAAGGTAATTGGAATAAATAAGGATGTTCCATGACTCGGTAATTTATTATTTCAACCGCCACTTCATGGCCAAGTAACCCTTTTGTGTGATATTATTTAATGGTGTAGAGAAGAACAGAACAGCCTCTGCAAGAGTGAGTTAAGCGTTTGAGGGAGTCTGAAAGCTCTTACTAACTTAGGCACTTGGATTATTTTTCGATTGACTACATCGATGTCTGGTACGTGTCTGTCAGAACGAAAACCAGCACACTATCCCGGGCCTTATTATGTACTATGTTCAGACCAGGCTGCCATAGAACTTATGGGCAGTGCAGACCAGGGGCAGATTTTGCAGTAAGCCACATTTAGGGTGGTCGACAACACGACCCAACTTTTTCTTCATACTCATTACTGCTGAACGCTGGCACCAATCCTGGTAACTATGAACCAACCTTCCTAAGTCTGTGATTCCTTTCCCATGGTCCCGAGGCCAGTAATCGACTTGTCAAAGCATGTGGCTAAGCACGCCCACCAAAAAACACACATTTTTTCTTTTTCCTTATGGCGCATGTTTTTCCACAACCTACTTGTCCTGCTGCTGGCACAAAATTCATCTGCAATTCTTTCCTAGTGCCATCTCATAACTACGCTATCTTGTATGTTTCCTGAAATTCCTTTTTCAAAACTACCTGTTGTGCACCACGTCTTATCCATGTGTGGCCACAAATATATTTTCTTTTGGGCTGTAATGGTCCCCATTTTCGCTACTGACGGATTTCCTATAATTTCCTCGCCAAATATACAATAAATGTATGAGAGAGGGCATTCTGCATCTGCAAGAGAGAAATTTAGCTCTAAATCGTCATTGAGGCTAAGTGTTCGTGAGTCGACCATCTTTGGATGCAGCTTCTTTGTTGAGCGCATGATCATGATGTCAGTCATCTACCATCTTGGACACATGATCGGCTGAGGGGTAGTGCGCCACCTGCCGCCTCTCTACATCCGTGTTGCGTTGTGCCTTTAGGTACCAACCCTACCGCACCGTTCTGCATGAGTGTTGCCACAAGCAGAGAACCACATGGCCTGGCAGAAGCAGACATCAAGGACCCCTTGTGTCAACCGTGCTGTGATACAACCATGTATTCTTGGACTGCCAATGGGAAACCTTCAACATTGTGCCACAAATGTTTACGGCCTGCTCAAAAATCGGAACAATTTTTCCTCGTTGGCCTGCACGGGAATTCATTTGTATTCAAGGATGTAACATCAATACAGAGGCTTTGGGCCATCATCGGAGAGACAAACACTGAGCTTCAAGGGGAGGCGCTGTCCCGCACCAGTGCACACAGGCTTGATAACCTATGCAGGGGCATTAATCGGCCAGTGCATTATTTTTCATTTAAAATTTAAATTATTGGAATATAAATGCAGTTTCCTTTTAGAAATCTATAAATAACATTTGCATGGATATAGCATTTACTATGTAATGTTGATATACAAAACGAATTTCATGTTTATGAAATCACCATAATGTGTAGAATTTATTGTCACACCCTTGTCTGATTAGCCATACATCTTTCGCTGTTACCAAATTTTGTTAGTAGAGAACTAAGACTCCATAATAATTCTTACACGGGCAACTACTATGCGACGGGAAAATGATCTTATATTAGCAACAGTCAATAAAATTTTTTCAGTACTTTGAAATAATACATATAGCGTTTTTGCTGGCATTGTAACATCAATGAAGAAGAGATTCACTCAGATCTACCATTAAATATGTAATGTTAATATACAAATCAAATTCCACATTTTTGTACACTTTATTGCCCTCTAAAATGGGGCTTTTCTTGCCTTAGCTTAGGCAAATTTGGTTATAGATGAAAAAAAGTCAATCTTGCGAATTATGTCATTCTCTATGGACAATATCGCCAACGATGAGAGCCGTTCATCATTGGTAGTATATCGAAGATAAGTCTTGAGCAATTTTAACTTCGAAAAACTGTGTTCACAGCTAGCTATGGCAAAGTCAGCAATACTCGAAGCGGCACCCAGATATTAGAAAATGTAGTGCTCATATTTTTTTCTTCAATATATTGTAAAAAATTTTTAGCAGAACTCTTCACAGATTATAGTACAAAATACTGGAAGTGATTTCATTCTTCCCAAAGCCATTAATATTTAAATTATTTCCATCGGTGTTGGTTTGAGCTGTTTGTAATAACATACACTTGCCCAATAAATTATTATCAGCCTCTTGAGCATTGTCTAATTGTTTTGGAGGTTGGCACAAGTCATACAAAAATCCCCAAATATTTTTGTGTTCTTAGAGTTGGTCAAAATATTATTTCAAACATGTTAGTGCAGCATCAAATGTGACATAGAACAAAATTTTGTTTAAACTGTTCTGGACTAACATTTGCTGACTCGTCAAGGCGTTCATATTCAAACTGCCTCTTATTTCTTCGTGTGTCTGTGGGAACTCCAAACGAAGTGTCAGCTCCTCTTGTAGTTGCTAGCTCTTTTGCAGTTATAACTGCATTTTTCTGTAGAATGATACATACTCCATACAACTCTTGATTAAAGTGGTCACAGTATAAATATCCATCATTGGGCATTGCTCACAATGTTTACTTGAGAAAAAAATATTGTACCATACAACAAGAGAACACAGAAATCCAAATTTAATTTTAAACCAGATTCAAACACTGCGATTAAAGTAACATACACATTCTTCACCTGATATCTCATAGCATTGATACAATCAATTCTACTTTCCTAGCGAGTAGCACTTAATGGTTTCACAGTGAGGCTGGGCACATGGTTCTTCAAAATTTCACGTTGAACAGAAGCTGAGTACAACACACATATTTTGTAGAACACCAAACAGTGTGATGGAAATATTTGATAATGAAGCTGTGTATTAAACCACAAAAATTAGAGAATGAGGTCCACAATGCACAAATTATGCTCTTGGATTCATTTGAAGAATTTTTGCTTCGACGCCTTTGTCTTACCTCGCATATTGGCACTATTGCCGGGTCCCTGGACATGGCAGTCTTATAACCATAGTCCATACTCAGCTAACATGTTTAACAATAGTTCTGACAAGCCTTCTCCTGTACAATTACTGGTGATGTGCTGCACCTCCAGAGGTGCTGTTGGTGTGTCCGTGTCCTGCCTGAGAGCAGGTGGGGAACAGGAACTGATGATTGCCCAGCACCACGATCGGTATAGAAAACGATTGTTGATGGGGGTCTTACAGACTACGGCCTATAGCGACTCTGCATATGCGGTCAATATGAAGGAGAGCTGAGTGAATTTGTCCGTTATATTACCTAAAGGTAAACTATTGCCTGTGGGTGAAGCTGTCAGCCACTTTGCACGCCTATATTACCACTTAAGTTACTCTGTCGGAAAATAAGGTGTGGACCTTAGATTGTAATTATGTGAAACACGTCCCGTGCATGAAGTCCTGATATGCTATGTCAGGATGCAGGGAGACCTCCCCATTGCTAAATAAAAGCACTGAAAGGTTCTTGAATTACGTTACCTATGGATATGAAAAAAATGCAGCATATAGAGAATTGCAGAGCGGGGTACGCGGAGTTTACAATTTGTCCTGCTGGTTATCCGGAGTGCTGAAGTCTGACTAACGACATGGCATTGGTTTCGCCGCACGTCCGGCGAATCCGGCTTCAATGAAAACTTGAAAAAAACTGAACTTAGTGAATAACATGATAAGTGAAATGGATTTTGTACATAATTAGGATTGCTAAACTAAAAAACATTGGTGACATACTCGTGAACGCCAGAGCCATAGATATGGCTAACAATGTGATGCCATTAGAATGTCACCGCACTTGAAAGGTGTTATTAAATGAAATGCCTCAGGTTGCTGATTCTCAAAAGATGATTTGATGTACACTCTTATAATTAACATTTTATAATCGGTGTGTTTCGTTATGTAATTCATTTCAATAATGTGTATGGATGTAACGACACACGGATTTCGTAAATAAGGGCGGAGCTACACCCTGTTTTCTATGGAATATTATCGACTCTCTATGCACGAGCGGACAGTTTCCGTAGTGAGTTATGATGTAATCACCATCAATTATGATTTAAAATGTTCCTATTAATTAATACTGCTAGGGAACGACTCGCCACTTCACACTTCCTGGGGGGAATTTCATGCCCCGTCTTTTGAAACCACTCGGAGCAATGTCCCACTCCGGATTCGGCCACGGGGGCCGTCGACATTGCGCACATCGGAAAGTCGTGGGAATAAGCAGTGCCGCTTACCCAGTGTTCCCTCCAATGGCTGTTGCGCCTAATGGTCATGGCTTCACGGGATACACTCGTTTAGGTCACACGTCCATTCATTACGGGAGTTACCTCTTGTGGTGAATGTTAAATATTATGATCCACGGACGCGAGTTACAGGGTGGCAAGAAAAGTGTAATGCCGGTCTTGTCGACCTGCGCTGATCGAGACCGCGACTTAATGTCTATCGGTAGAGTGTTGCTGTGTGGTTTATGCATCTGCGATGAAACAAATGGGCACAGGGGATACATGGTTGTCAGGAACATGTCAATTCGAATAGAAGTTGGTGTGAGTCCTGTATTTGTTTGACTTCCGGAACAATTGCAGAGTGTAGGTACGCGAACAGGGTTGACAAATCCCCGGAATTATCGACGTCTCATGCACTGCACACAAACATCTTCCGGTGCACCCGAAGTTGTGCCACTCTATGCCTAGCTGTAGATCTCTGTGTTTACAATGACATGTACAATGTACCCCTCTCCTAGTCCATTCACTACGCCGCCAGCTAAACTTGCCACCAGTCACCTCTACACGACATGTGGGTAGTTTGAGAACCAAAGTAAGTGCCTCGGTGTGTGCATGAATGTACACCAATGCAGTGCAGTCAGCATTTGTTTGTATTTGATAAAAGGGTTTTGTTTTTGTTATTGTTTTTGAGGGTAATTGTGTTCTGATATTCAACATATTTATTTGGTGCATTGGTGAGTCGTCCAGAAATCATGTGTGTCGTGAAGTGTGGCGTGCCAAGCACTTTAGTGGATCCTGTTCGACTTCATTTTCGAAATTCTTATGGTATTTTCAAATATGTTTCCATCGCCCTTGTGATACAGTGCAATCGTGAGTGCTAAATTTTAAAAGGGTTTTACCATGTTCATTAAGTCTTGTTTTGTTTGTTAATATTTTCTGCCCACCAGGTGTTAACTGAATTTGAAAGAACACACCACGCAGCCATGAGTTAAAGTGCGTCGTGTAAAATTAAGTGTTGTACATTTAACGAAGACTTTTATTTACGTGCGCCTATATGAAATTCAAAACAAATCATAACTTTAACTTATGGCAGAAGGGATATGTGGATGTCAGGAACACATCATCAGCTATTTTAAATATACACGATACTTCTTGACAGCCCACATGACCACTAGGTATTCCTGCTCATTCACGTCATAATGGCTTTCTGTCAAACCGAGCTTAGCACTAGCGAAATCGATTATCTGTCTGCTCCCCTCATCATCATATTGGTACAACACAGCTCCCATTCCATCTTCACTAGCATCGGTTGGTAAATAGAAATGCTTACTAGCATCATAGCTTGCAAATGTCGGAAAAGTCTGGTTCTTTTCTTTAACTTCGCCTATATGACATTAACTTCATCGTTCGGCTTCCTCTGTCCATTGAAACCGGCCCTGCAGTGACAGCAGGTCAGTCAGCGGTGCTGTTATTATCGCAAATCCCTCCACGTGCTCTCGCAACCAGTTTGACAGTCCTAAAAACTTCCTTAACTGTTACCTAGTGCATGGAGACAGATAGTCCATTATCAACTTGATCTGTTCCGGGTTCGTCTTGTTTCCTTCTTCGCTCACAACATGCCCTAGGAAGTTGGACATAACCTTTCCCACGTGACATTACTCTTACACACAGATTAGTCCATTAGATTTTAAGTGTTCCAAAACAAGTGAAAAATTCTCTACGTGCTCCTCCCAGCTATCAGACTATAAATAAGGTCGTTCAAATATGCTAATGTAAATTTCCCATTAAAAATATCTAAGGCACGGACCATTAAGCCTGTAAGGTAGAGGGTGCACACTTCAGCCCAAAGGGTATTGTGCAGTACTGATATCTTTTCCGTCCGGCATAGTGAAAGGTGTTTTCTCATGGTCCGCAACTTAGACGGGTACCTGCCAGTAACCACTTTTCATATCTAGAGATGTGAACTCTTTGGCTTGGCCAGGTAAACTGAGTGCATCTCATACATTAATGTACGGGGGTAATGAGCTGTGCCTAACTTGGTTGAGCGGTCGGAAGTCTACGCAGAATTTCCATGAACCATCTTTTTTAGGCACCAGCATAACAGCGGGGTTGCAGGCACTAATAGTGGGCTCAATTACACCTTCATTAAGCATTTCCTGCACTTGTTGTCTAATTATTCTGGCCTAATGGGGATGATAGCTCCAAGACAGAGTTCTGATAGGTCCCTATTTCTATAGCGGTATTTTATGCTCTGCAACTGTCGCGCGATTCAGGGCGCGATGCTGAGCGAAAATTTCCTTACGTTTGTTTAGCAGGCATTGGAAAGCTGCCCGATATGCTGGCAGAATATCATTAGGTATTTCACTGAGATCTGTTGCGGGTGTGCTATTTACTGGACGACGGTCTAAGTTGTAAACTGTGCGATGCTCCTTCGCACCGTAATGTATGCATCTAGGGGCAGGCTCAACAGTAGTTTTCTGTTCTGATAATGAGGGAATACCTGATATTGCATCTTCACGAATATCCGGGGTAATGACAGCTGTTGTTGTCATCTCTATGTCACTCACATGTACAGTCACTACTGCTTATCTTACTGCTTTACTGCTATGTTGATTCTTGGCTAACAAAATAACTTGATTTGTAGGCAAGACATTGGCATCTTTTACAAAATGGGGTAGCAAGTAATTGTGCTAAGCAGCCGTATCGATCTATGCATGACACAAACAGTTGTTGACAGTTACCAAGATGGGAATAAATTTCACCAATGCTGGTGAACCTGGTTTACCACTAACAGTTGTGGTGTGAGCTCCAATTGTTTACATTGTGGGGAGTGGGGCGGCCGGAGTGTCCAGCCCGGTGGGGATTATTTCCGCACTGATTATGCTAGTGGAACTGCCTCCCTTGGCAATACCATCACGGGAGTGGCCGGATTTTTTTTTGGGGGGTGGGGGGGTTAGGCACTCTTCCCTCTTTATTTTAGAACTTTTTGTTCCCGCACTTTTCCTGAAATTCCAGTCCCCCAGCTGGAACCAGTCAGTTTTCACCTTATCTTTGCTCTGTTGCGGTGTGTTTTGAAATTTTGCCGGTGTTGTCTGAATAGTTTTTCACTGTCTTGATGCACGTCACTACACATGGCTTCTTCGCGGTTGCACGGTTGCTCGTCTCGCCATTGTGTGGCACCTGTCTCGCTGCGCGGTTGTCCTAGCGTCCTTTCCAATATGGCTGTTGCTTGCATCATGTCCTTCAAGGTCCCATTCAACAGGGGAATCAATGCAGCACTGTGTTTTGCCGGGCGGTATCGGCCACAATCTCCAGTTTTCCCGTTCAGGCAGTTTGGGATAAAATTGGCACACCACTTGCACTTCCGGGTGATGAAGGTAGTTAGTGATTCGTACACTGTTTGTTCTTCCATTGTAAGCTGCATTTTGGTTCGCAGGGTCGTCACCACACTGTCGAATCTGTTTTGAAAGGCTTGTCGGAATTCCTGCCATTGCACCTTATAGTGTTTGAATGATCGCCACCGAGTTCGAGCATCCCCATACAGTTGATCTCCGATGCAATCCGCCCACTATTCCTCGCAAACACCGTAGCGGGTTAACTGTGCTGTACATTCTTCGATGAAGGCTATTGGGTCGTCAGTAGGTTTGCCCGTGAAGGTGGGCAGTGATTGGAACTTCGTGGAGGTTTTAGTTGCGGGCGGTCTTGGTGGTTTTTGTGGAGTTGGGAGCGTGATGGCTTCCAGTTGCCTTCTGGTTTCTCGTTGTGGCTCGCTACTAGGATTTTCTTCCACACCACTTGGCGTATACGTGGGCGCAAGTGTTACAGGTGGATACGATGTAGGAAATGGTTCTAACATAGGTGCGAATACAGGTGTCTGAAAGAATGGAAATTGCATATAATACAATGCTGGAGGCATAAATTGACAGGAGTGGTCATACTGGGCGGAGGTGCGGACTGTGCGAGCGGTGCTTGCAGAGCACTGGCCATGTGCTCCCTGGCGACATGCGGCAGTTGGGCTTCGTTGACTGCAGTTGTGTCCTGGCCCGTAGTTCTGTTCCACTCTCGTTCTCCCTCTTGCTTAATGGACTCCTCGACCCTGGAACTTTCCTCCTTGCACACCGTCACTTCTCCCGTTAAATAATCCGTGACTGTTCTGTTTGGACTTGGCACGCTACCACTCGCATGGCACTGTTGACATGAAAATTGGAATTCGAACACTGTACTTCTCTCCACTTCGCTCATGCATTAACGGTGGTATTTATCTTGACACTGTTGACATTTAAGCATGGTCACACCTAAACCGATGCACAGTAAATTGCGGCACCAATTCGATGTGCGATAGTACAATGCTGTTTGTGCTGTTACATTTTGAAGCCTCAAGCTATCTTGCAATTCTACCGCTGTGTCTAACAGTTGTGGTGGTTGGTCTGATAAATTATCCTCATTGTTTTCACGGTTGTTCACAGCGCAGCTGGTCTTACAGCTGCACTGGCAGTGTGTTGTGCCAAGTTCATACTTTGCTATTGCATCTTGTGGTACCGGATGCAAGCACTGCAGACAGAGCGATGCCAGGACACTATGCTGTGTCTGGCCCAACATGTTGGAAAATACAAGCCACATATAGTGCGCAGCATGGATGTGCAGTACCGGATTACAACGGGGCAGATGAGGGGAAGCACCTTCCCCTCCCACAGCTGTCCCTCTCGTGTACATTGAGAGGTGGAGCGAGTCTTCCCGATTGATATTGCAACTGTCCTGTGCGGCATGGGTGGTGGGTGACCTCACATGCTCTCCTTTGTCCCACTTTAGCACATGCTCACTAATTTTGCAGCAATGGCCGCCACTTCTGTATTTTGCACACTTTTCCTCGTACCCACATGGCACTTTTCCCGACATCTCCTGGCCATCTGGAAGACGTCACGATGCTGCTGTTGGGTCCCTTCCTTCACTGATGCTCCTATTGCAGTTATTGTCCAAATACACAACATCATATCTTATTATTATATTGCTGTGAATTCAAAAGTAACTGTGTATAGATGAATTTGAATAAATCATAACACGTGTAGAGTCATTTAACCTGCAACCTCACCACAAATTGGAGGTTATGTTGCCAATCACATGGTTAAATGTTATGTCTAAGTTATATACATAATTGTATCTTATTATCCTTGTTGTTAAATTGTTAAGTGTTCCTCTGATTTCAAAAGCAAGTTGTTATGTGTTCTGTGTTTCATTTCCATCCAATGTTATGTCATTCTGCACTTCATTCATTTAATATTTAATATTTTGTGTATAATTAAATCACATGACATGACACAGGAACTGCAGCCACTAATTAGAAAGCCCATGTTTTACAGTAGCATCTTGATCATCACATGATGTGGACATTCACATGGATCCTTACCGGGCAATTACCATTTTTCGAGCCAATTACGTAGCTTTTCAGTAGTGAACCTTAATTTGACTGAAACCTTTTGTTTTGCAGCCTGGGGAGTGAGCCACCTCACAACCCAGTCATCTTGTATATGAGTGGGATTAGCGCACCATAAATTTTATTATGGCCTTCCGCAGCATTTAAAGCTTTAGCATGTTTCTGCTCTAGCAGAACAAATTTCAATGTAAGTGCTTCTGTTGAAAGTACAGTGGAATAAATTGTGTTCAATGTAAGACGTTACCTCTTTATTTCGCTGGCCCCTTATGGGCCGTTTCACACCGTTTTCATGTTTGATTTTATTTATTAACTGTTGGTGTCGGAGGAGACCAAAACATCCTCCACGGGCGTGAGTAAGTGTTTGGGGGAGACTTACAGCTCGCACTCGCCTAGGCCTTGTGGAATTTAACTCACCGAGAAATTTACAACCTAAACAAATGCTGAGGAATAAGGGGCGAACACCTCGTGTTAGTCCAGGGACTTATTACATCAACTGGATAATGGTACCAAACGAATCTCTGCAGCATCAAGAACCGGGTACTACCAGGGGAGGCCACACCATGCTGTCGACATTACGACCCTACATTCTTCTTGTAGTCATTACACTGGCGCCCTTACCCGGGCTTTTCCTTCATAAACTCTTTAAATTTCCCTCTCCCCTAGATTCCAGAAAGCAAATCCCGTCAACTATCTCGATCTGTTCTTTCATGCGTCAAGATGCAGCTTCATTATCTCAGAGGAAGGTGTTACCCTGGAGGAAGCTCAATGAGAATGGACCTCTTCATGTCACAGGATGCACGCATTTCAGGAATAATTTGGATGGCCATCTATTTTCCATTTGCAAGTCTAGGCAACCAGGATTGCCTATGTGGCATATTGTAAGTTCCATATTGTAAGTTGTTTACATTATCCGCCGGGCCACATGGCCTGGCCGGCTAATAGCTGTCACCCAGCAACGCGACATGGTATGAGTGGTGTGACCAGTGCGGCAATACAAGAGAGGCAGGTCGCACACTACCCCGCTGTTACTTCCCCAAGATGGCTGCTGGGTTGGCTCATGTCACGGGCTGCACGTCGTGCAGGTGCCAAGATGGTGGACTTTCTGAATTGATCAGAACAATGGCGATTTTCTTTGGCTCCGAGTACCTTGTTGTTCCACTGATGTTTTCTGGATCAAAACTTCCATACAGAACTTGCGAATGGATGTATAGCAATAGAAAATTTCGCCAGCAGCAAATAGGCATGGGCTATTGGTCCGAAGGATCCTATTTTTGTCATACACATGTAATTTCAGGTGAGCATAAAGAAATTTCACGAAACACTGGAAAGGACCATTATAGATCACTGACATGGAATAATACGAAGTGCAGGAATATACATGATGACAGGAATAGGGTTGCATTCAGGATAAATGACATCTGGCGAAAAGGTGGAATGTTTGGCGTGTGTGGCAAGCCACAAGGATGTGATGTCTTAAGTGCTGGTACATCAGAGATATAGGTTTTGGTCGAAAGGATAAATATCGATTGTGAGTTGCCAGACTCGAAGGGCACCAGCTCGGAGAGCATGAGTGTTGCTGGGTGTCGTGGTGTCGATGGCCCACATGGCCCTCCCTGATGACCTGCATCTGATGGAGATGCTGACAGTGTATAACGAAATTAAAATAAATGCCTGGTCTAGTAGGAGGTATTTTAGCTCTCTTTATACGCTTTTCTCACTTCCAACAGGTTGTTATCGCCATCATCATACCTTATTATAAATCTCATGAAAACGAGTTAAGTAGCCGAGATGCAGCTATGAAATAAATGTGCGTGAAAATCCATATTTTCAAAAACATGTTTTATTTTCTCATTTCCTCATGAGAGGCAAAAAAATTTGAATATCGTTCATTAGGGCCGAAGGGTACTTACATTGAGAAAATGGTGTAAACACTTACATGACAATTACAAATGAAATTTAAGGCCCTGCTTTGCTCAAAATGGAATGGACTGGGTAGTGTCCCTCTCCCCGGGCTAATGCAAACAAATTATGATTCCATATCTAAATAATTACTCTATTGAATGGTAATGATCGGTGCGAAAAGTTGATGTGCCCGGGGAGGCCCACATGACGTCCACTCCATGAGAGTACCATACGACTACTAGAGATGGTTGTGCGAGAGGCTGGCTGCCAAAGTACAGTGTTCCTGCACGACATTATAAAAAAATTTAAAATTAAAAAACGTTATGAATACGAAAAATAATTGCTCAAGAATACCGGTGATAATGAGACAAATACATGTAACCCTTCCTTATTTTGATAAAACTTATATATAACAAAACTTTTCTCAATTTATCATCGCGTGACATGTGTCCTTATACTAAGCCCTTAACCTATAAACTAACATTATTCACTGATGTGTTGTTTTGTTACTAGTGTCAATATTCTTATTCTTATTATTTATAGGTATTCAGGAGAGTGCTCTCTTTATTATTACATATATGAACACTCTTAAATACTAATTTGGAATTTTACCATGTGGTATGTCGCATATGGACTACAGCCATGCAGGCATTTTGGATATTCATGGTCTCTGGTCATGTGTGACGTCTGACACTACTGGGAACTGTCCAGTATCATACTGCCTCATACTGACTTCTGATATTTTAGTTTGATAAAACAAGTTATACACTTAGGACACATGAATAAAATGAAGGCATGGTGTGGTCACATTCTGTTCTGCCTGAGGTACATCCATTCGGAATGTTTTACATGGGAAATGTAATATTATGATGCGCATAAAAACAAATGAATGACATAACCAAACACTTCTATTAATTATACACAATGTCATACAAGGCCATGAATCAATCGTGACCCTCAATCATTTCAATGACAATTGTTAGTAAATAAAACTCAAACGGGCTGGTATTACGGCCAACTATGCTGATACGTAGCCATTTCTGAATCGTAACCTTCGTTACTTTTCAATGTTATTTGTTCATAGTTGTATCTCAAATGGTTTAGTATTACGGCCAACTATGCTTATACATAGCCATGGGTCAATCGTACCCCTCGATCCTTTTCAAAGACAATTGTTGGTAGTTGTATCTCAACAGTTTGGTATTATGGCCACCTATGCTTATACATAACCATGGGTCATTCGAAACCCTCGATCATAATCAATGTCTTTTGTTGGTAGTTGTTTCTCAAAGGGTTTGGTATTACGGCCAACGATGCTTATACAAAGCCATCAGCCAATCGTACCCATCGATACTTTTCAATGACATTTGTTAGTAGTTGTATCGCAAATGGTGTGGTATTACAGTCAACTATGCTTTTATATAGCCATGAGTCAATCGTACCCCTCGGTACTTTTCAATGTCTTTTATTGGTTGTTGTATCTCAATCGGTTTGGTTTTACGGCCAATAATGCTTTTACATAGCCATGAGTCAATCGCAACCCACAGTACTTTTCAATGACTCTTTTGGAATACGTATCTCAATCGGTTTGGTATTACGGCTAACTATGCTTATAACTAGCCATAGGTCAATCGTAGCCCTCGATCCTTTTCAATGACATTTGTTGGATGTAGCATCTCAGTCGGTTTGGTATTACGTCGAACTAGGCTTATACATAGCCACGAGTCAATCGTACAACTCGAATCTCATCAATGACGTTGTTAGTAGTTATATCACAAACGGTATGGTATTACGACCAACTACGTTGATACATAGCCATGGGTCAATCGTAACCTCGATAATAATCAATGACATTTGTTGGTAGTTGTATCTCAAATGGGTTGGCATTACGGCCAACTATGATTATACATAGACATCGGTCATTCGTACCCCTCGATCCTTTTGAAAGACTTCAGTTGGTAGTTGTTTCTTAAACGATTTGGTATTATTGCCAACTATGCTTATACGTAGCAATTTGCCAATCGTACCCATCTGTCGTTTTCAAATACTTTTATTGATAGCTGTATCTTAAATATTTTGGTATTAGGACAAACAATGCTTATACATAGCTATGAGCTAATCGTACCCCTCGATTCTTTTCAATGACTTATGGCGGTAGTTTTATCTCAAATGTTTGGTATTACGGCCAACTATGCTTATACATTTACATGGGCCAATCATACCCCTCGATCCTTTTCAATGACAATGGGTGGTAGTTGTATTTCAAACGGTATGGTATTACTCCCAACTATGCTTATTCATAGCCATGAGGTATCGTTCCCTTCGATCGTTTTCAATGACTTTTGTTGCTAGTTGTATCTCAGTGTTTGGTATTACGGCCAACTATGCTTATACATAGCAATGAGTCAATCGTACCTCTCGATCCTCTTCAATGACTTTGTTGGTATTTGTTTCTCAAACGTTTTGGTATTACGACAACTATGTTTATACATAGTCATGGGCCAATAGTATCCCTCGATCCTTTCCAATGACTATTGTTGGTCGTTGTATCCCAAACAGTTTGGTATTATGGCCAACTATGCTTATACATAGCTATCGGCCAATCGTACCCCTCAATCCTTTTCATTGACTATGGTTGGTAGTTGTATCTCAAACGGTTTGGTTTTACGGCCAACTATGGTGTTACTACCAACTATTCTTATACATAGCCATGCGCTAATTGTACCCCTCTATCCTTTTCAATGACTTTATGTTTGAAGATGTATCTATAATGGTTTGGAATTACGGCTTTTACATAGCCATGGGTCAAATGTACCCCTCCATCCTTTTTAATGACTTTTGTTGGCCGAGTTATCTCAAACGGTTTGGTATTATGGCCAACAGTATTTATACATAGCCATGGGCCAATCGTAACCCTCGATCATTTTCAATGGCATTGTTTGGTTGTTGTATCTCTACAGGTTTGGTATTATGGCCAACAATGCTTGTATATAGCCATGGGTCAATCGTACCCCTCGATTATTTTCAACGATTTTGTTGATTGTTGTATCTCAAACGGTTTGGTATTACAGGCAACCTTGCTTATACATTCACATGGGCCAATCGTACCCCTCGATCCTTTTCAATGACTTTTGTTGTTAGTTTTATCTCAACCGGTTGGTATTACAACTATGCTTATACATAGCCAAATGTCAATCGTACCTTTCGGTGCTTTTCAATGGCTTTTGTTGGTAGTTATTTCTCAAACGGTTTGGTATTAAAGCAAATTACGCTTTTACATTTCCATTGGTCAATCGTACCTCTCGATCCTTTTCAATTACTTTCATTTTTAGTTCTATCTCAAACGGTTTGGTATTACGGCCAAAAGCTTATTCATAGCCATATTTCAAATGTACCCCTCCATCATTTTTAATGACTTTTGTTGGCTGAGTTATCTCAAACGGTTTGGTATTATGGCCAACAGTATTTATACATAGCTATGAGTCAATCGTACCCCTCGATTCTTTTCAATAACTTTTGTTGGTTGTTGTATCTCAAACGGTTTGGTATTATGTCCTACTATGATTATACATAGCCATAGGCCAATCGTACCCCTCGGTCCATTTCACTGAATTTTGTTGGTAGTTGTATCTCAAACGGCCAACTGTGCTTATACATAGCGATGAGGTATCGTTCCCTTCGATCGTTTTCAATGATTTTTGTTGGTAGTTGTATCTCAAATGGTTTGGTATTTCAACCAACTATTCTTATACATAGCCGAAGGTCAATCGTACGTTTCGGTGCTTTTCAATGGCTTTTGTTGGTAGTTGAATCTCAAACGGTTTGGTATTACAGCCAACTATGCTTATACATTGCCATTTGCCATTCGTAAACATAGATCCTTTTCAATTACTCTGGTTGTTAGTTGTATCTCAAACGGTTTGGTATTACGGCCAATTATGCTTATACATAGCTATGAGTCACTCGTACCCCTTGATTATTTTAAATGTCTTTTGTTGGTAGTTGTATCTCAAATGGTTTGGTATTACGGCCAACTATGATTATACGTTGCCATGGGCCAATCGTACCCCTCGATCCTTTTCAATGTATTTTCTTGGTATTTGTATCTCAAATGGTTTGGTATTATGGACAGCTTTGCTTATACATAGCAATGTGTCAATCGTACAACTCGATCCCTTTCAATGACTTTTGTTGGTAGATGTATTTCATACGGTTTGGTATTACGGCCAAATATGCTTATATAAGCATATTTGGCCGTAATACCAAACCGTATGAAATACATCTACCAACAAAAGTCATTGAAAGGGATCGAGTTGTACCATGTATATATAACGATTGAACCATGTGTATATATATATATATATACACATGGTTCAATATATATATATATATATATATATATATATACACATGGTTCAATCTTTCCCCTCGATACTTTCAATGACATTTGTTGGTAGTTGTATCTCAAACGGTTCGTTATTACGGCCAACTATGCTTATACATAGTCATGAGTAAATCGTACTCCTCGATCCTTTTCAATGACTTTTGTTGGTAGTGTTATTTCAAACGGTTTGTTATTACGGCCAACTGTGCTTATACATAGCCAAGGGCCAATCGTACCTCTCGATCCTTTTCTATGACTTTTGTTGGTAGTTTTATTTCAAACGGTTAGGTATTACGGCCAACTATGCTTATACATAGCTATGAGTCACTCGTACCCGTTGATTATTTTCAATGTCTCTTGTTGGTAGTTGTATCTCAAACGGTTTGGTATTACGGCCAACTATGATTATACGTTGCCATGGGCCAATCGTACCCCTCGATCCTTTTCAATGTCTTTTCTTGGTATTTGTATCTCAAATGGTTTGGTATTATGGATAGCTTTGCTTATACATAGCAATGGGTCAATCGTACAACTCGATCCCTTTCAATGACTTTTGTTGGTAGTTGTATTTCATACGGTTTGGTATTACGGCCAAATATGCTTATATATATATATATATATACACATGGTTCAATCGTTCCCCTCGATACTTTCAATGACATTTGTTGGTAGTTGTATCTCAAACGGTTCGTTATTACGGCCAACTATGATTATAAATAGTCATGAGTAAATCGTACTCCTCGATCCTTTTCAATGACTTTTGTTGGTAGTGTTATTTCAAACGGTTTGTTATTACGGCCAACTATGCTTATACATAGCCATGGGCCAATCGTACCCCTCGATCCTATTCAATGACTATTGTTGGTAGTTGTATCTCAAACGGTATGGTATTACGACCAAGTGTGCTTATATATAGCCATGGCACAATAGTACCCCTCGATCCTTTTCAATGACTTTTGTTGGTAGTTGTGTCTCAACGGTATGGTATTACAGCCAAATATGATTATTCAAAGACATCGGTCAATCGTTCCCCTCGATACTTTCAATGACATTTGTTGGTAGTTGTATCTCAAATAGTTTGGTGTTACAGCCAACTAAGCTTATACATAGTCATGGGCTAATCGCACCCCTCGATGCTTTTCAGTGATGTTTGTTGATATTTGTATCTACAATAGTTTGGTTTTATGGCCAACTATGCTTATGTGTAGCTATTTGTCAACCAAACCCTCTATCCTTTTCTATGACTTACATCGGGAGTTGTATCTCAAACGGTTTGGTATTACGGCAAACTATGCTTATACCTTGCCATGTGTCAATCGTACCCCTCGATATTTTTCAATGACGTGTGTTGGCAGTTGAAATCAAATGGTTAGGTATTACTGCAAACAAAGTTTATACATAACCATGGGACAATCGTATCCCTCCATCCTTTTCAATGACTTTTGTTGATTGTGTTATCTCAAACGGTTTGGTATTACGGCCAACTATATTTATACATAGCCATGGGCCAATCGTAACACTCGATCATTTTCAATGACATTTGTTGGTAATTGTATCTCAAAAGATATTTTTTACGGCCAACCATGCTTATACATATCTATGGGTCAATCGTACCACTCGATACTTTGCAATAACATTTGTTGGTAGTTGTATCTCAAATGGTTTGGTATTACGGCCGCCTATGCGTATACATAGTCATGAGTCAATCGTACCCCTCGATCCTTTTCAATGACTTTTGTTGGTATTTGTATCTCGAACGGTTTGGTATTTCGGCCAATTATGCTTATACATACCTCTGAGTTAATCGTACCTCTTGATTCTTTTTCAATGACTTTGTTGGTCGTTGTATCTCAAACGGTTAGGTATTACAGCCAACTATGCTTATACATAGCCATGGGCAAAAGTACCCCTCGATCCTTTCCAATAACTTTTGTTAGAAGTTGTATCTCAAATGGTTTGGTATTACTCCCAACTATGCTTATACATATCTATGAGTCAATCGTACCCCTCAATCCTTTTTAATGACTTTCGTTTGTTGATGTATCTCATACTCTTTGGTATTATGGCCAACTATGCTTATACATAGCAATGAGTCAATCGTACCCCTCGATCCTTTTTAATGACTTTTGTTGGTAGTAGTTTCTCAAACTGTTTGGTATTTCGACCAACTATGATTATACATATCCATGGGTCAATCGTACCACTCGATACTTTTCAATAACATTTGTTTGTAGTTGTATCTCAAATGGTTTGGTATTACAGCCAACTATGCTTATACATAGTCATGAGTCAATCGTACCCCTTGTTCTATTTCAATGATGTTTGTTGGTATTTGTATGTCAAACGGTTTGGTACTACAGCCAACTATGCTTATACATATCCATGGGTCAATCGTACCACTCGATACTTTTCAATGACATTTGTTTGTAGCTGTATCTCAAATGGTTTGGTATTTCTACCAACTATGCTTATACAAAGTCATGAGTCAATCGTACCCCTTGATCCTTCTCAATTACTTTTGTTGGTAGTTGTTCTCAAACAGTTTGGTATTTCGACCAACTATGATTATACATAGCCATGGGTAAATCCTAACCCTGGATAATTTTCAATTACTTTTGTTGGTAGTTGTGTCTCAAACGGTTGGGTATTATGGCCAAATATGCTTATACATAGCAATGACTCAATCGTACCCCTCAATCCTTTTCAATTACTTTATTTGGCAGTTGTATCTCAAACGGTTTGGTATTTCGACCAACTATGATTATACATAGCTATGGGTCAATCCTAACCCTCGATCATTTTCAATGACTTTTGTTGTTAGTTGTGTCTCAAACTGTTGGGTATTATGGCCTACTTTTCTTATACCTAGCCATGGGCCAATCGTACCCCTCGATCCCTTTCAATGACTATTGTTGGTCGTTGTATCGCAAACGGTTTGGTATTACGGCCAACTATGCTTATACATAGCCATGGGCCAGTCGTACCCCTAGATTCTTTTCCATTGATTGGATTGGTTGTGGTAATGCCTATAGTGTTGTTAAGTACCGAATTACAAGTATTCGGATTACTTGTAACATTTACTATTCATGCAATTTCTACTTGTAACGAATTACTTTTCAAAACAAGTAATTCGTACTTGTAATCGGATTACAAAACATTAAATGTAATCGTTACATATCGGTAATCGATACATTGCATATATTTTTATATTTCCGATGTGTTTCGGATAAAATTAAGGACGAGAAGGAGTACCACAATATACACTTGTAGCGCTACGATCGTATATACATCTATGAATAAATCACAAAAGTGGCTTGGCAGCTTTTAGTAATCTTTGCCTTCTTGCGTTCACTCTCCGCGCCTTTGTTCCATCACTGCCTTCTAGTGCTCCCGTTGAGCATATTTTTAGTGTTAGTAAAGATGTTTTTGCTATCAAGAGAGGGAATCTATGCGATAAGAATTTAAAAATGCAATTGTTTTGGAATTTAAAAATGCAATTGTTTTGTAAAGTTAGATAAAAAATATAAAGTTTGTTATTACAGTATGTAAATGGCATTAAATATTTTGACAGTATTAAATAATTTGATATTTTAAGACGAATTGAAATTGCAGTTTTGTGATTTGGAAAAGTAATAATTATTTATTTTATATGCATATATTTGATGTTAGTCAAACAAGCGTGTCCACAAAAACATCCAATTATTTAAAAAAATAAACACTATAACCATTAGCTGCAAATACTTTTTAAAAACGAAATATGTATGTACGTTTTTTAATGAGTGTAAAACATCCACTGTAACTCAGTTTTAAAATGATAGCGGAATAGTAATTGTAATTGTAATTGTACTTTTACTGCATTCTTTTACTAAAAGTAATTTCACTTGTAATTAGCTACATTCTCACCAGAGTAATTGTAATTGAGCCCAATTATATTTTTCCAGTACTTTTAACAACACTGCTTATGGTTTTGATCACTATATATCTTTAAAGGCTCGGAAATTACAGACGTCTATGTTTATATGTAGACATGCATCACAAATGACCTCTCGCTTCCTTTTCATTGTCAGAGGGGTGTGTGGTTGTCTATGTTATGATTTCTACCACTATATATCTTAAACGGTTCAGGACTTAATAGCCAACTATGCTTGTATGCTGACGTAGGGTTTACTTTTCGTCTTCTGAGGGGGGAGGGGTGTCTATGTTATGAATTTGATAACTGGTTCGGACATTACGCCCAACTATGAATATTGATAGACATAGGAAATACTGGGCCTTGTGAGTTATCTGGGACGATGCTCATGTTATGTATCTGACGAATATGACTTAAACTGTTCGGCAATTACAGCCCACTATGCTTACATGTGTTATGCACACACACAGACTTCAGGAGGGGGCAGTGTTACACGAGATCCGAAAATGATCGTTCGCGACGACTTGATGCTCACTGCTGGCTACCAAAATGTCCGACATCTTCAGTTGTCCTACAGCCAACATCCTCAGTTCTCCTGTGGCCTCCACATTGTTGGTCAGTGGTGCTCAGGATCCACGATGGTGGTTCTGTGGTGAGATCCCACATCCTACATTAGTCATTTGTCACCTCGAGGAGTTACCTGCTGGATTATGCTAATTAGGGCAAAAATGGCTGCTGGCCCTGGCTACCAAGATGGCCACCGTCGGCAGGAGGGAAATTGGGGAAATTTTTCGGGAAAAAATACGTTTTTGTACGCGAAATCGCCCATTTTGGACGGGAAAAGGGGAAAAAAAAGGAAAATTTTTGACGATAACCTTGGGAGGCCGCCTAGAGGCAATTCTTCGATCCTCTGCCTGATGCCTGAAGGGTCAGACCCACCTATTTTATACTACTGGTATACATTGCAATAAAATTTAAATTTTCATTTTAAAACATTCTCTCTTGTGGTGAGAAGGTGGAAAGGTAGTGTTTGCGCTTATATATATTATGTGTATTCAATATGGCCTATTAAGGCCATATTAATGCCTCACTGCAAGAAAGAGATTTTATGTTAGAACTCACTGCAATTATTAATTTTTATTCAGTTCATCCCAGCACTACTTTATAATATACATTATACACTATTAAATAAAATAGTACGCTGGCGACCTGGCTGGCGTCACAGCCCCTCCTCCTCCTCCTCCTTGCTGGAGAAGCCGGCGATTTTAGAGGACGCGCAAGAATATTCTGAGAACTAGGACCCTCGGCGCAACCAGGCATTTAGATAATTTTCTGGGAGATGGCATACAGTGCTATAACTACAGGCCACGCCTTGGCTATCGGCAGTCTTTTTGTGGGAGCCAATTGGCTGAGTACGACACTCGAGCGACGCATGGTGCAGCGAGAGACATCGGCGAAGGGGTCAGACGACAGGAGAGTGCGAGACGACGGCGGACGAGGTGCTTGTGTTGTGAAAGGATGAGAGGGCGTGAAACCCGACTAGTGAAGGCTACTGTGCGTGAGGGCACTCGGAGAAGTCTAGAACACGGTGGACTGGCGGGACATGGACTAAACTGAAGTGGGACTGCATGAACATAAGGTACTGACTTTCTTGTAAATATTGGGACTGTCAAATATGGACATATAAATTATAAAATTATAGAGTGGGTTTTAATTAATTGTCTATTGTGACTGATTTTTAATTATTTAATTACGTTAATTTCTTTGAAGTGATTGTAAATTGTATTGATTGATATTTATTAATTGTAAAAAGTAAGTGATATCAATTTATTGTGAGATGTAGGGTCGAGATAATTTGTTTGTAGTTATTGCAAATAAATTTAGGAAATTATAACTAACTCTCTTTATTTAATTAAGAGCTCCAATCCTTAAAGAAACTTAGTTTAGCCTACTGGCTTTGAGATAAATTGTAACAATAAGATACTTCTGAGAAATTGGCCGCGAAGTAGTTTTATTGGACGAACGCTGCGTTGATAACTTAACTTTTTCAAAGTGATGGCAACATGATAGTGAATTTGGTGATCGTGTAAACAGTGGCGCAGGTAAAAGACTCAGTGTACTAGTACATGCAGGGAGTAGGAATGGTTTTTTTTTTTTTTTTTTTTTTTTCCGGGTCGCAGATCGTGTACACTGCTGGATCTGTCTAAGGTGACTATCACTGTCAAATGAACCATGCAAATTTTGAAAAGTGGGGTGGTTCAAAAACTGCTTCCGAATATGCCAGAAAAATCAGTTTTAGTCATGGATAACAATGCACCGTACCGCGGCAAGCAACTAGATAAACCACCTACAAAATATTATTTGAAGCGCGGTGTATGTATGGCTGCAGAAGAAAGGCATGCCTTATAATGAATATGTGGACAAAGTTGACTTATATAAACTTATTTAAAAGAAAAAAACCAATAAAAATCATTTAAGATGGACGCAAAACTAGCAGCCCACGGTCACTCGGTTGTCATACATGGGCGACGTGGGCTTGATTGATTTAGCAGAGCGAAGATCAAGAAATATCATTTAAAATGCCTACAGAACTTATAGAACCAGCCATTTCGTCAGTCACTATACAAGACTGGGAAGAGTACAGTAAATAGGTAGAAAAAATAGAGGGGCCACGGTGCTTGAGCGGTTAGCCTGCTAGCCTCCCACCAAGGCGATCCGGGTTCAATCTCCGACCGGGTCACTCCGGATTTTCGCATGTGGGAATCGTGCCGGACGATGCCGCTGGTCGGCGGGTTTTCTCGGGGATCTCCCGTTTCCCCGCCCTTTCATTCCGGACATGCTCCATACTCACCTCAATCACCCTCATCGGCTCTCAAGACCTCGATGTTACGAGCCTTCCAAATCTCTTCACTCGCTCTAGAAAAAAATAGAACACGAGTAGTGGGAAACAGACTGCATTCTACCTGACGTAATGAACAGTTTAAGTTCAGAGGTTGACTCGGCTCTCTCTCTCTCTCACTCTCTCTCTCTCACTTTCTCTCTCTCTCTCTCTCTCTCTCTCTCGCTCGACAAGAAACACGTGGAGCGGTATCTGTAAAGCTGTGTGTGTGTAAAATGTCGATGTAAATATTTGAAACAGCTTCAGAGTGTTCTTACCTTACAGTCCATTCAAGGTTTCTTCCAACTTTTCTGAAGCCCTGCTGAAGTTCTACTTCCCAGATATTCCTCCGCCTCATACGAACAAAGTTTAATCGAGTCTAGGAAATTACGCCAAAAGGACAGCGTACTGCATTCGTGCGCACTCAGTGTAATAATATTTTGTATGAGAACTATTTCTTACTAGGCATTATCAACACACGTATCTTCTCCCTGTTTTATATGCAATTATTATATATAATAATTATAAATGTAAAATCATAGTTTATAAGTCAACTAAAAGTAAAAGTTCCATTTAACAAAAAATAATCCACTTTTAAATAAAAAAATGTAAAACACTTGAGGTAGCCTACATGGAATATTTAAGAAACGACCAAACATATCAGACATGGGATAATAATTCAAAAGTTTAATTCAATAAGTTTGAAATAGCCGCGAATAGAATATGTATATTATTGATATGAATATCAATGTTATTAATAAATGATAAAATTATATTGATTTATTTGTTTTACCATTTGCACCGAAGTATAATATTTTATATGTAAATTATTGCAACATTAATGTGCTTTCAGTTTACAGCAAACTATCGATGAATACAAACTGTCTCAAGACACAAGAATCAAAGATATGTTGAAGGCATGTGCTTTCTATATAACATTAAATATACAGTTTCCTATATATAACTGTTTATGTTAGACAGAGTCACGCCCGCATGTCCCGCTTTTCCTCGGTCGCTGATTGTTCGATACAAGTACATCCCCACCCCATCCTGCCTTGTTATCAAGAACAGCCAGGGAACGGCAAAAGTGTTGACTTTAAACGGGCAAGACGTTAGACAGGAAGGGAGGGGCGTGGCACATTCCAGTCCTGTCCTGTTTGACTGTTCCCTCGCTCGCACAAGGAGGAAATACGCACGGCAGCTAGTTTAGATGTTATATAGTTACAATCACCATTAAAACATGATATAACACTAGTGATAAATAAAATACAGCAATCCAAATATTAGGATAAATAAATGAAAATCAGTCACATTGAACTGTCGATAACATGGAAGGAGACGATGTCCGAGTTACGACATGAACGTGATGCAGCGAGGGATAATGGGACAGGAGGTAGCAAGTGGCCATCAGACATCAGTGTTTGTACTGAGGAGTGACTTGGCAACATCCAATGCTACAGAATACATCTGATAGCACCCGCCGATAACACACAGAATGTCATTACAACCACTTCTAGCTCTGACCTTTATTTTTGCTGGCAGTCACCATAATGACACAGCACTTCGCATATGTTCCACGAAGCACGAAAGTGTATGAATGGGAAACGTTGCTGTAGCTTCTAGCACTGATTGATTACCACGAACACAATCATGTGAATCGTAATCACTGCTGTTGTTGCAATTCATCAGTGTTCAATGTGGCTGATTTTATTTTCTTTATCTTAATATTTGGATTGCAGTATTTTATTTATCACTAGTGTTATATCATGTTTTAATTATGAATGTAACTAAAATAATGATATTGAGATTGATAATAATAAGGAATGACTATCATCACACAAGAAAATGACGTCCACGTGTGTTATCCCTGCGATCGAAACCCTGCTTCGGTGACCTCTCTCCCTCAATTGTACTGCTGCGCTTTCTGCACCACCCGTCACATTCTCGTCATCGTCATGCGGTTCAGGAATTTAATAGTCTTCTTCCTGGAGATGTTTGGCACTATTATGTAGAACTATGCAACAAACTACCACATTTCGTGGTTTATCATATCTTACTTCGTAGGACAGGAAATTGCTGTTGCACCTGACCGAAACACCTTTAATTATTATAGGCTCTTCATGATAGAGTGAGCACTTTTGAAAGCCGTATTATTTGGAATAATAGACAGTAAATATATTTTATTTTAGCCTTAGTCGTTAACTTCCGGGAGTGGTGGAGTATTCACACTGTGTTTATTACTTGCATGGCAATACGGCTGAAAGGAAAAAGTAACTAATGCCTCAAAAGTGCTCACTTTACCGTGAACAGCCTATAGCAGCTCCTTAGTAAAGCATTTCTTGTATATTAGCTGTTATGGGGTAGTTGGGTTCTAATAAGGTTTCATTTACCGTGATACAATCCTATATCCCGCATCATCAAGCAATATAGTATTTGCAGTATTACTGGTCATTACTATACAAACACCAGAAATGCTCCACATGTGGAAGTTAGTGTGTGTTAATTGGTGCGTGTTGAACCTTGCCGTACACATGAGTTAAACATACATCGTTAGATTAAGTGTATAGTTTCAGGAGTGAGGCCTCTAGTTAGTTGCAAACTAGTAGCTACTTGTCTAGAACTTAACACTAAGATGAATCGCGAACAACTCGTCCATACAGTCATTAACCTTATTTTCATGTACATATTATGATTGGGTAACATTATATGTACTGTACCTCTGTGGAATAAAATAATTATTCTCAATTCAGTAATTTTAGCAACTGAGACCGTGGAACATTTCTCAAAATAAGTAACATCATCATCATTATGGTTGACCATAACCATAACCTTGTAATTAATAATAGAAAAATACTGATTAAATCCGAAGTAGTAATAAACACGAGACATAGCAGTCTTTATAACATTGCTCAGATCTCCACCTTGGGTCTCAGTTGATTCAAGAAGAAAGTGATGGCAAACCATTCTACATTTTCCCTTTTAAATCTGTGCAGTTCCTCATAATTGCCTGTATCAGTGTCCCTGCATCTTGTATATACTTGACTTTCGCGTTCCAGGACTAGCATCATGATCTCAGACATCGCGTTTTTGAACCGAGCTTGAGTAAGCTGAGGAAGGTCCACACAAGCACGTCAGCAGTAGCTCGTAATGGTGAGCTGTTGCTTAGTTTAATTTATACCAAACCTTGAGCAGTGGTTCCGCTTTCAAGGCCGTCGAGCAGCTGCTCGCAAGAAGGTTGAGTAAAGCTGTTTTTATTTATACGAAACGGAGCAGTTGCTTCGAATTCATAAGTTTTGGATAGCTTCTTTCTTTTATTTATACCACCCAATATGTTCTAAATACCTCCCACCATTAGTCTGAATTGTATATGAATGAAGTCAAAGATAGCAGGTCCACACAATGTGTTCCTTCCAAATGTTCTATGTGCCGCGAAGGTTTCGTGGCAGAGTCAACCTGCATGTTATGTTTACTATATATATAGGTCTGTTTACAGTGGTTTGTTTTTGTTTGTTACATATGCCTTGCTTGAAGCAAACTGAATGAAGAAACGGAGGAGAACGGTAGAAAAAGTAATTCAAATGTCTTTAGAAATTAGCAGAAAGTATCGAGGATCAGTGAACGGGCATGCCTGGAAAGGCACATCAGGAGATTGGTTGCAACTTTTTCAAAACCTCCGCCAGAGGTTAATTTTAGATGAAAATATGTTCTTCACAAATGCCATTATTTTATATCAGCAATTACAGCTTAAACACGCAATATTATTATCCGTTCTGATATTTCATTTCAGTTCATGCAAATTTCAGAAAGGATGCAAAGATTTGCCACACGAATGGAGGATGTAATTTTTAGATGTTTATCACAAGATGAAATCGGATGCTCAACCAATATACGTTTTGAGATTAATGATTACTGAAAAGGTAAAAAGAAGATGTAATGGTAAATACGACGACACCTCTGGCAGTATAGATAAGTACAGTGTCTTATATAGTTTACCTTTGTCTGATGGGAACATGAAAGAGGTATGTAAGTACATTTTTCAAAATACTCTAGGCTGGAAGCAATAATTTATTCAGACCCTCAAAGACAGGGGAGGAAAGAAGGAATATCAATTTTCAAAAACATAAGTGGTATTGTAATGTATTGGTTGACTTGGGGTGGAATTCTGATTGTACTTTTAGAGGTGTGTGGAGTGACGAGTAAAGAGAATTAGGTTCGTGACAAAATCGCTGCTGCCGAGATTAATTTACACTGAGAAAAAAAAAAGGGGGAAAACTTTTCGGCAACTTTGTGTGATTCTAACACATTGTTACGCTTACCAACACAACTTACACTTCTCTGGTGTAATGGTTGACTCAGGAACTCTGCTGGGGTATTCACATACACTGTCATTCATAATTCATAAAACCCTCAGTATTATTAAGAAGCACTTCATTTGGATATTTACCTTTATAAAAGAAAATTAGTCTTGTGTTGTTCGACATTACAAATATAAGAAAACAAAATACTATTAATGATATTTAATTCAATGCAGAAAAAGATTAAAATGAGAATAAAACTGTTAAACTGTGTGGAAAAATCTTATCAATTAAGTAAAAATTCTGTTCTGCAAGTAGATTAAAAATATTAAGATATTACCACCATTCAAACAAAAGATTACTTAAATTGAAAATAAAATTAAATGTCTTTAAAGCTGCCTTCAAAATAATTTAATGCAATGTAGATTAATTAAACTGTTTCCAAATAAAAGTGTCTGTAATCTCAGTGCCTCCTAACAAAGTTTTATATCGTAAGCTCTATTAATATATTGCGTTACTAGTTCAAGCCAATGACCCCGGATTCGCAATCTCTTCAAAACTAGAAAAATCTCAGTGTTCTCCAAACAAAGTTAAGTCCAGATCAAAAATAAGAAAATAGTTCACTTCAAAATCATATTCAAAGGAATGTAAAGTCAAAAATGTTTGCTCCTGTACTAACTCAATCGGGTAGCGTAGGACCACTGGAATGATTTGATAAGCGACACTCAGTACTGCAACTAAATCTTCAAAAACTATATCATCTGTCACTTTTATTTCAGGAGCAATGACAAACTTGTATAAAACTCTACCAGGCATAAGTCTGTTTACCAAACATTATGTGGCGTCACCTTAAGTTGTATGTAATGCTGACGTCACCAGCATGGCGTCGTGGCGTCATGGCGTCGGTTTAAGCTCCACCTCATCGACTGCGTCCACTAATAAATGCAAACTATTTTAGCTAGACTTTGGCCTCTTCTCAACTTGCCAAGCTAGCCCTCACTTAAACTAACTTCGGGTACTTAAAACAATGACCTAAATTAGATAGATGCCGGGGATTTCGCCCAAGAAATCCCGGCTATTAAAAACGCGTTTGTGGATCTACAGATCCGAACCCAGAAGCCCTTGACTTGCGGCAACTTCATCACCAAGTCATATTAATGGAGCTCAGCTACATCCGGTGTAGTAAGACTATAGCTTAACACAAAATAACATATAAAACTGCGAATAAAAGAAAATAAACAGTGTTAAAGTTAAAATTAAAAATAATAAATGCTGAGACTTGAAAAACACTGAAAAATCATTAAGTAACATACTTTAATTAAGTTCCCAAATACTCAGAATAATGTACATACTTACCATAGAGTAACAAAAATTAACATACACGAATTGAAAAGAATGGTGGATCCTAACTCATATTATACATTTAAAATCATGAAATCAAATACGTAAAATTGCAGAAGGGTTCCAATAAAAATAAGAGTGCTTAAACATATGCAAAATATATAGGCGTCATATGGTACAAGACATATACGTGTTAATCTGCATACTAGTTACGGGACATGAAACCGAGAGTACATGGATCTGTTACAGTATAAATCACAGAAACATAAAATTCGCCCCAGATGATCGGGATTCCGTAAGATCTTACATGACATCTTTACCTAAAGAAGTTAGTTTCTATGGTTGAGCTAAAACAGACAAATCTTACTTAAATTAGGATCTGATTGTTTGAAGGATGTAAAAGGCTTTCAAAAATTAAAACCCAGATTGCCAGGGAAAAAATGATTCCAAGTTGTGTTCACAAAGGATTTCCCCGACTTGAAATTCCACAGACTACCTGTGTAACATGTGATCCGCTTAATGCGAAGGTCGCAGCTAATAATGCTGAATGGAGGAGAGTAAGCGAGCAACACCGCAAATACAGAGAAGTACTAAGTGAAATGCAAAACGACCGCCTTGATTCAAAGCTAACTAGATGTACATAGTACTGTAGTTATTTCAGTATATTTACAGCAGTTATTACATCGCTCACTTTAACACATTCGAATACGTACTATAGCATATAGCTAAACTGCTAAAACTTGGGTATTCATCTCGCTGACAATGATGTAATGCGTATACTCCTCATATCGATCACAACAGCTACATTGTTAACATTGTAGACCAGTGTGTACAGTGTAAAAGGTAGAGTACACTACTAGCGGGCTGATGAGAATATTATTTATCTTGGACCGAATTAACAATCACCACTAACATTGAATGTCTGACCTGTAGTTCGAACTTGCCCGGCTCCACAATGATATTAGCAACAACGTAACACAATTTAAATCAGTCATACCAATGATGAAACTCTCTGGAACCTCGATTTCGGTCAGTCTTAGTAGTATAAACACCATACATAAAACACTGGAGAGATAGAATCGAAAAATACTGCTAGCTACAGAAAATAAAATACTTGCAGACACTTGTGAAAAATGATTGAAACTTAATTTTCACGAAAAAGCATTGCTTCCGATACCAAAAAATGGAATATGAACTGTGCAAATATAGTTAAAAAATCATTGTAATTTTTTAAAATATTACCGTAGTTTGTATTGTGTTACCCTAACTTTAATGGTAGCCACCCTCGTGAATGTATCTCTTTATTTTAAAAATTCAAAAACATAGTTTATGTCTTCGGACTTTTATTAAATCTTGCTAAATTAAATAAAATATATTTTTCAAGCCAACTCAATCTGGAGAACAAATGAGGTTTTGGCAGGGCTCCGTAGGCAAATTAGTCAGAGCCATTTCAATAGTTAGTATTCCAAGATGGCATATGAAAAAACTGAAGCGGTACTGGAAGCTACGGCCTGTAAGTTAGTGTGTGAACCTCGACATGTGTTGCTATTTGTGTAAGTTAGTGTGCGAACCTCGTCACGCGTTACTATTTGTGTAAGTTAGTGTGCGAACCTCGACATGTGTTGCTATTTGTGTAAGTTCAGTTAAACGCCACCGTATATAGCCCAGGCGAGACTGCGTGAAATTATGATCTGCGTAAATGTGACAAATATCTGCTATCGAGAGTAAACGTTTGTGGTATGCAGGAGTAAATGTTGTGTTCGCCTAAAAAATTGTTTTGGAACAGTAAGTCTTGTGTTGAAAAAATTGTTTTGTCTTTGAATTTTGTTGCAATCTATTTTGCACGTTTAATTTACATAGAAGTATTTGTTTGTTTCAGGGAAATATGTATGTTCCACTGATATAGCGTAATCATGTATGGTTTTTCTGAAGTGTAATTTAATGAGGATTATATCAGTAAAAAAATTCCTGTAGCGTAGTCAGACATTTCTCTAGGAAGAAGTGGGGGGGGGGGGGGGGGGTTCACTAACTGAAAGGGAGATATCACTAGCATTAGCGGTGCTCACGTACATGTTAACTAGCGGAAATACTATAGGAACAATTACTTCATAGCATAATAAAATATAACACAGTTTACAGCAATTACATATTTTTATAAAAATGTAAGGTTTATTACTCATTTTAATATTTTTGATATTAACTTTTGACAACCCCAGGGTCAAAAAGGGGGGTTACAACCCCCCTCCCCAATATCCTCCCCGTCCCCCTTGTTTATGTACCTGAAAAAAATATCAGGCTCATTGACGCAAACATGCCTATGTGCATTGTACAAGCGCTGCAACGGAGGTTCGAACCATGGAAATCATCCAGCAGGCTCATTCTGTGCTGCCGACTGTAACTTACTGCATACACAAACTGTGTTTGTGTCGAGTTTGCTTGGAAAGTGAGTGTGTACAAGCATCATCGCTCCCGTAAGTGGGCACTAAGGCGAAGCAGTAACTGGAGCTAATATGCTTGGCGGCCGCGCAAAGTCAGCGATCCTTTGCATTTCTTGTTCTATAATTGAAGTCCGCTGTGGATTCTAAATGGCCATAGAATAATTCTGCAACTCTTTACATCGCCATTATGAATTTAGTTTCGTTGAAATTTATGTCCGTATTTCTTTCATGTGATATGAAAATATTCAGGTAGCATCCATAATTCATTATAGTTCATTCACGGTTAGTTCCAACTTTTTGAAGCTCTGTTAAGTTCTACTTCCAGGATATTCATCCGCTTCGTGCAAACAAAGCTTAGAAAATTACACCAGAGGGACAACGCGCTACATACGTGCGCATTCAGTGTAAATAATATTTTGCATAAGAACTATTTCTTACTAAGAATTACCAACACAAATATTTTCTCCCTGTTTTTATTCATTTTAATAATTTATTGATAAAATATAACTAGAATTTCAAGTTAGTCAAAAATAAAATACTTTTATGTTAACGTAAGTATAAAACGAGAATAATACGCAACATACTTAGAAAACAACCGAAAACGTCATACATGGGATGTGTTTTCAAAGATCTGATTCAAAATGTGTGAAGAAACGGCGAATTGAATATATCATCATAGTTGATGAAACGTGTATAACAACCTCGTACAACTGCAGGCACGTATTTATTAGTGAGAACACACAAAATGACCGCCATGAATTTGCGAATGCTGTATTGTGTAACTCGAAGACAACAAAGGCAGCAGGAAATACTGTATGTTGCTGAGACGTACTACGTATAAATTATGTTTCGTAATAAAAAAGCACATACGTCAAAAATATGAAATCTTTTTTTGGCCTAGTGTGGTGTGTTGGAGAATATGGCCTTCACATTTTGAGGCCTAACATCATGCTGATGTTAAAATTTTCTTAAATAAAACGTGGGATGGGGAAAAGTACAGTGGTATTTGGTTTACAGGCGTGTTTAATTCTTCTTGCTTCACTAAAACGAGTATGATTGTAATGATAAAGAAAATTATGTAACAAAAATTATCAATATGAAGAACCGCTAAAACAAAAGCTTTTCTCCATCTACACGGCAGTGTTATTTTTCTCTATCCACACGACAGTGTTACTTTGAGTGTGGCATGAAATTTTGCGAAATAAGAAATAAACGCTGCACACCCAAAGAATATCACGTAATTGAAGACTTGATATAAAAACCGGGCTGTGCCAAAATGTAAACAAACTATTTTTTTGTTGAACTGTGTTCTATGTGCCAACCCCTAAAACACAAATAACGGGCTAAGTTCTAGCTGCTGCTTTTGTTGTAGTGCAACTGTTAACTACAAGATGGCACGGGCAGTCATGTCCGCCGACGTGTACATTCAAACCAGGATAAGTGCCAGAGCGTCAGAGATGAGTGTTTAAATAGCTGCGTCGTTGTTTCAGTTAGTTGTTGTTTGTTGTTATTGAAGGAACCAACCATTAATATCCAGCATTATGGAAGGGCGTTCTTCGTGCAGGAAAAGACGTAAAGGGAAAGGAACTGTTCATTCTGAAATGAAAGAACGCAGATGTTCTGGCGAAAAGTATGCAAATAGCAAGCAAAATGTAGTGCCAGCTAAAACACAGCATGCAGAACAGGTAAGTTATACCATAACGAACTACTTATTACGCGCATCTGTGCTGGTTCGAAATATAGTCATTTTTAAATTTATTTTAACCATCAATATTGCAACACTTGATTTTTGTTTTACGTTTACAGCAGTTGCAAAACGACAACGCATTGTATGGCACAGCTCACAGTAGAATAAGTTGCTCACAGTAGTTTATAAGTCCATTCACATTAATCGGGTACCATTTTTGCTAAAGTGATGTATTTGGAAATTTACTAGCTTGCATCTATCGCGCATTATTTCCCCTACTAATATAGAAGGTACAATAATTACTCTTTTATGTTCTGTTTTAGATTACCTGCAAGTGCAAGTATAAATGCAACAATATCGCTCATGACCACAAAATTAAGCTTTCCATGGACTTTGATGCTATGGCGGACAATGAAAAACAAAATTCGTATTTAATGGGTCTTCTTGTCATCATCCCAGTACAGCGGAGGAGGCATGGCAAGAAGAATGGTGAAGAGGTAAGCCGGCGACAAGCCACTATTTCCTATACTTCACTAACGGCAGGAAATATTGTGCAAATGTGTAAAAAAATGTGCATGGAAGTGTTTAGTGTGACTAAGAGAAGAATTGAGACCTTAGTTAAAGCTAAGAAGAATGGCGAGATAGTGTACACCGAGAAACGATGTAACAAAACCACACACAGGAAATTCTCAGTAGAAGACAAAGCAGTCGTTATCGAACACACACAAAGCTTTCCTCGGGAGCAGAGTCATTACTATAGAATGAAAAGTCAGAAATAATATCTCAGCCCAGATTTGATTATCAATAAACTGTATCTTGCCTTCAAATAAAAGTACCCAGCGTATTTTGTAACGTACCGTTACTATTATCAAATATTCAAGAGCAAGTTCCCTATGTTAGCATTCCACCACCCACGAACTGACACATGCGGGACATGTGATCGATTGCATATGGAAATAAAAAGTAATAATAACACACACGCAGTACAGAAGTTAGAGATTCATTAGCATTCCACCACCCACGAACTGACACATGCGGGACATGTGATCGATTGCATATGGAAATAAAAAGTAATAATAACACACACGCAGTACAGAAGTTAGAGATTCATTGCCGCAAAGCTAAAAAGGCTATGGAGACAATGAAGGAGGATCACACCAGATCACAACTTCCATCAAGCGACTGTACCACCATTTCAGTGGATCCTCAGCAAGTTCTGTCTCTTCCAGCATTAACACATTCCCAAATGTATTATTTGCATCAGTTATCGTGTTATATATAACCTGTGTGTACACATTGGAGACAACAACAGAGGGTACATGTTTATTTGGCATGAAGGGTTAACTGGGCGTGGTGGTAACGAAGTGGCGTCATGTATTCTCAAGGCATTTTGTAGGGTACAATTTTGTTCATTGCATCTACAATTTTGGGCAGGGTTATGTTACCTGTGATATATAACATAACTAAAACACTGAAATTAAAATTTTTACTGCATTGTCTGGACTATACAATCAAGTATTTTAGCAACTTTTCAGAAAAAAAAAAAAAAAAAAAAGGGAGCAGGGGACATTTCTGGATAATTTTGTGTCCTATATCTACAAAAATTGTGTTTCATCTTTCTCCAAAAGTGAAATTTAGTACCAAGGGCTTAGTCAGTCAGTAGCCACAATTTTTATTCAGCCCAACATGCTAAAAAATTTCACATTAGGGAGGGGGGGGCCTACATTATTATTTCTATAAATACACTTTTAGGGACAGTAAGTAACGATCCTAACGTTAGGTTAAACTGTATGGAAACTTATTCACCAACGGTTTAGGTTAGTTTAATTAGATTAAGATACATTTAACTACATTATCGCTAGTAGCAGTTTATTCAGCTGGACCTACAATGCTTGTAAACAGATTTCCATTGAGTTATAATTTCTTGCGCTTTATAATTCATGTGGGCCTATATGAATATTATTTATTGAATGGAAAATTGTGTTGGACACTTGCCTTTGCAGCAGTGTTCATGTCGTAGGAAACTAGAATTACACACAAGAACATACAGAGACATAAAACCAACCAAGAATAGTAGGCAATAGGTTGGCCAACGTGAAGAACACAGATAACTGTGTAGGCGGAGTTCAATTAGTAAGCAGCAAATTTCAGGAACAAAAAAATAATGATGTACACAACAAAAACACAAACACAGTGGTCTTCTTGTAACTAAATGATTCCTTCTACAGAATTCTCTGTGTTCATGTGCCTGTTGACAACTATTCCTATTTGGGATGTGTGTTTGTATGTTTAGTTAGAGTTTTCTGCAACATAAACTCTGCTACAACATTGTATACATAAAACAGTTTATTATTTGTTTCAATTATTGTCACTACTGCAGACCTGGCGGATAGTTGAAACTATGGGTGATGATGATGTCACTATTGTAAACATTATCATCAGCTTGTCAAAATACTTACCAATGTTTTATAATCGAGTACCTAGGTCTACTGCGAAAGTTTTCAAATACCACTTTCAGGAATACATTATTTCTTTATAATTTTCTTTAATGAAATTACATTTTCTGTGTTTTTGTCTGTAATTACAATTTCTTAATGCTGTATGTATACATGCATGTAGGTACATTGCACTATATTTATTATACTTGATAACTTCCAGTATGTACTGGTACCTAAGAAGGAAACAAGCAAATACAATTATACAAAAATAAAATGCAGTAGTGGTAGAACGCTTGCCTTCCTCCATTGCGATACAACTTTGTTTCCATGTAAAGTTGCTCACAGATTCTCACATATAGGAACTGTGCTGACTGATGCTATTGGCTGACATGTTTTCTCGAGGTTTTCCTGTTATCCCCACCATTGCATCTCAATGCTACTCCATATATGCCATATTTCACCCTCATTGGCTCTCAATACCTTGGTTGTTACAAATCACCTAAACCTCTCTGAACTCCTCCCTTCTTAAGATGATGGAGGCCGTGGTGTTGTAGCGCCTAGAGTACTCGCTGTTTCACAAAGCACACTTCATTCCAAATACCGACAATTCATCATCAATATTAAAATAAGCTTATGTCCAATTAGTTGCCCTCAAAATTAAAATTTCAAAAATCCTTGAGAAGGGTGAAACAGCGTTTAAAAAAAAAACCACACGAAGTTTTTCAGTTTTGTAATAACAGGAAAAGATTGGCTTTTTTTAGTTTTCTTTATTTTACCTACCTTTAGAAAACGATAAAATGTAAACATTTGTCATGTACTGTAACTATTACAGCCTACCGTTAAATACATCACCATCTAAACACACGAGTAAACTTTATTTATTTAACATCTTGTCCACAGCAGGCTCATTAGAGAATGGTACACCAAGAACACAATGAAGGAAGGAATTGGCCTTTGCCTTTATTAATGAGTCACCCCAGAAATTGCATGGAGTGAGTTCGAGAAACCATGGAAAATGCACATCAGGAAGGCTACATTCATTATCTATTAAATATAAGAGAACTAATTTGGTTGTTTACTCTTGTGTTGATAAACAGCTGATTTCTTGTTTTTCACTGCAACTCTAGTGGCTCGGGGAGAAAAAATTGTAGGAATGACGTTTGTTATGAGGTGTATCCTTGTATTGGTTTACTAGGTGAGTTACCATTAATGCTCTAAAACAGCTATTTTATCACGAGGAAAGCTAAAGGTTATGTTTGAAACATGCTTGGATCAGTTGTTCAAGTAATCGCAACCATACTTGCAAAAATTAAACACACTGCAATTGTTAATTTACAGACTTACTCAAATAACACATCGGTATACACACCATAATTGCGCGATACCTTTCACGTATGCATCCACGGTATAAATGAATACACTATAAACAATGAACTCGCATGGCCCGGCGCCATAAAAAGTACTCACTTTACCGTGAACAGAATATAACACACTCGCAGACGATTTCAACAAAGTATTAAACTCGATTATTTCGTTGCATATTTTCAAGGCAAATATATAGGGAATGGGCAGCAAATCAACCAAAACGCCATATACAACACTTCCATTTAAATGTAAATAATTCAAAACTTTACATATTTAACGGAGAAATCTATAGTTCATCAGCTGAGGCAAACACACAGGCGCTTAATATATATTACCGTTAATGAAAAAAAAAGGTAGTAAGTTAATTTATGTCGACTTTAATACTCTTCGAATTACACGTGAAAGATCAGCTGATGCAACGATCACGTGACCTTTTCACTAGAAAATAACCATCTAACTCTACGATAAAAACTGGCTTCACTTGTTAACACTCCACGGTATAGGACATAGCCACCCCCTGAGTAGAACAAACATTGCTTTGGCATACCGAACGAAACCAGCAGGAAGCAAACAGCGTTACGTTCGCCTCGCCACCTCGATAATTTGTCCTAGATGAGCTCGGCACGGACCGGCATTCCTACCTACCGTGCCGTGCCGCCGAGTCGCCCACCTGCCACACCGATCGTTGTTATCGCTTTCCACATCACGACAGCCGCCGAGTGTTACGGTCACTTTACGAGAAAAAAAAAAACGTGTAGACCTGTAGTGAAGGTGTACATATCGAAATGAAAGATGACATTGTTAGGAAAGTTGTCATGGCAATCACGTATGTGTCGTGTAACAACGTTCCCAGATGTGTCGACGTGCAGGAAACGGCAACATTTTATTTATTGTCGTTTACGCAAGGCATTCAGGCAAAAACAATCGAAGAAGAAAAGAAGAATAAGATGTTTTTATTGCATTTTATATAAAATTATATTTCTAAAAGAAAACATATTTTTATTTATCTTTACTCAGTTAAAAAATATATCTAAATAGTATGTAATAATTAGTTGAGTTTTAAATTTGTATTGTATTATCATTTTCGTTATATTATTGACCAATCCTGTGCAGTAAGTACTGACAGAATAAGAATGCAGTTTGATGTACACATGAGGCAATGCACCTATGTGTGGTAGTTGTGTAGTGAAGTGTGAGATGACGTAGGACAATCTTTCACGTGTAGGCATCTAAATATATGTGATTTTGGATTGACACCTTGTACTTTTAACATGTACGAGTATGGAGTGTGTGAAGTAGCCTCGGAAATATGAACGAACGTCTTCCAAATCCACACCCTTTAAAGAACCTTCCACTCATGTGTTTCGTTCCATATTCCTGGTAGCTGCTGGTACTCAGATAAAACGAAACACGCAAAAGCACTGGAACATATGAAATTATCAACCAAACTACTTTCTGGAATGATTCTCTCACATAAGAGGTTAAAGCAGGTGAAATTTATTAGCCACTTCATGGATCTCAGGAAACCACTTATTAATTATTAAATATGTGTGCTCCTGTATGAAGACATGTACAACTCTTAAATTCTTAGTGAGTATTTGATAAGATAACGTGGCCGTAACTCTTAATGTAGTCTTGCCCTATATGACGCCCAGTGATAATAAAGTCTATTATATTAAAATTATTTATCATTGTTTAAGCTTAAGCCAACTCAATTGGGAGCACGAGAAACGTATGTCGGGGTGTCCGTAGGCATATTAAGCAACTGATGATTTTACTGTATTTCAAAATGACGTATCCTAATAGGCTGGCATACGGCAAGAATTTAAATCGGCGTCCATCACTATAGCAGTTCTAGGTAGTAAGAATGTAATACTTAACTCACTAAATAATACTCTGCGTTGTATATATAGACGTTCTCAGCTGCAGAGACGCTGGTCCAAGCACTGGATCCTCCCTAGCTAGGTACACGGACCTTAGCTTAAAGTCCATTGGGACCTCGCGTCTTCGCCACGGTCATAAAAACACGTCTGGACACTTGCCATCGTTTTGCGTACGCTTAGTGAAGCTCGAGTAGAAATAGTAATAGTAGAAGTGTGGCCCAAAACAATCCCGTTTCTCCCATAAGAATACATACACAGCAAGTGACATACGTGTGAAAATTATCGCAATTTCGCGTTTTATATTTCTCAAATTGCAATAATATTTGCGTGACAATTAAAAAAAGATTAAATTTGTGTAATACAATGATTTTTGTATTATAGTATTCCGATTTATGGTAAACAATCGTGTTTATTCTGAATGTTAAGCATGCATAGGCTAGCAAGTGCCAAACGAGTTGAAATTAGAGGAATTTCGTGTTTTTTTTATTTTGAAAACTGTGATGTGTTCTTTTTATGTGACATTGGAAAAATAAATAAATTTCCATAACGCAAGGAGCTGTGTTGTAATATTCCTATTTAACGTAAATAAGAGCTGCCTTTTAGAGATAACAACCTATAACCCATTAAATAACCTAGTGCATTCCTTTCCATATAGCAAGTTTTCATTACAACTATAGGTTATATTTGATTAGTGTCGAAATAATGTACTTGAAATCGAGTCAAAATTTGTCACACAATTATTAATGTAACTAAAATAAGATAAAAATTTGAAAATAGCATATTTGAGAAGTATAGACATTGCCGTCGTGCCCCAACATTCCACTTTTGAATTAAGCTTAATTTATAACCAAAAATTCTACACAGTGAGGATAGTTGCAAAGATCAAGGAAATTATGAAGCAAAACTTTTAAAAATAGAATGGAATCCTTTATAAAAAAAATGCCTAAACTACAACTTATTGTCATCCACACTAAACAGTCCCCCTTGTGAAAAAGTATGTTTACATTGAAGTAAATGTATTCTATTTTCAAATCCTCATACCTACAAAGCTGTATATCACAAAAAAGCATGAGTACTGTTAAAGGAAAAAAAATGTTGACCTTATTTCAGTGTTAATTCTCAAAGTAACATCTTCGTTTAAACTAACTTAATGTGTGTTGTAATTTATGAGCCAAGGGCCTTTGCCTGGCTGTGTGTCCCTGACAAGTGCATCACGGCTGCGACTCATTTTCGCTGCCAGGATTTGCGGTAAGAGCATGGATCCACCTTGAATATCTCATTCCACTAGGGGCAAGAGTGATGTCGTCTGTACTGTAAGTTTAGTTGTTCATAATAATTATGCAGCTTATTCCTGTCGTTTGGTGAACACTTATTCGTACATAAAACCAAGACAATATGAGAAAATGTGTTGAGTTCATTGATTCTTCAATTACTTATGCATTGTAAGTTAAAAATCTCGAAATAAAGATGATTGTTTGAAATTATATGACTTCCTCAAAACGGGATCAAGGAGGCGTGTAGAACTGTTGGGTGCTGAAGGGATCAAGGGTAAGTGACTGTGTGTGTGGGAGTGAGTTCGAACACAGCTCTAGCTAGAATAGTGGGGGGAACAAATGTTCCAACTTACGTACCTACTGTAGAAATACGCCAAAATAAAAACTGCTCTTAAAGTAAAATTTCTGTGACATGACATTTACATAACTGGTGACTTGCAGTAAACTTTTAAAACGCAAATATAATTCCATGCTAGCACATTGCCTAACATAAAAGGCCAGATGATACGATATAGCAGTAAACACTATTATGCATTTGACAAGAAAATGGAACAGCAACTCATAGGCTACTACAATTTGAAACATAACAAAAATTTTTGAAAATAATGGCAGATTTTACTGAATTATTGGGTTTTTTTTTTTAAATAATACAACTATCCGAAAGAGGCAAGAAAAAACATACCACAAAGTGCCATAATGACTACTTTTCTGTAGGAAAAAAAGAATGTAAAGAAAGATTTTGTTTTTTAACATGTTACATGCCACAAACGTATTTTCAGTTTTTACAGTTACATTGGTCTACATTTTGATAGTAGGACAGCAGTAGGTTGTTCACGATAAAATGAGCACTTTTGAGAGCCATATTCAAGATATACTTGTGTGCGCGTTACGTATTCTTCTGCTATATGTAAAATTAGCATTGACTCGTGCCTCATCACTTAATTTATGCGTCGGTCAAGTGAAACTGTGAAATTGTTAGAAAAGAAAATATTTAACAAATCTGCTCGTATAATTTACGTTATCACAAATAGTTACCTTAACACTTTTTATTCGTCGTGAAAATATGGAGCTACTTTCCATCTATTATTACCGACTTTACTGGGCGCATATCACTCAGTGCTACCGTTATAGTATATGCAGGCAGGGGCAGTGACTTTTTTCAGAAGTTGATTTCAAAAGTGCTCACTTTATCGTGAACCGCCTTACACTAAAACTGTTTTTTTTTTATTTACATGGCTGGTTGTATATACAATACACATTTAACCCCATGTTTACTTATGGTGTGTACGATGTATGGTGACCTACTTACACACATCTCCAAGGAAATAATATACACCATAGGCTGCAAGCTGATTGTTACGCAAGCCAAATACATTGATTGTTAATCTGAATGGCTCTCCTGCATGTCCTCACTTGACAGTCAACGTCCTGCGACATGCCAGTATTTTATGAGCCACAATTGACTGTTGTACCTACAGTACCTGGGGAAATTCAGATGATCAGTATGTTTCCAACCGCCTAATGAGAGTCTAGGATCTCACACTTGCAAATGGTGAAACACATCAAGTCACCGTTGCTGACGCTGCTTTTCAACATGCAGCACGTTGCTGTTTACATACAGCAATGCCTCAAGGCACTGCATTCTCTCAGCATTGACCTTGAGTTATATTTATTCACACCACAACTGGCAAGTTCTTCATTGTAAATAAATGGTTTTCAGAAATGAAAATAATCAAAATAATACAGGAAACTTAGAGCAAAAACAAATTTACATTTTTTTTTGTTTTGGTTTTTTTTTTTTTTTTTTTTTATTATTTGCCAACCTTGAATAATAATGAAACTTTTAAAATTTTCAGAAACCCATATAAAAATTACTGATGCTACACAAAAAAAAAGTTATTTATTCTAAAACCCAAGACACTGAACAGGAAATTTCGAACATAGGCTATAGGCCTATATTTGGTCTTCCTAAGACAAAATCTCATGCACTGTAGTAGAGAGATTTGGGCAGTCCTTAACATTGTGGTCTTAAGAGCGAATGAGAATGGAGCAGTGCCAGAATGCAAGGGCACGGGAAATAAGAAATCCAAGAGAAAACCTGCCGGTTAGCAGAGTTCCCACATGCACAAATTCTGGAGTGACCCCGCCAGGAATTGAACTCGGTTCACCTTAGAGACAGGCAAGTAGTCTGACCACTACACCACCGTGGCCCCAGTTCATGCACTGATCCACCAGAGTTGTCAATTTCCTATTCTGAATTCTCCTTATACCCTAGGCCTCGTATCCTGCTAGTGGTGTGTGCACAGGATGTCTTTTTACATACATTAAAGTAAATATCCGCATGTTGTGTACATGTACATTACATCTGTACAGATATTTTTTTGCGTAACAAAACTATTTTTGTGTAAAAATTTCATATTTATTTGAAAAAGTAATACGTCTCTTTAGGAACACCATTTATTATTAATTCACTGCAAAATCCACCGCAATTTGGCACTGTTCTATAATGCAAATCCTGAGATATATAAACATACCTGCATATAAGACAAAACAAACTTTCACATGTCGTGATTGGCTGGCCAGACAAATGTTTGTTCCACAGCGTAAATAGTTTTGACTGTGTAAACATGGACAAAATTATAATACAATGAAATATTGCTACATTTACAATCCAAATCAGGTAAGAAGTTACCAAAGTATGTACTGATTGTATGGCAGAGTTCAGTGAGCATATTTTATGTCCCACACTTCGCAGTCACGTGACACTGACGTCAGGAGTTGGGGACCTCTCGTCAGCCATTCGCTAAGTCCAAAATGCCATGGTTAAATATTGCAACCTTACATCTAATTGCTAAAGCTGAGATGTGGATTTTCATCAAAATATTTTCTTTAGTCCCCATAATGAAGGGGGAAAAAAAAAAATACTATGTAAACATTGCACCAACAGGTTTCTTATCTGATGCATAATTTGCAAGTTATTTTCCACTGATGTCTCAAAATTGCTAGTAGGATTTGCTAACCATGTGATTAATCAGTAAAACACATTTAAAAAAATTGTATTATAAAAATGAATGTGAAATTTGGACCATCACTTAAGTTCAAGATTTTAAAGAGTGCATGACCAGTGGTAGTTCTGCGATGGGTATGGAGAATGGTTTCCAGTAGGCATTGTGGACTGCAAATTATGCCTAGCACTTTTGATGGAAATTCACTTTTATTTACCAAACACAAAAAAAAAATATACAAAAATTTAGCAAATGTGCAGAACAGAAAAGGTATTTCCCAACAATTTGTAAAAGTTGAATCTATGGCATCAAAGTAGCTTCAAATAATAATATAATGGACCAACACACCAAACCTGTCTTTTAATTACTAAATACGGTACTCCAATAAAGTATACCACCTCAGTGAGTATCAGCTGTACTGATGCTGTTTGTACCAAATAATGAAATTACTTGAGAGTATAAAAGTATTATGTAACAGTATGTTTGTAGAACTGTACAGGAAAGCAAGAGATTTTATTGTGTAACTAGCTGACCCGTGCGACTTCGTTCGAAAGATTTTTTTTTTTTTTAAGTTATTAAAATTAAGCCGCCATAGTTTCATTAAGATTTTATTTTAAAAAACTAAATTTTTTTTCAGGATTAATGGAGTTTTTAAATGACACCCTGCTATCGCTTCACATATGTTTTATGTTAGCATGACATTTAGGACTTAGAATTGATCTAGCCACTTTTTTGTTGGGTTCTCTAGCCACTTAGCTACTGCGGCCGCCTTTTTGGGTGCTCTAGCCACTGAGATACTGCGGCTCCTATATTGGGTGCTCTAGCACCTGACCATCTGCGGCACCACTATTGGGTTCTCTAGCCACTAACCATCTGCAGCCCCACCAATGGGTTCTCTAGCCACTGGGCTACTATGGCCTCACTATTAGGTTCTCTATCCACTGAGTTTCTGCAGCATCGGTATTGGGCTCTCTACCCACTGAGCTACTGCGGCCTTACTATTGGGTGCTCTAGCCCCTAACCAGCTGTGGCCCCACTATTGGGTAATCTACCCCTCGACCAGCTGCGGCCCCACTATTGGGTTCTCTAGCCACTGGACTACTGTGGCCCCACTATTGGGTTCTCTACCCACTGAGTTTCTGCAGTATCACTATTGGGCTCTCTACCCACTGAGCTACTGCGGACCCACTATTGGGTGCTCTAGCCCCTGACCAGCTGTGGTCCCACTATTGGGTGCTCTACCCACTGAGCTACTGTGGGCCCCACTATTGGATACTCCAGCCCCTGACCAGCTGCGGCCCCACTATTGGGTTCTCTAGCCACTGGGCTACTGTGGCCCCACTATTGGGCTCTCTACCCACTGAGCTACTGCTGCCCCACTATTGGGTGCTCTAGCCCCTGACCAGCTGCAGCCCCACTATTGAGTTCTCTGGCCACTGAGCTTCTGCGGCCCCCTTATTGGGTGCTGTAGCCACTGAGCTATTGTGGCCTCACTATTGGGTACTCCAGCCCCTGACCAGCTGCGGCCCCCTCTATTGAGTTCTCTAGCCAATTAGCTACTGTGGCCCCACTATTGGGTTCTCTACCCACTGAGTCTCTGCAGCATCACTATTGGGCTCTCTACCCACTGAGCTACTGCGGCCCCACTATTTAGTGCTCTAATCCCTGACCAGCTACCGCCGCACTATTGGGTGCTATACCCACTGAGCTACAGCGGCCCCACTATTGGGTGCTCTAGCCCCTGACCATCTGCGGCTCCACTATTGGGTCTGCGGCCCAACTATTGGGTTCTCTAGCCACTGAGGCACTGCAGCCCCCTTATTAGATGCTCTAGCCACTGAGCTACTGCGGCCCCACTTAAAATATATCTATCCACTGTGTCACTGCGGCTCCACTTGGAATAACTCTAGCCATTGGGCCACTGCGGCTTTTTGGAAGAAAATCTATAGACAAAAAAGAAAGGAGAAATTACGATTTTTTTAACAATGCTTTTTTATGAAGTTATCCTAAGAAAAGCTTAATCCAGTACCTATGTACATCCCTGATCATAAGTTTTTCTGGAACCGTTTGAGAAAAAACCCGATGAAACAAAGACTAAGCTGGTCCTGGGGTTATTATCTATATACTGTGTAAATTTGATGTCAGTACGTTCAGTGGTTTTTGAGTTAAATCCGTTCGGACAGACAGACAGACAGGCACGAAAAAAATTAACATCAGATATCGCTTGGTTATCAATTATGCTATATGAAAAAATAATTATAAGTGAAATATTCGAAAATCACAGCCAGATACTCCTATTTTATTTAGTAGTATGGATAATACTTTCGGCACAGCGTAAAAACACTATGGTCGGTACGTTGTCCTATTTTTTAAATAAATGTTTGTTTTGTCAAGTTGATAATGACTGAACAGTAGGTATATTCTGAAAGTTTGTAAAGTATGGAACATAACTGTTTGAGAACAGTCTGAAATAATGATGGACTATATACTATATACTATTCAGACAGACACAAACTCATATCTAACAGTATATCTAACAGTTAAGAAACAATTAAAAACTAAACACAAAACTGTTTTCATGCCATTTTCAGTGTTTTTTTTTCAGTAGGGTTGACAAGGGCTACTACATCCTTATAAGGGTGACACAGTATTCACCAGCGAGACACTATTCTTGTACTTAGGTATTTGTTGTTATAGTCAGAGGATCTCTCTATCACAATTCCGTAACTGTTTACAGTAAAATGAATTTGAGAGATTAGTGTATTTTGATATTGTGTCATTCAACTTGTGGAGACTCAGATCACAGTAATTTTATATCTAGTGATAGTATTCCCGTGACCTATATTCATGCATGATTGACAGAAACGTTCATGCATGAACAGGTCCTGTGACCCATTCACTAACGAAATGCGCTAGTCAGTGCAATGTCTCTTTGTCACATAGGGATGAAACAAGTCAGTGCATTAGGTGGGATTATGTCCAGTGTTTGTTTTAAATGGATTGTTCCAGTCAAAGTGAGTGTGGCCCAGTTGGTCGGATCCAGCTGGCAGTATGTGTTGCACACGAATCGCGTCTCTGAGGGTGATCTACTTTTGTTCTGATAATGTTTGTGTGCCATTATCGTTTAACATTAGTAACCTGAACTTTGTTGTTTTGTAACCTTCAGTGTTCACAGCATCCCTCCGTCGACTCACATGCTTTTCATTTTTTAATTTTGTGTCAAGTGATCTTGTTTGCGCCATTTTGGCTTCTTTTTTTTTCGCAGCTATAGCCACTTGTAGGGTCTTGTGAGACAAATCAGTTTTCATTCACCTGTACATGGGTGTTTTTTATACATGGTTATTCAATAAACTATTTACTTTACTTCAAATAATAGTATACTGAAACAATACCGAACCATGTCAAATGCAGTATCACAATTGGTGCAGACCAGAAGCCAATTATAACACTATATTTATGTTCCCCTCCACAGATCAAGAAATTATCCACATTGACGGTATGTCGTGGTCTCAGGAACGGGGAGGAGGGAGGTTTGACTTACGATACCAGGTTTTAGAATACAGTAGAAAGTCGATTATCCGGACTTGTTTGAAAAATAAAGATAATAGTAAAAACACGAAAGTATCTTTTGTCACAATGTATCCCTTACCCGCGGAGGAGAGAGAAGCACTTGTGTGTGCTCTTGTGATGTGTCCTTTCACATGTTGTTCACAGTGAACACGTCTGGGAGGAGGCTGGTTATTGTTAACTGATTTATTTTTTATTTTATGTACAATTTCTGTTTTGGATAAGTTAGTGTACTAAGGGCAGGGTGTTACAATTTACATAATTTATCATATCGCCTAAAGACATCATCCCTTAAACACATTTATTTTTCATATTTTCATACTGTTGTGTTATACAGTATCATTCAGTGGGCACCTTCTCAACTTATCAAAGTTTTCAGATTCCCAAAAGAGCCATAGGAAATATTTACAAATATTTTGTGTAGGTATATGTTTGTTTTGTAACATTTTTGACTAATGCTATTTGTTATAGCTCCTGCTGATCATAGGATCGCTAGAGATATTTGATAGTAAATAAATAAATAAATAAATTCACTTTAGAAACACTTAAATTCTGTGTGTGCAGTTACAAAATTACCTAGGTTTACACAGTTCCCTGCTGTGAAAAATGTTAGTTTTTTGACTGCAAGAAATTACCATACATACTGGGTCATATCTGTTCGTGTTTGACAATGTTTGTGATTTTCCCTGAGTTGTGGACTAACGAGCAACAATTAGCTGAAAAACATTTTTCAATACAAAGAATTAACAGTTACTGTGTTGATATTTGTGAATATAGAATGGAGGCTACAAGTTCAAGAGCTTCACAGGATGTGTATCAGCTATGCATTTATGAATTTGGTGGTGCAATCCCGGCCAGTTATTTTTGAATATTTGTTATATTACAGGTTTTTTCTCATGTAAGGTGAAGTGTGACTCGTATGAGAGCTTTTGAATTGGCCAACGACAGAGAATATTTTCGTCAGCAGTCTGTTAGAAACCCGTAATAGTGTGCAGTGTAAATTTGCACATTTATTCTATTGAATAATAAGTTACTAATTAACTGCATGGCGAATCACTTGGTTTGCTTTATAATTGTGCATTGGTAGGTTTTGTACATGTCCCATTCTGTGCATACCCGTGGCAAATTATGTTACATTCAATACTACTGTACATACATTTATTTATATATGTAGCTCCTGGAAATTGTTTACATACAAATCTACACCACTCTGATTCCCCGAGCTCTAGTGAAGATGGCATAGAGGATGAGCACGTAATGCACCCCCCCCTTTTTTTTCTAATTATGCTGTACTCTTCAAACTAATTGGTGCAGATTTGAATGTCATCAATTTTCTGGAGTTTGACTTTGGTTTTCAAATTTCTCTGCGATATCCATTTATACATTAAAATTTTACAAAAAAAAATTTACGGGAATGAGACTAAGAAAAGTTTGTAATGTTACCAATTACAAACTTACTTTGGCCATAACTGTTCCGCTGCTATCTTTAAGTACCTTTTTTACATAATATTTAATGGTACAAAGTGTTTTTCACATACTGCTTGTCCAGATTTCAACTCGAAATTAGTTTGCGGTAGCGCAGATTCCCACTTCGCTTTTTAAGTGGAACAATAAAAAAAATTAACAATTTTAAGGTTCAGTATAGCAGAAATATAAAAATACAGTTATTTTGAAACCATAAAATTATATCGGGACCACTATATGTTGATAATGAATTTAATAGCTATATTATAAATATTGCCACTGCCCTAAATATTGCAAATAATAATAATAATACATCCAAATAAAATAGTTATGCATCACACATACTAATATAAGTATTACAACCCCAATACCTTAAACCAGTGTATCATTCTTGAGCAATGTATTACCATCATACGTTATATTATTTTGGGGATCTGCAACTATGCTAAAAAAATATTTGTAGCTAAAAAAAAGTGCCATTAGAATAACCTCTAAAGTCAATAGGTATAATAAAAGTTGCAGGCCTTTATTTAAAAAATTACAATTATCATTCACATCAATCTACATGTTTGGAATTATTAATTTATTCACTCAAACAAATATCTTAAATATCTTAAAAAATGTTGATTTCCATCACTATTCCACAAGGAATATAAATAAGTACATACACACACACACACACACACACGCACACACACACACACACATATATATATATATATATATATATATATATATATATATATATATATATATATATATATATATATATATATATATATACACACACACACACACACACACACACACACACACACACACACACCTATTGAGTTGAAAGGGTATAACTTTAAGAAATATATTAAATATCTTCTGCTGAGTAAGGTCTTCTATTGAACAGTTGTTAAACACACTTAAAAGACATTTTGTCATATGTGCGGACGTTATGACAATGCTGTGGTATAAATATTTGTACTAGGTACATAATTGTATTTTTACGTTATACTAAAAAATATTTTTATACAATATTTATTAATATGCTCTATAATGTTGTGCTGCTAGGCACAATGTACGATATTGCTGAACAAAATAAAGTTGGACCTGTCGAACCATAATCTTCATTGCAATAAACAAAGACAATAAACATAGTGCGAGAAAAATGTGATGCAGAGGTTTTTACGAGCTCGGTATACTGCGCCAGCAAAACATTATCGTAAACTAAACCAACTTCAAACGCACCTAAATATAGCACAATTCTTTATGCCGAACGGACGTATTTCAAAACGTCGGAGGCGGAAGAATACAGTGGCAAGATAGAAACACTGGTGCTACTTTATGACTGTCACAAAGTGACCTTTATAGGTCAGACGAGGAAAAAACAAGTAAACATAATTTTTGTTATTAAAAGTGAAAGAAATCATGAAAAACATTGGGAGGATGGCGTGTTAAGAATCAACGAAATATTATTACTAGTATTTCACACGTTCCTAGATTACCTAAGTAAAATAACGAGGAGTTTTGTCCATTTTCGTGTCTGTGTAGTTCAGAATCTCCCGTCTAATAGATTTTCAAATATGGAAATTTTCTTGGGACAAAAAAAAAACTACGAGAAATGCTATGTTCACTGCCACCCAAAGCTATGGTAAGCTGTTTCGAACTCGATGCTTAATAAACTGTCAGCGTACTGCTACAATTTCTGAATATTTGTGTTTTATTTTGTGTTTTGCCAGTTCGTAATGCCGATATCAAATAGTTTTTGGTTTCCAAAGTAAAGGATGTGCAGTGGAGACCAGAAACAAACTGACCGTCTTTACATTATATTACACATTTGGCAACTCAGCTAAATTTCAAACACTTGCGTTGCATTAAGTGTTTAGAAATTGTGTGTCAAGGACTCGCTGAATTGACTACAAGTTATTCACGGTACCAGATATCTGAGTAATGAAAGTAAACCTGCATATTGTCCAATGATGCTAATATTTGAATTGTATAAGTTTATTTATTATAACTGTTAACTGATTATTGGTCATATAATTAAAACTTCATACATTTCATTCAATGAAACGCCTAAAAAACCAAATCCCTGAACACATAAAAAAATATATTTTATATAGTTTACAACTAGCAAATAGAATGCAGCAAATACATATTTTGTGCACCCATGTTAGTATTCATTTAACACCAGATCACGTCTCTCCTTACTAACAGAAGCTATTATTATGTGCCCACTGACGCACGAGGCGAGAGCAACCGCGGTCCGACTCTGGGAGGGGGGGGGGATGAACCACATCGACCTCTCCCCTCCTCCCAGGCAGACCCGCACGCCAGGAGAATGATTGACAGCGGCGATACCTGGCTGGCGTCACAGCCCCTGCTGGAGAAGCCGACGAGTTTATAGTGAGTGAGTGAGTGAGTGAAGAGATTTGGCCTGCTCTTAACAGCGAGGTCTTCAGAGCCGATGAAGGTGATTGAAGTGAATATGGAGCGGCGCCGGAATGAAGGGGCGGGGGAAACGGGAGATCCCCGAGGAAACCCGCCGACCAACGGCATCGTCCGGCACGATTGCCACATGCGAAAATCCGGAGTGACTCGGGGCAGGGGATTGAACCCGGTTCACCTTGATGGGAGGAGAGCGTGCTAATCACTCAGCCACCGCGGCCTCACGAGTTTAGAGGACGCGCAAGAATATTCTGGGAACTAGGGCCCTCGACGCAACGCGATACTAGAAATTACTAGGCGATGGCCTACGACTCTATAAATATCACAGCGGCCCCAGAGTAGAAAGTCTTCTGGCTGAGTGCAGTAGTAGGGTGAAGTTGACGAGGGACATCGGGAGGTTGCGAGACGACGGCAGACAAGGTGTTCGTGGTGTGAGTGGACGAGAGGGCGTGAGGCTAATGTGCATGACTGAGCTAAGAGAACTTTATAGCATCACCTGGACTAAACTGAGGTGGCAGTGGAAGAACATGCAATACAGACTTTATTGTAAATATGAACATACGGACTTTATTGTGAATATGGACATACGGACTTCATTGTAAATATGGGTATACCGTTTAAAAAAATAATTGAATACGCTGTCTATTGGGACCCATTTTTAATTATTTAATTATATTAACTTCTTTGGTATAGCTGTAAATTGTATTGATTGAATTCATTAGTTGTAAACAGCAAGTGATATCAATTTATTGTGAAATATTGGGTCGAGAGAATTTTGTTAGTAGTTATTGTAAATAAAATAATGAAATTATAATTAACTGTTTTATTTAATCAAGATTTTAATGCCTTAATTAACCTGGTTTAGCCCACTGCATTTCAGAAAATTGTAACACTATCATGGTTGGCCAAAAATGCAGTCTTCTATTTCAAATCTCAATCACACATAACCGAAAGATTTAATTTTCTCAGCTCTCATCACAACATCCGTACCTTGTCTAAGGCTTATTTGTCTCTGCTGATACATATGCGTAACGCCAACGCTTATTTTAAAATCATTTCCAGCGACTACAGGGTGTGCTTGAAATGCACTAGACATTATCAGGTAGCAATTGCCTCAGCTATAATTTCAAACAGCTACACTTCAAAATATTTGAGATGGTTACATAAGTGAGTGAAGTCACGTGTATTTTAGACCCATAGATGTATGTGTTCATGTGAATGTGTTACTGAACGGTTTTATTTCCAGTTTATGCTTTGATTTAATTTTGCATACAATTACATTCTTTTATTAATTTGGCAACCAAAATGTTTAACTGTTTTTCATGTGTTTTGCACAGAAAATTTTTAATTTGTTACATTGATTAGCGGTAGGTATTGTTTTTTTCTTATTAATTAGCGATGTGTCAGTCAGACCTACAACACATTTTTTTCTGCACTATAAGCCTTAAACATCTCCATGGAAATAAATATTACTTTTTGCCCCCCCCCCCCCTTCCGACTGGTTTAGTTGGCAATTTTAAGTTATATTATTAAGCTAGTAAAATTTAACTTGAAGCGACCAGTTTCTTATTGCCTATCATGATAAGTTTTATTCTTATCAACATATTTGTCCTGCTGTTTGACTGCGAACTGTGCTGGCAGCGTCACTGTAACTTCGTCACGCGTAAAAACAATGAGTTTAATAACAAAGATATGTTATTAATATTAATATTCTCACCAATTACCCTACACAGTTGAGAAATGTATCTGCTGCACGCCCATCCTCGACTTGTTCACACATGACGCTTGATTGCATAACAGAATGTTTTCAAAATTTAAGTAACTTTTTAAATATTAAACGTGTTTCGTTTACATCTGGAAAGACACCACATTCCACACAATAGCGGAATTATTTTAATGTTTTCCGACATATCTAAAACGGCTTTTTCAGACTGCTTTATCGCAAAATATACGAATCGGTTACAGTGAGTCTGCGATATAGGCGCGCATTGCAACAGAGTCGCGTCCAATAAAATTACAAGGTCTCCGCTGAAGTTCCTGAAGTTGTTCAACGACGACGAAAACACTGCGCGCTAGTGGCTTATCCTCATCCTTATATTCTTCTTCCCGCTCGTCTTTCTCTTCTTCTTATCTCCTCCCCTTTCTTATTTTCCGTATTCTTCGTTTTTCCGCACATATATGGGTGTTTTAGGTAGCAGAAACTGTAGAAAACGGCTTCGTCTTCCTTCTCGGCGTCTTTCTTCAACTGCTCAAAAAGGCATTCCAGATAGTAGTAAGCCAATCTTGTTTACAAATAAATTTCATAAACAACATTTGTCGATACTGCCAAAAATGTTTAGTCCTTGCTTCAGCAGCCTCTCATAAAAGTTGGCCAATAGGCAATAAGGCATGTTTCATGATATTTACCCCGTGAATTAATACTTAATTTATTGTCTATGTCGTGTGCTGTTTCTGTTGCAAACTGTTAGAACAGATAGAAATGTCGTAAAAGTAAATGGCTGTGTATCGAAAACCCCTTATAGTATTTGTGTTCTCTCTTTTGTTGCAAATTCGTAGAGCAGGAGTTTGTGATTTGCATGGTGAAAGTTGAATGCAGAAGCTTATATTTCAACAAAATGGCTACGACGCGTGAGAAAGCTCGTTGTGTGGAGTGGCACATAGAGACGTCACCTACGCAGGTGAAGAGAAATTTTAGGAGTGTCTATGGAAGTCGTGAAGCACAATCACGACGAGGCATTAAACAGTGGTACAAGAGATTCGTGCAAACTAGCAGTGTGGCAAAACTCCCTCCACCAGGACGAGCCAGTGTTGTTGAGGACAAATTCGAGACTATCCCTGCGACTTTGCTTTGGAGTCCCAGAAAATCCACACGCAGTGCATCAAGGAAGCTGCAGATACAACACACAACAATCCACAAAGTGCTATGTAAACACTTGAAACTGTATGACTACAAAATGCAAATTGTGCAGGCATTGAAGGTCACAGACAAACCAAGCTGTATGCTGTTCACAGTGGATATGTTGGATAGACTAACTGGCGACAACACATTTCTGCAACACATTCTGTTTTACGATGAGGCTGCATTTCATGTGCCTGGGCATGCCAATCGTCACAATGTCAGGACATGGGGATCGGAACAGCCACATGCCATCAGGCAACATGAGAGAGACAGTCCCAAACTGAATGTGTGGTGTGGCTTCTGCATGACTGCATAGTCGGCCCGTTTTTCTTTTCTGAGAACACTGACACTTCCATTGTGTACCTAGACATGTTGGGACAGTGTGTTCTCCTGCAGCTACAGGAACTGCATGTTCTAACAGGACAGAGCTCCTCCGCACTGGACACTTCTTGTGCGCAAACTTCTGAACTGACATTTTCCTGGTCATTGGATTGGTCGGAATCGCCCCATCCTATGGCCTCTACAGTCGCCCAATCTGACCCCACTTGACTTCTATATGTGGAGTTACGTAAAGGACATTGTCTATGCGACACCTGTATTGAATCTTCAAGAGCTTCGGCACAGATTCACAGATGCCATTGCTACAATAACACCTGCTATGCTACAGTTCACATGGGTGGAAATTGATTATCGGTTAGACATTATCCGAGCTACAAAAGGTGCACATGTGCAAGTCATGTGACAAAACTCCCATCCTTGGTGAATAATCTGCAGCAAACAAAATTTAAATACATGGACTGTTATGGCAATTTACTTGTGTGACATTTATATGTGTACATGCTGTATATTTCGTGTCCACTGGAAAAAGCTCAAAATGTCACTTGAATTGTTAATGAGTTTTATGTATATCCAGTTGTGTGGCATGCAGTTTCAGGATTTAGGAAAAAGTTGCCTTTATTTATTTCCATTATTCGTGTTGCCGAATCCTTGTTTCGGGTTTTTGCTGAAAATTGTTTCTTTATATCATTTAGGACTAAATAATACTGTTAAATACAAGGCACAAGAGAATAAATTCTGAAACTTAATTATAATTAAAAAGGCCAAGCCCTTTCTTTACACTTCTTTTGCAAGCTCCATTCTATTGTAACACTTACTTGGAATGAAAAGGAAATCATGTAACTAGTGTTTACGTCGATATGGTGAATTTTTATGAACCTTCAATTATCGTTTTGAAAACAGGTCGGTTAGTTAGCCAACAAAACGGACAGGTCATTGCAAGGCCGCCCAGAGGTTCCTCGGAGTCTGGGGCAAACTACACAGTTTGGGCCCCTACCTCTCATCCTCAGGGGGGGGGGGGCACGGTGGTGTAGTGGTTAGATTGCTCGCCTTCCACCAATGCGAACCGAGTTCGATTGGTGGTGGGGTCGCTCCCGAATATTCGCATGTGGGAATCGTGCCGGACGATGCCGTTGGTCGACGGGTTTTCTCGGGGATCTCCCATTTCCCCGCCCTTCCATTCCGGTGCTACTCCCTTACCGGCTCCCAATACTTCGATGTTAAGAGCTACCCAAATCTCTTCACTCACTCACTCCTCAAGCCAAGCAATTAAACACTTCTCCATGGAAGTTGTAATGTAATAAAATTCATAAACATATATATGTTTTTCTTAAAAACGCGATGCTTAACAGCCATTTGTGTTGGGAAATAAAGGGCCCGGAAAAATACAGGAAAGCAGTTGTTAAGATATGGTTAGTAAGCACTGTGGTGTATATATCGCAACACAACATACTTCGAGTTCTGCCACAGGCGTCTACACTTCCATTTGAAGTATGCATCAACTTGCTATCACCTAAAATGCAGATGAGTAGTTGTATAGCAGGGAAATGACACAGAATAGCGAGTATCTTGTGATGGATGAGAGGAGGGAGGGGGGAGTCTCTCGCGCCAGCTCTCTACATAATTACGATGTTGTTTTAAATAGCTTTCAGAGATGTGGCACAGTGTACTGAATCTAGATCTTTTTTTGGCAAATTTTGACCACCTGTCAGTAAAACTCTACAGAATCAATGATGCGCACAACTGCTCTGTCATTCAGGGTGACAAAATTATTTGCATGCCTTAGGAGTTCACGCATATCATTAAAACGACTGACACAGAATTTATTTTCCTTTATCTGACAAACCCCCAATTTATTTGACCTTCTTTGGCTATATTACAATATTTCTGCATAATTATTTTCATACCTAATAAAAATTAATCAAAACTGAGTCATGCTATTTCTGTCTTCTGTATTTTCCACCTGAACTACAATGGCATTTGTTGTAAAACATTTATAATATTAGCGTTTTAAAACAATTCGTCAGATACTTGCTCATTTCACAAGATAATGCATGTAAAATATTTTGATTAAACACGATATAATTTTGTAAATAATTTTACATCAGATGTTACATTTAGAGCTGCTGTGGGCGAGCAAAGAACTTAAGAGAAATTATTATTTATTTACCCCAGGATCAATTACATGTATCTGAAAATGAAAACAAAGATTAAGTAGCTGAGTATTGTAAGTTAGGTCAAAGGAACAAAGTTATTACTAGTTTACATAAATGTCTAAATCTTGCATTACCAGAAGTTCTTGTGATAATTGTTAGTTCGTAGAGAGTAGTGCATAAGATTGTGATGCGAAACCCTCTAGATCACAGGGTGGGTTTGTAATCAAAAAATTATGCTTTAAAATACGAATTATAGCGTGTAAAAAAAATAACCTAAACTGGTTTAATGTGTTCATTCATAATATACCTTATTTGGTCGGGTGCTTTTCGAGGGGTAACTAAAGGGTGGTTGGACTAGCAAATATCTAGGTGCCCACAACATGAAGGTGCCTACCAGGTTCTAGTATATTTTTCCTTTTCTAAAAGAATACAATATTGCCGCTAGTGGGATTGGACACATGCAGTAGGTATTCATATCTATCAATTAGGCCTATATCAATGCAATGTCAAATTTTTACCATCAAGTTTCTTGCCTTACGTATTGTAACACCTGTCTATGTTAGCTTGTTTTATTTTATGTAGGGAAATAATATTATCTTTGATTGTCATAATTCATGTTCTGATATCAAGTGTGTCAGATGACAGTATGCAACGTGTATGTGAGAAACTGTTTTGGAAAGCCTTCGCAGATGGTAGTTTAATATTTAATTGTAACTTTATCCTTGCATTTTGAATGTTTAAAAGTATTTTTCCTTGGTATAAAATAAAGAAGCCAGGTTGGCATTGACAACGGCGATTTTATTAGGAACAAATAATCGAACGTTAGTTTTGGTTCTTCTAAAAAGTGTTCTAAGAATAGAGGCAGCATAAGTATAAGGCTCCAGTAGACCTGGATAGGAAGAGAATAGATTGAATTGAGCCTTTGTACTGCCCTAAAATTCATCAATACAGAACAGAGGAAGATTTAACCCTGTATCGTTTAGCTGCCAATATAGTTTGTATGCATTTTAAGAAGTCAGCTGCGTAGAGGCGATCACGGAGTTGACCGTCCGTTGGCCCAGGTCAGGAGAGGTACGACGAGTGAAAGGAGCCAGCCACGGAGTTCGATCAGCAACGGCGAGTCCACAGCGGGACAGCTGGGACGAGAGTCGACGCCAGGACCACGGTACAAGTAGGTGGCCGAGGATGACCAGTTCCTGCTGGCGAGGGGCGAGATGCGTTATAGTAACAGGTCCTTCCAGTAGCAGTTACCAGAGGAGTATTGCGGTTCTAGACACTACTACAGTGGTGTATAGTCAACAGCTAAGTCCAGCGCATATAATTATGCAAATTAGAGATACATGAACACTGAAAGTAGGACAATCGTTATGAAACAGTTGAGATATGGGTGGATCCTGTGAGCATATTGTGTTAGTGTTGCATGTCTTTGCTGGTAGATAAATGTAAGCTTTGCTCATTTTTCTGATACGTTCATACGGTTGCCAAAATTATATTTAATAATTATAATTCATATGCGAAACATACCAAGGAGAGTCATTACAAATTTGATATACAAATTTTATACTATAAATAATAAATCCTAACCATAGTTGTTTATTGTTTGTTGAATCATGTTAAGGATGGTTATCTTATTCAACTAATGGTCTTATTAACTCAAATTCTTCATTTTTTTCTTTACTTGATATCTGCACTTTGGTCTTTAATTAAGAATAACATTTGAAAGTTGCATGCTTTTGAAGTAATTCTTTTGGACCCATATTGACTGATATGTTAATGTAGGCTTATGCAAATTCAGTAGCATAAGTAAGGATAAATTGGTCAAGTCATAGTTTCCTGGATCAGTTTCTATAAAGAGGAAATTTATGTTATGTAACAGCGCATATTCTAATTAAGCTAGCCGGAGCATTACATAACTGACATTTGTCAGTATTCCTTTATTTTTATTTAGGTGTGTTACAGTATGGTAATAAATAATATTATGTCTACGATATAGTCATATTAGTGGTGTAGCATGAAAATTTGCGAGATTATGTTAAATATTCGCATTCCTATGCCACAACATCTCTGCTTGTGCAGTCTGATGTGACAGCGGTCAAGGCCAGCAAGCAGAATGATAAAGAATGTCAAAACTAGTTACTATATTCACTGTATATTTGTAACTCATCGACTCCATCTGTCCACTTACCTATTAATTCGTGCTTGCACCTTGGAAACATAATATGAAATATGCTTGTATGTACACTTCTCGTCACAAAAAATGAGCGATCTCGTGTAGCTGAAAATATTTCTGTCCCCTTCGGGTATATTCGGCAGGCTGCCCCCTCCCAATTCACAGGCACGTGCCGCGGAGTGGGCGTAGCTAAGAGCTGTAGCAACACATGGCTTTGGAGGAAAAAGGATACAAAACTCGAATAATAGTTCCATGAGCTCAGTTTTGTCCGAATATATTCCAACACATGATATGTAATGCAGTTAAAGTAACTTAGTGGTGAAACCTTCGGAATTATGAACTAGTCTGTATCAGATCTGAGAAACAAATGGTGGGATTATAAATTTCAACATACCACACTGGGCCACTGGAAAAAATTACTTCCAATTCAGGCATAATTGTAAATATGAAAGGAGGTGTTACGTTATAATTCCCCTTGCCAACACACACGAGATATTTGAAAACATAAAGTGATAATCACTAAAACCATTAAATAGTACATCATATGGAATAATGTTCTCATATGTATGATAATTAGAGACCATGAAATGAATCGAAATGAATGGTTTGTAGTCTAGTCTTCACAGTCTAATGAATACCCGATCAACTACTGTATATTCACTGTTCGTTTCTCCAGTAAGTGGCCAATATTACTCTAAAACTTACAGCACGTGATCCCTAAACGCCTTTCCTTGCCAGTTTCGTATTTACTTCGCACATTCCTGAGTGAGCATTGTTAACTGTAATCCAATTCAAAGGTAGATTAGGTCTATAAGTGTGTAAAGTTTAGCTTGTCCTCAGAATAATGCGCGCAGTTTTCCTGTTCCTGCTTTGTTCCGTTCATAAAGTAAAGGCCTATTTACATGCGCCGACATGTCTTCACCAAATTTGGATTATAGTAAGCAAATTTGGATTACAGTAAATGGTTATTGATTATTAAAGTGTTATAACACGAATTTACTACAGTATTATCCGCGGAAGTGATTATAGTATCTTGAAAGATCTACGGTTATTTAAAAATACTCAAAATATTCACCTTTTAAAACATAATAACATATAGAATACATGCAGCGAGCTACTAGATATATTTCGAAGGAAACTATTCGCATTAATGTGAGCACTTCTTGATGCCTGTCACATTTTATATATGGACGTATGCACCCAAACGTCAATAAAGATTACGTATTAAGACGTAACTCAGTTTTTATTTTCATTTATACACGAAATGAAGTACAAATAAAATTGCTTGCATGTTTCACGTGTGTGTTATAACACCATTACGAAAGGTGTTAAGAGCTCACTTTGCCGCGAACAGTCTATAGTACCGTTACATCTGAGCTCGACAGTTCAACTCGAAGTGTTTTGTCATGATGTGGTTTCTCAACGAACTGCCTCCATTGGCGATTCGTGCTAGTAATGGTAAGTAACCCAATTTGAAATACTTGGCAGACACCACACCGACCAGGCACCTGATTGGTGGATACATGTGTAAGTGTGCTTTCCAGCAATTGGTCTCTCAGTGTTTCGTGCAATGTTGTGAATGCTAGCCATTGTGGCGTACAAAACTAACATTATATATATATATATATATATATATATATATATATATATATATATAAGAATGTTGGCGAATCATGTTTGTGATTACAATGTGAGATATTATCAAACAAATGTTAGTTTTGTACGCCACAATGACTAGCATTCACAACATTATTTATATATTTATTTATTTATACATTTATTAATTTGTTAATTTATACATTTATTCATTTATTTATTTATGTATACATTTATTTATTTATTTATTTATTTATAAATCGTTGTCAGTCCCACAACTATAAAATAAGCAAAATATATACCAATTTGATACTTGCGTTATCTTGGACTGTCTTACATTCGAAACATTCACGCATATAAATATTTACTAAATTAATGTTTCTTTAAGAATTACCTTCCTTGCATGATAAGGCATTGCAGTTTCTAAGTTTGAGTCCAAATTGGTTGACCAAAAACCGAACATTTAACCGGTGGATGACCGTATTCAGTGCCTGTAAGAAATAGGTACACAAATAGAGATAGAGAATTGCATTTTCTTTATAACACATCTACCAACATCTGACTTTGAAGTACTGGCACTTTGACCTCAAACCTACCAAAATAGTAGAGGTTATACTGACGTAAAGGGTTGGGGAAGTGGAGGTGCGTTTGAAATATTAGTAATATGACATGCAGTCAAATGAAAAGTTGCTGAGCCAGAGTTCCAAACTGTCGTACAGGAAGGTCCATCCTGATCTCACACACAAGTTCTATTTCGCAGTGGTTGTTTCAAAATATTTAATCATTTACCACCAATCTGTTCTACTTTCTAACCTTTTCTTCTCCGTTTATTAGGTTTGGTAGTGCAAGTCAGCAAATGAATAAATTCACAATAACAATTTAATTTGTAATGTTGTGAGTACTATATAAAAATTACTTTGGAGCAAAGGGATGGGGGATAGGAGCGGAGGAACCGCCCGCCATCATGTTAGAATTTCCCTTTTTTCCTTCAAAATTTCAACGTTTTCCTCTAAATTAACTAAATGTCCCTAAAAATGTAGATGATCAGTAAAAACGTCCCTTTTTCCCCTAAAAAATTCCCATTTTCCCAGGCAGATCAGTGACCCTGGGTAGAGCAGTGAGACGGATCAACGATCCCGGTGACCGGGATCAGAGACCCCAAGGGCAGAAGAACAGGGCCAGGACCTATGCCCGTGACCTTTGACATTTAACCCAAAAAATCCAAAAAAGTAAAAAAAAAACTACAAAATTGCAAAAAAAAAAAAAAAAATTAAATCCCAAAAAGTATATTATTAAAAGTACTAAAAAATTATTTCAGAAATATTTAAAAACGTATTTTAAAAATCGTTGAAAATGTATCAACAATTTATTAAAAATTATTTATAAAACTTTAAAAAGTCACTAAAAAATGTATTATTAGAAATGTATTCAAAATCATTTTTAAAATCTATAAAATATTATTATTAAAAATTAATTAAATTATTATTAAAAATCGTTTACAAATGTATTAAAAAATGAACTTTCCAGAGGTCACCCCTCACCCATACACATCCACCATCTTCGTAGGTGCATAGGTGGCCACCATGTTGGTAGGCGACCGCCATTTTGGTAGGCAGTCATCATCTTGGTAGGCGACCACCATATAGGTAGGCGACCACCATCATGGTAGATATCACCTGTCCGCCATACTGGCTGCAGGTAACCATGACCTCAAACTCATGACCTTGAATGACCTTGAAAACCAAAACCCGAGAAAAATACATAAAAGTCAACAAGTATAATTCATTACACACTACCACTGCCATACTGGATGTAGGTACCATCGTCCTTGGCCCCATGACCTTGAATGATATTGAAAACCAAATCTCGAGAAGAAATACATAAAAGTCAACAAGCATATTACAACTAACTACTACCACTATATTAAATGCAGGTGACCTGACTGTGACCCATTGATCTTAAATTACCTTGAAAACAAGAACTAGAGAAAAATACATCAAAGTCAGCAAGCACATTTCAGTACTACCTACTACCACCATATTATATGCAGACTACCTTGACCTTGACATCATGACTTTGAAAACAAAAATTCGCAATAAAATACATTAAAATCATCAAGCATATTACATTATAGACTACTAACGTCATGTTAGGTGCAGACTACCTTAACCTTGACCCCATAACCATGAATGACCTTGAAAATCAAAGCTCGATAGAAAAATATAAGTCTACAAGCATACTACAATAGTAACAACTACAACCATAATAGATACAGACTATGTTTACCTTAACCCCATGATTTTGAATGACATTAAAAAAACACTCTTAATAAAATACATAGAAGTCAGCAAGCATAATACATTACACACTACGGCCACCATATTAGATGCAGGCAACCTCGACCTTGACCCCATTACATTGAATGACCTTGAAAACAAAATCTCGAAAAGAAATACATGAAAGTCAACAAGCATATTACATTCCTAACTACTATGACCATATTAGATTTAGGTAAAATTAACCTTGACCTTATGACTTTGAATGACCTTGAAAACAAAAACGCGAGAAAAATACATAAAAGTCAACCAAAATATTACATTACTAACAACTACCACTTATTAGATGTAGGTGACCTGAACCGTAGTCCCATCATGTTGAATGACTTTAAAAAGAAAAACTAGAGAAAAGGTACACAAAAGTCAGCAACCATGTTACTTTACAAACTACTACTATCGTTTTAGATACAGACAACCTTGACCTTGGTCCCATAACCTTGAATGAACTTGAAAACAAAAATTCGAGAAAAAATACATGCTTTAGAATACTTGCATGTATAGTTGTATGCCTTTTTCAATCCATTGAAGTTATCACTATCAAATTTATGTCTTAGCTGCAACTTGTGACCTCGAACAAGGTGATTTGGCCATTATAACTTATGTCTTCTGGTAGACACAGTTGCCTGCAAGTTTTTATATGGTGAATTTATAGCTGCCATATTCATATGTATCACTCGTGATATCGAACAAGGCGATATATATGGACTACCATACCATAAACCTTCATTATTCTTTGGATAAACGTGTTACTGATGCCAGAATTGTTGGCAACCCTATTAGCTACTTTTTTGATCGGTATGTCTTAACACTCATACCTACTTAGCCTCGTGGTCATAACACCTACTCATACTTTTTTACTTCTTCCCTTTATCTTCTATAAATAGTCTTTTTATATATTCCGAAATATTCACTGACATCTATTGAAAACTACATATGCAGTTAAATATGCATGTGATAGGGTAATGTTTCTAGGTTGGATGCTACAAATCCAGAGCCGCGTACGTAGTTGTTCCGCCTCTCCCCAACAAACCACCGCACCCACGTTCAGACAAGTCCTACAACGTCTGGCGCAGACAGTAGCGTGCTTCTTGAATGCTGACCCGGGCCTGGTCGAGCGAGCGTATACATGTCTACTCCGTAACAAGGCCAAACAATTCTATAGGTCATTTGGAAAGCTTTTAGTCATTCCCGTACAAATATCCCTGCAACTGGGCGTGCAGTGTCGCCTCATTTCGAAATATTTTCCGCGCCTAAATATTAGAGATAATTTACCTGTATTATGTTCAGTTCATGACATAACAAAGTCATGTTTTCGGCTATTATTTTTAACTGATTTCTTCAGCTACATTGCTTTTATTTCTTTTAATAAAATGCTCTTTAAAGTAAGCGCTTTTAGGCAAACATAACCGTTTAAAGCGTAGCGCTAATATTTACACAAGTAAAAACACTTGGCTTTAGCATGTTAGTACAAATTTGTTGTTACGACTTCATTGCATATGTAAGAGATAACAACTATAATCGGATAGTGAACGTTAAGCATTCCTGGGGCCGTGGTGGTGTAGTGGTTAGACAACTCTTCTCCCACCATGGAGAACAGGGCTTTAGTGTGAAATCATCCAACGGAAACCTTGGAGTGAGTGAAGAGATTTGGGTGGCTCTTAACAGCGAGGTATTGAGAGCCGATGAGGGTGATTTAGGTGAGTATTGAGTGGCACCGGAATGAAGGAACAGGGGAAACGGGAGGTCCCCAATAAAACCCGCCGACCAACGACATTGTCCGGCACGATTCCCACTTGCGAAAATCCGGTGACCCGGCCGGGGATTGAACCAGGTTTGCCTTGGTGGGAGGCAGGGAAACCTTTGAAAATTCTTTTCGTAACGAGTACAGATAATCGTGCCGTTAGTATTTTCTACCCGTTGCGGAGCCCGTCTGTGTCCATCGCATTACTGAAGAACGAGGGAGCTCAACAGGGCCACGATGTCTGGCGCGAGCAGTAGTGCGAGCTGCAAGCAGTGGCAACCGCACACAGCCAGGCGGACTATGAAGCAGTTGAATGGGGAAACCACCTGACTGCCTGTTCGTTTTGTCTCGGCACTAGACAAGCCTTGTAAAAAAAAAGTCTACTTGGCTTATTTATTCAAACAAATTACCGCTTACCAAATAAAACTGTCTTCATTTTTTGTTCGGGAAAAAATATCTTTGGAAAGCAAGGTTAGGGTGCAAATATGTTAAGATTGTTTTTTATAATGTATTATTCCTAGTTACACTTATCGATTAGACGAACAAAAACATTGTTTGACTAAATGTAATACACTGCAAATACATTATATTATTTTCTATATAATTTCTCATGTCATATGATTTCTCTTTTGCATGTTTGTTATTTGTTTTTATTTGCTCACCAAACATTTAATTGTAGGGCTGGAGGTATTGACACTGACAAGGGAACTGGAGCCTCTGTGTTACAGACCACAAGATTAACTGAAGCTGAGTATTTGCCAGTTTCATAAGAAAAAAAGTTTCCCACAGAGACTCGTGGTTCTGAACATAATCATAATTCAGTCGGCAAGTTGAAACATTGATAGGGAAATTTGAAGGCACATACAGAACCCGTATTTCACGCCATATCTAAGTGGCATCTGCAATTAATATATGATATTCGTTGGCCACAAAATTAACATTAACTGAGAACAGAGATGAAAAATGTATGTAATTCTTTAAACGATCAATGTTGATGTGAAATACTGTACGTAGGTGAAACACAGCTGTAAGTTAACACCAGTGACGTGAGAGAGACGTAAGCGTACAGATGGAGCAGCGACAGAAAAATGAGTATAGAGAATACCCCGACACTACCCACTGGCCAACAGCAACGCCCGCCACGTTTCCTACACCTGAAAATCCTAATGTGACCCCTGTTTATCGTGGTGCGAGGCGAGTAGTCTGACAGTTACAACACCACAGCTCCTGCAAGCGATTAAAAACTTTAAAAATACACATCCATTTTTTGGCGCGCTGGTATTACCAGAGGAATAACGTTTCCTAACCTCTTGTAAAAGCAAGAGAAACGTGAGGCTCCATATTAAAGTTATTTAACTTGTATTTCAGTGATTTGTTAAGTCAGAAAGAAAGGCAAATAATCTTGCTTCCTTGAATACCTCTATGTCAAATGTTGTAATGTCAATTTATGTCAAATGTTTGGACGCAGATAGTGTAAGCTGACCTAGTTGGAATTTTGGGCTGACATGCATGTTAAGAATGTTTTAAGTTCACTTACAGCGCACGAAAGCGTGAAAATGGCCGTGGGATTGCCTAGTACAGTCATGTTAGTAAAATGTACAGAATTCTCCTGAGTATAACTGCGAAGGAGGTGGTTTCAGGTCGGAAATGCATGCAACAGCGAAACAAACCCTGCAGCTCACATCATTATGTTTGGGCTACAGTATCGTAGAAGGCCATAGACAGTTCCTTCAACCCCCGCTCTCCAGTTTCCTAGAGGGCTGTGCTTTGTAAAAGTTATCGTATAAAGCGAAGAAATATGCACATGATGTACGAGTAATTGAACAAGCGTATATATTTTTTTAATCTGGCTTTTGAACTTGTCAACGCTGTCAGAAAACAAGCGGAATGCCCTCGAGCCTCTTAGTTTTGCAATATCTTTCATTGCAAACTGGCTGCCGGTCAAAATATTTAATCTAATTTTTAACAAACAGCTATCATATATTTTTCTGCATGGGAAATTGTATAGAGCATAAATGAAGAGAATACGAAGTTCTACAAAAAATGTTTTCATTCATTGAGTCGATATTTTAATGATTGAGAATATGCACACAATTAAACCCTAAGAGTCAGTATACTTGCGCATATGAGTACCCAATTTATCAATGATAAAAAGAAAGGTAAGCTGAATTACTTTGATAATGCCTGTATTATTTTATGTTAAACCACATTTAACGTACTAATATCGGTCCAGAAACTATTTTTTCCCGTTATTTTGTAATATATATCATGTTTTGTTTAAAACACTGATAAAGTCTCATTTCATTCGATTGTTTATTTACAACATGCTGTGTTATTTGTATCAAATTTTCGATAACATTCACTAGTACATGCGCAATATTTAAAAAGTGTACCCCCCCCCTTTTTTTTTTTCGTTACTTGGTTACACGGCTCTGTGGTTATAGAATAGTAATCAAAACGTTCATGTCATCGCCATGTTAAAAATAAGTGACCGACCCACGTAAAACATATTAAGTTCATTTGATCAGCGTAGTGAAACTTGCTTGCCAAATTAGGTAGTAACAGGTTTATTGTTTCCCGACATTTGACACAACATGTTTTCTTGTTGTAGCGGTACCTTACAATATTGCAGACAAAAGAGACAATGTACCAGCATGTTTAGTACTTGTAGGTGATACGTTCAACACATTAAGTTTGGTTGAAATTGGCCAAAAACAGTATTCTACATGCTGTATACCAAATGAACCTAAAATATTTATATAGTCACCATGTCAAAATCAAGTTTCTTACACATTTAAATCGCATATGTTATCATGACATACATAGTATTAGATACAGTATACAAAGACTGCTTGAAATTGGTCACACCGTTTCATAGATACAGAATAGTTATCAAAATGTCTATATTGCCACCAATTAAAACTAAATGCCTGAACCAATTAATTCATATCAGCATAATTCTTGTTTGTCAACTTTGGTTGGAATGGGTGGATTGTTTTCCGTGCTACGATACAATAACTTAATTTTTCATGGGTGCGCTATATTACAAAATGATGCATGAAAACGGTTATTTATTTGCATATTTAAAGTAATGCCTTTAGTCTATACTTTATTCATATCAAATGTAGTCGAATTATATATATATAAACAAATATTTGCATGACGCCGTTGTGAAAATACAGTAAGTGCCACATTAATCTAAGTTGTATATGGTACCATTGCCTACTATAGGCCTAAAAGGTACTAGTTGGCTGCAAAATGAGGCAGGAATCTATGTGTAGTTTCCGAGATATGATGTTAAAAGCTCATTATTTTCACGATGGCAAACCAATAAGAACGTCCCTTCCTAGATTAAAGACGTATAATATTAACTGTGAAAATACACGATTTGGTTTTACCTAGTAAAATAATTCCCCAGATATGAAATGGCGCCCTACTGCATTAAAATAACAACCCTCTTGAAATCAAGCAAACGGCTTTGCAGAACATTATAAAAATCAGACGTCTTTACTAAGTTCAATATGTGCGCCGAATTTGGTGAAATATGTTTTACAGGATCGAATGATATTATGAGGGGACATACAGTACATCACAGACAGACGTGCATGATTATATAAGCTCTTTTTTCCAAGAAAAGTAGCTTAACATTGAATGGAAGTGAAAGTGAATTGAATGTTTCAAGTTAATCAAGAAATTACGGAGGGATTATCATTTATTTCGAATTATTAAACAACTGTTAGCAGCAACATTAATTTTCGAAATAAACTGTTTACGACCACAAATAAATGTCTCATAAGAAAAAATAAATAAACAGCTTAAATATTATAAGCTGTGTATAAAGTTTCCTTTTTTTCCTTCCTTTTTGTTGATGTTGTTAATGTTTAAATGGATTCAGAAAGTGTTTCGTACAACTAGTGGCGTACCCTGTTAGGTTTCCTTGCATTTTTTCGTGGTTTCACAGAATTCTTTGTGGATGTCATTATTTTCGATTTTCCTTAAATAATATAGCTATATTATATGCACTTAAGATTATGTTGGTTCAGCGATGCAATGAGGTAGGCTACCGTTTAAACAAAAACGTCCAGTTTGACTCCATGCTACATACACTAACGCAGGAGAAAACAATGGGAATAATAAGTCTGGCGGACGAACGTTTGCTTCCACCTGAGATATAATTTAGGTTACGCCAAATACAAAAACCTCTACTGAATCACGCTGCGAAATGTTTTGTTGCCTTCTCTAAAACATGCAGTAGTAAGTCATCGTCTTGCTTCGCATCCAGTACAACAAATATTAACTGATCTCTGGCTTGGGGATACTTTATTATGTAATCATGTTCCAATCGTATTTTTGCTTATATTCACGATGAATTTACACGAAATACTTTATGATTGTTTAGTTTTGTGTGGAGTGTACGACGTCAGGAATGCGATTCCCTAACGTAAATCATACAAGCTACGTAAAGAAACATACAGTATGTATTGTCATGATTACGGACAGTACACGCAGCGACGTGTTCAGAGCTCAAGGCAAGTGCCAGTGCATATATAGTCGTTAGATGGCGCAGGCTAAGTTGACCAGGCTGTTGTAGCAGCCTGGCCAACCTCTACGTTGGTCCTTCGCAGATCAAAGTGCCACTGCAGCTGAACTGGCGCCATAAACGTGGTTAGCGTACACGTCGATAGAAGGGAAGAGCGTACAGAGAGCGAGAACCTCGCAGGGTTGCCAGGTGTACAAATCAGTGTAGTCAATGTTCAGGAACTTATAACAACCCATTACTTCACACTGCGAGGCGCGAGGCGAGTGGCAAGGCGTTTTAATTGTCCCTGACCATGCGGAAAAAGAGATCAAGTTAATACCTGTCATAACCACGGCCAAAATACATTGAAATTGATGTGGCTCGATTTTGCGTCGTAAAGAAAGCGGGAAATCTGTTCAAGTATTGCTATTTTTATTGCAAGAATGCCGACATATGTACATTATCTGCTAACGGCTGTTCACGGTAAAATGAGCACTTTTGAGGCAGTAGTTACTTTTATCTTTCAGCCATTTTTAATTAAATATGGCCATGAAAGTATTAACCACAGTGTAAATATTATACCGCACTCTGAAGTTAATGCATAAGGCTAAATAATATATATTTATTGACTATTATTCCAAATGAAAGAGCTTTCAAAAGTGCTCAATTTGCCACGAATGGCCTATAAAATGCAGACATTCACAGCATAGACAGATACACGCCAACTTACAAAAGAAGGGCTCTTGGCAAGGAGGTTTGTGCAGTTAAACTGAATGTATTCTATCCCTGTGCGTGTGATGTGGGAGGTAGAAAATACATACAATGCCGATGAATGATTTACAAACACCACGCTGTTCTGTATCTTACTTCAAACATTTTGTAGGAAAGGTTTGCTAACAAAAATCAAAGTGAATAAAATAAAGTGTAAATTGTAGGTTTGGGAAACACGTTGAGTCCATACATACAAAAACATAATATAACATCTTTAAAAAAATTATTAAACCCCAAAGAATTCATACGAACCGTTACAAGTAACAGATATTTTCATATTATCTAGTGACTTCCATAGTACTACCCACCTAGGTGACCGTGCAATGTATCGTAAATGGTATAAAAGTACTAACAAGCTGAGACAAACCGAGTGGTGGATGGCCAAACGTACTTTCGTGCAGAGAAGAAAGTTATATCGTGAAACAAATTCGTCAGAGATATTTTACCAGTCCATGCGCTATTAAAAGAGACCTACGAAATACTTCCAAAGCCACTGTCGCCAATGACAATGAGAAGAGTGCTCAGCAATAGTGACTATAGTGCTTAATGCAAGAACGTAACAGAAGTAATCGTAGACTATAGTGCTTAATGCAAGAGCATAACAGAAGTAATCGTATGCAAGCAAATATAATTATAAGAAGAGACAACTTCATGAAGGTATATTTACAGAACGATTACTGGACTGATGTAATATTTCCAGATGAGAGTAAATTCAAGTTTTTCGGTCATGACAGTCCACCAAATGTGTGGAGAAAATCCCAAACATACTCGTCCTACTGTCAAGCATGGTGTTGGTTCAGTAATGGTGTGAGGGTGCATGAGTGCATGTGGCATAGGTGAACTAATGTTTATAAATTGACGATTGGATCAATAAAAATATATTGACCTGTTTAAAAATAATTTGCGACGTAATGCCATACAACTTGATGTAGTAATGCAAATTTTACCAGGATAATTGTACTAAGCCTAAATCCTGTGCAACACGAATATGGCTGCTGTATAGTTGGAACTGCACCCCAATTCTCAAACTTAAATTCAATAGAACATATTTGGGCATACTTAGACATTAAGCTACGAAAACATCATATTTCAAGCCCGCGGAACTTGAAGGAGAAAATCTTTCATGAGTGGAACAATATCCCTCCTAGTGTCATAGAAACGGTAGTAAAGTCAATGCCAGCGCGTTTGAGAAGCGTTCTGAAGCAAAAGGGAGGGCATGCTAAATATTAAATGGAGAATAAATTTTGTTTATGTTGATGTACGAAAACATTTGTTCTTCGTACGAAGGTGTATGAACATTTCTGATTCGGAAAACGTGCATTTATTTACATTTGTTTAATATATTGCTTTGTTTCTTTTATAAGGAATGTTGTTTATTTGTTGTATTTGGTTAAGTGGAATACAAAGTACAGCTGGACGCATACGCGTGTGTCAACATGATTGCTTATTGTACAGAAGTCTTGAAAGGAACAAGATGTATGAATATTTGTGATCGTCACTGTATATACATATTAGGACCTGTTCTATTTGAAAATGCTTTTCGTGGTATTCTTCAAACACAAGTGATTTAGTTACATTCGTAATTTGACCTTACTTCAATTCACAATCTGAACAACTTTTAAGTCAGTAGAGATTACTGACATCAGACTTCAATAGACACAGATCTGCCCATCACTGACATCTAGGATGTTTTCAGTCTGAAAATAAAAATAACTTAAACGTCGCGTATATGCGGTCACGGGCAGAAGTATAAGGACAGTGGTAAATAGCAATTAGTGACATTCTAAGATAATCTTAGCCTAGAGGCAGAAAATAGGTAATCAGCCATGTTTAATGTTACTTAGTGAGGTACAATATGACACACAAAACAAACAACATAAACTACGGTATCACTGTATAAGACTACATCATCTGTCTCCAGTTCTTATAAACGTTGGACATATATCAGCAAAGTGTTGATCATTGTTCACTCCACAATTATTTGGTAACTTCCTTTTTTCGAACAATGTCCATCAGTCTATTTAGCTCTAAATCAATCAGTTTTCTAGTAATGTCTGTCCCAATGCTAATATAATTTGGTAGAAACGCCTCGTTTTGTTTTGTGGGAAAAAAATGTTTTTTTTTTTTTCCTCATTCTTCTCTCCAATTTCTCTAGAAGATTCGCAATAGGATTCGGGTAAGGTGAGAGTGATTGGGTATTGTATGGCATATGGGGTGTGTTCTAGACGATCCATTTCGCAGTGTGCTTGGGCTCACTGTCATGTTATAAATAGAATACCATTAGGTTTCTGGAGTTCGACCTTGAATTTCATTCCTACGGATTGTTATTTGTTTCGTTGTAATACAAAATGTTTCAATATCATAAAATGTATTTTATTTGTTAGCATATGTTTGCATATGTATAAAAAACACACATGACAAACAAAGGTGGTCTCGCGTGTATTCGCGTGTATGGTTCTGACGTCCGCTGTTTCGGGTTCGGAACCACCTCGCACCTTTAATTTGTATCTCAACGTGGTCATTATGCCACGTGGTGTGCCATTGGTTTTTTGTGCCACGTTCTTACGAGTGTTTATTTAGCCCTGAAAAGAGCCGATGGTGTAAACTCAATAAGAGGACCAGTATCCCTCATACTCAACCACCTGCCGCAATCGTCGTGGTAGAGAGGCGACCAGAGAAGTAGCATATCGTTGGCTACTAGCTACTTCATCCCAGGCATCCGCTACTAGCTCCCAGAGAGCATCTTTATTTGCTGACTGTGGATCAGGCCAGTTTTCCGACATCGTGCGCTTCGTCTCCAACCAGACATTCTCAATTGTATTCAAGTCGGCACTGTAAGGTGGCCAATCTACGAACTCTAGTTGGTCTTGCCTTGCGAACCATTCTTGAACCCTCTGAGAAGTGTGTATCGGAGAATGGTCCTGCTGGAAGCGCAGCACACCATCGGGATACAAAAGTCACACCGAGGAAATCATAATGTTCTCTAGAATATGTAAATACTGCCCGGCATTGAGGCTGCGTGTATTCGGACCTCGATCGTCGATTCTGAGCAACACGCCTATCCCGCGTGCACTCATCCATCCCCAACACACAACGAATGCATGACCATAGCGCGAGCACTCGGCCACATATTCCAGATTGTGCCGGGTCCCACGAGGTCTGAAGACACGCATTGGCCCATCATTATCCGAGGAAAACACACACTTGTCGGATAATACAACATCTGACCAGTCACGGTCAATGTTGTCCTCGGAAAACGCGAGTCGATAGATCTTGTGCTCATCGGTGAGCCTTTACTTCCTTGAAGCACGCCGGGATTTCAGTCCCGCCGCCATCAAGCGCCTAAGCACGGTACTCGAGCTGCCAGGAAAGTGCGTGGCACGTTTTAGCTGAATGGCGCTCCTGAAAGGAGTCAACTGCGCCTGGGTAATCAGACTATTGTCCTCGGCTGCAGTCAACACCCTCCATGAACCCTTCCTCCGCGACGTGTCACGTGACCCATGTCCCGGAACTGTCGTACCCATCGACTCGCAGTGCTCTCTGGAACACCGTAACGTCGGCCTGCTTCAGCGGCGGAAAAACCTGGCCTATGACTATGACAAAAGGCCTATGACTCTCTCCCAACCGACTGGCTCTGGCGAGACATCACTACACGATGAAGTGTATTAAAACGGTTGTATATGCCCATGACGTAGAAGGTACGCATGCCCAGAGTCGAATGAGGACTAAAGATGTGCGAAATGTGTATGTTGTCAGATGATATCTGTTTAAAAAGGGAGACCATAAGGCATGTACGAAACTGCAGTAAGGTTCTCAACAGATCACGTGACGAAGTTCAGGGATACAAATACATGGGCAATCAGGACCAAACTCTGTGACTTTGGAGGGGCATGCTAAATGCCCAAACTGCATGTCAAATAATCTGATGCTTTTTACTTTCGTTACCCATCGCATGACCGTGCAAACACAGAGGTGAATAATAACACGAATATGAATAGTAAAACACAGATATGTTATTTTGTGTGAGAGTAACCTTTTATTTTGTCAATACATTTACTTTGTATTAAATTTTGATTTACTATATGAGACACCAACAAGAGAGCTGATAAACGTAGTATTATTTTAATCTGTTCACGGTAAAGCGAGCACTTTTTAAGGCCCTTCTAAATACTTCCTTTCATCCAATTTCCATCTTCCTGCTGCTTTTTAATATAAACATTGCAATGTGACCAATAAAAACAGTGTATACATTCCCTGCCCCAAAAATTTAATGCATGAGGCTGCAATACGATATATTTATTATTGGTTTATGCCTGTTGGGAGGGTCTTAAAAAGCGCTTACTTTGCCATGAGCAGCCTATTGCAGAGACCAAAAAATAGTAAACGAAGAAATAGGTTTCCTACAGATGAAATCGACCGCCTCCTTGGCGAATGCGCATCGGGAATGGGTCAGATTATAAAGTTACCTAATATATGTATACACATTCATATTCCACACATTGCCTAAGTGATACATTTTCGTAGTCAACAATTTTACTACGGTCAGCGTTGACACATTACTTAGAATATATCGAACATTCTGTAGGTTGTTACTTATTTCACACAAATTAAATGAATGGACATTATCAGTGAAACATAAATGTGCTGTCAGTACTGCTACATGTGCCAAGCGCAGTAAAACGCGCAGTAGATACGCAATAAAGCTCTGAAAGAGGTTTGGAAGTTAGGGGAGTAGTGTGCGGAGGGCCATTACATTCACTATTTGCTAGGTGAACGTATGGTAGGAAAGAAAAGAAGGTTAGAATATGCATGTGTACGCCACAAGTATAGGTTGGACGTAGTTTGAGTTAGAGGGTGTCAAACGTAGCTTGTACGTGTCTATATGCACCTTAATAATTTTGCAACATTTAGCTTACCACAAAAGAAACTGAGGACATCTGGATCACCGTAAATAACATGCACAGAAGAAACTTGCATACATTCTCAGCACTTCATATAAAATACAACATGTGAAATCTGAATAATTAATATATGAATTAAATGAAAAATAAATAAATTCAGACCAAATGTGTTATGCGATTCAACAAGATGTAAAATTCAGATGTGAAATATTTATTAAACTTCAAATTTGTGTAAGAAAAATCGCTTTACTCAAAAATCAAATTAAACGTATGTTGATGACCAAAATTGAAGTACCACCATCCAGTATAGAGTTAAATAGAATAAGGAAATAAAAACAAATTAAAAGATAAAAAATAAAATATGACTATAGTGCTGCTGTAAAATTAACTGACAACTGACTTGAAATTAAATTCATAAATAAAAAATAGTTCATAACGTGAAGTAGCTTTCTTCAATTTCTAACTGTTTAAGAAACTGACTAAGCTCCAAAGTAATTAGTTGAATTTACAGTTCTCACGATCCAAACTTTTACTTGAAAATGTCAATTTAAGTTTTAATTTCTTCAGAAGAATTACTCTTCACTTTCCCTCAAATAGTTAAACTCTGCTCAAATGAGATTACACTGAGTTTAATAGTTTTTAGATGTTAATGTGCTCCGTCGTTACTAGCTCATATGGGATATCAGGACTACTGATTATGCACAAGTTAAAGTTCAGAAAATCTCTAGTTCTGTAAGTTAATCTTCTTCTGAAAATACTATAAGTTCGTAGAAATAGATTACAAGTGAAGTCTTTCACATAGGTCTGCACCCAGACTCTCAAACTCTTTGGCGTCACCTGTATTCTGTTGCGTCGCTAACGTGGCTGACATGGTGCCTGGCGTCTAGAGATCGATGTCCTGGCGTCTCCAACAAAACTCACTAATACGATTAGCTAGACACCTGCCATCAACCCTCCTCTATAATCGGCTGTGGCAGTGACCTAATAACTACTTCTGGGACTTATTACTAACTTATTCTTAGGTTGACGCTGGGGATTCCCTAAGATTGAAATCTCAGCGAAAATGCAATTAACAATTCCATGTTGAAAGTCCCACCCAGGAGCAAGCCTTCCGTCATCTCCATTCAAGACTAGCCAATAGCGGCCTACTTCCGACCAGACCTGGAAATAAAATAAACCAAAATTAGAAATATTTCTAATAAGAGAGTAAAGCAAATAATTAAGCTTTAAAAATCATAAAGTTATTACTGACAACAAAAATAAACATATAAACATAATATTACAATATTGAAATAACAATGTGTCAAAACTAAGAATACTGCATGAAAATTATCATAGAATATAGACATTAAGTGGACTGGTGGTTTACATAAAACATAAATTAAGTGATTTAAGAGTGTTACCATTACATATGAGAAATGTGAGAAAATTAATATTCAAATTACAATAGCGTGTGACATAAAATAAATAATACAATTCGAACACTTATATAGCTAATCTGCACGTACCAAACATAACATAGAAACATATGTTCTGTCGACCTATGGCAATAATTACTCTGTTTAGGATATATATGCTTGAGACTTTCACTTTCTATATTTATTAAATTCTTATATTTTACAATGAGAGTGTATGTCGGTCTTGTGTAGAATAATTATGAAAATTTTTTTTTGTGTTCTCACAACCATCTCTGTTTTTGTGATGAACTGGCAGAAGAAAGATGCATAGTCCAATCTTGAGGTTATTTAGACAACATATGCTCATTCGTAGTGGACGTACAGTAATTGCAATAGCCTTTTAAATATCGTTAAATTCTCACATCATCGAGCGCTGTAGCTTCTCAATAACACCTTATCCCAATACAAACACCACGTACGAAGACAACAGCTGATCTCCATAGACTATGTATACCACAGTCGAAGATATATTCACTGTAGTTAGTTATACACCCATATATTAATAAGCGAAAAAGAGCTCACCCCAAAACGTTCTAATCGCGTGAACAGGTAACACAGAATGACGAACGCACACACTCTGTGAGTCATCTGACTTGGCAACAGGGACTTTTGCAGCAGCATTCTGGCATCATTAAAATTAATAGGTCACGGTCCACAGTGATTGTTAGCAGTGGCCTGAAAGTTGTTTATTTGCAGAACAAAAAAAAAAAAAAGGTTCAAGTGTTAACTGGCTATTTTAAAGTACCTGAGAGTAATTATCACTCTTGTTATTTACTTGTCTTGAATCCGCGTTTTGTTCAGAGGCAAAATGTTTGTTATACTGAATATTTTATTAGACACTATGTTACTGTGTTCAGATCTGTGTTCATTACTATTTATACAGTTCGCACAATATGTTATATGCAAAGTAATTTAGCACACAGCGATTACTATAACTATGAAGGCATTTTCAGATATTCCTTCACATTAAACACACACGCAACAATTTTATTTCTGTTTTAGTTTTACTTACCTAAATAAATATTACTGCAACACTACCATTTTTCAACGTAATGACTATAAGAATGTAGTTTTGAAACATATTAAAATTCACACTTTAAAGGTTTTCTAGTGTAATTATACCACGATCGCTAGGAAGTGTGTGACCTTCAACAATCTTGTAGTTTTCAGTCCATACGGATATCTAGTGACTATGTAGAGTCTAAATGGGCAAGCAGAAAGTTGTTAATATTACAACTGCCTCCTCGTTCTACTGTTTCGTGGGGTTTTACGTTTACAGGTTGTTCGGTGAAACTTGCGCGCTTTTGCAAATAAACAGTGCCCGTAACCGCATATAGTTTAATATGTACACCAGCTGATGTACTGCTGTAATGCTAGCCGCAGACTCACGTAAAAGGGTTCTTTGTTTTGCCATCGCATTATAACTGTCATGTTCCAAACCAATGGCCACTGAAAATCGATCCCTATAATTTGTGCAGGCCTACAACTAAACAAGAAGTGGCAGCGTAGAAACGCGTTAATTTTGCAAATAACTTAACAGTGTTGCTTGATAAACATACTTACTCAATATCATGATAAACATGCATATGTATACAAGTCACTTGACCTATAGTAACACCAATATTGCATGAGGCGAAAGACACAAGAAAGTGGGAAAGGCTCTCAACATTGTACTACGTTAATCGTGGGCAGTGTATAAATGGTGATACTCTAGCTGCTAAAGAATAGTTTTCCTGGACCGTAGTCGCAGCATTGTGTAAAGTTATTTGTCTCGAAAGTAAAAAGACAAAACGTCAAGGCAGTAGCCAACGAAATTCTCAATTTGTCACTATGCAGTGAATTCGATAAATTCTATGAAGATACGTTCAGTGACCACTACTTAAAACGGTATTTATTTCGTGATGTTAATATAGTATTACAACTGATAATTTCATCACGTAAATAATAATAAAATTATAGAAAAGTTTCATAACTTCACTTAGTGCGTTTAAAGGTTCGTAACTAAATTTCAAAACTTGTTACAGTACCACTGTAATTATGTTCTCAACAGATAGGCGGACGTTGCCTTGATTGTGGTTTTATATGCTAAGTATGTTACACTGTTGCACCCGTTTAAAAAGGTGCAGTTTAGTTATTCGTGAAACCAACCAATGCATAAGTATTATAAGACTAAACCCAGTAAATCAATTCCATAATTTAAGTAATACATTAAAAATTACTACTTAATAGTATTTTATTCTGACAAGTAATTTCTATGCTGCATTAAAAGGTCGTTAATATTTATTAGCATCCAATTTTAAAACAGGTCTTTAAATTAATATTGGAATACACAACCATATTCATACAATACTTTCCTGTGGAGTGTATTCGGTTCTACATATCATTCTAACTACTGTTTCTTAACATGAAATTCAAACTGCATTCCAACTACTCCTGTTCATGAAACATGTCCTCCCATAGTACATCATGTGTATATATTGTGGAGTCTAATGTGGAATCATGTTGATTGTCTTCCATAATGCGTTTCAGTTATGGCTACAGATGTTCTATCATATTATTCAGATCTGGTGACCAAGGAGGTCAACGCAAATATTACATGCCTTGTTGGTTCCGAAGCCATCTCTAAACTGGTTTTCTTGAATACCATTTTCTATATCTACGACTATATTTCTCTAACATGCTATAACATTAAAGGGCTCGATGGTTTAATACACCGCTGGCCACTAAACTTGCAATACCATGAAGATCATGAGGCATCACAACCGAATATATTGGACAAGAATAGCCATCATACACGGGTGACATGTTTATACTTGCAGCCCGATACTACGTATGGATTGTAGGAAATCAGTACTTTGTGCCCCACTTCCCACCCCTCTCAGACAGAATTAACTGCTGCTACACCCACGTGGCTTCGATGTGTGCCCAAAGTTCATCCGATGTAGTGGCGGGAATCCTGTCACAACCCACTCATCGTTTGACCATGGACCACACGTTTTAGATTAACAAGAGATCCGGTGAACACGCAGGCCAGGAAAGCAATGTTACATGTTGGTCATCCAGCAGCCGTAGGACGATGTTTGCCACATGAGATCGCGCATTGTCCTATTCGTACATGTCCCTAAGTTGACCCTGAGGTAAGGGGAAGACAACAGGTTACAACACCTCCGCAATATAACGGTTGCTGGTCAGTGTACCAGTGATGTGGACTAGGCACGAGCGGGACTGGAATACAATGTCACCCTACGTCATTATTCCAGGTGCCAGGTCGGTATGACTATGCATTATGTAGGACTCGATCAGCCGTGCACCACGGTGCTACGAGAGCTTAACTCGCTGGTGAAGACTACGGCAAGTTATTCGTTAGTCCATGTCCGACGTTTCAGGCACCATTGCAGCCGCAGGCACCTACAGTATGTGAGAATTCAGTGGCAGCCGCAGTAATGTGCGCCTGGGCATAAGGTGTCAATGGTCAAGACGGCGACAACTGTGCGTGAGAACACAGATTGGTGTACCAGACACATGACATCCCGAGCGAGAGTGCTTGATGTAACTGTATGGTCTGTAATCGTCATGAGTTCCAGATGTCTACCCTGGCGTTTGTTGGTGTGACGGGGCCGTTATGGTTTCCTGCACATCGCTCAGCCCGTCCCTCCTCGACCAGTGATCTCATATCTGCTTCGCTGTAGTTACACCTCTTCCAATCCGAGGACCAATATCGCATTTGGATAATCCACAATCTTGATAGATTAAGATTCTTCCGCAGTCAAAAGCGGAAACATGTTTGTGAGGTCGCCGTGTTCTCCGAACCTACATACTGATTCGTTTTTGCACACAAACACACTTGTATACTGCTTCACAGCGTGGTGCCACTCGGCGAACAACTAATTACACCATTGTTCTACCCTATGCTACGCAGTCTCCCAATCTCGGATCAATACGTTGCGTCCTTCGTGATGAATTTCGAAAGGCCAGCAGTGTACTAAGCGTTATGTGTACTTACTGATTACCTTTGTAGTATTCCAGTAAGTAGAATTATTTGGGGAAGCCTGCACAAGGGGTAAGGGGATCGGATCATCAGAGATGTTCCTGCTCTGCCATTTTGGTCGCCTAGCTGTCATTTTAGATGTAGCTGACCGTGACCTTGATCATTAACCTTGACCAAGACCTTTGACCTCGACCCCGGTGAACATTGACCTTGAAAACCCATCAATTACAAAATATTTCAAAAACATCTAAAACAATGTAAATCATTTTTAAGAAATCCAAAATATATACAAAAACTTGTGAAATATTACTTCTATCTTTATTTATTTAAGAATTATTAAAACATTACATCAAAACTATTAAAACACATTTCCGGAAGTCCACAAGTACCACGCTCAGCAGATGACTGAATCCCTCCACCCCCACTCACCGTGCGAGGTAGCGCAGTAGTAACTCACTGGACTCGCATTCGGGAGGACCCGGCCATCCTGATTTCGGTTTTCCATGGTTTACCGAAATCACTCCAGGCGAATTCTGGGATTGTTCCGTAACAAAGGCCATGGCCGACTCCTTCCCCAATCCTTCCTGTGCAATTTGTTCCGCCTCTAATGACCTCGCTGTCGACGATACGTTAAGCCAACTACCTAACCACCTACCACCCCCAGACTCCTCACCTATACCCATCCAGTTGTATGCGGTCATCTTGGTTTTTCGTTGGTTTTTGTTTATGCATTGCTGAAGGCTGCCATCTTGGATTTTCATCTGTACTTTGTTTACACATTGCTGGAAGCCACCATATTGGATTTAATATGTTTACATTTACATCACCTATGCGGTGCTAGTGTATAAATTATCGATTTAGCCACCAGGTGGCGGCCATAATTAATTATGTTTTAAAATATAGGTGCTGCTGATGGCGCCCTCCGTATTGGATTCTATTTTCAATGTTTAGGTAGTGCTATGTTCTCGGTTATGCCGCCAGGTGAGCGATGGCACAGGTTCCCTCCATCTCCACCCACATTTTTCATTGGCAAATTACTTAACTTCATTCAACCCCCGCCACCACCACCCTTGGTTCTCATTGGCTAATTAATCGTGTGTTTTCGGAAACCTTCGTTCCGATGAATCAGCGATCATTCAGCACGGACTATTGTTTTCCCCTAAAAAAAAAAAACTCGTATTTCATATGAAAACATTCCCAACATATTAAAGGTGTCCCTAATCATATAGTATTCTGTGAGTGATTGGAATATGCCAAGAACCGGCGATTCACAATCCGTGCCCCATCGGAACGAATGTCCTTGACCTTAACAAACAGCGCTGCTGAGCGCCGTTTCGACAGCTCGTCGAGATGTGTGCCATAAGACGTCATGTGTGCAAAAATCAATCTTTTCTGTGCTCCGTGCAACTCAGAAGCCCTACGACTATGGAGTTATGAAAATCCATGGTACATTTAACAAATATTATGTGTTTAATACCATCCTTGACTCAGAGATAAAACACGTTTAAAAATAGCAATTCCTTGTATTGTATTTGCTATGCTGAAGAAGAATATTGTGTGATGTGTGCATAAATACATGTATTTTGTTTTAAAACTAAATGTTTTGTATTTCGAGTTATGTAATGCTCACGCAAGTTTACAAAACACTCTTGGTAAAGGAAAAACATACATTTGATATATTTAGTATATCAGTTTTATTATAATTTAAAGAAATTAAATAATATTCAATAAGACTCTAGCCATCATGAGAGTGTGTGTGTGTCTATATATATATATATATATATATATATATATATATATACACACACACACACACACACACACATGTGTATGAACTTAATTATTTTTAGATTTAACAGATATAAATTAAGGATTAGGGGTAACAAAAACACTTTGGAAATGGAAATTGTCTCGAATATTATCTTTATACCTGATGTGTAGCAGCGGCAGAGACGTCGGCAGGAGTCAGTCGGCAGAAGTCAGTCAGCAGACGTCAATCTATCCATCAATCCTTCGCATGTGGAGCGATTGTGAAGTATGTGGAACAATTGTGGAGCATACGAAGCGATTGTGAAAATGTAGAGCATGTAGAGCGATTGTGGGGCATGTGGTGCTGATTATGGTGTGTGTGGGTCACAAGTTAAAATAAAGTTCACTTATTTTAAAGTAAAGTTATGTAGTCTTTTTCCAAAGCTGAAATTTGTATTATTTATTTAATAATATTGCTTTAAAATGTATATATTTATACATGTATACTTACATGTATATATAGATATATACATACATGTATATATGCATACACATATGTATATATACATACATATATATACATAACTGTACACATGAATATATACATATATAGGTCCCACAGTATAGTTAGTAGCATACTAAGTAAATTGTTTTTGCAGTTTCCAATCAAATTGCCTGGCACCATAAGTGGGTACCCAACAAGCTTCGCCATCTCTTGAAAAAATATTTTGCACTTTCTTTTCAACAAGGCAGCACACACAATCAGTATCAGAGGAAGGAATCGAACATGACCTATGTTAAATAACCATCTAAGTGTATTCCTCGAGTGATTTCAAGAAACCATGGAAAAAAACTCAAATCAGGATGCATTGACTGAGAACTGAACCTGGGTCCTCCCGTATGCACATATGGTGTTTTATCATTGCAGTGTCTCGTTATGTTTCATAGAATCAGGAATGTTACCCCACAGATGCTGGGTCATACAATACATATGTATGCATTTCGCCTCGCAAACATTTATGTGGATGTCATTTCTGGTCTCACTGCCATCGAATTCTGATTCTGAGACATTGGATACCTAAGTGTGTAAACCGAAAAATTCGGCATGAACTGCTCAACATTGTCAAACTTCCCTTAATTGCACAAATACAGCTAGCAGCTGGTAATCCGTCGCAGGTCTGGGATATGTGCCATATTTCACAGAAACCAATAACAGATTAAAAATGCTGTGAGCTTGAAAAAATGTGATCTTTTTGTCTCGATGCACCAATTCCCTCACTATGGACTATGTGGAAAAGCATTCGCCTGTTTTGATGTTTTTTTAAAACAGTTATTTCTCTTTAGGAGTTTTCATAAGGCTGATGATTTCTACTGGCATTGCATCAAAGCCCATTTTTGGCAACGAGCTGTATGTTAAGCGTTGCTGGTAATATGGTGATAACAATGAGTTAATTTGCTGGTGAAACATATTTTTCCTCCCATTCTTCGAATTTAACACTTACGACTTTTTTCCTTGCGAATAATGGTGTATCTGGCAATGACTCGTGATATCAAAGTACTCTTGGTGGATAGAGAAACCAGATCTTTTTCAAACTTATTGGCATATTAAGGCATGCAAAACTGTGCTGCTGAAGTAGAATATGCATGGTGTAATTTTCCCTTAGCATGTTTATTGGTCATAGATACTGTAAAATGCATGATTAGGGTTGTGCATATTAATGGTGAACAGTTCTGTTGAAGTTCGATGCCTATGTTATGAATTTAACAACTAAATCTTATGTGGTTCGGAAATTACAGTCAACTATGCTTATAAGTAGACATGGGGTATACCTGGACTTGCGACCCTTCTCATCGTCGTCCTGTGTTATGAAGTTGACAATTGTATCTCATGGGGTTCGAAAATTACAGTTAACTATGCTTATATGTTAGGTCTGGTGAGCGTGTAAACCGATGCTGGTATTCGGTACCGCATTATGGTGCTAGGTCAACAGATCCCGAAAGGAATGACAGATCATGAGACACGGCACCCGCCAGGACACTAGGTGTAAGAGTCCCAACACCCTGGCATCATATTGACAGAGCTGGAGGTTGGGATCCAAGATGGCCACCATGGGCATGAAGTAAAATAGAAAATTTTTGGGGGGAAAATGGGTAATTTGTCCTGTATGGCGTCATCAAAGATGGTGGTTGCCTAGTTCCCTTGCCCGCAGCTCCAAGTGCCTATTAGATTACCCGTTTGTATACTACTACATGTAAAGCTTTACTTGAAGATATGCATCAAAATGCAGTACATAGTGGTTACTACATTAGAAATATAATTGTATACAGCTTTTCAACGTTCTCATTACTTTCACTGATGCCAAATCGGTTGGAAATTTTCTGAGAAATGCTATATAAGCATTATATTTGAGGTAGTGCTGTCTTCTAAAATGGCTACAAATATAGACATATCTACTGGTACCAGCAAACGTCTGTGCATGCGAGTCCAATCTTATTCCATAGACTGCGGCTCGGCACGGTCCGGTCTCTAGCTGAGCGACAAGATTTCATCCCGGCAGTATTCATGCGGACATAAAAATATTCGGTATTTTGTCTTGAGTAACAGCACATGCAAAACCGGACACGGAGACTGTTTGCTGGCGACAACAGGTAGCAGTGCTATTGTGACAGTGTGTGCTGGAGGATTTCTTTACCATCTGCGTGTATTGTTCGATATAATACAATTGCTTTTATGTTATTGAGTGCAATTTTTCTGTTCAAATATTAAATAGTATCGAATGAAAATCACGTTGTATAAAAGTAACAACAATGGAGGTGGAATACTTTCTGTGGTTTGATGCATCAACAGATTACTTGTTCGTTTTCCACATTTTCATAAATCTTTCACCAATAAAATGGGGGCGAGTGGAGAATATAAATATTTGATCTGGAGGTTTACAGCGCGGCATACGAAAAAATCTCAATACGAATATATTACTCAAGACAACATTTGTTTACAAAATTTGCAAACATTGAGAGGCTTGAGGCATAATACTAAGCCAACTTGAACACATTTTACAGCATAGCAGTTTTACTTCTAAAAAAAAACCAAAACATGTAAATATTATCACACAATGTCGTACATAGCTGTCAACTATCTAGTCAGTGCCGAATGTAATTTTGTAACATATCCACAGTTGTTGGCACGATATTTATGATGACATAGAATTCTTGAATTGTGTATTTTGTCGAAATCATCAATCACGATACGGAGCAGCGAGGACATTAATTTTAATAATGAACAACGAATTTAAAAAAATGCAACTATAATAATGTTATATTAAAAGATAAAATAATATTTAGTACAATAACTGCTAGACAGTGACACAAAATAGAACTGAGAAAAAGATAAAGATATATATTTGCTTTCAATTTTTTATTCCAAAGAAAATAGTGATGTATGAAGGTTAAGCTAAACTATAAAAACTTTGTCTGCAGTTTCTGCATTTAATTTAGCGCAAATATATGCAAGCGAATACCAACCAATGCGGCAATGAATTATAGGTACAATGTGGAAAAAGTAATTAATATTGTCACACTTTCTCTCTCTAGAAATTAAGTGGGCTATACCAAGTTCGTTAAGGAATGGAGGTCTTAATCAAATAAAAGAATTAATTATAATTTCCTTGTTTTATTTACAATAACTACAGCCAAATTCTCTAAACTCAAATTCTCACAATAAATTGAAGTCACTTGCTGTTCATAATTGACACAAATTAATAAAATTTATAATTAGGACAAATTAATCAATGAAATTAAATGATTAAAGATCAGTCCCAATATACAGTGTTTCAACCTATTCAATTATTTGATAATTTATGTTTCCATATTTGACCATTCGAATATTTACAATAAAATCACTATTACACTTCCATTCAGTCCCACCTCAGTTCAGTTCATGTCCCGCCAGTCGTAATGTTCTAGAGTCCTCCAAGCACCCACACGCACAGTAGGCTTCACTTGTCGGTATCACACCCTCTCGTCCATTCAAGCCACGAACATCTCACTCGCCGTCGTCCCGCAATCTCCAGTCGTCGTCCACACTCCACTTCGCTTGCGCACACTCGCCAGATGGCCTCCGTCAAAGACTGCCGGCTGCTGGTTTGCGGCAGTATATATAGGTCTTAGGCCACCACCTAGAATCTTCCCAACTCGCGTAATACGTCGCGGAGGGCTGAGGCACCAGCCAGTCTCACCAGAACATTCTTGCATCATCGCCAAACGTATCGGAAACTCTAGCAGCCGAGAGGAGGTCTGTGACGCCAGCAAGTCTCGCCACTGTCGGCATTCGCGGGATTCCCAGAAGAGGAGCAGATAGCCACTAGCGCATCTCGTTCCAGGAAGAGGGGAGGGCGAGCAGGGTCTCCGATTATGGCACGGGGCAGCGGAGTCGGCGCCAGCTGCAGCACGTAACAAAATATTACTTAAATTGTAACTTATTAATTATCTCCAATGAAATAAGCTGCTTTTTGTTCACTTAAAGGAAGTTCTTATAACCACTGACAGTGTTCTGGTTGACCTTTTGGCTGCCCACTGTGGCGCAGTCGGTTGAGTGTTGAGTCCCGGGTAGAGCAAGGGTGTGATTTATGCTTGCCCGTAGAAGTAAACCTTTCATGGGAAATGTCAGTACAATGGGAAAAATACGAGAAAAAAGTTGTCACGGAATTAAAAACATTAGTGCTGTAACTCTGGAATTGTGTGTGAATTTTATGCTACTTTTACAAGTAAAACCTTGAAAACTTGAAACTAAAATAATACATGCCTTTTCTTGTAATAAATTAACTAACCTACTAAGTGGTCTTGCAATATATAGATATTTAACATTACAGTCAAGCTTGTATTTCAGTCATATTTGTAAATAGAAAATCTAAGTTAATATATAACATACTTTCAAACATATATTTATTTATACCACAAATATAATACAAAGATAATTATCTTTTATATTATATTTAAATAAATACGTTCCAGCTAGAAATCGAACCTACTACTTCTTGAGCAAATACGTGTGGGCTTAACTTCAACACCAACAAATTAATTTACTTATTACTGTAGCCTAAAAATATCGTTAGTTTCGAATCTATTTGTGTAATAATTTGACAGGCATATAATTTTAAACAGTTAATGTTTTAGTTTTTAATGAATTTCAAATAGGATTACACATTTGCACAATCTTTGTTTCACTATCGAGAAAATATTTTCTCTTAATGAACATTGCATTTGGAATAACATTTACTGGCATAAATTATAGACAAACGTATATTACGGTCTGTTAAGTTAGTACAAATAACTGTATCATAAATGCTACAGAAATATTTTTATATTTGTTACACCGTCTGCTGAAGCCAGCATTATTTGGAAAAACATATTTACAGGTGGCATTAAGTTTGCACGTGAATCGGGATTCCAGATAAAAATACATAAACCGACAAGATACGTAACACCTTTTTATATAAACTCGAAATGTTTGCTGCGATTTTCGTGAGCTTTTTAGTTTGAACACCTAGGCGTATGTAGACCACGATTTCACATAAACTACCATTTAGCACGGCAAAGAAGGCTTACACACAGATTAATTGGGTGGAATTTGAGAAGTAGTTGAACGTTATGCTTTAGATTGTAATTTGATTATTTTATTTCTTATTTTATAAACACAGAGTGTATGGATTCTTTATAGTGCGGGTCAGTCCACTATGAGTAAAAACGCTCATTTTCGCGACTTTGTGCAAATAAAGATATAAAACATTTTCTATGGTTTCAAAAGAAAAGTACTGGCCTGAAATTACTGTTTTTTTATACTTTGATAAACTGTACGTATACATTAATTCACGTGTAATTGCACCGGGTGTTAAAAAACTAAGTAGTATTCCAGCTGTATATTTTATATGTGGTTTTATTCAAATAGAATGGTCAAGTGCAAATTTTTAACACCGAGGATAAATTTCCTGTGCCTCTGCGAACGTCCTTCGTCCTATATTGCCTTGCATATACCTACCTGAGCCCACCGTAACTGATGTTTGTGGAATAGTCGATAGTACAATAGCCGATAGTACGGCCAGACCTACGTGCGCATCTCTTCCACCCCCCCCCCCCCACACCTTGTTGACCCTTTTAATACGCTCCGCCCGCTCAGACATGCACATACGTCTGCCGGCTACAGCAGATAATACGAAACCTACGTAAGGATTTGATTTGGCAGGGTAGAGATTGGCCTGGTTAGAAAGGACGTGACTTTTCATGCAGACAGCAGCTACTTGCAAGATAAACATTCTTGATGTGCGCATACAATAATTACATCTGCAACATGCACCGATTGTTTAATTAATGTTTAGTGGACTTATTTACTGATTAATAAAACCATATATTCCGCCAAAGTGTGATATTCGATTTTCGCAAATGCGTACGACAGCAGGCAATTATTTCTGAGTATCGTTAATAAAAGACAAATATTATAACTACTTAACGTCTTACATAGAATAGGGTATATTTTAATTATTAAAAGAGGAATAATGTATTTCTCTTTTACAGTTATCTGTCATAATAGTCATTTCACATACGTTTACTGTTTCATTGTTTGAAGCATAAATGTTGCTTACATACCTCGAGACAAGCTATATTGCACAATACTGTAGCTCAGCTCAACTTTATGATTGGTTTTCTTTTTGCTAAGTGTCACCTGCTTGCACGACTCACGAACGTTTAGTGTGGAGCTCATGAGAGATAATTCCGCTAAAATATTGCAGGACAAGCTATGTCGCACAACACTGTCGCTTAACACGCCTTTACGACTGGTTTTCTTTCCGCTGGTTACTTGCATGAATCGCAAACGTTTAGTGTGGAGCTCATGTGAGATAATTCCGCTAAAATATTCCAGGACAAGCTATGTTGCTCAACACTGTCGCTTAACACGCATTTACGGCTGGTTTTGTTTCCGCTGGTTACTTGCATGAATCGCAAACGTTTAGTGTGGAGCTCATGTGAGATAATTCCGCTAAAATACTCCAGGACAAGCTATGTTGCGCAACACTGTCGCTTAACACGCATTTACGGCTGGTTTTGTTTCCGCTGGTTGCTTGCATGAATCGCAAACGTTTAGTGTGGAGCTCATGTGAGATAATTCCGCTAAAATATTCCAGGATAAGCTATGTTGCACATCACTGTAGCTCAGCTCACCTTTAATATTGGTTGTTTATTCCACTAAGTGTTACCTGTTTGCGCATACGACACGGACTTCCATTGAGGAGTTTGTGTGAGATATTGGGTTTTTGCATAAACTTAGTAAATCGCAGGACGAGTTACTTCTTCCAATTAAATGCACTATATTCACTTGGAGAAACCGATGTCAGGATGATGCTTCACTAGAAGCTAAAGAGATTCTTGGCGCAGTTAAAACGCTGAACGATTGGCCGGATAGTAATGTTAGCTGGTTGCCTAAGAGCCTAGGCGATACGTCTTGTCAAAAGCCGAAGATTCCCGAAGGGGACTTTAACTTTTTCCGTCGCACATTTATTCCGACGGGAAGTATTTTCACATTGAACTTCTTTGTACTGGCGTAGAGAAGTGTGACGTCAGTACGACGAACTACTTTCAAGATGAATGGTTAAGTGATCCCAACAGTTTGTGTCGGAGAAATGTGTTTTTTTTTTCGCATACTGGATTTGATAAAAAGACAACTATAATCTCGTTTCAATAATTTGTGTGAAACTTAGGTGTGCCAGAACTTAAGTCTGCAAAATATAAATAAGCGAGTGAAGAGCGTTCATTTTCCAATCTTAAAATGGACTCCTAACAATTTCACGTTTCACTTGACTTATGCACGAATAAAACCATAAGTCCCATGGGAATGTTAATTTTACATACGGCAGAACACAAGATGAGCTCAAAAGTAGGTAATAAGTAGGTAATTCAAAAGTGCTCAATTAACCGTGAAAAGATTATATCTAAGTTGCTCTATGGGTCAAAAAACAGTAACAGGATTATCACTTATTTCTATGAGAACTGATATATAACTTTGCCGAGCTCAAATTTGGAATAAATGTTTATATCTACATATATATGTACGAATGCAGAAACGAGATAAGTATTTGGCATATTATTTAGAGTTGCGTATTTCTAATATGTGGAATTCAAGGGCGTAGCCAAGAATTTACTTCGCTGGGAGGGGGGGGGGGGGGGAGGATTAAAAATGTTTATATTTGAATAATATTGAAGGCAAGTAATGGGAAAAATTGTTGGAAAATTATTTACAATCAATGGGCTGAAAATACAGAGACAGAACTACAAATGCTTTAAACCTCCTTCATAACCAAGGGAAATAAATTTATTCCATTAAAAAATAATAATAAAATTTAAAGTTTTAAAGATTTAGGCTTTATTTCAAGATTATATAAACAGAGATAATATACAGAGATACAGCTACTTAATGCTATAACCATGTTTCAGATTTAAGTTGGATTACAAGTGTTTTGTATTTTAAAAAATATATATAAAGTGACAGATGTTTGGCTAAAAAAAAAAAAAAACTATTTTCTACCAATAAGCTAATATTAAAAAAATTACACCACAAAATGTTATAAAACTCCTTTGTGTTCAAGAAAGACAGCAAATGTCTTATATTTCATTTTTTTTAAAAGTTAGATAATCAATAGACTAACATACTAAGATAAACATATTAAATTATATTAACGTCATTCATGTTTGAGAGTGATTACAAAGTTCTTATATTTGTAAAAATAAAATTTATAATATTACATTTTATTAGCTTTAAAAAATTATTTACGATTAGCGAGGTAATAAACAGAAATGTAAATAGCCTATTATATATATTTGAAAAAGTTATCATTTTACATGTTTATAGTCCCCTAAGCTGTTTACAATCATGTGGGATAATATTCAGAGATGGAAGAATCACTAAATGTTACAAACCTCCTTCATGCTTAAGGGGAATAATATAAGTAATATATTTGAATAAATAAAATATAATTTCGCATATTTTTAGCTAAACAAATTATTTACAACAAATGGGCTAACACATAGAGATAGAACTACAAAATGTTTATTAATCTCCTACTTTATGGTAGCAGTGCATTGGAGATATCTGAAAGGTTCAAACTCTTTTATATGTTATATAAATGAACCGAGAGAAAATCCAATTGAATATGAGAAGTTATAAATAGGAAAATTGGATACAATTATTTACAATTTAACATATTCAAATTGAAAAGAATTAAGTTCTAAGACTTCTAAGTGTGAAGTTTTTATGGACCACTCATTACAGGAGGAAGTCTAATCTGCGCATGCCACTTGCAGTCCCACCCAGCCGAGAAAACCTTTGTGGGCCGTCTTCCTATCTCCAGAAACACTCGACGCCCCACTTGACCCTGAGAGGACAATGGTTGGCAGAAAGGGAAGCAATCTAAGTGACACCATCTGGCATCTGAGAAGTGTACAATTCAGCTTGCTTACACAATAGAGCACTAAGACACTGGATTAATCAAGAGTATCTTGCAATTTATCATTAAAGGGTGTGTATATATATATATATATATATATATATATATATATACACGTATAACTTATATAATATTTAACCTTTTTATTAAATTGGATATTTTATATTTGAATATTTTATTTCCGTTTCGGGGGGGGGGGTGTATCCCGATATCCCCCTCCCCTGGCTATGCCCCTGATGTGGATTGTAGTGATTAATACATAAAATAATATTATATATTGATAAGATATAAATATAAGTTAGTTAAGAATGTCTGGATGGGACCCTTATAAAAGATAGCCAAAGTCATGCAAGTTTCTACGATACTACAATACACTAGTCGGGAGACATGGGGAGATTCACTCGCTTGTCGATACACCTACTACTAAAACAGCAACAGTGGTTGAGAGCTATAAATACAGGCCCAGCTCAAACAAAAACACAGCGGCCCGCTCAATGCTTTCGCGAGTTATGGGAATTATGGCTCGTGGTCTCGTAACAGGCATTTCAGGGACGTATGAGAGATCGGCGGGTGCAAGTTCCTAGGTATGCTTCTGTGTGGCTTGTTAGCTTTCCCCTCAACACTTACAAGAAGTAGCTTTATTTTAGATCTTCTATGGAGGTGATCGCTCATAACATCACAGTATGTGGTGTTGATGGGAAGTAACATTAACATATTAATGGGACAAATTCGTGATACTGTTTATTATTATATTTGTGTATTAAATTAACTATGAGATGAGTCTCTGATAGAAAATATTCTCCTTGAATAACGATAAGCCTAAATGCTGGTTTATTATGTGATGTTGTGATTCATTATTACCAAAATGTAAAGAGAACACATTTATCAAGAGAGGCTAGATGTTATTCGTTGGCTAAAATTCAAAACTATATATTAATTATGATTTGTAAATAGAAAATATGTGGTTCCGTTTGCACGATCGGCTATTATTACATAATTCTTAAGCCATAACTTTTAAAATATAAATCCACACGTTTTAAGAAGTTCATGGAATTAACTCAAAATTTCCACTTTTTTTATTGTAAAAATAAGGCATTCAAGCTAGTTCTGTGCATCTAACGAGACAATACTAAACACCAGGCACTGGCTGAACCGATAAAACAAAATTACCCCTGAATTACAGCATAAGTTATCACTGTGTACTCTATATATAGGTATTATTTGAATATAATACACGAATAAGCTATACATTTAAAATGCTCAAAGACAGGGGGAAATTCTTGTATACATTAGAAGGTACATATAATAAAAAATAGATTTAGAAATGAGGAACAATGGTGTACTGATTATGTCAGGAAGTGTAGGCTTATCCTAAATACGTAAATGCGTATACAAGATATTACGCTTCCTTTAACATAATTCCAAAAATATATATATAAATAAATAAATAGCACACCAAAGTAAAAGTTCGCAAAATAAAAATTTGTCTAGAATACTGAAGAAATCAACCTGTTATTTTCACAACACAAACAGCTCTGTTTAGTAACACGCCGTTATTTTCCAAGCTACATATATGAATTAACTAGAAAATAAGAAATTAACCACAATCGGCCCAATCAGTAGCAAATATATATTTGAAACCAACTGTGTATTTTTAGGATGTGGTTACTAAAAGCAAGAACATTAGATAAAAATATAAATTACAGATAGCGCAAAAAATACTTGACATATTTACGTCTCGCTGTTGGTGGCTTTTCCAACTTGGCGAATAAATATGATCTGAGCCACTACGTTCTGAAACCGAAGCAGGCAAGACTGCTCCAAATCAGCCAATTTGATTGCAGATCTGTTTATACTGTTCCACTTGCATTAGCAACATTTTACTGATCATTTTAGTCACTGTTATGCACTGATTAAACAAGAACTTGAACTAACTCGTAGTGAACTGCACTATCCTCGCAGTCAAATGTCAGTCCATACCACGGACTCACCAGCAGATAGCTGCGCATCAACTTGAGATTCAGTCAAACAACTCTACAAACTGAAATAATCGATTCAGATTTATAGTATAGCAAGCCATTATCGTTCGGTCACGTCTGAGAGGACAGTTGGCTTCTAAAGGAAGTGGCGGCCAAAGGATACTTGATTGGTTCCTCGTGGACGTAGGACAGAAGTGTGGAGTCCAACCTAAAGAGGAATGGGTACGTCTCCAATAATTGGCTTCGCGAGTATCTTGGACAATGTAGTATGGGTCTGGCTGCCTGCGGCCGCCGGGAAATATTCCTTACCTACAGCGAAATTGATTGATTTTTTAATTGGTGATGTTTTATATTAACATGAAAAATACTAACTATCGCAGAAAAAACAACATAAAACAAAAGTTACAATGACACGACACACCAGTCAATTTACAAACTCTTCTGTTATAGGCTACATGGAGTGAATAAACCAATGAGAGGAAAAAACTGGAGTAACTGCGAAACTGATCTGGCAAATTCGTGTCTAGGCCCTTATAGGCTATTCACGATATTATAAGCACTTTTGAGAGTCCTGCTGTGTATTCTTCCGCATTATGTAAGATTAGCATTGTCATGGGCGTCATTACTTTATTCATGCGTCGGTCAAGTGAAATGGAATAATTAGAAAAGTAAATATGTTTCTAATCTGCACACAGATAAATAAGATGAATACTGTCTCGTATCAAAATTAGTTGGTAACCCTGGCGGTGAGTACCAAACTGCCAAGGTATTATAATATAAAATATGAAGTTGCTTACTTCAACAAGGTATTTGTTCCAAAGCTATCTCTCTAAAATATAATTGTTTATATATTATTCTCAGCTAACTGTCTAAACTTAAATCCACACTTTAAAGTTATTTTCCAGCAAAGTTTTATTTTCCTGTATTCCTCTTCTCATACCTCAGATTATGATTTTATTTTACTCTATGGTTAAGTTTACAACAGGTCACATTACCAGCATACAAGGACCAATAGGATCGCAAGTTGCATCGCCTCGCACGAGAAAAATAGGACATGCTCTATAGTAGAAGAGCATAGTTTTTCTGGTGCAGGATATATGGTCGGGATCCGGGATCTAGCCGCCATCATGGATTCTGTACTTCCTGCTATATAATTCCAGTCACGCGTCCGCCATATTGGATTACGCCATGTTGCTAGCCAGTACGCCACCATCTTGGATCGTCATGTTGTTAGCCTGTACGCCGCCATCTTATTACTCAAATTCGTTCGACTGCCCTATTGGTAACCAGTATGTCATTTTTTCATGCTCTTGCAATACGAAGGTTTTTCCGTGCCCACACTTTTTCTCTCTTTTGCATTCTTTCTCTCTTTCTTTATGTTCTCTCCAATTCGTTCATTTGTTTACATCAGCTGTTACTGGAGGCCACCATCTTGGTAGGTGACGACTATCTTGGTAGGTGACCACCATCTTGGTAGACATCACCCATCCGCCAGATTGGAAGCTAGTGACCATGACCTTGATTGACCTTGAAATTAAAAACCACAGAAAAAATACATAAAAGTCAACAAGTATAATACTTTACAGACTACTACCACCATATTAGATGCATACGATTCTGACCTTGACCCCATTACCTTGAATGACCTTGAAAACAAAAAAACTGCAGATGAAATACATTCTATTCAACAAGCATATTATATTACTTATTACTATGGTAAATTTATCGATTTCACTGCCAAGCGAACTGTTAGCACTTATAGTTAGAGGCATGAAAAAAACCTACAATTTTCCGTCATATTTTTTAAATATATTTTTTTCAATCAATGATATAGCTAAATGCATGATGCACGACTTTGACTGCATGCTTAATTGATTAAATATTCTAGATACCTATAGTTGTTATTAAATACTTCAAGGCCAACAGGAGGATACGACATGCTAAAATAAAGAAAAAGGAAATTATAATAGTAATTTATTACTAATATTTTGTAAATACATTTTCAGAATATGCTGCGAATACTGACTATATATTTACTGAAGATCCCAACAAACTTGTTGATAGACTCGAATATTTACTTGACTTTCATAAGCACGGGGATTTCTCGAACATGAAAAGGTGGTTTCGATGTTTGAAGAACTTAAGGACCTGGGTTATATCAGACGATGTGATGAACTGCTTTCTTCTGAAAATGAATTTATAAAATAATATTAATAAATTACTATTAATTTTTTTCTTTATTTTAGCATGCCATATCCTCCTGTTGGCCTTTAAGTATTTAATAACCACTATAGGTATCTAGAATATTTAATAAATTAAGCATGTAGTCAAAGGCATGCATCATGCATGTAACTATACCATTGATTGGAAAAAAATATTTAGAAAAAAATATGATGGAAAATTGAAAGTTTTTAAATGTCTCTAACTATAAGTGCTGACAATTCGCTTGGCAGTGAAATCGAGAAATTTGCCGTAATAGCAAGTAATATAATATGCTTGTTGAATACTATGCCTTTCATCTGTAGTTTTTTGGTTTTCAAGGTCATTCAAAGTAATGGGGTCAAGGTCAGAATCGTATGCATCTAATATGGTGGTAGTAGTCTGTAATGTATTATGCTGGTTGACTTTTATGTATTTTTTCTGTAGTTTTTGATTTCAATGCCAATCAAGGTCATGGAGTCAAGGTCATGGTCATTGGCTTCCAATTTGACGGATGGGTAATGTCTACTAAATGGTGGTTGCCTACCAAGATAGTCGTCACCTACAAAGATGGCGGTCACCTACCAAGATGGTGGCCTCCAGTAACAAATATGGCGGCCTCTAGTAATAGCTGATGTAAACAAATGAACAAATGGCGAGATAGTAAAGAAAGAAAGAGAGAAAGAATGCAAAAGAGAGAAAAAGTGGGAGCACTCGTAGAAAACCCTCGGAATGCAAGAGCATGAAAAAATGACATGGTGGTTACCAATATGGCAGTCAAACGAATTTGAGTAATAAAATGGTGGCGCACTGGCTAACAATATGGCGGTCCAAGATGGCGGCATATTGACTACAAAGGTGGCGGCGTACTGGCTAGCAATAGTGTGGAATACAATATGGTGGACGCGTGACCGGAATGATAGAGCAGGAACTACAAAATCCAAGATGACGGCCAGATCCCGGATCCTGATCCTGTATCCTGCACCAGAAAAACTATGCTCTACTACTCTCTATCTCATTTCGTGCAAGATATGCCTTGCACACGAACTTGTGCAAGAAATTCTCGTGCAAGGTCGGCATCTCGCCATGTTTGGCACTCATCTTGCTTCGTGTGAAACTTGCTTAACACTTTTTATTTGACGTTAAGATACGGAACTACTTTCCAATCCATCGTTACCAACTTAACTGGGCGCATGTCGCTCAGGGAACCCGTTAAAATATATGCAGGTAGGAGCAGTGACTTTTTTCTACGCTTGATTTTAAAAGTGCTCACTTTATCGGGAACAGGCTTTACTTGTAAGTGGCGTCACGCGATGTTACACGTGAGAGCGACACGCTCCTCAACGTGTGTTCCAGTACGCGTAGTTTGTAAAACAAATTGTTCACGTCAACGAGTTTGCCTGCAAAATCGAGGGCCTATTTTGTAAGTTGCGCTTTGTCGTCTTCGAAGCTTAGAAATTACCAAAACCAAATTACTAAATCGCCGCCGTATTTGGTTACTGACCTTGACATGTAATCTGTACAAGTGGCTCAAGTTATTGAAACAAAAAAAAATTGCGTATCAGGCTTGTGGGAACTATTTTGTAAAGTAAATCACAGAAATATTCATTAAATATGTCTTATTGTGTAGTAACTGTTTAGCATTGGGTTTTTCTTAAGTTATTTTATTACTCTTGTTTTTAATGAGAAAATGTGTTTTTTCAACAATACGAAGTTCCTATACAGAATTAATTGTTTTCTGTTTTAAAATTACAATGTCGCTTTTTGAATCAAACCTTTGAAAAATCATCCCATATATGATGTGTTTGGTCGTTTCATATTTATGTCGTGTATCACGAGCGTTTTATACTTGAGTTAACGTTAAAGTCCCTTATTTTTGGATAAATTGAACTTTTACTCATATTTTATCTTTAAATTATAATATTTGATTCATGATTGATATGAATAAAAAAAGTTAGATAATAGGTGTGTTGGTAATGTCTAGTAAGAAATAGTTCTTATGCGAAATTGTATTGCACTGAGTGAGCACGAATGCTGTGAGTTGTCCCTTCTGTGCTATCTTTTAGACTTGGCTAAACTTTCTTTTCCCGAGGCGGAGGAATATCCTGGAAGTAGAACTTTAGCAGGGCTTCAGAAAAGTGCGAAGTAATCGTGAACGTCCTATGCTAGAGCCACCTGTTATTCGCGAAATGATTTCAAGACTTCTTGTTCTCCAAAACACTAAAGATTAGATACACTTTCGTGATTGGATACTTCTAAATGTCAAGCGTCTTCGGTGTCTGTCCGCGAATCACCAGCAGTCACTGTCAGCGTTACTTAATTCTGATTCGCCATGTCACGTACACAACTGTCTCCCCACAAAGACACGTGGCCAGTAATCAAAGAAAATCCACAAGTCTAGCTTACGCGTAAATATCTTAGTTAAAACAAGTGGCTACCTATACTAAACATCTTAGTTAAAACACGTGGCTCTGCCTATACTAAATAGTTGAATGACTTGATGTCCGAATCTAAATAATGGCCTCGACAACAAACATATTTCTTTAATGAAGCCAGCTTACATGTATTACTATCCTTCTTACTGAGCTATGGGCTATTCGCAGTAAAGGAATCACTCTTTAAGGCCCTTCTCTGTTTTACTTATCGGCCAATTTTTGTCTTTTTGTGTCTTGTTGGTAACAAAATTGCCATGTATCTAATAAATGTACACATTTAACACTTTCAAAAGTAAACATCTGAGGCTACAGTAAAATACATGTAAAGAATGTTCACGATAAAGTAATCACTTTTGAATTCAACATTAGACAAAAGTCACTGCTCCGACCTACATATATTTAACGGGCGCACTGAGTGACATGAGCCCAGTCAAGTTGGCAGGGAAGTAGTTCCGTATATTACCTTCGAATAAAAGTGTTAGGTGAACATTTGTAATAAATTAAATTATTTCTGTCACATGCTGGTTTCTAATGCATCGAAGTGTAAAAATGACCAGATTTGTGACATATTCACTTTTCCCATGATTCCACAGATTCACCTGACCGACGCATGAATAAAGTGATGAGGCACATGGCAACGTTAATTTTACACAAGGCGGAAGAATACACAACGTACATACAATTAGATCTTAAGCAAGACTTTCGAAAGTGCTCATTTTACCATGACCGGCCTATAAACGTTATCCGCTAGTCATGTTCACATTTGTACTGTGAAGTTTCTTCACTGTTCGTTTATCTTGTTTTGATAAAGCTGTTTCTAGTCACTCAATTTGTTTTGCTACGTTAAATATATAATTAGGAAATATTTTCTTGCCACTATATACTAACCTCTTTTACGATGGCCATTAATGCATCCGTTATACTCTTATTTTTCAATTAAAAAAAATAAAAATAAAAACAATTCTTCACATGTTCGCTGGTACTTTGAGCGTGAAAATATGTTTGTAATTACATACATCTAGGCATTAAAATGAGTGGCCCTGCTCATTAATACGGTTAATAATAGCGCACGTAAAACTTTAACACCAAAAATATGGCGGGTTAAACGGATTTCAGACCTGTCGCGCCCGCGATGCCGATAAATGAGGCATATCTTCTATTCGGGCGATTTTCGTCGCGTTGAGGTCACGGAAGTCTCGATCCTGATTGGCTGGAAAATTATTTAATTCGCGTCGCGCCCATCGTGTTGCGTCAGTCGCGGTATTGTGATTCCAAAGGCGGCGCTGGTCAACGGGAAAGAGAGAGAGAGAGAGAGAGAGAGAGAGAGAGAGAGAGAGAGAGAGAGAGAGAGAGCGGGACGGAACATGCGCGCACCCACCGGAGAAAAGAAATGGACTGTTCCACTCGGCGCGGCAAGGTGCCGCGCTTCCAGCCCGCTTGCACTACACCGAGCCTTCGAGCAGAGAACGAACGCGGCGTAAGTCAAGCCCCAACGCTAACGCTAAACTGTCTTTTTTTTTTTTTACGCGAATACATCTTTAAATTTGCAACCATAGTTTGTCATTGCAGCTCCGAACCTATCGTCTACTTTCAAAATTCAGTTACACCTCTCGATTATTAAAGGATCAAAGAATATGGTACGTTGAGTGAGGACTGCGAAGCATCGCGCACCTTGGAAAGGGGGGGGGGGGGGGTAATTTCGAGTTCGTTTCGCCGCGTCTCATAACTTCCGCGTAGTGTAATTTTTGACTAGGAGAATCTACGACGCTCGTTTAAGTTTTAATCGACAGATCTCGTCAAGATCAATCGATTGCGTGTATAGAAACATTTGTGTGGAGAATGGTTATGGTGAACGTAAAATAAACATAAAGGCGTCCGAGAACGTCAACGTATAGAAGTATTCACGCAAAACAAACAGCCGTGTCCCCAACACAGCCACGCCCCATCTTTTCTTTAAGACTTGATCACACATGTCGTGTTCATGTACTGGCTTCTACCTTATTTCACTTGTTCAGGGATACTTATTTGGAAACTACAATTATACACATGCCTCGCTGGCTGTAGAACGAACATAGATACTGAACTTTCCTTTGGTAACTATGACGCAATTAGTGCAGCATTATTTTGAACTTATGAATAGATTCTTGCCATTTCATAATTTCCGAGTAAGGTGCGGATGACATTTGGGGACTACATGTGAAGGCATTTGCAAAATGTAAACTTGCTGAAATAATAATTTTTTATTGATTTCATTGAAAAGAAACGTATGGCATATAATGGAACATTAACATGGCGTATGAGATTCCGCGTATGATTATATATATATAATCATGCCTGTATTCACATTGGAGTTAAGAAAGGCTCATGTTAAAGTTGTAAACCTAATGCAGTGCTACCAAATATGCTACGTCTGACGTTTGATAAAAGGCTAGCGTGTTGGCCTACACATGAGGCTTATATTGGCATTTTGATGTTGTTATATATAAAATATTTTCCATTACATGCCAATAATAACACCGTCTCTCACAGAAACTGACGCCAATTTGCATCGAAATGTTTCCTTTAATTGCAGAGTTTTTCGAAATGTTAAATATGTTAGTCATTCAAATCCACACTAACGAGTGGCCGCGGTGGCTAAGCGGTTAGCCTGCTCGCCTCCCACCATGGCGAACTGGGTTCAATCCCCAGCCGGGCCACTCCCTGATTGTCGTATGTGGGAATCGTGCCGAACAATGCCGCTGGTCGGCGGGTTTTCTCGGGGATCTACTGTTTCCCCAGCCCTTTCATTCTGGCGCTACTCCATTCTCACCTCAATCACCCTTATCGACTCTCAAGACCTCACTCTTAAGAGCCGCCCAAATTTCTTCACTCACTAACTCACACTAACGAAAAAAGTTTGTTGCAATCTTTTCACACTAAGCAATCAAGTCAAAAGTTGCTAGAAATAAAAACGGATTCATAAAACAAAAAGAAAATCGTCCCTCGAACCTGATTGGTCAAAATTAAATTAACTTCACATTATACTATAGTTGGGTCAACTTCTTGCTTGGAAAATTTAACTTTGTGTCACTATTAAGTCATCGTGAATACACTCATGAACAATCTATACATGAACATAACGTAAACACAAAGTTAATGCAACTAGTTCTTTGTTAACTTTAATATGAATCAAGTTTAGGTGTCAAAACGACTTTGCTTGAACTCGGAGTTCGCACACTATTTACTTAAATATGTATTTGCTTTGAAATTGTAGCAAACTTACTATGAACAAGTAAATGCAACTAGGATATAGGATATTCCAGTTACCTTTTTCAAAAAATAAAAAGTAAACACGGGTGTGTTTGGAAGCCAAGCGCATACGCATGCGCTATTGTTTGAACACGTGACTTCGACAGTTCTGCTAACAATTCGACAGCCAATGATGGAGGGGCATGGGTGGGGGAAATGTGCAAAGATTGAAAAATACGTCCATAATGTCTCATGTTTGAACTCGAGTTCTCCGCGACCTAGTTGGCTACAAGGAAGAGAAAGTTGACAACCGAGATTGAGATGTCTACGTGACCTAGGAATGGGAAATGTTTACTAGCAAGTGAATTGAACAGCAGTGTATAAAAAATGCACGCTTACAGCAAAAACTACTGAATGTCACCACTAACAATCTGTTTTCTTATGAGAAGTAATCACACTTTGTGAAAGTTGTTTTGCACGCCTTCATTTCAAAGGCTTGTTTTCACGTTGCTTCGATTAAAAGTAGCGTTAACAATTAGAATATTTACAAAACTGCAACATTGCAAATTTTCGGGTTTATATTTACATTCAGGCATAGACATTATTATTTTAATTTTATATATAATTAAAAAGTACTACTTGTTCATGTTACTTTCTTTTGATATATATCCAAATAAAATTTTAATATAAGAGTTAACAGTATAATATTTGATTTATTTCAATATTTATTTCCGTAGGGATTCATTTGTTTTAGACAGTATTCAGTAATAAAGTTTTTTATTTTTCATCTCTTCCTAGAGGGTATAAAGTAATACAATTTTTATTAAACATAAAACTATCCTGTTTATCTCTCGTCTCGTCATTGGTGATTGGCTGAGAAATGTGTCATGGTGAGACGACAGCCAATCAGAGGACATGAGGCTACATAAGTAAGGCTGGTCAAAATTAGAACAAAATCTTCCTTTAGAATTAATTCTCACCACATACATGATGAACGTGTCGTTGATGATATGAATATTTTAATGATTTACTATAATTAAATAGTTGCAAGATTTTTTTGTAATATGAAGAAATGATAATTGTGTTTAAGAAGAAATAATTTTATTGTGTTTGAGAAGATGAGAAAATAATTTTATGAATAATTTGTTGAATATACTGAAGAAGAGTTTATTAAAAAAAAAAAAAAAAATTATTTGCAAAGCTGATAATGTTGGCGTTTATGATTTAATTGAAAATGGTGCCCAACGCGTCAGAGAAATTATTTTTAATTGTACTGAAATGTAACAAATTATGATAAACGACTGCAGTGAACTCTACAAAATTCCTCCCAATAAAATTTAGATACAAAAGTTGCAAGCATGAAGAAAAGACTATGTTATTAATTGAATTTTTCAAATGAACTTTCACAAACTAATCAGTAATTATAACTACATAGAATTCTATTTTATGTCCTATTTACATTACTATTATAATTATAAATAAAAAACTTGTAGTATTTCTGCCAAATAACTAATGCTTGAAAAAGGGTTGTTGTTCAAGATATAGAGCTACGGTTTCAAATTCTCACCTGCTTAACAACACCATAGTTAAACAACCGGAAACCACAGTGCTGCACTCTGGTACAGAGTTCAGATAGGCTATGCTGCTCAACTTGGCAAACATGGCTGTGGTGCCTGGCTGTGGCAGAGCACCTCTGTACCTCGAGCTACTTTCCATGTTTGAGACACATAAGTAAAGGATACATAAGGATGACACCAACATGCACAACAGGAGCCTCATCTCCCCTACAAGCAAAGCAATGAACTGGCTTGCAGACTTGTCATCCGTCGGCATGCATGCGACTGTGAGATTTTAAGCCAAGACCCACAGTTTTTATTTTGGTGAACAAATGAGTATTATAAGTTAACCGTCGGGCCCAATACTAGTTTGGGATGAATTTCGGTAGGATATTATGAAATACATAAGTCTAAAATGTTATTGACGTGAACACGTCTTTAGATTTGCAACCACAGTGGGAGGCAATCCAGAAAATCCGATGATAAAATCGTTGGATACAGTTTGTCACTGCAGCTCCGAATCTGTCGTCTACATTCAAAATTCAATTACACCACTCGATTGGCAAAGGATCAAAGAATATGTTACGTTAAGTGAGGACTGCTAATCATAGCTCAGGGTGGGGGGGGGGGATGCAATTTTGAGTTCATTTCGCAGCGTCTCATAACTTCCGCGTAGTATGATTTTTGACTAGGACAAGCTACGACTCTCGTTTGAGTTTCAATCAACAGTTCTCATCGAGATCAATCGATTTAGGGTATAAAACATTTGTGTGGCGTGGTTATAGTGAAATCGTATGCGTTTAATGTAAAAAATTAAGAAAACTTACCACAATGTCGGCCTATACTCGTCAAAATGCCAAGTCGAAGTACAGAAATCGTATACGGTTGGAAAGAGCATCTCAAAAGCAATCCAGTGATATCCATAAAACCCCATATGATCGAGTGAAGCGGTGCCGGGAACGCAAACAAAACGTCATGGCGTCCGAGCGCGTCAACGTAGACGTATTCACGCAAAACAAACAGCCGTGTCCCCAACACAGCCAAACACAATTTTTTTCGTATGGTTATAGCACTTCTTATTAAAATATTTGTTTTACACCGAGAAAATCTCCTTGCTATTCATGACAACAGCATGGTTTAGTGCCAAACTATTTTATTTTTCAATTTATTTATCTAATCAATGTGCGCTTTTCATTTGCAGTTATTTACCTTCTAGAAGAATATGCCTAAAAGTGGAAACATGTGATTAGGGTTGAGTCGCGACTTTTCGGTCCCAGAACAGGTAGGGCTGCACATTGACACTGAATAAATTGAGAGAGAGTGGGAGAGTGAGATATTGAAATACTTAACCATGTTTAATTTTTAAGTGTGAAAATAAGCTTTACAATATTCTGGGGTTGTGTGAAAGTGACTTTTTGTTCCACAAAACAAAAAAGAAAAATATCTTGTTGAATTTCATGAAATTGAAACGAAGATTAAAAATAATTTTATGAGAACACAGTTTTAACAAATGTTTAAACGAAAATCTGAAAATTTCATCAAGTTTGCCTAGCCTAGTGTCATTAATGGCCATAGTGCATAACAATATGCTCCTAAATATTTCCTTAAAATAGGCCTGTATGTAAAAAACTAATAGACATGAGTGGATTGCGTATGGAAGAAATACATGTTGTAATAAAATTCTTGAATAAAAAAAAATAGCTTTTGTCAACATTTCAATTCAAGTTTCAAGTAAATATTTCAGTAACATTTTAGTTATAAACATAGACAAATGGTCAAAGAACAAAATTTTTCATTTTTATTCACCTAAACGGACATTTCACAAACACAAATTATTCTGTGAACTTCAAATTTTCATTTCGCTTAGATTTTCATTAAGTAATTCGATTTTTAGTGAAACCGAAAATAAAATATCTAACTTTTCTTTATCGCTTCAGTATACAGGATTATTCAAGAAGGATGGCGCTTGTATAAATCAGCTTTACTATTGCAACATCATAAAAAAATGATCCTGTATTAAAATAATTTTTTCTCAAAAGCTTTTGTTGATAAAAAAATTATTTTATCATGGCAATTTCCTTTCTCATTCCCTATTTTATGCTGTAAAATTTAACATCCATGCCATTTTATTTTATGAGTTTAAAACAAAGATATTTGCAACACTAAAAATAATAAAACTAATTTAATAAGTTAAAAATATTTTAAAATACTTTTCATCAAAATGAAATAACGCATTTTTTTTTTTTTCATTCGCATCCACTTATCATACACGTCACAGTTATAAAAAAAAAAAAAAAAAAAAAAACATGACTACAAACCTCTAATAACTTCAGTTGACACTTGAAGTAATCACCAACTTGACGACAGCGAAGCAATATAAGAGGCCGCGCCAGTTGTAAGGGCTGGCGGTGTTGCAGCCCAAGTGCGCGTGAGCAAACGCCTTCTAACTTACTCGTCCCTACACTAGCGCTGCCTGCCGCCACCCAGAGTAGCGTTCTACAACCTACAAGCACTGCCTACCGCCACCCAGCCTAGCGCTTTACAACCTACTAGCGCTGCCTGCCGCCGCCCAGCCTAGCGCTCTACAATCTACTAGCGTTGCCTGCCGCCGCCCAGCATTGCGCTCTACAACCTACTAAACACAGGTTCGTGTTGCTCACTCGAGGGGATCGGCCTACGATCGTTAGCAGAACAGAAAGCTCGAAGCAATCATAATAAGGTGTCCTTAAATTTAGAGTAGTTGCGACATTAAACATTTTTTTGTATTTCACAAATATTTCAGGGGGGTGAGGGGGAGGGCTGCAGCTCTGTAGCCCTACAGCAGGAACTACCACTTTTAGGGGTTTCACAGAGAAATCTATTGTTAAATACGATGCCTGAGGGGCGTATCTGAGTTCGTAAGATATGGAAATCCTAATAAAATAAAATAAGTAAACTTGATTTCTAATTTATTCACCCACCTATTATTTACAGCATTAAATTATCTGTCTCCACTATTACACTTTTTATTTAACGGTGAGTGCAATATTTAATTTCTGTTTCAAGTCTAATTAAAGTCCTTCTTAATTGTCTGTTTGGTAACAGTTAATTAACTCATACTCATCATTAACACATGTTTAGTCTATCTGTTGCCATAAATTGTAATGACTTTCAGTCACGCATATAGTCAAGCCTGCCAGCCTGCTAGCCTACCAGCCGCACTCTTCACTGCTTGATACTCGCAGTCGCAGACTCTGGTCACGTCTCTCGCTGCTAATCTTTTATCACTCGGAACTCGGCCACTCATTCATTCATCAACAACAACTCGGCTCGGAGGACTGTCACACTTTTACATCGTTCACCCTGACCATCTGGAACGTTCAACGTAACCCGAGTCATGCTGAAGAACGAGGTCGGTAATTCACAGCATTCCTCAAATAAACACAGAAATCAATACAACCAGGCTCAGCAGTGCGCACCGCAAAAATAATTATCGTGTCGGCTCGCTTTCTTTAGCAGATACTCGGCCACCGTCCTATCGCTCACTTGTTCATTCAAAACTATCCTTTGACTTGCAGCCACCACTATAGTATAACAGCTGCCCTTCACATCCACTCGTTCGCGCGGGATGTGAAGCAGCGAACGCGTAACTCTGTCTCCTCCTCAAGTCTGTTCGTCCCGAGCAGACACTGCAACATTCGGACCATCGTAAAGTGCCAGTTGATCGATGTGGACAACCTTCGGCTTCGCCCGAGGGCCTTGACGACAAATCCGAAAGACCGCATAATTGATCTTATTCAGAATCCTGTAATGACCTTCCCAACATTTTTGTAACTTCGGGTAGTACCATGTTCTCCACTGTGGATTGTACAGCCACACCATTTGTCCTTCTTGAAATACATCGCCTGTCATTCTCCTATCATACAGTGTCTTCATCCTGTCATTATTTATTCAGAGGTGCTGTCGAGCAAAATCTCTAATGCCAACAACTCTGTTACGTAATTCGCTGGCATAATCAGGGGCTGCAGCTTTCTCTTCTGTCGGTCTCGGCGAAACAGTAGGACACTGGGGAGGCATAGCTCCCTTCCAAACAGCATCTTTGATGGTGTTAAACTTGTGGATTTGTGAACTGTTGAGCGGCAAGAAAGAAGAAACAATGACACCTTAGAATCCCAGTCCTTTTTGTTTTCCGCCACAAAGTTTGACAGGTAGGCCCCAGGATTTTCGTCACCTCCTGGAAGACCGTAGCTTCAAAGTTTCTTCCCTGATCAGAATGGAGTTCTAGTGGCACCCCAACCCATGAGAAGATATGTTCTATAAGTGTGTCGGCCACAATTCGTGCTTCTTGGTTTGGAAGGGGGATGATCTCAGGCCACTTAGTAAAGTAATCTTGGGCCACCAGTAGATACCGATTACCTCTTTCTGTGACAGGCAAGGGACCCAGAATATCTACTGCCATGCTGTCAATGGAGCTCTAATATTGTATTTCTGGAAGTGATCTTGTTCTCTGGTCCTTGAGCCCTTCCTTGCAGTGCAGGTGTCCCAACATCCTCCAGACAATGAAGACAGTAGAATTTCAGTCTAACCCTGTAGAGGGTCTTATTAACACCAAAGTGCCCACTGGATGCCACGTTAAGCAGTCCCTTTAAGACTTCTGGAACCCTGAATTCTGGGAGGACAAACAGTAACCGTGTGTGTTTTCCATCAATATTTTTCCAGTTTCTGTAAAATACACCATTCTTCAGTATGAGGGAATTCCACTGAGACCAATATGCTTTGACTGCTGCGCTCAGACTAGATATCTATTCCCATTTTGGCCGACAGCCAGCCTCTTTCTTCTTTAATAATGGCTGCAAAGTTGGATCATTCAGCTCCAGGTAGGTGACCCATCACAAGATAAAGAACCTTGAATTCTTGTCCTCCGTACCTCCGGCGATTCACCACTCTTTTCTTCCTGGCATTCGCAATGACGACGAAATGGCTCACATGGCCTCTTAGAAAGTGTATCTGCATTGCTGTGAAGGTGTCCAGATATATGCTGTATTTCCCAGTCATATTCTTGAAGATGCTGTATCCACAAGGCTATTTGACCTTCGGGGTTCTTGAAATTCAGTAGCCATCGTACTGAAGCATGGTCGGTTCTTAGAATAAAATGTCTGCTGTAAAGGTAGGGGTGGAAGTGTTAAATTGCCTTCATAATGGTCAGAAGCTACATGTGTGTAACACAGTAATTCATCTCAGGCTTATCCAGTACCTTACTGGAACATTCTAGTGGCCATCTAGTGAACATCCCTGCCCATCTTGAACTTAAGATAACACAGCTCCAATGCCTACAACACTTGTATCAGTGTCCAAAATGAGTACAGGGGTTTAATGAAATCTCCTTTCCGCCTCAGTAAGTTCATGTAGTGGTTTGGCATTTGTAGCGAACCCAGTTACAAATCAATGATAGTAGACACATAATCCCAGAATACTCAGTAATTTAGTTTTGTCAGTTGTTGTCGGCCAATTTCTTATAGCTTTGGTTTTTTCGGGTGTTTAAATTCCACGGGCCAACACAACATGCCATAAGAAATTAATTTTCTTTTGGAACAGGTGTCACTTCTTAGGAACCACTTTCAAGTTGGTTGTGGCCACTTTCTGGAATACAGAGCCTAAGCATGATAGGTGCTCTTCAAATCTCCTTCCTATCACAACAATAGCATTTAGCTAAACCTGATAGATATCTAAAGGCAGGACATTTTCCACCAGGCGTTCAAAAGTGGCAGGGGTATTTGATAGCCCAAACAGCATAACTTTGAACTACCAGGTTCCTCTCCCTTGGACACAAAATGTAGCCTTCTCTTGGTCCTCTGGGTCCACCTCGCACTGCCAGTAGCCACTCTTCATGTCCAGAGTAGAAAACATTTGTGAACTTGCTAAGCTATTTAATGTGTAATCTATCCTTGGAAGTGGATAAGAGTCTTTCTTCATCACATTATTAAGCTGGTAATAATTTACACAAAACCTCAGTGAGCCATCTCTCTTCTTGACAAGTACAATGGGTGACGACCATTGACTAACCGATGATTCTATCACATACAACTCCTTCATTTCCTTCAGAATTCCCTCGACTGCTTCGTGCGAAGCTAGTGACGGTCATCTTGGTGGCCATAGGCATAGCGTGACTAAATTTTGAGGGGGCACATTACCTAAAGTATTTTATACTAAAACTACAAATTAAATGTGTGAATCTACAAGAACTTGCTTGGAAATGTTTAACTACTGCAATAATTCAGTATAACAGTTGGCTAGAAATTTCATTAAGCTTTTGTAAATGTTGAGTTCGATTTCGGCATAACATTGAAACTAATAAAGGCAGACACACATGTAGTAACAGAAGACATTCAAATGAGAAAATGGTCACTAACACAGTTGTAAAAGTCAGTGTTACTGTTGGGTAAAAGTAAATTAAACATAAAACACATTAAAAAGTTTTCATTGTGAATAAGAGATCAAATTGAGTTTGAAAAATAATATGGAATTTAAAAACTATTACTGAAGTTTATACAAGCATCAACAAATAACCAACATTATTTGAATTCGATTGCAGTGCAAACACATCATGTATTCAGTAAGATAAGATATACACATTAGGGACAGTTACAAATGTTTGGTAAAATAAACTTAACGTAAAATACTCTAAAAGTTTCTGCTCTTAATAGGAAATTAAAATGACAATCAATTTAAGCACTGTTACATTTGCTACAGTTGTTTAAAAGCCTATTATACTAACTCAGTCAAAATCATTTAAATTCGATTGAAGAATCTTGCTAATACATAGGATAAAATCTCATTAATGAAAGAGGCAGCATCATTTTAGTAAAGCATCATTCTCCTACCAGCAGATGCCGAAAACTTCTCAACAAGTCTGCCAAGTCCTTCAGTTTGCATTAATTTTTATGTAGCTTCTTGCTCGATGTCCACGAGTGCCAAACCACTGAGCCTGTCCTCTCCCATCGTACAACGAATGAGAGCTCTGCACTTGCTATAGTGACCGGCCATGACAATGCAATTTCAAATAACTGGAAGACATCAGGAGCATTTGTAGCAAGGTGATGTTGCAGGAACAAACATGCAAGTTCTACTAGAGTGAAACAGGGATTGGTGAAATTTAGCTGTGAGTATCTTCTGTAAAAACAAAGTTGTGGAAATAAACTTGAAATTATTTTATAAAATTTATGTATCTCTATGGTAACTGCTTCATTCAAAGGTTCTTTACATTTTAGGATGAGTTCAGAGCTATGTTTTATTTTGCTGTAGCCATTCTTTGAAAATCTAATTTCCAGATTAACTAGTTCTCCGTCCAAGCCTCAATAATAAATATTAATCTTGTATTCTTTTTTTGTAGTACATACATTCTGGTCACTAGTCCACACACAAATTAGTATTCGTGTGTATATATCAGAGTCGCAATGCACAAAGTTTCGTTTCATAGGTAACATTTTCTAGATTATTTTGAAGTTGTGGGGGCTCGTGCCCCCTCCCCCTGAGGTTACGCTTATGTTGGTGGTTACTTTATGGGCCCGGCATTTCCTGTATCTATGTAGTGGCAGGTCACATCTGTCCTTCCAAGATCATTTGGTCCCCACGAGAAGCCATTCCTATTTATTTGCAGTAGCTCTGAGACAGTCTTCTCCTATCACCAGATAAGATTTTCTTTCGTTCTTTCTAGAAGTTCCCCTAGTACTTCTGGTAACTAACATTCTATTTGTTCTACTCTAGAATCTTCTATAGTAATTGGAAATTCATGTGTGACCTACTTGCAAACACCTATCACAGCCACCTTCTCAAGACGAATGGCACTATCGGTACAAACTTATCATTCTAACTGGAAAACTTTCGGAACTAGAAGATATTAAATTACTTGCTACAAGGACTTTACCTGGCAGGACAACAATCCTCTCTGCTGGCTCAATCATACCCAAACGCCTGACAAATTTTCCTTGGCATTTGTCTGGAATGACAATTTCACTAGAAGTGGGCAGCACAGTGGGTTGACCATATACTACAGGCAGCTAATTGGGGAGGACAAATCACGTAGTGTAGACACCACCAACTCTGTACTGCCTACCCATAGCACAATAAGTCGAGTGTCGATACAGGACCCCAGTCTACATAGTACATCAGCCCCAAATGATTTTTATTCTATATTTATGCTATGTAAACATCGTACTCAATTCTAAGTTTACCAAGCCACAAGATGACTTTTCTCCTTACCGATAACTGGAGTGGTCTCGCCTGGTACTGCAGTCAAAAATCACCATTCCATACTGTCATCGGGTGATAGCTGGGGGAAGGCCCGAGGATGTCTGGTCTTACTACTGTTGTTCACCCCAGTGTCGACAACTCTCTGGAAAGGAACATCATTCAGGCTCCCCTCCACCAGTATAGCATTACTATCCTGTTTCACAGAGCGTACATGTAAGAACATTGGGGCCTTCCCTCCAGCATTCGCCTATCTTCGCCCCTCAAGATCGGTGTTTGTAAGTTTTCCTAGCGTGCTGTATTCTCACCTGCCTCTCGCTGCTGCTGTTGTGAGCAGTAGGCTCTCAGGTGCCCCGGCTGTCCACGTGATCAACACTCAGGCCTTTTGGTTGGGCGGCGAAGCTCTGCAGCATGGACCCTGGAAGCAATGTCTCTCATAAACATCTGCATCTCCTTCAGTGTCTTCATCATCTTCATTCAGCGTCACTGCCCATACCGGACGTCGGGGTGCGGCTCCTTGTCTTGCTGACTCCACTTTCCATGCTCGAGCCACGGCATCCTGCATGTTGTGGGAGGCAGCCAGACCTACCGCTTGTCGTACCTCTGGGTCGGCGATGGCATTGATGAAAAAGCCGACTGCGATGATGTCGCACGTCTACTCGGGACATCCCTCCAGAGATAACTCCTACAGTGGCTCCCCTGGTCGCTGGGTGCGGCTTCGCATATGTGCATGGTGGGCTTGTCATACGTACCAGTCATCGAAATGTAGCTCCAAGGCCGACACCAGTATGGGGTACTCTAGTCGATGCCGCTCTTGCAAAGACTGTAGTACACTCAGTGTGGGGCCTCTCAGTACAGCTGCGAGGTAGTAAGCCTGCTATTCTGTTGCCCAGCCATTTAGGGTAGCGACTATTTCAAACTGGTGTTGGTACTCCTGCCATGAATTTTGACCATTGTAAGGGGCTTGTTTAATTGATACATCCTTCCCCCACTCCTGGCTGCGCGGCACCGGTGCTGCAGAGCTGCTGACTATCGTCCGAGGTTGCTGTGTTAGTTACAACTTGCACGGCTTCCCCACTTTTGTCTGCTGCCAGTGTGGTGGTTGTGGAACTTCTTTGCTGAATAAATGCCTCCATCTGCTTCTCTCTGTCCTGATATTCTGTTTCATTTCATTTTCTATGCTGGCCATTCTTTCACACACACTGTCAACTACTTCAGTTACACAGTAAATTTTCTTGTTCACACAGTTAATTCCTGTATTTACTAAGTTCCCAATGGCTTCTATTTCCTATCTGCATGGTCTATTTTCCTTAACTCACTCACATTAGTTATTTGGCTATTTACATTGTCGTTTACTGTTTCTACTACACTACTAATTTTGCTATGAAGGTTATTTACACTTGTGCTCACTTGGCTACTTAGTCTCTCAATAAACGTTTGTAGTGCCTTCAGTTCTGCAGATATTTTTCTAGTTAACGTTCACTGCGATGGTTGTCCAAAACAGTTTTAAAATATCGGCCTACAATTGTTACAATTAATGTAGTAATTTAAATATCACTGATTATTGGCTATAACCTCAGTTATTTACAGTTAAATGCCTCCATTCCACGTCAGACACCAGTATTACATAGAACGCCCAAGAGGCATATCTGAGTTCCTGAGGGATGGAGGCCTTAACATAAATAAAAGAACTAATTTTGATTTCTAATTTATTCACACAGCTATTATTTACAGTATTTAATTAACTGTATCCACTATTACTCTTTTTATTTAACAGTGAGCACAATATTTAATGTTTATTTCAACTCTAATTAACGTCCTTCTTAATTGTCTCTGTTTGGTTATAGTCAACTCATACTCATCATTAACATGTGTTCAGTCTTTCCCTTGCCATAATTTGTAATGTCTTTCACTCACGCATCTAGTCCAATAGTCCAGCCTGCCAGCAGTACACTACACTGCTTGATACTCACAGTCACAGATTTCCCTTCCGCTGGTCACTTCTCTCGCTGCTCGTCTTGTATCACTCGGAACTCAGCCACACATTCACTCATCAACAACTCGGCTCGGAGGCCTGTTACACTTTTACATAGTTCACCCTGACCATCTGGAAGTTTCGACGCACTCCGAGTTGCACTGAGAGAACGAGACTGGTAATCCAGAGTATTCTTCAGATAAACACACAGAAATCAATACAACCAGGGTCAGCAACATGTGCTGCAAAATAATTAATGTGTCGACTCATTTTCTGTAACAGATACATGGCCATCGGCCTATCGCTCGCCTGTTGTTTCAAAAAAATCCTTTGACTTGCTGCCGCCACTGTCATATAACTGCTGTCCACTTCCACTCACTCGCATGGAAGACGAAGAAGCGGGTCCATAACATTATTATGAAATACTAGCTAGTGTGGAAATAAACACATGCCTACGACTGTTACCATATTTACCAAATAAGATACCTACTTTAATGCAACATTTTACTTGTTTTTTTGTGGGTGATATTAGGCTGGGTTTATAAATTATACAACACAAGAACGCAATGATGCAATGTAATAAAATTGTGATCGTTTATAAATATTGTACGATGCAGGATGTTACCAACAATGCAAAATTAAAACATAAAAACAATGAACACAAAAAATCCCTATAGTGCTTTTGAGTTATTATAGTTTACAATTTCCCCCAACATGTTTGTTCAGTATACGTACTTTTTATGTTTTTAACTTTTATAAGTTAATAGCATATAGTATTGAAATGCCTGAATAACGAATTGCTAAAAACACTTTTCAATATTCTTAGCAATCCATTGATAATATAATATTTTAATATGTAATTAAACTATTTATTATGACTGGATGCATAAATTCATTGTACAAACAAATGAAATATAAAGACAAATTGAAAACTTAAAAATCGTAGCCTTCTGTATGAGTGTAAAACAATTTCGCAATCCACCTCTGCTAATTCAGAAGGCATAAACAAACTATGATTGGCATCTTCGCATTTCTTGCAATCTTGCATTCTTTGCGTAGTTTATAAACCAGTCCTTTAAAAAGGCCATAAACCTTCTACTGTGAAAACAAGGTGACAGTAGTTAAAGTGCGGAAAATAACCTACCTTTGTGCCAGTTTCCAGGCTGTACTATCCATCTCCCTGTCCTTGGAGAAGTCGGTTTGGCAGGGGAAGTAGTGGCAGCAGATCACGAAAGGCTGAGACTTGTGAATTACAACTAAGGATGGGCCAAACAGTTACTTTCGTGTAATGTGTTCCATCGTTCCAGTTCCAAACAAGTAACACGTTCCAGGAACATGTTATTTTTGTAACATGTTACTGTAAAACATTTCTCACCTGTCCAGACGTTTCGCAATATAACGATTACGTTATTCAGTGTTCCATGGCTTAGCGTTCCAAGGAATGTTTGAGCATGCACACTGTTGCAAACAAAGACGTTCCGAAAAGGAACTTCTACCCATGCGCACACTCACAGTTGCTAGCCGAAACGTGAATGAAACTTGTGCTGGTACGACCAATCAGAACAGAGCAGTCTGTATTGTTGGCAGGAAACTTTTATTTACAGTAATATATGTATAAATAATATTAAAAGGCGTATGTGTGCACACGTTTACGATTATATTTTGACGCCGTCGGGTGACACACGAGACGAACGGTGGCACAACAAACTTACCGAAGATGGGCGCCAGCGGTGTTACCCAGTCACTGCACTGTTAAGACTCAGGGTTCTCAGGGATGCTGTGGGTTCTGTGTGTCTCACCCGAGCGTAATTACAAAACGCTTTTCATTACTAAACATCTTTACTAAACTTTTATCACTGAAAAATGGCGAGAGGTTGCTGTCACTACAAGAAAATACTTTAAGCACTGTGATACCTGCTTTTATTCTGTCAACCATACAAAATCATGCCAAAGTTAACCTTATGAAACTCGGACGTGCCTAGCTAACTCTGTTTGGGTGCTCCCCAGCCTGCAATTAATCTAGTGCACTCCTAGATGGATGACTTCTCTGTGGTGTTGGAAAACACAATCTTCACAAGGAAAGGGGTCGACGGCCGCTAGGGTGGACTGCCGATTTTTCCTGAAGACAGGGCACAGAAAATTATGAAATGAACAAACATGTCTGATTATTTGGCATCACTAACGCGGACTCGTCGGGGCTCGTCTTGCCACACTTGGTTAGTGAAGTGACGGGCTCTACACATAGCCGGCTAGGACGGAAATAATATCACCGTACACTTTACATGAATGGCACAAATACACTTGAAATAAGATGGGACACGACATGGATGGTCACAATAAACACGCAGATGCGTGAAAGCAAACTTAGAAGGTGCGGATGCCGCTGGCTATGATTTGTAGTGGACCACGTGGTGCAGATGAAATTTCAATCCTTCTCCGTAAAATTGGCAAATTCTGTTCAGACAAATTGTTATTATGAATGGGAAAAATATCCTGGGAATTTTGACGTTGCTAGGCTTTCAGCATGACTGATTGTGGGAAAATCAAACTTGGAACAGACAGCGTGGTCATACATACAAAGTATCAATTACATGAAAATTACACGGAACCCTGAATGAAACAATACATAAAACCATTAGATAAATTATGGCGCCCATGATTTTACACAAATAAACTCTCAAAGTGCATGGATGGCGCGAACATTGATTTGGCGGCTATCAATCACGTGGTCGCAAGTGATGCGGCTGTAAAGCAATTTAAACATAAAATTACCCTGGAATACATACATGAACATAAAGCCCTTAAAATTGCACGCAGCAATTATACAGAAATTACACTGAAATGCCTTTAACATTGGTGGATGGCACCTGATTCAAAGTTATGCGGGCCGTATGACATCTTTCTCCTCCTTCCCCTAATTTACATTTTAAACAGCCACAAGGGCACACATTATTCAGTTAAGCAGAAGCATAACGCTTGGAAATGTCTGGCAAAACGTACGCAAAGCAAAGGTTAACCGGTATACTAAAGTGAAACTATTGTAATCTACATTAGTGCATAAAATTTGTAGTGCATACGTGACAGCATCTTACGTCAGCTCTCCTCGGTGGATTGCCTAGAGGCAGGGGTCGCGCAGACCTACAATGGCTGCCTACGGGGTTCACACAAGCGGAAGTGCTATGTACGCCAAGCAAATCTTTGATGTTTGAAAATAAATGGCACATAAATAATTAAAATATTGATTTACATTTTATATTTGAATTGTGAATTTTCTGTATTCATTAAATGTGTTTTATGATGGCGTTCACGTCGGAATAATAATGTTCTTAATCTTCGTGCCGCGCACATTTTAAATTCATAACCAAACATAGTATTATATTAGCAAACATACATTTTAAACATTTAAACACTTGAAAACCCTTAAAATAAACAAGAGACGTACTTTTACACTTCAAGTAAATATTCCGTTATGGAAAGTTCAGGTTACGGCCTCTTTGCGCATGCCCACATGTCACATGAGTGTTGAGCGCAGTCATGGTCTTAACATGGCTGGCTGTTAGCAGGCGTCAATTTGTTCAGATAAATAAGCTTCTCTGATATGTAGGCTTTGAAGTATGATTTGTTTAAAATATTGTTTTGATATACGAGGTTAGGTTAGTAACAAAATTAAACAAAGCTAGATATTCCAAAAAGTTTACGCATGCGCAGTAGTCAGTCGTTGAGGCAATTCAAGATGTTCCAAAAATAATGGTATAAACAATGGAACGTGTTACTTGTGTAACGTGTTACCAAATTGTAACGGGTTTTTAAAACCGTTACGTTAAATAATGCCCATCTCTACTTACAAATACAACCATCAGCTGTAACACACTATCTGATTAGGCATGTCTGTCTTAATCATTGTATGTAGTGAATGCTCAGTGCAACAGTAACACAGTTTTAGTTTATTTAGTTGTGTCATGTGTTATGTATTAGGCTTATACTGAAGGTCATAGAAAAAATATCAGGGAGGCAAAATTTAGAGGCTGTGGAGAAGGTAAAGTGGCTAAATGCCCCCTACCTCCAAACAAAAATATCTACATCTAATACCTACTTCCTGCAATATTGTCACCAGGAGATTGGGAAAAGTACTACCTTGTCCTAATGTCTGATTAAGGATGGAATGTTTAAAATTATATGACCTGAAATGTTTTAATTTTGTTTCAACCACATTAAATTATTTCTAGGCATAAGATAAACAAATTTATGTTTATAATAATTTCATTGTGTCACTTGATTTATGGAATTCTAGTTTCCATTTGTGTAGGAAGGACGCACAATAGGCTGAAAGACGAAACTAGCCTGACCTTTCTAAATGGCTCAGTTAATTGCAATCAAGCTAGACCTGATGCTTGTTTAAATTTGCTGTAAACACTAATGTCTACCAAGCAACTGCATTAGCTTTTACCACAACATGTAAGTACAATACACAATGAGAAATAATACGTTTAATGTCAAAGAAAAATATTTAACAGTGAATGAACAGGAACAAAACTGAAATTAACATTAATAAACACATCTTTGAACATTAAACTCAAGGAGATAACTTTCATCAGTCCTAAATATAGTTTTAAAGGTACAATGTTGAATCTACAACTAAACGATAGGAAGATAAATTGTGAAGTGTTCAAGAGAACACAAACCATCAAAAATTTCTAGATTTTGTGATGAAATTACATACAATAAGTAATGAATTCCAAACTTAACAATGTTCCTAATTTTTACAATCGCCCTGTACATTTGACCAGTCTTTTTAAGTTCTGTCATTTTTATACTAAACTTTTTAATGACTGACATGTACTATTTCTTAACATATGAGATCTCAAAAAATATATATTACTTCCAGAAATGCTACTTAATGTGTAGAGTAAATAATGCACACACTCTTTCATAACAAAACAAAACTGATATCCACAGCTCTTCAAATACAGCACAAAATGTGTCTCTTGTTATCAGTGGTAACATTGAATAGCATTACATTTCAGACTGCCACACATTTTGAATTGGTGCAGTTATATTAACTTATAAGTAAGAAGATATACCCAACTACTGTACATAAATATTTTCTGAACATTAAATTTAGAGTACAGTATTTACAATAAATACACAATAATGAATTCACACTTGGTATATTGATAGTATCATTGTGAAAAACACTGCCTCGAGAAGGAGGAAAGTGCTTCTGATAAAGTGTGGGACAAGCTATGATTTCACAGGCACTTTGGTAATATCAACAAATACTATTTACAAACAATATACTCTTTGGTAAAGAAGAAAAATGCCACTTTTGCAACGAACAAAACCAGTCTCAAAAATTTTAGACCCAAGTATTCATGCTGTTGCTTTTTGTCACAATGCACTATCAGCCGAAACCACGTCTCACTGTATTTTAACACAGAAAAGTTTTGACATTAATTTTTTTCTCAGTGAAAAATTAAAAATCATAATCAAAAGATACCAAAAAAATTACACATTACAACCAAATTATTTCCCAAATAATTTTTAACTTAAAACATATTTCGCCATAAACAAACATACTTAGCATGTTTGAAAGTTATGGTAGTAGACTATACAAATATAATTAAGTTTATACATGACTATATACAGTAGTAACATCTGCAACACATAAATATTATCAGGAAAGTACATATAAGAAACTTACTTAACAACAAGCTGCTAGTATGATGACACAATGTTAGTTACTTCCAAACTCCATAACACCAGCTAATCTACAGTCACTCATCTATGTTACTTCTTTGAACATTCATCATTCTTCCATGCCCTGGTGTCCTGATGTTGAATGAACTGAAAAAAATGTTCTATCATCATGCAATAGACACAGGTTTCCTCTTGAATTAAAGTTTAAAGGAAACTAAATGTAAATCCACAAAATCAGGAAGGAAGTTCGTAATAAACACGAAGACAGTGACAACTAAAGGACCATATCATCAACATTTCCAGGATGATATTTTTTAACTTTATTGTTTTTTTTTTTTTTTCAATTGACTGCCATATTTAAAAACTGCAGTGGAGTGTAGGAATCTGTATCACCAAGTGAACAATATTTCAGATTACATTGTAAAAGTACCTGCCACTATGGTAGGTTCACACGTGTACTCTTCGATACTGCCCTAAGACTGGATTTATAAACAAATGATTAATAACTGACAAAAATGATAATAATTACATACACATCACAACTCAAATTTAGGAAAATAATAGTTACTCATTAGATGGCAGTGCTTCAATTATGTACATAAGGCTTTATATGTGAAATGCATAGGTAACAAAAGTGTTGTGAATAATTTTGGCACATAAACTAATTATTATCGAAGTGGAAAATACATTCCCCTTGCCTGCTTTGCTAATTACTTCATTTCCTTTGAGGGACACTTAACTTACTTTTAAACCAAATTCCTTGCCACAATTTAGGCGATACTAGTCACAGATTCACTGCTCTTTAGATCCCACAAACTGCCTTTACTAACATAAGGCTCATATGCCTTCCAAAAAAAGGAGAGGAACGCTACAATTTTATTCTCTACTGTAACATTTTATTTTAAATACCCACATTTCTTCTTTAGAGGGCTGCTTCTCTCTGCAGTAAGAAAAAGGAAAATCTCAAAACTGTGAGTTTCTATTTCCTGAAGTTAGTTAATGTAACAAGCTGTATCCAGAGGCAGATCTAGGGACTTGCAATGACGGGAGCTACATGAGGGGTGGGACACTGTCCTTTACAATCAAAACACGTGCTTACCAGTAAGAGTAAGCATTCAGTTTTAATGATAAGCCTACTCATAAACTTCAAAATACTTTTTTAATTAATGTATTAATGTTGCACTATTAACAATGTACTTGTATCAAGAATAAACATTTATCCAGTGTAAAATCAGGCTCCAAACGAGCGGATCAAGCATCCTTAGCGCCCCCCCTTTTTTTTTCCCCACCCTGCCCCTGAATCCACCACTGGCTGTATCCAACCTGTTACCAGGTTAGTAGTGAAATTACATAACAGCGTGGCCTAGGAAGTTTCAACTAAGTAGAAGTCAGTATGCTGACCAATTATGGGGGAAAAAGGAACAATACTACATGTCTGCTACTTACTATATTCAGTACAATAACATAATTTCTACTATTTTATTACAAACATGCTGTGTAGTCCAGACAAAAAAAAATATATTTTTGAAAGAAAAATGCTTTTACTTGACCTTCCCACGTGAACTTTTCTTCAAGTCATAATGTGAAATTGACAACAACCTACAAGCAGCCTCACACTAAGTGACACAGTCTACGTATGATACTTAAGCTCACTCTATAACCACACCAGCTCAGTCAGTCTTCACGCTAGGCCTATGGCATTCTAGAACACAATTACTACACACTCAAGTCCTTCACATTATAAGATCAAATTTCAGTCTACCTAGACAGCTGGTGATGTTTATGGCCAAGATCCCGAGATAAATTGAAGGCATTTGTCCAGAACCATCAATGTACACACATATAACAAAGTATAACATCACAACTTAATCCACAAAAACAATCATCAGCTGGATGCAATATCATTTGCAGATGCTTCCATGGGTGCTACTCACAATGAATGTTCAAGATTAGCATTGCTCATGTATTTTAAGAAAAAATTGTTCAAATGAATTATTTCGACTTCACAGTATCACTGTAATACTGGAAAACATACATTTCCAGTATATGTCTATTCTCTCCTTTTATAAACTATAGGGTAGATTGGGGCTATTCCAATGATGCAAAGTGTTAAGCAGTGGCCATATCAAATTGTCTTCAGTTATGAAAGTATTCTGGGACAACAAGATTTTTCTAAAAGCCACCATGCTTTCACTACTGATACACCTCTCAAAACTCAATAATAATTATGATGTAATTCTGATTATTTGTAATGTAGCTAAAGCAATTACTTTGGTATTACTATTCAGTTCGAAAATATGTATTGGCATAATCAGCATATTACGTAAAAGTATTTTAGGAACACAGAATTACATTAAATTGTAAAATATATAATTAGTATATTTTGTTGAGTAACAGTTTGTTTCGCTTAAGCAACATGTTTGAGAAGTACACCAGTGTTTGACATTTGTAGGAAGTTAAGTGAAGCAGTAAAAAATGCACTTTGTAATCCACAGAGTGAGTTCAATTCAGTGTTGCCAATTCTGCAGAAATGATTCCAACTCCCCAGAAAAGTCAGATCATGAGACAGGCAAGAAAACACTAGGACTGTGCACCTGATGTTTTACTAAGGATTTGACATGACAGTAGAAAAGCCAAAAAAGAGTATTTTGAGAGAAAATTATGTTTGCAACTAATGTGAAATTAACTAGACCTAAGGAGAAGAACTGTATAGAAAATGCTCTCAACCACAGATCAAGCAAGAATCCGCTACATCTCAGACAAGGATGCATAAAATGTTCTATGTAAATTTTGTGGTTTGTGGTTTGTGGTATTACTCACAAGAGAGAGCCTCAAAAGTGAATGGATACAATGCCAGAAGTGCATCTTTGTGTATACTATGTTTAAATTTTTGTCTGTTGCCAAAATGATATCAGATAATATTTAAATGCATGATAATAAAATTTTGATATCAATATAACATATCCTTTAATAGCAGATTGATTTTAAAGTTTTGTCATTTATTGAGGGTTTTAAAAGCAAAATTATTTACATAGCCCCACACTACTATAAATGAAAATCAGTTACCATTTAAAAGCATAATATTGATAACAGGGACTTAAAACTAATACACATTAATTCTGTACTCATTCCATGCACCCAAACTCGAAAGTCATACTACCCCCCACTAGCTGCGGTTTAATATTTGTCAAAACAAAGCTTCGTCTATGGTTTATGTGTCATTGTCTAAAATACTACCTTCTTCACTTCATTCCAATAGTAACAGAAATTAATGTAATGTGAATGTACAAATTACACATTTACAACTATATAACAACACTTGTTAGATCATCAGTTCCTTTTCTATATTACTCTATATATCACATTAGGAAATGCATGCTGTTTCTGCACACAGAAGAGTGAGAGAAAAGCCATCTGGAAAACACAGTAAGTCAATAGCTAACACCTTATGTTGTGCATGTGTCTGTCTTCTTATTTGCTTTTTCTGTCAGTACTGCAGCCACATTCTCAATACTCCTCTTTCTGCTGTTGGGGGCATTAGAGTTCTGTGGTGTGGCATGAGGTGATGCAAGTGGAATGGGAGTCTCACGGTCTTGATGTATTTCGTTTGACTTTCTTTTTTCAACTGAATCTTCACTCTTTTTCAATAGTATCTCAAAGTTCCCTTCTATGTGGGTTTGTTCCCTTGGTTTTCTCATGTTTCTCCTATCAGTTCCTGGAGCCACCACTTCTGCATCACATGAATCTTGAGCTGTGCTGGGTAATGTTTTCTGAGTTTTGTTGGTGACCTTGCTCATACTGGATGCATCTTTAGAGTCACTGCTTTTGCTAGTACTGTTGCAAGAGCTAGTGCTGGTGATGGAACTTGCACTGTTGTGAACATTAGTGGCTGTGCTCACACTATTGTGACAACTAGTGCTGGTAGTTGTACTCACACTATTGGGAGCCCCTGTGCTGACAGTGGTGCTCACACTGTTGTTAGTACTACTGCTGGAATTGGTACTCACATTGTTGCAAGCACTATTGGTGGTGGTTTTTGCACTGTTGTGAGCACTAGTACTGGCACTAATTCTAACACTGTTGAAAATGCTAGTGCTGGTGGTGGTGGTGCTTATATTGTTGCAAGCACTAGAGCTGATGGTGTTCACAATTTTGCAACTGCTAGTAGTGGAAGTGGTATTTGCACTGTTGTGAGTACTAGAGCTGATAGTGGTGCTCACACTGTTGCAAGTGCAAGTTCTAGCAATGGTGTTCCCACTGTTGTGTGCATTACTGCTGGTGATGGTGCTCGCAATGTTACATGCACTACTGCTGCTAGTGCTCCTACTGTTGCGAGCACTAATGGTGGTGGTGATGCTTACACTGTTGGAAGCACTACTGTCGGTGGTGTTGCTTGCATTGATGCGAGCATTAGTTCTGGCAGTGGTGCATGCACTGTCCAGAGTACTTATACTGGTGGTGGGACTTGTACTGTTATGAGCACTAGTACTGGTAATGGCACTGCCGAAGTATTTGCCAGTAAGTACGTCCTGCCATTGGCTAGCACTCTGTCGAAGGAAAGCCGGTGGGGCAGAAGAACTTGGATATTTCCTGATGAAGTTCGGAGGATGGCCACGAAAGAGGGACATGAAGGATGGCCTTCTAGTTGCTGGGACCTCTGGCCGGGGAGGCCTTACCATAACAGAGAGACTTCTTGGAATATTGTACTCTGCTTGGGGCAAAGGATTTACACTTGGCACTGGTTTCCTCAGGAGTGGGAACTGGGAAGCAGGCAGTAGAGGTGGCATCTCCAATGACCCAGCAATATGGTTATGAAAACTTAACTTCTCTGACAAATCACTGCAAGCTTGGATGCCATTCTGTCTTCCTGGCACTTTCAGTAGAGCAGGAGTAGCCTTACACTTCCCTAAATACCGTGGGTTCCTTGTGTTAGTCGCTGAAACAATGGGTGTCTTCACTTGGCCATGAAGATCAGCAACTTTCCTCTTTCTGTGCACCCTTTTTGGGCCAGGGCAGGGTTCATTCATACCTGCAAATGACGAGCTTGTATTCGCTCCAGGTAAGAATGTATTTGCAGTAGAGAAACAATTCTTTTGCAAGTAAAAATTATTATAAGGATTGGGACCAAATGGCTGCTTTGCAAACATCATTGCAAGTTCCTCAGGAGCTTGCGAACTTGTAGATGGAATTGGCTCTTGCACCTTTTTTGAAACTTCACTCCATGCTCTGTGACATTTCTTAAGTTTGCTGCAGTCAAGCTGTGAAACAATTTACTGCCAGCATTTTTCTTCTCCGTTGACTGCGTTGAACACAGGAGTTTATCATTACTCTGCAAGCCAGCCAGCAAGTATGGCAAATAAAGTTTTGGCTTCGGTAAAACTGTATTAGAGTCTCTTTTGGATTTCAGTGATAAATCCAGTGCTTTTGGACTCTCACACTGCAGCTGGTTCTCTCCAAATACTTTTTCTTTTTTGGGTTTGCTCGTCTCTAGACATGTGTTAGAGTTGCTTACTGGTTCCTTATGTTTGACAGTAGCAGAATTGGGAATATTGATTATATCCATTTGTGAGTGTGGACTGCCAGATTGTAAAGTGTCTGGATATTCAGGTTTAGAACACATACTTATTGGTTTCTGGGCATCTTTTCCCAAAGTCGTTGATAGACATTCATTGTTTCTTTCATTTTTGGCTGCAGTATTATCAAGCCTAGAGTGTTCTGTATTGTCTAATATGCTAGCTGTGGATAACAACTTTTTATTTTTGGATGTGCTGCTTTGATTTACTGACTTAATTTCTGCTACATTTACTTTCGAGACACCGTCTGTAGTTAATATTATATTCTTCATTTTATCACATGGTGATAGTGGAACTTTTTCCACTGTATTATCAACACTGCTTGATGAAGTCCCTGTGTTTGCCTGAAGGACACTTTTTTTTTCAATGCTACCATTACATTTCACACCATGGGCCAGTAACGTATCTGCCTTTGTGGATAGCACATTATTCATTTCAGTAACTCTTTTCAGGCTCAGAACATTGTTGGAATCAATAAATTTTTTTTTACAGCCATGCACAGACTCACAAATATTATAATCATTTTTCTTTGAAGCTTTTTCGAAGGTGAGAATGTCATTGGCACACTTACTAGAACATGGGCGTATCTCAATGTGCGCATTTGCAATATTGTTAACTTTCCTAGCATTTTCACGATTTAGTTTACCCATCAATGCTGCACGTATATTTTGCTTCACATTTGGATGCTTTTGGATATCGCTATTACTTAACATCACTGCTCTGCTGCTTCCTGAATTTTTTTCCATTTCTGACTTTATTACATTTTTTGCTTCCACACAATATTTATCATATGATTTAATTTTCTTCTCAGGGCCCACTGTGGACTTGTCGTAGAGTATTTCCGGTGGTGTACTGCTTTTCAAACCAGGAGAATCTGAACAAGCATTCCCACGTGAAACATCTGCAGTTAACTCTGAGACGCTTGACTCCTCATGTTTACTTTCTTGCTCAAGTTTGCAAACCTCTGTTGTAACCTCTTTCTCTTTATTTACATCTCTGGCATCGTCAGCAGTTGACAAATTATTTGACACACTTGGTACATCTTCCACCACCTTCAAATTCCTGGAAGGTTGGTCTTCTATGGGAATATTTTTAGCTTCAGAAGCGGTGGAGGTAGATTCATTACATTCGCTGGTTTTCGGGGTGGGTTCGACGTTCACACGTTCAAGAAGTTTGTCTCTGGCTTTCTTAGTACGTGACTTCTTGACCGACGATAACCTGAAGCACTTGGCCACAACAGTGGATTCTTTGGTAGCAGAGCGCACGTCGGCGGATGTCCTCCATGAAGAGCTGGGCAGGTTGATGGCGAGTGGTCCAGGGGACGTGCAGATGGTCCGGGGGGACAGGTGGGGCAGGGGCAAGGGCAGGGACGACGATAGAGGCGTCGTGATGGCAGAGCACGGAGGATGTCCCGACGGCTGCCTTTTCTGCTGCTTGCCGGTCTGGGTCGGCCCAGTGCTCGGCTCTGGAGACGCCGTTACCACCTGCCTATATATCTTGAAGTTCAGCATCAGCGGCGAGACCTGGCAACACCACAACAAAAACTATACCTCATACTTTGCACTTTATTTCAAGATTATTTGTGTTGGTGGCTCGGGAAGTTCTCATCCAGCGTTGATGCCGCTGGAGCCTCAGTAGCACTTGCTACAAAGCTCTAGCCACAGAGTTTAAACCATTTCATACAAAAATTACTCCCTGGCATGTTACGAAATCTTGCCAATGTTGATGTTTTATTAATTTCTAAAATTTAACATTAAAATTTACATTTAACACAAAAAGTGAATAAATGAAATGCTTTGAAAGTTTTTTTTAACATGACAGTGTTCTCTGAGAAAGTTGCATTGAATATTGTTTCGAACAGTTATCTTTAAGATGGATGCAGTGGAAAGGAATATCTTCAACATTGATTCGCCATTGAAGCTCCGTGTCTGTAGGATTGGTAGGCAGAGCCCTTAATGTCCTGAGGATGGAGCGAATACAAAGAAACTTATCGCCAATGAAATGGTTTTGCACAGATGACATCGCATCAGGTCACTGGCAAACTGCTGCTGTAGCTACTGCACACACATCAATTGTCACAACTACTTGTCAGTTCTTCCTCCTCTGAGGTCGTATGCAAGACAGCCCACATATGTGACCTTCTTTGTTTAGGTTACAAATATACGGTACGTTTGTGTACAGTTTTAAAGTTTATATAGTATTGTGATTTTTTTAAATAAACAGTGGAAATTAATTTTAAGCTGTTTAAAAAAAAAATATTTGTGCTAGGAAAAGAGAATCTACTTGACCTTTTCACTTGAGGGTTTGTCCATGACTGACTGTGGTTACTAATAATTTAATGAAACACGCATTAAGTACAGTCCTGAATAAATACTAGTCTTGCTTGCATCTACCCACCAGAAATCACTGCCTTACGCAACCTTGTGGAATACATGCTGCAGTCTGCACAGTTGATAGACGGGGTCACATATTAATTATGTGAGCAAACTGCATTTACAAGTAGCAGGAAATTAACCTCAGGGTTCTCGCAAGTGTTTAACCAGAAATCCGCTATGTACTGTTGCGTGCTACATATCGCTGCCCAGTGATCCCTTCGCGTGGGAAGGCGCCGACAGCTGGAGGTCAATGTTGTAATGTTAGACGAAGCGAGCGGCCTATCATATAGGACGCCGCCGCACACGCAAATAAACTTATTGCAGTTGGTGCTTCGCTGATCCCGAGGAGCTCATATTTCTCCATTTATCACACAGGAAAGTTGTCGTCATTACCATTACCTTTCCCAGAACAACTTGAATTGCCGAGAACGTTCTAGACGGCACCTACCTCAAGTATAAATACTATATGTAGACCTCTGAGGGGGCGTGACTAAGAGCCGAGGGTTTAGCGTCTCGTGCGACCTTAAGCGACAGTTGGGCGATCCCGGAGCGGCGAGGGACGACTGCAGCGATCTGTGAGTGTGTGTCGGCGAGCTTGTGTGCAGTGAAGAGTGGGACTGGTCTGCGGGACTGTGGACTGGACGCGTGAGTGAAAAGACATTCAGGACGATGGAAATAGACAGTTTTAACTAAACGTATGAAAATAAACTTGGAGTATTTTAAGGGACGTTAGCAAGAGTAAAGACTGCGATAAAGACTTTAATTTAAATGGAGATAATAATTAAATATTGTGCTCAATACAAATAATACGAGTTAATAGGACGATCAGACTGGTAAATAACACATGTTTGACTCTTTGTGGCATTGATAATAAATATAATTATTGAATTCAATTCTTTTTTTATTAAGACCTCCATCCCTCGCGATCTCGGATACACCCCCCAGGCAGTCTTGTAACAGTACGATGCAATGCCGTGAATCATGCTGCCACTTATTATACGATTCAACAAATTGCACAAAATAATCTTGAATGTATTTGAAAATATGCCACACTGTCAAATTATTATTTTGGGAGGATTTGATATGAATTTTCATTTAAAAACTACTTTCAAAGTAAGCTACTTCTGGTGTGTTTCTGTGCAGGCCACCTCAAGGAAGAAACTTGACGAATTTCCAGAGTTATTTTCACTTTGTAGCATATCCATGTACTCTCATGTACATGTTCTGAGTACATATATATATATATATATATATAATGCGGGTACCAGCTCACCTCAGCTTTTTGACCCAAAATTCAAACAATTTTATCGATTTCAAGTCACTTTTTCTTGTTTCTAGAAGCTCCATTCTCATCAATTTTCGTCGAAAACAAGCAATTTTTATTTAAAAAATCACGCATTTTAACCCAAAGATCAAGTAATTTCATCGTTTTCAAGCTACTTTTTCTACATTCTAGGAACCTCATTTGGTCTCAATTTTCAACTCTCAAAAACAAGCAAATCTAAGCCAAAATCAAGCAAATTTAAGCTAAAAACAAGCAAAATTTAAGCCAAAAATCAAGCAATTTGATAGTTTTCAAGCTACTTTTCTACTGTCTAAAAACTTCATTCGACCTCAATTTTCATCAAAAATCAAGCAATTGTACCCCAAAATCAAACAAATTTTCCACTTAACAAAAAAAACAGCCATGCAGGAACAAATCGCAAACAGCAAATTTAAGCTAAAATTGAGCAAAATAAGCCAAAATCAAAGGAAATGTAAGCTAAAATCAAATGAAATATGAAAAAAGATATTTTATAGATTCAAATTAAAAACAGCAAATTTAAGCTAAAAAAGACAAATTTAGGCCAAAAAGAAGCAAATTTTTCAATTTTTCAGAAAATGACAGTGCAGGATGTGTTAATTACAAAAAAAAACAATTTTACCCCAAAATCAAACAATTTTACCTCTCAAACAAGTAAATTTTTCGCATTTTCTAGAAATACCAATTTTGCAAGCGAGTAAATTAAATCAAGCAAATTTAAGCTAAAATCAAGTAAATTTAAGCTAAAAACCTAGTAAATTTAAGATAAAATAAAATGAAATATGAAATAAGATATTTTATAGATTCAATTTAAAAACCGCAAATTAAAGCTAAAATCAACTCAATTTAAGCTAAAATCAAATAAAATATTAAAAATATTCAAATTAATAGAATTCGTATATTTTTTAAGAGAATTCAATATCATGCACAGATTTTCCATTTTTCAAATGTTTTAAACCTTTATACATTATAATTTTTTCTCATTTATTAAATTTAAGTCATTTTTATCAAATATATTTAAATAGCGATCAGGTAAAGTAATTTTACACCTATAATCTAGAATACGATAAAAAATTTTAACGAATTAAGATTCAGAAATTTGAAAATCTGTAGCAGCATACCATTAATTTATTGTAGATCATGTAGTTTAGTCAATTCAAATGAATTGTTCAATTCGTTGAGCAGAGATTCCATTTTGATAAAAAAAAATTATAAAACATTTTAAAAATATCTTATATAAATTATTAAATAAAAAATGGAAAATAAAAAAGCAATGTTAAAAGTGTGGCGGAGTATTAAACATACAATGTTTTTTCACCACATAAATATACAAAATATAAGCATATTAACATTTGCAAAATTTGTATTATTTTGTATACTAGAAAACAATATGAGTTAAAGAATCAAAAAGTATTATGTGAATGTTGAATGAACATCTAAAAAAGCATAAAAATACTAAATTACACAACACAGTTTTAGATATTCTAAATGAAATTCAACTTGATGATTATTTAACCAAGACATGTATAGTATGTAAAGAGGAAAAAACCTACTGATTCATTTTATCCTCATAAGGCTACTTTAGAAAAACTTACAACAAAATGAAAAAATTGTTTTAGTGAATATGGTAAAAATCACTATGCCTTAAAAAAAAGAGAAAATACTACGTGAATATGGAAAATATCTTTATAATACTCAACTCGAAAAGCATAAAAACAGTAAATCACACAATACAATTGTAGGTATTCTAAATTAAATTCAACACGATAACTACCCCAACAAAGACATGTACAATACTAATACAAATTACAATAAATATATAACATTATTTTCTTATAATAAAACTTACAAGGCAAACATACGACTATATGTAAAAACGTTTTAGTGAATATCTTAAGAATTATCGTCTTAACAAGAAGTTACCCAGTTAAAAACGACATCGTTATTATTAATAATTTAATCGCTTGTTCTATTTTATTCCATTATATTTCCTTTCCCATTGTTTAATTAAAATTTTTTTCTTACTAAATAAAGTTAAAATGCTAGCAAACAACCTTGCAGTTAAGTTGAGCGAGAAGAGAGTGAGGGAGTTGAGAATTAAATATTCGTATAATCTAAGGAAAGCCGATTTAATTTAATTTATTGTACCAATAATATTAAATGAACAAACAAAAAGAAACTTTAGAAATTTACCATTTTTGTATGTCAATATCAAACAACTATATTCAAAGATAGAAATGAATTTTAAGAAATATTTCCATTCTCTAATAATCTATTTGTACAACCTAGAAATAACAGTAAGTGGGTAACAGAATGGATAACAAAGAATAATTTTACAAATTTACCTTTATCTGATGATAATATCAATGAATTATATAAACGAGATAAAAACGAATTAAAATAAATGTTTCCTTATTCTACTAATGTTTTCGTTAACAAAAGAAATAGAAGAACCAATAAAAATTACTTAGTTACTAAAACTTTTAAAAGTAGGATATCAACACATAACATTGAAAATTCTTTAATTTAGTACAACCTAGTAATTTTTTAACTTGAGTAAAAAATAAGGTAATTGAGCTAGTACACAATAAACTTAGAACATTTAGAGGGTTGAAAATCAGTATTAAATTATATAACAATTGTCTAAACAAGAGAATAATCAAGTAGAATTCTTTACATTTCATTCAACCAACTATACAATGTTGAATGAAGGAGATATAAAAATGATTTATAAATTCATAAAACAAGAAATAATTACACAACAGTGGCGATGCGTGGTATAATTTCATGGGCAAGCTACTGTGTGCAGTGGACAGTAGTGGCGTTGATCTCCCCAATAAAGGTGGAGGGGGGGTTTGGGGTCCTCCCATGGGAAAAATTTGGATTTCAAGGTGCAAAATAGTGCCATTTAAACATTGTTTTCGTACCTAAATATAAAATACACCACTTGTGAAACCCAGAACCTTTTCCACACAAAATCAATGTTATTTTAATACCTGTCGACAGTGAGGTATTTACATACGAAGCAATTTTGTCTGTACAGAAGTGTAGATAGGAAAAATATTATTGGTTTGTGTAAAGATGGAAATCAGTTTAGATCTATCGAGACCAAAACCTACTCTATTTTTACAAAATTCTTTAAGAGACAAAAACGAATTTATGTGCACTTCAGAACACTCGTGTTTTTGAACAGCATTGCACAGATTGTTAAGGTCACAATACCCAGTTGCAGTCGTGTTAACATCCTTTGAAAACAATAAACATGGCCAGCAAAACAGTTTGTTTAGGCTGTTACATCCAGTTAACCATGAGTGTTTCTGATAAAACTATTTTTTTTTTTTTGAAATTACGTCCAAAATTACGTTTATTGAGTGTTGTCGTAATTGTAAGTTCAGGTGTCGGCTCACCCTCTTTTACGATGTCACATCTTTCTTGAAAAGTGAAAGCACTGCTGGAAAAATGCTTCATGCGTAATCCACACACACCATACTTACATCACATGTTTCTGTTGCACTCATTCTATCTACCCAGTTCTCAGTTTCACTAGGTAATTTTATAATTTTTATGAAGGATATACATCACGCACGAATATGTATAACATTCTCAGCACCTAAATTAGATGAAAACAATACGATTCGTGTTGTGCGCACGAACTTGCCCATGCATCAATATAGTAACTGTAAACTACACGACGCCAATTGTCTATTGCTAGGCCAGCTTCGGCTATGTCCGCTTCAGTTAGGTGACGAGGACTACCATCGTAGCTTATAACACAGGTTGACACAGCCATAAGCCCCCGCCCCTCCCCAGGCGGTCTTCCTACCCTGCTGTCCCTTCGTCGGCTGGGAAACCATTACTCACAGCGCTTCCAAACATCTTGGTTTTGCTAGCCGAGTTGTTTTATTATAATGTACAGTATAGTTTCCCGAGTAGAAGTGTACCACATGAGTGAAAAGTTACCTTAAAGTATATATAAGTTAGAATTTAATATTTATTTTAAATATAACATTGTCAGGAAACTGTCTGGGCAAGCACTGCTTGCCTTGCTTGCCCTGAGACGCCACTGTTACACAATTAGTATAATCCTTTGAATGGGGCATCATATACTGATCTTCCAGAATTTATTTAGAATAAACTAGCATGTATTAATGTGAAAAATAATGATCAAAAATGTTTTCTTTGGTCAATAAAATCAGCATTGTTTCCAGTAGACAAAAATCAGATAGAGTAACCAAATATACAAATTTTGGACTTAATAGTGACGAAGTAATAGATAATTATGAATACTCGATTAAAATTGATACACCAAAAATAAATAATCTAAATTGATACATCTATAAACGTATACTCCATTGAAGATAAGTCTACGGCATGCCCACTAAAACTCACAAAGAATGAAAAGGATAAGTATATAAATTCACTTTATTTAAAAAAATTATACAAATTCACATTATTGTTGGATGAAAGATTTATCTAGATTAGTTTCAGCACAGAAAATAAACATAAAATTAAAATTTATATATGTGATATGTGACTTCCATTTTTTTTACTGTCAAGAGAAATTAAATAAACATACAGAAGACTGCTCTAAAAATGAATCAGTAAGAATCAGTATACAATTGAAAGGAGAGGAAATAAAATTTTAAAATTACAAACATACAATGAAGGTTCCTTTTCTGATATATGAAGATTTTGAATCAATTCTAAAGAAAATATCAGCCACTAAACCAAACCAAAGAGAATTAAATAAATTTAACTTAATTTAAAAATATCCAGTTTTAACAGAAGATGATTCTGCTAATGGCTTTTATAAATAAATACTTACAGAAAGATATTCTTACTAATGATCAAATAAATACCAATGATTTAAAGTTGAATGATGAATCATATACAATGAAATATCAACTACATGAAGCTTCTGGTTTTTGCTACTATATTAAATGTGCTTATGGCGATTATAAGCCTCCAGTAGTATATCGAGGCCCAAATGCACATAAGATGTTTACACAATCAATAAAAAGGGAAGTAGAAGATATTGGGGAAATATATTCATAAATTCAACCAATGCATCCACTAACAAAAGAAGAAAAAATATATTATATAGTAAATCAAAAAAATGTACTGCATGTGAATGTGAATACACGAAGGACAATAAAAAAAAAGTACATCATTACGATCACATAACAGGAGAATTCATTAATCCTGTATGTAATAATTGCAATCTATAAATTGAAATTTCCCAATTTAGTTCCAATTTATTTTCATAATTAGCTGGTTATGATGCTCATTTATTTATTAAAGAGCTAGGATATGATGATAAAAATATAGATTTAATTGCAAATAATGAAGAAAAGTTTATTACTTTTGGTGAAGCAACAGAAAATTTAAAAATGAGATTTACAGACACATTTAAATTTATGGCCAGTAGTTTAGGAAAATTATCATATAATTTAACTAAAGAACAAAAGCATTTTCCAAAAGATCAATATGATTTAGTTATAAGAAAGGGAGTTTAACCATATGATTATATGGATAGTTGGAACAAATTCGAATAAACTGAACTTCACCAAAGAGTACATTTTACAATAAATTAAATGAATCTGACATAACTGATGCCGATTTTGAGCATGCAAAATTTGCCTGGAAACAATTTAAAATGAAAAACCTTGGTGAATATCATGATTTATATATAGAAAGTGACGTATTATTATTAGCAGATATATTCAAAAATTTCAGAAATACGTGTATAAATGCAAATGACTTAGATCCTGCGTGGTATTTTACAGCACCAGGATTATCTAGGGATGCAATGTTAAAAATGACTAAACAACCACTAGATTGATTACATAACTATGACATGATTTTAATGAGTGAAAAATGAATTAGAGGTGGAATATCGCAATGTTGTAGGCTATATGTTAAAGCCAATAACAAATATTTAGAATATTTTAATCCAAATCAAGAGTCCAACTATTTAGCATATCTCGATTCTAATAATTTATATGATTCAGAAACGTCATCAAATAATTGATTATCCAGAATTTAAATTATATTTTTTGGCTAAATTATATATTAAATCTTAAGGATGATTCTGATCATGGTTAAATTTTAGAATTAGATTTAGTGTATCCACAAGACCTACATAAATTACAGAAAGATCTATTTTGTCCAGAAAATAAGGTAGTTCCAGGCACAAATCAGTCTAAATTATTAATAACTTTAGATAATAAACAAAAGTATGTAATTCACTATTGTAATTTAAAACAGTGCCTAAAAATGGATCAAAGCTTACTAAAATACATAGAATATTGAAGTTTAATCAGTCTGATTTGTTGAAGAAGTATATAGATTAATGAATTATTCTGTGTTTGGTAAAACTAAGGAAAATATTAGGATTAGAGTAGATATAAGACTGACATCAAATGGAAAAGTTTGCGAAAAATTTGTAGCAAAACAAAACTTCAAAATAAGTACTACATTTAATGAGAACATCGCAGTTATATATATATGAACAAGATACATGTAAAATTTAATAAACCCATTTATGTTGGTATGTCAATTTTAGATCTATCAAAAGAATTAATGTATGATTTTAATTATAAAGTAAAGAAACCAAAATATGGCGAACAACTGATTTGTGCTATCAAGATATAGTCCAGGCAAACTAGACCAAAAAAGTCGAATTGAATGAACTAAAACATGTAGTTCTAAAATTTTCAGGAATGTGTAGGGGTAGGTCTCCTGAACAACGTAAAATAAAGTCCCATCAATTTAATGGTCAGGGGGAGGGGGGTTAGGTCCCTTTTTATCAGTTTTTCGCTTATAACTCGAAAACGGTGCACCGTAGAGAAAATGTTTACTGGAGCAAAATCAAAGAGGATTAAATGCCCTACAAAATAGTATATATAAGATTGTTCCTATCTGTTATCGTTTCCAACATATATGCCGACCAACATTGATACTTTTTGAAAAAAGTTATTTTGCCTTGCGCTTTTTGTCAAATTTGCCCTTCTAGCTTTTCACGCTTTCGTTTTACAGAAACATTGTTGGAAAGAAAGATGTAGAGCATTAATTTTGCTTCAAAAAAGTGTGACTGTGTGTACATATGTATGTATGTATGTATATATATATATAGACACACACACACATTTATCTTCAACTGGTCGTTAGAGCGATTTGAATTTATAAGGGAAATTTCAAGATACTACTAGAAACTGCTGATTCCTGTTTTTCATCTTTGAGGGCTATAACTCTCTATATAGCCTCGTATATGGTATATTTTTCTATATTACCTTACATATTGTGTATTTATCAATTGCTTTATTTAAAAAAAATTATTTCAATCTAAAAATTTTTTTTAATGACTTTATAATATATTTAGCCAAAGTATTTGTAAGTAATGTATAGCTTATATAATAACTATGTATGAAGTATGTATATTGTATGTACTTTGGAAACAGGTAATTGGGGACACCAATTTCATCTTTGAGAGCTATTATTTCTCCATTTTACCTTATATATTGTGTATTTATTGTTTTATTTAAAATCATTTTTTTCACTAAAAATAATTTTTCTAATGACTATAATATATTTAGCCTAAGTAGTTATAAGTAAATGTATAGGTATATAATAACTATGTATGAAGTATGTACATAGTATGTACCATGGAACCCGATAATTGGGGACACCAGTATAAAGAGACAAATTAATTGGTTAACGGGGACATATTAGTTAGTTCCGAACAGACACACATACAATTTTTTTTGTTCGGTTCAGTGGGTATATACAGTGGGTAATATGGAAATGAAGTGTGCCACTTGATATGTCCGGAATAAGCGATGTTCATTGTAAATACACGTAGGTATCTATGTAATCATGCAAAAATATGTCTCGTCAATATAGGAAAAATTCACTTTCTTCGAAAAATCGCTAATATACCAGCTAGGAATAGAGTAACGAAGCACAAATTAGAACAAAATCGTTTAATTTACAAAAAAAAAAAAAAAAAAAAGGTAGAAAATATTAAGTAAGTAATTCATTTCCAAAATATCTTCAAAGTTCAGTCATATCTTCAAAATCTGTAAAATCTTCATCTTCTTCCACATCTTCCTTTCGTATCTGTGCGCTGTTCATACAGGCTCCATCGCATCCACATATATATGAACAGTGGATACCTGCCTTCCGGCATCCACATCTGCCACCACAGCCAGTAGCACAATGGCAACAAATTTAAATCAGAACGCTGTCAGGAGCCATTGGATCCGTGGTTTTGACGGAGTTGAGGACCTCACCGTAGTCTCGTACCCAACCCCAATGTGTTGGATTAAGAGAGTCATAGTTAAGCCATAGTTGTGTCTGTAAATACACTCTGAAAGAGTGTTGCTTGGCTGCACCTTTGGTCTGTGGCATTGAAGCAAGATTGGCTTTTACCTTGGTGGAGGATTTCACAAAGGAGTTGTATTGGTGATTGTTCAAATCACGTTCACTCGGTGGGGCCTGGTACATGGTGAGAAACATCTCCTCTCCAGCTTGGGCTACTGCCTCAGATGTTGATGTGGGGTCGTAGAAGATGTCAGCAATGGCTTTAGTCTAATTTGGCATTTTTAGGAAACACTTCAAGACAGACAATATATTTTTGTTGAATATCGTGCATGTTGTGTCACACCCTGTGAAACTGTAGATGAACAGTTACCACTAAAGGGTAGCTCCTGCAATTGTCTGGTGGAGTATACCTTGTCCTCAATGTTTCCTCTTCCAGGCTTCATGAAATATATATTTCTGTCTGGTGGTGTGAGAGCTGTTATTAGGACGAGCTGGTCAACATCTTCTTCAACAACAACTAGAGATGAATGAGAAGTAACCTTGTTTAAGCTACATCTTACGATACTACCATCAGTATCTCCTGTAGTGGTAATCGCCTCTATCCCTCTTGTAACCAACGTCTGGACTAACAACTCAATCAGCTTGGTCTTATTTTCGTTGGCAAGAAAGTTCTCCTGCTGAACAGTGGCCAGCATATTTTCATTAAAGTTAACATCCACAGATGATTTCGGTGTTCCTCTCCACTTCTTTTTGGCGCATTTAGTGGAATTAATGTTTTCATACCCATCAAAACTTAAGCAGAGTTGGCACCTTAATAATTGATCAGGTATGATACGTACTGCTCGCAGATAGAAGAGAACTTGGTACCAATATTCCACTTAACTATATGAAGGAGGAAGCCACCATCCACTAAAGTGTAACTTTAGATTAGTTGAAGATACATAAATAAATAAATTCATATATATATATATGAAGAAGAAGATTTAATGCTCTATAACTTTCTCCACAACGATGTTTTTGTACAACGAAACAGTGAAGAGCTAGAAGGGCAAATTTGACGAAAAACGTGAGGCGAAACAACTTTTTGAAAAAATTAACCATTTTTGCTGGCGGATATCTTGGAAAATATAACAGATAGCAATAAACTTATATGTATATTTTGTAGGGAATTCACTCCTCTTTAAGTTTTCTCCCACATAAATGTTCTTTGCAATGCACCATTTTCGAGTTATAAGCAGAAAACTTAAAAAAAGGGACCTATAACCCTCCCATGGCCCCAAAAATCGATGGGACTTTATTTTCTGTTGTTCAGGAGACCTACCCCTACACATCCCTGAAACTTTTGGACCTACATGTTTTGGTTCGTCTATTTTTCCTATTTTGCCTGGACTAACACTGATTCATTCATTTATAATATAAAAATGGAAGATTTTTATGAAGACATAAAAACATTGACAGAAAGATACAAGTGATTATTCAAATGACAATATCTATAACATACCACAAATAATTAGAAAGTTATAGGCAAGATGAAAGACGAATATAATGGAAAAAAATTGAAAGAAATGGTTGGTTTAAGAATAAAAATGTATGCATATAAAACTAATAATAAAGAAAATAAAACATCAAAGGAGTAAAGAAGTGTGTTGTTATCAAGAGACAATTGAGGACTATAGGCACCATGCACGGGTCTGAAAATCGTACTGGAGGTGCCGCGCCCGTGTCTTTTTGCATAACTAATTGCAGGACGCCACTGCGTGTCATCACATTCATTGTTCAATAAACATGTGTGATATAGAATTGACATGCGGGTTTATGCCAATAAAAAGTATTAATATTAGACAAAAGAGTTCATTAAAAGGGAAAAATATTTGCATTAGTCATCATGTATATGATGTTAAAGAAATAAGGAAGGGAGATAATTCTTTACTACAAGCGGAAGTGATTTAGCGTACTTCTGTTACTGTCCCACCTTACAAAGTGTTACTTGAGGTAAAATTATGTCTCACATACTTTATTGAACAGCAATAATTCGCAATATGCTATTATTTTGTTATCCCTGATTGTCTTTCTTATTTATTTACCCCCCAGATTTGTGGTGAAAGAAATGTCACCGTGCTAGCACATGCCCTTGCCCGGCAGGCCTTGGTAAGTCTTGGAAACATGTAGCTGGAGTTGTTTATTACATAAACAAAGAAAACACTGCTTCGAAAACAGGCATCGCACAAACCTGGGGTAAACCAAGTTCCACAAGGGCTGCAAAAAAAGTGTTCAAAGGGAAAGAGAATTAGTGACTTATACCAAAGAAAGAACGACATTTTTCAGTGCCAGCATCTCCTTTAACTGTAGATGCGGTAATTGATATACCATTTTCCCTACACCAATGTTGATTGCAGAAAACAAAAGTGAAGTAGAACCAGACTGTAGAAAAGTAATTAATTATTTAATACAATCAGTGGAAAAGTCAGTGCTATGGGATGAGTGTAAAAATGAAACTACAGAATTCTTACAAAATCAGTGTGACTGGCGGTAACGTCAGTTTTCAGATCACTATGTGAAGGTAAACAGTCATTTTACGAAAATGTGTGTGTTAGTGATAAGAAGGCACATGAAATTTCTGTAAGAACATGCAAGCAGAATGTCCAGAATGGTTTAGTGAAAGGCGTATCTGTAGCTCGGCAAGCAGCCAGGTTCATCGAATAAAAGTTAGAAGACAATATTTAGATTCATTGGCGAGTTCCTTAATAGGTTGTAATGATCAATACCTAACTGGTGTTGCTGCAAGAAACGTGAAATATGAGGACATGGAATCTGAAGCCATAGAAATTTATCAAAGAACATCTGATACTAAAGTTGTACGCTGTGGTTTGATAGTTCAAAAATTACAGCCACAACTGTGTGGAAGTCCAGACAGCATTGTTGGTATTGAAGGGCGAACTGAAAGAGTTTTAGAAGTAAAGTGTCCAATTTCATGTAAGGATAAGTGCATAGTTGATGATGTAGGCAATATTACCCCAAAGTATTTGTATTTAGACGAAAAGAAAAATATTAAAATAAAACTAAATTGCATGTATTACACCCAGTGCCAGATGCTTATGTATGTAACAGGCATGGACAAATGTGACTTGTTCGTTTACAGTAGAAAACAACAAGTTTGCATAACATTTCAAAAGGACTTAAAATTTGTTCAGACTTGTATTGAAAAAATATAAACATTTTACTTTCCTCGCTATTTACCAAGACTTGTTTCAACTCATTACAAAGCAACAAAGTAATAGTCAATGTCAGCAGATAGTTTATTCATCGTATGTTTTCAATGTTGCCCGACTTTCTCAGTTACCATGTAGCTCTCTTCTGTTATTTAATGTATCTACTCATATACTGTATGTGTTTTGTTGTGCGTATAAATTCCACAATAAATTATTTCAGTGTGTTGCAATAATGTAAACCTTGACTTGATTTCACATCTTGAATTGTGGGAGACTGCAAATTTACAAAAACACAACACATATGAACAATGTCATTAACATATGGGAGCGGTTCAGTTGATAGTTTTTCTAATATGCTGTATATTTTACTTCGCTGAATGCCCCTCTATGTAATTCTAACACTGGCAATCCTGTAGGTAGTTTCCACTTCTTCAGCTGTAAATTTACCATCATGCAGAAATTGCGGAGTAACAACAATAACCCCTTTGTAGGAGAAACTTGTTTTAATTCCTGGAAATCTTTATCAGCCATTACTTCGTTGCCGCTCTCCAATGATGTCAACAACCCACAGTCGTTTGTGATAAATGTGTCACTCGACCTTCCACCATAGCATTTTGATTTGAAGCACACCATTCCACTGGGTGTAATGCATATAAGTAATTTAACTGTGTATACACCCTTATTATTTGAGTAAAGAAACACTCTTTGATCAATGTTTGGTGGCTTTTCAAGTTTAACTTACGTACAATAAATTATCACTCACCACTTGCGGTATTTTATTTTAAATACTGCTGGCTTTGTTTCCATAATACTTTCCCTGCTAGGCCAAAACACATATTTGGCCATTGTAGACGCTAGTAACATTAAAGTTGTGATAAAAATGTGTGATATTGTTGTACGATGAACAACGAACATAACTCTCATAGCAAAATACGACAATCCAGTTTTCATTTTCAATAAAAATATGAACAAACAATTTTCTTTGCTAATTTTACTGTACAATTGAGCTTCTATTGGTAACAATGTTAACAACAGATTGAAAACCCCAAGTGTCACACCTGTTAAATCTCGTAGTTCTGTTTCACCTCTGCTTGAAGAATATCCCTGGAAACCTAGTATTCCATTTAATATATTACTTGTTCCTGAGCTCTCGTTGTAACATTTCACGTGTGACTTAAATTTCTCATACAGTGGAATAGATGCTTGAAGAGACAACTCACGCCCATTGATAGTGCAAAAAAGACTGAAATCGCTAGGAATGGTTTTACTGACATCTGTCTGTATCGCAACTTCGTGTTTCATAACAGCAGCACTCGAACATTCGTCTTCCAAAAAACATGCATTTACATTATTCTGTTTTCATTTTGTGGTTCTTTTAAACCTTCCCATAGCTTGAGATGCAGCAGTTTGTTCTATAAACCTGTGGGAAAATACTGGTGACGTATTCTGGATTCTGGGGATGTCTTGACTGTCTGTTTCCAGTAAAATAACTTCTGCATCTACTGCTGTTGGCTCCCAAGGTAATTCACCAGGACTGAAAAGAAATTATTCCCTAATTACCAATTTGAATATATTCAAATAAAATTAAATTTATCATTACATTAATGTCATCATTATTTTTTTTCACTGCATTTCAGCAATCAACTAGACAGCCTAATATGTAAGCTTATTATACCTACTAATTTTTTGCAATGTTAAATATGCTTCATTGGTATGTCATATATATATATATATATATTATATATATATATATATATATATATATATATATATATATATATATATATATACACATAAAGTCACTAACAGTAAACTAACAAAAAATTGCATTGAAAATCTTTTCTACATTCTGCCTATGTGTACAATAATAATTTCATAAGCCACGAAATGTTAATTACTTTTCTTGGTGCACAACCTGGACCCTAAACTTACATCACTCCTCTTCAGTTTCCCATGTCATAAATGAATAAAAAACGACATCGGGGGTTGTGTTTCCTAGTATTTGTGCACCCAACATCACAGCAATTTGCGTTGCCTTTCCGCTTTGAGCCAGCCATTCTACTAATGGTTTTGACAAGGCATCTAGCGCCGCACGGTTTCTGTCCCTACCATCCTGCAATTAGTTACCACAGACTCTGCCAGAGTAGTGTGCATGGTGCATATAAGAATTGTTTGTTTAAAGGGAAAATAGAGTACAGAACAACGAATTTAATAAGGAGTAAAAAGCCTGAAATATATACAGTAGAAGTAAATAAAATTGCATTAAGTCCATATAATAATAAAAGGATTATATTAGAAAATAAAACAGATACATTACCATATGAGTATCAAAATGTATAATTTTTATATTATTATATTTCTATATCAAATTTTAAACATCTTTAATTTCCAAAACAATGTCAATTCAGAACCACCAAAATCAATCAGTTTGCCAATTCCATCCCTATTTCTAAAACAATGTGATTAAACTGCTCATTATTTATTCTATAAAGTCGGATACGGTGGTACATAACTAACATAATCTCTGAAGCAAAACATAGCTTTCGGTCGAAAACTAGCAATTATATCAGTTTATAAATGTTTAGACTCATCATACTTTATAAACATTCCATATGCCAAATTACAATGCCCATTTATTGTTTTAAGTGAACTAAAATTAGGTAACTTAGTACCTACAGCAACTTTGTTTTTTTCAATAGTTATATTTCTCTCAAAACCAAGCGTATAGGATAATTGGTCATCAAATTTCATATCTAAATTAGATTAACCACAACTCTATTTTTACGCATTGTCTGATGTCAGTTCAATGTTATTTGTTGAAAATAGGTCAATTGAATGATTATAACTTTGTTTTTATCAACCACGACACTTAATTTTTCAATTGTCATTAGAGTATTGTTGTTTATATTTGGTGTTAAAAATTTTGCATGAAAATTAATCGAAGGAACTGATTTATCTTTATGAATTATATGATAGTGATGCTTTTTTCATTAAATATAACTAATATTTGTTAAATTAAATACTTTATTCTCCATTTATAGCAAAAATTATCGTACTAAATTAAAAAAATTGATTGGGGTGTTGGTGTTCTTATTTCCAAAGGAGATGCTAAGAAAAAAAGGAATGGCGAACTTTTGCTTGACACTATAAGGGCAGTTATAGTTGGTCCAAGCAATTGAGGAAAAACTAAAATTTTATTTATACGTTCAGATGGATAAATTAAAATAAATTCTACATTTGTTCAAAAATTTTAAATCTACCAAAATATAATCAGTAACAAAGTGATTTTGATGTCATATCCAACAAGTTTAATGAAAACAATGTAATATTTTTTATAATAACATTGGTGAAATGATTCCCTAAGACCAATGTGAAAAAAAGTCTCTAGTTATATTTCACAATGTCATGTTAAAAAACCAGGATGTCATCCACGAATATTTCACTGTGGGAAGACATAAAAATATTCATATATTTTATTTAGCACAAACATATAAAGTACCAAAGCAATTGGTGAGAGACAATACGAAATTTCTGTGTATATTTAAACAAGATGACACGAATTAAAAACACATCTATAGCGATTTTGTCAGTGGAGATATTACTTTTGATTAATTCAAAGAGCTTTGTGCAATATGCTGGAATGAATATTATGGTTTTATCACAATAGATTTGAGTAAAAAAATGAATAATGGGAAGTACAGACACAAGCTTACAGATTTAATATTCTAACTCTGTCTTTTGAACATGAACTATAGACGAGTTTACCTTCTCTACTTCACAACTGAACTATAGCGCACTCTCATCGCAACAGGAAAAACTTATCTGCACAGTCATCCACAACAGAACTTCAGCAGAAACTTGCGGCATCAGGAAGCAGCTTATCACAGCTGTCACTATCAAGTAGCTACGAGCCGAACACTGCACAACTCTTGATAACGAGCTCCCAACTAGCCACATGAAGACGTTTAATAATAACAACGTTCATCTTGTCTCAGTGTCTCAGTGAGAAGGTGTTTGATTTCAAATGCAAAGGTGGTTGGTTCGATCCCCAGTCTGAGCAGATCATTTAATAATGTGAATATGAGGTACCCATATTTACACAATTAGATTATCACCAAATCATTCAAAATTTGAAACAAAATACCTTGCTCATATTCAATTATTCAACATATGAGTATTGATGCAAATGAAAAGGGTACCCTCAAGCCCCAGCAAAAACGGCTCTCTATGCTCCACTTGAAGTATAACAGATGTATAAGCTGGAGTGTGCTCATATACTGAATGGCGATTCACTATATGAGAAGGGGTATATAAAAAATACCTCACCTCTTTACTAAAAAAAAGAAAAAAAAATATATATATATATAGGCCGGCCAGTGGAGAGATGAGGGGTTTCTCCCGATTGAGTTTTGTAGGTGCTGAATAAGGCCGGAAGAATGGATCACTGGCATGATAGAGATATTTGTAAACCAAAAAAAAAAAAGGTTCCTGGCACGATAGAAATATCTGTAAACCTTTCATATATTTTAAAGAAAATAAAGCTCACCATAGGGGAAATCTGTGCTGAACGAATATTGAACGAGTATTGTGTATGTTAAATGATGAACAAAAGTTGAACAGATTTTATGTACATTAAACGATGAACAAACATTGAACGTGTTTTATGTACATTAAACGATGTTATGTTTGAAATTATTAGTCTTCTGACAATCTGTTAAAAATTTAACCCTTTAAGGACCATAGATAATAGCAGAAAAATATAAAAAAATTACAAAACATCTGTTTTATTTATCAAAGAGTTATGTGAATTGTCAAAACCTAAACCTTTAACATAATTTTTATTACCTTTAGTTTTTAAGGCTTTATCAACCAAATATTCACTGGGGTAGTAGTCATGCACAATAATGATACTGTACGATTAATGATCCTGCACAACTGATCTTGTACTATTAATGATCCTGCATGACTGTTATCCTGCACAATAATGATCCAGCAGAACTGTGATCCTGTATGATAATGATCCTGCACGACTGTATAAATCATAAATACCATACAAAATTAATTTTCTTCTTGGAAAATTTTTCCATGCTGATTTATATAATTCATTGATTATTCCTTCACTTACATTGGAAATTTTTTTTAATTGTTGATTTATTATAATTACAAATCAAGCATATATTTTTCTGAACTAATCATCCATTTTTAGTATTTTGAATTTTATATTATTATTTTTGATGACTTTCTTGCACTTTAAACAACAAGTATTCTCCATTTAATAGTTAAATAATATACATTTAATCTTTTTATTTCATGAATTCTCTTATTATAGTTTTCGGCCCATCTTCATGAATAGATATTTTTTATCTTTTTTGAGTTTAAAAGATGAAGTAACACCTCTGTAAACATCCAAAGTCTTATTGTAATCTATTTTTGCAGTTCCTTTAATAACAGTTACAGCATCAGAAAAAATATAATTAGCAGTAATTATTTTATAAACAGTACAATCCATCAAAAAAATAAAGAAATTTAGATTATTATCTAAGTGAAAAATAGTACTAATTTTATCCCACCTTGTGGGTAAATAATATACATATTAATTTTCTTCAACTTTCGAGTTAATTAATGCTATTCAATTATTCACCATCTCTTGTTACATTTTGTAATTTATCAGCTATTTCTTTATCGAATTATCTTTTACTGACCGGATCTTTTCCATTTACAGAATAAGACGTATTATTAATTCTATGATTTTGAATAGAAGCATAATCTTTTGAGTAAACCAAAACTTTACTAGCTCGATCTTGTAAAGCGGTAACAATGATATTGTATTTTGAATTTACATCTTTTTTTAATGTGTAAGCAGAAACAATATTACTGCATTTCCAATGTACTTCCTTTTTTAGTGCCCGCTTTGCATTATTTATTCATTTTATATAATCAGAAATAGTATTACTGAAGTGTAAATGTACATCTTCTTTTGAAACATTATCAGCAATTTGTTTAGTAAAAAATATTTTATTGACTGCATCATTATCGTCTCTAGGATCATCTATATTAACGATTCTATGGCCTGAAAAAGAAACATAAGATTTTGTATAAACAAAGCAAGTGCTTAGTTCACTTTGTAAATCAGAAATCGCCTAATTGCATTATAAATCTACATATGTTTTTAAAGTGTAATCAGAAGCAATAGTTTTGAATTTTAAATCAACATCTTTTTTTAAAGCATAAGCACTAGTGTCAAAAATATTATTTAAAGATTTGATTCGTGGTTTTCCAAATATATCTTTCATTTAATAATAAAGAAATTATATTGTTAAACTTGAAATCTTTCGAAAAAATATGTAATACAATAAAACACAGATGTCCACATATAACTGAATCAAATTCTGAATTCGATCATCATTGTAATAAATATTTCTGTTTTTGAAATAATTAATTAAATTAGTAGGAATATTACCTTCAAATGAATCAAAATAGTAAAAATCATTATTTTCTTTAAAATAACAAACCCAACTGATACCAGGATTTGATTAAATGTCGAAATTAACCACAGCACATTCATTTTTGTGTGTACTTGTAGGTATACAATCATATAAACATTTCTGAAATAGTTTACACTTAATATTTCTACATATTTTTCAATATCGATATTAGATAGTGGGCATATATTGAATTTTTTTTTGGTCTTCCCTTCTTTTTTGCAACTAAACCATTTCCTGTATTATTTCCATTGCCAAACTTTGTCTCTGTTTTTCTTCTAATTTTTGTTTTTTTTTTTTTTGTTTTTCTAGTTTGTTCAACAGAATTACAAATTGCAGTAGCTCCACCAGCTAGAACACCAAGGGCATTTAAAATTGGAAATATAAGTGGTATAATTCCTCCATGATGTAATCCATTTCATGTTTTTCTTTTAGTATTTTTTTGAGTATTGGACGTGTCAAAGTTCATAAGAAACCTTTACCTTCTTTTAATTTTTTTATTTTTTTCTCAAGTTCATCTTTTGTTTAAAAAAAAAAAATCTATACTCAAATCTCTTAAATGATAAATGGGTATATCGGAAGTTAAGCATTTTATCTTAATTTATAAGTATATATATATATAAACACTTATATAAAACTAATAAATCATTTCAATTCCCTATCCTAATTTTTTTTTGTAAACATAGTTGAGGCAACAGCAGCAGAAGCAATTTTTTCATGGATCACGATAATTATAACCTGGCAAATGCATTTCGGATAAATTTAAATTCTTTAATGCCCAATTTATTATATCTTTGCCATGATGTTCAGAATTCTAAAAAGAATGTGGAATTGCATTTAAAACTCTTATAAGATAAGGAATTCCTTTAGGATTATTAGCAACAAATTCAGAAAATTTATTGTTTAGCATATTCATTACGTTTACTTTTTCATTATAATAATTTTTATTTTCCACCATTTTCTTCACTATGAATAACTAATAATCTATCAAACAATTTTCTAATATCATCCATCCAAACATATTATTTTGATACATTATTGTATTTTTTATACCTTCTCCAGATCTAGGTGTTCTAGGAGAAATCATTCTTTCTGGTGTGTTTGGTGTTGTTCTTGAATGTGCTTATTTTATATAGTTATCATAAATTGGTTTAATTATATTTTTTTATTTCCAACTTCTATTCAAGTTTATTTTCTTTCTTGGATTATAATCTTGGAATGCAGCATTAGTATCTAAAACAATTTTAGTGTAGTTTTCATAGTCGGTATCAGTGAAATTATCCTCAAGATATTCTTCTTATTTTGATAAAAAATTAGAAAGTCCTTCCGTAACTTCACATTTTTTAAAAAATTTTAACAGATATTTTATCGTTGTCTATCTTTACTTGTGTATTACCTATATAAAAATGTTGTTCTTATGTGCATAACTATTTTGAGTATCAATAACATTTATTCTTTTTGAAATTTCTTTTGCGAGATTTATAGTAGAATCGGACGAGGTACGCGTCGAATTAGATGCGTGCTGCGTAAATTTTTTATGGGTAAAATGCCCATTCGCTCTTCCAAACTAGGAGATTTTGTTCTGAGAATAATTCTCTTTCGAATGATGTTTCTTCTGGTGTTGTTGGATAGTGTAAATTTGTTACTGCAACAGGAACTAGTGTTGTTATTAAATTTTTATTTTCTTCACTTACTTTTTATACTTTTTTTAACCAATATTTCGTAATTTGTCGATTCATGGTTGCTCTTTCTTCTTATTTTTGTCATGATGCTTTTTATATTTTTTATATCTTTCGATGAGTAATTGAGTCAAGAAACTCCCTTTGATACATTAATTTATGTAAGAATTTTTTCACATTTATATTAATTAATTTTCTTATAAATTATTTATAAAGCATTGAGAGTTTTGAGAGACAAACTTTTCCTCCTACTGATCAAACTCGGGAGAATTTAAATATTTACAATAGTAGAATTGAATTTGATATTCCTATAGGAGATGAGTGTTCTTTTCCAAATGACGCTAATGTTTATGAGCAATTTCGTTTACTAAAGAGAGATGAAGTTGGAGATGAAGCAAAATATGATAAATTAGATAATATTGATATTTCTTCTAACTTTTTTCCTTTTCAGTTTTCTAGAGTGGAAATATTATTGAAGCTGTTGATAATCCTGGTATAACATCAACAATGATGAATGCTTTACCAAGATCACCAAGTGAACAAAATTATTTAGAATTTACTGGTATTTATTATCTATATCGAGATAAATCTGTTTCTAGTCATATAACAGATGAAGTTAAAACTGTTTCTAGTGATAAAACAAATGAAATAATATATCCGCTGAGACATTTGTTTGGTTTTATTCGAGATAACAATGAGGTTTATTGGAAAGGTGGTTATAAAATTACTTTTTTTCGTAATTCATCTGATAACAAGTGTTTATTTCTTTATGAAACTTTAGATAAAGAAGGCAAAGATACGAAACATCGTCGTGATCCTGGTAAAATTGTTATTCAAAAATTAGAAATGATGTGGCCTATTGTGGAAGATGAATCTAACACAGCCATTGCAATTAAAGAAAAAATATACAAAGATCCAAAAATACCTATTAGTTTTGATTATTAGTAATTTCTAGAAAAATACGTTCCTGCGGGATCAACTGTTTTTAACTTTGATGTAAAAGATCAGTTTAATAATTTACAATTTGATATGCCCAATTTTGTAATTGTAGGTTTTCAACTTAAAAGAATAAATCATGCTGAACAGCATAAATACAATACTATATTTGATCATTGTAATGTAAAAAATATTTGTGTTACATATGGTAGAAATGAAATTTTTCCTAAAGAAAACTGGAGTCTAGACATTGAAAACGGTGTTTGTCTTAAACAATTGCTTGCTTATAATGATTTTAGAAATTCAAAAACCAAACTACATACCGACTATAGAAATAATTAACTTCATTATAAACCAACTGTATATATTGATGATGACATTAATTACTTTTCATTTTGGGGCGAAGATCGTTATATATTATAGATTGTTTATGTAGAAAAACTACTGTAGTTAAAGAAAAAAATATACAAATCAGTGTAGATTTTAATAAAGCTGTTGAAGCAGGTAGCGTTTGTAATGATGTTTTAATTAGTAAAATAAATCTTACTTATGTTTATTTGAAAGACAGAATTAATAAATGGTAGAATCAACTAAATGTTTCGATGTTTTAATACAATATTTTAGACTTATAGTTGAGTGGTTACATTTAAAAGTTTTACGTATTTTTAGAAATATAGATGAATTATTTTATAAAAAAAAATTATTTTCACGATTCTATATGAGTTCTCTCTTTCTCTAAATAAATTTATTTTCTTCATAAATAAAATAAAAATACCTTAGTTTCCATGCAGTTAGACCAGCATTATAAAGGTTGCGATGGTTCAAGACCGCCTTCCTATAGATTAAATAATGCACCTGAAGTTCTTAAAAATATAGTTCACAAATTTCATTCAGATCTGCAAAACTTACAATTATCACTCTTAGAAATCATTGACGATAAATATGAACTTTGAGATATTGATGAAAATCTAGAGCAAATAGAAGTTTTCAAAACATTAGTAGAGCTTCGAATATAGAATGTAAAGAATAATAAGATAGTATTTCTGAGATTTTTAACTCATTTTAATTGATTTTGGCTTAAATTTGCTTGATTTTGAGAATGAAAAATCCGAATGCCTATTTTGGAAAAATAGTAAATTTGCTTGATTTTGGGGTAAAATTGCCTGATTTTTGATGAAAATTGAGGTCAAATGAGGTTTCTAAAAGTTGAAAAAGTAGCTTGAATACGATAAAATTACTCAATTTTTGGCTTATATTTGCTTGTTTTTGAGAGTTGAAAAATAAGACCAAATGAGGTTTCTAGAAGGTAGACAAAGTAGCTTGAAAACGATGAAATTACTGGATTTTTGGGTTAAAATGCATGTTTTTTTTTTTATGAAAATAGCTTGTTTTCGACGAAAATTGATGAGAAATGCGAGCTTATAGAAACAAGGAAAAGTGGCTTGAAATCGATAAAATTGCTTGGATTTTGGGCCAAAAAGCTTTATTTTTGGATGAAAAACTGAGGTGAGTTGGTACCCGCATTTATCTACTAATATATCTTTCCGTACCATAATTTCGGAAAACTATATTGTTCTAGCTTTCCTCTGTGTTGTTCAACGTACACTTGAACCATTATTCTCAAATACGTATTTGTATTTTACAAGAAGAATGGCTAATATGTTTTTCTTCGACACTCTACAATTTAAATTTTGAAATGATGTTATTTGGCACAAGAAAAGAGGAAAAAAATGTAACCAAACATAAGAAAAAACCGAACGTAGCAACATACAAGCAAGCACCAACAGAAAAAAAAAAAAAGCTTGTATTATTTTTTGTTTCGAAATATCAGCCAAGTAGGTAGGCTACAACTGGATAACTGACTAATTCGCGCGAGTCTCCAGACTAGACACTCACCTCAAGACTGTAACAACTGGTACAATCCTAAGACACGGGAACAGCGGTGGTGTAGTGGTTAGACTACTCACCTCCCACCAATGAGAACCTAGTTCCATTCCCGGCAAGGTCGTCCCCGGACTATGCCGCTGGTCGGCGGGTTTTCTCCGGATCTCCAGTTTCCCCAGTCCCTACATTCCGGCGCTGCTTCATACTCACCGTGCTTCACACTCATCGGTTCTCAAGATCTCGATGTTAAGAACCGCCCTAATCTCCTCACTCCCACACTCCTACTCAAGACGGTTTTAATGGTTCTGTTGTCTTCGGTGCAACTACGTTTTAAATGTGTGGTACACTTCTGTGCATGTGTTATAAAAAATTAATTGTACAAGGGGATACAAGGGGGCATTGTGATCCGGCAGGAACAAGCATGAATTTCGAAACAGTAGGCTACTGAAAGGAGGGAACAATACGTGTCCATGATTATCTTGCCACTTGTCGCCTTTACTATTCACAAGCCATAACGTTTAAAAGAAGTTTAAAATAAAAGTAGCTGTTTTGATTAAGGTGGTCGCCTGGGTAGGCCTGGGTACAGCTCCAGCTGAAAACGTTTGATTAAAAAACAGTCTAAGCGGCCTGAGTGAGGTCTGCATTTATGAAACTTCACGCGTCTGTATACGTTTTACACTTCCTCCATTTCTCTCTAACGCATGTTTTTGTGATAGTGGAGATGGCTGAAACGGGTGTTTTCAAGGTCATATTTAGGTATCAACATTCCTATAACAAACATTAAGAAAGGAATAGGAACGTGCACCAAACCTTTATTTTTATTATTACGTCATAAAATGGTAGGTTCTCCGCTGAAAGTTTCATAGAGGAGCGTTATCGAAGGCAAGACTGCGCGCTATTTCAGTGTTTTGCGCGTAGAGGCCATGAGAGAGTGTATGGGCCTGTCTCGGTCGCCCCTAGCGCTCCCACGCTTTTAGGCCTCAGACGTGCAAAATTACCTTTATATACTGTTACATGTTGCTCGGCTGCATCGCTTCCCTTACCCGTCCCACTCGACGAGAGAAACAGTGTACCAAGGACAGAGTGACAACGCGATGAGCAGGCGGTGATTTACAAAGGCGAGCCGCTGCGTGTGCCAGATAAGCCTTTCGAGACTTGTCTACTCCTGACCTACAGCGGTTAGGATTTCTGAGGTTATCTTTGAAAGAATGTTCTGGTCATTGCCCTAGTCTCTCTCAACCATACTCGGGGTGCGGTGAACTTTTAGATCGAGCCAACGAGACTACTTAAGCTACGATGGGTCTCAGAGCTGACAGTTTTAGAGTTTGGATCGTTTTTGTGCGGATTCAAGTGACAGGTGTGCGAAGACAGCGGCCAACAGCGCGACTAGTGGCGACAGAAGGGACTAGCGGGAATGAAGTCTGTGGACTGCGAACATAGGTACAATGAAGGGTGAGACTGGCGGGCGGGAATATTGCCGTGAGCGTAATACATATCAGCGCCTCGTAACTTACTCGTCAGCAAGCAAGTAGCACGCAGTAACCAATCATACACGATCCACAGTCTCGGACAACCAATCAGCGAATGGGCATACCCACATAACAGGAACATCCACACCATCGTGACTCTATGTACTTCGGCTATCTGCTCCGTGGTACAGTTTGATATAGTTAGTTTCAGTCTGACGTAAACAAGGGGACGGCCCGAGTGTGCACTTGGAAAGTGTTCAAACACTCTAATATTTGACACACACATTTGGGAAGTGTTGAAACACAGTAGCAAAGTTAATATCGCGGGAGGAAAGTAGTTCTGAGTCTTACCATTGAGCATCGGTTAAATTACCAAATCCGTGGCAATTTTGATTTTACTTGAGATGGAAGAATACCTACACAACATGAACATAGAAGATCTCAAGGAAAACCTTCCCCCACCACATTTGTTTCTTGACGTTTCAAGTATGTTTATGGAATAGCGGGATTTAGGAGGCTCTTAACATCGAGGTCTTGAGAGCCGATGAGGGTGAAACGAGAGGAGTACGGAGCTGAGCCAGAATGCAGGAGGCGGTATAAACTGGAGAACCCCGAGAAAATCCGCCGTCAAGCGGCTTCGTCCGGCATGATTTCCACAGGCGAAAATCCGGGGACGAACACGCCGGGAATCGAGCCCGGATCACCTCGGCGGTAGCTGAGTAGTCTGACCACTACACCACCGCGGCCCCTCATGTTTTCATATAAGTAAGTTCTGTAAGTACTCCTACACCCAACTAACTACTGACCTTACGTTGCAGGAAAGACTCGTATTTTTACATCACAATATTGATTTTGTAAAATTCTCACAGTTAAAATTGTTAGCATTTTGCTTGCTTTGGCAATGCCGCAGTTTAAGCTCAATAGCTAGAGCTCAGAGTATTTCGCGAATTCGTTCGGCACCGAGTAGACCCCAAACACTTGTTTTTTCTGCTACTGCTGTGATTGGACCGTAGTTCATTAGCCACGCCCCGCTTCACTGTGAGCCAGTAATAATCAGGAAGTAGTAGTGTGAGTGAGTTCTGTACAAAGGCTTCCCTTGAACGCAGTAGCCAATAAACAAACGCTAGTGCCTCGACTATCGAGTCTAACCCGCTGCCACATCAATCCGGGAAATAATCGGGGCTCTATCAATAAGTAATTGGGTATAGGAGTACTTTCGGAATGTTATTTTTAAACACATAAAGAAGCTAAAAATAATAATAATCCTATATGTTGTGGGGAGGAGAGAGGGATAGAAGTACGCCTTGAGCAGGGAGGGCTGTATGGAAAGTGTTCAGCCGAGCGCCAGAGACGGTGAGGTGGCCAGCTATCGTCACTTCCCCGCATATCAACACTTTTTGAATCAAACCTTTGAAAAACCCCCCCAATTATAACGTGTTTGGTTGTTTCCTAAACATGTCACATATCACAAACGTGTTATACTTATGACAACAGTAAAGTAAGTATAATTTATATTTAAAATCAATTAAAACAGATAGACACATAATTGTTATGCACATATACAACGTATGTCAGACACAAGCATACCTAGAGCAACATTAGAAAACCGACCAACAGGACAAAGAAGACAAGGTCGTCCTTGGAAACGATGGAGAAAACAATGAGAACAAATACAGCCAAAGGAGCCGGAACAGGCCAGTAGGCCTAACCCTTGAAATCACTGTTCACGATAAAGTGAGCACTTTAGAAATGAACCTTAGGAAAAAGCCACAGTCCCTGCATGTACATATTTTAATGGACGCACTGACTGACATTCCCCCAGAAAAGTTGGTAACGATGGATGGAAAGTAGTTCCATATCTTAACTTCGAATAAAAAGTGTTAGGTAATCATTTGTGATAACTTAAAACTATTTCTTTCGCTTTCTCTTTTTTTAATGCATCTAAGTGTTAAAATGAGCATATATGTAAAGTATTTACTTTCTTAATAATTTCAGAGTTTCGTTTGATCGACACATGAATAAAGTGATGAGGTCCACGGCAATGTTAATTTTACATAATACGGAAGAATACACAACATGTCTACAAGTAGATCTTAATCAGGGCTTTCAAAAATGCTCATTTTACCGTGAACAGCCTATATACATGCCGAAGCTGGCGTAATGTTTTTAAATGGGAGCGTGCGGCTTGGGAAGCATGAGTGGCTGTGATAAGGAGGAGGGGAAGGAGGGGGGATGTCGTCGGCTCGACTTGACATTGCTGACCTACCCGAAGATGCTTAGTGTTTACGTCCAACAAACCTGCAAGCATATATATGTTTCTAGTAGCCGGAGGGTATGCCAAATCTAATATCTGTATTTATTATCCTATTTCAAAAATTATTTTTTCATCTGACAGAGCACCTACAGATAAAATGTACGCGGTGTAAGGTTTTTGCTGATTATAATTATTATCAGATTTCGTAATTAAATATTTTAAAAAAACCTTTATTGTAACTGCCAGGTAAAGTTTTATTAACAAGCATTTTAAAAAAAAAAAGCGATTTTTTGAAGTCCTCTGTGCATTGACTTTCGCGAAACCGTGCAGAAATATGGATCTCTCTTTCCCACTATCTCTTTCCCTCTCTCTTCCCTTCTCTCTTGTCCTCTCTCTATCTTTCCCTTTATCTTTCTTTCATCTTCTCCATTCACACCAGTTTACCATACCATCATATATAACGTTAATAATTCTAGTTCATCGGGTTACCTTTTTAAAAATTCATGACCATAATTCGTTCGGTTATTTTTATAAGTGATGATTGTCTGATTAACTTAAAACCGACAACCTCCCTACCTTTAGTCGCGGTGAGAGCATAGTATGGTTCACGAAGGCCCATCTGCCAAGACTTATATGACAGAAACATTAGAAACCTGAAAGGACTGCACAAATAAATGAAAAAAGAAAACATAATAGCCTCAATCGATTTTTTTCAAATTAAGAAGAAATAAATGGTATTACTTTTACGGGGCAACGGTTGCTAGTGGTATTTTGCTGCCTATGGTGTAAATGCATAGAAATTATTTTTCAGGTGCTAATAAGTGCAGATTTAAAACATGGAAAAAATAAATGTTCGATTGAGACTATTGTGTATTTTTTTTTTAAATTTGTTTTTGCTGTCCTTTCAGGTTTCTAATGTTTTTGTCAATATAAGTCTTGGCACATGGGCCTTCGTGAACCATACTATGCTCTCAGCGCGACTAAAGGCAGGGTGGCTGTAGGTTTTAAGTTAATCAGACAATCATCACTTATAAAAATACCCGAACGAATTATCGTCATGAATTTAAAAAGGTAACTCGATGAACTAGAATTATTAACGTTATATATATATAGGAGAAGATGAAAGAAAGATAAAGGGAAAGATAGAGAGAGAGGACAAGAGAGAAGGAAAGAGAGAGGGAAAGAGATAGTGGGAAAGAGAGATCCATATTTCTGCACGGTTTCGCGAAAGGCAATGCACAGAGGACTTCAAAAAATCGCTTTTTTTTTTAAATATATGTTAATAAAACTTTATCTGGCAGTTACAATAAAGGTTTTTTAAAATATTGAATTGCGAAATCTGATAATAATTATAGTTGGCAAAAAAACTTACACCGCGTACATTTTATCTGTAGGTGCTCTGTCAGATGAAAAAATAATTTTTGAAATAGGATAATAAATACAGATATTCAATTAAGCATACCCTCTGCCTATAAAAAGTAATATGGGTACGAGAAACATACATATGCGCTTGAAGGGTTATTGGACGTAAACGGTAAACTACTTCGAGTAGAAGCTTCCCAAGCCGCACGCTCCCATTTCAAATACATTGCGTCAGCTTAAGCAACATGGTGGAAGTATAGGTTGAGAAGGTTGGTAAGTAATAATGATGGGAGGGACAATATACTGACGTTGGTACACGAGTGTATGTATATGAGGTCGACAAGGCTGAGCTGGTCAGGCAGCTGACGGAGGTCGTATGAGATGGCGACCACGCTGTTATCTGCAGTGTAGTACTTGGACGAGAGCAGTTCTCTGAGCACACCCACAGTCACAGCGCCTGGACATAAGAGGTAGTGTCGCAGCGGTCTGCCGCCAGAAGAACCCTGCAACAAGCCAGCCCTCTCTGCCTCACTGCTTAGGTCACCTCCACAATCAACTAACATTACTTACAAAGCATAATAAGTCAAACCGTCTGTCTACAATCGGCGTTAGCGCGAAAGAAAAAAAAAACCTTTTCTAACCAATTAGACGAATAGGAAATAAATTTTCCCGCGTAAGAATTTTTGTATGCATAAGTTGGCTACAGCAGTTTTTATGACGTTTCACATTCTCATACGCCGGCGTTAAAAACTTTGCGTAAGATACTCAGATATGAAAGCAGCATCGTCGTCAAGATGAGGAAAAAAAGGGACGGAGGCGAAGCATTTTAGCATGGTGCGTTGTGGTCATATGACTAAACGAACCAATGAAAAGTATACCAAAGAAAGAAAACAAACATTTTTTTCTCTGAAATGATGTGTTTCCTTTTGTTATGAGCAAACGAATCCTAACAAATATTTGTTTTGTAAAAAAAAATGACAGCTTTATCGTTTGCCTGACGAATGTCAAGCAATTAAAATAGATGTCATTGCAGATACGAAAAATATATGTGTATTAGATTTGTTCAACTAACTACGCGTACCGAAATTTTTTATGTTAAAATTACGTACGTGAATAGCTAAGTTTTTAATTTTTTGAGGCTAATTTACTATCGCGGAAGTGTTGTGTTGCAATTTTGTGATTTTTTGTGATCTCATTTATATTAATTATCAGTGCCAAGTGTGATTTTTCGCAGCAAAAGTTACAACGATCCATATAGGCCTACGCTGTTTTTTTACTAGTCAGAATGTTAATTGTTTTATATTTTATCTACTCGGGTAATGTTTTAGACTAGTTACATATATTTACGTAGCTTTCGTCAAGCATTTATATATTCGATTCTTTATAAAAATAATATGTTAGGTTAATTATAAATTTAAAATGAAACTGTTGTCTTGTTTAGGCACTGATTGAATATTCCCTAAACATAATGTATATTCCGTATCAAAATCCTATTGCCCTCAAAAAACAATACTGGGCCTACATTTACAACAAGGCCATCCCGAATTTTCTAATTAATAGAACTGTTTTATGTTTTACGTGCGACATTACTGCTATGTTTTAAAGATTCGGTACACGTTTCGTTTGAAGTTATTTATTTTTAATATACTTTTTCAGTGAAATGTCTCGCCGATAATATTTCAAGCAATTACACTGCGAAGAAAATACATCTCCCCATTGAGGATAGGATGGTTAAATGTTGGCTTTCATAACTAACCAAAACTTAACTTTCTGGAATTGTGATAGTTTGTTGATAATAACATTGACGATATTCAAGTGCAATTTAGAAACGCCCAGTATCCGAATTTGAATAAATATGATTATCGCCAGTCACATCAGTATGACATCTTTAATTGGGCTCTCGTTAGCTTTTCTAATTCAAAACAAAGTCGAATGTGTGCAAAACTTGTATTGCAAATTTGTCATGTGTAGTAAAAGGTAAGTGTAAATGCGTTATATTATGTACAGTCTCAAATTCAATCAAAGTAATCATACATTTTTACATATCGTACATACAGGCATAACGTAGACACACTTTCGCTGTAAAAATTAAGCAGTGTAGTGAAGGCAAACATTTTTTCCATTTATTTCAAATACTTCCGTAGCTTGTGCGTACTCAATACAATCATATTTTATCAATCAGCTACTTGCCTAATAACACTCAATTTCCTACGTATATATTGGTTTGTAAGTACGTGGAAAAGTACATAAATATGTGCCTGCCACGAGTTTTAAGCTCATGTTGTATTATTTTCGACCATCCTCATAGGTTATTTCAGCAAAATATGGACTTGCACCCAGTCTCAATAACTTTGATACACAATACTTTCTTATTTTTATTTGTAAAAAAATTGTATTATAAAACTAAATACTCTATAGAACATTTGGGGTTATCGACACACAATGTTTTTAAGCAGAGCTTAAAGAGTTGGGCATCCGATTTCAGCTGCCAAAATTAAGAACTGCTTAAAGCATTTTAAGAAGGGCCTAAAGTTGGTGTGAAACGGTACAAGGCGCTAGGGACAGTTTATCCAGTGTTTAAGTGGCGCTTGAATTTAAGACGTGTTGGTGAAACCTTGCATTTATATGCAAGGCCGAAAGAGATAATAAATCAGCGAACACGTTACGAGTAAGTGCAATTGAAAATCACAGTCCACGCGAATGAGTGAGTTTACCTTGCATTGTGCGCGCTTCTTTCTTTTGCCGCTGCGAGTAGTGGCGCGATGGGGATCCTGGTCCTCCTCGTCTTCACTGGCGTCACTGCAACACACTCCAGCCACGTCACTGCACACAGCTCTCTCTAGGGATCAGCGTCAACTACTCTACCAGGAAGACACTTATCAACGTCCCCCAGTGTCAAGCCTGAAACTAACTTCCAACTGAACACCCATGCCTGAAGTGGGATTCGAACCCAGAACTTCCTAGACTAGCGGCGCACCAACCGACTTCGCCACGGAAGGTCGGCAGTTTACACGATATTTACAAGTATCAGTGACAACTCTGACTGTGACAAATAAGTATCTGCGATTTTTATCTGCAATATTGCCACTGCGATAGAAAAACGCAAATACATAACATGCTCCTAAACAACTATAGCAGAATTGATTAGAAAATTACAGTTTCCTCAGAGACTGAGAAATGGAACACGGCAATATTTAACCAGCATAGCAAATTTGGTTTTCTAAACGAATAATATATTCTATGTTGATTTTTCTTAAACAAAAAACTAACATAAAAGTGCATTATACAACAAATAACACTGTACTATGAATTTTAATGCTATTGATTCTAGCCCAACTGTAAAATAAAACAGTAGAGCGAACATAAAAATGAAAATAAAGCAATTCATGTGATGAGATGTATTATCTTTTTAAACAGAAGCTTTGGTTACTATTTTGCTTAGAAGCACGCAGTCGCCGTATGTTGGTATATGCGCAAACTGCAATTAACTGTGACAGGCGAAGCAGGCATCGAAAACCATATAGTAAATGTAAAAATTATACAAATAACATGTGTCCGGTATGCGAATTATCACAGTAACAGATACTTAAATGATTGCCACAGATATAACCTGTAACAAGGAAATACCTGTGACAAAGTCGCGGACCATCTCTACACAGCTGACCATAGACTAAAGATGAGGTAGACCGATCTCGCTGGCTGCGCACAACCAGCGTCGGTATCTCAAAATTGAATTGCTTTTCTGCCAACACGTCTAGCAAAAACGGCGTGGTTTGCATTTGAGGTTAAAACACTGTTTATTAAACAAGTGCTTTGAGATAGTTGTATACTTCATCAAACCAATCCGGAATGCTGTTACATCAAATTCAAATTGGCGAAAGCATTTTATTCATATAAAATTGCTTGTCTTTTGAAAATTAAGATATAAACAAACACGTTCATATCACTTTTGACCATGTGACTTTGACAGTTGTGTATGATTGGTAGAGCCACCTGTTTTTCGCGAAAAGATTTACGTGGAGGCAAGACTTCAATATCCTATGTGAACATTTGCAGCCTTCCTTTGGCTATTGGCCGTTTGTCTTTGTGTGAGGACAGTCTGTTACGTACGTGAGCCAATCAGAATACAGTTTGTCCGATACTGGCCGTCCTTTTGATTCGAGGGCAGGCGGATAAGATGCGTAGCAATTAAAATGATCTAATCGCGAAAGCTGTTCTGAACCAAAGTGTTTTGGAACACAACTTGTCCTGAAATCTTTTCGCGAAAATCAGGAGTCCGTAATGATTGGGGTAGGTCAATGTTGGGTACATGCGCAGAAGATGAATAAGCTGTCTACCTGATCTTTAGTCTATACAGCTGACTGCGCGGGGCAGTGATACATATCTATTGATAAGGCGACAACCTGCTGCCGCCCACCGCCTTACAATATGGCAGCATGCGAGACTTCACGGCACTATGCTAAACAATGTGCTGGTCACTCAAAAAATCCATTATTTCATTCTTGCACGAAACGCCGTTCAACTCGACACATGTTTTTGCATCAATGCATATCACAATCATAATTTTAGGTTTTTTTGTGACGTAAAATTAAAATTAACGAAATCATTTACAGAAAATTTAACAAAGGCGAATGGAAAGGTTATGTATTATTTCATTTAAGGGTATCCTTAGCGAAACTTATTTTACAAAGAATTATAAGACTGCTACAAATATAACATATGCAAGAATTTTCCCATTTTAAGCAATTCTTTAAAATATTGCAAACATTTCATAGAATTATTTTAAAAATACCTTGAAGTAACTCATGGAACCTTATTTCAAAGTGAAATATATCATTTTGGTATACGAGTAAGAGGGTTGCGATTTTGACATGGTATTGTGTAAATAATACGTTGTCTAAAATATGTAATGTGAAGAAATAATACTCGTAAGTAATGCCTACGAGTTAAACAATATTTCGTACAGATTTAAAATAAGTACACTCCATTTGCGGTTACTTCAAACAAGCCCGGCTGAAGTTCTACTTCCAGGATATCCCTCCGCCTCGTACAAACGAAGCTTAGAAAATTACACCAGAGGCCCAGCGCATTGTATTCGTGCGCACTGAGTTTCATAAAATTTTGCATAAGAACTATTTTTTGTTAGGCACTGCAAGCAAACCATAGATGAAATATTATAGATTATAGATACAGCCTACATAAATAAAAGTTTAATTTAACCAAAAGAAAGGTACTTTTATGTTAACACAATTATAAAAAGCTAGTGATACATGACATCAACACGTCATACATTGGATGTTTTTCCAAAGGTTTCATTCAAAAAAGTATGAAGACATTTGAATAGACTATGGCTGTGTTTGATTTCGGTGCAAAGTGCCCTTGATCACTTACCCTTGATCTCTTCCGGTTCCCGAGCCCTTGTTCCCTTCATGAAATAAATTCCTTAGTTAATTCCAGACGTCTGTGATCGTTCCCACTTCGAGTTTCATTCTGTCGAATTTGGCTCTATGCGAGTTTCTTTTGTTTTTGTGACGTTTGCGAGTGTTTCCCGCGGCCGTGCAGAGATGTAAACACAAACACAAAAACAAATGAAGTATTTCACACAGTTGCGAATCGAAAACTATCTAGCGCTCGAGAAGGGCGAGTTGCTCGAACCCTTGGCTGAAGGGGACATTGTAGGGCGCATAATGTGCCCTTGCTGTGAATTCGGACAGCGGCAATGTGACGTCACATCCGGGATGCATTTCTCAAGGGCACGAAGCCAGATAAGGGCCCTTAGCTGGCAAATTCGAACACAAACTATAAATAGGGCAACCTGTTTTTCGCGAAAAAGTTTCAGGATTACTTGTATTCCAAAATACTAGAGCTAAGATCCACTTTCGTGATTGTATGATATGATATTAAATGTCACGTATTGCAGGTGTGTGCCCACGAATCATGGACACACAGTGTCGGAGTTGTCTAATTCTGATTGGCAGTCAGGTAGGAACTGTCCCCCGACAAAGACGCATGGCCAATAACCGACGGGAAACTGCACGCATTCCATTGAACATTGAGTCTAGCCTTCACTCGTGTATCTTTTCGCGAGAAATAGGCGGCCCTAACTATAGTTTTGCGGTGACTAGCATCCCACCTTAAGAAACTACAGAGGTGTGCGAGCCGCTTCAGGTGGACTGACAAACATCCGACAGTCGCCCGTCTGTCCGTCGGTCACGTGATCGTCAACCAATAGCAGGGCAAATTATTTTATATCCGTAAATCCATCAGATATATCTCAAACTTTAACTTTCGACGGACCGACGGATGGCCCACCGCCTTATAGTATCGTCCCTTGAACATGGCTGCCGGGAAATTGTGTACTTATTTATTTGTCTGAATATTTTTCTTTTTAAACATACACAAGGTAGTGAAGTTGTTTACTTTTTTACGTTTCACCTTTGAATTGAAGTGAAGATGACTTGTAGATTTTCAGAGGAAATGCTGATAAATTATGTTAGGGAAAGAGAATATATTCATGATATTCATTATAAGCTGTTCACGGTAAAATAAGCATTTTTGACAGCCCTGCCTAAGATATACTTGTATACACGTTGTGTATTCCCCCGCCTTATATAAAATATTAACGTTGGTATAGGCCTTGTCACTTTATTCATGCGTCGGTCGAATGAGACTCTGAAATTACTTAGAAAAAACTTTACAAATATGATAATTTTTATACTTGGATGAATTAAAAAAAACAGAAAGCGAAATAAATAATCTTAAGTTATCATAAATGGTTAATTAACATTTCTTATTCGACGTTAGAATACAGAACTACTTCCCATCCATCGTCACCAACTTTACTGGGCGAATGTCACTCAGTGCGCCCATTAATATATGTGCAGGCAGGGGCAGTGATTTTTTTATAAGGTTCATTTCTGAAGTGCTCACTTTATCGTGAACAGCCTTTAAAAAAACTTCTCTCTGCGCAAGAAAGTTCGTGTTGTTGGGTGGTAACACTGGACAGTCTCTGGCCAGACGGATCGACGAATGGCTGACTGACGGACGGACGATTGTGAGCTCCGTCCCTGCAGCCGCACACATGACGTCACGGACCAGTAGCATGCAGCTCGTCTCTGAGCCCTGCGCAGCCAATCACGTGACAGGAACAGCCACAGCACCTACTTTGTTCGTGAGGTGGAAGAATACACAGTTCGCAAATAAATACGTCTGGTGACGGACATATGATTGGGACTCGGCGGTGCGCACAGCACGGACGTACTTTAAGACTGACTAACGTGGCATAATGCTGACTAACGTGGCTTTGTGGCTTGTATGAAATCTTGTGTTGGGCGCTGTGCACACTGAATGTTGCTCTGGAATTTTATCTCCTGTTTTCCCTTCGGGGTACAGCCACAGGAGAACACGCCTGTATGCTACACGACCATGATGTGCCGGCTGTCGAGTAAGTTACCAGGCGGTGATTGACGAACTGCGTTCCAACACGTTGTCTGCTCGGTGACGCCATCTTGCTGGAATGAAAGGCTACGATTCGCGGCATAAGCACACACTAAAGGTGAGGTAGACCGATTATTCGACTTCTGCGCATGTACCCAACACACGCCTACCCCAACCATACACAACTCTCAAAATCACATGGTCAACAACGATGAACGTTTTTGTTAATGTCTCAATTCTCAAAAGACAACACTTTTATATGAATAAAATACTCCTACCAATTTGAATTAAATCCAACTACATTACAAATTGGTTAGAGGAACTGTACATATGAAAGCACTTGTTCACGAAACAGTGTTTTGACCTCAAATCCAATCCACGTCGTTTTTGCTAGCCGTGTTGGCAGAAGAGCAGTTCAATGTTGGTACACGGAGACTGGTTGTGCGTTGCTAGCGAGATAGGTTTGGTTTACCTCATCTTTAATCTGTGGGTTGTTGTTTCACACCTGTATTCCTAAGGCTATGTGATTGTTTAAATACCGCCATGGACCAATGACCAGTAGCCTATACACGCGGGGATCAGCAACATCTATAAACGGGGACGAGATATGTTCCACCAAAACTGCACATCTAACAGTGAACCCAGGTGCATAGATATGGCCGCGCATAGCATTCTAATTGTGTTGCATTTGCGTGAAACTGAGTGGATCAATAACAAGCGGTAAAGAGACTAAAACCTTAACTTACCTTACACAAAACCTGCTGTAACCCTTTGACAGTATTCCCCCCCCCCCCCTTTCCAACAACCTCATTTACTGCTCGAGTTTTTTTAGTGTGTCCTTTAGTGAATGGCACAACCTTAACCCGCCATGACGGCGGTAGACTCGAGGAAGAGGGATGGGTATGTGTAATCTAGAGGAATATGGGTTGAACCTAAGACGGGGGGGAGGGGGGGGGAGTTTCACGACTAGTGGCAGTGGCGCGAGGATATCACGTGCAGCTCCGTGGGTAGGGGCGCCGGAGAGTATGGTGTGGATGGTGGGGGGGGGGAGGATGGTATTGTGAACAGCTCAGCCTGTTGCACCAAGAGTTGCCAACATCTGACATTTGCATGTTTCTCATGCCAGTCAGTGAGGTAATATGCCCATGGCTGGTGTTCACCTACTTTATAAGCTTGCCTTGGAAGTCCACGAGACGGGGTAGTGTTAAGTCGCAGGCAGTGTGCAATTTTGGAATACTGTTACTGTGCTGACTCGTGTATTACCACGGTTTTACATCTCACTGGCAGTATTTTAATGAGCCAAGTATTAGATCTGAATTGTTATTAATATATATGTTTTATTAGTTTAATATGTTTCTTGATCATTTACATTTAAAGAAACAAATCCCTTACAAGCAAAAAATCGAAAAAAAAAAAAAACACATCGAACGTTTCTAAATTTAGAAAAAGTAACATGACTATAAAATTGAAGCACTAAGTCAGTACTATAGCTATTTACCGCTACTGTTGTTGCAATTCGAAAGTTAGATAGTAAAATGCAAAAACCCATTGCGCAGCAGAGCTCTAAATCCCAACCTAAGACCAACTTTCCAATACATAAACTAGACCCTGGTCATACAAGACGTTGGTAACTGTTAAAGGAGTTTTAGCCTTCTTATAAGTGAGTCGTCAGTCGTGTATAAGCCAAACAATCAGGTTTGTGCATTACTACTTTCAAAATCAGAATGGTCTGGTTTCAACTTTACTGGGTATTTGAATTGTCGTCGACAGATACTAAATCTGTTGCTGTGTTTTTTTTTTTTTTTTCAAATGAATTTTGAGCTGATAAAACTAAGGAGAATAGGTACAGATGATTGAAATTCTATGGTTGGTGTGGGCAATGGCCTGTAAAAAAAAAAAAAAAAAAAAAAAAAAAAAATATATATATATATATATATATATATATATATATAACAACTTGTTCTTGTACAAGATGTGTTCATTCAGTACAGTTGGCGGTTTCATTTCCGGTTGCTGCACAAGTAGCCTACTTCCAAGAAATGTATACATTTTTCTTTCAGAAACCTACAATTGGTTTGCAGGATTTTCGGTTAGATAAGCTGCTTTTCAAAATCTCTACTGCGCAATTTATTAAGGCACTAATTCCTTGCAGGTCCTACAGGTTTCATAACCGTGGCGGCTCTATTATAGAAATAGTATTTAACCATGTTATCGATCCATGCATTAAACTTGAAACGCATCTCGTAATTGGGAGAAACACCGGCAAGTACTACATCGAACAAATGATTTTCTAAATGTTAAATGATTCCATCAATGAACTCTGCATTCTAATTTTAAAACATCCTTTAACCATAGGCGTACGTAGGTCTAGGTAATGGGGGGTGCAAATTGGAAAATTGAGATACACTTTTTCGAGATTAAAAATAGAAAATAAAACTATATTTACGCATATAGATCACACTGTAACCAGATTTTTTTTTGTTAACTTCCTAAGTTGTAATGGAAGTTTTTAACCTATACACTGTGTGCAAATAATACCACACATCAAGCTGCAGATATAGGAATGTTTAGCAGCGCTACTATACAAAGTTGGGAACTTTCCTATGCATTTGACTGTTTCCTGAGCAAATGTAGGAACGCTATAATGAATGTAAAGGGGGAAAAATTACTATCCCGCTTTCTCACTAAGCGTATACACTGGCATGGTAAATTTCCGAATAATTTCTTACAGTGCAATTACATAGTCTACAATACCGTAAACTTATTTTTTATTTATTGGTGGTTTCAAACATGCTGACAATCTATTGAAAGTACGAAACTGGCAAGATAGTTAGTTATTTTCCAAATTACAAGATGCAATGGGGGTACAGCCGCACTCCTCCTGCATCCCTCTTACACACGAATATGCCTTTGGAAGAAGCACAGCTTCTAACACATCCTTTCATTCGTGTGAATCATGTAAACTTCTGAAGAATCTTATCTTTCTTACTGGAGGTTTGGCAAAGAAATTTACCCTTCCTGGATACGGGGCTATCTTTATAAAAGATGAAGTAAGTATTTTCAAAGATCCAAAACAGTATTTTCGCCATGCAGTGGAGAAAAAATAAATTAAGAGCTGAAATATCCACGCGTACTTACTGCTGACGCTGAAGACGCACTCTGGGACAGGTGTATTACCTTCACAGCAAAATAAGTTAAGTCAACTGCAACAATGGCTGTCTATACACATCGATGTTTAGCGTGATACTTCAGTACTTCTCCCCAAGCTAAGTTTGTGTGTCTTCATCTATTACTCCGTTCGCAGAGCATATGGAATTTACAGATGATGACATTACAAAATTGATTTTAAGCGGAGGGTATTTAACTTTGTTAGAATTATGTTTTACTGAAAATATAGCTGACTTTTGGCAAAAAGTCGCCAATTATACAAATGCTAACTTTCTGATTTGGCTATCTGTCATTTAGTTTTACCTTTGTGAAACGCTGAAATAAATTTTTTAGTCATGAATTTGGCAGACAGATTTGAGAAACAGAATGGATGAAGAAGTACATATTGGCAAGTGTGTCATAGAAATGTCTGACTTGCGGTGCTGAAAAGCAATGCCATATACTAAAGTGCACCCCCTACACCATCTGCTCCCATGACTGGAGTTACTCAAGATACGAACTTGATCTTTGATGGTTCGAAACCAGTAATAAAGAAGGGTAAAATCACTTCTTTTACGAGAAATTATTATACAGTTAGGTTCTAGTTTGTTCTGCTTATACTGACTGTTATATAACTGTTTTCGCATTTATAAGTTACTACCTAAACTTTCAAAATCTGGAGGATTTTCGAAAAAAAATCCAGAGGATCTTTAAAACACGATCAGAGGTATTTCTTGGTACTGAGTTGGTAACCCTGCCGCCACCACCGAACGACAGTGCACAGGCGGCAACAATACGGCGATAACGCGATGTCAGAACTGGCAGTCAGTGAGCCAGCTACCCCGCTGCGTCTTTTGTAAACGTCAAGTTAATTGCTGTACCGAGTAGTCTCATTTAAGAACGCGGCAAACTAATCTGTACCTCAAAGGTAAAATCAAGAATCATTACTCAATTCATTAACAATTAAGTTACAACACCTAACCTCTAAGGTACAGAAATCAAAACTTTTATGGGGAATCTTGCCTCCCACCATGTTAAATCCTAGTTTTTTTTTAGCTTGTTTATGTTCTTAAAAAAGATAATTCTGAAAGTACTCCTATCCCCCAACTAGCTATTGGGCTTACAAAGCAGCACAGACAAGACAGGTAAACTACGGACTCATAATTACGTCACAATAATAATTCTGCCAAAATCTGGTATGATCAATATTTGACGTAAATAAGAGTTTGTAGTTGAGTCGTTATACCAGTCCTGCTGTATTAGGTTAATCGTTAGTTGGGTATGGGGGTACTTTCGTTGTGGGTGTGTATGTGTGTGTGACATAAACAAGCTATAAAATCAATACTCCTATGCGGCGGGGTAAACAGTACCACTTAATGATTTTTTTTTTTGCTGCAGAACGATGCATCGAGAGGCCGAAGAAGACTATTCCTGTATGTAAGTAATAGGTTGGAAACCACTTGAAGACAGATACAGTGTTCACGTATCGAGTCATAGAGTGCTAAAGAACAAAGAGACGCGAAGCAGTCCCTTCTACCCAACACTGAACGCCGACAAAATGGCAGCACAGGCCAGTAAATCATCGTCTGGTAACTTACTCGCCAGGCCGCACCTCAGATAACAGGAAATATTCCGCAGCACGCGCTAGCCAATCAACGATCAGGTGCTGCCACATCAAAGGAGACGCCACGCCTTTACAACTTTGGGCGATGTTAAGGCGGATTCCCAACCGCCATATTGGATTTATCGATTTTTCGCCACAACTTCTAATTCAGAAGGTGGATTGAAATTTCCGGCACATGTCCTAAATAACAGCTTCCCAAACTTTATCGAACTGCCACAGCTTCGCTAAATTTATTAATTTTTAGCTGGTAACTGCCGAGGCAAAACGAGAGATTATTTCTTACAAACGATTACAATGGCGACGATATCAACAGTAATCAAGAAATACTGACCTCTGGCAATGCACTAGGCAATTTTCTGTGCGCTGTCGTTAAAAAAAAAACATGATACAAAACTGTATTTCCAAAGTATGGCAAAAATGCCATAAATCTAAGATGGCGGGTGGGAATCTGCCTTAAGTTGGCGCTCTACATGCGGAACACCTTGTAGACGACCCCTGCACCCCTAGCCAAGACCCCCCCCCCCCCTCGCTGCACACTCATCTATACAATTAATGATAGAACATCCTGTTTTTCGCGAGAAAAATAAATTATGCTCCGGCTAGACTTCAACGTCTTACGAGCAAGCTTGCAAACTTCCTTTGGATATTGGCCGCGTGTCTGTGCGAGAAGAGGTTTTCCACTTGACTGGGCCAATCAGAGTAAAGTTACGCTGACAATGGACGTCCATGATTGGATGGTAGTCACCTGAGACGCGCGCGGGTTGAAACCATCCAACCTCTAAGTATATTGCGTCTAAACTAACGTGTTTCGGAGTAGACTATAACTAATACATGGAATCTTTTTCGCGAAAAACAGGTGGCGCTAGCTTACACTGTGCACGGTAAACACTTTTGGAATCAACCTATGAAAAAAAATGACTGCCCGTTAACGGTAGATACGCTCTTCCTTACACACTCGAGTGCACGCTGCCAGTTATGGTGGCAACGTATTGATAAAAAATAGTTCCACAAATGGTCTTTTATTGTGAAATTAATGTTTTAATTTACAACCATTTTAAATAACAGTTCATGTTTTAGACAGGTATGAGTACGAATTTGCCTATTAGAACCACATTTACAATCCTATGACGTGTTTGGCTGTTTCCTAAATATCTGATTATTACAGCCGTTTTATATTTCTGGTAACATAAAATTATAGTTATTGGTTAAGTTGCAATTTTACTTATATTTTACCTATAAATTATGCATTAACGATTGTGAAAAATGCAACACCAAGAAGGATACATGTGATTGAAATGAACTTTATACCACAAATTAGGTACATGACAATACACAACTGATTAGGATTACAGAACTGTACATTATCTCTGTCCTTGAGGATTCAGTATGGTGTGAAGCCCCCATGTGCTGCAATCAGAGCTCCTAAACGTCGTGACAGAATCAAAGAGGACCTGGACATGTTCCTGGGGAATCTCCCTCCATGCGGTTTGTATGCGACTTCATAAAGTATCAACTGTGATTGCTGGAGGTTCGTGATGAACAAGTTGCCAACCAATTATATCCCAGACATGTTCAATGGGCAACGTGTCAGGCGAACGTGCAAGCCAGGGAAGCAGTGGTACCCGTCGTTCATTGAAGAAAGCTTGCACAATGCCCGGCCACATGTGGCCGGGCATTGTCCTGCTGAAATATGGCATGTGGAGTCGTCTGAAGGAGGGGCAGTATGTCGGGCTCTAAAACTTCCTTGATGTAGCAGTTGCTGTTCAGATTGCCCTCATTATACACGAGTCGAGATTGCATGTTGTATCCAATGGCGCCCCAAACCATCACACTGTGCTATGCCGCTCCACATGGGACGTTATAACGTTACATTGTGTGTATACATTGTAAAGCTGGTGTTTATACAATACGCGGCAGCGCTGGTAGGAAATTCGTTGTTATTGGGTTGGCTTCTTTGTCTATACGCGCCAGTAGTGGAGGTATCCGTCGAAACAGACAGCTCCACACCAGTTGCAGTGCTCCTGTGTCGAGCCAACACTGTGGACTAGGCTGTACGGTGTGTCACGGCCATGCGGACAAGATGGCGGCCATCCCGTACTGAGGTCACATTGCGTGGTCCAACACCCACTCGTCGCTGCGTACGACCCTCTTATATCCTTTGGTTCCACACACGCATCACTGTCGTATCAGCATGCCTCGTATTGTCATGGTATGACAACCCCGTTTCCCGGAGACTGATCACTCTGCACCGTTCGAACTCACTCACATGCTGATATGGCGTCATTTGACGTCGACGAAGCATACGGGCACTTGCTTTCACTTCATGTGACGGCTCTACATTGACTGACCTTACCGGCCACACAAGAGAGGGCGCTGCTGGGCCTACGTGTACGCCATCTCTCTGCAATCGCGTAATCACTTATTGATGGTACACTGTTCTACACATCCTCCTAGTTTGGATTCATGCGGGCCATTCTTTCTGGGTGTTACAATTTTCACAAACAATAGTGAAATATTTCATTTAAAATTCACATGGATATAAACAGAGAGAAAATAGGTGTGCCGGTAATATTGATTAACAAATGGTCATAAAACACAATATGACTAAACTGGGTGCGCACGAATGCGGCGCGTTGTACCTTTGGTGCAATTTTCTAGACTTGGTTACGCTTTGTTTACGAGGCATTTCTGAAAGGGCTGATTAATATCGTCTTGTATGCACATTGTGTATTGTTTCACCATATGTAAAATTCACATTGCCATTTACCTGGCCACATTATTCTTGTATAAGTCAGGTAAAATTGTCTATATATTGAAAAAGTGCATATTTTACAAATTTGATAACCATTACAATTATATGCATTGAAAAAAACAGAAAGCAAAAGTGAAATTTACAGTATTGAGAAATGTTTGCGTAACACTTTCCATTCAACGTCAAAACATGGAACAACTTTAGTTTCATCGTTGCCAACTTTACAGAGCGCTTGCCGTTCATTGCGCCAGTTAAAATACACGCAGTTTACGGACAGTGATGTTTATCAAAGGTTGACTCCGCAGGCGCTGACTTTATCGTGAAAAGCCTTTATACACGCTGCGCATATTCTCAGAGTGTAGACTGCCAGAACTACGTAGTACGAAGTGCAGCAAGTGAGACAGCCAGACGGCGACCGAGTTTCTACCGGCGCCCCTCCCCCTGGAGATCGCGCGCTGTTACTGCGTGGACCACGCATGCGCAGTTGTGTTCGCGCGCGCACACAGTTCGAGGTCGCCAGCCAGCTTACTTCACACCTTCACACCCTCACACACACACCTTACTCGGCCGCCACTGTTCGCGTCGCTGCACCAAGCTGTTTACTTCTCTCGCTATACGACGAAAATAAGTGTTCGTATCGATATGATAGCTGAAGTTGTTCTTACGAAACGGTTTATTGACATCACGTCACTTGTGTTGCAACATCTTCGACTTGTAGACGAGTACGAAATGGCGATATATTTCGTGTGTCGGGTACGTAAAGAATTAAAAAATATATAATTATAAAATAATTATACTGTATTTATTTGGATGATTTCTAAAAGAAGACTTACGTTTTAATTCCCCTTTACTCCTTTAAATTATACGTCTAAACTATTATTTTCGATAATGTAACACTTCTTCACTAAAAGCAAGTTAATTTATAGCGGCGAGTGGAATGAGTGAGTGAAGACATTTGGACGGCTCAACATCGAAGGTCTTGAGAGCCGATGAGGGTGATTGAGGTGAGTATGGAGCAGCGCCGGAATGAAAGGGCGGGGGAAACGGGAGATCCCCGAGAAAACCCACCGAATAGTGGGCATCGTTCGGCACAGATCAAAGGAAGCGCCACGCCATTTCGTCTTGAAGTTGTCAACTACTGATGCACAGACGCTGATACGCACCTCATCACACACTCTTATAGACTGTTCACGATTAAGTGAGCACTCTCCCAACAGGCATTAATCAATAATAAATATGTTTTATTGCAGCCTCAGACATTAACTTTCGAGACTGGTGAAAGTATACACCGGTTTATTAGTCACATAACAATACTGATATTTAAAAAAAATGGCTTAAATATAAAAACTGGATTAAAATTAAAATTTGGGTCTTAAAAAGTGCTCACTTTACCGTGAACGGGCTATAGTAAGTTCAATTACAACTAGTAGGCATTCCTGCATGTCTAAGCACCAAAGGAAAAACGGCTAGAAACATTTACCGTTAAGTGTTTGACGCTATTTGATGGCAGTAATTTGAAACCGTTTGAGCAATGACGTACCTAGAAGCAGGCGGCTAACTGAGAGCTGGGGCACTGCACATTACAAGTTTACCAATTATCATGAAAATTTAATGGCCATGTAAATGCCAGTATTTAGTGTACATGCTATCTAAGTATGTACTTTTTTAACACCGCCTTACGTGTATGTATCAATACTGCAGCATTACTAACGTACTTGCTTTCAAGAATAATTTCATTGTATTAAGTGTAAAGTCAAGATACAATAATGACTCGAATTGGGGGGGGGGGGGGGGTCCTGCGTTGATGGCTTTGACTGATGACGTCCAAGGAACAAGTTTGCTTTAGTTTGACAGCAACAGCAAGCGAACAAATGTTTGCACATAGCACCATATATGCCTGGTTAAGAGTTAACAACTGCACTGTAAAAATATATGTAATTTTTATTGAGAAATGGTTTTTAATTTTACTAATGTTTGTAACGGTACACACATTTTTCTAGCAATCTTTCTTGTATTTAAAACTACAACAGCCGTGTTTGTAATAGACCACAAGAAATGTTTGTACTCTACCGACCCGTATCCACAAGCTCAAACAAAATGGCGGACACTCAACGACGTATAACAGTATATAGATGTTTGTGCACTAAGGATTATATAAGGCGTATCTGCGTGCAAAATGAAATGTAATGTAAGTTATAAAAAACGTAAAACACTCAAAAACTCAAATAATTAAAATAAAACTACGAATTTTAAATCTCTTCAGGTTATTTATTATTCATTAATTGTGAATGTTAATGCTTCACATCTACAAAGACTTAATTAAGGAGAAATAAGTGAGTTCTTCTTAAACAAATAACTAAACTGATATTTTGTATGTATTTATTTCTTTATTCACTATAAAAATAATTGTAAAACAATTAAGTCACACAAGGGTTGAGAGTGTGGGATAATACCGCAAGGGATATGGGTTCTAGTTCCTGTGCCGGCAACAAGTAAACTTCCTTTTACAGTAATTGCGTTATGCCCACATCTCAATACTGTAAATTGTAATACAAGCCTCTCATTTGTAATATATATTTTGCAGATTTTTACAAGAAAACTGTTTGCGTTCTACAAAGTATTTTCTAGGCGACCAGGTTTCCAAGGATTTGTCTTGTAAAAGTTTTAAAAAAATGTTTATTATAGTGTGCATTTCGCCCGGGTCTTCCTGCGTGGTTTCTTTTCCAAGCAGAGCGCGAAGTTCTATGTATAGGCAGTTCACGGTAAAATGAGCACTTTTGAGGCCTTGGTTGCTTTTTTCGAATCAGCCATTTTTTAAACATACATATTGCCATGTAAGTAATAAACAATGCGTATACATTTCACCGGACTCGGAAGTTAACATCTAAGGCTAGAATAAAATATATTTATTGTTTATTATTCCAAATGAGAGTGCTTGAGAAAATTTTCACTTTACCGAGAATATCCTATAAATTGGCGTTATTATTTCAGGACAGACTAGATTCCAAACACTTGTACCTACTTTAGTATTGTGTTTGTCATTGGACTATAGTTTGTGCACGCCCTGGACGGCTTTGGACCAATAGCAAGCAAGTCACGAAAGGCTGTTCCAGTCACGTACTATCAAGTCAAAAGGGAAAATGGCTCCTCACTGCCGCAGAAGCCAATAAACAAGTGGCACCGACTCGAATATGTATAGGACGATGAAGTCTACCTTGCTGTTAGAAAATAACGTGAATTTTGCAGGTCCCTACGAATTACGCATCATTTCTTTCGAATCAAAGACCGAAAATTGTTTCTTCTCGTAACTGCATTTATTTTAGAGTAAACGCCACTTAACATTAATAATGAATTATATATTTAAAAAAAAACTGTTTGTCATTTAACATCTATAAGAGTGTGATTTTTCTAAATGGTGGCTAGAGAATCTATTAATTAATTTTAATTCACACTGTGCCCTCCGAATTAGCACAATAGCAACATATTTGTGCCTGTAGCAGTTTCACAGAGGCACTTCACAGAAACAAGTATTATACTCATCTCACCCACGACAATGTTAATTTCTATACGTGACCACACACAAGGATGCAGTAAGGAAGGAACTAAGCACGCGCTAAATCAGCCGGTGAGATACTAAACACCAAGTAGAAGTTGCAGAGCTGCTACTCACTAACGAATATGTAGTGGACATGTGCGCACGACGAACAAATCTCAGTACCTCGACACTGGATTGTCATATTATTTTAAAAATAGCGCTGTCAAGACTACGTGCCGACTGAATTCGAACCTAGAACATTGTGGGTTATAGATGAATAAGTACTTCGAAATGTTTGTAGACATTGTATTAAGAGTTTCAACGCTTTGTACGAAATTTTTTCAAAATATTTTGTTTATATAAGGCGCGAGTCTATTGCAAAACCAAAAGTAAACACACATCTTTACTACTGTTTGAGGACGTGTTTCACAAAAAAAAAATCTTATTTTATAATTGTAGGAAATACCGCTTAACTTGTTAACATTGTCTACCTACTTCCGAGTGCTCCTACCGCGCAGGGAAAAAAAAATAGATCGTATAGTTCCTTTATTGTTATGACATGGCAAAATTACAATTGTAGGTTTTTGGGACGTACAAATAAAATAATAAAGGAAAGCACTTTAGAAGACTAAGCAATGGTAACTGACAGTGAAAGGTAATGTGTTATTTATAATGGCAAAAATTATTCTACAAAAAAAATATAAACTATTACAAATAAAAATATGCAGAAATTACCTTATTTCGAGTAATTTCTAAAAAAGAATTGCGAGAACATTTCACACCAGGCTTTTAAATATTTGTTGAAGTATTCGTACTATCTTATTTCAATGAGCATGATATGATTACGGCAAGTTAGTAGTTGTTATTGGTAAATAGGTACGTCCCAAAAAGACTACAATAGCGATTCAGGCACACCATTGTGCAGGAAATATGGGGTTTAAAATGTTTCCTGACAATAAATAGTACTTGTAGGTAGCGATAATGTGTAAACATAACACTGCAGTGGTCCTACCTGTCGTCGTACTGCAGGCACACGCTGATGCTGTCGTTGGCCGAATAGTAGTAGTTCTCGTGTAGGAAGGGCTGTCTCTCTATTGGCACACCCCGGTCGTTGTAAAACTTGACCAGTCGCCTGATCTCTCTCTGGTACAGGTCCGGCACTAGCTTGTACACCAGCGACTGGAGTGTGGGGTCCGGCCTGAAACCACAACCACACTCACTAACCACAATTCGTACCACTGCCAAGTACAGCGGCAATCTAACAACATTTTACCAACTTATTTCTTTAACGCCTTGACTTCCATCATACTTTGCGTAAAATGAGTGTTTTTGTGAAGGTACTTTTAATAAATTTATCACTTTAGTTTAAGGCCACGATCCTTCATTTCTACAACTTTTGCGAGAATTAACTTTTGTACTCAAACGGGAGCTGATATTGTAAAATGGTTAAAAATTGTTTTTGTTAAATAGTTTAATTTTTCCAACAAAAAGAGTGTCTATTTTTATCCAATTAATTGAATAACTAAAAATTTATTTATTTAATAATTAGTTAAAATTATACAGTTTTTTTGTGTTGAAAAAAATCAGACTACATATTAAAACAATTTGTAACGAAATTGTCAGAGGATTTTACAATATCGGCTTCCGTTCGGGTACAAAAATACAGTTCTCGCAATAGCTGTAGAAATGAAGGATCGTGGCCTTGAGATATTACAGTGTCACGTGAACGAATGTGATGCACATGACCAGAATCGAAATACAGCTGTGCATCATACTAAAGCACTTGGCGGGCAAAGTGTTCAAAGCACACCGACTCCAGGACGTAAACTGCGATGTCGATTGCGATGCGTGCATCATGTTGAGATGTCGCCACGCATGCGCTAGTTCTAGGCGCGGGTGATGGCCCGCGACAAATGGCGGCCATTTTCGGCTTCGGCGAAAATTGCCGGCCAGTCTATCTCGCGAGCGAGTGAAGAGTGAATACACATGGCGAGGTCTTGATACCTGGTGACGGTGATCGAGGTGAGCATGGAGCGGCACCAGAAAGAAAAGGCCGGGGGAAACGGAAAATCCCCGAGAAAACACGCCGATATGCGAAAATCCTGTGACCCGGTCGAGGATTGAACCCGGTTCACCTAGAAGGGAGGCGAGCTGGCTAACCGCTCAGCCACCGTGGCCCCCATATCTCGGCTAGACGTGTCGATTTAAGCCACAAAATCCTAGTGACCATTTCGTTAGTTGTGCCGCTATCATGTGATGGACCAGCCAGGTTCCCGACCAATCCCGGTGCCTTGTGGAGCCCACGCCGCGCCTTCCCTCCGCCATCATCAGGAGGAAAGAGAGTGCTGCACTCTATTGGGTAGGTAATTATTACTCAACTGCTCGTGAGATGCGCGAGCTTAATAACTTCTAAACTATAATACATTGTCGTATGTAAAGTCATGCAAATAAAGGCTGTTCACGATAAAGTGAGCACTTTTGAAATTAACCGTAGAAAAAGTCACTGTCCCGCCTGCATATATTTTACCGGGCGTACTAAGTGACATGCATTCGATAAAGTTGGTAACACGGGATGGAAAGTAGTTACATATCTTAGCGCCGAATAAAAAGTGTTATGTATTCATTTGTGATAACTTAAATTATTTCTTTCGGTTTCTGTTTTTTTAACGCATCGGCCAGTAAAAATGAGCAGATTTGTAAAATATTTACTTTTCTAATAATTGCACAGTTTCACTTGACCGACGCATGAATAAAGTGACGAGGCCCATAGCAATGTTAATTTTACATAAGGCGGAAGAACACGCAACGTGCATACAATTAGATCTTAAGCAGGGCTTTCTAAAGTGCTCATTTTACCGTGAACAGCCTATACTCTAAAAGACATGATGTGTTGGGGAAGATTATGATACAATTAGAAATAGAGGTATTATTTAGTTATCAATAATTAGAGATAGTGATTTTTCACGAAAAAAATATAAGTACACGGTAGACAAGTCTATAAGCACCCTACAGCAGTTTGTCTATCGCCATAGGTAGCTGTCTGCTAGAGTAGCTGTTTTTATATTTAACCGGGCCACTCGTGATTCGCCGACAAGGTCACGACACATACGTGATTCGTGTGCAGGCAGTTAACAAGTGTCTAACTGTAATCCAACCAATCAAGATAGGTAAACGACCTTAAGAGTGATTTTAAATATAACTTGTCTTGAAATATTTTCGCGAAATTTCATTACCCCTACCGATAATATCGCATTATCGATATTAATTAAACTATAATATACAGACGTGTAACATTAGCGAACGTAAACCACTTCGATTTGCGAAAAATATGTATTATGAGCATTATCAGCACTGATTATGTATTAATTGGTGGACACTAATAACACACGCTTGGCATTTGTCCATTATACTGATCATTGCGATTGTATCAGTAATAATGTTGATATGACCGTGACAACGTGTATTTTGACAAATATGTATGCCTGCCGACATCGATGGTTATCGAAATATGCGCCGAACGTAAGAGCACTAGGTGGGCAGTAGGTGGGTAAACACTAAGTGCCTGCGAAACTTGCTAGTGTCGCGCTGGTATTGCTACACAGAGTAAAGACCCGATAGAGAAGGCGAAACACAAGCCGCGCTGTTTGATAATACCAAAGCAGTTCAGTTCAAAGGGTATCGAGTTTCGTAAGCGATAATCCCCGGCAAGCTAGCGAACAACAGCACACAAACCAGATTCTCTCCCTGCTAACTGCTACGGTTCTGGTTCGAACCTTTTTCCACACCCATTGCAGAAATGTTTCGTTTTCGCGTCTTATTTCCGGATTCATAGTATATACTGACAGTGTACGATTATAGAAAATTTACATTTAAGAACTGTTTAATATTTTCGTGAGTAATTTTAATTGTGTTATCCGCTTGTAAAAAGTCGAGAATATATTATTTATATTTTATCAATAAGTTCCTTCTTTTCTGCAACCAGGAAAAAATCATACAGCGAAAATTAGATACAAACGCATTAAACAACTAGAAAATTGTAACTGAATTTATGACACATAAGCGGATTTATCTGAAACTGAATTTATGACACGTAAGCGAAGAATTCCAGGAAAAGAAGTGAAGCCTAGCCGTAAGGGCTCCGCTTGCCTTGTGGTTGCAGAATGTTTGAAATCACGTTTTCTATGACGAAAGTATTCAACGTGCGCCCTGCAGTTTGTTTACCTACGATAAGACAACGTACCCTAGACGAGGAAGTAATGGTACTTTTAAGTTACCAAGCATGCTGTAAATATTATTTAGGAGCCCTCCGACATAGTTACAAACTGCTTTCTTCAGACTGAAAAACGTACTAGCCGGACACGAGCAAAACTACTGTTATGTGGTAACTTGGTGTAGTTAACTTGGCCACCCATAGGTACTACTCTCCTTACAAAAACATTAAGAAAATTAATTTTTTAAATAAAAACATAGATGACTTTCTAATGCAAACCCGTACAAGTTTTACAGCTGGCAACCTGTTGTTATACAGCATCAAATTGGACAAACAAATGAATTAAGTATAATTAGAACACGTTTCAAATAGAAAAAAAATTATTTGTTGAAATACCAATTAAATGAGGAAGTAATTAATAAAATTATAATTAAATTAAATTAGTGCCATCACAACTGGCACACCACGACAGGAGCCTGTATTAAACTTTGCTACAGATTTGTCACTAATATGATGGTGTCACAGCTGAAAGTGCCATAGGTACACGCAACACTACGAGAACACTGCACGCCAGTTCACAGCCCTGCGCATAGAGGTGATGGCGCTATTGTAACGCGTACTAGTGTGACCCTTATAACTCCCGCCCTTCTCGGCCAAAAAAAAAAACGTTACAGGCAGCAGGGCTCTTAAGCAGTTGTCATAACCTTAGTTCGCTAACATCATTACAAAACATTTACGACAATAAAATAATTTTAAGATAAGGGAGATAAGTGAATAAATATTAAGATAAGGGAGATGAGTGAATAAATATTAAATTCCATTCATATTCTGCGTTACAGTCAGTTTAACTATATATCTATTAACAACCCCAGGCTTTCTTAAAAAGAAAGGCCTGTTTGTGTCGACTGATTGCAAAATTCGGAGAAAGGTACCCGTATACCTTTAAGCCCCTCCCCCCTCCCAACATCCATCGCCCAGCCAACCAACTTCTGCCCTTGCTGCGTCCTAAACCAAGGGCGTGGCAAGGCAGGATTTGTGTAAGACCTAGCACAACCAATCAGAACACTAATAATGGCAGAAGCCATGCAAAAAAAAAATACAATTTTTCTGTAGTGTAAGGCTAATTGAATGTTTGAAACAATTTGTAATAGAAACAAAGAAGCGTGGTCATGCTCTTTATTTTAAGTGCGTTTTTCTCAATTTTTCTTTTCATTCATATTTCACAAATATTACACATGGAAAACTTCTTTGGTTATCTTTCTTACTTTTCATATTGAAAGGTAACATTATTTTCTTTTTCCATATATGACAATTTTATACTTCTAAACATTTACATAAAACCCAGGTTGCCAAATGTATAGAATAAAATGCAACCAAATTCAGGTACCAATACTTTCGCTGTTATTTAGCTAATATTTATTCATTTTTTATATAGGTTATATTTATGCTCCTTGCTGGCCATAGTAATAAGTAAATAGAAATTACAAAAGGCCATTACAAAATATATTGATCAGGAGAAACCAAATTACCATAGTTACAAACGGCTGCTATTTTTCTGCCTTACCTAAATTTACCATTGACATTACCACATAATTTTTAATTCTTACACCAGGAATGACCCCTTTTGGTAACACATTATTGGTCATCAAACAATACTTATATTCTTATTTACTCGCAATCCCAAGTGGATGAGAGCAACTGCTAAGCAATGCCAGCCTAAACTCCAGCGAGAAAATTTAATTTTTGCACAAGCCCTAAACTTCCTGAAGTTTTTCTTACAGATATCATAAAAACAAGGAATTCCGCATAGCTCCTACTTGATACCAAAGGCTAAGACCATAATCCATAATCAACGACTATTTGTAAATGTTTACAAAAGTTTACCAAGGTTTGCAAACGTTTAAAAGTGGTTGAAAATGTTTACAAGTGGTTGCAAAAGTTTTCGCAAAATTAAAAAATTTTAAAATTATTTTACGGCCATCATGGCTCCTGCTTAACGTCAAAGTGACGTAAGTGACCTATTCGCTTTATAAGCTTACATTGGTGATACAATTAGAATGCTACTTATCTCATGGTAGAAACTTGCCCCCTCGAAGTCGCTGAACTGACCCCGAGAGCAGCGCGTGCCGGCATTAAATACACCGCTCCGCCCTCTAGCGCTACCAATCAAATTAATTTTCCCCTCAAAAGGCTGTTTTCCTAAGAAATCGCGGGGCTTTCAATTACTCTTGGGAGGGTCCAGGGAATTCACAGCCAATGGCAGAAAACACCATTTATGGTGACTGACGCAGCGGACATCAATTTCCCTTAAGGGGTATAACACAATGCAATTTAAAACACCCAATCAGATTACAATATGCCCTCAACTTCCGTCCTCTTGACCAAGATGCCGGAAATAACTTAACGAAACGTCACGTTTTCGACGACGCATGCACCATCACAAGCTGGTTACCAAGCTTGTCATCGACTGTGCTGCGCTCCCACGACGAATCACTGAAACATCAGTCCGCTGCATACTTCTTAGCCAGGCCTTGTTGTTGCTGCACGTGAAAAATAGGCACGGTCATTAACAGTTATTTCCCTGGTACTTTAGCTATTTTCAAGTATTTTGTAGTGACGTGAAGATGGCAAGAACATCATAGTTCTATTTTATTAGTGTTTCAAGTCACATCAGAGAGTTTTGAACCTCGAAACAACGTGTGAGAAAGTTCGTGCGTAACAGGTCGTACGCTGCACAATTCAACAGGTTACGAGGTAGACACAATAAGTACTTTTCGAGGGCATGTGCTACGTGGTCACAACCCACTATTTATAAGAGTGTTTTTACTTTGTTTTGCAAGCTGAAAATTATTCACAAACGTGCGGTGACGGGTCGCCCGTCACAAACTACTCCTGTTAAATACGTCTCTGTGAGACTACGCTGTAAGAAATTATTCGGAAATTTACCATACGAGTGTATACGCTTAGTGAGAAAGCGGGAGTAGTAATTTTTCCCACTGTACATTCATTGTATCGTCCCTACATTACCTCAAGAAACAGTCAAATGCGTAGGGAAGTTCCCAACTTTGTATAGCAGCGAAGTTAAACATTCCTATATCTGCTGCTTGATACGTGGTATGATTTCCACACAGTGTATAGGTAAGAACCTGAAAAATTCGCGTTATTTTCTGGCAGATAGGTAGACTTCATCGTCCTATACATATTCGAGTTGGCACCACTTGTTTATTGGCTTCTACAGCAGTGAGGACCCATTTTCCCTTTTGACTTGATATGACGTTAACTGGAACAGCCTTTCGTTACTTGCTTTCTATTAGTCCAAAGCCGTCCAGGGCGCGCCCAAACCAAGTATAGTCCAATGACTAGAGCATCGAGTACTTCGCTGATTGAGTTGGCAGTAAGCTAGGCTGGACATCCCTCTATACACTCAAGACATTATCGTCTGCTTATTGGTTGCTGCGAACAAGTAAAACTTCTGTACAAGATTGTTAAAAACTCACTCACTCTACTACTTCCTGCTTATAACTGGCTCGCAGTTAAACGGGGCGTGTCTAACTGTGAACTGTCGTTCAATAACAACAGTAGGAGGAAAAGAAAAAATGTTAGGAGTCTACCTCGCCTCCGAATGGATTCGCGAAATACTCGTGGCTCTTCCAATGACAAACACAATACTAAAGTAAGTACAAGTGTTTTTAATCTAGTCTGTTCTAAAATAATAACGCTAATTTCGCACACGACCCTAAGGTTAAGAACTTCCATTACAGTTTAGGAAGTTTACGCGAAATTTTTTTGCCAGTGCAGGCATATGGGATGGGTGCGTTCAGCTGAATGGCGCATGCATACTGTAAGCCGAACACGAATCTGAGCACTGACTCAGCTGCTTGTGCCACGAACTAGAGGAGCCACTGGGCAGCAACATATCAGAACAATGTTCGCCAATCAGCGCTTGGAAACCTACTTGCCTCCTGGCGGCCCACCCAACAAGGAACATTCCGCAGCATGCACTGGCCAATCAGGCACAAGGCCCGTTCCCAGAGGCTCTCGCAGCCAATCTGATACGTGGTTCCTCCACAGCAAAGGAAGCGCCACGCTATTGTGTACGTATCTGCTCTGTGCACGAGCTGATATTCCCTGAGAACGAACAAATCATGGAGTTAATCTGATGACATATCAAACTTCAGTCACACGTAATTTAAGTCTAGGCCATCCTCAGGTGTGGTCGGACAGAACTTAAACTAGACATGAAGTAGAGCCATCTCTCTGGCTGCGCACAACCAATCTCCGTGTCCCAACTTAAACTAGACATGAAGTAGAGCCATCTCTCTGGCTGCGAACAACCAATCTCCGTGTCCCAACATTGAATTGCTCTCCTGCCAATATGACTATAGGCTGTTCACGGTAAAATGGGCACTTATGAAAGCCCTGCTTAAGATCTACTTGTACGCACGCTGTGTATTCTTCCGCCTTATGTAAAATTAACATTTCCATGGATCTCATCACTTTATTCAAGCTTCGGTCAAGTGAAACTGTGAAATAATTATAAAAGTAAATATTTTTCAAATTTACTCATTTAAACACTCCGATGCATTAAAGAAACATAAAGCGAAATAAATAATATAAGTTATCATAGTTACCTAACACTTTTTACTCGACGTTAAGATATGGAACTACTTCCCATCCATCGTTACCAACTTTACTTGGCGTACGTCACTCAGTGCGCCTGTTCAGGTAGGGGCAGTGACATTTTTCTAAGGTTGATTTCAAAAGTGCTCATTTTATCGTGAGGTTAGAAAACTGAATACTAAACAAATCCTTTGAGATGTTTGCATACTTCCTCTAACCAACTTGTAATGCAGTTTGATTAAATTGAAATTGGTAAAAATATTTTATTAATACAAAAGTGCTCATCATTTAAAAATCAAGCTATGGACAAACACATTCATCACTATTGACCACGTGACTCTGACATCTGTGTTCTTTTGGGATAGGCCAGTGTTGGTTACATGCGCGGTGTACTTCATCTTTAGTCTAAGGCACAGTCTCGCGCCCGTAAAAAAAAAAATTTAATAACAAATATTTAAATATTGAGCATTCGTTTGGATGTGAGTTATGTATTTCACGATGGAATGTATATATTTAAACATGTTCATTTATAAAATGTAAAATGTTGTACCAGTGAAATGTTAGGTGCGAGCGAGGCGAGGGCAGGACGTATTGTTAGAAAGGTGATTGCGTTGTGGGAAGGCGAGATTGGATAGTTTGGAAGGAAAGTTCCTGCAGCTGACTGAGCTTCCACCACAGCGGCGGCGCTGCTTCCAGCCTGGACGTTAAGGGCCCTGCCTAGCAAATCTGCAGCCACGGAGTAAAAAATGGAGAATGAGTGTTTAAGAAATTCCTTCTCAATACATCACTTTTACAGATCATCGTTTCAAACAAAAAGTATTCTACGTGAAATTATTAATGAATACGGACACATTAACAAATCTTGGCCATTTTATTGTTCTAGGCCCTATATATTTTTCATTTTTTAAATTTGTCATCAAAAACTTAAATTTAATAAAAAATAATAATATAAGAGAAAAGATTTCGTTTAAAATTTCTTGAATGTGCCTTTATTTTTGTTAGAAAGTTACTTTATAGACTATATTATATATATATATATAACACGACCTAAATGAATCAGAGGCAGTAATAAACCGGCAACAGTCAGTGGGCGTAGAGCTGAGGGTTAGAGCGGATTTACTATGACCTCACGTTACACGTATAACGTTACACTTTCAAGTGTATTACTTTGCGGGTGTCATATCTTGATGCCTCTCGTAAGAACGTAAACATAGTGAACTGAATAATTACGTCGGAGACTATTTTGTTGCTTTTCAGATTGAAATTAAAGTTGTGTATGCGTATCTATATAAATCTGATGTGGTCGCAATAAAATTGCTTAAGTTTGGCGTTAACGAATATTTGAAACGCTGAAAATATCTAGATGGACATAACCCACAGTGTATATATAACACATCTGGTATGTGCAAGAATATTTATTCGTGTACGTGGAGTTCATATCTGGTAAACTATACGCATTATATGGAGGTTTCTGTACTGACTGAATGTGTCTCAATCCTATATTGTGATACTCATCAATTACATAAGGAATAATGGCTGAAAATACTGATTGGCGATAATATCGTTGTAAAAGCATCAGAAAATCTGAAAAATGATGGCGAGTAAGATGAAATCTGCAAACCACATTAAATTTAATATGTACAATTTTATTTTCTGATTAAAAAATGTTATGAAACAAGCAAAAGTAAATTTTAAATTTTTTTCGATAACTTTGAATTATTATGTGGCTACAATAACATGACACATTCTCTACAATACAACTTCACATTTTTTTTACACAATTTACCGTATTGCATTTCATCTTTAGTTGTATATTAAATAAACATAAAACGCGAATTACAAACACAATACGAGTATGTCGGCACGAAAATAGTTCTAACACAACTTAGAGTTGTGCCTACTAAGAAAAATTGTAATTAATTGAGGTCAGTTAAGGTCATAGTATAAACAGGTGTTTTTTCGCGAAAAGATTTCCAAACCAGTTGTACTCCAACGTAACAATACGCACTTTCGTGGTTGAATGATTAGAAATGTCACGTGACTCAAATGTCTGCCAGCGAATCATGGAAGTTCAGTATCAGAGTAGTTTATTACGATCGGTTCAGTCAAACAGGAACATGTCTTCTCACGTAGACACGCGGCCATTAACCAAAGGAAGTTATGGTTGTGGACGTAGGTTATTGAAGTCCAGCATGGCCATAAATATCTTCGCGAAAAAAACACCTGTCCCTAGATATTAGATCCAGTCGAGTGAAATGTAAACCAATATTTGGATACTCGGTTGTTATTGAGTGTCTGCACGCCCAACATAAAATGGGCATCGTCTCTAATGCACTGTTAAAATTTTCCGTATATGTACGGAAATTTTTACGAACATGTACAGTAAATATACGGAAACGTGATCCGTAATGACGAAAAACGGAGTTAAGGGCGTAAATACAAAATACGACGAATCTCCGTGTTTACTATAACTTCGGGTTTCGGGCACCTACAATGGCGAGATAATTACAGCTTCAACATACGAAACTAATAACATCTTGGATAGAGAATTAACGAATAATGAACTTATTTACATTAGAAAAGGAAGAAAATTACAAGGAGAATTAGCTCGTGAACTTTGCGAGAGAATTGGAAAAAGTGGTGAAACTGGTTTTAGTATAGAAAATATAATGGATGCAGAAAATATTCTAAACGATCAAATTAAAGTTGTTTCGGATGCACATTTCAATTCAATTATACCGTCTCCTTAGAAAAAATCAACAATTATTTATTTGTATTTACACGATGAACATTACGATGTAATTAATAGCGTTACGTGCTCCAGCTGCCACCGACTCAGTTGCCCCACGCCGTAATCGGAGTCCCATCTCGCCCTCCCCTCTTCCGGAACGATGCGCTCGTGGCTGTCTGCCTCCCTTCTGGGAATCCCGTGAATGCCGACAGCGGCGAGACTTGCTGGCGTCACAGACCTCCTCTCACCTGCTAGAATTTCCGATACGTTTAGAGACGACGCAAGAATGTTCTGGTTAGACTGGCTGGCGCCTCAGCCCTCCGCGACGCATCACGCGAGTTGGGGAAGATTTTAGGTGGTGGCCTAAGACACTATATATACTGCCGCAACCCAGCGGCCGGCAGACTTTGACGGAGGCCGCCTGGCGAGTGTGCGCAAGCCAAATTAAGTGTGGACGACGACTGGAGATTGCGAGACGACGGCGAGTGAGGTGTTCGTGGTTTGAATGGACGAGAGGATATGAAACCAACGAGTGAAGCCTACTGTGCGTAAGGGCGCTTGGAGGACTCTAGAGCATTGCGACTGGCGGGACATGGGCTGAACTGAAGTGGGACTGAATAGAAGTGTAATACTGATTTTATTGTAAATATTCGGACTGTCAAATATGGACGCATAAATGATAAAATAATTGGATAGGTTGATACACTGTCTATTAGGACTGATCTTTAATTATTTAATTTCATTGATTTCTTTGTCGTAATTATAAATTTTATTAATTGGTGTCAATTGTAAACAGTAAGTGATTTCAATTTATTGTGAGGATTTGAGTTCAGAGAATTTTGCTGTAGTTAATGTAAATAAAATAAGGAAATTATAATTAATTCTTTTACTTCATTGAAACCTCCATCCCTTAACGAACTTGGCATCGCCCATTTAATTTCTAGAGAGAGAAACTGTAACAATATTAAAGCATTATAGGTAGTGTTCATTATTGTAAAAATTGTGACAAACCATACAATAATAAATATTAACATGAGTGTGAGAAAAATAATTAAAATATATGTATTTGGGCAAAAAACCACAACACGAAACATTTTGGGAAAGTGAAGATCGTATTAGAATATATTGCCAAAAATGTAATAGATATTCTTTGGAAAAGAATGTTTTTCTAATCACGATGATGTATGTAAGGTGGTTTTTGAGTGTAAAAAATATACTTGACAAATAAAAAACATGAATGTGGTTAGCCAAATGTTTTAATTGTAATGAATTTGTAAAAACTGATGAACATAAATGTTATACGCAAAAGAGAGAACAAATATGTAGTTTTTGTATAAAAGCTTGTATTTGTAATGGTAAACACCACAAAAAAAAATGGATTGTTCTTACTCCGAAAAGACTACTTCTTTGACTACGAAGCAACACAAAATACTGGTTTTCATACTCCAAATTTTATATCAGTACATGATTTTTATGGTAACAAAATACATTTTAAAACAAATGATGTGTTTTGCGAATGGGTACTATCTGAAGAAAATAGAGGATATACATTTATTGCACATAATTGAAAAGACTACGATCCAAATTTCATTTTACAATATTGTGTTAGAAATAGTATAAAACCTCAAACAATATATCAAGGTTCAAAAATTATGCAACTTACAATTTCGAGTCTAAAGATTAAAATAATTGATAGTATAAAATTAATTCAAGGAAGTTTTCCAACATTTCCCAAAACATTTGGATTAAGAACTTAAAAAGGGACATTTTCCACACTTTTTTAATATACCAGAAAATCAAAATTATATTGGAAAAAATACCAGCTACAAAATATCCTGGAGTCAATACAACGAAGGAAGAACAACGAAAAGAGTTTTTAAAGTGTAAGGAGTTCCCTTACAGTTGTTCCTCACTTATCGTCTCACTCATTATTCATTTATCTTACTTGTTTCGTCATAAATTAACGTATCCTTAAAATGTCATACCATGTATGTTTTCTATTTAAAATTTGATTTTATTAAGACTATGTCACGAATGGGACCTCGTTGTAAGATGTTTAAGTGAAACTGCAGAGTTTATCCACACTCTACCGTGTGTTTTTAACCAACAGTTTGGTTTATTTTCTACGCACATACAAGCTGATGAATTAATATTAAATTTCTCATACACTTCGTGTCGACATGGAGGACAATTTCATGACCATATAAAATGCCGATCTCACGAATTGTTGCTAAGTGGAGCTTTTATCTTTGAGTTGGTTTGGAACATTTTGGGTAGAACGTTTTGGCTGGAGAAGTAAAAAAAGTTATTACGCTCAGGAGGTAATGGCTGCACGACTGGACGAGGTAGTTTCCACGACGGAGAAGGAGAGCCAGAAACCGATTAAAAGGATGATGTCTCATCGGCCTGGAGTTCCGTTCCACTGCTGAGAACGGCTTCTACTTACATGGCGACGAGATGGACTGGAGAGTCCGCCTAAATCCTATTCAAAACTGCTCTGGTTCCCTGAGCTTCGAAGGCATCGAGAACTTCTAGTCTACTAGTCGTCGCTAATTAATGTAAGATTGCAATATCCTGTTTTGCCTGCTGTATCAGTTTAAAGCCAAGAATGTGTTTCAAAGTACAGTAGCAAGCTAATCATCTTACATCACAATACTTATTTATTTCATCGCCCCTTACTCTCCACTACAAAAGTGGCATAGTGAAAAAGTGAAAGAAAAAAAATTGATTTCAAAAAGGAACTTGGTGAATATTGTGATTCTGATGTTGATATTTTACGACGTGGATGTCTTACATTTAGAAAACATTTTCTAGAAATGGCAAATATAGATCCTTTCCATTATATAATGACGGAGAAGTTACTATTTGCGGAGCAAAAGTTGATGGTTATGATGAAAAATATAAAACAATATATCAATATCATGGATGTTTTTGCCATGGTTGTCCTGATTGTTACTCTCCTGATACTATAAATAAAAGCAACAATGGAAGTATGGATGGCTTGTATATTAAAACAAACAATCGAACAACAATTTTAAAACAAAATATGGTTACCAAGTAAGGGAAATGTCGGCTTCCAAATGAAAAAAATTGATTTTCTACAAAAATTATTTAGAAAAAACTAAAAATGTAATAGAACTTTTACAGCCAAGATAAGCATTTTCTGGAGGTAGTGTCGTAGATCGACCGACTGGACACAGAACCATAAGGTTGTGTTTATTATATGCATTTGAGATACACATATATTTTGGACAGTAATATTTGATTGATTTCATGTATTATTTGGGTGTTAATATAATTTTTTTTACACGTTTATTATATTTTATGTTAACACTTTCATTTCCCTAATTTTCCTATGTATGAGAACCACCAGTCCACTACTCTGAGGTAATTTTCACACGTTCTGAGTTCTACACAGGGCTATGTCACTATTTTCAATATTGTGTTAATATGTTTGGATTTATTTTCAGTAATTGCTTAGTTCCGGTGGAACCTATTTAGTTATTTTTAACTAAACTTTCAAGTAAAAGGTTTTTTTAATAGCAGCTCTAACGTTTTAAGAGCATTTTTCGGTCTTTTATTTTAATATAATTTTTCATTCTGATTTATCCCTATTCTTACTTGGATGGTGGCCTGTCATTTAATGTTAATCATCATAAAGTATAATTTCATTTGAGTAAAGGGATTTCTGTCACACGCACATCTGATTTTGCACGTCGTTTAATTTTCTCATATTTGAGTCTGAGCTTATTTATTTCCCTTTTCATTGATAAATTAATTATCAAGGTTACACATGTTTTATTTAAATGAAGTACTGTGAATGGTAGAAAGTGTTTTCATTTGCATGAGGTTTACAGCATCGCCGGAGAGATTCTGATTCCAGTGTGGTAAGATCAAGGGCACTCACGGAAAATAAGGCGCCCAAAAATCTATCATATCATTATAATTATTATTTTTCTCAATTCACACCAAAAATATTTACATATACACTATTGCATACACTTAACATAGTAGCTTAAATATTTCAGAGTAGTGCTCTACAGAGACACTATCACACAGTGTGACTATCCCAATGTGATGGCTATTACAGAGAGTGGCCCACGCTATTAAAGTAGAACAAATGCTACAAAATTAAAAGTGCCAGAAAAAAAATCAAGATATATATATATGTAATTTATATACAATAGTGATGTTTTATGATTATTATCCAGTTTGTCATCCTAATAAAATATTTAATCCTAAAAATTACAACGAAAATTGGTTTGGATTGGTCAAATGTAAAGTTATACCACCACGAAATTTATATCATCCAGTGCTTCGTATTAAACAAGAAAAATTATTGTTTACTTTATGTTCAAAATATGTTGTAGACAAAAAAGGAGACTGTAAACATAGTGACGAAGAGCAATAAATGGAACATGGACTACATTAGAATTAAATAAAGCTATCGAAAAAGTTTACAAATTACTTAAAATTCATGAAGTTTGGCATGTCAAACAAAAAGTAATAAGATGTTTAGAGACTACATTAAAACCTTTATGAAAATTAAATTAGAAACTAGTCCATGGGAATATGACTATAAACCAAAAGAAGAATATATCTGTGTTATTAGAAATTAACGAAATACAGATTTAGATATTGAAAAAAATTGATCAAAATCCTGGAAAACGTGCTGTTAACACAAACAGAATATATTACTAATCCAACTCGTTGGTACGAATCGTTATTAGACGATAGAATATAAATAAATAATGCTGTTTATATCAATGACAAAATAATTGAAGTTTCATATAAATACAATGATAATTATGTAGAAGATAGCACTGCAACAAATGTATTTATAGCAACTTTTACAACTTCAAACTAGATTAAGATTATATGAAGTGCTTGATAGATTAGGTGATAAAGTAGTATATTATGATACAGACAACATAGTTTACATTGATGATGGTAAAAATGCTGTTAAAATAGAATGTATGTAAGGTGAATGGACAGACGAATTTGGGAAAAAAATTATTATGGTATAAATTGGATAAGTACTGGACCAAAAAGTTATGGATATAAATAATTTTTGGGAAAACAAATTACAAAAATTAAAGGTTTCACACTTAAATCACGAAAATACTTTACAATTGAACATGAAATCGATGAGTGAATTAGTACAAAAAACTAAGAAAAACTTGATTATAAAATCAATACGATTAGAAGAGATAAGAAATAAAAAAATTTGGGGAATAAATATATGGCAAAAGAATTTAATTTTGACATGACAAACATATGATTTTGAATGAAAAAGATGATAATATAGACATATTACCATGGGGATATTAAACAAATAATTTATATTATTATATTTTATATTATAAACATCTTTAGTTTCTAAAACAATATTGATATCAGTACCAACACAATCAATTAATTTTCCGTTTTCATCTCTAATTTACAAAACAATATGATTAACTCACTCATTATTAATTTTATAAAAAATTGGGTATGCGGGCTTATAAATAATATAATCTCTAAAAACAAACATAGTTTTTGTGGAAAACTAGCAATTACATCAGTTTCTAAATGATTAAATTGATTATATTTTATGAACGTACAATATGCCAAGTTACAATGAACAATTATTGTTTTAAATGGATTGAAATGAGGTAATTTAGTGCCTAAAACAATTTTGTCTTTTTCAATAGTCATCTTTCTTTCAATCATCAAATTTAATATCAAACTTAGATTTGATAGATATTCTATTTTTCATATTATCTGCTGTTAGTTCAATGTCATTAGTTGAAAATGGTTCAATTGAATTTATAGTTTCTTTTAATGATTCAATATCGTATGGACCTCTATGAATAGTTATAACTTCTTTTTTATCAACAACAGGTCTAATTTTTTTCAATTGTGGTTATAGTATTGTTTATATTTGGTGTTAAATTTTTTTGTATGAAAACGAATCAAAGCAATCAATTTTTCACTATGGACGATATTATAATGAAGTTTTTTCTTAAGTATGGATGAAATTATTATTTGTTAATTTAAATACTTTGCTATCCATTTATATAAAACAATTAACATGCAAATGAAAACTTTTGACTGGGCAATTGGTGTTTTAATTTCCGAAGAAACATATAAAAATAAGAAGAATGGTAAATTATTACCTAACAACATTAGAGCAATAATTGTACGTCCTAGTAATAGAGGAAAAATTACCCTGATGATCAATTTTACTTATAAAACAGGTTGTTTGAATTTCAATAAATTGTATATTTGTTCAAAAACTTTAAATCAACCCAAATACATTCAGTTACAAAATTATTTTGATGAAGCATTTAAAAAATTAAAAGTTAAAGAAAAATGGCACACTTTTTAAATAATAATGATTACATGATTCCTTTAGATCAGTGTGAAAACGAATCTCTGATTGTATTTGACTATGCTATTTTAGAAAATCAAGATATATTTCGCGAATATTTTACTCGAGGAAGACATAAAAATATAGATGTATTTTATGTAGCACAAACATATTCAAGAGTATCTAAACAATTGGTAAGAGATAATACGAATTTTTGGCGTATATTTAGACAAGATGAAACTAACTTAATACATATGTGTAATGATTTTGTTTGTGGTGATATGTCTTATGAAAAATTTAAAGAAATTTGTTCAAAAAGAAGAGACGAAGATTATGGTTTTATCACCTTAGATTTGAGTCGAAAATTTAACAATGGGAAGAATAAAATAAAAAACTTCCTAAATTTTTAAATTTTTGAAAGCATGTTAAAAGAATGTTAAAACTACCGTTAAAATTACCATTAAATCTATGTGTGTTTTTTTGCATTTGAAATAGATAATTATAAAAAATATTAAAAATTTAGAAAACATCTGCTTTATTAATCCAAAAGTTGTGAGAAGTATCAAAACCCAACCACTTTACATAAAGTTTATCTCCTTTGGTTTTTAAAACTTTTTCCACCAAAATTCATTTGGATAGTTAGTTTTCATAATTTCGGATTCATAAAATGTTTCTTTTATTTCTTCTCCATTAATATCTTTTAATTTATATTCTATCGTCTAATAACAATTCGTACCAACGAGTTGGATTAGTAATATATTCTGTTTGTGTTAAATTTTTTTTTGCCCAAATTTTCCCCAAAGTGAATTTAAACAAATTTTGGGAACAGCATCAAAAGAGTAAAGAAAATTTGATTTATTATCTAAATGAAAAATATTATTACTTTAATTCCACGCATTGCAGGTAAATAAAATATATGTGATTTTTTTTCCTTACATTTTTTCAATTTTCAAGTTAACATATGTATCACAATAATTCAAAACTGATTGGTTTAAATTTTGTAGTTTATCAGCTATTTCTTTATCGAAATATCTTTTACTGGCCGCATATTTTCCATATAACGGATCAGCCATATTATTAATTCTACAATTTTGAATAGAAACATAATCTTTTGTATAAACAAATCTTTACTAAGTTCATCTTGTAAAGCGGTAACCATAATATTATATTTTGTTTCTACATATGTTTTTAATACATAATCAAAAAAAAAATTGTATTCTGAATCTACATATGTTTTTAATGCATAATCAGAAGCAATAGTTTTATATTTCGAATCTACTTATTTTTAAAAATGTATAAGCAGAAACAATATTACTGTATTTCGAATCTACATCCTTTTTAAATACCTGTTTAAGGCCCTTCTTAAGTTTTCCTTCCATCCAATTTAATGCCTAAGGCTGCAATAAGATAATTTATTAGTGGTTAATGCCTTTTGGGAGGGCCTTAAAAAGTGCTCACATCACAGTGAACAGCCTTTAAAAACTCTATGCCCTAACAAATGAAACATAAGATTTTGTACAATCAAAGAAAGTGCTTAGTTTACATTGTAAAGGAGAAACACCCGAATTGCATTGTGAATCTACATATGTTTTAAAAGCATAAGCACTATTATTAAAAATTTTATTTAAAGAATTGATTAATGGTTTTCCAAATATATCCATCATTTCATTACAGAGAAATTATTTCGTGAAACTTAAAATCTTTCGAAAAAAGATATAATACAATTAAACATAGCTTCCCACAAATAAACCAATTAAAATTCTGTATTCGATCATCATTGTAATAAATATTTCTGTTTTTGAAATAATTAATTTAATTAGTAGGAATATTACCTCCAAATGAATCGAAATAGTGAACATTATTATTATTTTGAAAATAACAAACCCAATGAGTACCAGGATTTGTTGAAATGCCAAAATTAACTATGGCACATTCATTTTTATGCTTTTTTTTTGGCAATTCATCAATCATATAAACATTTCTTAAATATTTAATATTTAATATTTTTCATATTTTTCAATATCAATATTAGATAATGGCGATATATTCAAATTCTTTTTGGTCTTCCTCTTTTTAAGCCACTTCCTGTTTATTTTCCATTGCTAAATTATATCTTTATTGTTCTTCTAATTTATTTTTATTTTTTCCTAGTTTGTACAACAGAATTATAAATTGAAGTAGCTCCACCTGCTAAAGCAGCAAGTACAGTTAAAGCAGCAAGTATAATTGGTATAATTCCTCCATGATGTAAACTGCCTCCTGATTTTTCTTTTAACAATTTTTTAGTAATGGTAATGACAAAACTAATAAGAAACCTTTTAATACTTTTGATTTTTTATTTTTCTATCAGTTGATCTTTTGTTAAAAATTGATCTATGCCCAAATCTATTAATTGATCAATGGATATACGAAATGTTATATTTATCTTCATTTATACAGAAAAAAAATTAATAAAATGTTTTAATTCGCCATCCTAATTTTCTTTTTGCAAACATAGTTGAAGCAACAGCCGCAGAAGCCATTATTTTCACCAATTGGAGTATTTTTATCGAACATAATTTCTTTTGCTTCTTTTTGTAAAATTTTGTCAGCACCATGTCTAGATTCTAAATCTTTATTGTCTCTATAAGCAATTTCGTAATATTTACATGCTTCATATAATTTATTTATTCCAACATCTCCTTTTACCAATCATTCCTATAATTTTGTAAATGGGCCGCAATAATTATAACACGACAGCTGCATTTCCAGTAAATTTAATTTGTTTAATGCCCAATTTATTATACCTTTACCATGACGTTCAGAGCTCCAAAATGTATGTGGAATTACAATTAAATCTCTTATAAGATATGGAATTCCTTTTGGATTATTTATAACAAAATCAGAAAATTTATTGTTCAACATATTTATTATACTCACTTTTTCATTGTAATAATTGTTATTTCTAGCATTTTCTTCACCGTGATTAACTAATAATTAATTGTCTAAAATCATCCATCAAAACACATTCTTTTGGTAAACTGTTGAATTTTTTATACCTTCTCTATATATAGGCGTTCTTAGAGAAATTATTCTTTCGGGACGCTGATTTTGAACAAATTTTTTTTTTATATACTTATGATAAATTGGTCCAATTATATTTTTGTACTTTCATCCTTTATTCAAATTTACTTGATTATCAGGATCATAATCTTGATATACAGCATTTGTTTCTTTAACAATGTCTATATAATTTTCATAGTCATCAACAGTGTATTTGTCCTGGAGATCAAATTCTTTTTTTTTGTTAACAATTTAGAAAATCCTATTGTTAATAAATATACCTTATCATTAACAAATAGTTTATTACCATCTATCTTTACTTTTGTATCACCAATATAAACATTTTGATCTTCTATACGTAAACCATATTGCTCATTAAAATCAAGTGCTTCAGAAATTTCTTTTCCTAGATATGTAGTAGAATCAGACAAGGTTTTTAATGGTACAGTTCCTATTTGCTATTTTGAATTTGGAGATTTTTGTTCTGAAAATAATCCTCTTTCATATGAACTTTCTTCAGGTGTAGGTGGATAATCTAAATTTTTTGCTGCAAAAGGGACTAGTGTTTTTATTAAATTTTTATTTTCTTCATTTACTTGTTCTACTCTTTTTTTTTTTTACCAATATTTTGTAATTCGCGAATTAATGGTAGTTCTTTCTTCTTAATTTTTTTATATCTTCTCAATGAGTAATTTAACTCGAGAAATCCCTTTTGAATTTGCCATTTATATATGATTTTTTAAAACTTATAAATGAGTTATAAAAGTTTCGAGATCAAACTAGGGGGAATCTAAATGTTTACAATAATAAAATTGGTTTTTTTTATATTCCTATAGGAGATGGATTCTCTTTCCCAAATGATGCTTTTTTTTTTTTTAGCAATATAGATTACTAAAAAGAGATAAAGAAGGAAATGAGGCAAAATATGCAAAATTAGATAATGTCGATGTTTGTTCGAACTTTTTTCCTTTTCAGTTTTCTAGAACAGAAATTTCAAAACAGGAAATATTATTAAAGCTGTTGATAATCGAGGTATAACATCAACAATAATTAATGCTTTATTAAGATCACCAAGTGAACGGAATTATTTAGAATTTTCTGGTGTTGAAGGTAAATCTCGAGTAAAATCTGTTCATAGTGATAAAACAAATGAAATAATGTATCCACTGAGATATTTTTTGGTTTTAATCATGACAATAATGAAATTTATTGGAAAGGCGGTTATAAAATTCCTTTTTTTTATTAATCTGATAACAATTGTTTATTTGTTTATGAAACAAAAGATGCAGCTGGTGTGGTTCAGAAAAGCTATCCTGATCCAGGTAAAATTATTATTAAAAAACTAGAAATTATGTGGCCTATAGTTGAATACAAATCTAACACAGCAATTGCAATCAAAGAAAAAAATATACAAACATCCTCAAATACCTATTAGTTTTGATTATTGGCAATTTTTTTAGAAAAAGAAGTCCCTGCTGGGACAATTGTTTTTAACTTTGATGTAAAAGATCACTTTAATAATTTACAATTTAAAATGCTCGATTTTGTAATTGTAGGTTTTCAAACTAATAAAAAAAATCGCGATGAAAAGTATGTCTACACTTCTATGTTTGAATGTGAAACATATTTCAGTTAAAAATGGTAGAAATTAAATTTTTCAAAAGAAAATTGTAATCTAGATATTAAAAATTGTCTTTGTGATAAAATGTTCCTTGCTTATAGTGGTTTTAGAAATTCAAAAACAAAACTAGATACTACATGTGAAAATAATTAACGTTATTATAAACCTACTGTAAACTTCGAAGGTAAAATCAGTTATTATTCATTTTTTGGGCGAAGATCATTGTATATTATTGATTGTTTATATAGAAAAACAACTGTAGTTAAAGAAAAAAACAAACATTAAAATTTGTGTTGATTTAAATAAAGCTGTTGAAGCAAAAACAGTTTGTAATGTTCTTTTGATTAGCCAAAGAAATATAACTTCTGATTACTTGAAAGAAAGAATCACTGACGATATATAAATTTTTATATTAATAAATGAAAGAAACATGAAAATGTTACTTTTAAAAGTTTTACGAATTTTTAGAAATATTGATAATGATCGATATGTAAATATGTTTAATAAAAAGATTTAAAATTAGTAAATAATAATCAAGATTTTTTAACATATAAAGGTTTAACAGAAATGAAAAATGGAATATCTATGCATGATTTAGTATTATCTAAAATAAATAAATTCTATTGATTTGAATCTATCAATTAACTTTTCTTAATATTTCACTTGATTTTGGTTTAAATTTGCTTGATTTTTACAATTTTTGTGAATGATATTTGCGTTCACTATTCGTGCAGGATTTTTTTTGGGTTGAAATTCGAAGAAAAAAGCTTGATTTTGGAGGGAAAAAGCATGAAATTCGAGGAAAATCATGAAAATTGCGTCAAAATGGGATTGATTTGGCACAATTTTGATTAATTTTTGAGTCTTTTGATTTTAAAATGGAGAAAAAAACATGATTTTGGAAGAACAAAGCTAGAAATTATTGAAAAAATCATAGTAAATTACGAAACAAAAATGACGAAAATCATGGAATTTAAGTTCTAAATTGGTTCGAAACTTGAGGAAAAAGAGGCTGAAATTATTGGAAAGAAAAAAAAACACAGTAAATTACGAAAAAAAAAGATGAAAAACCATGGAATTTTACGTGAAAATGGATTATGCTCAACCTACCCATATACTACTTCGAGCAAAAAAGCTCGAATTTATTGGAAAATATATGGTAAATTAAGTAAAAAAACTATGAAAAGCGTGGATTTTAAATTTGATTGTTTTCAAGTGGCACATATACTACTGTCCTATACATATTCGAGTTGGTGCCACTTGTTTATTGGCTTCTGCAGCAGAGAGGAGCCATTTTCCCTTTTGACTTGACAGGGCATGACTGGAAAAGCCTTTCGTAACTTGCTTGCTATTGGACCAAAGCCGTCCAGGGCGGGTCCAAACAAACTATAATCCAATGAAAAACACAATACTAAAGTAGAAGTTTTTACAATCTAGTCTGTCCTGAAATAATAAAGCGAATTTTGCACGTCCCTAGTCATGTATCAAACATGTTTTGTACGTCTGTTAAGTTAGCAGTATCTGTTTTGCACGTCCCTGGTCATGTATCACACGTGTTTTGTACGTCTGTTAAGTTAGCAGTATCTATTTTGCACGTCCCTAGTCATGTATCACACGTGTTTTGTACGTCTGTTAAGTTAGCAGTATCTATTTTGCACGTCCCTAGTCATGTATCACACGTGTTTTGTACGTCTGTTAAGTTAGCAGTATCTGTTTTGCACGTCCCTGGTCATGTATCACACGTGTTTTGCACGTCTGTTAAGTTAGCAGTATCTATTTTGCACGTCCCTAGTCATGTATCACACGTTTTTTCCACGTCTATTAAGTTAGCATTATCTATTTTGCACGTCCCTAGTCATGTATCAAACGTGTTTTGCACATCTGTTAAGTTAGCAGAATCTATTTTGCACGTCTCTGGTCATGTATCAAACGTGTTTTGTACGTTTGTTAAGTTAACAGTATCTATTTTTGGTTGAATTGAACTGTTACTTATATTTCACATAAAAAATGTATTATCTTAATTTACAATTAATATGAAGAATAACAGGGAAGATATGTGTGTTGGTAATGCTTAGCAAAAAATAGTTCTCATACTAAATACTATTAAACCGAATGCGCATAAATGCGGTACGTCGTCCTTTTGGTGTGATGTTCTAGACATGGGTAAGTTTGGTTAGCATGAGACGGAGGAATATCCTGGCAGTATAACTTCTGCAGGGTTTCAGTAAAGTTTTAAGTATAATTGGGAATGGACTATAAGTGTGAAGTGATAGGGCGGGTACAGTCCACAGTCGATTCAAGGTTACTTCGAACTTTTCTGAAGCCCTGCTAAAGTTATAATCCCAGTATATTCCTCCGTTCCCTGCAAACAAAAATTAACCGACTACAGAATTACAATTAAGGGACACCCCTGCAAAAGCTCTACTTGTGAGGATGTTGCGTATTCTTCCGCTTTATGTAAAATTATCATAGCCATGGGCCTTGTCACTTTATCCATGCGTTGGTCAAGGTAAACCATGAAATTACTATAAAAGTAAATATGCTAATCTGCTCTTTTTTACACTTCGATGCATAAAAACGAAAACAGAAAACGAAATAAATAATTTAAGTTATCACAAATGGTTACTTAACATTTTTTATTCGACGTTAAGCTATTGAACTATTTTCCATCCTTCGTTACCAACTTTACAGGCCGCATGTCACTCAGTGGGCCAGTCAAAATATATGCAGGTCTGGGCAGTGACTTTTTCTAAGGCTAATTTCAAAAGTGCTCACTTTATCGTGAACAGCCTCTAATAATATTTTGCATTAGAACTATTTCTTACTAGGCATTACCAATACAAGTATTTTCCACCTTGTTTTATTTGTATTGATTATAATTATATAACGTATTATCAAAAATTATAAAGTAAAACTTCAATTTAATAAAAAAAAAAAATGAGATGATTTTGTCACCACACAAGCGTTACACACGACATATTTACGAAACAACCAATCACGTCATATATAGAGTGATTTTTCAAAGGTTAGATACATAGACTAAAGATGAGGTCGACCGAGGTTGACAGTTGTGTTCCTTTGGGATAGGTCATGTTGGGACATGAGCAGAAGACGAACAAGCGGTCTACCTCATCTTTAATCTATGGTTAGATAAGAAAACTTGCAAAGAGCCCGCGGACAGGCTGGACTACTCACCTGATGCCAAGCACAGGACGGGCGTCGTGTAGCTTGCCCTGGCACACGGGGCAGCGGTTGCTTGTGGTGACATGACGGACGATACAGCTACGGCAAACTGCCAACACAAACACACAGAGTTCACCTCACTACCCCGTACCTGCACCACGAGTACATCTGTCTGCTTGCTTCACTATCAACTGAACACTTCAAATAAGAAATAGTATCCTGCCCGTTACGGGCAATCATTACAATGTATAGCCAGAGCCATCTGTTTTTCGAGAAAATATTTACGCGGAGGCTAGACTTCAGTATCCTATGTGAACACTTTCAGTCATCTTCGGCTATTGGCCGTATGTCTTTGTGTGAAAACTGACTACTACATCAGTGAACCAATCAGAATTAAGTTTCTCCGATACTGACTGTCCATGATTCGCAGGCGGACAGGTCAAATGCGTAACAATTTAACTGATCCGATCAACGAAAGTAATTCGGACCTAAAGAGTTTTTGAACACACCTTGCGCTGAAACTCGAGAAAAAAAAAATACTGCTCATAACTATTTATATACTGAGTGTGAATTTACTTTCCCATTAACTTCACGGCTTTGCTTCTATGGTGCATGAATAAAGTGATGAGGCCTGTGGCAATGCTAATTTTACATATCGTGGAAGGATGCAAAATAAGTAGTAAAAATATACCCCAAGAAGGGCTTTCAATCGACAGTGAATAAATAGCCTATAAACAGTGACACAGTAAGTAGGCTACTGTCTGAAGCTAATTATGAAAAGTAGTTTTTAGAATGAACGTCTCATTAAAAGTAGTTTATTTGAACTGGTGGCCGCTGGAATCAAGTTAATGGCGGTTTCACGCCCATTATATTCACGGACACCACCAACTCGTTGTTTCGAGGAAAGGAGGAGGAAAGTTGCAAAATTCCCATGGCGATACCCACGTGCATTTTATAATATTGTCACTCACTCACCCGCCCTTTTGTTTACTACTGTATGTGTTGTATGATCGTCTGTACAGTTATAGGCTGTTCACAGCACTTTCGAAAGCCCTAGTTACTTTTTTTTCTTTTAGACATGTCTTATCCTTTGACGGCCATTTAAAATTAACATTGCTTTGTGAGTAATAAACACAGTGTGTATATTCCACAGCACTCTGAAGTTAACGTCTAAGGCTAAAATAACATATATTTATTGACTATTATTCCAGATGAGAGGGCTTTCAAAAGTGCTCACTTTACCGCGAATAGCCTATACGCACGAATGTAGGCTAACGCTTATTTCGTGTAGGCCAAGGTTTTAAATGGCTCTGCCGACGAAACCTGCAGCCACGCGGTTTAAAAGGAGAATCAACGTTTAAGAAACCGTTTCAAACAATAAATATTCTACACTGCATTTCTTAACAAATACTGTCACGTTAAGAAATATTGCAAAATTTAATGCTGAATATTTTTTTATAAAATTATTACAAATATAGAACATTTTTTTAAATATTTAAATAATACATTTTTTTCTAAATTTAACATTAAAATTTACATTTTATAAAAAAATATTATGAACGAATAAAACTTTTAAAAAATTTCTTAGCATAGCAGTATTCTCCGAGAAAGTAACTTGGAATATTTTTGAAAGAGTCATCTTTAAAATGGATGCGCTGAGGGTGAATCTCTTTAGAGGCTGTTCACGGTAAAATGAGCACTTTTGAAAGACCTGCCAATGATCTACTTATATGCGCGTTGTGTATTCTTCCACCTTATGTAAAATTAACATTGTCATGGGCCTCGTCAATCTATTCATGCATCGGTCAAGTGAAACTGTGAAATTATTAGACAATTAATATTTTACAAATCTGCTCACTTTTACCGTTCGATGCATTAAAATACAAAAAAAAAGCGAAATAAATAATTTAAGTTGTCACGATGGTTACCTAACACTTTTTATTCGACTTTAAGAAATTTAACTACTTTCTATATATCGATACCAACTTTGCTGGGCGCATGTCACTGGGCGCAAGTTAAAATATGTGCAGGTAGGGGCAATGACTTTTTTCTAAGTTTGATTTCAAAAGTGCTCACTTTATTGTGAAGTCTTTTAACACTGATTCCCCATTTAAACTGCGTCTGCTGGCTTGTTAGACGGCGCTTTTAAACGACGTTAGTCACAGCAACTGTTTACTAGAACATGATTTAAAAATTAAAAATTCTAAACTCAAGCATTAAAATTGTTACAAAAATATGTTAAGTAAAATACATTACCTCCATTTATCTTTGAACTTTAATGGCAATGGTGAGTTCATGTTATGACGGTGGTTGAATTGGACTGTGTCCATTGCCGACCATGAGACTAAATAAACATACACATATTCAGCAAGACAAACACGAAAAAAACTTTTTACAACACAACAGACAGATTTTCAGGAAAACAACGCGATGACGAAAGCAAAACACCACAAAAGTGAGCAAGACAGAACAATAAAAAAAAAAACACAATATCAGTAGTCATAGCTGAACAATAAAAACTCAAAACAAACACGAAAATAAAACAAAAAACATAATGAAACACAAGTCAGAAAAAGTATTCCTTGTCAGATTATAAAACCAAATAAATCAACACTACGAACAATACAGGAAACACAAAAAATAACCAGAGGAAAGAATTGATAAAATAACAGAGTACACAGAACCACAAAAATATAGGCTGTTCACGATAAAGTGAGCACTTTTTAAGGCCCTCCCAACATGCATTAACCACTAATAAATATGTTTTATTGCTACCTCAGACATTAACTTTTGAGAGTGGTGAAAGTATACACCAATTTTCTTAGTCACGTGACAATGCTGATGTTAAAAAACGGCTTAAATATAAATACTTAATTAAAAGAAAAAAATGGAAGGGCCTTAAAAAGTGCTCACTTTACCGTGAACGACCTGTAATTATAAGTCTTCACGACGTTTCGGCGTCTAGAATCTGTCCCCTAGTTCAGGTGAGATAATGGAAGAACAAAAGTAGACTGAACTGACGTGGAAAACATGGAATATATGATTATGGCATTCTTCCGAGCGCATCAATAGGAGTACAGGTAGTCTCTGATTGGTTGTGCTTGGAAGAGTACTTGCTGATTGGGCCGAGAGGCAGCCTATGGGGTGTAGGCGCTGTGGAGTGGAATTGCAGGTCTAATTTGAAGTGGAACTATTTAGTATAGATAACAAAACTTAGTTTTTAATTATTGTTAGCCACATACCTTTTAATTATATGCTCTGTTGACTTATAACATTACTATTGCAATTGATGAAATACGATTATTTAATTTTTATTTTTATGGCATTTTGCTCTTTGACTATGGGTACAGAATTTTCCCACATTTATTTGACCAGACGTATTCAGCTAGTTTAGAATTTCGTGTTTCACCCTGTTTGCTGTTCTTTTTGTGTGTGTTTCTTGATACGGGGGGACAGCGGCCCACCTGTGTCTTCTATGAACGCACTGCAGCAATGACAAGGAATTTGATAAATACATTCTTGTGTGTCTCTTGTTGATCACTGGGAGGTTTTACTTTTAGTGATGTTTTCATTGTTGTAGGTTTGAAGGCAGTGCGTATGTTGTGTTTCTTAGCCGGTCTCCGAATTTTTTCTGATAGTGCTTTACACTTTAAATCTGAATCAGTGAGAATTTCACTGTTTCAATCAGTCAAACGTATCTGACTGATACGACAGCCACTTAAAGTGAATTTAACTGACGAACCAGTGAAAAAATGCCATATTTCCTTCACTGATCTATTCGGTGACATTTCCCACTGATTCATCAGTTATTTTTCTACTGTTTTCTCAGTGGTTTATTCTTTGCTTGATGGACCAGTGTAGCATCTGAGAAACTTGCTCCGTTTGATGGATCAGTGAAACTGCGTGTAAACAACGTGTATCAAGTGAAGTAACAACGAATAAACGAATAAAACCAATAAAAATACTTTCTAAAATGTGTTTCGTCTTTCAAAATGCCATTTTACAAGGTAATATTCCATGTAATCGTCACAGCGCTCTGTTTGAAGGTTTAAACTGCATTTAATGTGGCGAAGAGATGGCACGCTATTCGTTTTAACAATCCTAACGGTACCAATAAAATCAAACACGGAAAGTGTGAGCAAACTTCAAACTACACGATTTCGCAGCGTCACTATAAGACAAAATATTTTCCTCTAACTCTTTTAACTTGGTATTGTAGCTTAGATGGCAAGGCAACGGCCTGGGGTCGGAGGGTGCACGAGTTAAATCCCGGTCACTTGCAAAACTTTTTTTACTTTTTAAAATTACTATAAATTGCAGAATACGACAGACTGTCGTAAGTAGGCTTATTTCACATAATTATTTGCCTACATTCAATAAAAACAGTATTTAATTCGCCACTGCAGTCGGCCGTCACTTATTCAATAAGTGAAATTGTTTCACGTCACTAATTCAATCAATTAAATTTTTTCACTGAAACAATCAGTGGTTTTTCACTAATTCTAAAAGGAGCCATTTTCACTGATTAGAGTAGTTGAATTTGACTGCGAATCAGTGGTTTCCCACTGACTCGAATTTAGAGTATAACATATGGAATAACTACAGTGGCTGCAGGAGGTTCTGTGCTTTCTGGTTTTATGCTTATTGTATTGCTAGGATATATCATATTTCTTATAAATTTGTATGGATAGTCATTGCTGAGCAGTTCTTTCTTTATGGGGTCTAGTACTTTTTGTTTACTTTCCCATCCAAGCATAGGCTCTTGGCCCTGTTTACCAATGTATGAATGATGTCTGCTTTTGTGTTGTGTGTGTGGTTGGAAGTGAAATGCAGATACTGGCCAGTGTGTGTTGGTTTCCGATACACCACGGTACTGATGGTATTGATTTTTCTGCATACAAGGACATCCAAGAAGGGGAGAGAGTTATTGCTTTCGGTTACATAAGTGAACTGTATAGATGGTCTGCCAGTGTCGAGGAAGTTGGCTAATTCCTTGAGTTTGTCCTGACCATGCTGCCAAATCAGAAATGTGCCGTCAACATATCGGAACCAGCTGTTGGGTGGAGTGTCTGTTTCAGAAAGTGCTTCCTGCTCGAAATTTTCCATGAAAATGTTAGCCATGAAAGGAGAGAGAGAAGTTCCCATTACCATCTCATCTGTTTGTTCGCAGAACGTGTCTTTGAACTGGAAATAAGTAGTGTTTGTGCACAGAGTTATTAATTCCATTATGGTGGAAATGGATGAGTTAGTTCAGTCTTTCACTTTTATGCTTGCTTCAAGTCTTTTTTTTTTGTATTATGCTAAGTGTTCCGGGTACTGGTACATTATTAAACCGGCCCTGAACACCAAAACTCACCAAAACATCATTATCCATTATTTCAAGTGCTTGAGCAAGTGTCCTGAAATGAGAGTTCTTTATGAACGATGTTGTGTGACCAACCAATGGTGAGACAATGTTCAGGAGAAACCTAGATAACTTCTGGCATGGTGAATTACACGAACTTAATAATGCGCATGAGAGGAACACTTGGCTTATGAATTTTGGGAAGACCATAAATATGTGGTTTACTGTTATGTGGTGTAAGCTTTAATTTGTCCTCCTCAGGTAGTCTGGGCTGATGATTCCTGTCTTGTATTTCATTGTGTTTTTGTTCTTGTTCTATATTCGTGTTTATTTTGAGTTTCTATTGTTCACCAGTGACTACTGATATTGTGTTCTTTTATTGCTCTATTATTTTTACTTTTGTGGTGTTTTGTTTTCGCTATCGCGTTGTCTTTACTTTTGGTTTGCTTTTGTTTTCTGTCCTGTTTTGTAAAAATAAGTTTTTCGTACACCTTTTTGTCGTTTTAATATTCTATTGACAAGGAAACACCTTTTCCTGATTATCTGTCTGTGGTGTTATAAAAGTTTTTTTTCGTTTTTTCCGTGTACATTAATTTACAACTTTGTTTGTCACACATTCGGCACATGAAGAATATGAAGAATAACTTATACATGAGGTGAATGGATACTCAGCGGAAATAAGTAGAAACTTAGAGGACTGTATCAAAAGGGCTAGATTAACCAGGCATCAGCTACGTTAAACATTTTGAACACTGTGTTTATTTATACACTAGCAGCACGCCATCGCTTCGCTCAGGTTTTATGGAGTTATTAAAATACATACCTATATATGTGAATAACCCTGACTACCTGCGACTACCCCTTACTACTTACGACTACCTGCGACAACCTGCGACTACCCGTGACTACTTTCGACTACCTGCGACAACCTACGACTACCCGTGACTATCTGCGACTAACCGTGACTATCTGCAAATATGCGTGATTACCCGTGACTACCTGCGACTACCCGTGACTACCCATGATTACCTGCGACTACCCGTGACTAACTGCGACTACCCGTGACTAACTGCGACTACCCGTGACTAACTGCGACTACCCGTGACTAACTGCGACTACCCGTGACTACCTGCGACTATTTGGGACAACTTGCGACTATTTACGATTACCTGCGACTACTTGGGATTACCTGCGACTACTTGGGACTACTTGCGACATGTGACTACTTGCGACAACTTGAAACAACCTGCGACTACACGTGACTACCTGCGACTACTTGCGACTACCTGTGACTACCTGCGACTACTTGCGACTACCTGTGACTACTTGCGAATTTTTAAACAATTTCTTCTAACATTGTATCAATTTATCTTTAATGGTTTTGGTAGAGCATGCTTAGAAAGCAGCCAAGGAGCTCATTTTTTTCCGAGTTGGTTTACAAATTTTTAAATTTCTCATGGATTTAAAAAAATAATAAACATAACTCATGTCCATCTGGGAGAATGTAGCTTTCTAACAGTGCAAGAGAGATAAGAATCGGCCTTGTAGTTTCCGAGATTACCCGAGACATATAATGAAATAAATTCACATTACTTCTTTATAATATCAGTATATAGATTTTATTTCTATTATTAAAAACTTGCAGGCACGGACACACATGTCCAGATCACAGGAAACTCCATATCATATCGTCTGTTTTGTTCTAATGCTGTGGGCGACGCCCGGTTTACGTACTATAGGCTGTTCAAAGTAAACTGAGCACTTTTGAAAGCCTTGATTTAGGTGGCCGCCTGGTTGAAGGAATTTTGCATGTCTGAGGCCTAAAAGCGTTGGAGCGCTAAGGGCGACCAAGACATGCCCATACACTCTCTCATCGCCTCTACGCGCAAAGCACTGAACTAGCGCACAGTCTTGTTTCAGCGGAGACCCTATATTTTATGATATAATAACAAAAATAAAGGTTCAATGCACGACCCCATTAATTTCTTAATGTTTTGTACCGGAATGTTCATACCTAAAAGTGACCGTGAAAACACCCGTTTGAGCCATTTTCGTTATCACAGAAACATGTTTAGTGAGAAATGGAGGAACTGGAAAACTTATACAGACGCGTAACGTTTCTGAAATGCTATTCGGAAGCAGACCTCACTCAGGCACGTGGGACGGTTTTTAATCAAACGTTTTCTGCTTTAGGAAAAACGCCAACAAATTATGCAATTTTCAAACTAACAAATTGCAATCTTAATGCACCTGATAAAAAGATGCCATCTAATGGAATATTTTGCGACCTCACTAAAGCATTTGACTGTAAATCACAACTTACTAATAGAAAAATTAAAGTTTTATGGAGTCTGAGGCACACCCAGTAAACTAATATCCTTTCAAACAGACAAAAAGTGCTGATCAAAGGAAAAACTACTTCATTTTACTCTGAACCACGAAAAATCAAGCATGGGGGTCCCCCAAGGATCAATATTGGGTCCCCTACTCTTCCTAGTTTATATAAATGCCTTCCACGTGTCTTAATCCCACATACTACTCCAATTTTATTTGCAGATGATACTAGCATCTTAGTCTCCGGAGACTCAGTAAATGATCTTACACAAAAAAAACGGACATAACATTTAAAGAGCTAAATGCATGGTTTACTGCAAACAAATTAAATATCAACCTAGATAAAACATGTCTAATGAATTTTCTCACAAACAACAGAAAAAACATTAATTCATATGTTAGAAGTAACAGAGACAAAATTAATGAAACTGTAGTGATTAAGTTTATTGGCTTAAAAGTAGACAATTTACTTAACTGGAAATATCACATTGCGTATATTTGACCTAAACTAAGTTCAGCATGTTTCACCCTGCGGAGTGTTGCAGAGGTCTTGAACAAAAATACAACAAAAATGGCATATTTTGCATATTTTCATTCCACCATGTGTTATGGTATAACTTTTTGGGGTGATTCCACTGACAGCAAAAAAAAGTGTTCCACGTGCAAAAGAGAGCTGTAAGAATAATCACTGGCAAAAGAAAGCCAGACTCATGTTGACCTCTTTTCAAGAGCTCAGATATTTTAATATTTGGATGTAAGTACATTGTTTTCAGTACTTTTATTCGTGTCCAAAAAAAGTGATTTATTTCAGATTATTGAGTCCTTTCATGAACATGACACTAGAATAAAAAAACACTTACCCATGGCTACGGTTTACTTAAAACTTGTCCAGAAAGGGCCGTACAACCTTGGCAGCCTACTTTTCAGTAAATTACCCCAACACCGTCAAGAAATTTGCTTCTTCAACCACAAACTCTTTAAAAAACAGCTGAAAGAATTTTTTTATTGAATGCTATTTTTATAGCGTAGATGAATATCTAAATTAAGAAATTAAGAGATAACTGTATAACATTTTATTGTACACATTTATTGTTCAAATTTTTCTAGTTCCCTTCTTCTGTTTCGGTAAAATGATGATGCCTTACAGCATGTTTGAAGATTAGTCACATTATGAAGAAAATATATGATGTGTATGGGCGCAATCTGATATGTCTCTTTATTATGTCCAGTGAATAAACTTTGTATACTGTAACTAGATTTGTCCAATATCTTTGTAAAGCTATGCATTGGAAAACGATCTTACTGACGCAATAAAACAAACAAACAAACAAAGTTGTGCACACCGTTCGGCGCCCTACCCAGGCGGCCACCTAATATCTACTTGTATTCACATTGCACATGCACATTCTTCCTCCACATGTCAAATTAACATTGCCAGTGATCTTTTCACTTTATTCGTGCGTCGGTAAAGTGAAACTATAAAATTATTATAAAAGTTAATATTTTATAAATTTGTTAATTTATACATCTATACGCAATACAAAATCGGGAAGCAAAAGTTAATATTTCAGTATTCACAAATGTTTCCTTAGAACTTTTAATTCAACGTTTACACATGGAACTAGTTCCCGCCTGTCGTTACCAACTTTACTGGGCGCACGATAGTCAGCGTTCCCGTTGAAATACACGCAGATAGGGGCAGTTTCATTTTTCAAAGGTTAATTTCAGAAGTGTCCAATTAAACCGCGAACAACTGTTAATACTGGGATGCTTAATGAAGGCTCAACTGCGAGAACAAACACACGTCGGCAGTTTGCACAGTACGTCTATCTGGTTCGTGGCTGGAACTGCAACGTTTTTGTAACCTTCGGAAGTCTCAGGAACATGGGATCACGTGGATATCTCCTATGCGGACACGTGGCCCAGTCAAACCTCTCTCCTTTCTTATTGTTTACATTTGCTCGGTCGCAAACAAAAATCAATACCTGCCAGCTCCGCATATGGGCACTCCATTTCACTCGGCCTGGTTCAGTGTATGCGTCAACGCTTAAACCAAATACTGCATTTTAACACTCGTACCTCTGGACTAACCAACCAGAGATGACACACCATACTATCCAGTACATTAATGGTGTTTACTTGCCAAAACTTGTGATGTACGCCTACATGTTGGCAGGGTTGCCTTCCCTAACTTCTTCAGACTACGAACACGCATTTTGGCTTGTGACTTTTAAACGAGGCGCTCTCAGAAAAAAAATAGAATATTTTGTTGAATAAAACAAAGCGTGTTTGTCGCAAACAAAGAATTGTTTGTATAGGGACAGTTAAATATTAAATTACTGAAACCAAATTATTTGGTTGTTCCGTCTTTCGTTGCCACACACTTGTAAGGTATGGTTACGGCAACATAAGATCCCTTATACTGACAAAAAGTGACGCAACGACCCAGATGCAAGCCCGGTACTTCGTCGCCCAAACGCCACGCCGTAGCAAACTCGTCTAACGTGACTATTGGCGACATCGGACTGTTTTTTTATGAAGATAATATTCTAATATAGGAAATGTATGTAAATATCTTAAAGTTTAACAGTCTTACATAATTTCCTGTCTATCTTGTTTCATTGGAACTATTTACGCCATCATTAAGCACCAATAAATGCGTTAGCAATTACCGTTACTACCCAAATTGAAACGAAAGTTACAAACATACACCGTAGTAGTAGGGGCGGGCGGGCTTCATTTCACTTTGGCCACCGGCAGGCATAGTGCCATAAGATTAACCCGGGAAGGGTCTCAAACAGGAGGATACTAAACTGGCGCTGCCCATATTTGGAGTGAGGGATACTAGCTGGCGCTATCCCTGGTGCTGGAGTGAAGGCATACTAGCTGGTGCTATCTCTAGTCGCTATGCTGTGATTGTTCGTTAGTTGTGACAGACAGTTAATTATGCATTTAAGCCCTTTTGTAAATATACTGACAATTTCCGAACTGTTGAAGATATAGTGATCAAATACATCACATAGGCATTGTACCCAATATCCATCATGGTGGTAAGGTCATTTAAACCCTCAGGCCTTTCTGACAAGGTATATTATGTGTTTAAGTCCTTTTGTAAATATACTCATAATTTCTGAACTGTTGAAGATATAGTGATCAAATGTATAACATAGGCATCGTATCCGATATCAATCACGATGCTAAGGACATTTAAGCACTAAGGCCTTTCTGACAAGGTCAATTATGTGTTTGAGCCCTTTCATGAACATACTCATATTTTTCGAACTGTTTAAGATGTAGTGATCAAATTTATAACAAAAATATCATATCCGATGTCAATCATGGTGCAAAGGTAATTTTGCCTTACGCCTTTTTTGGTAAGGTAAATATGCTTGAAGCCCTTTTATGAACATACTCATAAATTCCGAACAATTGAAACTATACTCATCAAATTCATAACATACACATCAACCCCAACAACAAACAAGATTACAAGGTCAAACATACCTAAGGGCAAAGTAATGTATTATAAGATATTACGAAGAATAAACGACAAAATTTCGCGACTGCCATGTTCAAGTGTGTTATTGCATAAACTGGAAGAGAGTAAAACATTTTTGTAGCTTGAAGTTATAAAATAACCACAACCTAAAATGCTACTTCAGTAGTCATCGACTGCAAAATGCACAGCTATCAACTTTGAGAAGCGAGCATTTTCAGCATGCTGGACATGTGCAGACATGTGGGCACGATGGTGAGGGCTCCGAGTGTATTAAGGACGAATCTCAAGTCTCGTGGGGGCTCAACGGGGTACACAGTCCACCTCTATAATATAGTCATTAATAAGCACTAGGGAACTTCGCGAATTCATTTGAGGACAAACTAATCTTCTAACACATATATTTTTCTGTTAGGCTGACAATTGGACCGTAGCAGACAAACACAAGTGAATATGGCCAATAACAGACTTGCAAGGAAACAAGACCCGAATTTCATGGCACTTGATCTGAGGTTAAAATGAATACCCACTCAAAAAACAACAATCAATGGACAAACACATAGTTGGGGCTAGAGAATACATATTACAGTGGAGTTTAAGTTACACATCATTGAAATTGTGACATTTTTCTGTTTCTAACTATTGAAAACGACTCTCACATGCCAAGGGCTCAGAACGGCATGCAGACAGACCACAGCTCTTCAGTATGGCATAAATATACAGCAAATATAAACATTTTGGAGTTCATTTGATGGCAGGTCAGACTCCAAACACATACATTTGAGTTGCTTGAGCAAGTGCCTCATAGTTTACTAGTCATGGCCTGGACGAGTCTTGAGCAAGTGTGTCACAGTTTACTGGTCATGACCTGGACATATCTTGAGCAAGTATATCACAGTTTACTAGTCACGACCTAGATGAGACTTGAGCAAGTCCATTATAGTTTACTAGTCATGATGTGGATGTGTCTTGAGCAAGTCCATTACAGTTTATTAGTCACGGCCTGGACGACTCTTTAGTCAATAACAAACCTGGCAGACATAAAGTTTGCATGTCTTGCAATCCGGCCTCCCACCATGGCATTCTGGGTTCGATTCCCAGTGGTATTACACCTGACTTTCGCATGTGGGAACCGTGGTTGACGTTGCCGATGGTAATCGTGTTTTCTCAGCATCACCCACATATCTCGCCCTTGCCTTCCATCGATGCTCCACCTCCACCTCATTTCAGCTTCTTGGTCGCTAAGACCTAGTTATTAGACACCCTCCATGTCCCTCAACTTAATAACAAACCTGCAACAAAACGCATGCAGAAACTCGAGTTACCTGGTCAAGTTTACAACTTGTTACGAATCACGTCAATGCAGTCAAGCCAAGTGCATCCAGGGCAGGGAAAGAACCAAACTCATATTGCAACAGTTATAGTTTGTAAGGGAGGGAAAAGTATACATTCGAAATGGGGTCCATTCCGGAAATTTTGCATCCATACTTGCGCAGAAAAATCCAGAATGGTAACAATTCACATTTTATTAGCAAAGCATTGCATTACTGAATCCTGGAAAGTATCCATTGTAGGAATGATTACCATTCCAGATTTTTGTACCGACATTCTCAACCCAAATATCCTGAAAAGTGCCAACAGTCGGAATGTTTACAATTTCAGTGATTCAAGGCACACTGGCACTTTTTTTATTGTGGTGACGCAAAGCATCATGCAACAGCGAAGCTTGGAGTTTCCCCAAAAATGATTTTCAAGCATAGCCCCCCTCGCACTTAAAAATACTGTACAAGCATAGCCAAACATTATGCACAGAACAAAACGCCCTTGCACCAGCAGAGGAGTAAATCCCCTAATCAGTGATTCAATGCGTGCCGGCAATTATTTTTAGACGGTGACGCAAAGGTTCACGCTTCAACGAAGCTTGAAGTTTCCCCATAAATGATTGTCATGTGTAGCCTATTTGCATTGAGCAATAATGTGTGTTTTGCAATTTAATATGTTTTTGTACTATTTGTAATATTACTGTAATATTGTCAACATATTTTCACACTTGAGTCCTGAATGGTTACCATCCAGGCAGTGGACAGTTTTCAGGCTTTTGTAGATGACATCTATAAAACACACATACCGGGATTGTAAACATTCCGACTGTGGGCACTTTTCAGGATATTTGGGATGTGAATGTCGATACAAAACTCTGGAATAGTAACTATTCCTACAATGGACACCATTCTGAATGAGTACTTTTTAGTCGCCCCATTCGTAAAACATAGCACCGAAGTGTCAGTGGATCTCTCCTCCCATCAACATAGTGTTCCGGACAAAACACCACCAAGAAACTATGTAACTATTAGAAACACCTTGAACTGGGTCTGAGAGTGGACCAAAGTCCAAAATTATAACTCCCAAGATGCAGCTTGAAATGGGTTTATCGCTCGTCGCATCCGGTCATAAATTCAGCCTACAGCAATGATACATTCAAGTTACATATATATAGTAATAGTAGGGGCGAGCCGGTCCTAGATACAATATATGCTGCCTTTTGATTCATTGAAAGGGTTAAATTGATATCAAAGGGTAAATTGAATTAATTGAAAGGATTAATCAAAATTGGGTAATAAAAGGGTTAATCAAATTGAAAGGGATAATTTTATTGAATGGGTTAAATGGATTGAAAGGGTTAATTTTTAGTCTGATCAATTTTTTGATGTTTTTCGATTTTCTTTCTTTCATTCCTTTTGTGGGTAGCCCTGTACAATGTTGACAGAGTGGTGTCCTGGAGGTGACTGACCAGCGTGGTGGGTTGCAATGACATATAGTGCAAGAGTGGGCTAAGGCTATTTTTTTCTAATTTGGAGGCATTTGTAGGGATGTTGGAAGTAGATAGGCCATTTTTACGAATATATTTAACACACAAGAGAAATTCAGAGTGTTTAAACAATTTATAAGAGTGGCCTAAGTGTAAATTTTTTTGGGGGGGGGGGAATATTGCTCATAGACGTTACATAGGAGACTTTGAAGGATACGATTTATGCATTACTAATAACAAACGATTGATGACTGTTTCCGAATACAAGTAACCATTAGAGAATTTCAGAGTGTTGTACATATGAATAAATTACATGCATGAAATCAGAACTATGTGAATAATAAGTGTAATTATGCGAGTCTTAAACATAACATGAGTCTCGTAGCCACCCCCCGCCCCTGCGCCTACACAGCTACTCCAACTACACAATGTCAACCACCCCTTCCACTCCAAACCATGTCCAGAGGACAGTACCCCTACCAACCATACTCCCGAAGGCGAATTTTTCTGAAGACCTCCCACATCGATCGATCCTGGTGCTCGCAAAACCAGTTTTAAGCATCCCAGCAACAGCCCTGAGAACACTTTTTCGTATCTTTCGCGAGTTGGTGTTTCTGCAGAACATGTTTCAAGACAATGTGCAATCCTCTCTAGAGTGTTCAGAACATGTTTTTTCTACTGTTGGCTACCCTGCTTCATGTCGTCGACCCTATGAATGCTTACCCCGAGAGATTTTTGCCTGACTCTCTATTATTTCAATCTTGCATAACAGGTTGACTATATGAGGAGTTAAAAAAAATTACAAGTCCCTGAAATCAAATTCCCAATATAGGCCCCAAATTTAAAATTCAAAAAACAACCAAATTTATATTTGAATCGAACAAACCATAATTTGTAAAATCACACAGAATAACAAGACTTATTTTATTTACTAGTTAAAACATAACTATTTTTTACAAGTATTGACTTGCTGAGAAATGTTTTTACCATCAATTAGATGTATAGGAGATTAAAAAATAATGGGAGAGATTTAGAAAGGTCTTAACAGCGATGTATTGAGAGCCGATGAGGGCGAAGCTTGGGGAGAAGCACCGAGTCGCACATGCGTGAGACTAGGGGAAATGAGAGAGATTTCCAATAAAACCTGCCAAACAATGTCTAACATGACATACACACAATGCGATAAAATTTGTTCTTAAACTATGACCCTCCCAGGGAGGCGAGCCTGCTAACCAATGTGTTCCCTTTCTTTATGTATTAAAAAACTTTCAAAAATCAAAACTATATTCCATGTAACATAAAATCTATATATTTGAATTTATTTAATATTTTAACAGTTTCCGACATGAGATTGAAGAAATAGTATGAATACAGGCAGAAACCATATTTTTTGGAGTTGGAAAATAGCGATTTCAACATATTTTGCACTTTTTTTTATTAAAAGGTCCGAAATCTTGTAAATTTACGAGAAAAAGAAGGCCATTTTGAATCCTTCAAGTATTTAAGAAGGGATAATTAATTTTTTCTCAGTCTTAACTTGGCATCTGTCAAGGTTATTTCGTGTGCATGCGTATGCATTGCATTAGCATACCAAATGACAACAGGCATTTAATACAGGCATCTGGGAAGCATTGTCATCAACTGCAAACATTCATAACATGAACAACACCAGGTGTCCACTACAACAACAAACACTCACTACATCTCCAGACACCCATCACGATTACTACAGCTCCAGATGTTCACTACAATGCCAGACATCAAATACTTCATCTAGAACATTATCAGCACAGAATCTACAAGGAATTTAAACAGGTACATTGCATCAAGTTCACTGCTGTGGTAATTGCGACTCTTAATATGTTGAAACATTTAATGCTATTTTAGCTTACAGGAAAGCAAAAACAATATTAGTGTGTTCCAAACTGCAAGTGCTACTAAAAGAATTCATAATGTTTTGTGGCTCACAAAATAAAATTAGTGTATCTGTTCCTGGCTGAATATTTAAAAGCCAATGAGAGTATTGTATCATATTTACCTTGTGAAAACTGTCCTTACAGCATGCCTGCCTTTGCTAATGATGACAACCTACAGCATATGCAGAGGTATTGTATCTTGCACAGGCTGGAAGAGATGCTTGAAGCTAGATTCATTCCAGATATAGTAATGGACAATTCTGGAGTCAATGAAGTAGATTCCGAGGCAAGCACTGTCATCTTGTTTTAAAAAAAATTATATCAGACAGAGACTTTAGTAAATAGTGTATAAAAAGGAATAACGTAAAAATGATGTGCTATGATCAGGGTTTCGAAAACTATCAAGACAATTCCTTTGTAATTAAGGAGCTTGCTATTCCTTATGCAACCAATGCTAATGACTCTAAAGTATCATGGTTTAAATCTCCCTACCTTGGTATAGTTTAAAACCTGAACTTAAAATGATGTTCCGGAAACAGGCTTACAAGATACATAACCTGAAATGGGACTGTGGTTACATGGCTTATGGAAAACATTTTCAATATTAAAATGATGACTTACACAAAGACTATCTTATATGCGTGCTTGAAACAAGACAAAAGGAGATTTTAAAAACTTTAACCAACGCAGCAGCAACACATATCTGAAGATACCATGACTATTCGTCTATTAATTCATTAGTCAAACACTCCAATACAAATCACTGTGAGGAAAAAACATTCTGCTCCCAATGTAAAAGTGAAGCTTTGAGAGAATATTTGTACCAAAATCCTACCTATGTGTAAAGATATTGATTTTCCGAAAATGGTTTGTTCCAAGTAGTGAAAGATTTCGAAAAAAATTGAGAAATTCGACCCAAAGAAGACGTATTCTACTATTTTTCGAGAACACAGGAAAGTATGGGTCCAGTCTGTAGGCAACATATACAGATGTGTAACGGAAATGAACATTGGAATTTCGCAAAAAGTTTCGAAGAAAGCCTGTATACAGAATTAGTGCTGTGTGATGATGAAGACTGTCCTGTTTTTAATATGAGAACAGACAGCAAACTGCCCTGTTCTTCTTGGGACCAGTGTTTTAAAGACCACAGTACAAAAATAACCAAAGAACCAGGTGTTCATCAAATAAAATATAAATTTATTAGAGAATTTTATGACACCACCACAATCTTATGGACTGAAACATGTAATCATAAGCAACACATCACGCAAATAAAAGGCAGTAGCAGATTTTTAAGAGCACCATGTGGAATGTGGGATTGTGAGGTATGGAACAGTATTGTTTGTGTGGGTAAATTTGATCTAAAAAGTTGTTGAAGGACTAATTTTAATGGGAAGAATATCTGTCTATATAAAGAGAGATAATCATACAGCAGAGCTTCAGTTAAGATGGAGAGGTTCGACTCATCACTTCAGTACACTAGTGTTTCTCCAAAATACAGTCGAGTGTGGTTTCGAATTGAAGATGAAGTAACTCACTATGGATACAGACGTGCAACGGAGATGAACATTGGCATTTCTCATTAATCAGTTCAACAGAAACTGTTAGTGTTCGACATATGTTACAGGAGAAAATGATTGTCCATTATAAATTTACGTCCTTACAGCAAGCTAACATGAAACAAGGGCAAACTGGAATTTGAAGCTTAGAGTGGTTACATCACCAAATGCAAGTCCTACAAGAAAATCAAATACATTATGCAGAAGGAGTGTAGTTGCTGTTCTCATACTACAGTATGGACAGAACAATGCAACAACAAGCAACTTTATACATACATCAGTGACCAAGAATTAACTTCTCCCTGTGGCATATGGGATTGCAATGTTTTTCAAAGCAAGAACATCTGGCATATTATATAAAGGCATTCACATTGGTAAAGGAATAGCATGCAACGAATGTGCTGTGAGATATCTTCACCCCGACAGTGACTTACCATGTACATTAGAAGATTCGATGATTGCCAGTCTTGACGAGGAAATAGAAAATGAATGGGGATACAGAGTAATCGACTACCAGCACACCAGAACTCACCAGAGAATCACCGTCCACTGGAAGGGGACCTGCGACTGGGACATCCAAAACATCCAAAACAATGTCCAAAACTGGGACAAACAAAACTGGGACAAACAAAACAAGGATTAGTTTTTCCATCGATGTGTAATTTATATGCATGTGAAGTGGCTAATTCAGAATAATGATCCCAATGTTCCCATTGTGGCCAATGAAATACAAATATATTTTTTTACTAAAGGTTTGCATTCTGTAATTTACAGCTTATTAATTCGCATTATGTTGTAAAGGAAATGTGTGAGTCAGACATTCATTTTAAATGTACATATTTCTGTCAAGCTTCTACAGCAAGTAGTAAACCAAATATTTATGATGATATTTTAACTAACTGTAACAGTTCTGAATATCTCACAAATAATTACAGACCTCAAGTAACAGATTGTAAGCATAAACTTAAGGGCGAACACATTGTAACTTCATATTGTGGGGACAAAATTTTTTATAAAATATCTTGTTTATAATAAAGATACTGTTTTGCCTGTCAGTGTCAAACAGGGAAAGTCCAATATAACTTACGGCCTATGGTGCCAGGACCTTTTGCGAGAATTTACAGAAATCTGTGACAATATTTTTCATTTTAAAGTAATTTGCTTTTTTCTAGGAGACGAAAGGAGCCATGAACTCATACAGTGTGGCGACAATAAGAAATGTCCAGTGTTTAATATGACTGCAAACACACCTCTGCCATCTAATATTGAATTTTGTATACTCTTATTATGTTGAATCCTATCCTGATTAGGTTGAAAGCATTGTTATACATGCCCCTACCTGTAAAGATGTTAGTGCACAAACAGACTAAAATCAAGGCATAAGAAACGGTCACTCCCTGAAAGTAGATGTCAAGAAGGGGATCTGGATCCAATATTAAGAAAAAGCATGAAAAGTTTGTTCACAGAAATCAATAACAGTTTGTAAAAAATATTTATTTTTAAAGAAAAATGTTGTCTTTGATAGTGTTAAAATGTTTTATGTTATCCTGTAGTTGTTTTGGAGCAAGGTGTAATTGTTTACATAAAGTTTGGATCTAACTGAATTTTTTAAATAATTTGTGTAATACACCTTTTTTGTTAGTGTTAAAAATAAAATATCATTGTGAATATATCGTGAATTCACTTGTGTTTGTTTAGCATGGAGACTTTTGGAGAAATTCTCCTTGATAGTGTTTTGGGACATCTTATACTTGATTGTGTTGAAATAAGTGTGTGATTTGTGTCTGTTTTGGAGCAAAACTTTTCTACTTCATTAAATATGTTGCTTCAAAATTATTTTGCGGATCACCCTGTGTTTATATATATTTTTGCAAATAAATAAAGATGCAAAATGAATCACTTACTTACAATTTATTTACCCTATTCCTATTTTAAAAGTGCACTTGTTTTGCTATAAAAAATATTTTCTCAACAGATAGAGAGAGATTCTTAAATTTTCTATTAAAAGTATATTGCACTAATAAGAAAGAGTATTGTAAAGAAAAGATCCAGATAGCAAACAGGCTATTACTTTTGCTAAAAAATAGTAATAAGATAAATATGTATTTGAATCTTACAAAAAGATGTCTGCTGGAAAAAATATATAAATACATAAAATAAGTTGTCGAATGTCTCCTGCCTCCATAGAGTTGTCAGATTAGACAAGGAGGCTCTGAGTTCCAATCCCAGGTAAGGCATGGTAAATTATAATATAGAGTTTGCGGGTTCGAGTCCCACTTAGATCATGTACGAATGTAATGTTTTTCACTTTCAGTGTGGGGTAAATATATAGATTCTGGCTTCAGTTCTAGATTAGACATTGTATAATAATGGCTACTTTGTAATTCGTTAACCATATTAACTAAAAGGATTAATCAATTCAATGATATTAAAAACAGGAATTCATATACATAAAAAGAGTGTTGAATCATAGCATTAAATTGATGTACCCTTGTAATACAAAAAGTTTGTATTGTAATGACAATTGTTAGTGTAAGAAAATCGTTAAATACGTAATTCAAACATAATGGCTTAAGAAACAATTACACCTTTAACTCAGATATAAAGGCTAAAATACAGCATATCCACGATAAATAAAAAAAAATCTTGTAAATTTTTTTTAAATGTATTAAAATTGCATGAAATGTATTAATCGTCTATTTGATATCCATTTCAGGCAAATAGCAATAATTATAAATTATGCAACAAGGGAGGCTGGTGAGGGTAAAAATAGCACCTCCAACCCACTGGAGATCATTTGCTCGTGTGACTCCATGGAGGTATTACCTCCCCTCCAGTGCACAGGTGTATCGTCTCAACTGTGAACTGGTGTACAGTGCATAGGTCAAGGGCATCGGTCGCCCGTCCACCAGCTGCTACCAGGACTTAATGCAAAAGGGACTTTGCGAGCAAGGGAACTGCTCGCCCGCCCATCGGTTCTGCTGCAACTGTGAAATGAACCCTCCTCGCCTACCGGAGAAGTTGCCTGCAGAGCTTGCTCGGTTGCATGTCTGCTGGACCAAACCCCTAGGATTTTTGCTTGCCTGTCTGGATAGGCATGCACAGAGGTCCCAAGGGGGCTTGCAAGCGCCCGCCCACCTACCCTGGCAGCTTACCTGGCAGAGTAGGTAGCACTCTTACAGCTTGACCTAGGTTTGGGTCTCTTTCATCAACCAACATATTCGCTACAAGAGTTTAAGTAAGTGAATATTAAAATTTAGATTTCTTTGGTATTACGTTTAAATTTTTCTTTGAATTGTCTTTCAACTTTGAGTAAACTGTATGAATTGTGTTAAATTATTTAACAAACTGAATGATTACTCTGTGGAATCATTAAACATTTTAATGAATTTCGTTAAACTTTCAACAAAATTATTACAAATCAATGATTTTTCATTACAATTGTTACAACTGAATGATATATCTTTAAAATCATAACAAATACATAATTATTAATTAAAATCATTACAACTGAATGCTTTTTCACTAAATTCATTCCAACTGAATTTTTTTCATCAAAATGGTTACAAGTCAATGCAATTTCTCTATAAATCATTAGACTGAATGATTTTTCATTACAATTATTAAGACCTGAAATAAATTTTTATGAAATTGAATGATTAGTCTTTGGAAATTGTTACACTCGAATGATTTTTCTTTGAAATTAAGTTTAATATTATAGGACATATAGTGACATGTAAGGGTGGATGTTAAAGGATGGGTTTTGCTTATGAATGAGTGTGACAGTGTGTGAGTGCAGGGGAAAAGTCATGTGAATTTAATTCCAGAAGTAATTTATTCATGTAGTTTTGAGTTTATTTACCAAAGCTGAGAGGAGAGGTAGACTGCCAGTAGATACATCCTTGCTCTATATGGAATAGGGTTCATATCAGTAAAATGCACCTGCAGCCTCACTTCACTATTTAAATATTCACAAACTATATGAAAAAGCATCTAGAATGCATGGCCAAGAAATCTGAAAAAAATTGGTTAGGTAGTTGTATGATGGAGTGTGTGAGTATGGGGAACAAGTCACATACAGTTTAGTTAGTTTTACATAGTTATAAGAAATGTATAAGGGAGGGATGTTGTGTGTATGAGGTATGAAATATGGAACAGCTAAAACAAAGGAAGAACTAAGCTGGATACACCTAGCGTATTCATGAGGTGCATAACCTTAGATTCCAAGATTATTTAGCATGAGGTGACTGGAGAAGGATGTATTATGAATATATGGGTCTGGAGTACTTATAACTGAAATGTTTTTTAAGTGTATGTGGTGGGGTGGTTTGGGTAATTAAGTTAATTTTAAGACATTTCCTTTTCAAAGTTGATGAGTAAATGCAAGTTTGTGTGTGTGTGTCAGAGAGAGAGAGAGAGAGAGAGAGAGAGAGAGAGAGAGAGAGAGAGAGAAAATTTTCAATTTTTTTTTAAAGTTTCAGTAAATTTTACTTCTAAAATGCATGATTGTATAGTTGTAAGAGCATTAAACGTGTATGTAGGTTTACTTTAAGTATAGCATGTTTATTCTTTGAGTGTAAAACTACTTAAAAGTTTTTGATAGTATATCACTACTTAAAACTTTTGATGGTGTATCACTACTTAAAATTTTTGATGGTGTGCCCTGGGATGAATTTTTGAAGGTGTAGCAATTTTACAGTGTAAGATTTAAAAAAAAATTTAATTCAAAGTTTTTCTCTCACAAAAGTTATGTTTAAATGCAATATTGTAAACATAGTCTGCTCTCTTTTTACGAAGCGCAAAAGCTTTGTGCTGGGAAAGAAAGACGAGACAAGTTGCAAAATGTGGTCAATTCTATTCTGGAGATGGGATGTTTGACACGAAATTCATGCCGCAGAGAAGTTGATGGAGTGGTGTGGCCAGAGGGGAAGTTGTCAAATGAGGCTGGATGGGAAGTGCCAAGTTTCTGTTTTTCCCCTCCCTCATTGCAACAGAGACACCTGCAGGGTCTATGTGATGTGTTTTGTTGGAGGGGAAAGGGAGCGGGCAAGGGTTGTCAGTCGAATATGAGAGAGATAGAGTGACCTTAACGTGGTGCATGCAGGCACAAGTGGCAGTTTAGTATACTTCCCCATACTTTTGCCTGCCTCACACTATGAAAATCTCCCACCTGTGCGCTCTCAAACTCTGGCCCAGCCTTCTTGCTTTGTTTCAAGGTAGCCTTGTATCCACCTCATTGTGCACGTGGCCCATCGGAAGGCCAAGACCTTGGACCATCTATTGTATTTCTCCTTGCTTGCTAGCTACTTGTATCTCGTCCACATTTAAAAGTATTCGTGCTTTGCTACCTTTTTAGTTACAGTTATCGATTCTGTCTTTCCCAAAAAAAAACACAAAATTTTAAAATTTAAGAATAACATTTTGTATCCTGTATTGACATCTTGCTTGAAGATCTTTACGTAAGCAAATACAATTCGGAATCACAGACAGAAAGACAAGCTGTCAAGACAGCGTCCCATCGCCTAGGCGGACACAAGTTAATCTTTTGGGGGACGATCTCTACTTAAGCGATTCGAGCACGGATTCGTTTACAGAGAGCTTGTCAAAACAAAAAGGTCAAAACATGTCTGCTTCCCCAAAACATGAGATGGTTGATCTTCTGAATGACGACTTATTTCTATCGGACTCGGAAGATTCATGTGACTCTGAGAGTAGTTCCAACCATTTCACAACCAACTTTCGAGTCGATTAGAGATTTTTCGCCAAAGGAGCCGCAAAATAATTCCTTTTCCGATTCCCAAGCCTCAGTGGAAGCTTTGCCAGTTCTGACGTACCAGTTATTGGCCACGGCATTTGTGGGAAGACTAAATGATGCATGATTACATAGTGATCAATTATAGTCTGGCACAGATTTTTCTACTTTCTTGGAAAGGTGTAAAGTCCCTTTATAAAGCTTATTAATAGCATCACCCCGGCCAGTTAGATTATCACGGCGGAAGAAGACACTACAGAGACTTCTTATTTTCAAAGCAAAGCACTTCCTGTCCTCCATTCATCCGATATGGGTTTAATCTATAATGACATCATTCTTTATCTCACAAACAGACTTGAGGAGTATAATACATATGGTTCTGGCTGGAGTTTGCAAATGTTGACGTACATGGACGTCCATGTTAGTCAATTTTGGCCATTCATTGTCAGTGCTATGCACACTAAACTGCCCAAGTTTATTTCTAATAGGAAATCTTTTGTTGCTGTAGCCTGCCTGGAAGGCATATGTATCCTCTATGCCATTGTAGCATCTTTGTTTCCAGCCACACAAAATGTCAGTCATTATTCTTTATATCCAAAACCTCACGAGGTTTTGTATATCGAATATCTGTCGACACCTGTAGTCATACAGGATATTCGCAAGTGTGAGATCATTTTTATTTCCATCAATGTCTACTGTGTTGTAGACAAAGAGAGCAATATAACTGACGAAACTTGAATTTCGTATGCATTAGGAATTTGTCAAAGCGGGTTGGTTGTCAGCTGAGCACGAAACAACACAAAAGACATGTCTGTGATTGTTGTCTCCAGTACTTTGTTAGTGAGGAGAAACTTGCTAGCCATACTAATATTTGCCAGTGACAAAAGGCTGTTTGCAGTATTTTCCCCGCTGGAAGTGATAAATACTTGGAATTTAAAGATACTAGCAAACAGCAGAGATTGGGTTTTGTCACCTATTGCGATTCAGAAAGTTGCTTGAACCCATGTCCACTTGCTTGCCTAATGATAAAACAAGTAATAGAACTGCCATTAAACCAACATGTTCCATATTCTTGTAGCATTTTGTTGGTTTGTTCATACAATCCAAGTTTAACTCAGTATTTCGAATTTTTGGGTGCTGATTGTATGTACAACTTAGTTGATAATTTAGTTGAACTTACAAAGTGGGTCGCAGGAATTTACAGCATCAGTGTTCCAATGAAGCCAAAAAACCCTGCTGATGAAGTTAGTTTGGCGGCTCAGAAAACTTGTCACATTTGTAAAGAACTGCTCAGTACAGATATTATTGTGGTCGACCATGACCATCTGATGGGCGAAATAAGAGGCAGTGTACATAATAAGTGCAACTAGAATTTCAGACTGCCCAAAATACAACTTGTCGCTGTTTTCTACAACATATCTGAATTACGATTCTCACTTTCTTATAAAGCCCTTGTCTGAATGTCACTTAAAGACACGATGGAACCTTGGTAAGGAAAAATTCAAGTGATTGGAATGACCCTTGAAAAATACAAATGTATAGTAAAACAGATTCCCAATTTGACAGATTGCATTGGAAAGGGGCAATATTTCAAGTAAATATTTATTGATTCATTCCAATTCATGAGTAACTCTCTGGAAACTTTAGCAGGTAATTTACTACCTGCACAATTGAGTATCACCCGCTCGATGTTTCCAGACAACACCAAGTTCGAATTGGCAAAATGGAAGGGAGTTTTTCCTTATGACTTTGTTAAGTTGCCAGACAGTCTGATGCATTTCACACTATGATGAGAGGCAAAGGCAATAGCGATGATGATTACGCTCACACCCAAGCCACAATAGATGCATTCAACTGCATAAACTTACTGCAGTATTCCATTCATTAATTACGTGTGGACACTTGTTTGCTGGCTGATATTTTTGAGGATTTCAGGATCATATGTTTGGCTCATTAGTCTTGACCCCGCCATGTACGTCACAGCACCGTCTCTTTTGTAGAATGCTTTATTGGCAATGACATGCACATGGCTAGAGATGTTGACTGATCCTGACATTTATCTTTTTGTAGAACACGGGGTTATAGGTGGCATTATCCAGGTTTCAAGAAGGCATGCTGAAGCCAAACAATATTTACATGGGTGAGGACTACAGCCCCAGTGTGGCATCAAAATATATATGCTATTTCGACATCAATGGGCTGTATCGTCATACAATGTGGTCTAGCTTTCGATTGGTAATTTCGAGTGGGTCGAGGATGACGCGCTTTCTTCATGGGATTTTGCAAACACTGTGAATGATGGTGTCACGTTTTTTTCGCGGAAGGAGGAGTGTCATGATAAACTATGTGATCTGCCTTTGGCCCAAGAAAATGGCATACCTCCGAATGGCTCACATGAGAAACTTTTTTAACCCTCATGCCGTGTAAGAAATATGTTGTACATGGGGAAACACTCAGGCAGTACTTGATGTTCGGGGTTAAACTTGACTCAGTTCATCGCATTTTGCGCATTGAGCAGAAGGCATGGATAGCTCTATACATCGACTTTAACATTGAAAAACGTGCCCAGGCTGCGAATGAACTCGAAAAATCGTTTTTTCAAGTTGGAGAATAATTCAGTTTATGGAAAAACATTGCAGAATGTCTGCCAGGAAAGGGACATCAGAGTTGTTTCGAGGTATGACATGATCTATGGGCTGCAGAGCTGATAGGACATCCAACATTCCAGGCATGGCAGATTATCGATGAAAACTTAGTCCTCATTGAATTGTCAAAGAGTTCTGTTTCATTCCACAAACCTTTGTACACTGGTGTTGCCATTCTCGAACTTTCAAAATTAACACTCTATGAATTTCACTATCAGTACATGTGTACAAAATTTCTTCTGCCGGCTTTGCACCTTCTGTATTGTGACACAGATTCTCTATTGCCTGTGATTACGTATATAAAGTGATTACCCCAGATTTAGAGGCATAGTTTGATACATCCAACTATGTGCTCGATAATCTTTAAGGATTTCCTCACAGGAACAAAGGTCGTACCAGGGTGATGAAAGATGAATGTGCTGGGAGCATAATAACACACTTTGTGGGTTTATGTCCTAAGCTTTATGCATACATTGTTCGAATGAGCAATGTATTAATAAGGCGAAGGGTGTAAAACTCAACGTGTTGCAATCACTCAGGTATGAGGATTATCGGGTTTGCCTCGAAAATTGCACAAGGGTAATGGAACCCAATATCAGTTCCGTTTGTTTGCTCATCAAGTCTACACCGAAAGCATTACAAAGGTAGTGTTGTCAGGTATGGATGATAAGCGGTACATTGTGACAGATGGAATATCAACCTTACCTTGGGGGTACTTCGAATACCTCAGCAATTTTTATTTTATTTTTCACCGTATAACAGTTTCAACAGCACAATGAATTTATAGACCCCCCAACACCATACAATGCCAAGGACACCCATCTGCCGACATCACATGCACTTCCTGTTCCACAGTCATCGCAGCTGGCTGCAATCATCATCGCAGCTGGCTATAATCACCATCACAACTGTATGCAATCATGATCACAGCTAACTAGAATCATCATCGCAGCTGACTACACCAACTAATTTTCACCTGTTGAATCATCATCAATGCTGTTGCTCCCTATTTGCGTACCTGTAAGGCAATACACAACTTCAAATACAACTGTTTTCATACAAGTGTATTCGAGCCAATTTCCCTTGTCAAAGAAGACATTCAAATTCATAGTGGAAACTACATGCATGTGAGTGTTTTGCTTCCCTCACTTGGCATGTGTGAGTGAGAATTACCCTGATGTGACAAATGGACGCCCCTCTGTGTGTGTCTACGAACACGCCTCCCGAATGCATCGTAAGAAATATTGAAAATAATTAGGAACAGAACTCATAGATGTATTATATTTGTAAATATTTTGGTGATCATTTTTTTTGCAAATATTTTTTAATCTTGAAATATATGTCAAACACTTTTGTAACATTATTAGTAATAGTAGTAACAGTAGTGTAGCCAGTATTAGTATTAGTAATAGTAGTAACAGTAGTGTAGCAATAGTAACAGTAGTTTTAGTAACGGTAGTTGTAGTGCTAAGTTCCTGATGTAAAAAAAATGTCGTTGATAAAATGTTATTGATGAACTGTCTTTTAGTTTGTAAGTTAATTGTTGTTAAAATGACATTGATGAAATGTCTTGTTTTTGTAAAAATGACTTGTTTTTGTAATTTAGTTGTAAGATGAATGTTTTTAAAGTACGTGCAAGACTGTTTTGGATAAAAATTGTGATTGAAAGAGGACATTTACTGTGCGCAGATGTTTGTTGTAGATACAATCTTTTTTTGTGTGAAATTGTAAATACTTAGGTTTAAGGATTATTTTGAAAAGAACTTTTTATAGCAAAATGTTAAAAACGAAGTGTGTGACTTATTATTTATTTTTTAATACCTTATGTCACTTACTTTTTTAAATTATATCTTATGTAAAATGAGTGATGATTTAGTAGTAGTGAAGAGAAATTAGTGGGTGTCTAACAGTACTGGTAAGCTGACGACTTGTATTAAAAAATACAGGGTAACTTTTTGCTTACTTTCACGAAGAAGAAAATATACTTTTCTTGAGTTAAAAAATTTACAATTATTTAAATTTAAACTAACTTTGAAGGGCTGATGGGAAATTAAAAAAAACATGGAGAAAATCAAACATAGCTTAATGAATGAACGAAGTTTTGCAAAGCAATGAGGCAACAGGTTAGTATCTTGAGAGAACTTTCGTCCACTCTGGCTATTCAAGTTGAAAGTTGTAGTAGGACATGACAATCTGCTGACCAACTTAGTAACATCCCAGGGGAATCTATTGAAAGCAAACCCCGCATACCTTCACAGAGGTAGGAAGGCAAAACCTCTGTTCCTCCCTGCCTATAATCTCCAGCAAATATTTTTTTGAAAAATATGTACTTTTACATATACACAGATTACAAGAGTTCCTGATCAAGAAACAACACGATGATGCCTGGACTAGAAGACAAACATAATATATTTAAACTAGTTTGAAAATAAAATTCAACTCAAGTTATGTAATAATACCAATATATTTTCCCACAAATTTACAAGAGTCTGACCTACCTTCATCTCTAGTGATAGCCACAATTAAATATAAAAGTATTTTATCGGGAAAATATAAATTTTTGTGTGTTTAGTCAATATTGCGATAAGTAATTAATTTCTGTGGTTGGTAGACGAAAATACAGTTTGTGTTGACAATCAAAATTTTTTTCCTTAACTTACCGTAATTTAAACACAGTGGCCTATGAGACGCGCTACACATATCTATTCACAGATCACTGTAAGTGCTACGCATCCATCGAACTGACTTATTTTAATATAATTTTAAGGAATGTGATTATGTCTGGTTTAAATCATATTCAGAGTTTTTTTTGCAGTAAAATATCATTCACCAGACTGAATCATGTAAGGTACATGTACATGTAAACTTGTTAATGTGTTATTTATTCATACTGACTAGCTGGATTTCGTTTATTGAGTTTCCACTTGTCGACATCAGATGTTATTCATGTAGTTAAAATTCTCTCATGCGTAAATTATATTTCTAAGCTCGAGACTCATGTTACATTTAAGACTCACATAATTCCACTTATTATTCACTTAGCTGTTTGAAATTTCTGATTTGATGTGTGCAATTTATTCATATGTAGAACACTCTGAAATTCTCTAATGGTTACTTGCATTCGGAAACTGTCGTCAATCGTTTGTCATTACTAACATGTAAATCGCATCCTTCAAAGTCACCTATCTACTGTCTACGAGCAATATCACCCCAAAAAAACATATAATTTACACTTAGGCCACTCTTAGAAATTGTTTAAACACTCTGAATTTTTCTGGTTTGTTAAATATATTTGTAAAAATCGCCTATCTGCCCCCAACATCCCTACAAATGCCTCAAAATTACGAAAAATGGCCTTAACCCACTCTTGCACTAAAGTCTACACCTATTTAAGACATTGCAACTCACCTCTCTGGTCAGTCGCCTCTAGGATGCCACACTGTCAACATCGTACAGAGCTCCCCACAAAAGGAAAGAGAGAAAATCAATAAAAAAAATTATCCAATTAAAAATTAACCCTTTCAATCCATTTCATGCTTTCAATCAATTTAACCATTTAAATTTGATCAACCCTTTTTTGATTAGCCCTTTCAATTAATTTAATTAACCCTTTGATATCAATTTAACCCTTTCATTCAATCAAAAGAGAGCACTCTTTGTACGTAGGACCGACCCGCCCATACTACTTATATTGTACTTGACTGTATTATCAACAATGCTTTGGACCTTCCTCGCCAAAAGCTAATTTTGTAACTATGTCTTTGTGTTCTAAACTCAATTCTTGTTCAGTAATTTATATAACCTCAGTTTAGTAACTATAATATTCTCTAATCCGGAGCCTACAGGCAAAAGAACTCGAGAAATGCTATACAGTAACGAAAGCAAAAACTAAACTAAAACTATTTAGGTATCTGTTTGTTATTTAACTGTCAATGGGATTAGAATGGTCTCGGCACATATTATAGACAGCATACATTTTTGAAACTTTATAGCGATAGACCATCACTAACATGGCAGCGTGAATATTTAGTACCATGTATCAAAGTAGTTTTTTTATGTTTAGCTAGATGGCACTACAATAGTGTCGACATTAACACGGGTCGAAGGACACTGTTTTCAACTATAGGCTGTTCACGGTAAAGTGAGCACTTTTGAAAGCCCTGCTTAACAGCTACTTGTATGCCGTTGTGTATTCATCCGCCTTATGTAAAATTAACATTGCCATGGGCCTCATCACTTTATTCATGCGTCGGTCCAGTGAAACTGTAGAATTATTAGAAAAGTATATATACTTTACAAATCTGGTCATTTTTACTCGTCGATTCATTAAAAAAAAAAAAAAAAAAAAAAAAAAAGGAATCCGAAAGAATAATTTAAGTTATCACAAATGGTTACCTAAAACTTTTTATTCGACGCTAAGATATGGACCTAGTTTCCATCCCATGGCGCTCAGCGCGCTCGTTTAAATATGTGCGTTGAGGGACAGTGATTTTTTGTTAGAGTTCATTTCAAAAGTGGCCACTTCATGTCACATTGTAGCAACTATATTAATACAACTTTGGTAGGCAGGTAGGTAGGCACGCCTCGTCGACAGCGAGGTCATCACACGGGGCAAGCGCCTCAAAGAAGGGGGCAGGAGGAAGACCATGGTCTGTAGCCCAGCATCCGCCTGGACGGATTTAGGGAAACCATGGAAAATCGACATCAGGATGGCCGGACCCAGTTTTGAACCTGGGTCCTGCCGACTGAGCCACCTCGCTCAGCAATACAACTTTGGATACAACCCAACAACAGACATTATATTCTTTGTCAGTGGGCACCAATAACAGCAAAACGCTCATTTGCCTTTCCTTTAGCAGTGCCAATATGGATGAAACAGTGAACATGGAAAGTGCATATCTACTTCATGGTCGCGTGAATTCAATTGCATAACACAGTAAGTCAAATGCGTTGCAGTGCGCTAGAAATATAGAGCTAACACAAATCACTGAGCATACTCACTGTACGACAAGAACTCACAGTAGAAACGACGTCCTCAGTTTACTTACGTAATAAATCAATGTGTAGCATAATTGTGCAAAAGCAAAAAATTGATATATGCATCTACACAGCAGTGAGTGAGTGAGCAGACTTGGGCAGCTCTTGACAGCGAGGTTCTGAGAGCCGATGAGGATGAAGTGAGGTGAGTATGAAGCAGCGTCGGAATGTAATGGAGGGGGAAACGTGGGATTCACGAGAAAACCAGCAGACCAGCGGCATCGTCCGCCACGATTCCCACTTGAGAAAATCCGGAGTGAACCGGCCGGGGACTGAACCCGGTTTGCCTTAGTGGGAGGCGAGCAGGCTAACCACTCAGCAGCGTGGACCCTACACAGTAGCGAAACCACGTCTGTAACGAAGGAATGACTTAGGTACACCTATTAAGACATTTCTGCTTCTCTTATAAATGTAATTTAGACGCGACAACAACATAAAGGACATATTGTTTAAAAGAGTTAAAGTCTTTATATAAGAATCTGAAATACATTACGAAAATTCATTATACATTGTATACAAATTATCAACGCATCTCGGTAAACAAAACAAGTTTGGGTGTTCATTTACTCTCATTCAGGCACCCTTCGGTACATTTGGAGAGGAGGGGTCATTACCTACTACCTCCCCTCCTCTAAGGTTGCCAAGGCCTGCATGCACACACATCAGTACTGTAAGTGCAACGTAACTTCTGGGAGCAGCCAGTTAATGGAATCTCTGATAACTGACGTGCAAATAGATAATAATATAATAATATCGAGAGAGAGAGAGAGAGAGAGAGAGAGAGAGAGAGAGAGAGAGAGAGAGAGAGAGAGAGCGGCTGTTTGGTAGGTGTTGGCCACACACATACACACACACACACACACATACACGTGCTCTCACGTGGAGGCACTGAGGATCTCCCAGCTTGCCGCCACACACACATGGTCCTCATCCACACTCTCTACCACTGCTCCAGCGTGACATCACACTCTGGCACCGCAACCTGCTGCTCTCTCACGCACAATCGCCCACGCAATAGTCCAGTCACTGCTACTTACAACACTTCTGAATTCTTGCTAACGTTCTACTCCGCTTCATGCAAACAAAGCTTAACCTAGTCTAGAAAATTACACCCAATGGACATCGCACCGCATTAGTGTGCATTCACTATAATCATATCTGACTAGGCGTTACCAACTACTTAATTTCTTCCTCTTTTTACTCATATTAATTACAATTAAAATATTAACATTATACGTAAAATATAAGTAAACATCTATTTAATGAAAAAACTAATTTATTTTATGTTATTCTTATGTTAATAGAAGTATAAAACGCCTGCGCTGCATGATATATTTAGGAGACAACCGAACATATACATGGGATGACTTTTCAAAAGTTTAATTCAAAAAGTGTAAAGAAACGGCGAATGCAATACACATGCAAAACCCGTGCACGACGAAGTACCGTACATAGTACGACTTTTTGGGCGAAACTGACGAAAGTGCAGGGAATTTTTTTTGGGAAAAAAGGGGGGGGGAGGGAGAGTATTACTATGGAAATTAGAGACTAACTAATGGTCACGTATAAAGTGCGGGTCCAGGAGCTTTCTCGACTGACAAGATTATGATTTAGCAGTAAATAGGTTAATTTCATGACAAAACCACATGTGTTTCCGACACTATTTAATTTGTGAGCCAACTTCGACATTTTATTTAGCTGGCACAACATTTAACTAACCAAAATGAAAATTACACCTCTACATCATTTTCTCATACAAGGCCGGCGAGCCGACAAAGTTACTTTCCAATTGGACAATATCATATTGTGATAACCATCTGACAATTCGGATTGTCGGGAGAGGCGATAAGACTTGCGTATACCGCAGCAAGATGGTGCCAGATCTCGTACTAGATCTCACGCGAGAATATCTCGTGAAGGCAGATGTCGTACGAAAGCAAGATATACAGCAAATCCTATCTTCAGGATAGTTTGTAAGAAATTAGTGTTTCTAGAGAAATATTCATTGTGAAGAATTATTCAAAATTTTGTTTTGGAAGTGGAGTGAATTTTAAATAGGACTAGTGCTGTAAGAATGTTGGATGGCCAAGAAACATTCTCTGCTATTTAATAATTATTAAAATTATGGCTAGTTAAGATATTCTGAAGACTGAGGCCACCAATTTTTCTCATGCAAGGAGGTATTTTTCTGCAAGTTTGATTTGTGGAGTCGTTTCTCATAGGACTTGCTTGACACTCTTGCATTGTAATGTATTTCATGCGAGGCCTCATACCAAATACATTTTACGTCGTGTAAAAACAACTTAAGTGCGCCGCCTATCTGGCGATTGAATAACGCTGCAGTGTGCTTGAGTTTGAAATCCGCATTTTCTTACTAAACCATTAAACGTGTTCCGCAAATATGTCAATAATATGTAAATTAATAACCATAATAACTATAATCAATATATTGTTAAAAAGCCATGACGCTAGTCTAAATATGGCCAAAGGCCTAGATTTTAAACGTTTATAAGTAATGCCTTTTAAACTATGACACGATTCTTTGAACAGCTGAAAACCGTGTTGTCGTTTACATGTAACAAAACGAAACGTAATTGGTACCCAAAAGTAGAATTTCAGCAGGGCTTCAGGAAAGTGTGAAGTAATTGTGAATGACCTGTAACTAAATACACACAAAACAAGTACAGAGCCATACATTCGACTTTGTTAAAAAGTCCCATAGCTGTATGCTGGTCAACAAAAAGACTGCACATCAGTTCAGTGACTTGCAAATAGAGGCAATACAATACCACATCCCATGCCTTAATCATGCAAACAAATCTCAAGTAGGCAAGCTTGGTAAACAATAGGCGAAGTTGTTGCAATTTTTGTCCATATAACCTAACACATTGGACATTAGTGTAATGTGTAGTATTTGACCTTGTTAGGTTTGTACCGGTGTATGTTGTTAACAGAATCGCATCACATTTCGCAACGTAATTGTGACATATCTTCGATGTGTTTTTTTGCGACGCAAAATGCTACACATACTAATTTATTAATATTTTTATACATTTTGAATATTTTTACTCACAAAAACATAAAAAATGTGGGCACAGATAAATAACATACTGGTTTTTTTTTACGGGGCGCAAAATAACAAAATTTGCTTTAATTAGTACTTGAAATTTGAGATTACGAAATGATTTAACGATACGAAACAAATGGGATAATTGTGTAACATTTGCATGTGAAGCAAATTAAATTATTTAGTTTGAATAATCAATCGCAATAGTTCCCGCTTAATTAATTTTTAGAATGTTCAAATAAGCGATTACTCATGAGAATGGCCTTCAATAGTATTGAAAGAGACGTTAAAATAGTTTATAATGCTGTTTGTTCATGTTAGGAAAATGCGTTATTACACTGGATGTGAAAGTTTTTGATATGGCAGTATAAGTTGTAAAGAGAAAATTGTACAGTTTTGATAACGTTAATGCTACTGTGTGCAAGTATTACAATAAAATATAAGGAAAATACCTGTAACATAAACATACAAACAGCAACAGCACTGCACATAAGAATAATATTGGTCCTGCACTGCAGCGCAACTAAAGCGTGCGCTAACCTCAATATCATTTGCAGAGAAAAACAAACAAACGTGAAAGGATATACACGTAATTTGAACCAAACTGACCTCAATGGTGGGAAACATCTGTTGAAGCGCCCTAAAAAATTACGTCCTGTTGAATATTAATTTTATTTATGCATTTTCACACTGTTAACCTACGTGATTCTTGATGTAAGTACATATTTTATGTTCATAATTTTATTAATTTTTTATTATTTTAAGGAAAGGACTTTGTAACTTTAAGTACCGATCGCAATCATATATGTTTAAATTGGATAAGATAGTTCAGATGGCTTTTATTTTTGTATTTAAATGTATAATTATTTTATTTTATTTACGGTCTCCGTTTGTACAGGCCTATGATTTCAGAGTTTGCTTATTTTGTATCTCCGTTTTGAGACCACCTATGTTATGCTTTTAAATACGTTAGGCCGTTGTAAGTGGTTCGTTGGGAGGTTTCTGAAAGCATTTTCTTACGATTGGTCAGCTGGTTTAAACCCTTCACTATGATTGGTTGGTACAGGAGGCCATGTCAGTAAGTACCAGTTAGTTGAGCTAGATCGCTCTCTCCGCCATTTACATCCGAGCAGGCAAGACCTATTGCAGGACGCTAGCCCAAAGTGGGCCTAGCGCAAGGTTTTGATTAGCTGTTAGGATGTACGATAACTCCCGCTGAACACAATTTTTAAATGTAATTATTGCCAGCGATTAAGATGTGTTACATCCCTAGCCTCTGTCGTGTGGTAGACGTAAGGAGGCAGACTACGTTGGAAGTGTGGACGGTTTGGATCCACATAATAAAATACCCTGCCCTGGTTGGTTCCTGCGACGCGAGCAGCGCGCATGCTCACTCTGTTCCAGCAGAATAAAGCACTTTTCCTGCAAGAGCAGCGTATTTATGCAGATAAGGAATATTCATATTTGTTACCCTCAGCTACACAAGACTTACCGCTTACATTTGTTCTGGAAGGTTTTTCCAGCGACGCCATGTTGAAAACAACGTAATGTACACTGTTACAGGCTTACTAAGTACGAAGACCCTAAAAGTGAATTTCCTATATTCCCTGAGCGTAACTACTCAAGTACTTTTGCAGAAACTGTAGGTAAGTAAATTATTTTTGGAATTACAAGTTTAAAATTTTTTGCAAGTTATCACACACACGAGATTATAGGGCACGTAACAAGTCAGGTACGACCACTATCCATTGTAGTAGGTTTTCTTTACCTATACTTTGTGGATTGCCATCAAGGATATTAAAGATTTAGTTTCTTTCAGGTATAGAGAAGTGCAAACTGCAAAATATGGATTTCATGAAAATTTCAAAGTCTGAAATTATACTTGATAGTTACGTTTATGTAGACCAACCAGGCCCACCGAGAGAAATTCCGAGTCACTGAACAATGCATGCTGTGCACCCCCCTCCTTCCTCCCCGCCAAAAATCGACAATTTACAACAACATAAACAGTCGTCATCCTGCAGACAAAAAAGTTAAAAGTTTTGAGTGTTGAAATGAGTTTTCTTACGTAATACTTCGTTTTATAAATAAACATTTACGAGTGGGGCCCGATCCCGGCCCCCCCCCCCCCCAAGAACCCGGCCGGGCCCTTGAACATTACACCCCCCCCCCCCTTGCCCCCTCCCACGAGCCTGTGTAGAGTCGTTGCACACTGTTCCTTCAACCCAATATTGAAACTAAACAGTTTTTGAATGGTTTAGTTATTATATGTTTCTAGCACGCACACTAATGGTGGATACAACGGCTGATCTTCAGAAAGGTTTGTAATTGGACGGAAAGTTTGACTGTGTTACGGCCTGTGGAGGACCGGGCCATTGATAACAAACACGTGCCTCAGAGATCGTTACACATAATATGTATGTTTATTTTCACATGCATAATTCTTAACACCTCACAAAATAATTTAACATATATAAGTATGGAAGTAGTAGTTTTTATATGGTAGGCATATGCGCAGACATCATCTGCACTCTACTGCATAACACACTATTCGTAGTAATCCCAGGTATTCAAGTGTGAGTATGATATGGAGATTGATACAAGCTGTTTGTGTTTTTCATTCTTGTTCGCATATTTTATTACACCAGGTGTTGTGATTATGTGCATGCGTATGTCCTGTATTTAAAAGAGGTATTCCCGGTATGTACACTGTCTCTGTGCAGTGATAATCAGCCAATTCGTCTGCATATGCTAACCTACACATACAGCAAATATACAGCATTTCTCCACTTGCCACTTGAATACACACGCAAAGTCGTCATGTATCTCGAAGTGTTTATACATATATATATAAAGTGTATATACGTATATATATATACGGTGTAAAGTAGTATGCAATTATATATATAATTGCATACTACTTTACACCGTGTCATATATATATATATATTATATATATATATATATATATATATATATATATATATATAATTGCATACTACTTTACACCGTATCAGGAAAAAACCCGTAAAATGTTTTCTTTTAGTTCAAATATACAGATGCTTACTCTTGTTTATGTAGTTAATGTTAAGCATTAAAAATGAGCTCATGAACATGTGTGTAAGTATACACTATTGTTAACTATTCAGAATACATGAAAATAAAAGCAATTACACCGAAATATCAGAATTTTTACATCAAGTTGAGCTAAAAAATTTTTCTAATAATCACTTATTGTACCATCCTGAAGTCATCGCAACTGAATTTGACATGTACGTATTGATACACGCATAGTAAGTCTTTCATAACAATAAATTATGGATACTGCCCAGTTTTATGCCTTATTTTTGCGATCACAGTTTTTTGCTGAATTTGCTTAATTTATTTTGTTAGAATCTGTGTGTTGTGGATGCACCCAATTTATATTATCCGGTATGCAAGATGACTCATATCCCTTACAGTTACATTGTGTATTAACTAAATAAACTAAACCAGCAATTTTAAGTCAAAAGCACTTAATAATTTCTATGCATAATTTCTTTGGTGTAAGTTTCCTGACTGTAAAATATTGTTCCTACACGTACATAACTGTGCAAACAACAGCCTGCTGAACTGGTATTCTTCTATTCCTAATTTTTGGTGTTGTAAATTTGCCATCTATGTATTGACAATTTCTGAAATTATATTATTCCTACATAAGAAATTCTTAGAAACAGGGTTCTTGGATTTTAAATGTTTGGTTTCAAGTTCCTTGAATAGTCCTTAAATAATGCTGGGTCAGGAAAAGTCCTTGAATTTTCGCGTTGTTACAGAATATATAGCTCGAAATAAAGGTTTCAAGTCCGTTTAAAGTTTTTCTATATTTTTGTAAGGTTTTCTATATTTATTAAAAAATTTTTACTTAAGGATGTTACATGTGTGATGTTACAACTTTATTATGAAAAGTCCGGACAGAGATCTTTACTATATAGGTACAGAGCTTGTTCATTTAGATCATTTATTCCTTGAAATTGTACATTTTGGTGTTTGGAAAGTCCTTGAAAATTCATTCAATCTACATCTAAAATGTCTCTAAGAACTTTGTAGAAAACTTGCTTCACTTACATAGAACAAATAGCTGAAGCAGAATGGTATCATTCCTATATATCTGGCATTTGCATTTGTGCAATTTTGAGGAGGTGTGTTTCGTTCCTGTACATGTTACCAGTATAGGTGCCATATTTGATTGTCACAATATAAATGTCTCTGAGCAGTGAATTTTAAGGGATTTACACAATTCAGAACTTAAGAATTAAGGCATAGAATTCGGAAACTCTTTCTATACCTTTGCTCATTTCTGAGCAGTACAACTGTAATGAAGCATTGGCAGTAGACAATGGCATGCCATTGTGCATTCTTTGGCCCGAGACGAGGCGATGGAAAAATCATAAAGTTCCAAGTCTTAGTAGCTTCAGGTAGAAGAAGGGCATCTGATGCAGCACACACTACCAACATTGTCAGAAAAGTAAGGTTTATGTTATATACGGAAGAAGAGTGCATATATTTTATATAGTTGTGAAATACTTTGTCAGAATTAACTGATTCCTTTTTTAAAAAGTCATTTAATGATGAGAGTAATTTTAATAAAATTTTAAGCGTATTTTCATTCTAGGCATATGGGCTTTAGAAAGCGCACTCTTGAAAATTTTTCCAAGCAAGACTACCATAATTACTCTGACAATAATTGATTTTGTGTACAAGTATTTCAGCAACAATATAAGTGAAACTGTTGCAAAACATACGCATTCTTCTTTCATATCTAGCATAAATCACACTTTTCTGACAATTCTGGCATTGAGTGTACTACTATTAACACAAGCTGCGCATGTTGTACAGTAACGTGCAGTGGTGTGGTGTGGTGTACTGGAAGCCACTCACTTCCTTTATGTTTACTACAGCTACCAATACGGCATGTGCAAGCATGTGCCTAGTAACAGTACCATACTAGTGTAGTAGTCGTAGTACATCTGCTAATCAATTGCTTGCTCACGAGACTCATATTTTCACATCATGATGGAACATACTGTCTACATTTGAAAAGTGTGCTTATACAGAGAAACCAAAAGAAAAACTTATTTTGTCGTGCATTTTATATATATATATATATATATATATATAAAATTCATACAAAAAATAACTCCATATTCAGTATAGTGAGGAACCAAAATGAAAGTAGGGACTGGATATATATATATATATATATCCAGTCCCTACTTATATATATATATATATATATATATATATATATCCAGTCCCTACTTTCATTTTGGTTCCTCACTATACTGAATATGGAGTCATTTTTTGTTGACAGTTTGCACGGTATAGGTAGCTTGATATCTACACTCCTAATACAGAGAGCCAAGTTACATTGCGTCTGGAAGACCCGGAGCAAGCAGTACAGGTAACTGAGGAGTTTTCACACCTGTACTGCTACTGCTCGCCAGCTAATTTTAATAAGAGAAGCCGTGATTGCACAGCTAACGGCTTTCACAGCAGCCTAGGAAGTCGGTGTTGGCAGAGCAAGTCAGGCAACGCCAGTGAGTGACGAATATTGGCTCTCATCAAAACTGACTCGGATCGAACTGAACGTGAATTGGAAGTTAATAAACAGCCAACCTCTCTCTGTATGGTAATGGTGCAAAATAAACAGGAGTCACAACAAACCTGTTTTACTTGTCCGTAGAGGAAAAAAAAGGGTGGGGGGGGGGCAGACTCCCTGATGAGGATCCCTCCTTCCCCTTCTCCCTACGTCACTACTTGTACGTTCCTATTACAGGGGCAGAAGTTGGCGCATACAGATTCCTTCTTCACCCTCCTCTCCCACGTTGGGGATTCTGCGCGGAGAAGTGAGTGTATGATAATTATAATAATTATTATGATTATAAATCGCTTTATTTAGCGCAGTTAGGACATATTTGCCTTCTCTTACACTGAAACATTATCATGACTTACACTTGCTTATAACAATGTAGAAAAAATAAGACACTATAGAAAAATTTATACTTCTTAGTAGACATCGAGAAAACTGATAAAAAACAATAACACGCATATTCAAGTACTGAAAGATAGTTAAAAGTTATGAGGTGATAAATAGTTTTAATCAAGTCCAGCAAACGCTGATGAAGTGGCAGGTATTAGTCCAAAATATTCACTATATACATGCAAGAATGTGCATTTGCATAAACGCGTAAATGCACAACTAGCCCACATGTATTAATTCACATGTAAAAATTTTAATATATGTGACGCGCTCTCCGAATAGGTACCTTAGAGTGAAAACGTAAGTTTTTCAGGAGGCCCAAAAAAGGTTGAAAATGCGAAAACGATCGTTTTCAAGATATGAACGGAACATGTTGAAAGTATAAACGCTACAAGGGTACGACTTGTTTAATTCAATTTCTCGTAGAAATGTATACCTACACAAACAGCCCAAAACCATAAAATGGTTTTCACCCTAAGATACATTTTCTGAGAACGCATCACATAGGCCTATGTATAATTATAATACAACATAAATGTCATCTATATAATATGAATAATAAGGATAAATTATATATATATGTGTGTGTGTGGGTATGCACATACATACGCATATGTATGTAAATGTATATCCATAGGCATACATACACAAATTATGTCCTCTTAAAAATAATTAGCCCTTCCAGTTACAGTGAGATTGCAGAAGTGGCTTTAATAGTGTGCACTTGACACGGCAGATAATAAACGAAGTCCTCAAGTGTGAATAATGTCATTCCTTGAAGAATGATGCCGTTACCACACTACAGCTCCAGACACAAAATCGTCTGTTATAACACCTAAAACGATATTCTTATCATGACTCACGGGGATGAGCAGTAATGATAAGGAATAACTTAATCACATTAAACGAGTTCTTTCACAGAAGCAGAGGTAAGTTCACGCCTTATATTCACGCATCTGGAGCATAATTATCGCGTCACTGTCGCTCTTCCGGTCTCCAAGACTTGAAAACGTTACCCCCCCCCCCCCCCTTTCTAAAACCGGCACTGCACACAGACTGGCAGAAAAACTTTCTCAGACGTTTTACACTTTAGGCCTAGAACATACTTGGTCGACTTTTATAGTGAAGTAGTGAGACGGGAAGATAATTTGGCGCGGCCCTGAGGGAAGGAAGACGTGGGCCTATGCTTGAAAACCACTCGAGCGTTCGTATACGAGGATTTTTAGAGTGGTCATTTTCGTATACGAACATACGTGTAGTAGAAATGGTATGCTCTACTGTCTATCGTCCGTAGACGAATTTACCATTCGAATTAATTTCGGCTGTCAGTTTCTTCCGTCTGACTTAATTTTCGCGGTAACTATCCAATCAGATAAGTGGCTTATGCTGTTATCAAATAGGCGGTAACTTTTTTGTATCCAACATTGCAGTGGCAGAGTTTAGGTTTCAGATATTGAAATTGTTGAGTAAATAATACTTCCAACTACATTACGTATAATGACTGTGTTTATAATGTACGAATTATCAACTTGAATAGTAGGTCATACCTAAGCCGAAGCCGAAAAAGTAACTAACGGTATAATAAACGTATTTTGTAAACATGCCTTTCTCACAGATTTTAGGGCCGTGTGCACAGAGACGCCTATAAAAGAAGCACCACGAACTCAAATATAATACGAGATTTTTTAAAGGGATATAATGGACTCTCCCGACTCGCCCGCCGCGTTTTCGATTTCTGCGCATTATTTTTTCGTTTCGATTTCATTACACATATGACGTTAAAACTCAACGGTTGTAAAAAGTATGTGACCGGGAGGTTTTGTCAGTTTGAGGAAGAGAAGCGCGGGAGCGAAAAAGGCGAGAATGCCTCGTGTATCAAATGCACCATCGCCACTAAGCTCAAGGCTCTGAACTGATGTAAGAAGGTTCAATGCTGGGTTCTTGAATTGCTTTGTATGTATCCGAGGTGTATATTTTGAGATAGAACACTTTGAAAAAAGCCGTTTATAGCCATTTTGGAGTACTCTCACATGGCGTTTCGAATATGTACGTGACGTCAACCGCCCTCGTCTGAAGGGTGAGTTCCTTTATGAGATCAGCGCATTGCACGCACGTTTAATAGTTCCGTAGAAACACGTGAATTACTACACTTTGCACCGCAGTTCAAGGACTAGGGCGTCGGAGACGGGCTGGCTACTAACTGCTAGGATAAAATACATCTTGGAAAGGACCAGACGTTTAAAGTGGTCACCACATACGTGGCACCATCACTTAACTGGCGTAGGTGTGCAATTCAGGAGCCGCCATTGCCTGTTCTGTTGGAAGACAGGTGCAGGCGCAACAGTAACAAGTGGAGCCACAACACACTTTAGCATAAGCACAGGAAGCACGTTGGTAGACGAGGCCGCCACACTCCCTGGAATACACATCGGTTCATTTCTTTCTATCCACGAGACATCGAAAGCACGATACAACAGACAACCAGTGTAGACGAAAATTAAATGCAAGTCCATATTCCTATTGTTTATAATATCTACTATTCACGGCATGTCTGGAAGACTCTTGGAAAATTGAGAAGAATACAGTTACAGGTAGGGACGTTCATATCGGGAAAAATATCGATATTATTTACATAGGTTATTTATAAAAGTACCATTTTACGAAACGATATATTGAAAGAAAAATATCGATGTTCGGTACACCGGAATCCGATATTTTATGTATTAAAGAACTTGACAAATGTAGAATGACTTGGAATATTACATAATGAGGACGAGGCATTGCAGAAAAAAGTGGCGCCTGTTTTAGTGCATGTTGCCAAAGTAAACATGGTCATTTTTCAATTCAATTTTTGTATTTAAAACAGAGCTTATTAAAAAATCATTTTAAAAAATTTTTCTTTCCGGTACATAAAAAAAAAAATTATTTCTTAAAATAACTTTGAAATATATTGACGATTTATATATCGTCACCTCTATATATTGATATTTTTTCAACATCCCTACTTTAAGATGGGTGTTAAAAATGTATAAATTTATATTTGAACTAAATACCGATCAACTTGAACACATTACTTCAAAATAATGTATCCTCGCATTAAATAATAAAATCGAGTATTTCTTGCATTATGAAATGTTAAAATTACAATTTTAGTGTTTTTGGGACGCGCAAATAAAATATACGGAAATATTTACAGAAAATTTAACAACGGTGACTGAAAGAAAATGTATCAATTCGTTTTAAGGTATGATTAGCGAATTTCATGTAACAAAAATCATAAGATTACTACAAATAAAAATATGTGAAATTTCCTAATCTTGAACAATTTTTAAAAATTGTGAAAACATTTTATAGCAAGATTTTAAAGATAGCTCTAAGTAGCTCGTTGTTAATCTTATTTCAATGCCACGTGTTTAATTTCAGTACACTCTAAAAAAAAATCCTTTCAAAACTCTCTGTACGGCAAAAAGAGTAATTTCCTTGAGGCTGTTTTGTTTAATTCAAAGAGATAGTTGAAGAAACACACGTTTGCTGTTAAAAAATACTTTCGTAATACGTATTCGTTGTATGGACGGCAATCTTACCTTCTTTATAGCCAAGAAATAAACATTCTTTGAGTTGATTTAGTTGACAGTAACGGAATATTACTTCGTACCAAAGTTAACGGTTTAGTTATATATTCTATTGTACATTGTAGTTTTCAGTATGTAACTGTTGCTCGGACGCAAACATTCATAAGCCAATATATTCTGCAATTACGAAAATGCAATAGAAGTGCAGGGAATCTCCAAAACACTAACCTGAATTCCTTCCAAGAGGTGACATTATATTCTGGTCCATGTTATGATCTGGCATAATCTACATATCAAAAGTAATCTAAGCACAACAAAACATTGCGGTCGTATGGTGAAGGACGTTGGGCTAATTACACCAGCAACGTTACGACTTCAAGTCTTGGAGTCATCCTAGTGTTTGTTTCCTTTTTTTTTTGTAAATATAATTTTGAAAGATTTGCTACTTATCTCTTATTTACTAATCGCGGTTGTTTTTCAGAAGACAAATTCGTCCACAACGACATCTGTTGAACTATCATAACGATAATGCAAGGTTACCATAGTCATTACTATATATATATATAATATATATATATATATATATATATATATATATATATATATATATATATATATATATATATATATATATATCAAACAAAAATTATGATTGTAGCAAGCCTACTTTGCAGAGCGATTTTAAAGTGCGAGTTATGTTGTATTATTGTGATTCTGACACATGCCATCATTCAAACATTATGTGAGGAAAACGTACTTGTAAGTAATGAGTTAAAGCTGAACAGTAGATATTTTGTCCAACTTTAAATAACCAATATTTTGGAGACCAGAACCCTCAACTAAAATGTAAACAAATAAGGTATAGCTGTTTCCACACATACTGCATTTCGATTGAATAAATTTCAAAGGACGATTAAATCGAGTTTGTCAAGTTAAGAAAGCATATTGTTAAACTGAGTACAGGTTGTTCACGATTGAGCACTTTTGAAATTAACCTTTGAAAAATGCCACTGTGCCTACTACATGTAACAGGCAGGCACACTGACTAGTAACTATGCGCTCAGTGAAGTTGGTAACGCCGGAGAGAAAATAGTTCCTTGTCTTATTAGTGTTGAATTATTTAAAACGTTAGGTAAACATTTATTGACACTGAAGTTATCTTTTTTGCTTGCTGTTTTTACTGCGTTTCTGTAAAATATTGACTTATCTAACAATTCATACGTTTCACTTAACCGACGCCCGAATAAAGTGACGAGGCCCATGTAATTTTTAATTTTACATGTGGTGGAAGAATACGCACTGTCCATACAAGAACACTGAAGGTACAATTTTTTCTAGTAAACTTGCTAAACTGTAATGGAAGGTTTCAACCCACACACAGTATGGAAATACTAGGATGTATCAGGCTGCAAATACAGTCATGCTTAGCACCACTTAAATACATCATTTGTAGCTTCCCCGCGCATTTGACTGTTTCCTGAGAAAATGTAGGAACGCTACCGTGGATGTATGTGAAAAAACTTTACCACCCACTCTTTCTCTATATACGTAGGTATACGTAGGTGTGGCACAGTTGAGGAGAATTTTTTAAGTACGTAGATCTTAAGCCGAAAGTTTGCTCAGTTTGTCGTGAACAGCGTTTAGAACCATTTCTTCAGCGCAATAGTCTGACTTAAGACACATGATTTAGAAATGCGCGCGTGTGTCCGTATGCGTGTTCTGGAGTGGCAAAGGAAAGTTTCGGCGAGAGGTAGGTGGGAGCGTGCCAGTATAACAAGATGGCTCGTCACTTACGGTAGTAAATATGAACGGTAGCGTGACATCCGCACACGTCACTGTTGTGCGTGGGCCGTCCCAGCCCCTCCTCGTCGACAGGTTCCTCCGAGCACAAGTTCACGTCGCCTTTTGCAAACTAGACGGTTCACAGTAACGTGAGCACTTTTGAGGCCCTAGTTACTTTCCCTTTCAGCCATATTTACCATTTTAACCACCTTTTTAAATAAATGTTTCCATGTCATTAATAAACACAGTGTGTATATTCCACCGGATTTGGAAGTTAACGCCTAAAGCTAAAATAATATATATTTATTGACTATTATTCCATATGAGACAGCATTCAAAAATGCTCACTTTACCGTGAATAACCTACACTCACACAGTTAGATAAGTACCTACACAGGGACTATGTCTCTGATTGGTTGCGCGTCGCTCAGGGAACTGGCCCTGTGTCTGACTGTATACTGCCCGTCGCGAGATGTTTCCTATAGGCCAGACTGCCGGCTGGTGAGTAGTTTCCCAGGCGCTGATTGGCTAACGGCGTGCCAACACTTCACTGGCCAGTGACGACATCCAGATGGCGCGAGTTCGCGAAACAAGAGGCTGTTTTACCTCTGTACTCTGAACTACTATGTGCTGTATGGTTCAGTCACGCTTACTTCCAACTTTCCTGAAGCCGTGCTCAAGTTCTACTCCCAGGATATTTCTCCGCCTCCTGCAAACAAAGCTTGGCCGAGTCTACAAAATCACACCGAGGGACAACGCACCGTAGTCGTGCGCACTCTGTGTAATAATATTCTGCTTAAGGACTACTTCTAGCCTGGCAATATAAACACACATATTTATAGCTCGGCAATATCAACACACATGTTTATAGCCTGGCAATATCAATACACACATTTCTAGCCTGGCAATATCAACACATATTTTCTCTTTGTTTTCATCCATATTAATTATGTTACATTATATTATAATTGATAGATATAATAAGTGAAACTTAACAAAGAATAACGTACTTTTGTGTTAGTAAATAAAAGTATAAAAATGCTTGTGATATGTGGGAAAATTAGGAAACTGTCAAACCACGTCATATGATTTTTCAAAGGTTTAATGCAAAAAGTGCAAAGAAACCGCGAATAGGCACTCTCACGTTTCTACAACCTTTGACAACAGAAAATAGAAGAATACAGAAGTGAAACAAGTACATAATTCCGTGGACTGCGCCCGCACACGCCAGCAATACGGCGTCACTACCCAGAAATCTACAGCCAGCAACCCAGCCAATGGCAGCACACCGCAGCCAAACAGACACAAAGCAGAGCCTTGTGTAGCCAATTGGAGAAGGGGTTCGTTAACTCGGAGGAGCTGCCTACTCTGCAGTGAGATCACGCAGGCTCGCGGACAGGAACGTTTTGCCTTCAGTACCAGCAGCACAGAAACTGCAATATGTGACGCCGGCATTACGTAACTGTTACTGCAAACTGCTCTTCGTGTACCACATGCCAATAATTGTACTTTATTATCACACTGTCCACAGAAGCACTTTTCTACCCACTTATGACTTCGATTTATACACTATACTCTTTCGAACCATGTACTTTAATTCCAAACCGTTTTTCCGCTCTTTCTTTTACTGTACGTGTCCAGAATCGCAGCATTTAAACGATACACATGTCTTAGTCCATCGTTTACAGCGAAGTTTGCATTTTTGTGAGGGCGGGGGCTTGCAGTTTATTTGGTTGCTTTTCTTGCACTTCCTCGTTCCATTTGTTAATATTCTCTGCAAATTACACTTTATCCATATTTAAAAAATAAAATAAAAAGTAGGCCTATATTTATAACTGCAGTCTGTAACGTTCTCATGATGGCACAACGTACAGTGTGGAATGCACAGGAAGCCATTTAAACTTTACACGCCGGATGCTTTTCCATCTCAAACGCCACCAAGAATGTTAGATGGCAACACCAAGTCCTCACAAAAAACTGGTATTTTATACGAAAAACTGGTACACCATGCAACTTCACGCGAGCGACTAAAATAGCCAAGCCACTATTTTGTGTAGCTATTCGTTTTAACAGATAATGATTGCCGTAAAAATTCTAAATATTAAATAAACATTATTTATAGCTATTTACCAGTAAATAGTGGGTTTTCAAAGAATAATGCCATTTTTGCAGTTTGACAAAGATGTAACAATTGGGAAATAGAGATAAATAAAGTTTATAGCAAATATTTTTTGCAATAATAAGATTATTTTTGGATAATTACCCGCTTATTAGAAATTCCAGCAGAATTAAAGCCATTTAATACGCACAAAATATGCTTTCTTGTGTCGTACATGACACATTATTTTCAATGACTGTATTTGCAAGAGATGATGGCCTACCGAAATTATTTATTTATAGCATGTAAATTATTCTCAATTTTTTAATGTACTTCAGCAAGTTTTCACATTACAGAAAAACACACAAATACTTTAAATACTCACACTCAACTTCACAAGATCCTCATAAGGTGGATTCACGATGTAAACACACAATAACTGGATCTCAGCAATGCATTAGTAAAGGCTGTTCACGATAAAGTGAGCACTTTTGAAATCAACCTTAGAATAAGTCACTGCCTCTGCCAGCATATATTTTAACAAACACACTGAGTGACATTCGCCCAGTAAAGTTAGTAACGATGGAGGGAAAGTAGTTCCATATCTTAACGTCGAATAAAAAGTGTTTGGTAACTATGTGTGATAACAAAAATTATTTCTTTCCCGTTCAGCTTTTTTAATGCATGGAAGTGTAAATGAGCAGATCTTTAAAATATTTACTTTCCCAATAATTTTACAATTTCAATTAACCGATGCATGAATAAAGTGATGAGGCCCATAGCAATGTTAATTTTTACATAATGGGTAAGACTACACAATGAGCATACAAGTAGATCTTAATAATGGTTTTCGAAAGTGAACAGCCTTTAAAACATTTTTATTCTACTTAAGATATGGAACTACTTTCCATCTACCGTCACCAACTTAACTCGGCGAATGTCACTCACAACGCCCAATAAAATGTATACATGCAGGGCAGTGAATTTTTCTAAGGTTCATTTCAAAAGGGCTCGCTTAAAAGCGAACAAGTGTTGCCAACAGCTCACTCACGGCTATGCTTGATGACGATACGGAACAACCTGCATGATACGAAACGATCCGCCACAAAACAACAAAGATATAGGTCCGGTTGGTAGTTGGTGCGCTTGGCGGTAGATGCCACCTCATTGCACAAACTCACTAGACACACACGCCGTCCAGCAATTTAGACACACACGCCGTCCAGCAGTTTAGTCGCCCCGTCTATGGCACGGATCCAACGAGGCGACTTTCCCGTACAAGTTCAGTTAAATTTTCAATCGTGCATGGACTAACACAGGGAGGAAAGAAAAGTATCGTGTTGTTGTCTGTCAGTACCTCAAAACTGTTCGTTCGTACAGGACTTGTGGTTGTGATAAAATTATGCCACAATTCCTCGAACAAGAGCCACTGTTTTAAGGTCACACAGCTGTTGAAATAACAAAAGGAAAATCATTTTTAGGGCTGTTCTGCACAGTTTCCTAAGGTCAAGTAGAAAACTACACATTGTCAACTGTACTTTAATTAACTTGCAGTGTTGGGATTCTCCTTACGAGCGCTAATTCACGGCATTGCCTCGGGAGGCAGCTGCTAAATTCAAATACTAACCCCAATGTTAAGGAAATTTCACCTCAGAGCGTTGTTTTTAAAGAAAGTAGTTTCACATCCAAAATGTATTCTTCGCGAATTTTTACGAGAAGTTTCCTACATTGGGGACGTTTCTATAACATGTAGGTACAGTCTGTTCGCAAGGAATTTTTAAAATTTATGTTTCACAAAAAAAGTACATACTGCCAATCAATATTGAAAATATACGCCTATACGGATAAAAAAAAAAAAAAAAAAAAAAAAAAACGTGAAGAGCAGATTTTCTTTGACAGGCTTATATTCTCTCTCTCTCTCTCTCTCTATCTCTCTCTCTCTCTCGTGGATGACGTCACATAGAGCGAGAGCACGAAGTTGTATACTCGTTGGAGCTCTCTCGCAGGCACCATATTTGTTTGCATTATTTCCATGTTTGAATAAGGTTATAGTAACTTTCTGGGCCGAAACCACGTTGCATTTTAACTGTAAGTGTAATTGTTTTAAACAGCAAAATAACATGCGTAATACGTATTTATAAAAATATAAATACGGATTTCTGACTAAACCTCGTTTTATTGTCACTTTGCTGCAACATCACGGTAAAATATAAAACAAAATAATAGTATTTTATGGACTAATGATAGTTCTAGTAGTGTTATAAATATTTGTGAATTTTTTGAACACGCATAAATTACTTACAATAGCAACGATCACGGTTTAAGCTTAACATAATTTTCCGCCTTTTGGCATCAGCCGTTTGCCAGACTTCAAAGAGAAACGAGAGCGTGGTTGTCTCAATTCCCAGAGCGAGCTCAATTCCCAGAGCGAGAGCACGAGAGAGCGCGAAGCAGTGCTCTCGCCAGGTTGTGCGAAAGAGTGCTCTCTCTCTCTCTCTCCAGAGAGAGAGAGAAAGCATATTCTTTAAATTGAGAAACGGCTTCAATTTCGCAGGTGCCAGCCGGTGGGCAGTGGTCTTGAGTTTTTATTTATTTATTTCTTGGCCTTTGACCGGTTACAACCAGATTGACTGCGTCAAAAAAAAAACGAAAGTTAAGTCGTTAAAATATACGGTAAATCACATTAACAACACACGAAAACAATGTAATAATCTCACAAGGTACAACAAATTAAAAATATACCAGAATAAAGTAGTTGTAACAATAACAAGTAAAATGTATCCCATATGTAACACATTAACACAATGTCAACATTTAACAAAATAAAAGCGATGGCATTAAAAAGAACATAGCACAAAACTAATGCATATTCATAATTTAAAACGATAAAAATACATTATATTATTAAAAAGAATATTTACAACCGTAGTTACCATCCGAGAGAGGCTCTGCATTGAGTTCACTTAAAGAACAACAGTTTTTATATGGAGAGTATTACGAAATAACTTCAGATTCATTTGCCTTACTTCTTGAGTTAGTGAATTATAATTTTTTAAAGGCTAATGTAGGATATGTCTTTTTAGTTCTACCAAGTATAGTCCTGGGAATGTTTAGTTCATTAACCTGTTTAGTATATTGAGAGAGAGAGAGAGAGAGAGAGAGAGAGAGAGAGAGAGAGAGAGAGAGAGAGAGAGAGAGAGAGAGCGAGCGATGGCAGTGCAGTGCAGTGCAGCTCGGCGTGAGCGAGGTGTGGCAGACAGGACGGAACAGCGCTGCGATCAGGAGAGCTACGGCAGCAGTGAGAACGCTAGATGTGGGAATTACAAGTATACAGAAGAAAGTGATTGAGGGGAGGGGGCTGAGTTCCCTCCTTCCTCGCCGCCGCTATATTTAGCACGGCCACTGTCTCTCTCTCTCTCTCTCTCTCTCTCTCTCTCTCTCTCTCTCTCTCTCTCTCTCTCTCTCCCCCCTCACTCTCGGCGGCGCGCATGCGCGGGAGACACACTGGCAAGGCCGCATAGCTACACAAGCCTCGAGCCAGCATTCCGCCGACAAGACAGCCACGCGTCCCCAATCACGTGACCTGCCTGCCTGTTTATAGGCTAGTCGCGGTAAGTGAGCACTTTTGAAAGCACTCTCATTTGGAATAACAGTCAACAAATATATTTTATTTTAGCCTTATGGCTCGTCTACCATCAACTTGACGCTAGACGTTCAACGCTAAACGTCGTCATAAGAAAACTGGCAAGTCTACAATCGACGATAACAGGAATAAAAATATAAAGAATGTAGGTGTATATATACAAATATTTTTGTTTGTCTTTGAAAAAAACCCCATGTAAAAAAAAAGAGATTCCGCAAACTTAATATTTACACTCAATTATTTTTTTAATGCATTTTGCGTTATTTGTATATTGATTTCGTAAAACATTAACAAATTAAATACGTACTGCGATAGTGGTGCTATCTCTCGCCAATCGTCTGTAACATTTGTTTTCACTTGTTTGTGACGTCTTGAATCCTGATTGGCTGGCGCAAAACGCATAGACTGGAATGATGGCGAACTTCTACCGCGTTGCGTTTTACGTTTAGCGTCATGGCAACGTTTAACGTCGATTGCAGTCAGAGCGTATACAATTCACAAATTCATGACTTACTGTAACGCGTTACTGTAGCGTCAACGCGGTTGTAGACGGGCCTTTATACGGTAAATTCTGAGTGTAGAATAATCTACAGACTGCGTTTATTACTTACATGGCTATATTTACTCAAAAAGGTGGTTAAAGGATAGAAAAAGGGCTGAAAGGAAAAAGTAACCAGGGCTTCAAAAGTGCTCACTTAAACGTGAACAGCCGACATCAGCTAATGGTCTATTTGCGTTATATTCACACTTTCCCAGTCAAAAGTTTCGAAAATTACACCATTTAGAACGTGTTCGCTCGTTTCCTATAAACCATGCATCACGAGCGTTTTACACCCAAGTTAATATCGAACTAACTCATTTTTAATTAAATCGCACTTTTACATATATATTAATATCAGTTTTAATGTATAATTCATATAGATAAAAACACTACTAAAATAGGTATGTTGGTAATGCCAAGTACGAAATAGCTGCAAGCAAAATATTATTACATTGAATATGCACGATTGCGGTGCGTTGTCACTTGAATGCAGTTTCCTGAACTCGGTTAAAGCTTTCGTTGCATGAGGCGGAGGGATCTCCTGAAAGTAGAACTTTGGCAGGGCTTCAGAAATGTTTAAGTAATGTGAATGGGCTATAGGACCAACTAATTACTAGCCAAAATACTCCTAGTCGACGTAATGCCGTATTACAACTTCGTCCTTCTAACTACAGTAGTTTCATATTTAAATTGAATATATACTAAAGGCTGTTCATTATAAAGTGAGCACTTTTGAAAATCAACATCAGAAAAAGTCACTGCCTCTGTCTGCATACTTTTTAACTCGCACAATGAGTGGCGCGTGCCCAGTAAAGTTGGTAACGATGGAAAGGAAAGTAGTTCCATGTTTTAACGTCGAATAAAAAGTGTTAGGTAACAATCTGTGACAACTTGAATTATTTATCTCGCTTTCTGTTTTTTTTTTTAATGCATCGAAGGGTAAAAAAGAGCAGATTTGTACAATATTTACTTTCTAAATGATTTTACAGTTTCAATTGACCAACGCATGAATAAAGTGATGAGGCCCATGACAATGTTAATTTTACATAAGGCGGAAGAATACACAACGTGTATACAAGTAGATCTGAAGTAGGGCTTTCAAAAGTGCTCACTTTACCGTGAACAGCCTATACCTGCGCATTGCGTTAAATATAGTGTACAGAAAAAAAGAGATGATTCGTTACATACGTTGACGTGACCTTCACAAATGTTATATCACACCACGTGTATTTCCCTGAACGTTTGCATGATATTACTAGTGAACTAGTGTTTCGTATTCATGAATACAGCTCTATTCCCTGATAGAAAACGTCAACTACTCGTAAAATAAAAATAGAACACGAGCTAGTGACAACGTGCGCTTGTCTCACGGCATAACGAAAGTAGACATTTGTGGCCGACTGGGTGTTGATAAGTAGTCATTATCGCAGTACGTACTCGGCAGACAAGTGAAGAAGGCGATGTTGAGGCTGTCTAGTGTGGCAGTGACGAGCCGGCCAGCAAGGATCATGCCGAGCTCGGGCAACCTCCCTCCAGCACACACTCAGCTGTCAACTTGTTGCACATCACGCCTCGCCTCACTAATACACCTTTCACACTGTCAAATTTTCCCGTCAAACTGCTTCCAATAAGTTTGGTCAAATAAAGTTGGTCAGTTATGCTGCCATATTTGTCTGAAAAAGTTGGATGGCTTCAATTTCCATCAAACATTTGCAAATTGGACCGATTCTAAAATTTATTTGATTTTTGACTATCTCAGCCAATCATAATCCTGAACGACAGAAATGGACGTCGAGAGACTTAAAATAACGAACGATTGCTGGAAACGAAGTAAGTTATGAAGATAATTAATTTATCTGGGCATGAATGCTATTTTAAGTGAATATTGCACTTAATAATTCGAACTCAGAGGAATTTATTTAATTGTGCAGGAAACATATCTTATAAATAAAATTTCAATTTAGTAAAGAAACAAAAATAAATCACAATATTATTTACAATTCTTCCTGTAAAAGACCACGTGGAAAAACAAAAGCAATATCTCTCGATGAAAATAATTTTTAAATAATATTTCAAATTAGATTCTCTCAATAAAAAAATTTGACAGTGCGACACATTTTCAAACACATCCGAGATTATTTGATAAAATTTGTCGGAAGGAAAAATTTTATGACCAAATTTTGTCCACAAATTTTACCGTCCAATATAGTTGAAGCCAAAAATTTGACAGTGTGACAGGGGCTCAAGACACCTGCACAATTCGCGTTATTAACATGCTCAACTTCACTGTTCTATGCCTGCTTGAGTGCAGTTCGTGATTTCATTGGCTACTAACAACTGTCATTCACCTGTGTGACCACTTTACTGGACATTGGTCGCTCAACCGTCGGGGCTTTACTATTGACTGAAAGCGTGTTCGGGGCGTGATAGACAAGTTTCTGGTCAATGGCACATGTCACATCTTGGAGTTTAGTCTGCACCTCCCAAACAACATGTATTTCGCAGGTCAGTGTTTCTCTGTTACACCGAGACGAAGGTTTGTTTGAGCCAGCAAGATTTTTGTTTGTATACAGCCAAACAAATAAGTAGTTACTCTAAAAAAAAAAACAGATATTATGTCGAATAAACAAAATCTGAAATGTAACAAGGCAAATAGATTGTTTAGATAACAAATTATACACTTGAACTGACCAAACCGTCTAACTGGGCAACAAAATCTGCCTGACATTGAAATATTTATTTGATTCAACTGTGAACATATGTTTAGCAAATGTATTGTTGGTACAAACAAACCTTTCTCTCAGTGTATGCTTACTCTGCTAGTAAAAGGAACTTGAACTTACTAATAAAGCCTAATTGGGAAAATTGTGCGTACTATAATTTATTCACTTCTGAAAAGAAACCATCCTTTAAATTACAGGCTTTTACGGTAAACTGAGCATTTTTCGAAACCCTGCTTAAGATCTTCTTGTATGCGCGTTTTGTATTCTTCCACCAAATGTAAAATTAACATTGCCATAAGCCTGGTAACCGTACATGAAACGGCCAAGTGAAACTGTACAATTATTAAGGAGGTATTTATTTTACTAATATGGTTATTCTTATGTTAATATGCATTTAACAAACAGAAAGCACAATACTTCATGGCAGTATTTACGAATGATTACCTCGCACTTTTAATCAAACTTTAATATGTGGAACTACTTTCCCTGTGTCGTTGCAACTTAAATGGACGCGTGCAAGTCAGTGTGCTGCCTATTACAATATGTGCAGGTGCACGAACTCACCCAGCATTTTGGTTTGAAAAGGGCACAAAAAGTAAAAAATAAATAAAAATAAAAAATCTTAGTACGGTATATGAAGAGGTGCAATGTCATTGCTGGCATCAAGTGGCCAGTATTCAAGTGGCTTTTGGCTTGTTGTCAGGCCACTTTTTTTTTTTTTTCATTCCTCTTTCATTTTCAAGAGACTTAAAATTAAAATCCCAAGGATGAAGTACACGACTTGGATTATTCTTACTGGCGACTATATTAAATGTTTAGATGTTTTTACCATTAGGGTTGACCACCCTGCAGGTACGGGCAGTGATATTTTTCAAAGGTTATTTTCAAAATCGCTCAGATAACCGTAAACAGCGCCGTAACAAGTGTAACAACACATTTTTCACTATCTGCATTTAATGTCTTGTCTGTTTCACATATTTAACAGATTTTATGTATAACACCTGTAATTTGTCCATATTGTACATATGTAACTTATTGTTTTTATTATTTTTATTCATATTTTTCTCATGCTTACGATATTTAAACTTAGATGTATGTATGATAATAATTTATGTTTAATTGGATTAGATAGCTATAGTCCATTCCCGACTGGAAGTGACTCATGAAAATCAAAACTTTGAAAAAACACTTTAGGCATAACATGTCAACCTGTTTTTTCAATAACCTGTATTCCACAAATATATAACACTGTGGTTAACTTTAGAGTACTATATTATTGAATAAATGAAACTTTACCTTAATATCTTCTATAACTTGTAATATTTAATTCTTTTTAAATATGAATTAACAACAGTGAGAGCAGCGACGTGTTGGTAATGGCCAGTGAGAAATAGTTCACAGTTAAAATATTATTTTAACCTAGTTTTTTAGTATACTATTTGTAAATTAAAAAGTGCCAATTGAAATACTTAAATATTTAGGTAGTCCCGATGGCAACATAACTCATTTTACAGCTTAAAAAACAGCGGAAAATATCACGAGTAGGCCGTAATGGTGCGGTGTTATTTTGTCGGGTGAGAAAGCAACTGAAAACAATTATCTGCTAGGCGAGAGTTTGTCGCTCTCCCTCTCTCTCTTTCTTTGTCTCTTTCACACTCGGGAAGTTTCACTTCGCTAGTAAGCAGTTACCTTTAAACATGTTTTAAATTGTAGTATAATTCATACTTATTACAGTAAAATAATAACTTTTGAATTTGGAATTTACAACTGAAAAGACATTTTAATGTTTGAATACTTATTTTAATATATTTACATATGATGGCGGGGCAGAAACAAAGTGAAGTTGGCAGACGTGGCGAGCCATGACATGGCGTGTTGCTGTTTTACCAAACGAAGCTTAAATTATACTTCGACAAATACTTCAAATTACCACATCACGTTTGTAGACGTTGTGTTTTTTTAAACCTACGTAAGCCAATTACGACGTTGTGATAAATCTGTTTTTCCATGGTAGTAATAAATATACTGTGATGTGTGTTTCGTTAATCATTGCGTCTGTGAAATGGCGTGCCTTTGTGCATCGTGGTCGATACGCTGGCGCTGTGTGTGCGTGATTTCAAATATTTGATTAGCACTATTTATACGTTTTAAAGGTGAACTGTTTTTTTATGACGAAGTGAATTATTTACATCCACGTCTGTTTATTTATCACAACGTTGTACCTTTGCCCTAAGGGGTTTGAAAAACAGTCTTGTAACGTATTTGCCACAAACCCAGAAGAAAAATACTAAGCGCAGCCCGATAAATTTCAATAAACCTAATAAACAGTAACTAGCAATACATAGAAATAAGAGCGGAATAAAAGTTATCATAGGCTTATTTGTGTGCATGTTCACCGCTATCTTTTAAGTTTGTATGACAAAAATGAGCAACACGAGGGGCGTGCTTGAATTTAATATCCCTTTTTCGTTTGACTGGTTGTTCCTTCGTTTTAATATTTATTCCCTTTACCTCGCAGTTGTAACAGTGTTAAACACAGTCGCGGCGAAATACTAACGTGCATTACATGTATTGAGCCACGTCGTAGAAAACAAATATGTTAATGTAAAATAACCGTAAGAGCTGTCGTCAACTCAGGCATTTTTAAAACGTCATAAAGCTGACCTAAATAATTTAGAGTCCTAAACTGTGAATATTCTTACGGAATTGTATTTGGAATATTACAGAATTCTTTAAAAGCTGTAAACAGTAAACAACACATTTGACAGGTATAAAAATAGAAGTCACATCTCAATGTTTATTTTTAGGTGTAGCGGAAATATACGAATATATGTACACACACGTCATGTAAACATTGCTTTTGACAGATTCTACATGGCAGTCACATGGCAATGTTTGTTTATATTCGGCGGAAGGATACGAAACGGGCCTGCAAGTAGATATTTAGCAGGGCTCCGAGAAAGTTGCTTTCAATGGAGAACGGAATATAGGACTTTATTTTTGTTTGTATTTTAATTTATATTTTATATTTTTCCTCTTTGGTTTCACTTTTATTGTGAACGCTTCAGGGAATTATACTGTATTTATCTTCTGCGATACCCGTAACGCTATGGTATAGGGATTTAGGTTGTTTGGAGTGTGTCGTTGTAGGTGTTTAATTAATGAGCCGTCCGAATGGCTGGCAGGTTTGAACCCTGCGCTCCTATTGGCTAGAGAGCTTAGCATAGAGTTGGACCGTTCCAGTCGTCATGAAGCTCGCGCTCTGTGCCAACATCCTTCAAGGACGTATGACGTAGGACAGGATGAGCGTCCAGAAGTAGGACGTAGCGGAATATGTTTTAATTTAGTTGCTAGGGTGTTTTAGTTTCACAGCTTGCAAGAGTTTAATATTATGCGCTTGCGTAGAGATGTGTGCTTGTACGCCCCACCGCATTGTTTTATGCAGCTGTTAGGAGCTTAGGTAGATAACTAGGCGCCGCACAGTGGGCTGGATCCAACCATCATAGTGTCAAAAATCGAAACATCGAACATTGTTATTTTTGACTGAAATAATTACTACATCTTCTACAGGATGTATACTAACTACGAGAGAAATACTTTTAATTTTGGTGAACTAGTAAGCTCACGGTGTTTAGGAAAAGTTACTAATTTGTGGAGAGTCATGTCACACTAGGATTTATCCACAATCTTCGTTTCTTTCACATGATGATTCAGTTATTTGTGGAAGTTGTGGTAAATTTATCTTTGGTATTTTCAAAAACTACATTGAATTCAACGTAAAACCGCATTTTAAAATTGAGTAATTTATTTATACTAAAATAGGAATAAAAAAAAACTATATTTTTTTCTTTACATTTCGATGTAAATCAAGTTGTACAATTGGAGGGGTACCGAGGCTCACGGAGTTTCTCAGCTTATACTGTAGAAAAACTATCAGAGAATCAAGGGATGTAATGTTTGGTTGCGTCAAATTGCGGCTTTGGGGAACAGATCACATTTAAGAATGATGCTACGGCAGGCTCGTAAGACAAGGCAACAGCGAGAACTCCCACGTATTGTAGGCCTGCACTTTTGTAAACACCTTTGCATTTCTTGGACGTGCCTGCAGACGGAGAGACATTTCCATTACATGTAAGGCTACGAGAGCTGCTGCATCCAGGTTGAAACCTCAGCTTTATCAGTATTACGCAGTCAGTGTCTATGTCGCAAGCGAAGAGCAACAACAGTCTGTCGAGTGCACTCGCTCTTTTGCTGTACTTGTGGATGTATCACTTCGGGTGATTAGCCTTATATTTATTTCTCTTGTCACTCATATTCATCGTAGCTAGAGTTAGTAATTTCATAATTAGTAATATGGCATCCTCTAAAAAACTCATATAAAAGGTTCTGCTATAACTTAAAGAATTTTAATAATATTTACGTAACTCCACAATTAAAACGTTCACTAAATTAGATGTGTATGATGTACCCAGATTGCTAGATTTAGTACCTCGGTTTTCTTTTTACAGGTATCAAGATTGTATCTAGAAAACTATTAGAAGACATTATAATTAATTCAAGTGATTTTGACGAACTCTATGCTCATGCTTTGGAAAATTATGGTCTACATGATCACAAAGAATCACTAAAGTCAAAGTTGAAAAAGTCTATAAAAATGTTATATTAGGGTGGAAAAAATCTTGTTGCAATCGAAAAACATTAGAACGGAAGTATTCTGAATGGCTTGATAACGTTGTGAATTTTCCTGAACACACTGTTTCAATCCCTGGACAGAGTGAAGCAAAAAAAGAAACAGCCAAAAAACGTGGTCGGCCACAAAAATCGTACAGTGAGGCGAGCGAGCGGACCAAAAAAAGGATCGTAAAACTTGCATCCGACGTTGTTGCTACTCCTGAATCAGTCAGAATTCTCTCTTCTCGCCTAAGACGTAAAGGCAACAGGGCTGGAGTGTCGGTAGTTCAACTTGTGACTGGCAGTACACCAACATCTTCAAAAAATTTACTTCGGAAATTACTGACAGCAACACATGAAAAAGCATGCGTTTCTTATTCTCACGAAGAAGCATTGTCTCTATTAATAGAAGCCAGATTGTCGAAGCAATCGTACAATTTTATCAGACTATCATCAGAGACGCGAAATGCGGATATTTACCCCTCCTATTCGAATTTGGTCGAAGCGAAGAAACTATGCTATCCAGGTAATATTCAGTGCTCAGAAATAGGTTGCGAGGTTCCATTTAAAGATTTACTTGATCATACATTGATACGAATATTACAGATACTGGACAACCAACTTGAAGGTGAATTTACATTGCCTTGTAAGCAGGTTTGGGAAGAGAATTCTGAGGCTAGTGGCGGAAGTGTTTTTCTTAGTTTTTTAGTCCCACTGGTTTTGAAAGGGAACGATGGTGATGTGAGGGATAATCCTCGACCGAGCTCCACGCGCTTTTGTCATTTCAAGAGAGAAGGATTACAAATAAAATATCATATGCTACTGACAATGATTGACGGTAAAGTTCTCTGTGCCTTGACTGACACCTCTACATTGCAGTGTCCGATTTGTAAGCAGGCTTCGAAAGGCTCTCCTTCGTGGACAGTTTCAAAGCCCATAAACGAAGACGCCCTTAAATATGGGATATCACCGCTGCATGCCTACATCAGATTTTTGGAATTAATTTTGGTAATTTCCTACAGATTAGGTAAGTATTCAAATAGTGCTATACGGGATTATGACTTTTGTGGGTGCAATATTCCGAAGACATTTTTTTGCAGGTTCTGAATCAAAAAGGCGTGGCGACAAAAATGATTCCGAGGTCCATCAGAGCAATGAGGTTGTTTTAAAGGAGTTGAAGCTATTAATGCACATTAATCCCGATCGTCCAAGACAAGTATTTGGCTCCACGACTCACGGAAATTCTGCACGAAGGTTTTTTTTTGTGATCCAGCTACAGCATCCAAAGCAACAGGGGTTGACCAGGAATTGATAAAAATGTTTTCTGTCATATTATTGGTTCTGGCTAGTGGTCACGAGGTCAGTATTGACAAATTTGATAATTATTGCAAAATAACTTTGTTGTACTATAATAAACTGTACAGTTGGTATGAGCTAACACTGACTTTGCATAAAGTATTAGAGCAAAGTGTAGTTATCATGAAACATTGTCTTTTGCGAAAGGGCCAGTTGTCTGAAGAGGCTCAGGACGCTAGAAATAAAGATGTCAGAAATTATCGCGAGTTCTTCTGTCGGAAATCAAGTAGAAGTTTAAATGTCAGTGATTTGTTTTGTCGGCTTTTATTATCGTCAGATCCAGTAATTTCATCTGTGCGCAAATTACCGACAAAGATTGTTCGGGAACTTTACCCTGAAATTAGAAGCGACTTGGAATATTTACTCATTTCCTGTGAATCCGTAGTTGACAGTGAATATGACGACAAAAATGACCTGAAATACAGCGGTGAGGACTCATCGTCTGGTACAGTTTTTTTAACTATCGTGTAGACATTTTTCTCTTTTTATAGGCCTATTATTTTAATGTTTGTATCACAATTATAACTTCACACAATGGAACATGCATACATGTCAATGCATGTTCATAAGCAGTTGAATACAAAGTTTAAAATTTTTACTTGTGCCTTATATACCTATACGGATTTAGATATAAACTATTTATGTAAAAATAATTTGTATATCACATGTCAAAACAAATATATATAAGTTGTCAAATGGAATAGTTATAGCTTAATTGTTTAATATCTACATAAATAAAAAGTTAGTAAAATGTAAAATAATATATAAAATAATAAATATAGAAAGTAACATATAATGACAAAAAAAGGGGACCCTACTGATGAAATCTTGCGGTGCACATAATCTAACCCGCAACTCTGAAGGGTTTTCTGGAGATTCTGTATTATTTTTTAATCGGTTACTAGATGATAACATTAATTTTTTTATGTCCTTCCATGAAGGTGTGACAAATTGCACGAATATCACCTATGTTATTTTCAAATCCCACCCCCTTCCCGACAAATTCCAACCCTTTTAGAATTTACTCAAAATTGTGAATTCAGTTGGATTTTATTCACATGATGTATAAGTGTGTCAAATATGAAGTAGGTATTGCAATTAGGAGAGTCAGGAAGGATTTTTGGTACTATGAAGAGTGAATCCAGCCCTAAGCGACGTAAGATCCGTGAGCCAGCGAGCCACGTAAATCAGCACCTCAGAACTACGTTTATTACCTTCTATTTGTCTACAAGAGATCATGTCCTGCATCCTACTAAGTTTTTTTCCTGTGAGAGTAATCGTTCTTACAACTTCAGAAGTTTACTACTTAAATTTGGCTTCGCGCGCTAGACATACGTGATGCCATTCGTTCTAGAACATTCCATGCGACGCCATGTTGGCAAGGCGTCAGTAGCATTTTCAGTATCAGTTTAACCACAAGTGACTTAAGAAAGATTAAGAATTTCTACGAAAGTATTTATTTATTTTACAAGAATTACATTCAAGTATTTTTATTTGTGAGGGGACTACACGTTTTGATACATACGTCAGATGTTTTTACGTGTCATATAAGGGTATGTTAAAGACAGTTACATATGACCACTTCCTAAAGGAAATGCTCGTTTGCACGACCTTCACTATTTTGCCTATTGCCATTCAGGGTTGTTGATTTAGCTTATTTCCCGGAGTCAAATGAATAGGATTTGAGTACAATTACATATTTTAAATAAAATAGTACCGCTGTAATTGACACGTCTGACGTCATTTAATTATGCATGCCTCTCCGCACTACTTTCAGTTCAAAATGAAACATGGTGTTCTTTCCTACATGAATAACTATGCTAAATGAGATGTTCAGTTGTCGGACAATTGTTTGTGTGGGCTAGAAATGTAAGTGCTATACGCCAACTACGTCTAGTTCCTCAGCCTGACAGTCGTCGAGTATACGTATTTCTTTGTGGTCGAACACACTGCTGTTTCACATGTTCATTTTAATAAATATTGCCAACTAGATCCAATTAACACGAGCACAGTGTATGAATAGTCATTTAGCAATCACACATGCAGGCTTTTATCGCAGACAAGTGCGCGCGCATATAAGGCTAGAGCGTCATTATTCTTTCTATGTGTGAATACCCAGCCTACTGTTCCATCAGTTAGATTTATCGTCGCAGATACGTGTTACTATAGGCTGCTCACGGTAAAACGAGCATTTTTCAAAGCCCTTCTAAGGATCTACTTGCATGCACTTTGTGTATTCTTCCGCCATATGTAAAATTAACATTGCCATGGTCCTCATCAACCGTCGGTCAAATGAAATATTGAAATTTTTAAGAAAGTAAATATATTACAAATCTGCTCATTTTTACGAAAACAGAAAGCAAAATAAGTAATTTTGCAGCTATCACAATAGGTTGCCCTAACACTTTTTATTCGACGTTAAGATATGGAACTACTTTCCACCCATCGTTACCAACTTTACTGGGCTCACGTCCCTCAGTGCGCCCATTAAAATATATGTATGCAGGGGTGGTGATTTTTTTCTAAGGGTCATTTTTAACGTGCTCACTGTATTGTGAACAGCCTTAAGTTATAGAGGGAAGGAAAATGTTACACACGTCACATACTATCACGTCCACTTCTCGCAGTATAGCTACTTTCAGTCATACACTGCTCGCTCGTAATTTATGCAAATATTGTGCGGTCGTATTACTGTATCATATACAGTTATATATTCTAATTGGCGCCCATTCGTATGCATTACATTGTATACGAACAGAGCAGTATTATCATTCCACATACTTGTTTCATAATTGGTTTACCCAATGTGGTAGCCTTGTAAATTGCAATACATTAACTTATGAATATATACCTACTTATATGTTACACAAGTGAACTATATTTAATGGAAAATATAATTGGAATAGCGTGCTAGGCCTACAAACAAAATAACATATTATTTATTTTGTATTGTACATTGATTTGCTCAACAACAGGAGAAAAATAGAAAGTTAGAAATAGCAGAGGATTTTGGAGCGGCATCCACCGGCCCAGTAAACACGCGCTGTGAGTTCTGAAACATCTATAGCCCTAAATGACTAATTGAGATATGGTTAAAGAGATTTTTTTCTTCCCTTCATTTTGAAGTTCACCTACTACGATGATATACGGTTTGCAGCCACTTAAATGTCGACTTGATGCTCACAAAGTGAATCATATCCCGTAGCTGGACGCGAGCCATCAAATATTCGCGTATCCTCGACATGACACAGATAAGGTAGACTATCTTCTTATCAAGTCCACAGCAAACACTCACTGCCCGCCGCCATCAGAATGTTCCAATCACGTTGTCAGACGTTCGTTCACATTCCATTTACCACCATATCCGCGCTTCTCTACAAAAATTACAATTCTGCCTAACATAAATACATGCTACTACAGCTTGTTCACTGAAAACTGAGAACTTTGAAAGCCCTGCTTAAGATCTACTTGTAAGCATATTGTATATTCTTCCATCATATGTAACATTAATAGAGACGTGCAAAATTCGCGTTATTATTTCAGGACAGACTAATTCCAAACACGCGTACTTTAGTATTGCGTTTGTCATTGGACTATAGTTTGGACACGCCCTGGACGGCTTTGGACCAATAGCAAGCAAATAACATAAGGCTGTTCCAGTCACGTCCTATCAAGTCAAAAGGCAAAATGGCTCCTCTCTGCTGCAGAAGCCAATAAACAAGGGGCAGCGACTCGAATATATATAGGACGATGAAGTCTATCTTGCTGCCAGAAAATAACGCGAATTTGGCAGGCCCCTAAACAATAACATTGCCATAGGCCTCATTACTTAATTCATGCGCCAATCAAGTAGAATTGTGATATCATTATATAAGTAAGTATACTACAAATGTGTTAACTCTTACAGTTACGTGTATTAAAAAACAAAACGAAAAAGAAAATCATTTCAGTATTGCCAAATGTTCACCCAACACTTTTATCCAACGTTTAGAAATGGAACTACTTTTGCTCTGTCGTTGCCAACTTCACTGGAAGCAAGCCACTCAGCGTAGCGTGCTTGCTATATTCAGGTAGGACCAGTGACATTTTTCTGCCGTAAAGTGGAGTGATATTGTTCTATAAATACTATGGTCAGTTATCACACCTGACTTGATATTTACAGAACATTGTCACGTGATGCAAACATTCCAGATGCGACGTCCTAACTGAACAGTTCAACGTTCACTCGTGTTCAATACAACGACTATTTCGTACTATTAGGAGACCTTGCCTTACCGTTCCATATATGTGGTAAATATGTTGAAGAAACGAACCATCTTCGGACATCACATAATAGTTTCCTAACAAGGGTGTCTGGATAAAGGTAAACTTTTCTGACGATTTCAGAATTAGTTTTGTAGCACAATTAGTTGTCACAATTTTTGGGAAATACGATTAGAATGAACTGAACGATAAAATGCGAATAACGGAAGGAATATAAGCACAAAATCAAAATCACTCTTTCAATATAATGTATTTATTTGGAACTGAATTCAGTGTCACTGTAGTTCATGGTCTAAGAGAAACTAGCTACCATTACAAAAACAAATAGGAGTACACTGGTAGTGCCAAACAATAATTACATTCTGCTAGTTATAGTTTTTAATAAATCTGCTTTCCTTCTATTTTTGCCGAATTTTGAATAATATTAAGACTGAAACTTAGGCTTACACTATTATTGTTATAATAACGAAATTGTAAATTTAAAAAAATTTGGTGTGACTGTGTTGGTGACACAGCTGTTTGTTTTGCGTGAATACGTTTACGTTGACGCGCTCGGACGCTTTGATGTATATTTTACGTTCTCGGCACCGCTTCACTCGATCATATGGTGTTTTATGGATATCACTGGATTGCTTTTGAGATGATCTTTCCAATCGTATACGATTCCTGTATTTCGACTTGGCTTTTTGACGAGTATAGGACGATATCGTGCTAAGTTTTCATAATTTTTTACATTAAACGCATACAATTTCACTATAACCACGCCACACAAATGTTTCTATGCAGGCAATCGATTGATATCGACGAGAGCTGTCGACTGAAACTTAAACGAGCGTCGCAGCTTCTCCTAGTCAAATGTCATACTACGCAGAAGTTATGAGACACGGCGAAACGAACTCAAAATCCCCCCCCCCCCCTTCACCAAGGGCACAATGCTTTGCAGTCCTCACTCAATGTAACACATACTTTGATCCTTTGATAATCGAGTGGTGTAATTGAATTTTGAATGTACACTATAGATTCGAAGCTGCAATGCCAAACTGTATACTCCGATTTTGTTATCATCGGATTTTCTGGATTGCCTCCCACTGTGGCTACAAATTTAAAGACGTATTCACGTCAAAAAGTAGATTAGGAGTATCAACTACACGTAAGCTATCAATCATCAACAAATGGTAAGACCTACTTACAGGTGGTGATTATTGAAATCCCTACGTTAGACTGTAACTTTGATGGCACTTCGCTTCAATACGCCCATAAACGTTTATGTACCAGTGAACGTGTTAAATGTTTTCCTATTATGACGGACGTGTGACGCACATAGGCCTACTAAGCTTGTGTCTACTTACAGACATGTCTTACTTGGGATTCGAACCCCGGACCCGTCGCACTTAATATAATACATTTTTCAGGTCACCAAAATTACGTTTAATCTCAATAAGTAACGCAGTAAGTTTAACTTCATTCACTCTTTTCTCTTCTTTTCAGTGACAAATAAACAACAACTAAAAATTTTGAAGTATGAAATTACCAAGAGCGACAAACAGGTAAATGAATAATTCTTATAGGGACAGTCACCGATAGCTTTCAATTAATTTCTGAAACTTAACTAGTGAGGAAAGTTAAGACGAGCGCAAATATGGATCAGTAGTATTGATAATGCAAGAATAACTGTGACAACGATAAATAGACGGTGATTACTCATGGCTGCACTTGCCTGGAAAACACGGAAATGTCCGGGACTTGAAAACCTGTCATGAATATAAATGAAATTTCAGGACATTCTGAACACAGCTGTGAAATGCCAGGGTATTTTGTGGTATGCAAGCTATATCTGGCTTTTATATTACAAATACTCTTGAGAAAATATACTTAATTTTCGTCTCATGCAAGAATGAATTATTTGAACCACATGTTTGGTTGTCTGGTGCTCATCAGTTTAAACTGTACGTCGTTACTATAGTAGCACGTTTAGCTGCCACAGTGCCACATGGTTTTTGGCACGTGGCATTATGCAGTCAGTTGTGGTGCAGTTTCAGTGTGTTCTAGCCATCTGACTTCGTTTCTGTCATTTTAAAAACATTTCCAGTTGGATTATAATATTCTCCATTAAAAATTAGAATTACAGTACAGAGGAGTGGTTTTAATATTTGTAACCAAACGTGGTTTCGAGCATTTATGATCCAATGTATACAGGTAGGGACCTGAAAACTTCGCTTTATTTTCTGGCAGCAAAATAGACTTCATCGTCCTATACATATTCGAGTCGGTGGTCTTGTTTATTGGCTTCTACAGTAGTGAGGACCTATTTTCCCTTGATAGTACGTGACTGGAAAATCCTTTCGTTACTTGCTTGCTATTGGTCCAAAGCCGTCCAGGGCGTGCACAAACAAACTATAGTTCACTGACAAACACAATACTAAAGTACAAGTGTTTGGAATCTAGTCTGTCCTGACATAATAATGCAAACTTTGCACGTCCCTAGTCATGTAGGCTAGTAATAGAACTGTATCAAATACAGTTTTGATGACTGTGAACGAAATATTTAGCTTTCCTTTGCAATATACTCTGTAAGGTGTTTTGTTCAGGTGTATTGTATAGTAGTTATTTTGGTGTAAAAACGTGCCAAAAAAGATGAGGAAAAAAATACTTTTGTTTGAAAATTGGGGAAATATTAAGGAATTTTCAAATCGAAAGGAAACGGGCACCCCTGCTAGTACGTATATGCTGCAGGGTTCACAGTAAGTTCGCAGTTTGTTGAATATTTCTAAACGCCCTGCCCTGTTTCTTCTTTCTGTTAACTTTGATATCCTACCGCCATGTGCAAATTAAAAAATGCCACAGGCGCACACAAAAAAGTCTTATGTTGTGCCAACGGTGTTAATGTTACTACAACATTAATTTTTTGTTATCTGTGAGCCGTCAGTAACTAACGTTGCTATTAATGTAATGTATTGTTAAGCTATTACTGATACTGTAACATTAAGTATTTTTGTGACATTATCTCCTTACTGTAGTGGCAACATTAAGACGGTGTTTATGTCGCGGCAAAACAAATTTTGTGTTGCATCGATATTAACATTTGTGTTAAAAAAATTCCTTGTATTTCTTTGCTTCAAATAAACTTTACAGTGTAAAATAAATTAAGTACAATTTATTTAGTTACAAATAAAAATATTACAAACAAAAAATTGACGACGAGGAGGGGAATCGAACACATACACTAAGTGCTTGACATAATCCACTTCATAGAACCCAACGCCCTATCAACTGCTCTACCTTAACATACCTGCTTCTATTTCATATTATGTGTATTGAATACAATATAACCACAAAATACATTTATCGTCCTTTGTGTGGAAATATGCTATACTCTAGAAATGTATGCATATTTGGCACACGTAAACTGCTTTCCAAGGCTTGAGGGCTGGTCTAGGCTACATTTAGTTCTCATATTGTGCTTTAGAATTTAAATACAGTGTTTTCATTTTACGAAGTTATCGCTGTTCACGATTATCCGCAATTTCTACAACGCCAAGTCACTGTACTGTAACCTTGTGTTGGTTAGACATTTCTTTAATGTCGCAGTAACACAAACTATAATGTTCCCCTTGTTAATTTGAGCGTCATACAACTTTTGGTTCTGGTAGCATTACTTAGAGGCTTTGTTAACATTAACACTTCAACAGTATGGTTGCATTACCATAATACATAAGACTTTGTAAACGGTTAGCGTTAAGTAACTCTGTCACAACTATATTAACGTTACCACAACACAAACGATTGACGAAATGCCTTAATAGTAATTTTTTTGTTCCGGCAACATTAGACATTTTTCTGTGCACATTTAACTAATAATCGTGTATCAATGAAGTGACACTTAGTAAGTGTTGCCACCAATTTATATATTACACTTTTAATAATAGTGCAAACACATACAAACACTTTCCGTAATTTGCTGCCAACGTAACGGCTTTCAAGTGTTTAAAACTGGTATTCAATATTTATAGCATATTATTTTTTACATGGTTTTCAGTTACAGGTTCAATTAGAATCCGGTTAGTGAAATAATGTAAAAGGGAAGGAGGGGGAGGGGGGAATACTTCCAATACTAAAATTAGAAGGAACCAGAACATTGTAAATTCTATACCTCGCTTCAAAAAGTGTTCATAATGAAATTAAATGAAAAGAAAAGAGGGTGAGTGAGTGAAGAGATTTGGGCGGCTCTTAAAAGTGAGGTCTGAAGCCGATGAGGATGAAGTGAGGTGAGTATGGAGCGGCGCCAGAATGAAGAAGCGGGACAGACGGAAGTTCCCGAGAGAACCCGCCGACCAGTGGACATCGTCCTGTCTCAAGGAGAATATTTGGCTGCAGCTCCCATCACATTGTTATATCATCAGAATTAAATAAATAATATATTTTTTTAGAAATTAATAATGTGGTTCATATACAAATGCATTTCATATTTAAAATAAAAGGCTCTGGAAGCTAAGCACTGATCGTTGACGAGACAAAAAATCGCGCCTTAGACAAATAGCTTATGATTTCAAAAAACACTTTGGCAAGGCCAAACAATTGTGTTTCATTAACTATTTACAAATTTATTTTAAGCAAAATTTTGAGTAAAATGTTTCGTAATTACGTATGTAACTGTGAAGTGAGTAATTTCTCATTGTTCTGGTGTTTTAGTTTAATTTAATGTTGAAGTCATGTTTTGAAAAATAAAAAATTGACTTTAAAACACAGAAAATAGGCGTGCACAGATTACGTAATAGGGGATGCAAACTGCAAAATAAATACAAAATAGTCACTTTTACGAGATTAAAGATACAAATCAGGATTTAATTCTTAATTTAGTGTTGGTTTCGAACTTGCACACTGTTTAATGAAAATATAAAATTGACAATATTCTTTTTCATAACTATATAATGAAATGGCCAGGGAGGGGTGCAGCTGAACCCACTGACCTCCCCCCACCCCCCTTAGCTTCTCCTCAGCCATCCCTCCGTGCGCAAACGCATGAATAGTGGATATAAGTCGTTTCTGCAAATGATTTCCAAAGATTCAGTTGGCCGTGAATCATTCAATGCGAGTGAACTCGTCGCGCCTAGATCCTCAGTCTCCGCAGCACTCTGACGCGATCCGCACGCCGGATCTAGCGGCTACTGACCTTCAGACAGCGGAGCTACAAACCTGACGCCCGCTGTAAAGATGGCCGGCCTGGAATACTGGAATGCTTCGCCCGCCGCCAAGTGTCTGACCCTTGGCTGCAGATAACACGTAGCTCACTGAACCACAAGCTCGCAGTGTCGGCGACTATACGCTATTCACGGTCAAGTGAGCACTTATGGATGTCCTGCTTAAGATCTACTTGTATACACCTTGTGTATCCTTCCGCATTATGTAAGATTAACATTGTCGTGGGTCTCATCACTTTATTCATGAGTCGGTCAAGCGAAACTGTGGAATTATTAGAAAAGTAATTATTATAAGAAACTGGTAATTTTTACACTTCGTGCATTATAAAAACATAAAGCAAAAGAAATACTTTGCGACATTACAAATGATTACCTAACACTTTTTGTTCGACTTTAAGATGTGGAAGTTCTTTCAATCCATCATTACCAACTTTACTGGGCGCGTGTCCCTGGTGTGTCCGTTAAAATATATGCAGGCAGAGGCAGTGACTTTTTTCTAAGGTTGATTTCAATAGTGCTTACTTTATCGTGAAGAGCCTCTAACAACTGTATATTCCATTCACGCTTACTTACAACTTTTCTGAGGCCTTGATCAAGTTCTATTTCAAGGATATTACTCTGCCTCATGCAAACAACGCCTAACCGAGTCTACAAAATTACACCGAGGGACAACGTACCACATTCGTACGGGATCACTGTATAGTCTATTCACGGTTTCTTCACATTGTATAGCCTATTCGCGGTTTCTTCACACATTTGTAAATCAAACCTTTGAAAAATCATCGTGTGTATGAAATGTTAAGTTATTTCCTATATGTCATGTATTACAGGCGTTTCACACTTGTGTTATCATAAAAATGCGTTTTTTTTGTTTAATTGGACTTTTAAGTTAAAATTTTATCTATAAATTATAATATTTCATTAATAATTAATATGAATAAAAACAGGGCGAAAATAGGTGGGTTGGTAAGCTGTTCACGATAAAGTGAGCACTTTTGAAGTGGACCTTAGAAAAAAGTCACTGCCTCTGCCTGCATATTATTTCAACGGGTGCACTGAGTAACACGCACCCAGTAAAGTTGGTAATGATAGATGGAAAGTAGTTCCACGTCTTAAAGTCGAGCAAAAAGTGTTAGGTAATCATTTGCGATGTCGCAAATTATTTCTTTTGCTTTGTGTTTTTTTTAATGCACGGAAGTGTAAAATTGACGAGTTTTTTAAATAATAATTACTTTTCTAATATTTCCACAATTTCGCTTGGCAGACGCACGAATAAAGTGATAAAGCCTATGGCAATGTTAATTTTAGATAAGGCGGAAGAATACACAAAGTATTACAAGCAGATCTTCGGCAGGGCTTTCAAAAGTGCTCATTTTACCGTGAACAGCCTATATGCAAAATAATATTATACAAAATGATCAAAAATACGGCGCGCTGTCCGTTCGATGTATTTTTCTAGACTTGGTTAAATTTTGTTTGCACGATGGGGAAGAATATCGTGTAAGCAGAGGTTTAGCAAGGCTTGTACTCATTAATGAACTAAAGTATTTCTTACCAGCCATTAACAACACACCTGTTTTGTCTATGTTTTTATTAATATCGATTGTAACTGAAATACTGTAGGCCTAATATGTAAATAACATATAATTAAAAGTTCGAATTCAACCAAAAATAATGTACTGTTATGTTAACAGGAGTATGTGACACGTGGCATATTTAGAAAACAACCGAACAGATTATACATACATTGGGGTATTTTAACACATGGTATATTCAAAGAGCGAAGGAACCGCGAACGGAATATAACAGTAGGCAAATGCACATTTTAAGCACTACTATTTGTGCAAAATAAGCCTTTTAGCTGAAGTTACATTTCAATTTTAACGGCCGATAAATTTTAAGGTAACCTGTCACTTAGTTTTTGCTTTACTTCAACACACAAAATTAAAGCTACCACTAACAGTGAATACATTCTCTGGAAGAGGACAATGTAGCTGCACCCAAAGACAGTTTTATCGTATTTTATTAATATTACTTGTCGTGTATGTAAATGGATGACATTTTATTTTGAATACAGCGGGACAAAAATATGTTGTTCCTGTGAATAGAAGCATAAGTTAGTTGCATAACACATAATTTTTATTACCAGGGAATAGCAGTTATGTTGTCAACAAGTTTTACAAGTAGGCTACTATCGAGGGATTTCATACACTCCAGTATTCGTTAAAATACCGGCCAAGCAGGAAGGGGTGGATGACAACACTTGATGAATAGTGGTTCCTCGTCATGAGCCTTGTGAACGATGTTTCTCAGGAGGGGTAGGCTACTACATTTTTCTTACCTTGACAACACTTGCAACTAAGCATCTCACTTTCCTAACATGTATCACGTTATACGGGTTGTAAGTACCCGGGGATGCATGATTGGTGGCAACTGTATGCGCAACACACGAAATCAAAAATAAATATCTATTAAGGCATACGCACAATGAGCGGAAGAACGTGAACTAAATCTCACTGATTTATGCATTATGTCGACAGTAACATTTTATTTGTATCTATTTTCTTTTGAAAAAATTAACGAAATAAAACTTTTTCGTAAAAATATGTTAGTTATTTCTGGATTCGCTTTTATATTTGATCCACCCCATAAATTTCAGTGAATAAGATTACAAAACTTCACACGCATTACAATGATAACTAGTATGTCTAATCTCTGTGTTCTGTAATATCTAGAACTTATATATTTTTTACTTTAAAATTTGCACAGGAAACAAAAATTTTCTAAAATAGATTAAAATTGGAAATCAATATAATCACTAATAAAAAACGCTTAAATTACATAACTTTAAGTAAATCTTTTAATGATACTTATTAATGATTGCTATCAGGTGAGTTGAATTTGACATTAAAATTATTTTTCCACTCAAAAACCTGTTTGCTCAAAGAATTTAAATAAGTACTGAAGTTTGTAACATGACATTCCTTTATTTAAAAAAGAAATAATCGCTCTATAAGCATTTAAAATTATTATTTAAAATTTTGCATAGACTAATAAAAAAATCGAAATACGACAAGGATTTGAAGTCTTTTTCTAGACTTTTCTTTCCGAATTTTTTAAAAGAAACACGTGATTCTCTCGCTGTATTTCCCATCACCAAATTACGCCATTTTGTTCTTCCGTTACTATTTTGTTTCTGTATTAGAGAACGCTGCGTTGTTTGGGCAATTTGACACATAGATTACATGTTTAAAGCTTTTCTAGCTAGCTAGAAACAATAAAACATCATTTATAATTAATTAATAAGATCATATCAAAAATGAGAATAAAAGCTATAATTTTAATTACAAAAGCGTTCTTTATCAGATTATGAATATTTCTCGTTATTGTAATAGAATTTCCTGCCAATGCGTTTTTGTTCTCATTCCTTTGTTGGGACACTCGCTGCAGCACTAATAACAATCTCCAACCGGTATCCTTTATTTGTACTTTCACATTTGTTTCGTTCAAAAATGTTAAATTATATCTATTTTTTCGTACTAGACAAACGTATTAAAAATATTCAAAATACAAATTACTTGGACAAATAACACGTCGTAAGAATTCAAGAAATAATTTGCCACTTAGTGCCGAACGTAGGCTCATACTTACGTTCATATAAAGAAAGCAAATGGAGAAAAAATAGTTCCTAGCACCTTTTGAAACTTTTCACTGAGTAGTGACAAATTTATAACTAGGGGATTTGTTTAAATATTCATATACCTATTTTACCTTTCGAACTAAGTCAAAATTTACACATATGTACAACTTGTGGCATTCAAATTATACACTAACATTATTCATCAAGTTAGGAATAAAAACTGGGCGTTACAGCACAAACAAGTACAAACTATACTTGACATTGTAACGTGCATAACTAGTATTTTGCGTGGCTTGGCGTTAAGATGGTCATCTCTAGGTATCTTACGCTGGAGAACATTATGTAAACAAAGAATTAGATAGTTGAAACAGAGAAGTCACGTAGTAATGTTTTTGTTTACACAAAGTGAAAGGTTGTGCTATCGATATCTGAAAGTAGTACTTGGGCAGGTTTTCAGAAAAGTGTGAACTAACCAAGAAACAGTGCATGGGCTATACTTACATTATGCCTTTTTACTTTTTTCGGTAGTGGTGTACACTACGCGTACAGTATATGCTGCTACAGCACAGTAGGAAATCATAACTATATATACACACCAGAAGCCAGCAGTTCGTTGACGTCTGACGTCATACACTGTTAATTGTAATCAGTAAATATTTACTGATTACCAGTTAAACTGCTCCATCCGGAATCTGTAAAGAAATATAAGCGCTTGTGGTACATGACACATTTAAGAAAACAGCCACACATGTCAGTCACACATGGGGTGGAACTCCAAAGCGTTTGATTTTTAAAAGCGTGAACAACCGCGAATACACTATAGCGAAGTAGTCGGGTGGGTTAGACAGTAGATCACGAAGGCTGAAATACGTGTTGCATTTTGGGGCGGAGATTCGATCATAACAACATCCAAAAATCTTTTGTGATAGTAATAATTTTATTTTCCAGCACATTATTGTGTTTAATTTATTTCACATCGTAATTCACTATTTTTTTTATCCTGGTACGTATTTATTAATCAACTATTAATACTAATTTTCTACTGTTTGAAATAGTGAATTTCTTTCAACTGAAGAGATTATTAGTTATTTTTTCCTACGCATTTGGCATGAAGCAGTTTCAAATAACAATCAGTAGATACTGACTAATTCTTATTTAGAGTGCACCATAGCTGTTTGTCGCATCTACTGGTTCTGCATTGTTTCGCATGTTCATTCGGCACTGTGTGTCCTATTCCACTTCCTGTGTTTAAGATTTTCTTGGAACTTTGCCCAAAATTATATTTCTGATCTTCAATATTTTTAAGTTTTGAACATTTTATAACATATATTTTCAGTGTGTGCGACAGAGGCATAGTTTATGGGGAGCACAATATTTTACTCTGCCATTATTTATTTATCATTTGTATGCCCAAACGTCATAAAAATTATTTACTTCTGTGAACCAAGCCAGGATTTTACACAGCTCTTCAGTTCGAAAATGCCCAGCACACACAGCTGCACCGAGAAATTGTTTTTGTTGAATCAAACAAAGTTTATTTGGCCAAACCAAATTAATTGTTTGAATAGGAGCTATGAAATATTTTGTTATTGAAACCAAATGATTTTGTTGTTTATATTTGGTGGCCTTAAACTGTAAGATTTGGTTGGTGCAACTAAAGATCTATTTGGCTCTACATGCATTAAACAGTTTAGGTTAATATAAAAAAAACTGAATATCCAACCGAGATTCGAACCCAGCAGGTCGTTTGCGCCCGACATATATGCTCTAGCAACCTTAGCTACAGTGACACTTTATTAAAGGAGACAGAGCCAGATAGAGAGGGGGCCGCGCCCCGGCGTCCAGTACGGGCAGTGACGCTGAATAAAGATGACGAGACATCAACAAGACACTGAAGGAGATGCAGACGTTTATGAGAGACATCGCACCCAGGGTCCGTGCAACAGAGATCCACCGTAGTGTTGATCACGTGGACAGCCGGGACACCTGAGAGTCTACTGCTCACAACAGCAGCAGAAGCAGAAGCAGCAGCGAGAGGCAGGTGAGAATACAGCACGCTAGGAAAACTTACAAACACCGATCTTGAGGGGCGAAGATAGGCGAATGCTGGAGGTAAGGCCCCAATGTCCTTACATGCACGCTCTGTGAAACAGGGTAGTAATGCTATACTGGTGGAGGGGAGCCTGAATGATGTTCCTTTCCAGAGAGTTGTCGACACTGGGGTGAACAACAGTAGTAAGACCAGACATCCTCGGGCCTTCCTTCCAGCGATCGCAGGACGACAGTATAGAATGATACTAATTGACTACATTAACAGGTGAGACTACGCCAGTTATCGCTAAGAGAAAAGTGATCTTGAAGCTTGGTAACCATAGCATAGGCACGATGTTTATATAGAAGAAATAGAGGATGAATGTATTTTGGGGCTTGATGTACTATAAAGACTGAGGTGCTGTATCGATAATAAACTTGGTGTACTAAGGGGAGGCAGTACAGAGTCGGTGGTGTCAACATAGCATGATTTGTCCTCCCCAATTAGCTGCCCAGTAGTATGTGGTCAAACCACTGTGCTGTTTGCTTCCAGTGAAGTTATCATTACAGGCAGATGTCAAGGAAAATATTGTCAGACGTATTGGGTCTAATTGAACCAGCAGAGAGGATTAGCGTCCTGTCAGGTAAAGTCGTTATAGGAAGGGCTTTGGTCGCTTCTAATTATGACAGTTTTCCTTTTAGAAAGCACAATTTGTCCGATAGTACCATTCGTATTGAGGAAGGGGTCGTGAAAGGTGTTTGCAGGCAGGTCACACAGGTACTCCCAAATGTTCCAGAAGATTCTAGAGTAAAACAAATAGAATTTCATTTACCAGAAGTATTGGAAGAACATCTAGTACGAAAACAAAAGAAAATCTTAACAGGCGACAGGAGAAGGCTGCAAATAAATAGGGATGCCTTCTCGCGTGGATGCCTCCTTACCTTGGAAGGACTAACGTGACCTACTACCACAGTGATACAGGTGATGCCAATACTTAATTATTTGTGTATTTGCTTTCATTATGCATAGTTGGTTGTAGGTATCGTTTTAGTGCGCTTTATTGAGTCAAATGTAATATGATCGGCACGTGTTGACCACTTTCAACGGGAAAACGGCTCGTTCCGCCATTTTCCAATCGATGTCCGCCGTGAAGCGACACCAATAGAATTTACGTTTCTAAGTTTAAGTTTGTTGGTTTCAGGAAACGTACGGAATTATTCTGAAAATAAATTATTTCGTACCAGTGACGGACAATCGTTTTTTAGTGAAGTAATCGTGCGAGGATAGCCATATAAAAACACGTGTTCAAGAGGATGCGAATTACAAACATTAAATTAGTGTGTTTTCTAAATAATATATTTCTGAATAGTTACTATAATGTTGAATGCACGTGGCCTAAAAAAGCCGCATTTCCAATTCTTTTATAGTGTGAAAATAATGTTTGTTTATTTGGTCTATATCGTAAATCCAACGATTGTAAGGTTAACTTCGGTAAAAGTATGTAAGTATATGTTTATTGCTGTATCTGTACGAACAGCGACATGTGTAATGATTTTAGTTTCTTAATTTAACTTAAAATATTCGAAGTTATAATAATTTAAATGTTATTTACGTAAGACCAAAATTATCCACTGGTCCATGAAAACAAAATGCAGTTTACAACGACACACTCGTAAGATTAACAGCGAAACAATGCCGTTCACGACAAACGTTAAACTAAAGCGAACCTTCCTCCACCCCCTCCGCCATAGCCATGGTTACCATAGAAACAGAGCCGCGCGAACTTACATCACCATTACAAAAATAAAACAAGTTGGAATGCCAACCTATAGTCCATTCACGGCTACATCCAACTTTTCTAAAGCCCTGCTTAATTTCTACTACCAGGGTATTCCTGGGCCTCATGCGAACAAAGTTTAGAAAATTACGACATATTTTCTCTCTGCCTTTATTCATATAAATAATCCGATTTAACCAAAAATAAGATACTTTTACGTTAACAGAGATATAAAACGCTTGTGAAAAATTACATATTTAGGAAGCAATCAAAAGCACTATATACAGTGTATTTCCAGACGTTTGATAAAAAAAATACGAAGCAAGTGTGAATAGACGAGTCATCGACGCATCAGTAAGCTGAATGAGCAGATTGCAACAGCTAACAACACTTCAAACACGCAAACATTACTAAAAATTGAACATTGTTCATGCATATTAATGTACTAGAACCATGTTCACGGTAAAGTGAGCACTTTTAAGGTCCGATTTACTATTTCCTTTCAGACATTTTTTATCTTTTAAACTCCTTTTTAAATAAATATTGCCATAAAAGTAATAAACACAGCGTGTATATTCTACTGCACACAGGAGTTGCTGAAATAAAATATAGTTATTGACTATTATTCCAAAAGAGAGGACTTTCGAAAGTGCTCACTTTACCGTAAACAGCCTATAATAACATTTAATAGTATCGGGGAGTAGTAAGTTTGCAAATAAAATTTTAAAGTGTCTTTTTTTTATATGCTGGTAAACACACGCATAAAGAAAAGTAATTGTTTTTCGTAATATTTTCACACAAGCCGGAAATACACAAAAACCTAGAAGAAAAATTACGGAGAGGTTTCGTGAATTCACGGTAAGGTTTTTGTGAAATTTACCGGGCCATCCATTATTTGGCAAAATGAAGGGTTTGTAAACTTCGTGGATAATTTTTAACACGCACTTTTCCGGAATTTCATGTAATTTTTTCTAATGTGCGTATCTCCACTTCGATCTTGACTAACTGGAGCGAGGGATGATTTTTAAATCAATTCTACTCTTGACAAGTGATTTTCACACAGTGCCTCCCCACTCACGCTACCAATAAGTTAGCGATTTTTATAATTTATTATTATGGCCAACTGTTTTTCGCGAAAAGATTCCACTAATAGTTGTACTCCAAAACACGTTAGTTGAGAACGAGTATCACGGTTGGATTGTTTTAACTCGTACACGTCTGCCCGCTAATCACAAACGTATAGTATCGAAGTAACGTAATTCTGATTGGCCAGGCAAGTAAGATAATGTCTTCTCACAGAGACACGCTGCCAATAAGCAATGGTATATGTAGGGAAGGGTATTGGAATCTAGCGTGAACGGAGATGTTATCGGGAAAAAACAGGTGGCTTTGTCTATTACTAACAGCGAACCGGAGAAGTGATACAGAGCGCCTGGCGCGACACAAAGCATTGATGGGAGTACTTAGAGATACGAGCTACGTAAGCGTAATGCTAATTGGCATAATCTGTTTTGAAAATCAAATATAAATTAGCTGTCCAGCTTGTATCAGTAACGCTTGTTTAATAATTCGTTATCGCACTGTTAAGATAAGGGCGTCGATTCACTGTGCGTCTATCCTCGTGATGCCGAGGTCAATATAGCTGCAGTTCCTCTCTAACGTACATTCACATCTTGTCATTTATACCATACGTCGCCCTCCATGTTGGTTTAGCCGATAAGAATGTGACGAAAATAACTATTTCAAAAATATATTAAGCTTTACATATTTTCATTAAAATCCAGTAGCAAAAACACCGACAACAGAGTATTGGGTTAAAATTCATTTTATGAATCATTTTCACCGTTTAAAAGGGCCTACGACAATTATCACTTGAAGAATGAATATATGCAGATGTGATACATACTTTATAAATTAGATTAAGTTTAGTGATAGTGATTAAAAGAAACTGAAAAAATTCACGAACTCAAATAGGTAAATAGAATCGCACCCAGATGTCAATAAAGGAGATAAGACTACATACACACACACACACACACACACACACACACACACACACACACACACACACACACACTCTCACAGTGTGTTGAAACATAGCCAGCAGTCAAGTTTCCATCGGTAATGAACTTAAGATGCAGCTGTTTAACTCACTCAGAGTACTTCAAGGAAGAGTTTTAATAAACTACACTCCAATATTACAAAAGCAAATGAAACATACCTCTTGCACGTGTGTTATAACTCTCACCTGGCCTCGAATGAACTCGTGAATTTTCCGATTCCTATGTAGTGAGATAATGTTTTCGTGTCAACCTAGTTTTCAAAACACAAAGTTAGTAGATAAACGGAAATTTGAAAATCAATCTTCAGAAAAATGCCTTGTGTAACTGCATATTTCCATGCAAACACTGCATGGCATATTAAAATAATTTCTGGCGACGAGTAACGAAAGTAAAATATAGTTATTGCATCAACTACTTATTCAAAGTGTAGTGTTGAAATCGGCGCCAACTAATCGAAATTGGTTTCTTTTTTCGTTGTACCCAATGTTAAGTCTAGTAAAAATTGGCGTAGGAATGACATATCTGCAACAATTTACAGAGTTATGAATCTTATTGTTACGTGGTTTGAGGCCCCACTATTTCGCGTTAAGTTTTGGTTACAAACCAGTCTTGAAGCACATATTACTTGCATCTAGTTAACTACACTTGCTTTGGTGGCGAACTCTGAACTAATCGCAAATAACACTCCAATGAGCGAACTTCGTGTGGTTAAATCGAAGCTGCAAAAGGCTCCAAACAGAAGCGACATCCAATGAACAATTGAACAGTTCTCCAGAACGTATAGAAATGTGACGTTAAGCCTCGCTGTCGAATATAACTGGAAATTGCAGGGTTTGTACCAGTATAGGCTGTTAAGGTAAAGTGAGCACTATTTAAGGCTCTCCCAAAAAGCATTAACCACTAATAAATATATCTTATTGCAGCCTCGGGCATACAATTTTGAGAGCGATGAAATGTATATACTGTGTTTATTGGTTACATTGCAATGTGTATATCAAAAAGCAGCACGAAGATGGAAATTGGACGAAAGGAAAAATATAAAAGGGCCCTAAAAAGTGCTCACTTTACCGTGAACAGCCTATAAACTGAGTAGCCTATAGTTTTGAAAGTCCTGCTTGAGAAATATTTGTGCGCACATCACTAGAGTTGGTGCAAAGCCACGACAATTTTTCGAGCCAACATATCTCCTATAACACTCCAACAATTTTATTCTTTCATGATTGGATGAACAAGGCTTTGACTCGGCTAAGTTGTTTGCAGACCAATCACGAACGTACTGCCTTATACTATCCGAATCCTCATTGGGCCACTGAAAGTGGCCCAATGAGGGTGTCATTTCAAAACTGTTTCCATAGCAAACTTAATGGCTAGCTTGTCTGTGGAAAGTTAAAAGTTTTATTACAACTTCATCTATGTGTTAAACTTCGGTAAAACAATTGGACGGCTGTTGAAAAAGAAAGTCAGTTGAAGGAAAGGTTCAATAGAACGTTTAAGGAAGGGCTGTTGAACAAAAACTCCATGATGACTGCTACATGAGTTTGGAGCTGCAGGAAATATTTTCGCCGAGCTTCGAGGAGATGGAGATGTACGAGGATCCGAGAGCTGCTAACGGGGTTGTACGACGGCGCAGTACTTGATTTGGCGACCCGAGCCCGGTGGAACTACTCGAGGTACTCTGATTTCGAGGTACAAAAACCTGCGATTCCTGCATCGCCTCATCGAAGGATGATGTAAGCCAGCACCAGAGAAAATTTGCTACTCCAGTACAACTTTTTTCTGCAAGTTTAATTTTGTCAGTATATGAAGAAGCCCAGAATTTTGATTAAGAAGAACACGGGTATAGTGCTCGAGAACTTGAAAACATCAAAGTAACTTTTTTTGTAGAATCTCGCTTTTAGAACTAAACCAATGGTTCCTGAGTCATTTAAGAATATGAGAAGTAGTGCTTTCGACTTACAGCTAGAAGGACTTATTAGAATAATAATTTATATCATGAAAATGCGTCAACCAAATGAACATGCTTTTAGATCAGTTCTCTATAAATAATTATCTAGCACATCTTAGTATTGCTACATTACTGTTGGTTTTTAAATGAATTCATTGCATACAGGTGTAGTTTCATCCATGTTCTTTAAAATGACGTGAAATAAACGAGAGTACTTCTGTGGCCTGTCCTACGGGGAACAGGTCACGCATTAACCAGGGGGATTAGGGTAGCTAGATGGAAAGCGCACTCAATTGCAAAACACTACTTTTATTAAACAAACTGCTATACAAAGTCCCCTATGCAGTAGTGGGTAAAAAATAACAAAGAAAGCACAGATGCAAAACTGCTCTGCTTAATTACTCTAGATAGGAGGCTTCTGTCGCTACGTATTTCTATAACAAAATTTAAGTAAAGAGGCAGTTATTCTGCTCTGAGGGAGCTTACTCTAGCTTTCGCTTGTTCCGAAGTCTCAAGTGCCTTAGTCGCCCTACCGGAAGTATAATTATCCTTTTCACGGCGACGTTAACGAGACTCTCTCGACTGCGGGCTTGTCGGGCGTTGAAGTAGGACCACAGACAGGTGGCCCTCACAGCTGGCGGTCCTCGGGCAGGGCCTCCGGCGTCTCAGGCAAGATGGCGCCCAGAGCCGCCATTGCCCCGGACTCATATACCGCCTTCCCGACCTGGTGCTTATACCCCCGGAATTTGTTTTCCATAAACAGCGGCTCGGCTGGCCGAGGTCACCCTGCGCCTCGCATCGGCCCGCCGCTTGCCAACCCTTGCTGTGGCAAGCCGCAGCATGACCTCCCCTCATACGAAAATCCACACGTCCTCGGCTGGAAAGCCGGGGGTCATTTGTTGCGGGAGAATGACATGGTGAGGTCGGGCGGTCGGTGCAGGAAGACTACTCTGTAGTTGAGCGGAAGGCCAGGTCCCCTGGGAGGAGTCACACCCACCGGAAAAAGCCCTTCTTCTTCGCGGTTGTCCGAAACGGTAATGGAAATGAAATCAAAGGAAGATGTCAGGCATGGAGGTTCGGGCAGGCATTACATATAAGGATGCATTTGTTACTGGCGTTGCTGTGCCACAATTAGTGAAGTGATAACCTCTATAACTTATTTGTGTTAATAAATTTTATTGATTTCGTACTGCTGAACGATCTTCATGTAGTTCAATAAAAAATTACATATAATTAACAGTATAATTATTTTTAAAATGCTAAGGCAAGTTGTGGTACTGTAGACTTAGTGTTTTTATATCATATTAAATACTATTTACAAGCAAATACATTGCTGCTGGTTACAACTGTCCTACGTGACTTTTAATTCTTAAAAGTTCATTTGACTATATCCTATTAAATTATTGTGCCAGCACCTAAATACTACTTACGTAAGGCCGCTATTGGTTCCTACTGACGGTATGGGAAGGACAGGATGTGCTCGGTTCCGTGATTGTATTAACCCCCCTTAGAAAGAAATTATATATTTATTTTTAAAAAACCGGCGCAGAACACTTAAGGGTTGGATTTTAAAGTGTGGTGCACCACGAATATGCAACAGTCCGCAATAGCACCTTAATACACTCTTTTGTATTGTGGAACTGTATTTGACTTTGGAGTTTAGTGTTGATCCACTTTGATTTATCGAATATCAGTCTTATATCTCTATACAAGGTTGGCGTAAGAAAACTTTGCTTTACATATTGACATATAATAATCATTTTTGTTTTAGCTTTGTAGAGCAAAGATAGTTATTAAGTACTAAATAATTATATAAAATATCAGCAGGTGAAATTTACATTTGTTACACATGAAATTGTACGAATCTAATATTAAATTATAATCTTAAAACAAAAAAACAAAGAATATATGATTTTAAAAGGGGCCCCATGCCAAAATTATGGCGTAATCGCCGCACGGCAATGAAGTGCCATCTAGCACTCTCTAGAGCGAGCTTAAAGAACGTCCATACATACGCACGTAAGCTGCGGCGCTCTGCAGGTAATTTGTGCAGTCAAAGTACTGAGGTGGCGACTGTTTCAACCAGACTTATTCTGCCTGGAGCTGGGTAGCGCTAAGGGTATCGTGGCGTCTGAGCACATGTAAACCTTTGAAGTGCCCCGCACGGTATTGCGTGAGTCGTATTGAGGGAAGCGGCAGGCAGAACAGTCTTTATTTCTTAATACCATGACTACTGTTTCGCTCTTATTAAAATGCCTGATGTAATTGGTGTGACTATCACATAGTTGTGAAGCAACTTTAACTCACATGCTCCTATATAATCAATAATGCACCACTGTGTTGAACATAAGCCTTTAAAGTTGCATTGAGCTTATAATGAGAATATTTACCGTGAACTTATTCCCTAAAATAATCTCTTTTGTACATTTGTTCTACCCTTGTCTTAAAAACTCTGTAAGTAAGTCTCAACATTAATTCTTTTATGTAGCTCCTCGGAAAAGTTTCGTGCTACTAAGCACATTATCTCCACATGCCGACTGCTTGTCTGTGATTTGCCTCTATAACTTATAGTAATGCTATGCTGCCTGTGCCATTTGGTTCAATAACACTGCTATTCTTACTAACCTATAGTATATTAGCAAATTTAATAGCAAATTTAGGACTTTTTATGTCGGAAACGTGTGTAGCTTTAATGAGCAATATCTTATTGGATGTTAACTCGCATCCGCATGGTATGTGAATTTCAATAGTTCCCACCCTTGTGTTAAAAATTTCTTTGCTTAAGCTTTTATTAATACATCTTAATACTAAGTTGTCAGGAGCGTTGGTTATGACGTAATGATGCGGTTCAATAGCTTGAACTGACAAGGTGTTACCAGACTCGCATTGGAATTTACAATATTTAATTAACTTATCAATATCGTCAAGATTTCTTTCTGCTTTTAAACAACTGATTTGGGGATTTTCTACTATTTGTTTTGAAAGAAAATAGATACCTTTAACTTGTTCAGAGGTGTCATAGAGTTCTCTCGTCTCCTTCGTATTTAAGTCAATAGCAATTATGTTCGGTGGAGTTGCTGTGTGACAAATTTCATTTCTATACTTATACGGTACTTAAGTTGTCCTAAACAACTGCGATGCATTTTTACTGTTTTGTAAGGGGATTTGGATTTTCAGCATCTTTTGGGCGGATGACAACATACATTCCGTTAATGGCAGTGTGTAATATTTTAGTATATCTTTAATGGGAATGCTCAGTTCCAATCCAAGGGCATACACTGGTTTTTGTAATTTATAAAGGCCATCGTGTAATGTTTCTTTAGATACAACTTGCAAAGGTAAAAATTTGTGTTGATATTGCTGAATGTATGTGTTAATTCTGAGTTCGTTTACTACGCTACTTATGAGCTGTGACACCATACTTGTTAACATTTATGATTGCACAATGGATGAGACTCTACTTCCTAATTTTGATTATTTAGCTGTTGTGACACTGATCTTACATTACGTGTGAGTGAATTGATTTTACTCTCTACTTGGCTTTTGATTTCTGTCACACTATGAATAGTTATATTTAAATCTATGTTGGAAGTTATAACATTATTTTCCAGATCGTCGAGTTGTACTGCGAGCATCTCATCATTAGCTAGAAGGTATTTCAAGTGGCGGGATATGAGGATGTCGCAACAGCATGTCGCGACGTCTCCTAGGAAGGTGATGGCACATTTTATCTTATTTGACATGGAAATTTCTGACAAATTCTTGAACAAGGTTATTAGAAGTTACATTGAAGAATTTACGTAATTTGTCCGCATTTTGGCAGGCCGTGCTGTCCTTCTTCAGGCAAGCGTGGTGGTACCGTATGTTGATATTGGCTGGCGGCGTCGGCTGGTGAAGTGAAATAGTGTATACCATTAGAATCGTTTCTTCATACTGAAGTTCCGGCGTGAGCTGTTGGAAGTACACACCGGCGTGGGTCCTGTACAATTGTACCCACGCTGAGTAGGGCTGCACTCATGTTAGCAGCATTTTACCCTTTTCACAACGACAAGGCTTCTCGACAGTGGGCTCATTGGGCGTTGAAGTAGGACGACGGACAGATGGCCCTCACAGCTGGCGGTCCTCGGGCAGGGCCTCCGGCATCTCAGGCAAGATGGCGCCCAGAGCCGCCATTGCCGCCTTCCCGACCTGGCGCTTATTCTCCCGGAATTTGTTTTCCACAAACAGCGGCTCGGCTGGCCGAGGTCACCCTGAGCCTCGCATCGGCCCGCCGCTTGCCAACCCTTGCTGTGGCCAGCCGCAGCAGTACACACGTGTAATTTTTAGTTTCGACGAAAATTATTAACAGTTTGCAAAATGTAGTTTTTTCCTTTACGTACCAAGTTATTATTAGCATATAGTAGTTTATGGTGGCGGGGTTAGTGTTCGACGGAGTTTCAAACTCACACCCAAAAGAAACACTATAACGATTGCCATGATTGCGCTGCTGTTCTACCAGTTCAAACACAGACTATGGCAATTAAATAACTGATATATATATATATACACACAACCGCTCGAATTAATTTTTCCAAAGTGTAGGTATTGTTTTAAGAACTTAGGACGGTTTAAACAATAATTAAAAGTCGTAGTCATAAATATTAATCATCCTTGTCGAATTTTAAATACAAATCAAAGAATTTCAACCTCACTGACGAGCAATCTAGATGGAGCCATCCTTTTTTGTTTCTTCATCAACGAGTTTCGCGCAGCAGCAACGGGAAGCGCCTTACGCTCTCAAACTGCGATGTGATTGGACAGGTACGAAAGCCGGAACGGAACCTGCCACGAAAAATAGGACGTGTCCTAATACCAAACCTGGTAGTAAATCTGACCTTACAAGGCAGTAAGTAAATGCCATGACGGCTGCATTACTAGCCGCTATTACGGTTGCTATAGCGGACCTTGCACAAGATTTTGCAGAATCTGGTATCGTCTACTGGCGCTTGAATTGTCTTGCAGTGTTTTTGAAATATTAGTTTTCCCACCTACTCTACTAAAAGAACACACACTTGAGACGAAGGACTGTTGAGTGCTTTCCAAGACGTCAAGCAGATTTTAAATACCATTCCAGGGTACTCCGACATAGCTACAAACTGCTTTTTCAAAGCAACTTATCTCAAAAGATACAAGTCTGATACACACAAAACTACTCAAAGAGCACTGCTATAATACATTGGCGGTTACTTCACACTTTCTTGAAGCCCTGCTGAAGTTCTACTTTCGGGATATTCCTCCACCTCGTGCAGACTAAGCTTAACTAAGTCTAAAAAGTTACATCGAAGGACAATGCACAGAATTCGTGCGCACTCAACAATATAAATATTTTACATAAGAACTATTTCGTACTAGGCGCTGCCAATGCAGATTTGTTCTCACTGTTTTTATTCATGTTCATTATAAATGAGATATAAGTTATATAAAAATATAGGTAAAACTTCAACTTAACGACAAATAAAGTATTTTTATGTTAACAGAGTTATTAAATGCTTGTGATATATTGTTTATTTAGGAAATAACTGAATATATCGTACTTGGGGTGATTTTTTAAAGGTTTGATTCAAAAAGAGGGAAGATACCGCGAACAGACTATACAGACTTTCCGCCAATAAAATTGCAGGGTCGCCGCTGAGAATCGCATAGGTAAACGCAGTACGAGAACACTGCAAGTCAGTTCAGAGCCTTGAGTTTAGCGGCGATAGAGCACTTGATGCGCGTAGAAGTGTCAACCTTAGGAAGTATTACAAACAATAAGTTCCTTCCCTTCCTGGGTTCGACAGTGGGCCGCGAACACCTTGGCTGTTCTCTGCGAATGTCGCGCACTACGTCAGCACAACTACCACTGACAAAGTGATTTCAATTAATAAAAACATTTTACTGGAGCTTCAGTTCATTAGCTATTATCTACACTGTGGAAAAATTGAGGTAAAATTTCCTTACATGTAAGGTAAAATTACCTATTAAATGTGGAGTAAATTGCCATAACAAGTAAAGGAGTATTCCCTAATCGTACGGAAAATTACTTGACAAAAGTGTGGGAAAATTCCTTATAGACTATTCGCGGTAAAATTAGTACTTTTGAAAGCCCTACTTAAGATCTACTTGTATGCACTGTAACGATTGCACCGTCACTAGTTTGATTTTAATGGTTTGTGTGAAAATTTGATAGCCCTGTGTGCGCGAACTATGGTTCCTACTAAGCTCTTTGCAATTTTAATTTCAATTTTTATATCACGTGTTATATATATATATATATATATATATAATATATATTTTAATTTCAATTTTTATATCACGTGTTATATATATATATATATATATATATATATATATATATATATATATATATATATTAGGGCTTAATATTGATCACGGTCACGTAATTTTTATTGCTTTTATATCTCAGCTACCTTTTGTATTAACGTTTGTCACGGAGGAAACTCAAACTCCGTGACAGTGACCACAGCTCTCACCAACTGTCATACCAAGCTCTAGATATCGAGCAGAGTTCATAAGATGTTTAGCAGAGTTTTAAAATAAAGGTTTTCGCAAGTCGATTGATACTTTATAGTTTTTACCCCCAAAATTGTAAGAAATGAACAAACCCCAAATATAGTTTTATTTCTTTGTATTGGGCTTAATAATTTTTATTTTTTCTATGAAATGCCCCAAAAATATATATTGTACAATATAAAAATTAATAAACGTGTTTATTACAATTATGCCTAAAAACAGGCTTCGAAACAATTTTTCCTGAAAACAGGTTCCAAAAATAACTTGTTTAAATACAATACATGCCTGAAAACAGACTCCAAAATACATAAGGTGCCAATACGGGCACGTGAGTATAAAAACGTTAGAAATTCTTCACTCTTACCAAAAAAATTACAAAAAATTGGGTACAAAAATTATGTTTAAAAATTACATCACAAAAATTGAAAAATTACTTAACTTTCATATAAATGCCCAAACTTGAGTTTTGCCGTGTACTCAAAATTTAAAATATGGCCATTAAAATATCTCTATTAAAACATGCCTTCTGCCTGTTTTTCACCTTTCACATTTTAAATGTGAGTGTGGTGTGTATTTCTTCCTGTCGCGTGTCTGGTGCTGTGTGTCTTGTCAGGGTATCAACACCCATCATATATAGTCCAAACTTAGTGCTATAGAGCGTGGCGGAACATGGAAGAACAGTATGGAGGTTTTACCGGAAGTACAAAAATCAGTTAATTTAAATCTCTTGGTGACGTATGTCGGTGCGTCGTAGTGTTTCCTAGCGAAGGCAACTGCGATGAAGGGTTGGGATTCTTTGAGGCGCTGCGGGGAGGGGGAAGACAGCTGGCGGCGCCACGCAGTGCTGGAGCTGATGTCCAGCAAAGCAGTCACACTGCCTGTCAGCTCCTCGCTCGCCGTCGAAGGGGACAGCATACTGGTAAGTCTTCATAACCCTTGTAGCTGAGCATTCTCAGGTGGCGGACAGCTGGTCAGGTGGAATAAAATACTGAAGTCGGAACGGTGATATTTTTCCAGCACCGTTACACGTTTGCATTTGTAATTATTCTCTGTCCAGCTGAGCGTGACCATAGATAGCCTACTCTTTGATTTTTAGCTGTGTTTTGCGTGGTGGCCACGAGTAACGCGCGGGTGGCCGCGTTTTTCCTTGCGGTAGGTCAAGGCAGAAGTTCGTCGGCTGTTGGCCATGTGGTAGCACAAAGTGTATGTGCTCTCGGAGCCAGCTGGTATGCTGAGCGCGATCGAGCCGATGGGAGTATACTAACGGTGCCAAAGACATCGGTGTGCTTGAATTTGTTAAGTTTTTGCACCGATCATCTCAGCGAAATTTGCTGTAACTTTTGTGTACTTTTCGCAATGTTAGTTGCAGTATATTGTCTTATCCGTCATGTCATGTTTGTAATTATTACGTGTGCGTGAGTGGACTGCTGGAACGAAGGCACGTAAATTGTGTTTCCGAATAAGCGTGCCAATTTGTTGTAAAATATTGTTCGCTACGCCGGACGGCGTGCGGCCAGCATCAGCCATGCAGACGGTCCCATAGGATGAAGTTGGACAACAGGCTTCTTAGCCTGTCGGGATTGCAGCTGCTAAGAACGGCGTTTATTCTTCGTGTATGCCTGGAGTTTGCATACATAGTCTCTACACTCAACAGAGAATAAGGTTCTGTGTCCTCGAGAACATCGCAGGCGGTTACGACTGAAAGGTTCCCCCATTTTGACTGTCATGGCTCACTCGTGCGGCCTACAACCGGCGACAATTTTGGCTTTTAGAACCAGTGAGTGATTTATATATTTTTCTTACGGTGCCATACATTAACTACCACAAGATTAACGCTAAAGTTCAGAATGTACTCAAATGAACTCAAAGTATTGTATAACTAATTTTTCCAATGATTGGAAATAAATGAACCCAAACGTTACTTGCGCAAATTATAAGTTAGTAGTGTTGATAACTCTGTATACGTTTCATAAAAAAAAAAAAAAATTCACAAAGTAATGACCGCATTTTCACCAGAATACAAGTGCCTTAAAGTTTATATATTTAATTTAAATATATTCATAGAGATTAAAAGCAACAAAGGGTTTTTGAAGGCGAGCGCTGCTTGTCCCTTTATTTGTAATAATTGTTCTGAGGGGCTAATTATCCCTTGATGTGCAGTAATTGTTGTGAGGGGCTAATTGCCTCTTGATGTGTAGTAATTGTTGTGAGGGGCTAATTGCCTCTTGTGTAGTAATTGTTGTGAGGGGCTAATTGTCCCTTGATGTGCAGTAATTGTTCTGAGGGGCTAATTGTCCCTTGATGTGAAGTAATTTTTCTGAGGGGCTAATTGTCCCTTGATGTGTAGTAATTGTTCTGAGGGGATAATTGCAAGTGAGGTAGCGTTGGTGCGCCTGAGCCCTTGAAGGGACAAGGGCGACTCAGCACGTTGTGTATTCTTCCGCCTTATGTAAGATTAACATTGTCATGGGTCTCATCACTTTATTCGTGCGTAGGTCAAGTGAGACTGTGAAATTATTAGAAAAGTTAACATTTTTCAAATTTGCTCATTTTCACACTTCGATGCATTAAAAAAACTTAAAGCGAAACAAATAATATTAATTATCACAAATGGTTACCTAACACTTTTTCTTCGTCGTTAAGATATGTAAATACATCCCATCCATCGTTACCAACTTTACTGGGCGCGTGTCACTCAATGCACCCATTAAAATGTATGCTGTTACGGATAGTGACTTTTGCTGAGGTTGGTTTCAAAAGTGCTCACTTTATCGTGAACAGCCTTTACAAGCAAGGGAATATTAACTACATCATTTAATAAATGTATATTTAAAAAAATTCCGCGTATAAGTAGAGTTCATTTTATAATTACCTATATCCTCAAACTAATATATAATAACGGAAACCAACATTCTAGAATCCTCGACACTTGCAGGTGAGTGGGTGCGAACCACAGACCACATCTCGATAGGTCGGTGCGCTGTCCATTACACCACGGCAACAACTTGACTGTGCTAAGTGTTTAGTAACGTACGACACCTATTAATCACGACAAATAAATAATTTAAGTAACCTGTAAAATTTTAATTGAAATAACTATACACTGTTTTCCTATAAAAAAAAACGTATTAGCTAGAACATTCCCGCCATTCTAAGAGCAACTTGACAAATTTGTTATTCCTGAAGCTGGTTGTAATAATTATTTTATGTAACAGATTGCTACGTTAGTTTTGTGCAATGTTTGTGTAGAATTTCTGTAGTAGCTTTATTGGTGCTCTGAAGTGAATAACATTCAAGTCTTTTAATAATTCCCTTGACATAAAATTACGCGGGCGAAGATAAAGGAGTATACTGAGATATGAACACGGGAACAAAAACCGATCCGTTTTCCACACTCTCATACAAAATTTCTTATTTACTTTTTTTTCACAAACTGTCCATTTGTAACTATTTGATAATTGAATTTTACATATTTTATACCTTAAAATAGATTTTTTATTGCTTAGTCGTACAAGCTGTCCAACATGGCGCCTCGTTTTGTTCATTCCTCCGGTCCTCACATCGAGCTGTTGACACGTCGTAAAGTAATTTTCGCATCATGTATGGGATTTTCCTCTGATATGTACGTAGATTTTACTGCAGATTGTAGCAATTCTACATTACACACAAGGAAAAATCTGTTTCCCAGACAAATTTGCGAATATTACCTTATAATAGTCAGGTAATTTTCTCATTATTTTTCACAGTGTACTGGCGAATTAGTGCAGTTCACAGGGTTTTACAGCCAGGTAATTCAGTGCAATTCACTACCGATCAGTGGAAATCATTGCTTAGTCAGTAAATACCAGCTACTAAAATGATTGGTAGAATTTTACTGGTTCAAGTGGAGCAGTTTTAACAGATCTGCAGTCAAATTGGCTTTACATTACTCGTCCAGTTTGTTAAGCACCACCTTCTTAAAATCAGCGTTTCCCAAAACATTTAGCGACAACTGTTGCGAACAAAGGGAGAAAGCTTTTCAGTATTTGTGAAACTATGCGTCTAAAAGAGGCAAATTTAAGTTTTATTGGATAACGCCTTTTAAAGCCAATGATAAATATTCATGAAAAATAAAAATAAAAATTATTTAAACACGAAAATTTATAGTGTTATCACTTGAGGTATCAATGGAAATATTTTATATTGACTGGCTTCTAATGAATCTCGCTGAGGTGGCCGCATAGTAAGGAGTATGTTTGTGTGAGTGAGGCAAATATTGATGATAACTTCACAAGTGTTCAATTATGGGGATTTAGTAGGTACCATTCATCTTGAATTCATCCATTGTTTGCCACAAGTCCCATTTCAAAATGTTCAAAGACATTTTGTCGCACGTCAGAGTATACTGACCGTTATTATTTTATTGAGGTTCGATGCAGAATTCTCGAGTATTTTGTACCTATCTAAACCGTATATTTTCAGATACAGAGCTTTGAAAAACCAGTTTACAGCCATTTTGGAGCACTCCGAAATGTTGTTTGTAAAGTAATTTAATTTTATATTTGCTATTACTATTATTTGATATAAAGAGTAGTTTAAATTTAAGACAGTAGTTTTGGAATTAGGTATAGAAAGGGGATCTCTTCACTTGAAGTTTTAAGAACGTATTATTAATTTTTGATATACAAGACCAATATTGTATTCAAATTATTCGAACTAGTGCAAATTAATTTTATTGTGATTTACTAGTGTTTTCATTTAATTTTTATAATTTTCTTATTACATTACTTACATTTGAATATATTATTTCGTGTTAATTTTTATTTTTCTACGTATATATTCATTTAAGCTATTCACGGTAAAGTGAGCATTTTTGAAAGCCTTCTCAGTTCGTATAATAGTCAATAAATATATTTTATTTTAGCCTTAGACGTTAACTTCTGAGTGCAGTGGAATATACAGATGTGTTTATTCATTCAATGGTAATATTTATTTAAAAAGGTATTTTAAAGCATAAAAATGGCTGAAAGAAAAAAAGTAACTACACACTAAGATATTATTCGGAAATGTACTATGCCAGTGTATACGCTTAGTGAGAGAACAGGAATGGTAGTGTATTCCCCCTATACACTCATTGCATCGTCCCTACACTAGCTCAGGAAACAGTCAAATGCATAGGGCAGTTCCCAACTTTGTATGGTTGCGCTGCTAAACATTCCTATATCTGCAGCTTGATGTGCGGTATTATTACCATACCTTGTATAGGTTAAAACATTCTATTACAGTTTAGAAGTTAACCAGAAAGTTTTTTTACAGAGTAGGGCCTCAAAAGTGCTCACTTTACGGTGAACAGCCGATAAGAATGTCTGATTAATATGTAGGTACATGTTGAAAGCACTCCACAGGTCTCGCGTGTGATCTCGTAGATAAGCATATCGGGCGGACGTGTGCAGTTCAGCTGAAGCAGCAGGTAGCCGTGGCCTTGGTGGGCGCAAGCAGCCAGTAGTATGTCGAGGGGAATGTCTGCAGACTAGCTCAGCTCTACTGGTTGTGAATCACCACCGCCACACTTCCCGCTATGAGCCAGCCCTGGCCACGACACGACACAACACGGGTGTGGTAACCAAGCCGCACCTAACACTACTCAAGTACACAGCCGCCGCCGATCTCTCACATGTCCCCGAGAGGCCATACTACCAGCCTCACACAACTCGGATGGACCCGCGCGTTTTTTCTGAAACAGTTGTTTACGCGAATACGCGTATCTCGGTAAATAAATGTTCTGCAAATACTACTTTTTGTCAGAAAAGATAAAAAACAATTATCTATGTCCCTATTTTTTTTTTATTAAGTGTATTCGTGAAGGAAAAAAATCGTGAAAATGGTCCAATATCGCATTGTTAAAGTTAGTGTATGCAGTTTCCTTAAGCGGCGAGAGAAAAGTAGAAAGATACGGGTGTAGTTTATTCTGTGATATTTCATCGCGTGTAATATAACTCCTATGCTACAGATCTAATTCGCACAGTACAGCGTCACGACGGAAACTCTGCACGCCTTGCGCGTAGGAGCGATGAGGCACTAGGCGTGCGTGTTAGTGTCGCCCGTATCGCTCCCTCGCTTCTTGACCGTGGACACGCAGCTCCACCCCACTCTTAGTGGCTTTGCAAATCTAGTTGCGGCCCGACACACTTGCAGTCCAATCGCTGTGTCGGCAGCGGGCTGCTGTGTTTATGTTTCAGCTGTGCTCCGGGTCCGTATTTATAGCTGTTACACTGTTGATATAGTCAATTGACGTGCCTGTGTTAACGGCGAGGGAGTGTAGGTCCCCACCAGCCTACCGAATGACGTGTTGTAGTGTCGTGTTGTCTGTACATGTTGGAGTGTTGTTCGCAAGATGGTAGTGTGTCGGTGAGTCGCTACAACTCGAGTAGCTACTCATCGACAACCCAGCTTGTTCGTCATCAGTCCTTACGGCCCTGCAAGTCAGGGTCCGTCCGGCCTCGCTCTTATTCTCCGGCCATTTCTTCGTGTGGCGTTTGTTAATAAAAACTACAAGTAATTAATACACTTTACTGGCGCTCTACGTGCCAGGACTGTTGCCAGCTCTGATCAAGACTAGGGCTCTTAACAACGAGGTCTTGAGAGCCTATGAGGATGAAATGAGGTGAGAATGGAGCAGCGCCGGATTGCAAGGGCGGGGGAAACGGGAGATTGCAGAGAAATTCCGCCACCAACGGCATCGTCCAGCACAATTACCAATTCCGAAAATCCAGGAGTGACCCGACCGGGGATTGAACCCGGTTCGCCTTGGTGGGAGCCGAGCAGTCCAACCGCTCAGCCAATGATATATCGATAATTAAAATCGGATAAAAGGTTCGCGAGAAATAGGGGTTTGAATTCAAAGAAAACTATTATTTTTTAACCCTTTGTTAGACATCTCAATGTAGTTTAAGGAAAAAATATTAGACTTAACTTTACGTGAATTGCGACTGCAGATTATTCCATCAAAAGTTGAATATGAAGCACAGAATTGGGAATTCTCTGGAGTTCCTCAAAATTCTCAAGTTTGATTTTGTCTCCTGACCTTGCCTGACTTCAAAAGCAGAAAAAAAATTGGAAGCATGTGAAACAGTAGAACAACTTGTGATAAATTTGAGCTAGAATAAATGAGTTAGATTATTTGTATTTTTTCACCTCACGATTATTCGAGATCCGGCCCACTGTCAGTGGCGCCGTTTGCCAATCAGCACCTGGCAGGTTCTCACCAGCCGGCATGCAGTAGCCTATCAGGCACGCTGCTTTTTCTCAGAGCCTCGCGCAGCCAATCAGAGAACAAGCATGCCCACATCAAAGGAAGCGACACGACATTTAGTCTCTGTGTAGGTGTATAGTCCATTCGCGGTATGTCTGTTCACACTTATTGAATCAAACTTTTGAAAACTCACTCCATGTATTACGTGTTTGGTTGTTTCCTAAAAATATATCACGTATCACAAGCGTTTTATACTTCCATTAACATAAAAGTAGCTTATATTTTGTTAGATTGAAATTTTACATATGTTTATGAATAAAATATAACATTATTTTTATCGTTAGTATAGTTACAATTTCCTTCTCTAAAGTCAGTGGGCTAAACCAAGTTCGTTAAGGGATGGAAGTCTTAATTAAATAAAAGAGTTAACTATAATTTCCTAATTTTATTTACAATAACTACAGACAGTATTCTCTAGACTCAACTTCACACAATCAAATAATATCACTTACTGTTTACAATTAATGACTTCAATTAATACAATTTATAATTACCTCAAAGAAATCAATGAAATTAAATAATTAAAAATCAGTCCCAATAGAAAGTGTATCAAAACTTATTCAATTATTTAATAAATTATGTGTATTTGACAGTCCCAGTATTTACAATAAGATCCATATTACATGTACACTCAATCTCACCTCTCAGTTCAGTCCATGTCCCGCCAGTCCGCAATGTTCTAGAGTTCTCCGAGCGCCCTCACGCACAGTAACCTTCACTAGTCGGGTATCACGCGCTCTCGTCCAATCACACCACACCCGAACACCTCGCCCGCCGTCATCCCTTACCTAACTTCGCGCCCGCACTCAGCTAGATGGCCTTCGCTGCTGGCCGCTGCGCCGCTGGGGAATTAAAGATTCGTAGGCCGTCATCCAGAAATTTCACTAATTCCCTAGTTGCACCGAGTGTCCTAATCCCCAGAATATTCTTGCGCCTCCAGTAGAATTCTTCAATAGATGGAGGGGCTGTGATACCAACTAGTCTCAGCACTGTCGATCATTCACGGGCTTCCCAGGAGGGGTGGCAAGCAAGAAGGCAGCGATCTCGTCATTCCGGAAGAGGGAGGGTGGAGAGTCAAGGTCGGTCACCGCCCTCATCGCCGGACAGCAGCCCGGTGCCAGCTGCAGCGCGTAACAGTGTGAATACAAACCGAGAAAAATAAGTGGAGTGGTACAGCCTAGTAAGAAATAGTTCTCATTCAAAATGCACGAATGCGGTGCGTTGTCCCTTCGGTGTAACTTAGTTATGATTACTTAGCATGAGGCGGATTAATATCGTGAAAGTAGAACTTTAGCGGGGCTTCCAGAAATGTTGAAAATAAACTATAATGGACTATATACTTGTATAGTGTGTGCTTGTACTGCTGCTGTGCTGCGACGTCTGCAGTTTCAGGCTGTTCCTCAATTTAAACAATACCTTCTATTTCGAGAGAGCACTCTTTCGTACTGCCTGGCGAGGGCACTATCTCGCGCTCTCGATGTGTGGATCGAGACAACTACTCTCGCTCGTTTCTCCCCGACGTCACGTTGACAGCTGATGCCAGAATGGAGCGAAATCGTGTTCTGCCCAAATCACGGTCATGGATATTGCAAGTAACGGATATAAAAAAAAATCACAAATAATTATATTATAACCAGAATAATTGTTGTGTTCTCTTTGAAGTGAGAATGACGTGGACAAGAGAGCGCTGTCTTGGAGTTGCTGCCGTCGCCACGTACATGACACGTGCTCAAGGCCTGGACAGGTGTAAGTACGAGTTGTTTGTTGGCTTGCCTACTGACACCGCACCGTTTACTCCAACTGCCATCTTGGAGTAACGAAATACCTAGCACTACAATATGAAAAAAGAATATAAATAAGAAAATGGAAAAAAATATCGTAAATATCATTTATATTTCTTATCTATCATACATACTGTTTATATAATTGACAAGTGAATGTTGACTACACTGTTGAAACGAATCTTATTTGCACAAGAAATAATCATATCAAAATAATTAGCATACAATTTTTTTATCAGGTCAAAAAACGGGACATTTTGTATCACCAGGAAAAATAAAGCTCGCCACCCAAAAATACTTTTAAAAAGGATGAGTGTTCTTTCTGCTGAAAGTATGGTGACAATAGTCGCGGTATTTCGCTCCTCAGCACATTATTTTACGGGTTGAAGTGTTGTCATCAAGTAATATTTCAAAAATTTACACATACGAATTTTTTTTTTTTTGTTGTATAATTTAACACAAATGTTCTTAAGAATCCCTACAAGTCTACATGAATGCATGGCTTAAATAACACAAGGTTGTTAATATACACTTTTTGAAGTATGCTTGCTTAAAAAAAACATTAATTAAGTACAATTATTTTGTCGCAAAAATTATTACCAACGAAATAAAAATTGTCGGGAGGGTAGTCGAACCCGCATCTTGAGTGCCTTTATCTTAAGATTTATGACTGTTGGGTATTCATTCAAATGTAACGATAAACTGCAGTTCTCTCTCGTTATGTGGAAATACTTTGGGCCGGTTTCACCAACAAGGAATAAACTAAGGTTCCAGTAAAGCAACACTTAAGTTGAAGTGGACCTTAAGGATGTCGAGGTGTTTCACCATTATAAATCTAATTTTTGTAAGAGCGTCTTAAGCTTCTTACACAATAGAAAACTTGATTACTTGACTTTACGTTTCCTTTCCTCTGATGAAACCACCAATACACAATACTATTGTAAAGTAGAGTCCAGACAATTGAAGATCGGTTCGCGAGCTTCGTAAAAACGTGTATCTTGTTAAGTAAATAATTATGATATTATCCAGGAATTCATTTTACGTACATTAAAAAAAAGGGGGGTTAAAATTTATATTAAAAGTTTATTTCAAAACAAAAAAAAACTAATGTGTTTACTTTATTAAAATATGTCAATTCATATATTTCTGCTTCACATTATATTTATTTTCAATTTATTTAATTTAAAATGAGCTTTGTACAATACACCGAAATTAAAATCGCCCTATATTAAAATAACGCATCTTCCACATAACCTCTTTTAGATCCTCGGCAAAATAGCTGCTTGACTTTGACTTTAAAATTCAACTTTTCGAAATCGTAAAGTCAAGAGTGCTTGACTTTACCTTTAACAGTTCCATTGTGTAATGCTCCATAAGAAACACCATGTCGGAAAGCAAACGTTAAGTCAAATGTTAAAGTTTTCAATTGTGTAAGGGCCTTTAGCTGGGCGTTGCTTAAAGAAACAAGTTGCAAATGTTCTCATGTTGGTAGTGGTGCATTGTGGTCATGTGACTAAACGAACCAATGAGAATTATTTCAAAGAAAGAAAAACATTTTTTTTCCCCTTCAAATGTTGTGTTTACTTTTGTTAGAGCAAACGAATCCTAACCAAATATTTGTTTTATAACAAACAATTAAAGCTTTATCGTTTTCCTGGCTAATGTTAAGAATAAATTAAAATATATGTCACTGCAGATACGAAAAATATATATGTATTCGATTTGTTTAACTAACTACGTGTACTGAAATTTATTTATGTCGAAATTACGTACGGTAAGTGAATAGATAAGTTTTTAATTTTTCGAGGGTAATTTACTATCGTGGAAGTGTTGTGTTGCAATTCTGTGATGATTTATGATCTCGTTTTTATTAATTATCAGTGCCAAGTGTGATTTTTCGCAGCAAAAGTTACAACGATCTATAATAGGCATGGGCTGCTTTTTACTAGTCAGAAAATTAATTGTTTTATATTTTATCTACTCGGGTAATGGTTTAGACTAGTTACATATATTTACGTAGCTTTGGTCAAGTATTTATATATTCAGTGCTTCATAAAATTAATACATTAAGTTAACGATAAATTTTAAAATGAAACTGTTGTCTTGTATAGGCACTGATTAAATATTCCCTAAATGTAATGTGTATTCCGTGTAAAAATCGTATTGCCCTCAAAAAACAACACCGGACCTACATTTACTACAAAACCATCCCGAATTTTTCTACTTAATAGAATTGTTTTTATTTTTTACGTACATTACCGCTACGTTTTAAAGATACACAATGAAATGTCTCGCCGATAATATTTCAAGCAATTACACTGCGAAGAAAATACATCTCCCCATTGAGGATAGGATGGTTAAACGTTGGCTTTCATCACTAACCAGAATTTAACTTTCTGGAACTGTGAAAGTTTGTTGATAATAGCATTGACGATATTCATGTGCAATTAGGAAACGCCCAGTATCCGAATTTGAATAAATATGATTATCGCCAGTCACACCTCTATATCTTTAATTGGGCTCTCGTTAGCATTTCTAATTCAAAACAAAGTCGAATGTGTGCAAAACTTGTACTGCAAAGTTATCATGCGTAGTAAAACAATGCATTATATTATGTCCAGTCTCAAATTCAATCTAAGTAATCATATAAGTTATTTTTACATATCGTACATACCGGCATAATGTAGACACATTTTCGCTGTAAAAATTAAGCAGTGTAGTGAAGGCAAACATAGTTTCCATTTATTTCAAATACTTCCGTAGTTTGTGCGTATTCAATAAAATCATATTTTATCAATCAGCTACCTTCCTTTACACTCCATTTTCTATGTATATATTTGTTTTGCCTCTTGAAAACACGTGGGAAAAGCACATAAATATGTATCTTCCGCGAGTTTTGTTTTCGACCATCGTGATAGGTTATTTCAGCAAAAGGACTTGCGCCCAGTCTCAATAACTTTGATACCTATTAATTTCTTATTTTTATTTATAGAAAATTAATTTATATAACTAAAAACTTCATAACACATTTGGAGTTATCTACACACTACTTTTTCAGTTGCAACAATTTTCCTTTTAATTTGTTTACAATGATTTAAGCAGAGCTTAAAGAATTAGGCATCCGATTTCGGCTGCCTAAACTAAGAACCGCTTAAAACATTTTAAGAAGAGCTTAAAGTTGGTGAGACGGTATAAGGCACTAGCGACAGTTTATCCAGTGTTTAAGTGGCGCTTGAATTTTAAGATGTGTTGGTGAAACCGGACCATTATGTTCTATAAATATACGCATGTTCGACACACGTAAACTGCTTGGCACAGCTTGACAGCTGGTCTAAGCTACATTTAGTAGATTATGGAATGCTTTAAAATTTAAATACAGGTTTTTATTTTTTTATAATATGAGGTTACCGCAGTTCACTTCTATCCTCCATTTTACAAAGCCAAGTTAGTGTAAACTTGTGTTCGTTAAACACTCTAAAACTTGCATCAGTAAGAATTGAGCCAAATCAGGTAAAATAGCGAGAATTGAGCAACTGGTAATCAGTGCCAGATAACCAATTATTATAGTCGTTGAATTTCACTGATTTATTTATGATTTCCCACTGAATGTCAAGAACGTCACTACTATAAATCACTTGTTCCCAGTTAATTGGCTTGATTCGCCGGTCGGCAGTAGCTTAACAACTAACATTCAGTGAACGATTTTTCACTAACTGATATTACTGATTTTTTCTCAAGTCGGAATCGCGCCGGACGATACTGCTTGTCGGCGGGTTTTCTCGGGGATCTCCCGTTCCCCGCGCCCTTTCATTCCGGCGCTGCTCCATTCTCACCTCATTTCACCCTCACCAACTCTCAACACCACCCAAATCTCTCAACTCCACCAAACTCAACTTTGTTAATGGTTAACATTATTAACTTTGTTACAAAATTATTAACTTTACATCGACATAAACGTTTAAGGAAATGCCTCAATATAGGCTACTTACAGGAGTGCATACACTCGACGACGGTAGTGGCGCCCACCAGGTATCCCCTGCACAGCGGACATGTGATGTGATCGTTGATGTCGCTGAGCAGACACCTCCCGCCCGGTCCGCTCTGCAACACACATACGCACACACACGTGTTAGTCCAAGCACAAGGTGTGTTGAGTGCGGGCCCACGTGGGTTGCACACCTGGCAACGCCCCCACAACTGACCACTTTCCAAATCAACCTCTGAAAAATATCACTGCTTCTATAGGCTGTTCATGGTAAAGAGAGCACTTTTTATTTCAGCCATTTTTATTTTTTAACCTTTAACAACTTTTAGAAATAAATATTGTATTTTATGTATAAAACACAGAGATTTCAACGAATTCTGAAGTTTACGTTTAAGGCTAAAACGAAATATGTTTATTGGCTCTTATTCAAAAGTGCTCACTTTACCGCGAGTAGCCTATACCTGCATATATTTTAACGACCGTACTGAGTTGCATAAGCTCAGTAAGGTTGGTAACAACGAGGGGAAAGTAGTTTCATGTCTCAATCTTCTATTAAAAGAGTTATGTAAACATTCGTGAACACCGAAATTGTCCACATAAGTGTAAGAATCAGAAAATTTGAAAAAAAAAATAACTTTTCTCATAAGTTCACACTTTTACCTGAACGGCGCGCATGAATAGCGTGATCGGGCACATTACAATGTTAACTTTACATATGGTGGAAGAATACACAATGTGCTTAAAGCAGGAATTTAAAAAGTGCTCAGTCACCGTGAACAGTCTATTAACAGCTGAGCGTGGTTCAAAATTAAAAGCATAGCAGTAAGCACAGAACATGGGTGGTGTGCACAAGAATTTACCGCAATGTTTTCGAGCCTATTAATTCACATCTGCGCATAACATGTGGTGTGCATGAGAGTTCATTATATTTTCCACAAAGGAAATGTTTATATTTGATTTCTTATGCAGGCGCATGTGGCAATAACCCATCAGAGGAGAGAATAAGATTTTCAATGAAGTTGTTTATTTAAAATTAAAAAAAAAGTCATGCTGCAGAAACGGAGAGATGTCGCAGCAAGATACAAATTTATAGGAAAGAACAGGTGACAGTTCGCTAGCAGAAATTCCTCAAGGTTCCTTACACCTTTACGTAGCAAAAACCACACAAAAAATATGCAAAATACTTTTGATCGCAAATTCCGTGCGCTGTTTTCAGCGTGTTGTTTGGAAATAATTAGGTACGCTCTAAATCTGAATCACTGATACTTTCACTGTTTAAATTAGTTAACAGCGCATGTGCAACACTCACTTCAGTCAATTTAACTGACGAATTAGTGAAAAATGACCGTTTTCATTTACTTATAAAATCTGGTGACATTTTCCACTGATTCATCAACTATTTCACTCGCTGTTTTTCAGTGATTTATTTTTTGACTGATGATCTCTCAAAATAGGTGTATCAAACAAAATAATAACACATAAACTAATAAAATCAATAGAAATATATTTTAAAATGTGAGTTTCGGTTTTTTTTATAATTCTATTATAAGGGGTTTCGTGAACATTCAGTCATTTATTTCGTTTTCACGTTATCATCACAGCGCTCGGTTTGAGGGATTTAACTGCATTTAATGTCGTGGAGAGAGCGCGTTCATGCGAGTTATATTAACAATTTAATGCGACCAATTTAACTAAAAACGAAAAGAACGGTCATACAATCTAAGCTATATGTTTTCGGTAAAAAATTTAATAAATTTATTTACTCCATTGCAGTAAACGATGGGTAGTTAGTTACCTCCATTGATAAGGTAACGCATATTATTTCCAATCTTCCTGAAGCCCTGCGCAAGTTCTACTTCTGGGATACGCACTACGTATACTTCCGCCAAACGTAAATTAAATAATTACGCGTCTAGAATACGGATTTTTTTAACCACAACAATAATATGGGTTTCTCACATACCTACAGTTTTCCCGAGAATGTAAATTTATCAGCAAGAAAGAAATGCTTTACTAATAACACACCAAAATCCATAGGTAATAATATTTTACACAAGAACTATTTCTTACTAGCCATTGCCAATATATGCTTTTTCTCTCTGTTTTAATACATATTAACTAAAATATAAATATTAGATCTATGTGAAAGTTTCATCTAACTAAAATATCAGGTACCTACTCTAATATAAACGAAGTAAAAAGAATTAGTTATAGTAAAGTTCAAAAGAGAAGATAATCTTGGCGCAGCTTTGAGGGAGGGAAACCACGTGACATTGTTGGCGCTGTACACACCAAACTGATAACATTGCTCACTACTACCGCGCTGTTACATATCATGCTGCGAGACTTACGTTCTCTCGACAGGTAATAAGCACGAGCGAGTGGAGCAGCTCTCACCATGAAATGAATTATGTGACGCCAACTTTGTTCCACGAACTGAAATCCCAGAATTAAATCCAACATTTCTACCTTTATAATTCTATGATAAAAATTTCAATATATTTTTTACATTATAGGAACCCAAAGAAAGGAAAATAAGAAGACAAATCCACCTCACTTAAGACACACATCCAACATGAGAACAATTATTAAATATTTGTAATGATGCAATTTATATAAATTTGTCTACTGCTGCGGCGGAAAAATTAAACAATGTTACATTTTATGACAACTATTTTGTAATCTATAATTCTACAGAAGAATAATTTATTATTAAATAAATTATTATATTTATAAAATTCATACTATTCGCATCGAAAGAAAAATTTCATTTTTAAAATAATTTTAAACAGATTGTTGATGAAAACTTCAGACCCTTTTTTTAGACAGGTTTGATTCACAGTAAACAACGTAATGTTTCTATCAATGACTGGCACGATATTGGTATAACCTCATTTTTATTTAACAAATTCTATGAAATATCCAACCATAGCAATTTAACAAAACTTCATCACCCTTTGTTTTGAATTAATGTTTCACACATGTAATTCCTTGGGTAGTCTGTTTTCATAACTTTACATTCATGAAAATGTCCATTTATTCCTATATCCATCAAATATTTTAAAAATCCAATGTGGCACAATATGTCTATATCGAGGGTGCGTCGTTTGTCCTAAAGGCGTTTGTCCTAATACCTTTTTATCGTACAACTCACACAAACAGTAATTTGTTCTACACTTCCTTTGTCCCAAATGTGTTTGTCCTAAAATACTCTTCTCTATAAGGCGTTTGCCCTAAACGAATTTGCCCTAAATTCGTTATATCAACTAAACATGATAACGGTACAGTTACTTAAGGTTACGTACAATTGTTGTGCAGTAATTATAAATAATGTTACCAACTGTAGAATATGAGGCTAATACGGTAACTTCAATCAAATATCTTAAACAAATATTCTAAAAAATTTCTTTACGTCTAATGCTAATTATTGGCAATTTTTAGTAAAAAAAATAAGTTCTTTAAGGCATTAGTGTTTTTGACGTTGATGAAAAAGATTAGTTGAATTATATTAAATTTTAAAAGCCAAGATTTTCTATCGTTGATTTTCATACTAATAATAAATAAAATACTAATGTATGCGCTTATATGTACGAGTATTGAAATGCAAGAAATATTTGCGTTAAAAAAGTTAGTAAGGATTATGATCAAATATGGACGATTTAAAGAACGAATCAGCAGAATTTATGTTAAAGCACAACATCAACACTAAATAATATTTCTATGAAGAAAGTTTTTACTACAACTGTACTAATCACCATGCTGGGCCATGTTTGAAAATTTACCTTACTAAGATTAAAATAAACATTTTATAAAATTCTGGAAAAAAAAAAAAAAAAAAAAAAAAAAAAAAAAAAAAAAAAAAAAAAAAAGTATTTAAAATTTATAAAAGTGTGCAGAAACTGTATATATAAAATTTTCGATTGTAATATGTTGAAGAATTTTTCGACGGACATACAAAGATTTTCCATTAACGTCCAAATGGCATGGAAATCTTTAACATTGAATAAAAATGTATATAAAAGAACCTTAAGAAATCGTTTAGAGATGGAGTATCAATTAACATATACTCACAGAATTTTATAATTCAATCAAAGTGGTTAAAAATTATTGATTTGAACACAAAAATGAGAACAACAGCAACAAACGATTTTTAATGTTTAAGTTGATGATTTTATTCAGTCTATGAGGAAACAACGAAATATAGCGTAAACAGCGATGGCGTAATACGTGTTTCAGACACGAAAAACTACAGTAATTATTTTCATAACCAAATGTTTTGTTACAGAACGATTTTTGAAAACAATAAATACCGGTTTTTCCCACATGGAGCAAACCAATTTTTTTTTCAACTAATTAATTCACGCTTACATGTTGATTACGGAAAACTATGAGGTGTTGGTGTACAATTGCCACCGCGGAGAAAATATCTATATTTGCCACATTAATTCAGATTCTTTAATTTATGAATTACTGGATATTTTTATAACACAAAAAAATGTAAAGAGGCCGTGGTGGTGTGGTGGTCAGAACTCGGCGAGTGCCGGACGATGCCGCTGGGGTTTTCATTGGGATCTCCCGTTTCCCCCACCCTTGAATTCCAGCGTTGCTCCATACTCGCCTCACCTCACCCTCATCTGCTCTCAAGATCTCGATGTTAAGAGCAGCCCGAATCTGCCCACTCTCCAAGAAAAAATGGATTGTTGAACTCGATACAAATAAATATTTAAAAAATTTAATTTTATAAAATTCCAAAAATAAACACACGCGCATAAAAAAAATCACAGATGAAAATTTGGATAAGATTATAAAATATTTTTTTGGACTGAGATAGAAAATACATGCAATAAAAATTAGTGAAGAAATATCGAAAAGTCCAAAGGTGAAAAGAAGACAGTTTTAAAAATAATATTACTTTCGAGAACACAAAATTATTTTATTTAATAAAATCGTATAAAGATGTCTAAAATGTATGGGTTTTCCCAGTACAAAGAAATAAAAAAGAAAAAATAAATTAAAGAATATACACATGACATTAAAAAGCAATAAAACAAAGTAAAATTTAAAAATGAACTTTATTAACTGAAATCAAGCTATAAAAGAGAATGTTGTGTATTTCAGTATTTTTATTTTGATAAGAGCAAGGAGATTTTTTTTCTCATTTAACATGCATAGATATTATTCACCAGAACATAAATTAAATTTTTAATTCTTATAATTGTGAATATGCGATTTTTAGAGTAAAATATCCCTTTTATTGGCCACTGACAACACATACATTTTCTCCCTGTTTTTAATCGTACTTATTATAAACGATATTTGGTAATTTATAGTTAAAATATAATTAAACTCCAATTTATAAAAAAAAATAAAAAATACCGTAGTGTTAATAGATATTAAAACAATTGTGACAGGTGACATATTTAGGAAACAAGCGAACCCGTCCTACACGGGGTGATTTTTCATATGTTTGATTCGAAAAGTGTGAATATGCCGCGTATGGAGGGAGTAAGTATACACGTGTAATGTTCGACTGGCAGGAGACATACTGATGGTTACACGTTCACCCTCATCTGAGCTGCATACGTCACTTGTGTAGTGTATGCAACACACTCAATTAGCGTAGGCTACCGTCTTCCCTCTGCACGAGACGTTATGACGTCACTGCACACACAACGGACTATTCAATGTCACACCACTGGTTTAAAGATTATAAAACTTAGGTTTTTTGACGTGAATAGTCTTTAAATTTGCAACCATAGTGGGAGGCAATCTAGAAAATCCGATGATAACAAAATCGGGGAAAACAGTTTGTCATTGCAGCTCCGAATCCATCATCTACATTCAAAATTCAATTACACCACTCGACTGCTAAAGGATCAAAGAATATGTTACGTTGAGTGAGGGCTGCGAAGCATCGCGCTCGGTTGAGGGGGGGGGGGGGGAGAGGGGGGTTGGTCGCCGCAATTTTGAGTTCGTTTCGCCGCGTCTCATAACTTCCGCATAGTATAACTTTTGACTGGGAGAAGCTAGGATACTCTCGTTGAGGTTTCAATCGACAGCTCTGGTCAAGATCAATCGATTGCGTGTACACAAACATTTGTGTGGCGTGGTTATGGTGAAATTGTATGCGTTTAATGTAAAAAATTAAGAAAACGTAACACAATTTCGGCCTATACTCATCAAAAAGCCAAGTCGAAATACAGAAATCGTATACGGTTGGAAAGAGCATCTCAAAAGTAGTCTAGTGATACCCATAAAACCCCATATGATCGAGTGAAGCGGTAGCGGGAACGTAAACAAAACGTCAATGCGTCTGAGCGCGTCAACGTAGACGTATTCACGCAAAACAAACAGCCGTGTCCCCAACACAGCCAAACCCAATTATTTTAAGCATTTTTTTTGCGTTTGGTCGGATTTTCGTAGCAATCATATGTCTGTTTTGTTTTTAACTTTATGAAATAACTTATAGCAACTATCCACTTTTAATTATGATAATAGTTTTCGTGGAAATCTCGTTACAGTTGCGTTGTCAGCTTCCACTTGGTTAATCATATAAAAAGTCTGTATGTTCTTTGATTAACTGATATTAATTATGCTTACGATTAATTTTATTACAATTAATCATTTAGATGTATTTTATATCAGCGGTACATTTATTAAAACGTTTTGTTGTACAAAACAACTGAAAGCATGGACCTACAAGTTCATATTTCTGACACTTAGCCTTCATATTTTATGTTAAGTGAAAACGGGAACATAATTTTATGTTGTTAATTTAACTTTTGAAGTGTTTGCTTGAAATACCAATGACTTCGTTAAACTATTTCTTCAACATTATTACGATTAAAGCATACCTGGAAACAATTTAACGCATGTTACGTACTCAAGCATAAATTATTTTCTGCGCTGATAAAATTTCATTGTTCTCCTATTTAATTAAATATGTCCTTTTCCGGACAGAATGTCCTTTATCATGAGTATTTGACAACACTGCCCGCGCGGCACGAGACCGGAGAAGAGTCAGCCGACCAACCTTACAGCACGTAACGATAATATACGTGAATACAGCCCGTAACGATATACGTGCATCTCCTGCAACAATCATTCATCTGTATAGTTCATCCATGGCTACTTCCAACTTTCCTGAAGTCCTTCTAAAGTTCTACTTCCAGAATATTCCTCCGCCTCGCACAAACAAAGCCTAACCAAGTCTAGTAAATTATATCAAAGGGACAACATCGAAGTCTTGAGAGTTGATGAGGGTGAAGTGAGGTGAGTATGGAGCAGCCCCAGAATGAAGCGGCGCGAGTAACCGGTGTGTTGCAATTTCTCTCTCTACAAATTAAGTGGGCTATGCCAAGTTCGTTAAGGGATGGAGGTCTTGATCAAATAAAAGAATGAATTATGATTTCGTTATTTTATTTACAGTAACTACAGCAAAATTCTCTGAACTCAAATTCTCACAATAAATTGAAATCACTTACTGTTCACAACTGACACCAATTAATAACATTTGTAATTACGACAAAGAAATCAATGAAATTAAATAACTAAAGATCAGTCCCAATAGACAGTGTATCGACCTATGCAGTTATTTTATAATTTATGCGTCCATATTTGACAGTTCGAATATTTACAATGAAATCAGTATTACACTTCCATTCAGTCCCACCTCAGTTCAGTACATGTCCCGCCAGTCGCAATGTTCTAAAGTTCTCCAAGCGCCCTCACGCACAGTAGGCTTCACTCGTCGATTTCACACCCTCTCGTCCATTCAAGCCACGAACACCTCACTCGCCGTCGTCCCGCAATCTCCAGTCGTTGTCCACACTTCAGTTGGCTAGCGCACACTCGGCCAGGTAGTCTCCATCAAAGACTGCCGGCCGCTGGGTTGCGACAGTATATATAGTGTCTTAGGCCACCACCTACAATCTTCCCCAACCCGCGTGATGCGTCGCGGAGGGCTGAGGTGCCAGCCAGTCTCACCAGAACATTCTTGCATCGTTGCTAAACGTATCGGAAACTCTAGCAGGCGAGAGGAGGTCTGTGACGCCAGCAAGTCTCGCCGCTGTTGGCATTCACGGGATTCCCAGAAGGGGACAGACAGCCACGAGCGCATCGTTCTGGGAGAGGGGAAGGCGAGGTGGGTCTCCGATTACGTCGCCGGACAGCCGCAGCGCGTAACACGGAGATCCCCGAGAAAACCCGCAGACCAGCGGCATTGTTCGGGGACGATTACTACTTGCGAAAATTCTGAGTGAACCGACCGGGGTGTGCGCACAACATTTTACATGAGAACTATTTCTTACTAGGCATTATGAACACACCAATCTTCTCTCTGTTTTTGTTCATATCAATCAAACACAAAATATAATTTATAGATCAAATATAAGTGAAAATTCTATTTAACAAAAAAAAATATGATACTTCTACGTTAACAGAAGTATAAAATGTTTGTAATAAGTCATGTATTTAAGAAAAACCCAAACAATTAGTAATGTTTTATTTTTTCAGAGGTTCTATCGAGGAAGTGTGAGGTTACCGCGATTAGACTATATCCAGTGACCTTGAGCTATGCCTAGTGTTTGTTTACCGAAACAGCAAGCAGTAGAGGCATATACTGTATGTAGCTCTGTCATGTGCACTCGCGAAAAAAAATTGTTACGAGAAACACAATAGGTGTTGTAGTTCGCGTGGTCTAATTACTAGTCGCGGACACTGAAATGTGCAGTTAACTCGGGGAGATGAGTGTTTCGTGTTCTGGACACACAAATGATCAGGTGACTAAGCCCTTGGTATAGCGAAGATGATGTAAACTGTTGGATCCCCTCGTGAATCTTTATTTCGCTACGGAGTTTGCTTCGAGGCTACAAGGGTGACATGGTATATGATACGTGTGTGAAGACGGACCTTACGGCAGAATTCGCGACTTCAGTGGCCTGTTGAGAAGACTCCAGAACACTGCAGCTGGTCTCGTTCACTTACTCTCTGCTGCTACATGAGAATCCAGATTTATTCCAAGTTGCGATGCGAGATTATGTCCTCTTTCTTTCAGCGCGTGTGTGTTTGCTGTAGGGTGCTGCGGCAAGTGTCAATATTTGGCCGGGTTCAATACGAAACAAAACGCACAAGCCTTTGAAGTGAAGGCTGACACAATTATGTACACCGAGAATGTTCCTTCCTGTGAGTACTAGAGCGAGTAAACACGTGGAATGAAGCGAAGAGATTAGTCACTGGACTGTTGTCTGGTACTTTGACCTCGGCAGTGAGTGACGAGCTGGAGACGTAGCTCCGTCGCCTGGGCTCTGGTATGTGTCGTCCCCAGGCGACAACACAAGCCGTCTATTAACAACCTCTTGACTGTTATGGCTCTCGCCTACCAAGAGCTTTCCTTCGCGTTTGTAGCCAAAGAAGCGCGGGAACGATAAGCGATAACACTGCCACACGTATCAAGTGCCACGTCGCCTCTAAGCGCGAGCCTCGCAGTGTTCTAGTCGTAATGCCTGTGTGTACCTGTGGAATTTCCAGCGGTGACAATGTTATTTTATTGGCGGAAAGTGTGCAGGAAGGTTCATTGCAGGTCCCTCGTGTACAGGTAGCTTTGTGTGTATCTAACGCGTATATATTGAGACACACAACTCTCAGAAAGCTGTTTCTAGCCAGTTTAGAGTCTGAAGTGATGTTTCTAAGTGTGACGTCTTGAAGTCACTCAACAGCTGTGGTCTGATGTAGGCGTGTGTTCTGTTCGTACATCAGCACATTGGACGAACGTCTTACAATTCCGTGGAAAAGAAATGCTTATAAACACTTAGCAACACACTTCAATCGCCAGGTAGGCGGTAGCCTTAAGAGGCGTCGGTTCCCTCAGTCTTATCAAATTTATCGGAATAAGTTCCGTTACAAAACGTCCAACGAAGTTTTCTGCACAACGGGACATAAATAATAGCTTCTCGAACGTCATCAAATTGTTACAGCTTCCTCATTTTACTGATTTGAAACGTGAGACAGCAGAAAAAAAAGTCAGTTATTTTATTTCTTACGGGTGTCTATACAGAATATCAAGTAATTCGCTGATATGGACTGAACCACGCGAATCTATGGTCAAAACTAAATAGAAAATATTCTTTGGTAAAAATGCATACGGGCCTTAGTTTATTAGATAAAAAGACTCACTCCACGTTAAGCACAGAGTACATCATCAGCATACAAAACGTCGAAACGTCATAACAAGTGTTCGACGTTTTCTCCGCACATAGCAATGCACTTCTTCGCATGTAGGATGCATGCAGCATGCACGTAGCTAGGCCGTCGGATGTACCCAAGGCCATTTCCATGTCCCAGTACTAACTGCATGTGAACTCCATGGCCTCCTTGGCTCTACTGAGTTCGGCCCTTTCCCTTGCCGTATGTCTTGCGACAAGACATTAGTTACAGCATCGCCACATCGCCTCACCCTTATCTAACTGGAATACCACATGTTTGCTACAATTGTTTTTGGAAATTTCATGGCGTTTTTCTCGTAAACGAAGCTTCTATTGTATTTTTACGTAAGAGTATTTTCTACTTAATTTTGATCATAGATTCGTGTGGTGGAGTCCCTATCCACGGATTAGCTGACATTCAGTACATAAATGATACTGACAACAGCAGTCTCGCAATAAGTGTTAGAAAAAATATATATTATGAAATATTTGTTGCTTTGTCGAGGGAGAAACAAGATCTTATCTGGAGGTTGCAGCGAAAATTTCATAAATCAAAGATAGCGGGGGCTGATGACGATTAAAGAAATAGGCCTGAAGAATTATATTATTCTCATACAACAAATTGTTTACTTTCAGATATAGTATCTTGAAAATGCTATTTCTTGTGGTGGTCGAGGGATCAAAAATACCGATAGAAATTGTCAAGATGTTCGACAAGTTTTATTCCAATTTCGTGTGAAATGTTTGTTCTTCTTTCCTTAAGAAAAGGAAATGAAGATTCGATCAGTAGCTTCTTTCAAAAATCTATTTCCACGACATGTTGCAAGACAAAGCACGTGGCAGGAGAGAGAGGACATCTTAGTCGACGGTCTGTCAACGATACAACTTATCTTCCATCTCAAGGACTCACAAAGTCAACAAAGATTTGAGAAGCATCGACTTGTTCCTGGGCCGCGAAGAATCATGTAGGACACCAACATAGGAGAGCTTACGTCGTCGGCACAAGTTCGATAATACTGAGAAAAATGTCTCTTTAGAAACTAAATAAGCAGCAGTCAGAGACACTTTTGTCCATCTAATCAGTGTTAATTCAGAAACACTAACATAACTACCTGCCGTGGTCCTGCAAGTGACTGTATTTCTCTTACACAAGAGAGAATTCTAATTACTTACACTGTTCTTACAACTACCATAACTTATAAAAGAAGTAACCATCCTGATACCGAGAATAGTGTCTGGTTGCTGCTACTATGAAAACCAACTAGGCCCTACACAACTGCCCAAAAAATTTCTCCTAAACAATTTTCTCAGCGATAATAAATTTGCTGTTATCGATAAGTGAGCACTGAAATCAACCTTTGAAACCTGTCACTGTCTTTATCTGCATACTTTAGAAATCAACCTTAGTAGTATAAAAATGCCGATTTGAGCGCAGCCCCCAGTTATCAGAAAAAAAATGGTAAATTAAATGATCGAGCCATCAGAAAACCATCATAAAAAATTCCTCTTAATTTTCTGATCCAAAACATCAAATGCCGATTCGAGCGCAACCACAAAAAAGTGACTCAAAAAGTTGCGTTTGGGAGCAACCACAAAAAGCGGCTCAAAAAGTTGTGTTTTGGAGCAACCACAAAAAAATGGATTAAAAGGTTACGCTTGGGAGCAGCTGCGAAAAAGCGGATCAAAAAGTTGCGTTTGGTTAGATCGTAGTCATTAGAAAAAAGTTGTGTTAAACTTTGCGTTTGAGTGCATCTGCAAAAATACGATTAAAAACACGTGTTTGGACGTAGTTGCAATAAAAAGAGTGGCTCAAAAAATTCGAATACATAAAAAAAATATATTGTATATAATAAAGATGGATCAGTTGCTAAATGTATTAAACGGAACCAAACAATTAAAAAAACTTTCCGAACTTACAATTGGACAGTCCTATCCCATAAACCACGCTGAAATAAATTATATATGGTATGGATACAAAGTGGTAATCTCTTATGGAAATTTTAAAGTAACCTTACTAGACAGATATGTTCAGATTTTCAGTGAAAAAGATTTAAATTATGTTAATCGTGGAGGTATCAATTTTGCATATGATGGAATGGTGGATTGTGGTGTTAAACAATGCATTCTATTCGGTTTTTTAAAGAGTAAATTATCGTCGTTGTATAATTAGACATCGGATGATATTTAATTGAGCTCATATCTCTATAAAGTTTTAATGGTTACCCAATCATTAAAACACAATTATCGCTCTGACTTCAGCAATGTGCTACAACATAGACTAATAAAAAATTTAGATACACATCTCCAAATTCAACATATTAGAGATGCCGAAACATTGAGTTCATTTTCTAAATCTTTCATTGCACTTTCTATAGAAATACTATTCATTTTTATCACATGAAACTTTAATAGTTTAAAAACTATTAACATTATATACAGAATATGACTACTTCCAACCCAAAAAAATACATATGGTCACATCTCTAATACCACTGTTCTTTCGGACAAATCAAAGTTAATTAACTTACCTTTTTCATCCTTAATTTCAACTATTATTTCATTAACTTGATTTGTTTGCACTGGAAAAAATAATGGATAAGCTGGTTCGTAATACATCGTGTTACCAAATCCAAATGTTGTTCTTGGTTTAAAAGTCGTAATTATGTTATAGTTTCTCTATGATTATATTCTTCATGTTTTAATATCACACCATTTAATATATTACAGTGAATATTTATTGTTTCAAATGGAGCAAATTGTGGAATTGTATCGCCATAATGGTCCACATTTTCTTTCACAGTTTTAATTTCTATGAAACGCAAAAGTTTTCCTATTGAACCCCGTTTTCCAAACTGTAATTTAAGCATATATTTTACTTTCTCTCTGTTTTATATTTTATCCAGCTCGAAATATATATCATTTTCTTTCCCATCCATTGAATCTACACTAAATGAAAAAATTGCTTTTATAGAGTTTTCAAGATCTTTTAAGCGACATTGACCAACTCGAATATCAATTGCTGATTCCATATCATTCTGACCCACAAAATATAGCTTATTTCAACCAGAGATAATGTTATGCATTAGATAAGTAGTATAGAACTGAAGTAAAGCCAATGAGTCCCTCTCTATCTCTAAAGGGTAATGTAGTCTCTTCTTCAACACTGATTTGTTATCTGTTAGTTTGAATACTTTACTCATTTATTATATTATTCCAAAAAATCTATTAATAAATGAGTAAGAAAAACATGAAACATGAAGACTGGGATATTAAAATAAGAATACCAGACAAGACTGTATCGACAAAACGTCATGGTAAATTATTACCTAATAATATTAGATGTTTGACAGTGGGTCCTAATAACTGTGGAAAAACTACACTTATGACGGATAATTTTATATATGCTCAGGGATGGTTGGACTTTGGTACTCTCTATGTATGTTCAAAAAGTCTGGACAAACCAAAATATATCAACCTAGAGAAAGATATAGATGTAGCATCAAAATTATTTAATGAACCAATAGCACACTTCTTTCCATCAAATGAAGAAATGGTTGATTTAAATGAATGTCATAAAGAGTCTGTAGTGGTTTTCGATGATATCATACTTGAAAACCAAAATATGGTAAGGGATTACTTTCCTCGTGGTAGACACAAAGACATTGATTGTTTCTATTTAGCCTAGACATACTCAAAAATACCTAAGCAGCTTATAAGAGACATTGCTAATTTTCTTAGCATATTCAGACAAGACAATACAAATCTTAAACATATTCATAGTGATTTTGTTGGTGGTGATATGTCGTTTGAGAAATTTAGGGAGACTTGTTCAAAATGTTGGAATAATGAACATGGTTTTGTTACAACAGACATGACTCGTAAGTTAAATAATGGTAAGTACTATAATAAACTTAAAGACTTTTTAAATTCTTAGATTTTAAGTAAGTTTTTTATTTTTAATGGAAGTGTTTCAATTAAAAACAAACATAATCTGATATTTTTTAATGTATTCATATACCATAGCTATTTCAATAAACACTATAGTACCTTCGGGTACATTGTGGGCTTTTGGTATTTCAAAATATATCATATCAGGGTATACTAACAAAAGTTTTATACATGTCAATTTTTTTCCATTCATGGTATAAGTTGATAAAACTTTTATATTTTCTGGTTTTATTATTAATTCAACTATAGTTCCATTTCTCACAAAAAAATATTCTATTTGATTATCGAAGTAAAATACTTTTTCTTTGAACTGTATTTCCCAACTAAATGACTAATTCTGTTTTTCTGACAGTACTCTAAATTGATTGCATCAATCGGTGCAATGGGATCTCACACATTTCTTAGTATTTTTTGTTCAAAATCTATATTATTATCTACTTCCAATTAAGTAAGATAGGCTTTAGCCAATGATCTTTTATTTCTTGTTAGTGTGGCTATAAAGTCGTTGAACTGTGTGTTGGAAACAAAATCATTAGGATTGATCTTCTCAGTAGTTGTATCATTGTCTGTGTGTTCTTTAATTTTATCTTCAATCTTAGAGCTCATTAATTCATTTTCACATATATCCACTGTTTATTAAAAGTGAAATAATTTTTGGAAATACTTGATTGAAATTCTTAATTCTATCATCGTTATAAAAAATATTACACCCAAGAAATATTAATTGTTGGGGTGGATTTCCGCCAAATGAATCAAAATTATATTTGTTGTTTGCTTTTTTCAAATAGCATACCCAGTGTGTACCAGAGTTTGTTGAAACATCTAGATTAACAATCCCACATTCACTATCGAGTGGTGTGTTAAGTAGCTCATCGATCACAAATACACCACGAAAATTTTTAATGTTTAATTTTTTAACCATTTGATCAATATCAAAGTTACTGAGTGGAGTTACTTTTTTTTTACATTCTTACCCCACTTAACTTTCTTCAATCCCTTGCTATATTCCTCCATAGCTAAATTATGTCTGCATTGTTCTTCCAATTCTTGGATTTTCTTCTTAGCATTAAGTACTGATGTCATGATAGATGATGCACCGCCAGCTAACGTGCCTAGAGCCCTCAAATGTTGCGAAAATTATGGGTAAAAAACCACCCTAGTTAACTGTCAAACCATTTCAGGTTTTCATTTCTTTGGACATTTTCTTAAGTTGTGGAACTGATATTGTGATAGTAATCCCTTTGTCCTCCATTAATTTCTTGTTTTTACAATCCAGTGGGTCTTTTGTTAGGAAAGAATCAATATTCAAACCCTTCAACTCATCGTTAGGAACTTGAAATACAATGTTTTTTACTTTAATTTATTATAACATTCATTTTAATTCCCCAACCTAGCTTTAATGTAATATGCATCACAGATCCAGTAACACCAGCCCACAATCTCTCATTGAGATCAGCATCTGAACTTAACAATCTTTTGAACACTTTCTTTTCTAGTTCTTTGTCAACTACATGCCTTTCAGCTAGATCTTTATGATGATGATAAGCTATATCATGTTCCATTGCAGCCGCATCTAGTGGATTAATGGGTTTATCACCACGCTCAATTCTCTCTTTTAGTCTAGTACCCGGACCTAAGTACTGATAACCGGGTGCTTGCAACTGAAAAGGTATAGAATTTATTATGTAATTGAGTAACCCTTTTCCGTAATGCTCCGACTTCCAAAAAGTACGTGGTATTGTGTTTAACATTCGTATCAGATATGGTATACCTTTTGGATTATTCACAACAAAGTCACTTAACTTGCTGTTGAGCATATTCATTATTCCAACTTTTTCGTTGTAATAGTTACCATTTCCAGCATTCTCTTCGCCATAAATAACGAGAAGTCGATCAATATGCATCCTAACATCATCCATCCATATGCATTCTTTGGGATAGTCTGTATACTTCGTTATACCTTTCCCTTTTTTTAGGTGAGGGATGTTTCTTTTTAATAGAATCATAAATAGGTTTCACAATAATTTTCCATTTATTCCCTTTACTCGATTTTGGCATTCCCAAGTTTGGATCATTGTTTTGAAAAACTGCATTTGTATCTGCCAGGATACGACTATAGTGTTCATAGTCGGTTGCAGTGTAGTCACTTTCTGTTACTTTCTTACTAGTTAGTAATTTCATCAAACCATCAGTTCCAGCATATGTCCGACCTTTTACAGTAAATTTGTCATTGATGAATGTTACTTCACTATCACCAATATATAATCTACCTTTATCAGCCTTTAGGCAAAAACAATGTCTTTGCAGTCAATTAAGAAATCGGCCACTTTCTTATCAATAAATGTTGTTTTGTTGTTAATTAACTGTGAGATATCAGTTTTCAAACACCCCAATGCTTTATCATAGCGTTCGTCATCATAGCATTCATCGTCATCACCAATTCGTTTAATGCCATCATCATAGCATTCATTGGTGCCTGTTTTATTAAACAGTTTTCTTTCAAAAGATGTTTCTGTTCATGTCTGTGGTAGTCTAAATTCTTAACAGCAAATGGAACAAGTTCTTTTATTAAGTTCTTATTCTCATTTGTTATGTGTCCAATTTTTTGCCCCAAATCTTCTATTGCATCTATCAATGGTTGATCGTGATTTTTATTTTTATCATATATATCTTGCCAAATTTTCTAAAAGTTTTAAACTTTTCAATTAGCTGTCTTCTTCTCTATATTGTTTACAATTTTTTGTTGTCTCACTTAGTGTATAAATAAATAAAATTAACAATAATAACTTGTATGGTGTCTCAAAAGTGTGAAAAATACACTAAGTTCACATGAACTTATAAATAATAACAAAGTAAGAATTAAATGTGTTTGTAGATGCCAGGTTACCAATAACTCGATATTCACTGGTGGGAGTATAAAAAATGATATTGTAAATGAAATTCATAAACCAATACGAAAAAATTTCCCCAGAAGAACTGTTCTATCTTTTGGTATCGATGATCTTTGGCAAGCTGGTTTATTGAGATGAATTTTGGATCTTTAAATGGTATACACAGAATTAACAAAGGGTTTAAATGTGTTAACCGTGATATATATTTTTCCAAATATGCATGGGCAATACCAATCAAAGATAAAACTGGTGAAAATGTTAAGTTAGCATTTAAAACTATTTTGAATAATTGCAAACACATGCATTTACAAACAGACAAAGGGAAAGAATTTTACGATAAATCATTTAAGGCTTTAATGGCCAATAACATCATACCACACTATTCAACATAGAGTGAAAAGAAAGCTAGTGTTGTAGAAAGATTTAATAGAACATTGGAGGAGAAAATGTGGAAGATATTTACTGTGCAGGGAAACTATAAATGGGTGGCTATATTACCTAAATTAGTAAGTGAATACAATAACACTGTTCACAGTACAATTGGGATGAAACCCACCAATGTGAACGCAAAGAATGAAAGTTCTATTCTAATCAACATATATGGAGGAAAAAGAAAAATGGTTAAACCAAAGTTCACAATAGGAGATGAAGTTCGTATAAGAAAAAGTAAAAATTTGTTTGAAAAAGGATATACACCAAATTGGTCCACTGAAGTATTTGAGGTGTGTCAAGTATTGCACACAAACCCCACGACATATAGTATAAAAGATTTAAAAAATGAACTTATTAAACATATTTGTATGAGCCAGAGCTGCTTATGACCAAATATGATAAAGACTACTTAGTGGAAAAAGTTCTGCGAAGAAAAGAAAATATACTGCTAATTAAATGGTTAGCTTTTGATAGTAGTCATAATTCTTGAGTAGATAAGAAAAGTATAGTTGCTTAAGTTTTTTTTTCTATATAATAAATGAATCAACAAAAAAATTGAAAATCATGAGTGTCAGTCATTTCTGCCAAACGACCAAACAAACAATAATTTGAATGAATACAACAAGCACATTGAGTTTGATATTCCTATTGGCGATGCATTTTTACATCCGAATGAAACTTATGTATACCAACAGTATAAGCTAACAAAAAGATACAAATACAGATTTTGAAAGAAAAAAAAATGCAACTATTGATCTTTGTGAGAATTTCTTCCCATTCCTGTTCTCAAGAATAGAGATCTCTAAACATTGTTGTATAATCGAAAGTATTGACAACCCTTGCATCACTTCAACAATGATGCATACATTGCTAGGTTCGGGATCAGAATCAGCATACTTCCAAATGTCGGGGATAGAACTAGGTAAATGTGTTAGGAAAGATAAATGTAATGAGATTACCTATCCATTAAGATATTTGTTTGGGTTTATGAGAGATTGAAATGAAATATTCTGGAAAGGTAGGCACAAGATCACTTTCATTCGAAATTCTAATGATGATGTTACTTTTTATAGAAGACCCCCAAAGAAAGCAGATGGATCTGATGATACAGATAATACACCAGATGCTGGTAAAATTGATATTGAGAAATTGGAAATTCTGTGGCCAATTGTTGAATACGATCCTATTTATGGAGACAAAATTAAAGCAAAATTATACAAACACCCCCAAAATTCCAATTAGTTTTAATTATTGGCAATGTCTTGAAAAACCAGTACCTACTAATGCACACTCATTTCAGTTTGATATAAAAGATCAGTTCAATTCAATCCAATTCGATATGCCAGACTTTGTCATTGTTGGTTTTCAGCATAGCAGAAAAGAAGATCCTGGGCGATTCACACGCAGTTCAATGTTTTACTCTCGTTTTGTCAAGAATATTTCTATTAAGAATGGACGGAATGAAGTGTTTCCCAAAGAGAATTGAAATTTAAAAATTGATGATAAAATTTTCCATAAGATGTATATTGCTTACAATGATTTTAGAAATTCAAAGGCTAAACTAGATACCCCTTATCATAATAATGAACTGCGCTTCAACTCTGGGTCATTTATTGGGAGAAGACCATTGCATGTTATCGATTGTTCTTACAGAAAAACCGCTATTGTAAAAGATCGAACTAATCTGAAACATACAGTTGATTTTAATACACCAACAACGGCTGCAACTATTTGTAATGTGGTACTAGTAAGCCAAAGAAACCTAATTTATGATGTTAAAAGTGAAAGAATCATCGAAGTCCAATAGTGTGCAAACATGTATGGTTATTAGTTTTTAATGGATGGTTATCCATTAAAAACATTTACTGTTATATGATTTTTCCTTAATAGTACTATAAAAGTGTTTTTAATGGCATCTGAAAAAACCGTGAGAGGTTGTGCATTCTTAATGTGCGTTCCTCAACTCCCCTCTCTTAATTGTGACAATGGCTTCTTATACATTTCCATTACATTCACTCACAAAGCTTTTTTCAATTTTGTAGTGTCCCCACGGTAGTGTATTAATGCCATCTTTCAGAATAAATCTTTTATCACCTTTGTGACTTAATGCTTTTTTTTCTCATCTCAATCGTATAGAGTTTATGTTTCTTAGTTTTAATAAGATTCATACTTTTGTACAACACTTTTTAACCAAACAAACACTTTTTGTAGTCACCAAAACTAATCTCATTTCTGACTAGTGTTTTTCACACCCTTTGCTCTTTTCTTTACACCATCTTCCACATTTATTGCATACATTTTAGATTTCAATCCAATAAATTCTTCCATTATTTTTCCATTACATTCATCTTTCATTTTGCCAATAATCTTTTTGTCAACTAATGGTATACCATATGGATTATTATTTTTATAGTCAGAAGTATCAAAATTATCGACCATTTCTTTCATGTCAGTGTAGAAGTAAGGTGTTTTTATATAATAGATATATGAATCAGTATCTTAGTAGAACAGTTCAATATTTTCCCCATACTTTGGTTTCATTATATTATAGTGAAAATTGTACATTAAGACTTTCGACAGGTCAAGTATACTCATTCCAACATAAATGGGTTTTTTAAAGCACAGTTTTGTTTTAATCATATGAACTGCAGCCATAGAGTTAGTAAATATAGTTCTATCTTTAAAGTTTGGTTTAGACACTAGTTTATCAATTTGCTTAGAACTTGTGCACAACCGTATATCCACTCTGTTTCGAATATTTTTCCATTGTTTTTCCAAAAACGGAATTGTTCATTAATTTGTAGAAATATTTTTAAGTCATTTGTAGACTTTGTTTGAATATTTGTGTTTAGATCAATATAGGACGAGCCAATCTGATTGATCAAACTCCAGAACTCTATGGATATTTTTCAAACTCCTTTCCGAGAGATAGATATTGCTTAAGATTTACATAATGTAATACATATTTTTCTTTACCGCCTAGATTAGTCAAGAGTTTGGGATTTTTTTAACCTTCTGGTATTTTGTTCTCTGGTGCCAATGGCAGATCTTTCTGGAGATAGTGTAGTTCATGTCCAAATCAACTTCCAATATATAACCCTTGCTAGAATTATCTTCTATTTTTGTTACATCTATATTTGTATTTCCCCACTTAAACCCACCATAAGGTAAATACTGACTAATAGCCCATCCATACATGTTATTGGCATCCAGATATGAAAGATAAAAGATTTCTTTGTACTATCATAAGCAGTCATATATTTATTTGCTTTAGCATATCACTTACAACATTATGAAAGTCCACCATCAACAACTTTTTCTAACATCAAAATCATGCCGTAATCTGTTAATAATTCTAGTTCTATTTTAGTATGTTTAAGCATAGCATCCCACACTAACCCTGGGGCTGTGAAATACCATGCTGGATCTAGCTTATATGTTTTGAGACACACATCTCTAAAATTTTCCATTATATCAGGCAATATAAATACATCAGATTTGTTACAGAGTTCTGTGTACTTTCTTAGAGATTTTATGTTGAATTTTTCCCTCACCTTTCTCGCAAATTCGTAATCTTTGTCTGTAATGCTACATTTATTGAGTTTGTTGTAAAATGCATCTTTGGATGGAAGTGATATCTCACAAAATTTTTCAACACTGTCCATGTAGTCATATGGGTAAACACCTTTTCTTGTAACAAAGTCAAGAAGTTCATTGGAAAAATGCTTGCATGTTTCTCGGAATTGGCTTCTGGAAAGGTTGCTAGAGAGTTTATCGATACTACTAGCCATAAATTTAAATGAGTCAATAAATCTAAGATTTGCACTTTCACATGCATGTTTCATAAAAAATATATATTTTCTTCGTTGTTGGGAATTAGATCAATTTTATTCTCATCGATGTCAAGATCTCTTATGAATAAATGTGTGTTGTAACCAGATAGACTGTGTATAAACACTGGGACAAACCATGGATTTCTATTCGATAAGTTACAATCTCAATGTGCAGCTCCCCTAAACTTCCCTGTAAGATGATCATGATCTCTCACAGAATCACCATTCAAAGACTTTTCACATATATGACAATGAGTAGCTGTATCATAAACAATTTGTTCTTTCTGAGTTAGTGGAAGCATTGGTTTTTCATTTGTGTATATATCCCCAATAGATTTTGCTTCTTCCATTAGCATTTTAACACATATACTAGATGCATCAGATCCTTCATAAGTTACTGGTGGTTTATAGTATCCATGTTCGTATTTTACATAGTAACAGAAGCTAATAGGCTCATGTTATTGGTACGGTTTCGTGTAACATTCGTCGGGGTTTGGTTCACAAGTTTCAATTTTAATCAACAAACATTCCAAATCAGCATATATCACAAACAGAACTCTCAAAGAATGATTTTGGTTTTTAAATCTTAATGGCATTTTTTCCTTTAGATGGTAGTTCAACTCTAACACCATTGTTATCTCGATAGTCTTGTTCGTGATCTTTTAGCTTATTTACAGAGTAGAAATGTTGCAAACATCTATTGCATATAAATATTTTATGACCATTATTTGTTACTTGTGATGCAATAAGTCTCAAAAAAAATTTTCTCCAGCAGTAGTGGTCGTTCTTTTCATCTTTGATATAGAGTAGGTTTATGTGCTTATCTGTCTTATTTTTTGTGATTTTTAATGGACAGATTATATATTTCTTAGCACCATCTTCTTCGTATGCGTATACATTAATAGAAATTCCACTTCTTTTCTCAAAGGTTGGTATGCTGTCCAATTTCATTGGAAATTCCAAACCCTTAAGTGCATCATCAAACTCATGTTCGTAAGCTATGTATTTATTCACTCTTTGAGGGTATTTTTGTACTTGATGCAATGCAGATATAACAGACCACAAAAATCGTTCTTAACATTAATTACCACCTGGTTAGTTTTGATTTTTTTCTGGGAGATCAACATAAGAACTGCCCTTGGTACATATTTATTTATTCGTGCTTCTAGTTTAAATATTCTGTTGAGTACCCACTGAGATTCCTTTGCTTCGAAAGCCCCCACCTAAGCTATGATTTTCGATATGCTGTTGGTATAATATTCTTTCAGATTAGTCGATTTCAGTATAATTTCGTTCTTTGTTTTAAAGGAGCTTTATACATATTCAATATTCTCACCAATTCCCCTTTAGTACTCAGAGAAGAATTTCATGTTCACTTTGAGTGATTTTAAATGTTTACTAATTAGTCCCATGACAGTTTCGTTTACATAGTTTAGGAAATGATTTAGGTCTTTGTATGCATTCACAATGATCATACTTTGAAATGCTGTTTCGATTTCTTCTCCACTGAATCTGGGTTTGTACTTATGAATTTTACTTCTCAAGTGACTTCTTATGAGAGACTGTTTGTAATAGTGACTACACGTTTCACATTTCACTTGTTTCTCTCATGGGAACTTATGTTTTGATATTAAATGTTGTGATATTTTAAAAAATTTCCATCCATTTGTTGGTTCAAGTGATTTATTATGTATTGGTGTAAGACCTTTGTGCAATCTACTTTTAAGATGACTTCTTATGAGAGATGGTTTGTGAAAGTGATTATAAGTTTCACACTTGATATACTTCTCGAGATTTCTTCTTCTTTCTTTTCGCAAAAACATCTTTCTTAAATTTATATTCTTTCCAAACATTACCAGTTGCGTTAGCCTTTTTCATTGCCATGGTCGTCATCATATTAGACATCAGTTGATTTTTATTTGCGCCCATTTATTATATACAATATTTTATTTTGTTCATATTCAAATTTTTTTAGCCACTCTTTTTTTTTGCAACTACGCCCAAACACATGTTTTTACGCATATTTTTGGAGATGCACTCAAACGCAAAGTTTAATGCAACTTTTTTTCTAAAGACCACGATCTAACCAAACACAACTTTTTGAGCCACTTTTTTTGTGGTTGCTGCCAAACGCAACTTTTTGAGTCACTTTTTTTGCAGTTGCGCTCGAATCAGCATTTGATGTTTTGGATCAGAAAATTAAGAGGAATTTTTTTCGATGGTTTTCTGATGGCTCGAGCATTTAATGTACCGTTGTTTTTCTGATAACTGAAGGCTGCGCTCGAATCGGAATTTTTATACTACTAACCTTTGAAACCTGTCACTGTCTTGCATACTTTTGAAATCAACCTTTGAAACCTGTCACTGTCTCTACCTGCATACTTCTTAACGGGCACCCACAGTGAAGTTGGCAACGATGATGGGAGAGTAGTTCCATGTCTTAGCATTAAATTAAAAGTGTTAGGGAAACATTTGTGAAAACTGAAATAATTTATTTGTTTTCTGTTTGTTTTTTTAATACGTCCAGGTATAAGAATTATCCGATTTTTAAAATATTTACTTTTCTAATAATTTTACAGTTTCATTTGACCGGCATGAATAAAGTGATCAGGCCTTGGCAATGTTAATGTGATGTGTGGCGGAAGTACTCATAATGCTCATACACGTAGATATTAAGCAGGGCTTTCGAAAGTGCTCAGTTCACCGTGAACAGCCCGTACTTAAAGGGAAACACTATTAAACAACATGAAACGTCCAGCCATAAGGAAGGATGGGCGACGGAAAGCAGCTTGAAAATGTGCGCGTCTGGTTTCAGACTCTTGGCTTTCAACACAGCAATATCTCTGGGGAAAATACATTTTATAGAAGAATTAATATAGTGAACAGATGACTACTTAGGTACAGCGATTTTTCCTAATGATAGTTCTCAACGACTACATTTGTGTTTCAAGAACCAAATTTATGAATGTCCTGCAAAAAATATTTGTATTAAAATATTTCATAATTTTTTTAAAATTTATAAGAGACATAGCTGCTTGCGATGAGACCCGTAGTTGTATTGATGTGGGATAGGTCAGTGATGGGCACACGCGCAGAACACGAAAGATTGGTCGACCTCATCTTGAGTCTATGCTCTGAACATATGAAAGAAATAATTTAAGTTATCACAAATGGTTATCTAATACTTTTCATTCGACGTTAAGATATGAACTACTTTCCTGCCATCGTTACCAACCTTACTGTGCGCATGTCACTCAGTGACCCCGTTAAAATGTCACACAGGAGTAGTGATAGTTTTTAAGATTGATTTCAAAAGTGCTCACTTTATCCTGAACAGCCCTTATCGACCTTAGTTATGTTTACATCGGCTTTTGAAAATGTGCTGACGTCGATAAGCTTGTTTATCGTTATTGGGCATCCGACGCGGTCGCACACTCTACACTCGATTTAGTGTTATCAGCCAGTGAAATCCTAGTCACTGAAAGTGAGTTCAGAACCTCTTACTAACGAATCCGCAAAGTTAGAGTGGGATAGAGTGCACATGCCAGCTGCCCATCAACCAGTCACCATGCCCCAAAACTGAACTGCTTTCCTTTCCCATAACAACCAAAACGTCGTTTCTTTGACTAAGGTAGCCACACCGTTTACTTAAATTATCGCTCTGATATGTTAGCACTCTACTTTCGGCTAAGTTGTAATGCAAGTATGGTGTGGAATAATTAAGTTCTATAAAATACTTTTCTTTGCAAAATCCAGAGTTTGTTGGAAAAATTATGTAAACAAAAGGAACATTATTGTTTAAACATGTGATTTTGACATTCTGATAAACAATTCTTCGGTCACTGTTGGGGAAAAATGTACGTAATCTCTAACGCATGGGAGAAATCAGTTAAAAGAACTGGAAACCGATGTCTTGGGGAGGTATTCATAGCCGTACTTAGAGGCACGACGCATAATGTGCTTTTATATTAGTAGGCACCAGTGGACGGAAAACATAAGTGATGTTAGCGCAGGCGATTACCCGGGATCCTATACATGATACTCATCTGTGCCCGAAGAAACTATTTATATCTACTTATGTTTCCCGTCCACTGGTACCTGTATGGAGGCTTCGATTTATTTTACATAATAAATACATGACAGTATTCGTTGTGGATACTAACCGAATAACTTTAGTTTAAAATTTGTTCAGAAAATTGGCTGTGGACGAGGTTGGTATCAAACCTCCGCCCAAAACATACGTTATTCCACGCTTATGTAAGACAATGACTCAGCTGTTACGCTACTTACCATGTTAGTCAGGTACTCACTTAAGTCTGTGTCAAATACATAATGCAGCGAGCAAACATAAAGCGTTTTGTCAGGTAAATATATTTCATACATCGGAAATATAAGCAGAAATATTTACAGAAGTTATACTTAACGATGTTATCGCTGTTAGTGTTCACAAGTACTCACCTGAATTGTCCCATTCTGAACTACGAAAGTAGTATTTTAACACCACACCTCCGTAAAACCAGGAGGAAGGGGAGAGCTTGTGCATCTGACGCACACGTGCGAAAACCAACATGTTAATGCTTCGTCAGTTTTTATCACGCGTTAAGTGGGTAAATACACACATGTGCTAAATTAATTATAACCATGTAATGTAATGCGTCTACCGGCTACATTTTTCGTGTAGGCATAAAAACAACAACACGTTATGTTCCCAGATGTTTGTATAATTTCGTGGCGCAACAGAATATAGCATGTACGCCTAATTTGTGCGAGTTCATCACGTTCAGTTTGTTGGCATTCGCCCGCAATGGCTCAAAGAAACTGTATCGACTAACTCAAATGACGGTGTCCCAAGCCCTGGACATATCATAGTGTGTCAGTTGTATGGTCTAGTGGAGGTTCCGATAAAGTGGACAAGTTGTTTGATTCTTCATCAGTGGACGGTCAAGAGGTATACTGCCGCGGGGAGATATTTGTTTGACCCTAATTATTAGACCACGCAGTTAAAATGCAGCAGGCGACCTCATGCTAGGAACCTGACGGCAACCCCATGTACAGGTCAATGTTTATTAATTACGTACATTCACGGAAATGTGCAGTTAGTATACGGAAAGGCAATCCGTCAATTAAAAAAAACGGAGATAAGCTCCGTAAATACAAAGCACGGACTGTCTCCAGATTTCCTATAGCTTCGGCTTTCTGAAACGAACAATGCAGAGTCTATCGTTAAAGTAACCACTAAACTATATTTTCTGTGGCAGGACATCCACGACTCTTCGGCTCCTGTCACACTGTCAATTTTTTCTATCAAACTACTCCCAATAAGTTGGGTCAAATAAAGTTGGACAGTTATGACGTCATCGAAACGTTATAAACGCCGCCATATTTGTATGGAAAAGATGGACGCCTTCAGTTTCCGTCCAACATTTGCAAATTGGACGGGTTGTAAAATTTGTTTCATGTTTGGCGGTCTCGCAGCCAATCAGAATCGTACAAGACAAATATGGGCATCAAGGGACTTTAATTTAACGAACAATTGCTGGAAACGAAGAAGGTTATGAAGGTAACTAATTTCTGTAGAAACTGTCTGGGCATGAGTGCCATTTTAAGTGAATATTGTACATAATATTGCAAACTCAGAGGTATTTATTTCATTGTGCAGGAAACATATCTTATAAATATAAATTTTAATTTAGTAAAGAAACGAAAATGAATTACAATATTACTTGCATTTCTTGCTGTAATGGACCGCATGAAAAAACAAAAGCAATATCTCACTATCAAAATAATTTTTAAATAATATTTTTTCAAATTAAATTATCCTAATAAAAAAATTTGACAGTGTGACACATTTTTAAACACGTTCAATATTATTTGATAAAATTTGTTGGAAGGAAATATTTGATGACCGTATTTTGTCCTCAAATTTTATTGTCAAATATAGTTGAAGGCAGAAATGTGACAGTGTGACAGGGACTTAAGACATATCCCTCCAAACAAAAAAACGTAGCATAAGGGACCTGTGACAGTTAAGAGACATGTAAAAACATACGAACACCAGTAGAAATTTTTTAAATGCCTTATTTATAGAAGTAACTTTTTATTCCTTAAACTGGCCCAAGAAATTCTTAGGTGAGAGGTATGGGCCCGCCCTCATAGCTCAGGGTCAGGGTAGCCGACTTGCAGTCTGAGGGTCGTGAGATCGTGCCCCAGTTCTTCGCGGCAGATTTTCACTTCGCATGTCGCGCACATGTGAGCTGTGAATCTGTCATAGAGTCGGTCTCACACTTCAACTCGTCAACCGCCACAAACACACACCGTCCAACGTCACACACGCTATGTCCAACGGCAAATGTATCGGTCAATATGTCAATAAAGTCGACTTACAAAAAAGTATGATCACGGACTTACAACTTTTTAATTCGTATTCAAATCTTCCAACAGAATGAAATATTTTTAAACTTTTTTTATCATTTTTGTACAAACAGTGAAATACCCGCATAATAAAACAACTGAGGACTCTTTCGTAACTTTTTATGCCTAAAGCAAACAAAAAAGCATCGCGTTTACGGAAAGGTTCTATGAAAACACGACACACGGAAATATATGTGATAGCTGCAGAACGTCCGTTGCCGAGAAATCAACGTGTAACTAATTTTACGAAGGTTATAGAGAATTGCACGCCAGTACTTGTCCGTACAATTAAGTTTGGCCCTTCCCCCATCCCCAATGTTTGTAACACGCGCTGATACATGCTTCAAGCGGGACTACGTTCCCAGACTTTGAGAGGAAAGAATACTCCTGTAGCGCCCTTATGCCCAACTAAAGGCTGTTCACGATAAAGTGAGCATTTTTAAAATCAATCTTGGAAAAAAGCCACTGCTCTCACCTGCATATTTTAACGGGCGCACTGAGTGATGTGCGCCCAGTAAAGTTAGTAACGTTGAAGGGAATATAGTTCCATATCTTAACGTCGAATAAAAAGTGCAAGACAACCATTTGTAATAACACAAATTATTTCTTTCGCTTTCTGTGTTTTTTATACAGCGAAGTGTAAAAATAAACAAATTTGTAAAATATTTACTTTTCTATTAATTTCACAGTTTCACTCGACCGATGCATGAATAAAGTGATGAGGCCCATGGCAGTGTTCATTTTATATAAAACGGAAGAGTACACAACGGGCATACAAGTAGATCTTAATCAGGGATTTCTAAACTGCCCATTTTACCGTGAAGAGCCTATACTGATGGCCTTTCATAAAAGCGGCACAGACAAGACAAGGCAACTACGAATTCATAATTACGTCATAGTTTTAATTCTAGCAAAATTTCGCACAGCTAATATTGTGACAATACGAGGTCGTAATTCAGCCGTTATGTTTATACTGTAGTGGAAAAGGCGACAGATAGATGGGTGTAGTGTTACTTTCGGAATTATTGTTTTCAGAAACATAACACATGCTAGAAAAACCAGTAATCCAACATGGCGGGTTCACTCCCAGATTTTCGCCTGTAGGAATCGTGCCAAACGATGCCGCCGGTCGGCTGGTTTTCTCACGGATATCCCATTTCACCCACCCTTGCATTCCGGCGCTGCTCCATACTCACCTCGCTTCACCCTCATCGGCTCTCAAGACCTCGCTGTTAAGAGCCGCCCGAATCTCTTCACTCACTACAGAGTTGGACACATGTGGGTTTGCAGCTAATCATATTTGAGTTCATGTAAATCCCTACTTGTGTTCGACCATAGTTCTGTGACAGGGTAGTGTGCAAAGATATTATCCCTCAGCCGTACGTTAGAACTTTTAGCGGTGCACTGGGTGAAAATCTCCTGTTTATGGATAACAAAACACGTCCACACTAGGCGCATTGGTACACTGAGAAAAAATGTGGCCGTATGGACCATCTAAAAGGTTAAAATACACTCTAAATTCGAATCAGTGGAAAAACTACTTATTCGCAGTGAAATTCAACTATTCGAATCAGTGAAAGTGGATCCACTTAGAGTCACTGGAAAACCACTGATTCGTTCAGTGAAAAATTTTTATTGATTGAATTAGTGACGTGAAACAATTTCACTGATTGAATAAGTGAAAGGTAATTAAATACTGTTTTTATTGAATGTAGGCAAATAATTATGTGAAATAAATAAACTTATTTACGATAGTTTACTATTTATATTGCACAATTTACCGTAATTAAAAAAAATAGTAAAAACTTCTCGGAGGTGGCCGGGATTGAACTTGCACAACCTTTCCGCTTCGAATTTAGACCGTTACCTTACCAACTGCACTACCCAGACAAGTTGATAAAATAAGAGCAAAATATATGTCTTATAGTTTTATCGAAATCATGAAGATTTAATTTGTATGCCCTTGATTTTCGTACTTTGTTTAATTGGTACCGTTGGGATTCTTAAAACGAATAGCATATATGAGTGCACTCTCTTCACCACATTATATGCAGTTTAAACCTTCAAACAGAACGCTGTGACGATTACTGTACATGAAAACGAAATGAAAGACTGAATGTTCATATTACCTCGGAAAATGTTGTTTTGAAAGACGAAACACATTTTAGAAAGTATTTTGTATTGGTTTATTATATTAGACTATTCGTTGTTATTTCACTTGATACGTGTTATATAAAAGGCATTTTTTTTACGTTTGACAGCCATTTTTACATGCTAGTTAACTGATCCATCAGTCAGAAATAAACCACTTAGTGAACAGTGAAAAAAATGACTGATGAAACAGTGGAAAATGTCACTGAATCAATAAGTGAAAGAAATATTGCATTTTTTCACTGATTCATCAGTTAAATTCACTGAAGTGACTGTTGTATTAGTCAGATACTGTTAGCTAATTGAAACAGTGAAATTCTCACTGATTCAGATTTACAGTGTAGTGATAGTCACCTGATAGGTTGTAGGTGCCATCTAAATATTATTAACACAGATAATAATATTAACAGAATTCTTTGTTGTATTCCTGTCTCTGATTGTATTTGCTACTGTACATATTGTTGCTACGGCATAAAACTGTGTTACTGTTACAAAAATATAAGTAGTATCTCCAACAGAACAACTTCAACAATATTTTTATTGTTCTCGTAACAATTAGTTTTGTAATAACCTTGCAGGATATTTACTTGCTTCTGCCCTCAAAAACGATTACAGACAGAACTGTTCAGTTCTAGCAACAGAAAATTCTGTAACGTCAGTACAATTATGATTGCTGTGGGGAAAAGGTAAATATTGTTGAAGTTGTTCTGTTGTAGGAACTATATGATTTGTAGTAGCAACACAGTGTTGTGTTGTAGCAACCATAAGTACAGTAGCAAATACAATTACAGACAGGATCACAAACAACAGTTCTGTTGATGTCATTATCTATGTTAACAATATTTAGATGGCACCTACATCCCATCAGATGGCTGTGTTCTTATTTTACCAAGCTAGATGGTTCCTACAAGCATTTCTTCCTCAGTGCACATTAATACTTATCTAAAAAATGACACGACAGTCCAACTGGTCCCCCGCAACTTTATTAAGGTGGATTCCCACTCACCATCTTGTATTTATAGATGTTTCGTCAAAGTTTTTAATTTAGAAGGTATACTGAAATTTCCCGCACGACATAACCTAAATAGCAGCTTCCCAAACTTTATCGAACTGCCACAGCTTCGCTACATTTATTAATTTTTAGCTGGTAACTGTCCAGTTGAAAAGCGAGATTATTTCTTGCGAGCGATTATAAAGGCGACGATATAATCAGTAATCCTTATTCAATGCACTGTGGTCCCCAAACATGACACAAAACTATACTTCCAGAGTATGGCAAAAAAATTCCATAAATCCAAGATGGCGGGTGGGAATCTGCCTTAAGCACGCTTCTTGTCACTTTCCCACGTCACTGTCACTTTCGCACGTCCTCGTCACTGCCACACGCCCTCGTCACTGTCACACGTCATCGGCACTGCCCCCACGTCCTTGTCACTGCCACACGTATGTGCTACATGGACCGTGTCGCACGCCATGTCATCTGTCGCTGTCATACGGACTTTGGAGTGCATGGAGAGCCAAAATGATTGTCTCCCGATGTGATCTTTAACTTGGCACACTACGTTGCTTCTGATGTTGGTGGGAATTCACTAACACACTATCCTTAAATTTTGCTTACGAGTGTGAATGGCTGCAGTGACCAAATCGCTACAGCATCAAACGACAAAATTCTTAACTCGCTGGTGGGTTAAAATGCCATCTTCAAGTTAGTAACCCTGATGTTTCTTATTTGTTTGAACGGTATTCCGAGAGTACGAATTTTTCCCAGAAATGGTAAAAATCAATTATCTAAACCCGTATGGTTTTTTGACTATATAAAGATTTCTGGACATACGCCATTGCGCTGCAGATGTCTGTCACGGAAAACAGGACTGAGCACAAAAAAAACTTAAAGAATACAACTATCCTATGGACGAGAAAATAAATAAATAAATGTATACAACACTGGAACTGCTCGCCTTGTTAGTAGGAGCTACGAGACGCTAGGCGTGCGTGTTAATGTCGCCCGTATTACTACCATAATTGCTTCTGTATTCTGAACGTGCAGGAAAGCTCACGTGCTGATGTACTCCTCTTAAGGCTCGGCTACACCTGCCACGCAGAAATTTTTCGTTTTCGTCTCATAATTTCAGTTTCTCAGGTATTCTTGGAAATGTTCGATTACAGAAAATGTACAATTTACTAACTGTTTAATACTTCTGTATCTAATTTTCACTGTGTGTTATTTGCTGCTTGCAAAAAGGCAGAGACTTATTGATATAGACTGTTCGGGGACACGTCGTTTTGTCTAACGGCATTTTGTCCAACCTTAGGGAATACGCTTGGTTAAGTTTATTCGAGAGGTTGAATAGATTTCAGCAGGCTCGCCTTGTTGGTTGGAAATTATTCAACGACCAGATGCCTATAAAAATTAATTAATTCTAAGAAATGTAAGTCAGAAGTTTTCCGATATATCATTTAGAACCAGTGTACATGACTGTGTAAATACAGGAAGGTTATTTTTGGTTGGCACAGTACACTGTGACACACAGTACTCCATAATCTTTCCTGTGAGATACTGATACGTAAACCGAGCTATTGTTCTCGGTTATGAATGAATGATTCATATCGCTATAATCGTATAATCGAACACACAACACACATCTCATTGACTTTGATAGCAAAACATGTGCTGAGTAGACTCTAGTACACCACGCAACAAAATATTTATTTTTTGCAACCACTGCTATAATACATCAAACCAGGCCTTAAAAAGTCAATTTGACTAACAAATGGAATAAGAATTCACTCGTAACCAATACAACAGGAAAACTAAGGCACGAATACTAAGTGACTTGGCTTATACGACGTTTGTAAGCTATGCACTTGTACCTAACAATAAAATGTCCGATATCAGTGATTTTCCGGATTAAAATTTTGGCCTGCCTTCAACTGACTACATGTGTAAGCATCACGCAAAATTTTATTAAGTAGAATTATCGATATTTACTCGCGGATACTTGAGTCCAAAAAAGTCATGCTTCTCCACTTGAGTGTTTGTAATCCCGGTTTACTGAAGAATCTATTAAACGTGCCCTCAGTGTGTTTACCTACGAAAAGACATCTCACCCTAGACGACGACGTAGTAGTACTTCAAAGTTACCACGCACACTGTAAATATTATTTAGGAGATCTCTAATGTAGTTAAAAACGGCTTTGTCAGACTGCCGTATCTTAAAACATACTAGCCGGACACGAGCCAAACTACAATAGGAGCCTGTATTGAATTTTGCTGCAGACGTGTCACTAATATAATGATGTGACGGCTGAAAGTGCCATAGGTACACGCAGCACTACGAAAACACTGCACGCTAGAGGTGATGGCGCTCTTGCAGCGCGTTCTAGTGTGACCCTTATAGCTCCCGCCCTTTTCGGACAGTAAAGCAGAAAAACGACGCAGGCATACGGGAAGCAGGCCTACCACCTTCACAATATCACTTTCAAACAAAAATCTCTTTGTGCCTTTTGAAGATTGAAGAGGAGGGCCATGCTACAGGCGAGAATGTAGGGGTGTATTAACAAGAGTGTGTGTTTTTGTACACTGTAAAAAATATTGCAATTTTTACTAAGAAATTCTTTGTGATTTTACAAATGCTTATAACAGTACAGAGATTTCTCTTGTAAAACCACAAGGGGCGTGTTTGTAATATACCTCAAGAAATGTTCCTATAACACTGTAAAAAAGTGTAAAAATACATGTACAACCTTTTGGTAGTTTTACATTTTCTGTGTGTAATTTGTAAAAACAAGTACAGTACGTGTAAATTTACAGCAATGTACAACTTTACTCATAACATAGTACATTGATATTATAAAAAAAACACAAATGTATTTGTATATTAACATTAAGAGTGGTGTAAATTTACAAATTTGGACGTATGTGTAAAAATCCACGAACATGAATTAAAACCCAAATCTGTGTATTTTTACAATTACGCCAATGTTGAATTGAAACATGTACATCAGTGTAAAAGTACATATTGTTCGATTTCATTCAAAATGCAGTACTGTTTTACTGTAAAAAAAAAACACGAATGTACTGGTATATTGACATTTAAAAGGGTGTAAAATTAAAAATGCGAAAGTATGTGTAAAAATAAACTACTGCAAGCCACTAAAACCCCAAGCCTGTGTGTTTATACAACCACACCAATGTTGTATTAAAGCACGCACATTAGTGTAAAAGTACACGTTTTCTTATTTCACTGAAAATTTAGTACAATCTTACAACAAAAAAAAAACACAAATGAACTGGTATGTTGACATTAACAAGGATGTAAAATTTCAAATTCGAAAGTATATGAGTGTATATTTACGTATACAAATTTACGGTAACTTTAAACTTTTAATGTGTAATTTCCTAAAACGAGTACAGTATTTGTAATTTTACACTAATGTTCCTGTGAATTTAAATATAACTACAAGTATTTGCTAAACCCATGCGATCTAACGGTAGGGAGTAGAACTACTTCGATTTCCTTTTATGTTCAAAAGGAAATCTTAACTCCCACTGATGAAATATGCTACCTATTGTAATTATAATTGCAGTGAACCTGCGATTTTACTTATTTGTTTGTGATAAAATACACATACACGGTGGTGAAATTACAATTGCGATGTTTGTGAATATTTACAGCATGAGGCAGGAAATCTATAATTTACATAGTCAAATAACATGCACGAAGTGCATGTTATTTAACATCATAATAAGATAAAATTACTCACTGGTATGGTAACATTACACCTACAGTGTGCATGCAATTAGGTATGATGAACATTAAATAGTAACAGACTGGTGTAGTACAACTACCATAACAACTATAGCGTTAATTTAAAATGTGTGGCAGAAAATTAGTAGCAAGTATAGTAAAATAACGTGTACAGAGTACATGTGATTTAATGTGACGATTAGTAAAATAAACTGATAGGTATGATAAAATTTCACTAACAAAGTTTGTGTAAATTTACAGTATGTGGATAGAGACCTATTGGTATAAAAATAAGTAAAATGGCACACACAGAGTACTTGTGATTAAAAGACTAACAATTATAGTAAAATTACACTGGCATTGTACTTGTAAATATACATGGGACACACAGTAAAAGTACACGTACTCATGTACATGTAAAAATACACGAACATGTGTGGAGATTGTGCTGCCACGTACATTATTGTAAAATTACACCATTTTTTTAGAGTGTATAATGACCCGTTTCCACGAGCTTCACCAAAATGGTGGACTATCAACAACGTAAAACTGCATATAGCTATTTGTGCAAAAACTATGGGTGATGTAAAGCGTAGCTGTGCGCAGAAAGAAATGTATTACATGTTTGAATAGCGCAAAACACTTAAAACAACTCAAATAGGATAGTGAAACGTGACCGCATTATTCATTAACGGTTAATGTTTCCTAGCTACACAGAACTATTAAATCAGCTCCCAATACCTTGTTGTTAAGAGTCGTCCAAATCTCTTAAATAAACAACAGAAGTCTTCAAATAAAATTAATGTACCTATTCTTCTTAACCAAATTACTTCATTAATTTTTGTAGTTACTTTTAGTTATATTTACTTTAAAAACATATTGTAATATCGTAAGTCCAGTTGGTTTTGTGATTAAAGTTGCTGGCTAGTAATACAAGGGCTGTGGGTTCTAGTTCCCGTGCTAGCAAAGCGTAATTTTTTTTTCGTATATTATATTCTGAAATATATTATTTTTAGTTATTCTCGGTGATTAATTTATCACATTTATTTTCTGGAAGAATAAGTCCATGTTAGATACACCTCTCAATAATGTCAGTTGTGATACAAGGCTACTTATCATTTAAAAAAATAAAGTAGTGCAGATTTTATAGGAAATCTCTTTGTAGTTTAACAAAGGATTTTCTTGGCAACTTGGTACAATTTTATTTAACCAAAAATAAGGTAATTACTTTTATGTTGACTAAAGTATAAAACGATTGTGATGCATGGCGTATCTAGGAGACAAACACGTCGTAGATGGGGGAATCTTTGAAAGGTGTGATTCAAAAAATGTAGAGATATTCAAATAGACTAAATACAGCACTATTCCGCCACCTTCCACAGTGATACGTCCCCCTCCCTCTTCCCCTCCGCGCGAGGGAGTAGGGTGGCTGTCGACTCGGGCAGGCAGGGTCAGAGGGGATGGTGACGTCACAGCCATACTCTTGGCAAGCGCGCGCACACACAACAACCCCTGCCCTCTCTACTTGTTCAGCTGTGCCTCGACTCCGGACTGCAACACTGGCGAGACTGATATTTTGTTTACACTTACCATAACTTCCGTCAACTGCAAGCTGAATCAGTACAAGTATTTCACACAAAATAAGTAACGTGTTGTATACCAGTGGTTTAAGAATAACTGATCAATTAAAAAGCATAGGTACAGCGGAGAGTCAGCCTGGCGGGCGGGACTACTAGACTGAATATATGAGTGTAAGGCATTTAGAATTATAGCAGTAGACATACTAAACATGTGTAAATAATGAGCGAATTAAGTGACTATGACATAAACATTTAGAAGGAATTTAATTAGAGTGGCGATATACATTAAATATTGCGTTCGCTGAGAATAACAATAGCAACAATGGAGATACATAGTTTAGTGTTATAAATAATAGCTGTGTGAATAAACTAAAAACCAAAATTTAATTGTTTTATTTTTATTAAAACCTCTATCCTCAATGAGCTCGTATACGAGGGCCCCTCTGACGTCATGTAGAAGCATGATTGACTACGCTGCTCGTGCGGACACACTACGACTACATAGTCTAGTCAAGGTCCAGAGGCTTCAAGCACTAATAGTATCATTCGCGCTGGTTGTATTCCGGCGTCCTGACACCATCTGTGCCCTACTAGGCGCGATGTTCTGGCCGATATACAATAAAATCCTTTACAGTGGGTGTTTGGTGATGGCTTTCACACCTCTAGACCCGCTTTGGTGTCACCTTTCCTGCTCGTCGGTTGTTAACAAATTAACCTTGTGGTCATTTCATACCTGAAAGAGGCTAAAGGTATAGTTGAATAATGATCCATGATTAGGTAGAGCACAGCAGTAAATTATAGGGTTTATTGAACAGAATGATCATACAGTAACTAATTATGTGATTAATAAAATAGGAGCAGCTTATATGGAATATCATAATGCTAATTAGGCTACATCTGTTACCATTAATTACCACACGCCACTACTATTGAAATCTAAGTGAAAAGTTCCCACCTTATTGATGTTGCCGGAGGCTGTTACTGGGATGCGGTCAACGACGGTCGGACATACCGGTATCCGTTCCTTCTCGTTGCGCTGCCCTGACGACAAAATACGCCGCGCCCGTTGTTACGTTGGCCTATATCGGGCGCGTTGTTTACCATATTCGGCCAAGTTTACTGGCCGCTGGAGGGGGTTTCTGCAACTGCCGTCGCGAGGCGATTACTATAATCACGTTCGTGTCCTGGTTCAATGTTTGAAGGTGTGATCACGCAGGCCGTCCAACTAAGGCCTGATCACTAATAACACATTGCGATTTACGACATTAATACATACATAATATGGTATTGGCGATGTTCCGATATTGACGAATTTGTGCGATGGGTGATTTTTTTTTTATATTACTAGCGTGATCATATTCACTGTAGTTCAGCGCGAAGTGCAGCTAATGCCACGTAATCCAGAAAGCAGTTACTGCTGCGCGCTTTCTACACTCTCATCTGTGATTCCACCCACACAGTTAATCCGACGTGCCAACGAGGCGGGTAGGTAAATTATGCTAATTGCGTCATTAACATTTTAGGATGATTGTGTGGAGGGATATGGACGGCTCTTAACATCGAGGTCTTGAGAGCCGATTATGGCGAATGAGGTGAATATGGAACAGCGCCGGAATGCGAGGGCGGGGAAAATGAGAGATCCACGAGAAAACCCGCCAGTCAGCGGCATCGTTCGGTGCTATTTCCACATGAGGAAATCCGGGAGCGACCCCGACGGCAATCGAACCCGGATCGCCTTCGTGAGGGTTGGATAGGACAAAACAGAACTAGTCTGTGGTCATATCAAGGAAATAGGGCAAATCGGCTGTGAGCAAGTTGAGACAAAAGTAATGCGTTAGGACCTATTGCATTTTGCGTGCAGATTTCTCTCTCTCTCTCTCTCTCTCTCTCTCTCTCTCTCTCTCTCTCTCTCTCTCTCTCCCCCCCCCCCCCCTTCGTATTCCAATTTTACAATTTCTTACTCCCGCAGAAAAAATACACTTAAAATTCACAAGCATTTTTCTGTTATTTATGGATGTTGTTACCATTTGGCGTCGTAATATTGGATTACAATCAAAAATCGAACTCTAAGCAATTATTTCTTTGAATCAAACTAAATAGTAAAGGCAATACAAGCTCTTTTGAATATATATATATATATATATGGTTTGAGTTATTATTATATTTTTAATATTTACTTAAAATTCATAATTTTACATTGTAGTTTTTTATCCCAGTTTCTACTATTCATATTATTTTATCATCGGTTTCTAGTGTGTGTAATTATACGCGAGCAACTATAATAAGGCAGAGTTTACAATAGCCCGTCTTGTCCGTCAGTTATCAGTCCGTCCTTCTGCGAGCCGAGCGTTTTACAACCAGTCTTCGTGCGTCCGTCGTCTGTTCAATGTTGCAAACTAATACAAACGAAACTGTTGACGAATAGAGAACAAAATCCTCCATAAAACGTGAAAAATGTTGGCGGTGTTGTATTTGTAAGTACCCAAAACGTGCATACAAGTGCGCAACAAAAATTAATCCATGTTAAAAAATTTTAAATATACCATACGAAGTACAATTTTATTACTTTTACTATTGCAAAGAAGGAACTCGTGTTTCCAAACGTAATTATCCACAAATATTCAGGAAGAACAAAGTTTATTCTTTACGTAGGATCTAACACAATGCACGTAAGAATATTTTTGACGTGAATACATCTTTAAATTTGCAACCATAGTAAGAGGAAATCCAGAAAATCCGATGATAATAAAGTCGGGGGATACAGTTTGGCATTGCAGCTCCAAATCTATCGTCTACATTAAAAATTCAATTACACCACTCGATTGCCAAAAGATCAAAGAATATGTTACTTTGAGTGAGGACTGCGAAGCATCACACACCCGGGAGGGGGGAGGGGGTCGCCGCAATTCTGAGTTCGTTTCGCCGCGTCTCATAACTGCCGCGTAGTATAACTTAACTATGATACGCTACGGCGCTCATTTGAGTTTCAATCGACAGCTCTTATCAAGATCAATCGATTGCGTGTATAAAAACATTTGTGTGGCGTGGTTATGGTGAAATTGTATGCGTTTAATGTAAACAATTAAGAGAACTTAATACAATTTCGGGCTGTACTCGTCAAAAAACTAAGTCAAAATACAGAAATCGTATACGGTTGGAAAAATTACCTCAAAAGCAATCCAGTGATACACATAAAACCCCATATGATCGAGTGAAGCGGTGCCGGGAAAGTAAAATAAACATCAAAGCGCCCGAGCGCGTCAACATAGACGTATTCACGCAAAACAACCGGCCGTGTCCCCAACACAGCCAAATATAATTTTTTTACACAATACATTTATTTTATGAAAATTTCAACTATCGCATTCTCTTAGGTTTACACACAAACGGAGAAATTAGTTCCACACGCAGCAACAGCAGTGTACTCTGGCAGAGAGAAATTTTATGAAATAATATTTAATGTGTTTGAAAATGTGTCACACTCAAATTTTTTTTATTAGGAGAATCTCATTTGAAAAATTAGTTTACAATTATTTTGATAGTGAGATATTGCTTTTGTTTTACCACGCGGTCCATTACAGGTATAAATGTAAGTAATGTAATTTTTTTCTTTTCTTTACTAAATAAAAAATTTATTTATAAGATATGTTTCCTGCACATTGAAATTAATGTCTTTGAGTTCGTAATAATATGTGAAATATTCACTTAAAATAGCATTCATGCCCAGACAGCTTCTACATAAATAAATTATCTTCATAAATTACTTAGTTTCCAGGAATTGTTCGTTATTTTAAGTTTCCTGACGTCCATTTTTGTCCCACACGTTTCTGATTGACTGAGACCGTCAAACATCATATAAATTTTATAATCGGTCCAATTTTCAAATGTCTGATGGAAATTGGAGCCATCAAATTTTCTCAGACAAAAATGGCGGCGTTTATGACATTTCAATGACGTCAAAACTGTCCAACTTTTTTGACCAAACTTATTGAAAGCAATTTGGCGGGAAAATTTGAGAGTGCGACAGGGACTTTAGGGTTTACAACATGCAAGTTCGACGGAAAACACTTGCTAACGTCACAACGATAAATGAAAATTGCGCAGAGTGAAATTATACGGAATAAAATTCGATTTGGAAACGAGAACAGGCATCCGACAGTATTTCTCATGAAGGGAACAAGGGCTCTAGGCACTGAACAAAATCGATAGCACCTGAACAAGGGCTCTAGACACGGGACAAGATCGATAGAACGTGATCAAGGGCTCTAGACATAGGACAAGATCGATAGCACGTGATCAAGGGCACGTTACACTGAATTCGAACACAGCCTACGACATATTGGAAATGGCAGACTTCGTCGACAAAATGGTGATAAGATTTGTGCCTATTCGTAATTTGGTACATGTACACTATCGACCAAAAAGTAATTGGACACCTGTCCACAATGTTTGCTCGGTGGTTGTCACCCCGTTAGAATCTCGTAGGGCCACCTCTTGCAGCTATAACAGCAGCTACCCTGTCTTGCATGCTTTCTACGAGTGTTTGCAGGATATCCACGGAGATTTGTCGCCATTCCTCTTGCAACAATTCCATGAGTTGAGCAGTGGGTTTTGGCCGCGCCTGACGAGCCCTCCACCCGGCGATACAATTCGTCTCAAAGATGTTCTATAGGGTTGAGGTCGGGGCTCTGGGCGGGCGAGTCCAATCGGCGAACATTGTTGTCGGCGTACTACTGCATAGTAGCCCTTGAAACATGGCACCTGGCATTGTCATCCTGGAAGTAACACGGGTCCATTCCGTAGAAACGCCACAGTGTTGAGAGCATTTCATTATGCAGAATGTTACAATAGGCGTCTGTGTTCATGCTACCACGGACAAACGCCAGCGGTCCTACGCCGAAGGCCATGAAACAACTCCACACCATCACTACACCACCACCACCGAATTTCCTAGCTGGCACTATACACTCCGGCCGTTCCCCGGGTAGACCCACACCCAAACACGTCCATCGGACCGGAATAATGTAAACCTCGACTCATCACTCCACAGAACCGATTTCCATTGCTCCAGTGTCCAGTTGCGACTGTCCAAACACCACATGAGTCGCCGAGCTTTATTGCTTGTCGTGAAATGGGGCTTATGTGCAGCTGCTCTTCCGGAATATCCAAGTCGGTGGGCCTCTGTACGCAATGTTCCAATGGAAACTGATACTCCTGTTGATGCATGAAACTCCTGTCGGATGGTAGCCATGGGTTGTGCCCTATTTGTGACAATTCTGGTTTCAAGGTTCTGCGATTTTTGTCGGTCAAGATTGGAGGTCGCCCAGAACACACAGCATTAGCACAATGCCCATCAAACTTCCACTTACGCAGGACGAATGCGACCGTTGATTTGGGCCTGTTTACCTTCCGTGCAATCGCCCGGCTAAGCAGTCCACTGAGAAGGCAGCCCACAATCACACCCTTATCGAAGTCCGATAGCTCTGTACCTCGTGCCGTCTCCTTGTCAACTGGTTCTACACCGGTCTGCAGCATATGGCGGCCACACAAGTCAACTGACGTACTGAATTACCTATTTTCACGGCTGCCCAATTACTTTTTGGTTGATAGTGTACTACGCGTTTTTTTTAATCTTTGTGCCTACACTTACACATTAACCAATTCTATTTTGAAAACCATTGCAATGTCGGTTTTAACACTTATAAATAGATATAGGCTATACAGTAGAAAGAATGCCGCGCAAGCAAGCCATGCGATCTTGTAATAAATGTGTAGTGTTGACAACATTCGTGTGGTAAGTAATTTCTGACATCTTATCATAGATGACTTTGTGTAAAAAGGCACGTGTTACTCAAACGATTAGCCAGATATTCCAGTTACGTCCGTGCGGGCGTGTGGTCACACGTGCTGAAGAAATATCAGGCGCCTGCATTCCAGAGGAAAGCTAGCAAAGTAGCATCTAAATTGGAAATTACAAAGCGACGAGTTAACCAACTCCAACAAGGCCTTAACAATTTCAAGGTACTTAAGTGAGCAAATTATCTTACACTATAAATCTGAATCAGTGAAAATTTCACTATTTAAATCAGTTAACAGCACCTGACTTATTCAACAGTCAATTCATTCAATTTAACTCATGAATCAATGAAGAAATGCCAGTTTTCCGTCACTTCTTCACTCAGTTGACATTTTCCACTGATTTTTCAACGATTTCATTTGCTATATTTCAGTAATTTATTTTTTTACTGATGGATCGGTTCAACAAGTTGTATCAAATGAAACAACGCATTAACTAACAAAATACATAAAACATGTGTCAAATGTGACTTTCGTCTTTTATAATATATATCGACTATTTTACGATGCAACATGAACACTTAGTCTTTACGTCCATTTCGTTTTTTCGTCTGTGTACAAGATGTATCTAAATCAGACCGGCAGACTTCGGTTGTAGGTTAGTTACGGAAAAAATAAGGTGAAAACATATAGCCTATACTAGGTACCTGTGGTCTAGAGTGAATCCCAAGGTCGTTTCATATCTTTGAAGTTAGACCTAAAGCACTATTGTAAAGTTAACTGTGACATGAGAATTAATAATTAAACTTTTAAATCTCAAGCATGCTACAGCGTCATGGAAAGTTCATAGACTAAAGATGAGGTAGGCCCCTTATTCGTCTTCAGCGCATGTACCCAACATTGGCATACCCCAATCATACACAACTGTCAAAGTCACATGATCAACAGTGATGAAAGCTTTTGTTTATACCTTCATTTTTAAATGGCAAACACTATTACATGAATATAACACTTTTGCCGATTTTAATTTAAACAAACTGCAGTACAAATTGGTTAGATGAAGTGTAAAAACATTTGTTTAAAAATCATTTATCTAACTTAACATCCAAACCCCGCCGTTTTCGCTAGACGTGTTGACAGAAAGGCAGTTCAATGTTGGGAAACACGGAGATTGGTTCAGCCAGAGAGATCGGTCTACCTCATCTTTAGTCTATGTGAAATTTAGTCGAAATAAGGGTAGTAACCGAGATTATTAGGGGCAGACAGGTGTTGTGGTGACCTTTGTTCCGTTACACATTATCCAAACACTCAATTTTCCTTCTTTAACTGTTAGTAATTACTCCAATACTTGTAACTAATTAGCGTTTCACATCCAACTTCAGATATGTGTACCGCCTGTAGGATTCTCTTTAGACCATCGTATATACAGAATGTCAATGAATAAGTGAAACAAATTAATAGGGGTGATACACGAGATGAAATGGAACCTATTTTATTAAGGTAGGCCTACCCATGTCCGGAAATGACTCATTATACCCAGAATGGCGATTATAGCGTGCAAGGGTGGTGTGAGGTATTGAAAAAGGTACATGTGAATCAGTATTGTAAACATGTTAATTACACACATAGATAGTACAGCAGCTGCTCAAAATTGTCTCCCACGCATTCGACGCATGTTATGCAGCGCCGCAGCATGTTGCTGAGCGCATCTTTGAAGATGGCCGGCGTGTTATTAATGGTTTCAAATACTGCACGAAACATGGCCTCTAGTTCTTCTCTGGTATTCACAGGAGTGTCGTACACCAGTGTTTTTTGTGTCTGCAAAGGTGGAAATCCAAAGGCATTAGGTCGGGGTAGTGAGGTGGCCAGACAATGGGACCTCCTACTGTACGTCAAATGGCCCAGTACATGTTATACAGCTTGGTTGCTACCAGGTTGCCGACTAACCCAGCTCGCTGGTTTCCCCGTGTTTTGGTATACGGAAGCATTTCCGGACATGGATATCTTAATGAAATATGATCCATTTTATCTCATATACCACACCTATTAATTTGTAACACTTATTCATTGACAACCTATAAATAAGTTTACACCCTTATCTTTTGTGATTACCATGCAGCCGAAGTTTGTCGTTCTAATTTAAATACAGCCTGTATAAATTAAAAACTTCAATTAGCCTAGGCTACAATTTAGAAGTTGACTGAACAAAAAAATGCTTACAGTGCATAGCCTATTCGCTTCCAATAACCTGCACATTTTTATCAAATCGTTCAGTGTTTTGTTTAAGTAGCCCTACCACGCCTTACGAACTTACTCGGATAACCGCAGTATAGCGCCACTGGGACAAAACCGAGGCGATTACACAGCTACCTGGTGTCGCACTAACCAACGAGCTGCAAACACGCGGAGAAGGTATCTCAGGGCTTCGTTCTGTAGTTAAAAGTATTTATTTACATTCATTTGTGCCATTGCTTGACTACACTCTAAATTCGAATCAGTGGAAAATCGCTAATTCGCAATGCAATTCACTCCTCGAATAAGTGAAAATTGTCCGACTTCATTAGTGGGAAACAACTGATTGCTTCAGTGAAATAATTTCACTGGTTGATTTGGTGACGTGAAACAATTTCACTGATAAGTGACGGCCAACTGCGTGCGGCGAATTAAATATAGTTTTTATTTAATTTAGCCAAATCATTACGATAAATAAACATATTTCCGGTGGTCACTGTTTATATAGCACAATTTAAAAAAGTAAATAATTTGCGTACGGTCAGGACTGAACCCACACCATCCCCACCCCGCTTTTGAACCGTTATGTTACCAAATGAGCTACCAAGCCAGCGATGACTACAAAGGAGAAAATACGTGTATTATATTTTCTGATCAAAAATATGTAGTTTTAAATTGTATGCCCCTTCTTTTCGTTTTTAGTTTACCTAATTGATAACGTTATGTATGTTACAACAAATAGTATTGTTATATACAGACGCGAGCTCCATACGCGGTCCAGCTCTGTGAGGGATGAACACTTCGACCCTCCCCTCTCCACAGGCGGACCCGCTCGCTGCCCCGTCGCTCACCCGGGTGGGGAGATGACTTGCAGCGGCGACCCGGATGACGTCACAGCCCCATCTCTCACCACTGCAGGAGAATCCAATGTGTTATGAGGATGCGCAAGACTATTATGGGAACTAGGACCTGTGACACAAGGCAATTACAGAAATTTCTGGGCGATGGCCTACAACCATAAAAATATAAGCCACAGCTGAACTGTAGGCAGTCTTTGGCGAAGGCCATCTGGCTGAGAGCAGGGGCAAAGTCAAATGCAGTCAGAGGACGGACGACGAAAGGGAGATCGCGATACGACGGCGGGCGAGGTGTTCGTGGTGTGAACTGTGAAGAGGGAGTGAAACCCGACTCGTGAAGGCTACTGTGCGTGAGGGCGCTCGGAGAACTCTACAACATTGTGGACTGGCGGGATATGGATTAAACTGAGGCGGGACTGCATAACAAGTGACACGAATTTTATTGTAAGTAGGCTATTAGAACGGTCAAATATGGACGTATACAATTTGTAAAATAAATGAATAGTTTTTGATACTCTGTCTATTGAGACTGATATTTGTAAATTGTATTTAATGAAGATATTAATCGTAAAAAGCAAGTGACATCAATTTATTGTGAGATGTTGAGTCCAGAGAATTTTGTTTGTAGTTATTGTAAATAACATTAGGAAATTATAATTGACTCTTTTATTTAATCAAGATATCCATCACATATATCAAGTAGGTATCAACACAGGGGATGCCAGGCCCATAAAACAGCCACCAAGGCGACTACCACTAGCTTCATATGAGATGGTTGATGGTATTCTGAAAGATATAAGGGATTTAGATGTGAGAGAGCCTTCAGTCAGTCCATGGTCTTCTCACATTGTGCTTGTTAAAAAGAGAAAGATGGCTCTATTAGATTTTGTGTTGATTACCAAAAACTTAATGTGACGAAGAAACATTATTTCCCACTCCTTAGGATAGACGACACGCTGAATAGCCTAGCAGGTGTGCATTGGTTTTCTACTTTAAAAGTGGGTATCGGATGACAAAGAAAAGACTGCCTTTTGTGTCCACGGTAAAGGAACCTGGCAATTCAAGGTTATGCCAGTAGTAGGGGCGGGCAGGTTCTAGATACAAAGGATGCTGCTTTTTGATTGATTGAAAGGATTAAATTGATATCAAAGGGTTGAATAAATTAATTAAAAGGGATAATAAAAATGTTAAATTTAATGGAGAGGGTTGAATGGATTGAAAGTGTTACTTTGAAATCGAATCAATTTTTTTCTTTCTTTCTTTTTGGGTGGGGGTAGCAGGAGCTCTATACAATATTGACGGTGAGGTGTTCATGAGAAGACTGGCCAGAGTGGTGGGATGCAATGTCTTGTATAGGAGTAGAGTTTAGTGCAAGAGTGGACTAAGGCTAGCTTTTTTGTAATTTTAAGGCATTTGGAGGGATCTTGGTGGTAGATAGGCGATTTTTACGAATACGTTTAACACACAAGAGAATTTCAGTATTTAAACTATTTGTAAGATTGGCCTAAGTGTAAATGTTACATTTTTTTGGTGGGATATTGCTCATAGACAGTAGATAGGCGACTTTGAAACATGTGATTTACATGATAAGCGATCTATTTTCGGAATGCAATGAAATGTTAGAGAATTTCAGAGTGTTCTACGTTTAAATAAATTACACACATCGAATCGGAAATTTTTAAATGACTACATGAATAATAAGTGGAATTACATGAGGAGCAAATGTTTGAGGAATTCATCTAGTACAATTCTGAACTGTGAATACTGTTTTCGCCAGTTCGCACAAATGGATAACCTGAGTCGTCACATCTAGGTCAGTAAAAATAATCTTCCTCCTGAAAAAGTACATGTAATGTCTACACTACATACTATCACAGAAGGAGGCAGAAATTATGTAATTACAAGAGATTACATAGAATCTGACTATGAAATATAGAATAACATGTGAGTATAATAATTTTTGACATAACCTACTGCAACTAACTGCGAAGACCAGTGATGGTGACGATATACCTAGTCTTTCTAAGCAAAGTAAAGTCGACATTTATGATGAAACATGAGGCGAAGACAGTAGTGAGGATGCCAGTGATACTGTTCAAGACATTCCTTCAACAAATGCTGCGAAGAAAGCAGAAGGCATCAACAACAACACTTCTTACATATTTCCCAAAGACCTGAATGAACTCGTTAATAAACTTAAATATTAATTGCAGTTAAAAAAACACTACGAATATCATGGAATAAAACATATGGTTTTCACTATAACAACACTTAAGGAACAAGGTTACATTGAATGAAACAAACACCGGGAATTATGGTGATAAAATTTAGTCAACCCTATTACTTAACCAAAAGAAAAGTAATTATTTCAAGTAAACATTGCATGATAGGAATATATTTCAATTTGAAATATTCTGTCTTCCTCAAACCAATTAAGTCATTTGAATTTACTTGGAGTGTTAATTAGGTTCGAGGAATAAAGTATGGGTTGTGGAATAAAAAAGCCTTATTAACTTATTTGAGGAATGACGTCTGGATTTGGAATTAAAAAAGCCTTCTTTGAGTACTAAACAGACATATTTGAGGAATTAAGTACGTTTCGAGGAATAAGAAACTGACACACCCTATAACATATAACCAGTATTAAAATTGTTGGTATCTATGTTTGTGAAGCACCCTATACTTACTGGTGCTATGAAATTTGTAATCTCCTATACCTGCATGAGTTGAAATGTTGTACATAAATTTTTGGACCACCTGTATTTGTATATATTTTGAAACAATTGTCTAATATGGCCTATCTTTTGTAACATCCTGTAGTTTCTTAATTTTGTAAATAAATAAATGTTTATAAATGAAAAATGTTTCTTAAAATTTATTTAACCTTTACCTTATTAAAATTAATATTGATTTAGTAAGAATAATATTTTCTCCTCAGAGAGAGAAATAAATACTTAAAATGTCATAACAGACAGAGATTCTTGCATTTTCTATTAAAAGCATGTTGCAACAAGTTAAAAGTCTATGAGTTCTATCAAAAACAAACTATGTTCTTACTATCACAAAATATTGTTATACTGAAAAAAATCAGAGGAAATGTTCTGGTAGTGAGCACTCTAACTGCTTTTTCTGTATTTTTCAGTATAAGTTGACTGGAGAAGGATGTATGACGATAAATATATGAGCCTTGAGTATTTCTAATGAATGAAATGTTTTTGAAGTGTATGTGATGGGGTGGTTAGGTAATTCAGTTAATTTTAAGACATTTCCTTTTCAAAGTTGTTGAGTAAATACGGGTGTGAGTGAGAGAGATTTTTCAAGTATTTTTTAAGTTTCAATAAATTTTACTTCTAAAATTCATAATTGTACAGTTGTAAAATTATTAAATGTGTATGTATGTTTGCTTTAAGTATTGCATGTTTAGTTTATATTGTTAAATGTTTGAATTTTAAGTATTTTTTTTATAATGTCTTCAGTATAACATATTAATTCCTTTTGCTAAAACTTTTGTTATTAACCTTATTTTCGAAAAAATTATAAAAATCCATAAAAAAAATGTTAATGGTGTAAAAACTACTTAAAAAATGTTGACAATGTAAAACTTCTTACAAGTTTTTGATGGTGTCTTACTACTTAAAAGTTTTTTGATGGCATATCACTACTTAAAAATTTTTGATGGTGTAAGATTTAAAAAGAAAATAAAGTTTCTCTCTCACAAAAATAATGTTTAAACTGGGCTTCAACTGAAATGCAATATCATATATGTAAAACAAATTGTTTTTGTTAGTCATAGCCCGCTCACTTTTCACTAAACACAAAAGCTTTGCACTGGTAAAAATAGGCGAGGCAAGACAAGTCATAAAGCACAGTCAATTCATTACTGGATATGGGGTGCAATTTGAAAAATCGGCAGAGCCAGGCAGGAGGGGAATTGCCCAGCCTCCTGCGATCACGCATGTGTGACCAGCAGGCTTAGCATGACAATGGTGATGAAGGGAAAGTTTTTGGGTGGGATTGGAGGGGAAGTGCCCAGTTTCTCCTTTTCCCATCCCTCATCACAACACAGAGATCCCTGCAGGATCTACGTGGTGTGGTGTTGGAGGGGAAAGGGAAATGACTAGCAGTATTTGCACATCAGCTGGGGGAGAAGGGGAAGATGTCGGACTGGCATTGGAGGGGTAGAGCGATCGTAAGGTGGCACACGGGGGTGCTAGCGGTAAGTTACTGAAACATTTTTGCACCCACTCTGCTTCATTCTCAGCTCTGGTCCGCCCATTCAAAGTTTGTTCACTGCTCCAATTCCAAACATTTCCCCCTGTATCAGCTCTCGAGACCTAAATTTTGCTCGCTCCCTAAATACACTCGAATATCGACTATCCGTTAGCTGGTATTGTACACGAGCCTTTAGAAAGCCTTGTACCCATATCTTTTGAAAAAACACATCGTTATAGTCGTCTGACTTTCCTAAATAAATTAAAGTTCACTTAAAAATAATTCTATTAATATAAAATAATAGAGTGTTTTATGGTAGTACTGCATATTTTATTTAGAGGTAAGTGAATAAAGTGTGGTTATTTCTCTCTGTTTTTAGCAGGATCTACATATATTATGACATTAATTGTACTACTGTAGGAGAAAAAACAATTAGATTAGCTTTCTGTATCGTTAATGAAAAGACTGGTTTCAGATGCATTGTGTGATAAAACGAATAATAATTTAATTTAATTTACAACCCCTAAAAATTAATTATTGCTCACATTTGCAATTCCTAGAATTACCTAGAACCTTTTATAAGCAGTTTCATTTTAAATTGGAATAGTACAGAAGGAATGATGTATTTGTTGTGTGGATTCTGCGATAAAGAATTTACCATTTTGCATAACTTACGACGACATGAAAGAAGTAGCTGTGGGATGAAATGCTTAAAAAATCAGTTTCAGTGTGAATTCTACCAGAGACAATATTTGCGGAGGTATAATTTGAATAGGCATTATAAAACTAGCAAGATTGATTCTATGCAAACAGCACCACCTCCTCAGTTAGCTCCACAATCTGCTCCACAATCTGATTCTCAGACAGCTCCTCAGTTAGTTCCACACTTAACATTTCTAGCTACAGCTACTGCAAAACGCTTAACATTTCCAGGACCACCCAGTGAATTGCCTCCACAAATTCGATATGTTTATTCAGGGATGACAAGTAATTCGATGCCCCTGCTTCAGTGAAACGTTTATCATCTAGTCTTAAATACGAGATAATGGCTAGCACGTTCGCCTGCAGGTGAACATGATGCGTGGATAATTAACAATAGGAGTAACACTGACGTGGATAGGGACATCCATGTGTTTCAATACAAGCTATTTATCGCTGGTGGTAAGTAATCCAAGTTATTAGTGATAAGAAGGCTGGCATTTTGATGCTGCTCCATACTCACCTCGCTTCTCCCTCATCAGCTCCCAAGACCCCGGTTTTGAGAACTGCTAAAATCTCTTCACTCGCACCGATGTACATAAAAAAATTGCTACAAGGTTTTAATGCAATTATAAATCCATAAATCAGATGATGACTCACTATAGGTTATTAAATAATATATGTCTAATTTCCCCCCCCCCCCCCACGATACTGCAGTTGTCATAATATATTCTGACTTTTGATCTACAACACCACAACAACAAGGACACCCATCTGCCAACATCACACACACCTCCTGTTCCACAGTCATCGCAGCTGGCTACACCAACTATGAATTGTGTCACCATTCAATGCTGTTGCTCCCTATTTGGCTAATAAGAATACAACTGTCTTCGATAAATTGTTCTCTTGTCAAAGAAGAAGAAATTCACAGCATGGGATTACAGATTAATTAAAATCTACGATTACAAAGTGCAATGTGTGTTCTACCTCAATCATTCAGTGCGTGTAGGTGTCTGGAAAATATTCTGGATGTGATGTGCTGTACAAAATCAATGTACATCCAAAGTGATTAATTTTCTTCTTAATATTTTAACCTTTTTTGTAATATATGAAAACATTTTGTAACAGTATCTATAACATAGTGTAGCATAATGATAGTTTTAGAATAGTAGTTTTGTAGCTGTAGTATTGTAGTATATTTGTAGTAGTAGGTTTAAAATCTACATAACTTTGAGTAAATGTGTGATAGTTGAACATAAAATGTGTTTATAAAATGACTTTGAAAAACTTGTAGGGTAATTACATTTGCAACATGATTCTTATGTATTGCAATTCTGTTTATGTAAAAATGACTTGATTTTGTAAAAATTTGTATAAAAATTTGGATTGAAGGTGATATGCAATGTTGTCGTAAATTCAATCTTTTTTTGTGTGATATTGTAAATAAGTTACTTAGTTTTAAGGATGATTTTGAAAAGAACTTTTTGTAACAAAATATAAAAACAATTGGTGTGTGACTTTAATTAATTTTTTAATACGTCATTTCACTAACTTTTTCAATATTATCTTATGTAAAATTGAGTGATGGTTTAACAGTAGTGAAAGAGATAACTGTGTGTTTATCATATTGGTGAGTGATGACATGTTTTTTATTTTTTATTGACTTACTTATATAGCAGGAACGTAAAATTTCATTATTAATAAGGTTTGTTTAAAATGAAATTGAAACATGAATAATAAACTGAGCAATTTGTATTATCTTTTCCTGTGCGATGGTGTATCGAAAATTTTGGTTGGTAGCTCTGACAGTTTTCTCAGTGTAATGCTGTTGCAACAGTGAAACGAGAAATTAAAGTTTCGCTTAGAGGAAGTTTTCACTTGATTCTTTGTCAAGTTTATATGTTACCTTCTAATTTTAGTAAATATGTTCTGTTTTCTAACATATATTGATAATCGCATTTATGTTAACACATACGGATTTTTTTTTTCTGTGAATGTATCCTATTCATGTTTCAAATTTGGTTAAAATTCTATTTTATAAGATATTTCCATCGATTCTTTTATTTGGTAAAGGTTAGCGCATGAGGGAAGTAAATACTTGTGTTCATAAATATTAGTTCACTATAAATTCGTCTTTACACTGACATCCTTACAACTGTCTTCACCTCGTGTTTCATCATAAATATCGACTTTACTTAGCTTAGAAAGACTAGGTGTATCATCACAATCACTGGTCTTTGTAGCTATTTGTGGTAGGCAATGTCAGAAATCGTTATATTCACCTGTTATTGTATATTTCATAGTCAGATTCTATGTAATTTCTTGTAATTACGTAATTTCCATCTCCTGTGATATTATGTAGTGTAGACACATTTACTTTCTCAGGAGGAAGATTATTTTTTACAGGCCTAGATATGACGACTCAAGTTATTCGTTCATGAGAACTGGCGAAAACAGTATTCACAGTTAAGAATTGTACAAGATGAATTCTTCAAACATTCGCTCCTCTCATGTCTGTGGTCATTGTAGGCGAAACTGTAAATTTTCCCACAGCAATTGCAGTGTAGTTTATTTGGTGATGTCTCCATTCTCATCATTGTAGATTAAATGAATAATCTTTGGTGTGAAGAGAAAGTTTACTTCCGAAAAGATGTTCACCTCACAATGTCAGAATGACAACTAACTTGTTTCTGTATGAATGTACTGTTTTATACATTATCAGGTTTCATTAATGACAATAAAATGTATTCCATTCTAATATTTGTATGTTAGTTGCAGGGGTATGCGTACTAATTCACCATGTGATTAAATCCATGTATGTCAAACAGAATACACCTTTACTTGGTATTAGATTTAAATGAATAAATAATTATTTAATTTCAGGAATGTAGAAGGGAGAGATGGGTTTAGAAGTATTTTGTAGGGAATTTTTTAAGATTTTGTTCACTAAACGATTGATTTGGAGGAGGTTAGTCTGTTGAGCAAACCATTTTGAGCTGTGATTATCTTAATGGTATTCTGTTTTTAAAAATGTGTATGTAATACGAATTCTGTTTCCCCCCTAATTTTTGTCTGATAAATCGTTATGTCGATTCCTAAGTTGTGTAGAATAAAGTTATTTGTCTCGGATATCTCTTTACAATGTAAATAATTTGTTGATAGGTGGAATGCATTATCCTAAAAGATGGCATATACAATTACAAAAAGGCCACCATTTTCCTTTTAATTTTGCTTAAGTGTATTGAAATATTGTGGAAATTGATATATTCCAGCTCCAATGGAAGTCATTTCAACCTTCATTCGTTCTATTTTTTTAATATTACTTTCAAATTTGTTTTCTAGTAAAATCAATTTTAAATAAGTTCGAGTATGTACAAATTTTATGGTAGATAGTGTCTCTAAAAAATCTAAAGCTTTTGAATTGAAATTTTGGTTATAAGTAAATTTTAGTGTCATTACAAGACCACGCATCAAATGCGTATTTTTATCTTCTATACACATATATTTAACAACAGATTGAAAGTTTGAATATGTATGCATGTTTGAAAAACCACGATCTTTCAATGTTTAAAATTTTAGCGAGTGAAAATGTCTCTTGTACGAAAAATATATGTAGTTTACTGAAAATACTTCAATACTTTTGCTGGAAATGGGATAAAGTTTATTGGATTAAAATCATTTCTCGGATTAAGATACAAACTTTGTTGGAAAGTTAAATCTGGGGATTATCTCGGGGATTAAAGAAACACTATTTCAGATATATAGATTTTGATCAGCAGGACTTGTGAAATTTTTATTTTGCTGCAAATAAGACTGGTTAATGCATTCGGAAGAGGCCAAACTTTGCTGCACGAGGGGAGGGAGTTAGTTAGGCATGTAGTTAGTCTTCATCTCGGGAAAATACCAGCACTTTGGTGAGGGTGGTGGTGGTGGGAGGTGGGGTGGGTGTGCTTGGACAGGTGGCATGTTCCTCTGGACAAGGGCCGGTTCAGGAGGTGGTAGGGAGAGTAAGGGTGAAGTCAGAACAGTACTGAAGATGAGGGGTGTTGGTGGTAGGGGTGGTAGGCAGGGTCCTCCTGTTGTGCATGCAAGTAGGCAGTTGTCGCCATCTTGAATCAGATTCAACAATTGAGAATCGAGGACAGACAGGTGACAATACCCAGGACATCACAGAGGAGGGGTAGTAGGGGGCAGGCATCATGGATTAGGGTCGGTTCTGAGCAGTGCAGGGTAGGGGTGGGTGGTTTGGGGTGTGGGGGTGGCAGACAGGGTCATCCCGATGTGCACACAACTAATCAGTTGTCGCCATATTGAGAAATTATCAAAAACATTTGACAATCGTGGGCAGCCCAGGGTCGCACTTGGGCGAAGGGGTGCGAGGGGTGGTTACAAGCAGAAAGTCCTCCCAATTTGAAGCTCTCTAGACATTCGGCGCCATCTTCAGTTACTCATGTATGCTTGAAGAAGGCAAAAGTGCTACTTGTCAGCTTCTTCACAAACACCACACCTCTACACACTTGGCGGACGACAAGGTCACCCTCGGGAGTTAGCTCAAACTACACACGGGCGAGCATCGCACCTATCTTCGTCTCTAGTGACAGCTGCGATTTTCATTTTATAATGTACGGAATTTAATATAAAAGTATTTTATCGGAAAATATAAATTTTCGTGTTTTAACTTTTTTTTTGGATCGATATACTGCATTTGTAATAAGTTGATTTCGTTGTATTTCTTCAAGGAAGATTGTATACTCAAATGGTTCGGTTACATCGTGATTATTTTTTCTCATTAAGTATGTGCGATTTCCGTTTTTAAGTTAATCTTTGTCATTATTAAACCGAGTTATCATCGGCTTCGACACTAACCTCACACTAATCTTCAACGGAAAGTTTTATTGCTTGTTAAAATTGAATTTTTTTTAATACGGCTTCTTGAGATACAAACATTTATTCGCAGTAGTAAACAAGTTCTCTGAATACGTCGTTAAATTATGAGAGTGGATTATTCATTTATTTTCCCCAGTGAAGTAGAATCTAAAGTGAAGCATTTAATGCTCAGGAAGACGTAACTAAATCGTTTGTGGATAATAACTCATGAATAGTAGCTTGGTAGGTTTGTGTTCACAATTTCAGTGAATTTCACAAACATTTAAAAAAAAATTCCCTTCATTTACGACCTTTTACCATAATTTAATCACAGTTGTCTATCGGCCACGCTATACATATCTACTCACAGCTCAGCATAAGTGCTACTCATTCATACTTCGAACGGACTTATTTTAATATTTCAGATATGTAATTGTGTCTGGTTTAAATTGTAAGATATCATTCACTAGGCTGAATCGTGTTACTGTGTTATTTATTCATACTGACTAGCTGGATTTCGTTTAGGAGGAGACCGGGTAGGGTATTAACAAGGGGTTGGTTGTAACAGTGGACGAAGTCCACAGAGTTCCCAACAGATCGCAGCATTCTATACATGAAATGATGTGCCAAGTATTGCATTAGTTTATACAAGAATGCCATCGCTGTATGACACCAGAATACTTTTTCTATGTGGAATTATTTGCTTTTTGTAAAGGTAAGTAAATTATTTCCCTCATTTTACTTACTTTCCTATCACTTGTATAATACAGCATTGAAAATGTTTAAATAAGTGGTATGTAAACGCAAGCGTGCTTTACAAATACCAGGCCCTACCTTTGCTTTATTTTAAATTGTGCTAGTCACACAGGAATTTTTTGGTAATGTGTTGTGGGGTAGGTTGTAACATAGATTTTTCTTTGTTACAACCTGCCCCAATTTAACAATACTATGCCATTATATTGTTTGTTTTTACATACATCTTTATGTGAATATTATCTTAAAACATAATTGTAAATAAAAATATATGAATAAAAAATTATTCATGTTATGCATGTATACGTTTTCAAATAATTTTTTCTTTTTTGCATATGAGAAACCCGAACAGGAAAACTAATCGTGGCAAGACCACTATTGAATCGCTTACACAGGCAGCACATGCTGTTTCATTAGGACAGTCTGTGAGCGCAGCTGCACATCAAAATAGCTTCTGCCATGTTACGCTGACTCGCTTCAGTTCTCGACAAAAAACCTAAGACGACTTTTATTTTCCTTTATACTTTTTTTTCCTATTTTTTGTGGAAGTAAGTACTTCTGAGTTTCAGACACTTATATTGTCATTTTGATGATATAATTGGTCAAAATAGCTAACCTTGTTTTCACATAAGAAACTAAATCAAATTTACATTTTAACCAGGACCCATAGTATATAAGTTTTTTTGACAATAAATCAAATTACTTTTATATAGACCTATCAAAACAAATATTTCAATTTTTTTTATTTCTTTCAGGTAAATAAGAAATGAACTATCAGAAATGGAGACTACTGACTGGGTATTTTCGTAACAGGCATTTATTTACTCCACTGCAAAAGGAAGCTCTATGTCATCTGACATTTGGCTTGACACCTCTCGAAGTTAGGTGCCTTGCTTTCTTATGTGCCAGAAAATTTTAAATCAAGGTGCCCCAGACTTGTGTCGATAAGCAACAAGCTGGTCCTGACTAGTTTTCCGGGTTATTAAAAAGGCATCCAACCCTAGCTATAAGAACGCCCGAAGCTACAAGCCTTTTGAGAGCATCGTCTTTCAACAAGGTTAACATCAGATGTTTCTTCGATAAAATTGAGGAACGTTACAACCGTTACCACTTTGGACTATCTGACATTTACAACACAGATGAAACTGGGGTTATGTCTGCACAAAGACCAGTTAAAAGAGTGGCTTTGAAGGGAGTCAAGCAAGTATGAGCTATCACTACTGCCGATAGGGGGGAGCTTGTTACCCTATGTGCAGCAATAAATACTGCAGGAAATGCAATACTGTCCATGTTTGTATTCCCGCGAGTGTTATATCACAACTATTTTATAAGAGATGGACCACTAGGCTGTGTAGGTGCAGGAAATCGTTCAGGGTGGATGACCGAAGTATAATTTCTCATGTTCATGAAGCAATTCATTCATTCTGTACGTTCTTCAAAAGAGAGTCCCGTCCTTCTCCTACTAGACAACCATCAGTCTCACCTCTCGCCAGATATTCTCCACTACGCAAAGAACAATGGAGTAGTGATATTATAATTTCCACCACATTGCACACATTGGCTACAACCATTAGACCACAGTGTATACGGGCCTCTTGAGAAGCACATAAATACAGCAATGGATGTCTGGATTTATAGTCACCATTCCCAAATGGTTTCTGCTGAGATAGAGTGAGAGCAAACCACTGTCAGAATCATAACAATATGACATTCTAGTGATTGTAAATGTTGCATTTCCAATTGCCACAAGTGCAACAAATATTCAACATGCTTTCAGGAAAGCGGCATATTCCCGTTCAATGTGAAGTCTTCACTGATGCTGACTCTGGGCCGTCCTTTTTCACTGACAGGCCAAATCTTGCAGTGATCATTTGTGCTAATATGTCTTGTTTGTATAATCCAGTAATGAACACGTTAGTTGATGAGTCTTTTGTGCCGATTGCAAAAGCAAATATTTCAGCTGATAGTTCTGTGGTAGATAGCAATCTTAGCAGATTTCCAATGTCACTGAATTCCGACAGATAGAAGAAGGCATGCGAAACTACACATGTTGCCAATTCAAATGAATCTGCGAAAAGTCGTGCATCATCACAGGTAGCACAATCTAAGCCATCTGGTTCTGAAGTCATAACATCAAAATGTAATTTTTCAGTTCTGTCATTTCCTAAATCGGGGAAAATGAAAACAACAAGGAAGAAAACTCGGCATAAGTGTGCCGTGTTAACAAACACCCTTGAGAAGCAAGCTATAGAAAATGAATACAATAAAAAGAAAATTCCCAACAGTAAACCTCCAGCAAAAAAGAAGAAAGTTACTGCAAAATCAGCCTTGAAAATAAAAATAAAAAAGGATTTTGAAATAATTTCATCTGAAGACGAAGAAGATGACGAAACTTGTGTGTGTTTAGTTTGCATAGGACCGTTTTCGAAAAGCAAACCTGGGGAGGAGTGGGTACAATGCCTAGGCTGCAAGCACTGGGCACATTTTTCATGTGTGAATAAGTCAAAGAGGTATGTATGCCATCTGTATGTCAGATGGGATTTCTGACTAAGTTAAAAAAGAACAATTTTCAGGAGCATTTTTTAATATAAATGATTTTATGTTTTATTTGTAATATTTTAAAGCAAAAGTTTCCTCTAATATGTGTATTCAACATTACACTTGTTTACATATCCAATTTTATATTTTTATGTAAAGTAAGACTGTTTTAGAAATAAAATTAATTCCTTTATGTATTGTTACATTCAACCCTAAGTGCTGTTACAACCAACCCTGCCATGGGGATGGCTTTAACATTCTGTCTCAACTTAATTTTAACCAGATCTTTGAAAAATGGATGACTTTAGAAACTTTCTATCTCTGATGAGTCATAAAGAACACCCAAGATTTTCTGTTGATTTGTTTTACCAAAAATCTAAATGTTTCATAATTATTTGAGACAAAAGTTGAAATGTTACAACCACCCCCGGTCTCCCCTACTGAGTTTGTACTTGTCGACATCAGAAGTTATTCACATAGTTAAAATTTATCTTGTGTAAATTTTATTTTTAAGCTCGAGACTTACGTTATGTTGAAGACTCCCGTAAGTCCACTTATTATTTTCGTAGTTGTTTGAAAATTTCCGATTCGATGCATATAATTTATTCATACATAGAAAACTCTGAAATTCCCTAACATTTAATTGAATTCCAAAAACATATTGTTTAACATGTAAATCGCATCTTTCAAAGTCGCCTGTCTACCGTCTATGAGCAATATCCAAACAAAAAACATAACATTTACACTTAGGCCACTCTTAAAAACCATTTCAACACTCTGACATTCTCTGGTGTTAAATATATTCGTAAAAATCGCGTATCTGCCACCAATATCCCTCCAAACACTTAAAAAATTAGAAAAAATTAGCCTTAGCCCACTCTTGCACTACACTCTACACCTATATAAGTCATCGCAATCCACCACTCTGGTCAGTCGCCTCCAGGACACCACACTGTTAACATCGTACAGAACTCCTGCTACCTCCACCCAAAAAGAAAGAAAAATGATACGATTAAAAATTAACTCTTCTAATTAATTTAATTAACCCTTTGAATTAATCAAAATGCGGCATTCTTTGTAATTAGAACCGGCCCGCCCTTGCCACTTATTCCTTGTGGGTTATGCAACGCCCCTGTTACCTTCGAACGACTGATGGAGAAATTTCTGCCCTTAGACTTTTGTCAGCTGTAACTAGACGATGTTACGGTAACAGGAAGAACATTTGAAGAGCACTGACATGCCTAGATTCTGTTTCACAGTCATTACAGCCAACCTGAAATTTGATCCCAAGAAATGCCACCTTTTACAAAAGACCCTGTTGCTAGTGATGATGGTATTGGGACTGTGTTATCTCAGATTCAAGAAGGAAAAGAGCGGCCATTGGAATATTTCAGTAAGGTGCTACACAAGCCCGAGAGGAACTACTGTGTGACACACAGGGAGCTTCTGGCAGTGAAGGTAATTGCACATTTTCATCCATATATTTATGGCAGACACTTCATACTAAGAACTGATCATGCTTCATTAAGCAGGCTACTAAATTTCAAGAATGCCGAACGTCAAATAGCCCGGTGGATACAGCACCTGCAAGAATATGACTTTGAAATACACCTCAGATCTGGACGCCTTCACAGCAATGCAGAGGCACTCTCAGGAGACCATGCGAATCATTATGTTGTCATTGTGAATGCCAGGCGGAGGTTGGTGTATCGTGGAGAGCAACTAGTTTAAACCTTCAAACCGAGCAGTGATGGTTAAGTCTACGCGAAAACGAAATAAAAGACGTAAAAACGAAATGATAAACTGAATGTTGATGTTACCTCGTAAAATGTTATTTTGAAGGACGAAACTCACTTCTAAGAAAGCACACTTTATTGGGTTTATTAGTATATGCATTGTTATTTTATTTGATACACGTTGATTGCTGTTATTTGACACACGCTGTTTGTACGACCCATCAGTCAAAAAATTAATCGCTGAAAAATCGTGAGTAAAAAGGTTGATTAATATGTGGAAAATCCCACTGAATCAATAAGCGAAGGAAAAGTGGCATTTTTTTTTTTGCTCATTCACCAGTTAAATTCACTGATGTGACTGTTGGATCAGTCAGGTAGGTTTACTGTTAACTGATTTAAACAGAGCATTTCTCACTTATTCAGATTTAGAGTTTACGAACTCCTTATTTACATACCTCGGCAATTTCTATCTGAAAACTGGTTGCGTTGCAACCAATTTATGACATCGACCTATCGGGGGTATAAAACGACGTTCGTTACTACAGGAAATATTTCTTCTGATTCGAGACCCGAAGAACGGCAGCGGAAATGGCTTTAGTCGACTGACACATGCATCAAATGCCGAGTCGCGCTGCCTGTATCTACGAGACTACAAGCGGCGAACCTTATCGTTATGGTGATGGGAAGTCTGTATCAATGGTCAATAAAGGCTACTATAGGCTGTTCACGATAAAATAAACACTTTCGGAAGCCCTGCTTAACATCTAATTGTATGCACGTCGTATCTTCTTCTGCCCTATGTAAAAATTAACATTTCCGTAGTCCTCATCACTTTATTCATACGTCGGTCAAGTGAAACTGTGAAATTATTATAAAAGTAAATAATTTACACACACGCTCATTTTTACACTTCGACGAATAAAAAAAAAAAAACACAGAAGTGATCAAAATAATTTAAGTTATTACAAATGATTACCCGGCACTTTTTATTATACGTTAAAATATAGAACTACTTTCCATCCTTCGTTACCATTTTTATTGGTCGAATGTCACTCAGTAAACATGTTAAAATATGTCCTACATGCAGAAGAAGTGACTTTTTTTCTAAGGTTCATTTCTAAAGCGCTCACTTTATCGTGAACAGCCTTTATCGTAGTATTCCACATGCCCAGGAGTATTTTTTAAAGTACCTACGTATGGAAACCGTTTACATCAGTCTTCGAGGGCCATTAAATAATATGACCTATTTATAGTAGGCGTGACATTTTGTAAGTACTATTCAGTCCTAGTCTGTGGTGTTTTCTTGTCGTAGGTTAACGACACGTTTAGGTAATTGTTCTGTCGACAAACCCGTTCTTCAACAATGGTGCAACGCAGATCAATCGGGGAATTGTTCACATAACGTCTTATATGTGCCATCTGGCCGTCATAACTAGTTCTTGATAGTGTGTATCGCAATTATTGGCCAGTTAAGACCCAAATAATAGTCTCCTACACTTTTTAACATTTGTAGATATTCACTGTATTTATTATTTTCTGACTTTTGATCGAAGATAGTAAAAATGTGTTATCAAATATCTTACGTCAGAAGACAGAGAATAATATATCAGTGGATATCTACCGATGTTAAAAGGTGGCGATGACTATTATTTACGTTTTAACAGGCCAATAATTGCGATTCACACTCTGAAAAACTAGTTGTGAGTGCAAGACGGTAAATTTAAGACGTTTGTGAACAATTCCCTTGAGAGCACAAGATACATACCTACCTGCTATAAATGTTAACTGTATTACACAATAATAAGGAAGCTAGAGTAGAAAAATTTAGCTAACTGCAATTAGTAACAATGGCATTTACCTTGTGAGCAAATATTTTAGCAGAGTCATGTATTCCTGCCGAGATATTTTTTACCCCGTAAGATTTTGGCATGACACTGCCGTGACAGAAGTTTTGCAAAATACATGCACCGATCCAACTAAATATTAGTTCGCTGAGTTGTCAAAAACTGCTAGCCAGGATTTTCCTATCTCAGATTTCCAGCGTTGTATAAAAAAAAACCCGTGAGTTAACGTATTTTGCATTAATTCGCGTATCGCGCCCGCCTCTCGCTTGTAGTACCTACGTTGCAGATGTTTGAAATACACGTCCTTCCACGAAACTATTATACGTTCGTCTAATATGTTGATCTACGGAAAGAAGACACATTTTAGGGTAAGTGAAGAGAGCTGGTTTTAACATTCATTGAAGCCTTTGACAACCGAAACACATACTTATGACGAGCTATCTTGTGTAACGTTGCGCACATTACAAACACCGTTTCAGAGAATTCCATTCCAGTTTAGCTGAAAACGGCTTTTTCAAAACACTGTACCTCGAAAGATACTCGTCAGATAAGCACAAAACTCCTCAAGGGTCCTACGCCCAAACTTGCTACAGACTTTCCGCTAATGCAATGGTAAGTAGGGTGACAGATTGAAGAGCCGCCGTTGTATGTAGCGCGACGTGAACACTGCAAGGCAGTTCAGAGCCTTGCAGTTATCCCCGGTTATGCAGCATTGATCTGCCGACTTGATCCTGATTCAGCACAACTGGCTGTTCCACTATTGTGTTCGGCGCGCCGAACTAACATCAGTTTGAACCTTGCCTTGAACCGTGCATTTTGGCGGTTCAGGAGGATGATCTCGGATCAAGTAATTACGAGCGCTTTATTTCTAAATGTCAAAGTTATATTGGAAAACCGTTTTGTTTTATAAAACACATGCTTAAAATACAATGCATTAATTTAATTAAAGATGGTATTAATGTTTTGTAAAGCACGAGCTGAATCTCACGTAGAAATTTTGCTCACGAAAGAGCAGCCATAGCCGGTACGTGTTACTTTAAAATTAGCGCTAGGTAAGAATAATTGCTTTTCGGAAATTCAAAACAACATTATAAACACTTAAATATTATTCAGTACAGTTCGTACAACAATTATTCTATTTAAATCCGGTAAAACATCGCACCACCTAGTTCTATGTACACTGCCTTCTTCAATAACATTGGTATTAAAAATAACTGTGAAAGTGTGTACAAAGTATTTCCAATCAAACAAAACAACTGAAACGGAAATTTTGCAGTGCATTCAACTCAATTTATATGATATAGTAAAAAAATCCTAGTCTTAAGTTATAATGTTCACAAAAACCTATTGTCTCCTGACTTCAGAATAAACAGTTGCATCACGACGTCACGAAATGAGAGCCAATCACAAACAGTGTTTCATCTCAATCGTAGTACCGAACCGAGATAAGGAGATCTGCGATCGGAACTCAGCCGTTCGCGTTGGTGCAACACTCATACATTGGAACTCGGATCAAACTGAAGATCGTGTTTGAACCAATATCTCAGGATCTTGGTTTAGAGCTGTTAATGGCGCAACCGGGCATTAGTGGCGATGTCACACTTGATCCACGTAGCAGTGTAGTCTTTATCGCTAGCGGTGGCGAGCTTCTCGACCTCATACACGGGAAATAGCTGCTGGTATATAGGAAACAGCTGCTAGTCTAGGATAGGAAAACGCACCGGACGTAGGTTCAGTGCCTGCAACATATGAGAAATGAGACTGTGGGCTCATGCGTGTTATTATTGCCTGTAGTGCTGTGCTTGCACGGCGAGGCGGGGTGGCTGGTTGATGACAGTGGGCCCGTGGTTCGGAACCCTGTTGTGAGCTACTACACTCAAAATATTTTACAAAAAATTGCAAAATAGTTGCCATAGCAGTTTTTAGCACCATTACATGTTAATGCTTGTAAATTTCAAAGCTGTTAGTATTACCGACAGAATTTTTCTGCAGTTCTACAAATGATGTTTTTGCACAAGTACAAATTAAACAAAAATGTTTTGTAAAGTATTAGCATTTTTTACAAGAAATTGTATGTTTCATTTACAATTTTTTTTCTGTGGGGTGCCATTATCAGGCCCACAAGAGGGTTGAGTTGGGGGGGGGGGGGGGTTAAGGGGTGCAATACTTAGGGGTCCGGGTCGGGCCCGACTCGTAAATGTTTATTTATAAAACGAAGTACAGTATTACGTAAAAATATAATTTCAACACTCAAAACTTACCAACTTTTTAGCATGGATGACGATTTATGTTGTAAATGGTCGATTTTTGGGTGGTGACGGAGGAGGTAGGGGGGCAGAGCATGCATTGCTCAGGGGTCCGGAATGTCTCTTGGTGGGCCTGACCACAACATGTGTGTGTCGGACACAGAAGACTGCTAGCTGTTGTAATCTCGACAGATTGCTAAGACCGGTGACTATACGCTAGAACAGCAAACGTCAAATTGGCAATCGCCGAGTGTAAACCCGTTCGCGAGATTGACTGTCAAGTTGTCACGTGTTCTGCCATTTCTGACTACGAGACCACAACTGTATGTCAGCTTGCAACAACTGCGCTACTTTAACAAGATACTCTCCCTTCTCGCGTCATATTCTCGGATTCATAGTAATTACCCACAATGTACAATTATATAACATTTTCATTTGTGAGTTGGTTAATACTTTTGTGCGTACTTTTGATCGCCTGTTATCTGATTGTTGTAAAATGCCGAGAGTATACTTACATTTTAATAATAAGTTCTCAACTGTTTACAGCAAGCAGGTAAGAGACAATCAAAAACACTCACAAAAATATTAAACAACTAGTAAAATGTAAATTTTACATAGGTAATCGTACACTGCCAGTAATTACTACGAACCTGGACACGAAAACGAAGAATTCCTGCAGAAGGAGTTAAGCCGCTCATTAACCTGTATTTGCCTGGAAAACGATAGTAATTCCGCTGCTGAATGTGTTTACGTGTCTGCTTCACAACTGATTTCCAAAGCGCAATTTTGGAGAGCGGAAACATGGTTGAAATGGTTCTTTTTAAGATTTTACTCAGGTACAAACTATTCTGACGGAGAAAATAGGGCCGTAGAGTGTGTGGGTTTTTTATTACTGCGATGCCGTAAAATGATAAAGTCAGCGCAGTGTAAGTCTCAAGGTCAGGCGGCTTGAAAAGAAAGCACGCAGCACATTGGCGGTGATAAGACATCCACTACACGTGGCAGTTCCAGTAAGACGAGTGAGTGGGGATATTTGTTCTACTAACATTACATTATCGAGTTTCCCGGTCGAGGGGAGGCGTGCAGAGTCGTAGTTCCTCAAACGCGCATTCGTACTAACGACAAACCGACGAGAATTGTAACGTTTCCATTTTACCGCGCAACATTTCCTCGCTCCTGCTAGTACAGGGCCCACGTATCGTCACGTCTGGCGCAGCTGTCCACGTGAACCTTTACTACTGACAGCAGTGTGTGTGCCGCCCGGACACCTTGTGCTCGACCTTGAATCTGCCGCGTCGATAAGAACTGTCGAGCTGTATGTGGTAGGGGGGGAGGGGAGGTGCAAGTATGAACAGCCAGTAAGGAACTCTACGCAGCCGTCGGAACAAAGAGCTAAAACGGCGGCGCGTGCAGACGTCAGGCAATGTGCGTGTGTTCCTCGCGGCACAAACACAAGTGGGTGCGCCACCGACACGAGAGTGGACAAGATGGCGCGCCGAGTACGAGGCAGCGCGCTTGCCTTCCAACATGGCCTGGTTCGGTGGCACCACAGCCGCGGCCTCGAGAGGACCGCCGTATCGATTGTCGAGAGGAGCGTGCGATACGATACTCACCATGTTGCAGGACGTAGTCGTAGCGAGAGTCAGTCAGCACATCTAGCTGCGGGCAGTTTTGTAGAAGCTAGCGCAAACCATCAACACTACACTCACAGCGACCGTCTCAGAACTGCTGGCTGAGGGAACGACAAGCCACATGACCCCCTCCTTCCCCTACTCTTCCTATCTGTCAGCGCAGTTGCACAACGACGTGCGCGCGCATCTCTAGTAGAGGGGAGGAGGCGCGCTGGGCGTGGTCGCTGACCGCGCCGGCCAATCCCCGCCTTAGGACGGCACAATGCCCTCCCTCCCACACACCCCTCTAAACTTTGCGGAGGGGAGGGGGACAGCTTGCTCTCTTGCCCGCGGCGCAACTTTACAATTACTTCACCTATACTATCTCACGTGATACACACAGCTCAGCAGCACCTCGCTAGCTGCAGCGGTGACGTCATACACCTACCTCACTTCTCTTCCACAGAGGGAAAATGGTGTAGAGCGCTCACGTCAGTTCCTCCGTTACCTCTCTCCGCGTTTCAACGGCCAATAACACATCACAAACAAACGTGGATCAAATTTGACATTAGGACAGTGTTTGTATTCGCGGGTGTTTTTGCATACTTGTACCTACACTTCCTGTAAGGCAGTTGTTCATGTAGGCCTAAATGCAGTATATTTTACTTTCTCAAAGTATTTTATTCATACAGAAAGGTCAAGCTGGCTTCACAACAGTCTGTCGCACCTGCCAGTCGTGCGTCTGACAACAATTCGTCGTCCCTCAATGTTGTACGGCAAAATTTCAGTCCGACAACTCAAGCGTTGCGATCATTCTTTAGTTGTAGGTGGGTAGGCCTATGCTTTGGTTGGAAATACATTTTCAAGAGACATTTTGGAAAAATAATTTTTTCACGTATAATAAGAATAAAGCCTAATTATACTAAAATTGATTTACAAGTGCGTACGTATTCCCGTCTAAGGGATGTCGTCAGATGGCGGTGTTTCACCCGCCTGTTAATCAGAAGTTTAAGTTTGGTACATATTTGACGAATGGACGAATAGAAACAAGTAGTCCCGTCATTGGTTTGAAATCGCGTGACTGACGGATGCGACAAATATTGTAACTTCATCGTACGACTGTTGTAAACGCAAATGTAAACAATCGCATTCCTTACTGTAGACCACGTGACTGACAGTAGTTGTACTTGTCTTGAGCGAATCATTGTTGGGTAGATAGTCCACATGCGCTAGCAAGATCGGTCTACCCGCCGGTTTTCCCCGCCGTCTTAGTCCTTTTGCTATCGTAGGTAAACCGGCAACAGAAAAGAACAGCAAATCAGCTGTTGTTTTGTACTTACGTCACGAACGTCAAAATAGGCTACACGCAAATGTTTATTTCCCAACCAGCTGATCGCAAAACTAATGTTTAGCTGTCATTTTGGACGTTTAACTGCATGAGTGTGGTATTGATCAACGGCTATTTCCGAATACACATTTTTTTTAGCGCGGCTGTGATTAGACCTGTTGGATTTTACCACAACAAAATAGGCTTTCCCACTAATACCAAGCTGAAGACAAGTTAATGTCATATCAATTATCCTTTTGTTTTTTAGTAGGGGTTCACTTGGTTTCAAGAATTAACGTCATATCGATATTTCGATTTACAATTAAAATGTCTTTGTAACACTTCTCATTGCGTTGCCAAACAACCTTGACAAATAGGTCTGCTGGAAATGGTGCAAGGTTAAAAAAAATGACAAATAAACAAATTTCGCGCCTTATTTTGTCTGCTCTGATGTCACTTCTTTATTCTCTCTCAGAAGCTAGAGTAATAAGAGCACGCTGTCTGATATATATATATATATATATATATATATATATATATATATATATATATATATATATATATATATATATATATATGACGGCTCTCAACAACAGGATGTTGAGAGCAGATGATGTTGAAGGGAAGCGAAATGGAGCAGCGCTGGGATTATAAGGGCGGGGGAAACAGGAGATCCCTGAGAAAACCCGACGACCAGAGGCATGGGCCGACACGATTCCCCCGTGCCAGCCAGGCGGAGTTCTTTCTAAAACAACGGTGTTGATGTGCAAGAGTTACAAATAAATCATTTAGGCCTATATTCCCGCCGTCGTGAGTAGGTATAGGGCGCTATACAGTGCATCGCCGTTGTGTGCAAGGTATAGGGTACTATACGGTGCATCGCCGCTGTGTGCAGGTATAGGGCGCTATACGGTGCATCGCCATTGTGTGCAAGGTTCTTGAAGCGCAACGTGCAATCATACTGCGTCAACCTACGGCACTTCCAGATGTCAGTCAATCATTTTACTGGCGAAATTCCCGTCTCAAAGTTCAATAAAGGCTCCTATCCTAATTCCGCACTTTAAGATACATCACGCTGAAACATAAACAATTTTTAATGATGCTGGAAGACTCCAAATTATAGGCATATGCGTGAAACCTTGGGAGTATGTGTACCATCCCTTCTGCGTCTGCGCATGGTATATTCCTTTGCCGTGGTAAACATGTTAAGGACATATTTCATAGTTTCTTAAAATGCTTGTATTCCAAACGTTCTGCAGCAACTCAGTTCAAGCCCCCAGGTAGCCAACCGCCTTAAGGCTGTTCAAAAACACCAAAAGAGTGTGTCCTTAATTTTAAAGGCATTTTATGGTTTCGTTTCACAGTATCACTGATAGCTTAGTAAAAACACCAAACCGTTGAAAACATAACATTCATCAGGTTTGTTAAAGTAGGCGTATACAGTAGGTGCAGAGAATTTCCACGTAGTGGGCTTGAGAAATACCTAGTCGTGTAGGCAGGCCTACCCACGAGACTCTTAAACGTTTGTCCAAATGTTCCGATCTACGAGAAGAACACGCACTTCAGACGTGTGTTGTTGAGAGTTTTCAAAATATCACGCACGTTAGAAACACCATTTCAGAGTACTTGCCCCCAAATGGCTAGAAATGGCTTTCCATAGCGCTGTATCTCAAAATATGCGCGTCACATAACTTACATAGGCCTACAAAACTACTCGAGGGCTCTGCATAGAACATTCCTACACCTTTTTTCCACCAATAAAATTACTACCTATAGTCGCCGCTGAAAGTCCCTTAGGTACACGCATTATTGAGTAAAGATATCTATACCTAGAGTGGACTTCCCCAGGTTAAATGTTCTGACCACTCCAGCTGTAGTTCGAGGGATGAACACCACATCGCGCTAGTCCATCTTCGTGGCGTGTGCGTGGAGAATGTTGGCGGCGTTGCCACATTGTCATCTACTCTCTCTCTCTCTCTCTAACTCATACTCCATCTCTATCACCCCCAGTCCCAACGCCGCAGCAGTAGAACGTGTTCTGATTGTCTGTTATACTCACACGCTGAGACAGACAAGATGGCAGACACCCGAGTTCCTTTCTCGCGTCGTATATATCCGTTTACGAAAAGATTACAAGTGCGTTAAAACATACGAATGAACAAAATGAAACATAATGCACGCATAAATTACGGGAAACATTGCATATTACTCATACGGTCATAATAAGAGAATAAATACCACTTTATAAAATACGCAATAACTGTGGCTTTTTTTTTGTAGCGTATATAATAACGTGTTATGCGTGTGTATTGTAAGTGACTTGTGTAGATCCTGCCCTCATAGCTCAGGGGTAGGGTGGCAGACTTGTAATCGGAGGGTCGCGGGTTCGCGCCCCGGTGCCTCCGACGTGGCGGATGCTCAGCCCGATTGTCGCACTGGGAATTCGTCAACAAGTCGGTCTCACTAGAGCTTCGTCAACGTCAAAAATGTCACAACAACGTCAAATGAGAATTAAAAAAAAAAGAAAAAAAATTAGTTAGTGCGTAGGTCAGTGCCACGCAATTGTAAGTTTTAGCGTTGGAATCTCCGACGGGTATCGGGTTTTTTTATGTGACACATTATGGCTGTTAATAACTTAGTTTATTGTTATAAAATGTTTATTTCCAGAATACCTTTGTCTAAAAGTAATAATACGCAAGTACCAGCACAGTACAGTCTACGAGCAGTGTTTTTTTGCTAATCACATCGATTGGTTTCTAAAGTAGATAATTTGATGTGTAGAGCGTATGTAATGTTCAAAGGCACACATGATAGCCTTAAGTTTAATATTGTAATAGTTCTGTCTTCTTTTGGCCGTATAACCGTAAAAGAGTTTTTAGTTACGGAGAGTACAAGATTGATTATTATACTCATTAAAGATACACATTTAAAAACAGGGGTGTAGCCGGGATGGAGGGTGATATATTGGGTCATATCCCCCCCCCCATAATCGAAATTTAAATAAAATCTTAAAAAATTACAAGTATTATTATATGTTAATTCAGGGAATATTTGATCTGCCTTTAACATGAAGAATGTTTATAGCATTGTGTGGTTCCATATCTGTACATGAAACCATCGATTACAATAAATTTATAATAATCCAGGTTTTGTATTTTGTTAAAAAATAGACATAGGAAATCTATCTCCCCCCCCCCCTTCCCCGCCTAGAGTACATTCCTAGTTACGCGCTTGTTTAAATAATATGCCATATACCAATGTTTTAATGAGTGGCATAAATGTCCGTTGTACATACATGTAAATACAGTACCTTGTTTTCCATACATAAGCAGTAGTGCCATTACTCATATCATTTTCCATACATTAATAGTACTTACTCGTACGTTAAAATCTAAACCAATGAAGTCTTCAGGGGAAAAAATAAATAATCGTCGTACCTTTTGGATGCACCACAAAGTACCTACATATAACATTTGTTTGCATTTGTACCCTCGTACCCTGTGAGTTGTTTTGCCTGCCATTTACAAGTTTCTATTAGCACTTTAGATAACGTATGAGTATGAACAGATGCGTTCTTTCTTACCTTCTGCTTCAGAAATTTTATGTCTTCTGCTGTGCCCATGAGTATAACATAAAGTAGTAGAAATTGGGCAGCGTGTAAGTACTGCTTAAACGACCCACGCCTCTCGTGCATAATTTAGGCATAGAAACTTCTTAAGTCATTTTTAAATATCGGAAGAAAAGCAGTTTTGCAAATATTATACACTACATACATCTAGTATAATACTAACATATTACAATTAACATTGATAAGTGGTAAGAGAATGCTAGTAAAAAGGAAAAAAATACCCACGATAAACGAATCGAATCTACACTTGCTGTATGAATTAACACTCCTTGTTAAGATGATCGTACATGTTATAAAACATATTTCATTAGTACAGCATAATCGTGCAAACAAAATGAATGGTCGTTAACGAGAAAAGTAGGCTATTTATTCATTCAACAAAACATGGGGCACACAGAACATAACTACTTTAGGAAAAGTAAATTATAATTATGTAAATATGCCACAAAGTTAACACGTAAGAATGCCCTATTGTCACAAATCATTCCAATGTGTACATAGTGTTCGTAAATAGTTGTCATTATCCATTTGTAGGCTAGGAGAGGACAAACATTCCAGAATACACGAAACATTTTTGACACAGTCACGATATTTAGTAATATTTCTGTTATTCTTGGTAACAACTGTACACTATGAACAGAGAAATGTATTGATTCGACTGCGTTTACATACCCCTGTACACCGTAATGCTGCGTAAGCTGCGACGTCTGAAGAAAAGCTGGATTTACTATAGAAATATTTAAGCATTAAATTATGTGTTAAGAAGTGCAGAAGAAGCGAGTGTGTGTTCTCTTATGTTTTGGTTCCCAGTGGAACCTTATCAGGTAGCGTGCGTTGGTAGGATTTCTTTAAGCATTGAAATAAATAGTAGTATTTTATATATCTAGAAAAAAATTTGAGGCTACGACCAATCAGTAGAGAGCAGTCGGTGTTGGCGGGAAACTGTTATTTACAGCAATGTAAGTATAAAACAATATGACAAAGGCGTGTGTGTGCACATGTTGACGTTTATATTTGTTCACAAATAATAAACTTCTCTAATAGCAAATGTCGGATTTGAAGTATGATCTGCTTCAGTATGGTTGTTTCTTACGAGGTGTTGTTAGGAACAAAAGTAAACATGACAGGCTTGCTGCTTGTTTAAATTCACTGGAGTTAAGAACTAAAACATTAATGGAAAACTGCAAATACAGAAGACGTGTTTCTGTATTACAGGGAAGCACCTAATGCATAATTCTAAATGCAATAGGTTTTGTATTGTAAACGTAGGCCGTGTCCGAAATGGCAGATTGTGTTGACAAAATTATCATGTGACCCGATATTTTATACAAACACTGTGACATATGTGGTAAATTGATATTTCGTATCTTGTATATAACGGATGTTAGCAAAAATACAAAATGACCAAATCAGCGCCATGTTGGTTTTGACATTCAAAACACATGCGTGAATGTGTACTTAAAACGTTTTTTCAAAACAAATAACTGTTCATACAACACACTAGACATGTTTTAAAGTAGCAAGTAAGTGTCTTGCTTTGTTTATATATTTCGCAATACATGCTTTATTTTAAGTCTTTATTGGATATTATATTGCTCTCTTGTTTTGCGACGCATTGATCGGGACAAAGCTATTCAGTTGGAGGAGACATCCTCAACATTGCCAGGGCCACCAGTCACACCAATGTGTTGGTCTGTGAGGCACTGCAACATCATGAAAAGCCTTTCTTACAAAGGAAGGTGCAGACAGCTAACGCTGTCCTGCAGCACTGTGCAAGGTCTGACAGACTGAGCCATGTTGGTGTGATTGGTTTAGAGGAAATAACCAGGGCTGACCATGCGTGACTTGTTCTGCATCTGAATCGTGCTGGTAAGGGGAAACTTGCTGACCTCATTGTTAGTAGGATTCTTACAGACCATAATTCTATTTAAAAAATCCAGGTCATTATTGGATAAAACGGAAACTTTTTAGGCTAAAGAAACCCATGCCCATAAGGCCTAATTCATGTAACAAAGAAGTCTTACTATCACACACAATACCAGAAATATTCAATAATTGTGCAAATATTAAAAAACCTATGATAATGAATGAAAATAATTTGTATTTATTCCACCATAATATAAGAGGTTTAATAAGCAAAATTGATGAGCTTTCTGTGTGCTTGGACAAATTATCCGCAGAACGCAATTTGGATGTACATATTACGTCTAACAGAAACACATTTAACTGAATCCTCTGCTAAGCAAATTAAAATTCCTGGTTATTCCCTCAGTTCCACTTATTGAAGAAATAGCATGACTAAAGGTGGTACCTGTATTTTCATCAAAAATAATTTAATGTATAAAAATGACACACATTTATTATGCGAAGACCAAGAGTTTGAGTGCAGTTATATGGAAGTAATAACTGACAAATTAAAAAAGTGGGGGTCCTCACTATATATAGAGCCACTTCTACCAACATGAGTAACTTCTTAAAATTCCTTGAAGCAAATCTTAAAGCCATTTACAGAGCCAATCTAGAAATTATTCTCTGTGGAGACTTTAACATTGATTATTTAAAAGAAAGCAACCAAAGAACTGAACTCGATAATATACCCAGTACCTTCAACCTAAAATCTGTAGCAAACTTTGCTAACAGAATAGAAGGAACCGGTCAGGCAGCAATTGATAATATTTTCATTGATAGTAACACAGTTGCAGGGTGCCACTGTCTCCCAATAATAAATGGTTTACAGATCATGATGCACAAATATTAGTTATGTCGTCCATAAAAATGCCCTCCAAAAGCATTTCTTAAGAAAAAACGAAATTTTTCGCTGGAAAATGTCTTATAATTCAAAAGTGAGCTCAGCAGGGAGCAATGGTCAACACTGTATACTTGTACCGAAGCAAATGAAAAATCTAACTCTTTTCTTAACCAAGTTCTCCATTGTTTTGAAAAATGTTTCCCATCCCGACTGACCCACTGTAATACAAGCTAAAGAAAAATTTATGGCTCACCAAAGGAATAAAAATCTCTTGCGAAAACAAAAGAAAACTATACAAGGCCGCCAGAACCAGCAGCAACTCTGACACAATGAATCACTACAGGAAATACTGCAAAATTTCGAGTAAGGTCATAAAATATGCAAAAAAGGATTTTTCCTGTAACCTCGTTAAGAATTCTCGAAACAAAATAAAAACTACATGGAATATTGTAAAAAACACAACAGGAAAAACAACAGAGGAATGTCTAGTTGTAAACCTAAACGTAAATGACTACGTATCCTCAGACCCTAAATTAGTCGCAGATACATTTAATTCATAGTACTGAAATTTCGTAGAAAATATAATTAAAAAACATTAAACAAGAAATAAACCATATTCCTACAATACATGGTACAGAATACCCTGCTATATCTTTTACAAACACAACTCCAAAAGAAGAGGAGAAAACAATCAATTCTCTGCAACCAAAATTATTTAGTGGCTATAATGGCATTAGCTGTAGGTTATTAAATCAATGAGCTTTTGAATTCAGTGTTCCATTAAACCATATTTGTAATGATATCTTAAATACAAGATTGTTTCCAGACAGACTCAAATAGGCTATATGGTAACACCATTGTTCAAGGAAGGAGACAAGACCGAAGTAAACAATTATAGACTCATCTCATTTCTTACAGCCTTTTCAAAAGCAATTGAAAAACTAATTTACAGAAGATTGCTACAACATTTTGAGAATCACGAAATCTTATCAAATTTCCAGTTTGGCTTTAGGAAAAACACATCAACAAATGATGCAATTTTCAAACTAACAAATAGCATCCTTAATGCACTTGATAAAAAGATGCCATCTAATGGAATATTTTGTGACCTCACTAAAGCATTTGACTGTGTAAATCACAAAATACTTATAGAAACATTCAAGTTTTATAGAGTCTCATGTACACCAAATAAACTAATAAGCTCATACCTTTCACACAGACAACAAGTGCGGATCACAGGAAAAACTACTTCATTCTACTCTGAACCAGGAAAAATCAAGCATGGGGTCCCACAAGGATCAATATTAGGCCCCCTACTCTTTCTAGTTTATATAAATGACCTTCCATGTGTCTTTACCCCAGATACTACTCCAATTTTATTTACTGTGGTTAACTTTAGAATACTGTATTATTGAATAAATGAAACTTTACCTTAATATTTTCTATAACTCGTTGTATTTATTTATTTTTAAATACGAATTAACAACAGCGAGAGCAGCGACATGTTGGCAATGGCCGGTAAGAAATAGTTCACAGTTAAATATTATTTTAATCTAGTTTATTTAGAATACTATTTTGGAATAAAACGGTGCCTATTGAAATGTTTAAATATTTAGGTAGCCCCGATGGCAACATAACTAATTTTTACAGTTTAACATAACAGCGAAAATATCATGAGTAGACCATAATCGTACGGAGTTGTTCTACCGAGCGAGAAAGCAAGTGTCTGTTAGGCGAGGCTTGTCGATATCTCTCTTTTTTTGTCTCTCTCACACTCGGAAAGTTTCGCTTCGCTATAAAGCTAACCATTGTACATGTTTTTAATTGTAGCATATTTCATATTTATTAAAGCAAAATATTGATTTTTGAATTTGTAAATTACAACTGAAAAGAGATTTTAATGTTTAAATACTTATTTTAATATATTTAGATATGATGGTGGGGCAGAAACAAAGTGAAGTTGGTAGACGTGATGAGCCATGACATGGCATGTTTCTTTTTTACCAAACGAAGCGTAAATTATACTCACTCCGAAAAAATACTTTAAATTACCACATTACGTTTGTAGACCTCGTGTTTTTCAAACCTACATTGATTGTTTTGAATGGAAAAAAATTAGGCAATTTAGTGCCCACGACAACTTAAAAAAAACTGAGAATATCAGACAAATGATCACCACATTTAATATCAAACTTAGATTTAATATTGTTATTCAATTTTTCACATTGTCTGTTGTTATTAAATATTTATTTGTTGAAAATGGTCCAATTAAATCTATAGCTTCTTTTAATGATTCAATATTGTGTTGGCCTCTGGGAATATTTATAATGGTATTTTTATCAGCAACAGGACTCATTATTTCAATTGTAGGTATAGTATTATTCTCTACATTTGGAGTTAAAAATTTTGCATGAATACTAATTAATGCTATCAAATTATCTATATGAATTATATCATAGTGAAGTTTCATCTTTAGAATAGAACTATTTTTTGTTTACTTGAAAACCTTATTACTATCCATTTATTACAAAAATTATTGTAAATAAATGATAAAAGTTGACTGGGGTGTTGGTGTTTTAATTTGTGAGGAACCTTTCTAGAATAAAAAAGATGGTGAGTTATTGCCCGTTAATATTCCTGGGATGATCGTTCGGCCCATAATAAATTTTATTTATTAGACATGATGGCTAAATTTTAATAAACTCTATGTTTGCTCTAACAGCTTGAATCAACCAAAATATATTCAATTACAAGATGATTTTAAAGTGATATACAAAAAAATCTATATATATAGCGATTTTGTCGGAGAAGACATGAGTCTTGAGAAATTAATAAAGATATGTGTCAAGCGCTGGGACAAAATTATGGTTATTAAATTTTAGATTTAAGTAGAAAAATGGAAGGTGGAAATGTCGAAATCAAATAAAAATTTTTTAACTCTCTCTTATGAATTCAATATTTGTGTAGTTGCGCAGCTGCAACTAGGAATAACTTTTACATATTAGCTTATCTTCTTCATTTACTGAACTGTAGTGCACTCTTGTAGTGACAGAAAAATGCTTATGTGCTCTGTCGACCACAACTAAACTTCAGCATTCTCTCATAGTGACAGAAAAACTTATCAACACTCTTGTTTATAACTGAACTGCGGCACACTCGGGCCTCAGTTGTGCAAGCTTTCCTCATCGAGCTCACAGTCAGCTCTGTCCGCAACAGGAAATGTTATCTACTGTGCTGATATCTCGGCCACACTGCTCTCGACAAGTGCTACCATGAGACATAATAAAATTTTCACCTCACAGAGAACACACTATGAATCACCACTGCAAGAGTAAATAAAATTATTTCCTCATCAAGCATCTAATACTCTCATTATTAATCTTGTAGATCACCACACCAGCATTTTTATCAGCTCCTCGCTCACCAGCCACTTTGGCTCAGTGGATGGGTGTGTGTCTTGTAACTCGATATTCGGGGTTCGATCCCCGGTTGAGAGGATAATTTAATAAATGTGAAGGTGCCACACTATTAAATTATAAAAAAACATTCAAAATTTTAGCCAAAACCATTTCATTGCTCTTGCCCATATACTCAGTATATGTGTACTGATGCAAAAAAAATGATACTGCTGAAGCCTCAGTAAAAAATGCTCTCCATACTACACTGTAGTGTATCAAATCTATAAGATGGGTTGTTCTCATATGTCGAAGGTAAGACAACATATGAGAAGTGAGTACCATAAGAAATAATAATAGTAAAAAAAACTTCTCACTTTACCACTAAAATATAAAATTAAAAAATGGCAGGCGGGAGGTGAAGTGAGGGGTTTCTCCAATTGTAGTTTAGTTGGTGCTAATATCATGGCCGGAAAAATTAACAAGTCACTTGTGTCGGCATTAATTTGCTTGCAAACTTGGGAGGTCCCTGGTGTGGCATTAGCTTGCTCGTAAACCATTTGTCATTGTTTAAAAAAGGTGCATGTGTTAATATGCACATATTTTTTATAGATAAGTAGATGACTATTGCAGATCTTGGCACAACTCAGTAATTTAACTAAAATTCAACCAATTTCAAATTAAATTCAAACAAATTTCTAATTCCCCATCAAAATTTTCAAAGCACAACTCAAAATCAATTATATTTAGAGTCAAAATAAAATTTTTTTTTCAACATGTGTTCACTCTATGTGTTTGGGTTTTAAAGACTTATTTTCAAGCTAAATCATCATATTTTTGATGAAATTCCAAGAATTTTTATACTTTTCTAGGTGATATTATTTTTGACTAATTGATTTGACTTTCAAAATAAATGTAAATAATTACACCTTTGAAGTAAATTTAGCCTGATTCACCCATAAAATGGACCATTGATCAAAGAGTGAACAAAGTATATTTAAAAAAAGAGGGTGTGTAATTGAGAATGAAGATTTGGGTCAAATTATCTTGATTTTGGGGGTGAAATTGAATAGTTGAATCATGTTTGAAGAAGGGATTGAAAAAGTGATGCTTGAAAGTGAGAAATTTGCATGAATCTTGGTTAAATTACTGTGCTGTACCAAGATCCTCAATATACCTCTACTCATGGTGTGCTGGCCTGTGATGGTCTCACTATATCGGAAAAGGCAGAGTTTTGCTCGCTGGACGTTAGTTATATCATGTCCTCTAATGTGTCGTTTTTCAGGCCTGCAATTTTATATGCCAGAGAAGGGAGTAATGATCGCCATACAATGTTTTTGAAATCGTTATCTGTAATGCTTGGATTTTACTTCCGACCATAGTACATCAAGGTTTCGATATGTTTTTGGGTGATCTCTTTCAATTTTTGTTTAGTTGTGTAGAGTAACTGTTTGAAGTATTCCTCATCTGCTGGTTTGAAAAGGCAGTTTTCAATTTTTATGTGAAATCCCTTGCCATGTGATGTTACTGCCTTGTGAGTGGAGGTAGTTGTCGAGTGTATACTTTGCAGACCATTTTAAATAGTACTTTACCTTTCTGCATTTTTCCTCGTCCGTCCAATTGTTGTTGTCTGTTGCTTGGTTAAACTACTCTAAAAAGTCAATTTATTTTTCTGTTTTGTTCGCATTAAAATAGAGAATATGTAATGGCTCTTGGGCACATATTCATGGTGGGGAGTTTGTCATGTTGTCTGTAATTGGTGCGGTTTCGAGAGATAATGCTAAGGGCGAATGCTCGTAAAAATTTTCTTTTGTGTTTGAGTAGATGTGTAATGGTGTTAAGTATCCTGATGTTTGTGATGGAATATTATCGTAAGTTTGTGTTGGTGTTGCTGGTAAAAGGCCTCTGTTTGTTATTTTGTTGATTTAGCTATGTGTAAAAGTGTGGATGTGGTGTTAAATTGTTCGATTATATCTGGGTTTTCGTTTAGCAGTTGTTTGGCTGATTAAATTAAGTTCTGGAATTTGTCGACTGTATTAGTGTTTCTGGTAGCTAATTTCTTCTGTGTGTCTTACAAATATATTGTGGCGTGTTTAATAAGGTTTCGTGCAGGTTTTTTGGAAAAGATGTAGATTGTGAATCCAACGTAAAGTTATGTATTGTGAATTCTTATATTATACCATTTATTAACACAAGCTGGTGTTATGGCTATTATTTCCACACTGTGCAATCCTGCATGGAAATTGTGCAATAGAGGCAATTCAAAATGGACCGAAAAGCAGCCGTATATCGACATACATGAAATTTAAAAGCTTAAGCACACACTCTTACTATGCTACAATTGGCCGCCTGGGTTTGTCGCTTCGACTGCAAATGAGTTGGTCCCGGTGTGCGTTGAGGTGCTGCTGGAATTTGCTGACTATGCACAACCTACTGTTGCTTTGAATGGCAGGACAATTCAGTTCTACTACACTGTTTACTATGCGAAGTTCTAGGTTAGTTCTCGCCTTTGGCTTTGGCCTTTACGAACAGCGAGTAAAACCGTTGGTGGTGGGTGTACTGAGGCAGTGTTGTATTTTAATTTTATTTTTGCTTTTAATGCAGTGAATTGAAATGTGTTTATATTTCCCTTTTGCCTCTCTGCTAGTTGCTGTACTGTAAGCTGTTATACTTCACGATTTTTGCCAGGGAATGCAACCCTGTGGCTGGTAGAAGTTTTGCACGCGATCTGATTACTTTAAATGGGAGGTTTGGAAGCTTCGGCAGCCTCCACCATTTGCTGTGACCTGTTCTGTTGTCGAACCAGGACATGCAAGGAAGAGGGAATGTTCGTAACCAGGGGATAAAGCACTCTATCAGATTCACTTAACTTTATTACAAATACTAGATCTACTACAAGAAGTACATATAGCCCTTGGCTATTACCCCAATGTTACTCGTCTCATTAAATTACTATTACAAGACCAAGTTACGGTAATTAAACCTTTACAATAACAACAGCTAAAGAGTGTTCTTGGCTGGATGAGACTTAATTATTTAATCCATGGTCCCTAATCTGGCAAGACCTAAGGCGCCCTACTGGGATTATAATTTCCCTTTTAATCTTGTTGGCATCGTCGTTTCGAGACCCTCTCGACAGTGGCAGAGCAAAGAGTCGACATCGTGACCATGGCCCTGTGGTCCATAGCGATGGCGTCTCGCTTGTTCCTCTAGAGCAAGATGGCCACAGGCTACTCTCATCCCCACCATATATACTACCCTGCCTAGCCTCATGACCTTCCTCAGCGGGGAGAGTGTTTTCTAAACTGCGGGGCTGATTCGTCGTGGCTGCACCATTCCCGGTGCCGAGCGTCGCTTGCCAGCCCCAGCTAACATGGCCTGCACCACACCTCTCCCAAAACATGTCTGTCTGGCTGTGGGGTCAGTCAAGGAATGACTTATAGATGCGGAGATTGTGGCCGAGTTGAACACACAACTACGTGAATGGATCAAAATTATGTTTACGAATTAATATTTCCCTAGAAAACTGGTTTACCGCCCATTCTGATAACTTAAAGATAGAATAAATCACATGTTCAAAATATTCAAACTTACTAACAAATTGTTTGGATACACTACAACAGACAACTTTTCGCAATACGGAACAATTTAGCTCTTCCACTTAACACAGACAAATAAAGATTTCCAAACTCACATTTTGAATTATACCTAAAACATGTCCTATTTCCCTACGAATTAATTTCTAACCAGGCACAATAGCATAATAGACATACATGTATGTCACCCTCTCATTTGTACACGTACCTTATATTTTAAAACATGTCCGTTCATTGTGGAGTCTGATGTAGGAATGAGTTGAGCCTAGCACTTATGTCTACGTATAAGCTGTGTGTCCAGAGCCTGACTATAAACGTGGAACTTGCGACCGAGTTGAACACACAACTATGTACTAATCTATAAATTTCACTTTCCTGGGAAAAATAAATCACTCACATAATTTTACAGCGTATCCAGAGAATTGGGTCACTACTGCGAATAAATGTTCCTATCGTAAAAATAAGATATTAAGTTACTTGACACAAACACAGTACATCAATCCGGTTTTAACACAGAAAATTTTATTCCATGATAAAAAAAAAATTAAATTAAAACGCATATATAATATCGCTTAACAAGAGTGAACTCCGCAGCTTGGCCTTGCAAATCGGTAATCCTTGGTCACAGGCCTAGTCTCCACCAAACGATGCAGCGACCAGTGATATCAGAAGAGGTGCTTCAGAGATGAGAACGATGTAGTCATAACAAGGGTTTACTGCGAACTAAAGATGGCGCCAGCCAGCGAGAAGTGGTAACGAAGTTCCTGCTTACACGCCCTCCTCCTTTGTCACTCCAACTCCATAGTCCAGAACACATTTTCGGTTAGCTGGAGCACTACCTGCCTCAGCTAGGTCCCCCTCTTCCTCCACCCCAGAACGCACGTTTGTGCACCACGTCGGAGACTCTCCACCTGTCAAACACACCCTCGGGCCATCGGATTTTGAACTCACCCGAAAGCGCTAACCTGTTCGCAAAATCTGCCCTCTCCCCACGAATGTGAATTGGACCAGTCTGCTTACCTCCCCTCACCCCTCTGCTCTAAAGTTTCCACTTTCGCCTGGACACTGACCTGTCGAGAAAACTGTTTCTCGATCCCTAAAACCCTAACTTTCTTCCAGCGAAATAATATTTTTGATACCAAAATCCCACTGTTAAAATATATTCCCTCAACATTAAAAGCTATATAAAAAAAATCAATAATATCCGTAGATATGTAAATGTCTTCACGGAATTGCAATTTATTGATTCCGAATAATTTTAGCTAACGTGATAAATCATTTTATCACCTCTTCTATCGAAACCTATCAACTCTCGAATCGCTTAGTAAAAACTTATTTGAAATATTTGATTAAATTTTTAGAAAAGTAATTTAATTTCTTCTAGTGTTCAACTTTCATTTTCTTCGCAGCATTAGATTCGCTAATAATAACATTGAAAGCCAATCCTGTGTATAGGATGTTCTAACCCATTACGAATATTTAAGGGAAACGAAATGAAAGTCTTGTTAGGAACATGCAATGAACACCGACTTAGGTTTTCTCTTATCTCACACATTGTTCTCCCCTCTCTCTCTCTCTCTCTCTTCAATTTTTGAATTCGATCGTTAACGCAGGATCAGTAAGCCCTTTCCTTTGTCATACACATTGTTTGTAAAAACTTTGAAGTTTCCCCTAAAAATACTTTTTTCTTGTAAAAATTGAAGTGATGAAATAAATAACTTTGGAAAACTATATATTCATCCCCATTAAAAGGAAATAAATGTTTTTAAATTAAATCATTCTCCAAGAATTATAATAATAAAATGAAATAAATGTAACAGATTATAGCTTAAATGCTAATCCAAAGAAAGATAAACCAATCAACAAGCAGATTGATTACACATCAAAACAACATTGATATCGATAGGTTTATTAAATAAAATAACACATCAAATATTTTTATTTAGTATCACAATTTTACAAACATTGTATTACAATCTTTTAAGATCTTTATTATCAACCACGAATCGTGTGATTTTGAGAACCCCTCCATTGAACCAAGGGCATATCTTTTTTTCCTTTTAATGTTTTTATCAATCAAATATTCATTTGGAGAACTAACTTTTTTCAGTTCATGTTCGTAAAAACTGCCTTTTATAGGCTGTCCGTCATAGGTTTATAGGTAATACATTCTGGGATATGATTGTCTAATTGAAATAATTTTAAATGTTTCGTAGGACAAATTAACCGTAAATTTTCTCTCAAATATTCCCTTCTGTTTCGAGATACGTATATATTCGACAACTTTGAACTTTTGTTTTCTGTAGTCGATTACTTTAACATTATTATTAATGGTTTTCATCAAAGTACTGTCTGTAGGTTCTTTTGGCACCATCTTGATAGTTCTATCATATCTGGAATTATAAAATTTTAAGTATTTCAGGTAAAACACCCACCCATTTGTAAGTCCCTCTCGACGAGAAATGCGTATATATTAACTGCTTAATCGATTTGATGTACTGTTTCACAACGCTGGCTTTAAGGTCTAAATATGCTGTGTAGTGATTAATACCACAATCTGTCACTAGTTTCCAGAACGGTGTAGAAAAAAATTCTGTTCCTTGTGTCGGTTTTGAGAGAATTTGATGCTCTCTCTTTCAAAACTATCTTCATTGCATCTCTAACATGTTCCCCAGTTTTGTTTTTCAAAGGTATAGCCCAACCATATTTGGAATAAACGTCTATTACGGTTAAATATATACTTGTATCCCTTCTTGTATTTGGAAAGCAATGTCATTTCACACGAATCGGCTCGAAAAAGATCATTTAATTCCTTAGTAATAAATATTTTTCTAGGATATCTTATCCTGGCTGGAGCATGAAGTTCTTGAGCAATTTTATTAAACTTCAATGGTAATATAACCGTCTTCTTTCAGCTCTTCAATAATAGAAACAATTTCGTTCATTTGTGAATTATTACCAGATTCTTTCGAAGCGATGAGAAGTTTTAATCTATCGACCAATTCATTAGGATTGTTCCAATATACAGGAGAAAACCGGTCACCAATTTCATCTTTATATATTCCACTTCCGATATTATCTCCTATTAAATGTAGTTTCGGATGATTTTCATCCCTAAACGGTTATTCGTGTTCGTATGATGAAGAAGTTCTTTATATTTCTCTAAATAAGTGTCGAATATCCATTTGGAACGTTTTTAAATAATAATTCAAACAAACCTTGACTCACATCAGTTATCTAATCACCTATTTTAATTCTATTGTTAGACAAAAATGTAATTACCGAATCTCCCAGAAACCATGTGTTTCCATTTCGATATACACCAAATGTCGTATCGCGCATAGGTGAAGTATGTTTTAAAACTAAATAACGACATGTTAGATGAGAAAGGGTTTGCTTTTTATTTTTCTTGAAATGTTCTTCTTCCGATTTAATTTCCAAAGGTGTTTCATAAGGCGAATTCAACACAGAATTTAATGTATCATTCTACTCATAACAGGTTTAAATATTTCTTTGTTTGAAACATCCATTTCCATACGGGTTTGTTTGACTTGTAAATATTTCTCCTTCACAGCAGATATAACGTTATGTAATTCCGAAACAGAGAAAGACATGTTTGATTATATTATATTAAATTTAAGCTATTTATATATTAATTAAGTCATTGCTTTTTGAACTGCTGCAGTAGGTCGACTAACTGCTACACTAGATCGAATAGTTTGCACTTTTTCAACCTTATCGACTTTACTTAAAACAGCATCTAATTTAGTTATGGTTTTAACTCTCAAATCATTAATTAAATAATCTGTTCGTGTTTCCAAATCATTATTTTGTTTTCTCAGATCTGTTTGTGTATCTAAACCATATTTTTTTTAAATGTATTAATTCATCACTTATATATTTCATTATTTCTTCCATTCGTGTTTCAATTTATTTTGTAATACTATTGCTTATCACTTCATTAATTACAATTCTTAAACTATCTTGCATTTCTGCAAGTTGTGATGTAAAAATTATGTTTGTTATGTCTTTAAAGTCCTTCCTAAATACATTTAAACATTATTCTATTCTAAGTTCATTACTCTGTAAATCATAACTAATATTGGTTAGAATGTTTAGAATTAAACTCGTGTTTTTATAAACATTATCATTCCCATCAACTAACTGATAATTTCTCTTGAATATTACTCAATTGCGATTTAAACACGTTTAGCATGATGGTGTTTAGTCTTTCACGTAACAATTATTCACCGCATCAGTATCTTTCACAACCATACCCACATTACGTAATATATGTCTGTCCAAATCACAATTGCCATCGCGATTTTTGGTTAAACAACTATTGTAATGATTGCATTTTATACCGCTTTGTCCAAACTTTGAACTACTCATTATTCTTGCTCGGGAAGTAAAAAACTATCAAATCCAGACCTATATCTGCCTTTATATAGGGGAAGAGTTGGTATAATCGCCAGAACACCGTATTTGTTTTTCCAACACTAAAAACACATCTCTAAATTTTGTAAATGTAATATCGCCTAAAGCATGGTCTTTGTAAATATGTTGCAGGTTCATGTTATCCATTTTAGACACAATTCTCATATTTGCATTATCGCATAAATTATGTTATGGAATACGTGTGTAACTTTGTGATAGATAAAAACAATCTACATTTGAATGTCAACTAAAACTAAATGATTGACGTATTTCACTCTGCGGCTCGCACAGAACATCGTCAAAAATAAATATGGCATTGGGTAATACTTCATTCCGTGGCACGATATCTTCTTTATTTGTAAAAGGGAAATATCACATACCTTCATTGGTGATAATATACTCGCTAATCGTTGATATTTCTCTTGTTGTATTGATATAGAAAACACATATACGTTTTCAAAATTTAAGTCCATTCGGATGTCCCAACAGGGACATAATAACACACGTTTTTCCACGTGAAGAAGGACCGCTTATTATACAACGTATATTTGATGGGGAAAGTATACCATGTTTCTGTTCAATTACGTTTTTTTTTTCTTTCGTATTTACGAATACTGGAAGATGTACATTTTGTTTTATAACCTTTATAAGTATTACGTAACGTAATGTACTAACGTAAAACTATAAATGCGGGTCTATTTATAGGCTTGTTCTAAACAATGGCTTGTTCTAAACGTATCAAAAAAGGACGTGGCGTATTGAATACATTGATTAATAAATTACCATTTGAGTTGCATTTACCCAAATACAATTATTGTGAGCCTAGTACTAAACTTGCAAAACGTCTGGCTCGGAACAATCACGGAATGAACTCTCTGGATAGCGCTTGTAAATAACGCTATATAGTTTATGATCGAACAAACGATTTGAAAGAAAGACATATAGCGGGTACAATTCTAGCCGATAAAGCAGCAAATATGAGGAAGAATCCATCTACATCCACAGGTGAAAGGCTAGATGCTTGGGTTGTTGGCAAAGTCATGCGCGCAAAGGTTAAAAAAGACATGCGTTTAAAACGTAAAACTAAATGAAAAACAAAGAAAGAAGGAATCATTCCATTTCTATTTCCAGCATTAACAGCTCTTAGATCAATCCTCGGAGGAGTTTCGGCTATTAGTAGAGCAGTTAAATCAAAAGGTAAAGGAATGTATTTGAAACCCTATAAAGTTGGACAAGGACGAAAAAACTCCAAACTTGGGGGAAAAAAAGTAGAGATTCCTAAATAGTCTTCCAAAACGTGCATTAACAAACAAAGATATTCATGTATTTGTAAAGAAACTGGATACTCCCTATTTCCGAGGTGTGTATATGAGAGACGGTTTACCAAAGGAACACATCTCTCTGAATATATGATTGTTACTTTAGATAGTAAACAAAATGAAGGTACACATTGGGTAGCATTAATTAAAAATGTAAATCAATCATTGTATTACGACAGTTTTGGAATATTCAATGCTTCACCACAATTGTTGCATTGCTTACATATGGTATTATTTTCCATTTCGAGCATTGGTTCCATTTTGTTTACAAAGAAAAATAATAAGATAAAGAATAAAATATTTTCTTTATCTTAATAAATTTTTCTTTGTAAATAAAACAAAATGGAATCACTTATCTAAGTTTGGTAAAAAAATTAATTGTATTATAGACGGAAAGTATAAAATTACTTTACCAGATCACTATGTAACAGTGTATGATAAAAATGCTTTCAAATTAATAAATGAGAAACACAAACTGAAAAATGGAAAATCTGTACATTATATCGAATTCTCTTAAAATGTATAAATTTATATAAATTTGAATTTATTAATTATCTTTTTAATATTTTAATTTGATTTTAGCTTAATTTGCATAATTTCGGACTAAATTACCTTGTTTTTTTGCTTGATTCAACTTGCATGTTTTGGTCTAAATTTGTTTAATTCGATGCGTAATAGGTTGACTTTACTTAATTTTTGCGAGGAATATTACGATCATTATTCGTGCATGATTTTGTGTGTAATTTCTATTTTGGAGGTAAAAAGCATGAAATTCGAGGAAAAATCGAGGAATTCAGGGCAAAAAATGGATTGTCCTGGACCTACCCATATACTACTCTTGAAAACAAAAACTAGAGATCAATCCATAAAAGTCAGCAAGCATAATACATAACAGACTACTGTCGCCATATTAGATGCAGGCTACCCCGACCTTAACCCCATGACCTTGAATGACCTTGAAAATAAAAACTGGAGAAAAATCCATAAAAGTCAGCAAGCATAATACATTACAGACTACAATAGATGGGTAAAGCAGATCCAAGCACAGCACAATAATTGGGCTAAAAATCGAGTATATTTCTCATTTTCAAGTAACTTTTCAAAATCTTCTGGGGATATAATTTATATCTTCAATTTTATTTTCAAAATCAAGCAAATTAAGGTCAAAATCAAGCAAATTCAATCCAAATCATGAATCTCAATCAAGCAAATTAAAAAAATACCCACTGTGCAGGGCCCTTTTCTAGTCAAATCAGCCAAATCAATCAATCAAAAAAAATTACAAAATTTTATGAAAATTTCTAAGACAATTCTGTATCATGCATAAATTTTCCATTTTTCATTTCCTTTAACCCTTTATACATTACAAAAACTTGTTTCTCAGTTAGTAGTTTCAAGGTATTTTTATTTTTTATTTTCACATAGTGTTCTGGCAATGAAATTTTATACTTACCATCTAGAATACAATTAAATTTTTTACCAAAATTAGATTCATAAATTTGAAAATCTGTAGCAGTAAACCAGTTATTTTTGTCGAGATCATGTAGTTATGTGAATTCAAGCGAATTGTTCAACTTGTTGAGCAGAGATACCATTTTGATTTATTAAAAGAAAATTTATTAAGAAGATAACAAAAAATTGATGCTGAAGTTTTAACAATATAGGATAAAAAAGATGCAAATTTGGCTTAAAAATACCCTGCTCAAGGAGCCTAAAACATGTTAAAATTTGTTTGGTTTTGGCCTTAAATTTTCTCTATTTTGAGCTGCAATTTGCTCGGATTTTACAGAAAAAGAGAGATTTACTAGATTTTGGCATTAATTTGCTCGGATTTTATCTAATTTAGTGCACTGCTCTTGGATCCGATTTACATATCTACTGAATTGGAAAAGTAATGTTGAAATATAAGCATATTTGCCCTTTTCAAAAATGCTCAAATAAAATTGACACTATGGAGAAAAATCTCATTCGGGTTTAACAAAATGATTTTTTATTCGATAAAACAAATCAACCATACTTCTATAAATTTGTAAAATTGTCTCAAAATTTTGTTGATTCCTCCATTTATTAATTTAAAAAATTATATATCTTCAGTAATTATTTCTTTCAAATAATCGTAAGTTAAATTTATTTGGCTGATTACAATAACATTGCAAATTGTGTTTGCTCCAATAACTTTATAAAAATCAACGCTATTTTTTACATTTTTTTCTTCTTTAACTAGTCATTTTTTAAATATAAGCAATCAATAATATACGATGGTCTTTGACACCAAAATTAGTAATAATTGGTAGCATCATCAAAGTTTATAATCGGCTTATAATAAAGTTCATTATTTCTATATATTTTTCTAGTTTTGTTTTAAAATTTCTAAAATCGTTAAAAGCAAGAAACGATTTATCACAAAAATGATTGCCAATATCTAGATTCCACTTTTCTTTTGGAAAAATTCTCATTTCCTCCATTTTTAACATAAACATTTCTTACATTACAGCAATAAATAAATGTGTGTGGGGGTGGACCTAGGGCGAGGCAACACCCTCCGAGTGACGGGCTTTCCAGCTGGGATCCGTGGGTGCCCGTCATCCCTGAACACGACATGAAGTGTGGCCCTAGGATGGAGCGGTACTGGTGTGCGTGAAGGGGGGGGGGGGGGGCCCGCCGGCAAGCGGTATCCTCCAGCACGGGTTCCGCATGCGAGGATCCGGGAGCGGGGCCGCCGGGGATCTAGCCCGGATCGCCTTGGTGGGAGGCGAGTGCGCTAGCCACTGTGCCACCGCTACCCCATTACATGCACTTCCTGATCAATACAAGTTTTTCTATTAGTTTGAAAACCTACAATTGCAAAATCAGGCACGTCAAATTTCGAATTATTAAACTGGTATTTTATATCAAAGTTAAAAATAGTTGACCCAGTAGGAACTTCTTGTTCTAAAAATTGCCAATAATCAAAACTAATGTGTATTTTAGGGTTTTTTTAAAACTTTTTTTCTTTAATTGCAATGGTTGTGTTAGATTCATATTCAACAATACGCCACATAATTTCTAATTTTTGAATAACAATTTTACCTGTATCAGCATTATCTCTATCAAGTGAACCATCTGCTTTCTAATTTTGAAAAACAAATAAACAACTGTTATCAAACGAATTACGAATAAAAGTAATTTTATAACCACCTTTCCAATAAATCTCATTGTTGTCATGAATAAAACCAAGCAGATATCTCAGTGGATAGATTATTTCATTTGGTTTAACACTATGTGTAGCTATTACCCGATAATAATAACCAAAACAACTTAATTCTAAATAACTTCGTTCACCTGGAGATCTTAACAAAGTATTCATCACTGTTGATGTTATTCCTGGATTATCAATAGCCTCAATAATATTTCCATGTTTTGAGATTTCTACTCTAAAAAACTGAAAAGGAAAAAAGTTCGAACAAACATCAATATTATCTAACTTATCGTATTTTGCCTCATTTCCTTCTTTATCTCTCTTTAGTAAACGAAATCGCTGATAAACACAATCATCATTTGGAGAAGAAAAGCCATCTCCTACAGGAATATCACATTCAATTCTATTATTGTAAACATTTAAATTCCCCTTGGTTTGATCAGTTTGGGGAAAAGTTTGTCTATCAAAGTTAAATTACTTATTGAAAGATACGAAAAAAAAAAAAAAAAACACCATGAAGTGGAATATGAAATAAATAAGAAGAAATATCTACCTTAAATTGACAAACTACGCAATATTGGTAAAAAAAAAAAAAAAAAAAAAAAAGTAGAACAAGTTAGTGATGAAAATAAAAATTTAATAAATACATTTGTTCCTGTAGCAGTAAAAAACTTAGATTATCCACCTAATCCCGAAGAAACATAATTTGAAAGAGAATTATTCCCAAAATCTCGTAATTTTGAAGAGCGAATGGGAAATGTACCATTGAAAAATTTGATGTGGCTGATTCTAATACAAATCTCGGAAAACAATTTTCCGAAAGACTTAATGTTATTGATGCAATGCATTGTTTACGAGGAGAGGAGCATAATTTTTATGTTTAGATACAAAAGTAGTGATAAATAATGATAAACTATCAGTTAATGGTAAAGAATATACATTAACAGAAGGGCTATCTGATTTGTTAACAAAAATAACCAATCAGATTTTGCCGATAAATACACCCATAAAGACTATAAAAATTACAATGACACTGTTATAGCAACCGATGTTGCATGCCAAAAATATGATCTCAGGGGGAGAATAAACTCGAATAGAAGTTGGGAGTATGCAAATATAATTGACCAATTGATTATATTTATTTAAGAAAATCAAATTCAGGATCAGAGCCAAACACACCCCAAAAATGATATCTCCAAGAACTTCTAGATCTTGAGAAGGCATAAAAAAATACAATATTTCGACAAAAGAATATGTTTGGGTGGGCGATGTTAGAACATTGTTTGACAGATTGTTAGTTATTCATGGCGAAGAAAATGTTGGAAATAACAATTATTACAATGAAAAAGTAAGTATAATGAATATGTTGGGCAATAAATTTTCTGAATTTGTTATTAATAATCCAAAAGGAATTCCATATCTAATAAGAGTTTTAAATGCAATTCCACATTCTTTTTGGAATTCTGAACATCGTGGCAAAGGTATTATAAATTGGGTAGTAAATAATTTAAATATGCCTGAAATGCATTTGCCTGGTTATAAATATTATGGCCGACTTACAAAATTAAATGAAAGATTAGAAAGAGGAGACAGGAATAAAAAAATTAGATGAAGCCTGCAAATCTCAAGATATTGCTTATAGAGACCACAAAGATTTAGAATCTAGACATGAAGCTGACAAAATTTTACAAAAGGAAGCAAAATAAATTATGTTTGGAAAAATACTCCAACTGGTAAAAAAATTGCTTCTGTGGCTGTTGCTTCAACTATTTTTACAAAAAGATAATTCTGTTGGGGTATTAAAATGTTTAATTAATCATTTTTTTACGTATGAATGAAGATAAAAAATATTACTTTCAATATACCCATTGACTAATTAAGAGATTTGGGTATAGATACATCTTTAACAAAAGATCAACTCGAAAGAAAAAATAAGATATCAAAAGAAGGTAAGGGTTGCTTATTAATTTTATCAATACTAATACCCAAAAAAATATTAAAAGACAATTCTGGACGTGGTTTACACCATGGAGGATTATCACCAATTTTATTTGCTGCTTTAGGTGCACTTGAGACTTTAGCAGGAGGAGCTACTGCAATTTACAATTATGTTGAACAAACTAGAAAAATAAAAAATAATTAGAAGAACAGAGACACAATTTATCAATGGAAAATAAATCAGGAAGTGGCTTAGTTGCAAAAAAAAAAGAGGACGACCAAAAAAATTGAATATATCCCCATGATCTAATATTTATATTGAAAAATATGTAAAAATATTAAATATAAAAAAAATTTCAAAAATGTTTATATTTTTGATGAGTTACCTAGAAATATGCACAAAAATGTTCTGTGGTTAATTTTGACATTCCAACAAATCCTGGTACTTATTGGGTTTGCTATTTTAAAGAAAATAACATTCATTTGGAGGAAATATTCCTATTAATTTAACTAATTGCTTCACAGATAGAAATGTTTATTACAATGGTAATAGAATTCAGAATTTTGTTTGAGTTATATGTAGGCATCTATGTTTAATTGTATTACACCTTTTTTCAAAAGGTTTTAAGTTTAACGATATAATTTCTTTATTATTAAATGACACATATATTTGGAAAGCCATTTATAAAAAAAATTAAAATAAACATTGACACTAATGCTTTTCTTTAAAAACATATGTAGATTTAAAATACGAAACTATTGCTTCTGATTTTAAAAAGCATGCAAATTCAAAATATAAAACTATTGTTTGTGATTAAAAAATGACGTAGATTCAAAATATAAAACTTGTGTTTCTGATTTTAAAAAAATATGTAGATTCGAAATATAAAACTATTGCTTCTGATTTAAAAGAAGATTTAGATTCAAATTACAATATTTTTGTTTCTGCTTATGCTTAAAAAACAGATGTAGATTCAAGATACAAAACAATTTTATCAAATACTTTATATATAGCCTCTGTTTATGCTAAAGAAAGAGACGTAAATTCAAGATTCGATACTATTGCTTCTGATCATGCATTAAAAAAAGATGTAAATTCAAGATACAATATTAATGTTTCTGATTATAAAAAAAAGATGTAGACTAATAATACAATACTATTTCTTCTGCTTTACAAGGTAAAATAAGTAAAATTTTAACTTATACAAAAAATTATATTTCTCTTCAAAATCGTAGAATGGCTAGTTTAACAGATCCTATAAATGAAAAAGATGCAGCCAATAAAAGATTTTGATAAAAATATAGTTGATTATGCATTTAAAAAGATGTAGATTAAAAATACAATTATATTGTTTCTGACTATGCATTGAAAACATATGTAGATTCAAAATACAATGTTATTCTTACCGCTTTACGAGATCAACTTAGTAAAGATTTTGTTTATACAACAGATTGTTTCTCTTCAAAATCGTAGAATGAATAATATGGCTTATCCTATAGATGGAAAAGATGCTGTCAACAAAAGATTTTTCGATAAAGAATTAGATGTTAAATTACAAAATTTAAACCAATCAGTTTTGATTATTGTGATACACTTGTTAACACAAAAGCTGAAAAAATCAAAGAAGACTCTGATAAAGAATTAGATGTTAAGTGGCAAAATTTAAACTCGAAAGTTAAAAAATGCAAGGAAAAAATTTTCATATATTTTATTTATGTGGAAAGTGGAATAAAAGTAATAATGTTTTTCGCTCAGACAATGATGTAAATTACCTTTTTTTAAAATGAATTTTACTGTTTAAATAATTACTGATAATTTGCCTAATGATACTATGACTGTTATTAGGGGAACTGCAAACATAGATTACAATAAGCTATGTTAACTTAAAAAGTTATATAATTATTTGGTCGATGGAATGTTGACTACAATACGAGTATTCGTGAAATACAAAGATTATATATATAATATTATATTATATATTTTTTATATATTACATATTTTATATATATATATATATATTATTATATTATATGATTTATATAATTCATTAATTATTCATTCTCTTACACATTGGGCAATTTTTAAATATTGATTTATTATAATTACATGGTAAACATTGGCTTTTCTGAACTGATCGTCCTTTTTTTGTATTTTTATTTTTACATTATTATTTTTGGTGAATTTCTTGCACTTCAAACACCAAGTGTTCTCCATTTAACTGTGTGTGTGTGTGTGTGTGTGTGTGTGTGTGTGTGTGTGTGTGTGCGTGTGTGTGTGTGTGTGGTATATATATATATATATATATATATATATATATATATATATATATATATATATATATATATATATATATATAACCAATTGAAGTTGATAAGAAAAAAATAAATAAGACAACAAGAATGAGCGAATGTGTTTACTGAACCAAAATATAAAGTTGGAGATATTGACCATATTAGCAATTCGACAACATAATTATTTACAATTTTTGAGATTTTAAATTATGATGTACCCACTTACAAAATAAAAGATATAAATTGAGACGAAATCAAAGGCAGATTTTATGAATACGAAATTATGAACCCTTACTATCCTGATGAATATTTGGTTGAAAAAGTTTTGAAACTAAAGGTGATACAATTGATGTAAAATGGTTAAGTTTTGATAATTTACATAACTCTTAGATTAATAAAACAGATTTTTTTGTGAAATTAAATTGTGTTTTATTCATTCTAAGAAAAAAAGGGGTGTGTGTTTATCTTACCTCTATCAATGTCTGTAAATTTATATTTAAAATTAGCTTCTTACTCAATTCGACGAAGATTATTAATATTCTGGCCTTGCTGTGTCCTAAATCAAGGGTGTGGCAAGGCAGGATTTGCATAAGACCTAGCAAAACCATCAGAACACAACAAATGGCAAAAGCCATGCAAAAAAAAACATTTTTCTGTACACTATAAGGGTACTTGATAGTTATAAACTATTTGTAACAGAAACAAAGAAGTGTGGTAATATTCTTTATTTTGATTATATATATTTGATCAATTCTTCCATGGTTCTTACAGGTGAAAAGAAAACTTCCAATTATTCTTATTCTTACACTACAATTTAAAAACTGAATATTATTTTCCTCTCCCATATATAACAAATTTACTAAAACATTAACATAAAAAGACAGGTTGTCAAAAAGTAGAGTAAAATACAAGAGACTTCAGGTACAAAATATATTCGCTGTTATTCAGCAATTTCTTCATACAGGTTATGTTTATGCCCTTTACTGGCCATTTAAATGAGTAAAAGCAAAAGACCATCACGAAATATATTGTGCAAATGACCTCAAATTACCATAATTACAAAATGACGACTTAATTCTTGATATTGCTAAATAATTTTTAGTTCCTAGATCAGGAACTCGCTATTTTGGAAACACATTCCTGGTCATCACTAAATGATCCTGGTAACCTCACTGTTTACTGTATACCTAATCGCTATCCCAAGTGGATGGGAGCAACTGCTAAGCAATGACAGCCTTAACTCCAGCGAGTAAATGTGATTTTTGCAAAAGCCCTAAACTTCAGAAAGTTTCCTCTAAAAAAAAAAATTAGCAAATCATAAATACACCGATTCTCGTATATTGCCTACTGGGTTACAAAAAGCTATGACCATAATTATTCGGTTACAAGTGGTTACAAGTGGTTTCGGTATCAAGTGGTTACAAGTGGCTACAACCACCTAACTCCTTGGTTACGACATGGTCACTATTCTCCATACAAGTTTACAAAACCCCTGGTTACAGACGGTAACATGATCGAATTTTCGGCTAAAAGGCCAACATTTCGCAAAACTTTAAAAATACTTTAAAAATTCTGGCCAGCATGTCCCATGCGTAACGTCAAGTGACGTAAGAGACCAATTCGTTTGAAGAGCCTTCATGTGTGTATCAAATAAGAATGCTACTTATTTCTGGTAGAAGCTTGCCCCCTCGAGGTCGCTGAACTGATCCCGATGACAGCGAGCACAGGTATTAAATACACAAGTCCGTCCTCCTGCGCTACTAATCAAATTAATTTCCCCTCAAAAACCCGAATTCCCAAGAAATCGTTGGGGTTTTCAATTACTCCTAGGAGGGATCAAGCTAATCACAACCAATGGCGGTTGATGTTGCCAAATATGGTGAACCGATGCAGCGGACACCTATTTCGCTAAGGGGGTCCAACTATTTGAAATATCAGACACTAATAATATTACAGTATATCATCAAACTTCCGGCCTCTTGGCCAAGTTGTCGGAAACGGCGTAACCAGATGTCACTGTTTTGGGCGGCGCACACACCATGGCAGGCAGTTCTCAGTGCTTGCCGTCGACGATGCTGCGCTCCGGTGACGAATCGCTGAAACATCAGTCTGTTACACACTTCTCTGCCAGGTCTGGTTGCTGCAGCATGTGAAAATATGCACAGATATTAACAATTATTTTCTCGGAAACCCAGGGTTTCAAAGTCTTTTTAAGAGACATGAAGCTGGTGAGAACATTACAGGTGAGTTATATTTGAGTTTCAAGTCGAATCGGAGGTTTCTAAACCTGAAAATCAATGTGTGTAAGTGTTCGTGTGTATCCGACAGTACGCCGCACAAACTGCAGCCAAACACATGAGATTTTTTTCGAATGGGTGAATGTCGACAAGGTCTGCCTGCTATTATATAATTATTTTAATTATTCGAGGGTGTGTGCGATGTGGCCCACCCCATTAATTTTAAGAGCGTTTATTTGTTCGAGGGTGTGTGCGATGTGGTCAATCCCATTAATTTAAGAGTGTTTCTATTATTTGCAAGTTGATAATTATTCCAAGATGTGATGCTGCCCGCCACATTCCCCCTCCTTAAAGGGAAGGACTCCCCAAGAAGTAGTATTCCATCCAGGTTGAGAAGTCCACACCAGGTTGAGATGACCATCCAAGTTGAGAATAAGATGCCAGGAACCAAGACGAAGTGGCGAGCTTCGAAGTAGAACCTGCTACTCTTCTACCACATCCTCCCAGGGAAGTAAGTCCATAGCATCACCATCAGGATGGCTCCAGGAACATCTATTGAATCACTATGGCCAGGAACATCCAGTGGAACACCATCGAAAAAGAAACAACTTGCGCAAGTATTATCATGAGGAGAAAAGAGCCACATCTATGCTCTATCGAAGAATGGGAGCCCCATTGGGAGTATCTCAAATCAGTCCTGCTGACATCAAGGGGACAAGGAGATCCCTATTTATTATTCCTTTAAGATTGCCATGTTGGGCTTTTAGAGAAAACTCTCTTTTTTTTCTCAAAACCAAAGGGCATATAGACTGTAAAAATATTGTTACCAGATGAATAAGAAACAAAATAAACAACATACAAAAATTGACCCTCTTAAGAACTACATGAGCATGGACAAAAAAGAAATGAGCATGAATTATGGTCAGCAATACCCCCGAGGGAGCCCTCTTCTACTACACACAACTTTAAAAACAAAATGATCAACTACAAATTAAATGGCAAAAATCAACCCCACATACAACATGACCACAATTAGTGATAGTTCATTCACACCACTTCATTGAGTTGTACACATTTTCAACTGTGTCTCATGATACTTCATTACAACTTTATTTAGCATTACATCTTCCAACTCTACAATGAAAGGAGTCAAGAACCAGTGTATCCTGAAGGGTCCCTGGAACTTAGGAGCAAGTTTAGCGCTGAACTGCGCGGCCTTATTACTAAGGAAATGTGTGTTTCAACCATTACTTTACCTCATATTTTAAAGTTCACTGTTCCACTAGAAAACCCTTCCTTGCTGCCAGCTTCCTATGATACTTCTGAAGACTTTGGCTAGCCTCTGCCCATACTTCCTCTAAGGACTTCTTACTCCCGACATCCTAGCAAAAGCTATGTAAGCCCCACACATGAATCAGAGGGTGGAATAGCCTTTGTCCAAAAAATACCTCTGAAGGAACCTTCTGGGTCGCATCACTTACGACATGGTTTAATGCAAGCGAGAGTTGGTACAAAACCAAATCCCATTCCTTATGTGTTCCGGTTTGAAAGGCTCTCAGAGCTACTTTCAAATTCCGATTATATCTTTCCACCATATTGGCTTGCAGATAATGCCCCAAGCAAAGGGTAAATTCTTCAACTCCACTACACAAAGTAGATGGCATTGTCGGTTACAATATTCATAGGAGATCCAAATATTGGGAAAAGGTGCTGACTCAATATCCTACAAATTCCACTGATTTCATGGTGCGCAAAGGAAAGAAAAACACGAATTTACTGAATATGTCCATGGGAACAAGCATGGAAATAAACCCAGAAGTAGTGCGGGCAAAGGACCAAATACATCCAGGTATAATCGCTCCCGCGGGAATGTAGCAACTTTTGAACTATATGGGCTGATATTCTTAGCATTACGGGGCTTCGCCCTTTGACAATCAAGACATGTCTTTACCAGGTCTCCAATTTCACTGGCCATTCTAGGCCAGTGGAACATTTCCCTAATCCTGGACACACTGTTTTATCCTGTCCCAAATGTGCTCCAAAAATTGTGTTATATGTAATATTGGAATATTTGCCCCCGCAAAACTAAAGGAACAAATATTCTAAATTTCCCCATTTTGGCATCCACAAACCCTATCAGCCCATTCCGAACTTCAAAAGGACCACCTTTACCAGCATTGACATCCACCTTGATCTGCTTACATTCAGGGTCAATTTCCTTATGGTGTTGCAAACTAAGATTCGCTAGACGGAAATCTTGGAGAGTCCCAACTTGTCGTCCCTCAGTAACCTCCACATTCCTATTTCCATTACTGGTGGACACCAAAAGACCTGATTCCCTTTCCACACTGGTATCCGCATGTGTATATACACAAGGTACATGTTTACTTACTGAAATGTCTCCAGGATCACTAGGAGAAACATCAACACCATTTGAAACACTATTACACACATGATCGGTTTGGCAAAAAACACTAGCCCTGTTTGCAAAAGCCAATACAGGAAAAACAATAGACACATTAGAAACATAAAAAAAAACACTATCTGTTTGGCAAAAACACTATACCTGTTAACAGAAGGCCTCACAGGAAGAACAATATTAACAGAATCTGGGGGTTCCACACAGAATTCATCCAAGTCAAACATCCGGGATAAAGCGTCGGCTACCCCGTTGTCCACTCCCTTAATGTGCTGTACAGCAAACTTGAAACACGTGAGTCGCACTAACCAACAAGCCAAACGTCTAACTGGTTTATTTGTTGACAAAAACCATCTGAGAGCCTGGTTATCTGTGTGCAAGATGAACTCCGGACATTCCAGATAATCTTTCTACTTCTCCATGCCATATGTGGCAGCCAACACTTTCTTCTCGCAGGCTAAGTATCTCTACTCGACTGGATTTAGGAGTCGTCTAGCATAACAAATAGGATATGAAGGCGTATGTTCCCTCCACCCAGCTGACTGATGCTAAGGAGACCGCAGAATTTTTCATTCCACATCATGGTGTTCTAAAAATGTTGAATAAAACCATCAAATTGAGGGTGATATTCAACAATGTTATGCTTCCAAACTTCAGAATGAAATCTGTGATGTTATTTTGAGATGCAGGTTGTATAGTGTAGTATTCTCCTGTGATTTTAAGTAAGTGTACCGGCAAATTTTAATCCACGAGGCTTCCGACCATACCAACTCATTCTCTGGCGTGACAATCCATCCCTTCCACTCATAGTTTTTCAGTTGACTATGGTAACATATGGTCTATCACCCTCTCCATTCCTGGCTATTCGAATACTACACCAGTCAGTCTTGGATGAGGGTGCCCAGTATACTCTTGCAGCAAATGTTCTTCACAATAATATTTTTGTTGACGATATTGTTGCGGGAGAAATGTCCATGGAGGAAGCGCACACTTTGAAATCCCAGCTGAGTGAACTTCTGCATCAGGGTGGGTTCGAACTCCGGAAGTGACCCAGCAATCAGCCTCAGCTCCTCGATGATATTCCTGTAACTCATCGGGAAACCCCTAGAGATCTGAACTTCTCATCTGGCCCTGTTGTAAATGTTCTTGGGTTGTACTAGAACCTAGAAAAGGACTCATTTTCTTATCACTTGAGGATCACCACCGGGGTTGCAACCAAACGCTTTGTCCTTTCAGAAACGGCACGAATATATGATACTATGGGATGGTTGTCGCCAATAATTGTGTGGGCTAAGATACTAATGCAGTGGATATTGACTCAGGGCTTAAGTTGGGATGCCCCTCTTCCATCTCCGGCCTTGGAGAAGTGGAACCAGTTCTTTGATGGGTTAATAGAACTAGGAGTACTTAGTCTGCCTCGTTTCATGTGTCCTGATGTCGTCAGTGTGGAGCTGCATGGTTTCTCGGATTATTCGGAGGAAGCCTATGCAGCTGCTGTATATCTCAGGAGTTCTGGCAAAATAACTGGTAGCTCCACTCAAGCAGGTGTCTCTTCCACGATTAGAATTGTGTGGTGCTCATTTACTGGCCAAACTTATGCTGTATTGTCATACCTTCCTGGTATTCCAATGTCACTGCTATTCATGCCTGGACCGATTCCAGTATTACTCTGACTTGGATAAAGACCCAGTCCTACTTATTGAAAACATTTATGGCAAATCGTGTTGCACAAATCCAGGACTGGGTCCCTCCCCACCTATGTAAACATGTCATTTCCAAAGACAATCCTTCTGATTGTGCCACGAATGTCATGCTGCCTCATAAACTCCTCTCAAATGACTTGTGGTGTCATGGCCCTGGTTGGTTAGTCGACCCGCCAGGTCGGTGGCCAGTGTCCACAATTAATCATATGGACGGGATCCCAGAATGAAAGCCTTCTCATTTCGCATTACTTACCACACATGACATTTCTGAAGAACTTCCAGTATTTCAACAAATTTTCTTGTGGCCCAAGCTGGTTCGTGTCATGGCATATGCAAAGTGTTTCATCAATCACATTAAGAAACAGCCTTGTAAGAGCGGCATCCTGTCTCCTGCAGAACTGAAAGAAGCTGCTGCTTTGGTGTGCAAATGTATCCAACAGGAAAGTTTGTTAGAGGATTTGAAACGACTCAAAGAGGGGAAACCTTGCTTAACACGAGTGCAGCATTTGGCACCATTCTTGCATGAAAATGGTGTACTCTCAGGGCAGGCGGCTGTTTGTCAAATGCCAACATATAATTTTCAGTAAAACATCCTATCATACTACCTAAAATACATGTAGCTGTTGAAGCTTTGGTAGACCACTACCACATTAAGTATTTGCATGCAGTACTTCAGTTGCTGCAATCGCTTTTGTCACAATGGTTCTGGATTCTTTCAGCACAGTCCTTGGTCCGTTTGAGAGTTTTTAAGTGTGTACGTCGTTTTAGTTGTCGGCCTGTAAACAATCCCCCCTTGATGGGTGACTTGCCTTCTGAACATGTCACATCTGCTGGGACCTTCGAACGGACTGGTGTGGACTATGCTGGACCTATCACCATAAGGCTCAACAAGCTGTGTCGCATGGTCACCCAGAAAGCCTATCTCTCCATTTTCATCTGTTTTGTGACGAAAGCCATACACATTGAGGTTGTTACAGACTTGACCGCTGACAGTTATGTTGCAGCCCTTACCCAGTTTGTATTGAGGAGAGGTTTGTGTACTCATCTCCACTCTGACTGTGGGACCAATTTCATAGGAGCTTCAAAACAGCTAAGGTGATCTTTCACCCAGCTCCTCCGGTCTCCACTATTGGAAAACTTTGCCTTGGCCCATTCAGTTAGTTTTCATTATCTCCCTCCTGCCAGTCCTCAACAATGAGGATTGTGGGAAGCTGCTGTAAAGTCTGCTAAATATCATCTCATGTGAGTAATTGAGAACCAAATTCTTACTCTGGAAGAATTGATTATGCTCTGTACTAGAGTTGAAGCAGTTCACAATTCCAGGCCCCTGACTCCACTGTCTTTAGACCCAAATGACTTTGCCGCCCTCACACCTGGACACTTTCTCATTGGTGGACCTCTGTTAGCTGTATCAGAGTCCTCTGAAAATAGTGAGATATGTCTATTGAGAAGGTGGAATTTGGTGTGTGCATTTGCAAATCGGTTTTGGAAACGATGGTATGGAGAATACCTGCAGCAGCCACAACCTAGGGGTAAGTGGCAAACTCAACAGCCAGCACTCAAAGTTGGAAATATTGTTCTTGTAGGAGAAGAGCTCTTACCACACCTTGGCTGGTGTCTAGCTAGAGTGGTGAACATTCATCCTGGAAGAGACTGTGTGATCAGAGTGACGAATGGGTGCACCAACAAGGGACAGCTGCATAGGCCAGTACACAAGCTGTATTGCCTACTTGCATAATGAAGTCTACCAGTGGTGTCATGTAAATATGTATAATATCTGTAGAGTGTAAAACTGTGTTGTGACTTGTCGGACTGAATCTCGGCGGGCAGTATGTTGTGTATTGTGCAGTATGCAATCAGACCTGTGTATCCTTCTGCGGAGATCTACTTTCTTCTACGGCAATGGCGTCGCTGCAAGTAGTTCCTGACACCAGCGTGATTCAAGATGGTGACGTGGTAAGTCCACAGCGGGCATGTCCGGCAATATAAACACATAATTGTGTGTTATTTCTCAGTCTATGCTAAACTGAGTGATTTAATTTTTTTATAAGTTACATACTTGTATTGTCCGATCTGTATTAGTAGTATCGGCAGATCGGTGTATCGGCACAGCTCTAATTACTAATCTGAGGGGGAGCAGGGCATGAGGATAAGATTTCTACTACCAACTCTGCGAAGGTGGAGCAGACGACATTCGTCCCTATCTTGGCGTACTTCAGTGTACAGTAATTGATAGACCAAGGTTGCCGCCCCCCTGCCTCTCCCTGTGTCCGGCACCAAAAGTGCGGTGGACACCTAGCGTCGGGTGTTACAATGGCTGACGATCACAATACATGGGTGTGGTCCCCAAGGGTCAGGTCCTCGGACCCAGGCAGATACTCCCTCTGGCACCAGAAACATGGTGGACAGATTATAACCTGGACTAACTGTTTAGCTGTGAAGAAGTTTAAATTCCTAGTGGTTGTGTCTCTACCTTTCTATACACTGGGATGCATAGAATGGGTAGTTGTCTAATGTGTGTGCTTCTGACATACGAGATTCCTGAAGGGAAACTCTCAGTCATGCACTAGGTTCAGAAATACAGGTATATAAAATATACCGCAGTCTGCTGCTGTTCCTTAGTGGACTTGATGTCTACTAGGATAGGTACAAGCACTATGGGGAATAATATTCTAAAGCTAGGTAAACGTGTTTATTTCTGTAAGGAAATAAACATGGTGGTTTGTACTACTTTCTATCAAACAAGAGTTTAACGGAAGCTGGCTACAGTAGACAGGTGAAGGCAGGTAGGAAAAGTGGCTATTAAAACAACTCGACTTTTAACTATCCTACATGTTGTCCTGAAGGGACCTGGATTTCCTGAAGAGAAGAAAACAAAGTGTTTGACGAATTAAATGTAGGGAGCTTCTGAAGGTTGTCTGCAAGGTGCAGAGACGTCTACATAGGCTGGGGCGAAGATCAGGAAGCAGAAGAGAGCCAAGCACACAAAGTGTTGGAGAGAGCCTCTGCTGAAGGTTCCTCCCGCACCATACAGTTCAGTGAAGGAACAGGACAGACTCTAGAGAGGTCTCGAGGACCTGATGGCTTCCTCTGGCACCGTACAGTGCAGTGAAGGAACAGGATAGACACTAGAGAGGTCTTGAAGACCAGGTTGCTTCCCCCGACACCGTACAGTGCAGTGTAAGATAAGGATAGACTCTCGGATAGGTCTCAAGGACCTGATGGCTTCCTCTGGCACCTTGCAGAGTGGTGGAGGTGCATGAACTTCCATTGCAAAGGCTGTGCACCGTTATTTAACCCCCCCCCCCCGGCTCACTTTGTGCGGGTGGTAGGGGGTGGTGGCGTGACATACTCAGATGATGTGACGTTTCTGGCCGACCGAATTTCCAGCTGCTGCTTCTGCATGGGTTGACGATTGATACTACTAATACCATCTCTCTGCGTGCAATAGTACCAGATGGTCTTGAATTGTCATCTCGGCGGCTCGGCCGGTAGCTCATTTATTCTTTGTGATATGAGTGTGCATCTTTTATGTTGGGTAAACAGTACAATTTATTGGCGTCTGGAAGATTGTACTGTCAATAAAACTCCACTGGGTGCAGCAGGAAGGTTCGCACTGATGAGGTGAAGGCGACTTAAATACAGTAGAGTCCTGTTATAACGAGATGTCACTGTTCCAGGTTTGATCATTGCTATAAGTGTCCTCGCTGTTTCCGATTTAGACAGATTTTGATCCCCAGTACTACTTAAAGATCGCCCTAAAATTGCTTTTAAATTGTGTTCAAACCACCATAATGTAAAAATATCCTGTTATATGATAACTGATTGCGTGAAAATGAGCGGAAAATCCTACCGCATGCCACGTAAGTATAGCTGCTCAGTCTGCAATCAGTTGCTTGGCCTACACAGCATTTCCAGCTATCGCTTACTCGGCTGCCGATGCCCTGCAAGCTATAACTCACGCATCACAGCTCCACACGACCGCCTTAAACAAAATAGTCACTGGAAAATTATACGTTTTCAACTAACAAAACCTGGTGCGAGTCTTACTCAAAACCAGCAAAAATTCAAGAAAACTTTATCAAAATGGATTAAAATTACGTTCGTTATAACACAGCGATAAAATGTAGTAGTTGGGTCCCTATAGTTAATTGGTATGCCACAGTATGGAAAAAAAAATCGGCGAAAATCTATTAAAACTGAAGCCTAGGAGGCTGGAGTGAGTGGGTTGCCAGACATGTAGGCACGTCTGTCGCCCTTGACCAGCCTTCACACACCACCTTCATTAGCGACAGGGCCACAATAGCCCAGTATTGCCAATGTGTGGGTAATTACCCGAATTTCAGGTATGTTATATATTCACGGACAAAACATAGAAACAAACAACTTCCGTTATATAATAAAAGGAAGTCTGTAAAAAGGAAAATGCAGCCTGCGCGTGCAGCTAAATTTGCCAGTTATGTATGCACCATACAAATATGGTTATGATGTCTTTAGATAATGAAGTGCGAAACAGTCGTTGTGGGCTTTAACACGAGTTAGGGTTACTGCAACAGCGCTGTTATAGTTACTACATATGAAACAAAGCACGAGTACTTTATTGATGTACCGCATAAGTAGTGCTGTTAATAGTTTTGTGTAATACAACAAATACATGTAACGTAAATGCAAATTGTAATTAATTAAGAACAAACTATGTTGCATACATGAAATTAGGTACTAGGGTAGACCTAATCCTAAGGATCCATGGGAAAGTCCGAATTTTTCCGAAGGGTGAAGAACGTGCTATACTCAAGGCAGTTTTATTCCGTAGGACTGTTTTTTTAACCAAGTGACAAATTGTTTAATGAGTTTGATGACAGATGATGATGCATAAAACCTTAATTTTTTGGCAGAAGTTCAAATTAATTCCCGAGCCTGTAAGGCCAGGAGTTTGTGGAACGATACTGTGTCTGTATACAGGAGCTCGATGTCTTTACCATGTTGTTGTTGAAGTCCTGGGTACTACTCTCGAACAGAATTGATACGGTGTCTATACAGGGGTTCGAATTCATTACCATGTCGTTTAAGATGTCATGGGTTCTAATATAGAACACGAAGTATACGGTGTCTATATACAGAAGCTCGATATTTACACCATGTCGTTGTAGAAAGCCTGAGCTCAAATGTCGAACAGGAACTATCCGATGTCTGTATACAGGGGCTCAATGTCTCCACCATATCGTTGTAAACGTCCTGGGTTCTAATCTCGATGAGGAACATTAATGTATGTGTAAACAGGGGTTCTATGTTTCACCATGTTGTTGTAGAATTCCTACGTTTTACTCTCGAACAGGAATGATACGGTGTCTGTATACAGGAGCTCGATATCTTCACCATGTCTTTGTATATGTCCTGGGTTTTATTCTCGAACAGGTACGTTATTGTGGCTGTATACATGCTCTCTATGTTTTCACTATGTCGTTGTAGAAGTACTGGGTTTTGCTCTCGATCAAGAGTGATATGGTATCTGTATTCAGGGGCTCGATGTCTTCAATAAATCGTGGTAGAAGTCTTGGTTTCTTATCTCGTACAGGAACAATATGATGTCTGAATACAGGGCTCAATGTATTCACCATGTCGTTGTAGAAGTTGTGGGTTATAATCTTGAACGGGAGCGATGTATTGTCTGTATATAGGATCCCTATATTTTCACCATGTCGTTGTAGAATTACTGGGTTTTACTCTCGAACAGTAGTGATACGGTGTCTGTATTCAGGGGTTCGATGTCTTCAATAAATCGTGGTAGAAGTCTTGGTTTCTTATCTCGTACAGGAGCAATATGATGTCTGTATATAGGACCTCGATGTCGTCACCATGTCGTTGTAGAAGTAATGGGTTTTACTTTCGAATAGGAACGATATGATATCTGTATACAGAGGCTCAATATCTTCACCATTTCGTTGTAGATGTCCTGGGATATAATCTAGAACAGGAACTATACGGGTGTCTGTATACAGGATCTCTATGTGTTCACCAAGTTATACTATAAGTCCTGGTTTCTAATCTTGAACAGGAACGATATGGTGTCTCTATACAGGAGCGTGATGTCTTCGCCTTGTCGTTGTAGAAATCCTGTGTTCTAATCTTGAACAGAAACCATACGGTGTCTGTATACAGAAGGTCAATGTCTTCACCATGTCTTTGTAGAAGTCCTCGGTTCTAACATCGAACAGGAACGTTACGGCGTCTGTTTGCATGAGCTCGATGTCTTCGCCATGTCGTAGAAGTACTGGGGTCTTCTCTTGAACAAGAACTATATGGTGTCTGTATACAGGAGCTCGATGTCTTCACCATGTCGTTGTAGAAGTCCTAGGTTCTAATCTCGAACAGGAACGATACTGTTTCTGTATACAGGAACTCGGTATCTTCACCATACCGGGCCTTCACTACGTCATGGTGCAACCTGTACATGAGTGTTTCCAACTCGTTGAGCACTGTGAACAGTATATGGGATTGTCGAACAATATTGATGCGTGTTGCAGCAGTATAACTTGTTCACGGTAAAGTGATCACTTTTAAAGGCCGTTTTAAATTATTCCTTTTATCCAATTTCTAACTTCTTGCAGCTTTTTGATATAAACATTTAAATGTGTCAAATAAATATACGGTATACATTTCACCGCCCTCTATATTGAATGCCCTTAGGACGCAATAATATATACTTATTAGTTGCTAATAAATTTTGGGAGGGCCTTAAAAAGTGCTCGCTCTTCCGTGACCGGGGGTTATATTTTCGCAATAATTGATCCTTTCAATAAATAGCGGTTTTGCCATTTTTTTTTTCAGTAGGTTCTGATTACTCAGAAAATTTGTATAATCTTGTGCGGACAGTATTAATGTTACTAGAGCACTAATTTTTTTGTTATCTGTGAGCCGTCAGTAATTAACGTTGCACTTAATGTAACATAAGTTAAGCTATTTATGTTAATGTAACATTAAGTACTTTTGTAACAACATTACCTCTATACTGGACAGGCAACATTAAGTTGGTGTTTATGTTGCGACAAAACAAATTTTGTGTTGCGGTAAAACAACTTTTGTGTTGCGGCAAAACAAATGTTGACTTGCGTTGATGTTAACATTAATGTAAAAATTTTCTGGTATTTTTTTGCTTAAAATAAACATTGCAGTGTAAAATAAATTAAGTATAATTATTGTTACAAAAATATATATTACTAACGAAAAGAATGGCATAGGAATCGAACCCACGTCCTTAGTGCTTGATGCACTCCAGTTCACGGGACCTGGCGTCCTATAAACTGATCTAACGAAACATACTTACACGTTTATGATTCATATTGCAGGTATTAAATAGACAAAATGCAGTTCTTATTCGTACTGTGAAAATACTTTATACTCTAAAAATGTAATCTATGCATATTTGGCACACGTTAACTGCTTTTCAAGGCTTGAGAACTAATCTAGGCTACATTTAGTTTTCATATTGTACTTTAAAATTTAAATACGGTGGTTTGATTTCACGATGTTTTCGCCGTTCACCACTAACCGCTATTGTACAACGGTATTAATGTTCCTACAATCATAATTTATTTTTACCTGTGAACCGTCAGTAACTAATCTTGCTGTTAATGTAATAAGATATTAAGTTATGTAATATTGAAATATAACATAACATTATATCCTTTCTGTACTGTCAATTTTAAGATGGTGTTTTATGTTGCGGAAAAACAAATTTTGTGTTGAACTAATGTTAACATTTGTGTTAAAAATTTGCTTGCATTTTCTTGCTCAAAAACAGATGAGAGCGGGATCGAACTTGTGCCTTGAGTTAACTGATTGAAAAAGTGAAATTCTCACTGATTCATATTTAGAGTGCAGAAGCTCAATTTTTTTCGCAGTGGTCACTGGTATGTTTACAATAACGGTTATTTCGATTGTAGCTAGCGTGGCCTTAACTTTGCCACATAGGCTGTCCTTTTTTTTTTTTTTTTTTTTTTTTTAAGAAAGGTAGAACAAGAGCGTTTTTAATAACTTAATTTTAATCGATACAACCAAAAAGTTACGACAATGAACACGAAAAAATAATGTCGCTAGCACGTAGTCATGATAATTGGTGCATTACGGCCATTACGATGTAAGGTCAGCTCATATGACGTGTCATAAGAACAAAGCGACGTATTTCAGCCACCGAGCTGGCATATGCCTTCTGTACTGCTATCATGAAGGAGGCTAAAAATAACTGACTGCTTATCTTTTCAGGCCTTTCTCTAATCTTAGACGTCCAAGATGATGTAGTCTACACTGATTTTCCTGTTCTGCGTACAACCTAAACTGCAAAAAAATTTCCGGTAAACTTCCAAAACTGTAATGGAGCTTTTAACCTTTACAATGTATGGAAATAATACTTCATGTCTAACTGAATATATGGAAATGCTTAGCATTGCTACTACAAAAAGTTGGGAACTTAGGAACGTAGGAACTGTAGGAACGTTACCATGCATGCATGGGAAAATAATTTACCATACGTGCTTTGTCGCTGTACCTATACATTGATATGGTAAATTTACAAATAATTTCTTAGAGTGTATGTTCGGAACAACGACTCACAAACTGAGAGCATATCACACCAATCAGCTACGTAGACCTTCAGGTTCGCTTTTACAACTTTATCCATAAAAACTGAGTGACGTCAGTAAATCCTAGTTGCATTAAAACTGTGTCTCAGGAAATATGCCTAAGTGGTTATTAAAATTTCAAAGCAGGTATTTAAATCAACAGTGTGCTAAGCGTCAGTCTTTAAGCCGGGTATAGTTTTGCGTAACAATGAAGAAAACGGGATAAATAAAACTGGTTAACGCCCAGCGGGAAGCTGCCTGATTCCTTTTCTCTCTGCGACTGTAGTTATAGTTGAGATTTCGTTTTTCATTTTTCGTTTTCACTTTTAGTATTTGGTTAAGTCTTTGTTCCATTTGGAAGCGTTGTCGACGTTCATTTGCTCACATTGAAAGCTGAATGGCTGGATGTGAAAGTGCATCCATACATTTTAACTTTAAAACCCACCAGATTTTAACTTTAAGTATTTTATATGGTTTTAGAGTGTTGCTTTATATATATTGCAACGTTTGAAAGAAGTGACGTAATTATTTTAATACTTTCTCTGTGCAGTTCAGTTCAGATCACAAGCTACTTTTATTTAAGGCTATATTTCCTTTTGACTGTATTATAAGACGCGTGAGTATTTATTTATATTATTAGGAATTCTAAAGTTGTTTTTATCATATTCCAATTTTTTTTGTTAAAGAGCTAAATTATATTTGTTTCGATAGTTGTCTTTAAATGCAGTAGGAAAGTAATAGTAATTTTGCAATGTTTGTGTTAAGAAGTTTGTTAAAATAAGGGGAAGTTGGTAGAATTCTGGGTTGTAACTAGGACGAAAACGACATTAGCAAGTTAGATTTCATTTGGTTTTAAAATAAGAAGATACCAGCAGTACGATTTCTTTCCAGTTCAATTGACACATATTTTACAGCATTTGTGGAACAGGGACTCAGACAGAACTACTCTACTTGACAGATAAGTCTCATTTTTTTGCACCAACATGCAGCTTTTCACTGGCAGAATTTCTACAGTCAGGTTTAATATTTTATTTTGTTTGCTAACCTAGACATTATACCTGCGTAGAACCTGAGATTTTATATGGAGTCATAAGTATCTTCCGATGAGAAAATCAATAAAGGTAAATATTTTGCCTAAACGGTTAGTGTCGTACGTTTAAGAACGAAGAATTTTTTGAAATTAATTTTAATTTACAATATTTAAGTTAATGTTCTATTATTTTATTTTCATCTTGATTTAGCCCAAATTAATGTTTCATAAACTAATTTTTTTTCAGTAATTAAATCCAGTGTAAAGCTAAGTTACATCAATTTTATTCATGTAGAGTTGAGACATTCGAATGCGTGTTTTGTTTCACGTTTATATTGTTTAGTAAATTTGACTCTTTTCAGCATGTCTCCGGATGTGAGTATTTATAAGGGATGAAATTCTTATATTAGCGTGCAAAAAGAAATTATTATATAAGTAGAAGTCTATTGCGGAACCAAGCACAGCGCAATAATTGGACTAAAATTCAATCAAATTTCTCATTTTCGAGCAACTTTTTTCAAAATCTACTGGAGACGTAATCTATTCCTTCAATTTTATCCTGAAATCAAAATAATTTGACCCAAATCTGCAATCTAAATCAAGCACACTTAAAAAAAACACTAATTTGGATCAAAATAAGACAAATTTAGGTCGAAAGAGGCCAAATTAATTAAAATTTGCAAGTCAAATCAACCAGTAAAAAAATTCACAAAATTAGATGAAAATTGATCAAAATAAGATGATTTAGCCTACACATTAAGCTTAAAATGTCCTGCTCAAGAAGCCTGAAGCATGTTGAAAATTGTTTGACTTTGTCCTTAAAATCTTCTGCATTTTGAGATGTAATTTGAAAGATTTTACAGGACAAGAGAAATCTCCTTGATCTTGGCTTTAATTTGTATGAATTCTAGTACAATTATTGCGTCGCTCTTGTATCTGCAATAGACATATACTGGATTTATAATAAAATGTTAAACATAAGCAATTTTACCCCAATATCAAGCAAATTCTCACGTTTTCTAGAAATGCCGATTTTGAAAGCGAGTAATCTAAATGAAGTATATATATATGCCAAAAACAAGTAAATTAAAGTCAAATCAATAGAATTTATCAATTTTATTCAACAAAAGTAAAACACCAATAAGACTTTTTTAAGTCTAAAAATTAAAAAAAAAATCTTAAGCATATCCATTACTGATTGCATATCCCAACCATTACAACATTCCAAATCATAAACATCATCTTTAAAATTAGAAAATTTATCTGATCTTAAATCATTTTTATTGATTTTTAAAACAATTTTGATATGAACTATGTACAATTCTTTAACAATGGAAGTTGCTGTTTTTATAATTTCGTATCCAATATCCCAAAGTTCTAAAAGTTCTATAATTTGATCCATTTATAATATTAATATATATATATGTCTTATAAAAAATGTTACATGATAAATTTTTAATTAGAATAATGAAAATGATTTCTTATTTGATCAAATAATTCAGCTATATTACCAAAAATTTGTAAAACTTTTAAATGTAACCACTCAATTATAAGTTTAAACTTTTTTTTTAATATTCGAAACATTTTGATTCTTCCATTTATTAATTTTAAAAATTTATATATCTTCAGTAATTCTCTCTTTAGTTAATTTCCGTTGACTAATTAGATCAACATTGCAAATTGTATGTGCTTCAACTTTTTGTTAAAATCAACCTTAATTTTTATATTTGTTTTTTCTTTAACTACAGTTAATTTTTTATATCAGCAATCAATAATATATAATGGTCTTCGCCCAAAAATTTATAATAATTGATACTGCCGTCGAAGTTTACAGTTGGTTTATAATAAAGTTCATTATTTCTTCATATAGTATAGAGTTTTGTTTTTGAATTTCTAAAATCACTATAAGCAAGGAACATTTTATCACAAATACCATTTTCAAAATCTAGATTCCAATCTTCTCTTGGAATAATTTTATTTCCACCGTTTTTAATATAAATATTTTTCACATTAAAATGGTCAAAAGTAGAAGCCTGGACATGCTGTTCAGCATGATATTTTTCAATTAATTTGAAAGCCTACAATACAAAGTCGGGCATGTCAAACTGTAAATTACTAAACTGATCTTTTATATCAAAATGAAAAACATTTGAAGCAGCAGGAATTTATTTTTCTAAAAATCGCCAACAATCAAAACTAATAGGTGTTTTAGGATGTTTGTATATTTTCTCTTTAATTGCAATTGCTGTGTTATGTTCGTATTCAACAATAGGCCACCAGATAGTTCTTAATAATTTTTTTCACTTGGGGATCTTAGTAAAGCATTAATTATTGTTGGTGTTATACCAGGATTATCAACAGCTTCCTTAATATTACCATGTTTTGAAATTTCTACTCTAGAAAACTGAAAAGGAAAAAAGTTAGAACAAACATCAATATGTCTTCTTTGACATATTTTGCCTTACTTCCTTCTTTTTCTCTTTTATATTGCTCATAACCATGACCATCATTTGGAAAAGATAAGCCATCTCCTATAGGAATATCAAATTCAATTCTGTTATGGTAAACATTTAAATTCCCCCTAGTTTGATCAGTTGGGGGAAAAGTTTGTCTATCAAAGAGCTCGATGCTTTTATAACTCATTCAGAAGAAAAACATTGAAAGATACAAAAATTATTTAAAAAACACCTTTAGGTAGAATATGAAAGGAATTAGAAAAAAGAGCTACCATTAATTTACGAATTACGAAATATTGGTAAAAAAGTAGAACAAGTTAATGATGAAAATAAAATTTTTATAAGTACATTAGTTCCTGTAGCAGTAAAAATTTTTAGATTATCCACCTACACCATACAAAACATCATTTGAAAGAGAATTATTTTCAAAATTCCCTAATGTAGAAGAGCACATGGGAATTGTACAATTGAAAAATTTATTGCATGCCACACCTCATTCTACTATAAATCTCGGAACAGAAATTTCTAAAAGAATTAATGTTATTGGTGAAAAATTTGTTTTACATGGAGTTGGGCAAAATTATTGCATTGGTAATATACAAGTAAAGATAAACAATGATACACTATTTGTAGTAAATAAAGAATGTAAATTAACACCAGGACTTTATAATTTGTTAACAGAAAATTCATCAGAAGCTCTTGCGGGTAAATTCGATTATAAGGATTATAAAAATTATGCAGAAATTGTTCAAACAACCAATGCCACATTCCAAGAATATAATCAGTATAAAAAGGTAGCTTCGAGTGGAGGTTGGAAATACATAAATATAATGAAACCAATTTATGATAATTATATAAGAGCATCAAGATCAGAGCCAAACACACCCAAAAGAATGATTTCTCCAAGAACTCCCATTTCTGGAGAAGGCATAAAAAAATACAACAATTCGCCAAAATAATATATTGGGATGGACGATGTTAGAAATTTAATTGACAGATTGTTAGTTATCCATGGCGAAGAAAATTCTGTTAATAACAATGTTTGCAATGAAAAAGCAAGCATAATGAATATGTTAAACAATAAATTTTCTGATTTAGTTATTAATAATCCAAAAGGAATTCCTTTTCTTATACGAGATTTATATATAATTCCGCACTCATTTTGGAATTCTGAACGTCATGGGATAGGTATTATAAATTGGGCATTAAATAATTTTAAGTTACCCGAGAAGCATTTGACTGGTTATAATGTTTGTGGACCATTTACAAACTTAATTGAAAGATTGGAAAGAGGTGACAGTGGAATAAATAAATTTGATGAAGGCTGCAAATATCACGATATTGTTTATAGAGACCATAACGATTTAGAATCTAGACATGAAGCTGATCAAATTTTACAAAAAGTAGCTAAAGAAACTATGTTAGACAAATACACACCAATTGTACACCATTGTACACTGTCCACCTCTCCTTATCGCCAAAATGTATACGTCTTTCTGCAGGTTCAATTATGGTGTTTTGCTCAGAGAGCCAAAGTACTCCTAAAATTATGTCTTTCGTGATTTCATCAGTAACTATTGCAGTTGTGATAGTTTCTAAGTCCCTAATTTTTATTGTAACTGTGGCTTGGCCGACAGGTGACTTAATGTTTTGACCATCTGTTGCAGTTACATTGACAAATTTACTCTTGCATACATTATGGGACGTGGCAGTGTCGATTAGTGCATGACACAACAAACCATTGACATGTACCAACACTCTTTTGAATATAGCACTGCTGCTACTAACCTTGTTTATTAGCGCTCTCTGCGATATTACTTTTGTACTGTCATCCTGGGGAGGGGTAAAGTGTACGGCAGGCAACTTTACCCTTGCAACCCGTTTCCCTGCTGGTTTTCGCTGCTGGTTGGTCTTCTGTTCCGGTCGTTCAGGTGGGGGTTCTTTGGGCAGTCGACATGCCAGTGGTATAACCGACCCGCACAATATCGACACAGCCATGGGGGTGGTTGGGACCGATCCCACCTGACGAACCTGTTCATGTCCAGGGGCTCACTCGCGTTTGGTATACTACTTCGGTCCTGTGCATGATTTTGGAAGCTGTTCAGGTTGCAACTCTCGGTTGTTCACTCCTCTTTGCCAGAAAGTCCTGTCTATTTCCCCGGTACTGTCCTCGGAAGTTCCCGTAATCATGCGGCTCGTTGCGTTCTCGTGCGCATCCTGTGTCCGGTCGCGGTACACCGTGTTTCTCTCAAGGATGATAGCTGCTCTCATCACTTCCTCTAGCCCGCTGTCGAGTAGCAGAACTAGGACCATCTGGTACTCGGGCAAGGCTCTCTCTGCAATAACTTCCAGGTCTTCCCTCTCTGCTAACTCCGAGCGAAACCTCTTCACCAGGCGTATCTTTCTATTAATGAAGGCTGTCAGGGTCTCCCCTTCCTGCTGCTGTTGTGGGGTAAGCTTACTCTGAGCCTGTATGGAAGTGAAGGTGCCTCCGAACCTGCAGTGGAATGCATGGAGGCATTCCACCCAGGTGAGGACGTAGTGGTTTATAGATTTCCACTACTGTTTTGGTTCGCCTTCCATCTGCTTGCCTAGACAACCTGGCCATTCGTCCTCCGAGACGCCATAACTTAGCGCTGCATGCGCGCAGTGCAGTCACTCACAAAAGCTGACGGATCCTCCATTAATTGTCCAGAAAACGTCGGTAGGGTCTGGAAAGGTGTTGGTGTAAGTCAACGATGCATGTCCGGTTGATTGCAATGACTGGATGTAGTTGCTGTGGCTTTGTTTACATTCTCCGACTCTTTGTTTAGATCTGTTGAAACTGGTAAAACTTGCGTGATATTGGGCAGAGCTGGTGGATAATTACTATTGTAGGTTGGTGTAGAGAAGAAGGGCTGTCTTGTCGGAATATAGGGCGTTTCAGCCAACTGTGGTCGAGGCATCTGTGGAACGATCGTTACTGGTGTGGGTTGCACTGTTGGCGCCGGAGTACTTGCGGGTACTACGTCCGTATTCTGCATCGGAGACACCGCAGACGTTGCCTCCCTACTGGCTGCGCAATCCCGACACATAAATTGCTCTCCCTCCGTCATTGTCTGTTCCTCCTCTGTTTGGCACTTATGGTGTACTCTGACATTGCACGTCTTGCAATACTGGATCTCTCCATTCAGCAACTCTTTGCAGTCGGTGCGTTCACATGCGTTGATGCGTTGCAACTCTGTGAAAAAGTTATCCCAATTATAAGTTACGTGCTCTTGCTTAATTGGCGGCGAATAACAGTTTTTGCAGGTGAACAACAGCCCGTGTATTGTCTCCTGTTCCCTAGTGTTTATGCAGGATTCGTGGTACCAATGATTACATTGTTTGCATTTAGTGAGCGGTGTGTCATGACCTGGACAGATCAGATTGTGGCACCAGTTAACTGAATTAAAGTCCGAAATATCTAAAATAAATTTAGGTGATTCTATTGCCATGTCCTGTCGTACCTCACTCGTGCGGTTGATTGCGATGCGGATGTTTGCCAGGCTGAGCTTACGTTCGCACCGACAGTTCTTTGTATCTCTGTGGTACCTCGCGATCCAGTCCTGAGGTCGTGGTCGTAGGCACTGTGGACACAACAGCGTAGGTGTGTTGCTGTGGTTCCAGCCAGCCATGATGTTTACTAACAGTCCAGTGTATTGCGGAAGCGCGGCATGGAAGCATGGCACGGAAGTGTGGTGCGGAAGTGCGTATCGCAAAAGCGTGAGTCGCGGATGACGTCGCAGCGCGGCGTGAGGCAGGGGTCAATGCTCGGCGTGGCTCACCGCTGATCGCTGGCGCAGCTGGTAGCGCAGGTAGGAGGAGATTTTCTTTCCTCTTTCCTACCGTCCTTCTTTTCCTCCTCGTCCTCCTTCGGCATGTAGGACGTGGGTGGAGGAGGGTGGAGGATGTTGCAACCCCTTTGTCCTGCTGGGCGCCTAGCGGGCGCGTGACTGACATCACAGCAGCGCTCCCAAGATGGCCATTGTCTGCTCGTGGTTGCCGTGATGGTGGCGCTTTTCCAGTTTCTGCACATTTTTCCTCTCTGACCACGTGTTTTGACTTTTCGGCATCCTGGGGCATCGTGGCGGCGTCCCACGGCTCCGGTTGTACACTGTTGCTATTCTCCACGCCTCTCTGGTGTCGGTGTGGGCGAGGATAAGCTGGAAATATTGGATATTGAATTTTGAAAATTTTGAAAATCTGCGGGAAATTTTGGAAAGATAATTCTGCGGGGTTTTGAAGTAGGAATTAGCGGAAGGACATTGCCCCTAAGTTGGGAAACATTTGATGGCAAAGTAGTGGAGCAATATGGTGCGTTTTAAGGTTGGGAGCGGGACAGGCAATGTTCCGTAGATTTCTCACCAAACCTTCTGCTGATCGATTATGGGAGCCAGGTATTACAGTGGCAATACCAACTAGTTGCAGTAGAGCAGACTTCTCTCCTCCGGGTCGTGTGCTGACGACCAATGGATGGTGTTCTCCTGGTGCTCCAACCATCGCAATGAAAGAAAATGCATCACGTGTACTGTGCGTTCTACGCAGTGATCTCTCTGGGCGGCTCACACTCCAATATTTAAGTATACGAAAATAAAACACTGAACTACATTATAAAACACTTGCACAGTACACTTCAATGAAAAGGTGGGAAAGGTGGGGGCCATGGCCCTATAGTCCTTAGGTGACCCGAATGAAGACACAAACACTTCACGTTAGTTCATTGGGTTTTATTTAACATGCTCCTCCAGAAAGCAAACTTACATGTTGCGCCTGGCTTAACCTGCCGGCAAGGTAACACTGATTACAAAAAGGCACATGGTCACTATTAATTAATATGAGATGATAAACCTTCCCCGGCAATTCTATTCCGGGCGCAGGTGAGGAGCGGAGAAGTCATGGGCGGATAAAAACACACGAGGTTCCGGAAATTAAACAGTCTATTGCAGTGAATAATTAGTTATAAAATGTTGATGTGCCACCTAAGCGCGCGAAACGCGACACCGTCGGTCAGCACGTCCGACTCCTCAAAACACCGTGGTATGACTAAACTCTCCCTCGCGGCGTGCTAGCCAGGTTGGCAGGCAAGCAGGCCGCGCGAACTACTTTCTTACACTTCAGTCTCTTACAAATACATATGTAAATTGATTATATATTCATAATTCCTGCATAAACAATTCTACAAGACACAAAAACCCTTTAATACATGTAACACACTGGATGAGGTCAGATGGGGATGGAACACGTGAAGAATGAAAATAAAGGGAAAACAACAAGTGTTACACTTAAGCCTACGGGGGCACTTAAAGCGTAATAGGGCATTTCTTTTATATGTTTATTTGCGTGGTGTCTCTGAGCTTGCTGTAATTAACACCTAATTGCACTTTTCCTGAGTTAGCAGGATCTACTTCCTCAAACACGTGCACGTGGGTCGCACATGGTTGCTCTACACCTTGCACTGCACTCGCGCTCTCTTCACGAGCGCTTAAATGACTATGTTCACTTCACTCGCGGAGTAGCACCGGGGGGCACCATCATCCTGTAGAATGCTGATTCCTGCAGCGGTCGTCGGTGACGACGGGCAAACGGGCTCGGGGGAAGCAGCTGTTGTCAATTTTAATTAAGGATTTAGAGGATCGCCTTCTAAACACCACAAAGGGAAATCAGAAATTAGCTACACATTACTTGAATAATGTAAAGGCGTTATATTCTATTTTCAACCAAACAACATATGAGATGTGGGACAAGATTTTGTTACTAGGCTTCAGATTGGATTTGGGCACTATGTTATTACATGCAAGTGAAATTTTTTATAGTGCTAGGTTGGAGCTTTTTGACCTGAAACATGTCATTGAAACTAGTGTACACGGACGGTTAAGTTCACTCTGTTGATTTCCAAGGATTTTATTTCTATGCTAAATCAGATACAACGGCTAATTACTGTTCCCCTACATATGATAGCAGCAGTCACTTTTGAGAATCTTTTTTCTTATTATGGATTCAGTACTGTGCAGGCTATTATCTACAATTCTTCATTGAACGTTGTGGTGAATGTGCCACTGGCAAATAAGGACGTATTTCAGAGTTATCATGTTTTAACGTTTCCTGTTCTTGTTTCAAACATAAATAGATTTTTGTTATTTAATGTAGCTGACTTTTTTAATGCGAGTTTAGACCGAAAACATTTTGCACCTATTTCTGGAAATTTGTGTCTAAGTGTAAAACCTATGGCATAAAAAATTTGTCCTTCAGACTTCCAATTGTGAACTTAATTTGTTTGTTGGTAAGCCCCGTCTGAATTTTTGTGATAAATCTTTTGTATCCCTTGATTTACCATTTTTGCAAGAAACTCACTCTCTCTGGCTGTTTGCAACTAAATTCCCAATTGATGTAACCTTTTTGTGTAGAACTACCCTAGATTCTCAACCCTCCTTTACTCTATCCTTATCGGGTAGTGGTTTCATCAGTAACGCTTCTCACTGTGACAGTCATTATTTTAAAACTTTTGGACAAGTGAATTCAGCCATCCATCTCAATCAGTCTCTTTCTATACTTTATTTCCCAAAACTCATTTCATATCTCACTTCTTTGCCAATTCCAAAACTACCTGACCTTGCTCCAAATGATTCCCTTATCAAAGAACTTGATTCCCTTCTTGCATCCCAGCCTCATGGCACTAATTTCCGGGATACTGTGACTCTCCTTCAACGCCCCCCCCCCTTTTCCCTTCCCTCCTAAACATACCAGAATAATTTCTATCAGTTTGTTTACTCTCGCGGTATGTGGTATCGCTTTTGTAGTCATCTTTTGGTTAAAATCCAAATTTTGTGCGGTGATGCAGACACCTCCACATATTCAACCCCCCACACAAGAACATGCTGTGTTTATACCCTTGCCAGTGGTGTCTAGTGAAACTTCATCCTCTTAAGGATTGTCATTATAGTGTTTTCGTGTGAAGTTGTATGTTTTTAGAGTTAATAATTTTTTTTTGCATCCCCTTTTGCCACGCCTTTTTCATGTGTGTTCTAGTTTCAGGAAAAAAGGGGGGGGGGGGTGCCAGTTGTTTTGACACAGCTTTAATTCTTTATTATTTTGGTTACTATTAATTTAATAAGTTCTTCGTTACTTACTTTTTCACCAAAATTGATTGGTTTAATTAACACGTGCTCCAGTTATATTTATTTTATTTGTTTATGCATTTCAAAATGTAAAATTTTGAGAATCTATTTAAATTAGTTTAATGTTGCCCTGGTCTTGTTAACTTGAAGAGGCAAATTATTTGATGATTTAAATAATTTTACTGTGTCATATATATCTATGTTGTGTCCAAAACTAAATTATACTTAATAATTGAATGCGTATTTAGTATTTGCAAAATGCAAATATAATTTAAAGTAACCTAATGAAATAATTGTTAGTTATCTCTGTTCTATACATCTTTCTAAATATTGTATTACGTATAGATTGGTCACACCAGACTGGAGTTCCGAGCATGAGCGATATATTCCTACTCGCGAGGTTATTGTTTCCACCAGTAAGCGTTGGCTCAGATGTCGCTGATGCCGACGCTTACTGGCAACTCACCTTATTTATTATAATTTTCAGGTTCTACTGGGGAATCGGGGGGAAGCAGCCCAATAGCTCCACTTCCTCCACCAGAGAGGTGTGCAAGCACCCCTCTGGTTAAACCAGCGACAATCCCTCTTGCAAAAACAAAAGTTCAATAAAATACTTGTCCCCTCTCTGCTAACTTTTTCATCTCTACCAATTTGAGCATGTCACACACACAAACACACACACACCCACACACACACACATACATACATACATACACACACACACTGTCTCCTGTAGCATTTATGATTAATGCATGACTATTTTGAATTCTATCCTGTCGACTGGAATTTACGGCACCTATGTCGGTTTTTCCCAGTCTCTTCTAGTGATAGCTTAGCTATAAGTACTCTTAGGGCGTTAGTCATGGTCCCAATTGCAGGCCATGGCTGCCCAATGCCTCTCTGCTGCGATGCATGTATCCTTGCATGATTTCCAATTCTTGTAGGAGTAAGGGGCCTAGCCTTGAGATGCAATAAAATTCTGCCCTACCCACCGGGCTTCACTTAACACTTAGCTATAGGGTAGTCAGAAACAAAATTATTGTCTCCTTGTTGAACTCAACCATACAGCATGTAGTTGTTCTACGAGTATTTATCTACTTGTCTACATTCTTCTTTCCATGTTGAAGCCTTGCTTCAAGTCTGACATGCGTGTAAATTAGAAAACTCAAGCAATTTTATGTGAGTACTCCTGTCCTGCCAAAGACCGTCCTGCCTGAACGATTTATTTTTAGTCCCGCCATTTGGTGAAATGTGTGATTCTTACAATTTTATGGAGTACGATTAAATGCTGCTATTATGGGGTTGGTGTGTTTACAGAACTACATGACGTTAATGAACTTGATTAGCATGTCTGCTTGGTTATTTGCCACGTCTGTATTTGGTAGCCCAGATTAATAAACAGTTATTTTGTTTGAAGAGACAATATTTTAGCTGCTGAAAAAGTTACTTTGTTTTTCTCCCCCCCCCCCCCCCTTCCCGTGGGGTGGCGCACGACTGAACGCTTCCAAGCGCTGAGCTATACTGAAGAGAGGCGCGGGCGCTCCTGGTGCGGCCGAGCGCTGTCTGGTGGCTACTACTGGCAACGTGTTCCGCCTCGCACACTCTGGCACCTCCCATACGACTCTCCGCTATTCCCGCCGTCACCTTAACCTTCCCGAGCCGCGTTTTCGCGTGTAAATGTTCGTCCCCAGCCCGAGCAAGTATGTAGTGTTCCTCGTCGAGTTGCGCGGGCTGGCCGACTATAGATCATGCTACACCACTTCGTACTTCATGACTTCAGCATGCTAGACGTGTTTTCGCGTAATATGAGTACTAATAAAGTAGTTTTTTTTAAAGCGATTTTTGTGTATATGTATTTTTGTAGGGAAGTGTTTCTTTACTGTTTTGCTTGTGTGAATTTTCAATATGGTATTTTATGGGAATGTTTGTAAGAGGTGTATTCTTCCTTTTTTGTGGCATGCTGTAGGAATGGTTTCCTGAACTACGATTTGCCAATATAACTTTAATGCCAAGGAGTTTAGTGGAGATTTTATGGCGTGCCTTTATGCTCATAGTTAAGTGTAATAATGAGGTCATTTGCTCCTTCCCAATGGTATTCTTGAAATTAGTATTCCACGTTGTACTTTTTAGTTAATCATCAGGCGTACTTTACTTTTAAGGTTGTAATAGTGCTTGCTTTACTCAGGGAGTCATTTTACCTTTTCTAATGGGATTTCACAAGTGTTTATTCAGATTAGGTGATTACTCAGGATATATTAATATGGTTGTTTTTCTGTTAGTTCCAGTGCATGTGTGTTCTCTCCTTCCCCTAGTTCACCGATTGGTAGCAAGTAACAGAAATTTACAAAGGCAATTTATATTTTTCTAATCAAGCTGCAAATTTGTGGTTCTTGGTGATAATTTATAGTTGGGCTTCAATATATTTGTATTGATTTTGGAATTTTTGTGTCCATGCTTTCTTGATTTTTTTTAATGGTGTGCGTCATTATCCTTGCCTTCTTTTAGCCCTGCTACACCCTAAAAGGGCGTAACAATGTAATTGGTAATTTCACCCGCCATTAAGGGTAAGTAAAAATATTTGTGTTTCTTTGCCGTTTCGTGTTATATTTCTGTGTGCCGAGCCACATTACTTTAATTTTCTTTGATATATCTTGTAGCAGTGCACGCGTTTGAGTTTCGTTCTACGCTGCAGTAGATCATGGCCAACATCCCTCCTGGGATGATTTCTTAACAGCCTTTCTTGGTTTCTTCTTGAGTGCTGCTTCTTGGCCTATGCAGCAGACGAAATTTTCATTCTCTCTAGCACCAAGTAAGATCTAACAATTTTGTTCGCATGCCACGTGATCTGAGCTTACAGCTCTCATTAACATGAACTGTTCATAGACTGGTCGAACTACATTTACTTAACATTGAAAACTAATTAACATGATTGTTTTTTTTGACTGTAAAAATATGTAACCTACAAATTTAAGAAAAGGGCATGCGCCCTTATGGCTAATACTTGCAAACGGATACCCGAAGGTGATTTCACTTGCTGTCTTGATGAGAATAGCATGTTTTGTTTTAAAGTAATTTAATTTGAAAAGAGAAGGCCTTAGTTGTGTAAGATATTGAATACTCAAGATACTTTGATATTTTATATAATTATTAAGGTATTTATTTTATTTATATCAAATGCTGAAGTATATATGCTTATGTTGTATGTCAGACGATATTATACATATATATACACACTTAAAATATAAATATTTACTGAGATTTTGTCATCGTACTAATTTATTTTTTACTGAAAGTTTTCATCTTACCATGTAAGTACACTGATGTGGTTAATATGAATTTAATATTTGATCTATGTGAACAACAAAAGAAAACGACAACCAACAAACCATTTTATTGATAAAATAATATATTTCTACATATCATTTTTTTGTAAAGACCGGAGCACGTCTTTAACTAAGTTCTGCAAACACTAATACAACAGGAATCTGCATCCGTCCTTCCACACGTATCATCCTTGTTTCGTGATGAGAGTACCTATCAGTGCTGGAAACAACTACACGAGGGTGTTACATAACAGTGTGCAATCCACCTGTAATTGTTTTGAATTTTGAATCACTAGTGCCACGTAACAAGCCAAGTACGCACCCACGTGTGTTTGTTTGCGTTTTCACGTCAATAGTATTTCAGGGTTATGCATTGTGTGTTATTGTTTTTTAGTTGAGATGTGAGAGTTGTATGTTTTACAGTAGAGCCATGTCTGTTTTCTTTGGCGTCTTAAGTGCCACGTCACTGCAGGTTTCTTAGAATAATAATGAAGGGTAATTCGTGTTGTGTTATGTATTTGTATACTGCTACCAGTCAGAACGCCACATGTTCAGATCACGCGGTGTTTGTAAATAAAGAATATTAGTGTGTCACACGTGTTCGGGAGTAGACCACGTGAGTTTGCTTATATTGAGATGTAATTTATTTTAGGTTGTGTGACATTTGCTAGGGCAATGTCACGTGTGTTGTGTACAGTTTTATCCTTGCATTACTGCCATAGGTATGCCAAAGCCCACGTGTATATTTAAGTTAGTGTGTTTTTGTTTCGAAGTGTAAAATTATATACATATGAAGTGTTGTGTTTGTCCGCTAGGAGTAGAGTAACAGTAACACGCAAAACACGTGGTAATCTGTTTTGTTGGCAGAACTGTACCGTCTCTGCAGCAGAAACTTGTAAAACCCCTGCTTACTTCCTTTACTTCCTTCTTTATACCTTATATACAGTAAGCAGGGGTTTTACAAGTTTTTGCTGCAGAGACGGTACAGTTTTGCCAACAAAACAACTACTTAGAGTGTATCTACGCGGGTGCGTACAGGTCTACAAGGAAGGGTCCAGGGGGATCTACACGATCCCACAGATAACAAAACAGCTCTTCAGCAGAATGCAAGGAAAAGTAACAGTCGGGATTGTAAGTCGTAAGATGTAACATTTAGAGAGAATACCTGTTGCATTTCTCGGGACTTGTTAGCTAAGGCGGTCACACTTACAGAACACATATTCTCCTTTTTACTTCCGTCTAGTCTCTATCGCTATTAGTTTAAGGCGGATTCCCACCCGCCATATTGGATTTATCTATTTTTCGCCAAAGCTTCTATTTCAGAAGGTGCATTGAAATTTCCCGCTCGACATATCATAAACAACAGCTCCCCAAACTTTATCGAACTGCCACAGCTTCGCTACGTTAACTAGTTTTTAGCTGGTAACTGTCGACGCGAAACGCGAGATTATTTCTTGCGAACGATTACAATGGCGACGATATCAAAAGTAACCAAGAAATACTTTCGCCTACCTCAGACAATGCACTAGGCAATGTTCTGTGCTCTGTCGTTCCAAAAAAACACGATACAAAACTGTATTTCCAGAACATGGCAAAAATTCCCTAAATCCAAGATGGTGGGTGCGGATCTGACATAGAATTTTTCAACATGTAGTTATTTTATTTTTAAGTTGTATGCCCTTTTGTAGTGATTATGTGCATAAACTATTATCATTCAGCACCGGCCATGGAGGTAGTGATATTGAAGATAATTTCCTGTGAATTAAAGCTCATCCATAGGCGTAACTAGACTTTGGTCAGACAGGGGAAAACATTGATTAAGAAAAAAAATTAACATTGCATATTTACTGTTTTATTAGGGCCTGGCTGGGTTCATTTCCTCACAGTATATATATAGTGAGTGAAGAGATTTGGGCGGCTCTTTACAGCGAGGTCTTGAGTGCCGACGAGGGTGATTGAAGGGAGTATGGAGCGGCACCGGAATGAAAGGCGGGGTAAACGGAAAATCCCCGAGAAAACCCGCCGACCAACGGCATCGTCCGGCACGATTCCCACTTGCGAAAACCCGGTGAGCCGGCTGGGGATTGAACCCGGATCGCCTTGGTGGGAGGTGAGCATGAGATGCATATAGAGATTTATGGAATGTTCAGTAGATATATACCTGGAAATATTATTTTAAAATAATTTCCTTAGATGTTTCCATAGTTGTACTATTTATTCACTGTTGTAGAGGGACATGTAACACCACCACCCCCCCCCCCCCTTTTACACTGCTCCTAAAATGCCCTTGTTGATCCTCGCCAAAAAAACAAGATTGTTACCGATGTACCTGCACGGCGACAACCAGCAGGCTAATGTCAGGACACCATTGATGATGTTGTAGTGAAGTCGGGTTGCTGTTATTCCAGAGAGAGAGACTACAGTAGTGTTCTGGAAAAATTAGAGCTTCAGGTATTTTCCAGGGTGCCTTGTGATGGAGACCTGCAGCGTACTCCAGTAGCGGCACAGCGCATGTATTCAAGCGAAGGTATTGTACAGTTCCATCGCCTCTCCTACCCCTCCCCTTTTCTTTCCAAAAAAATGCTATTAAAAACCCTTCCGCACGATCAAAGTCCACTTCAAATTGTTTTCAAATTTACTGAATTAAATTACGTGAATGCTGTGTCACGTCGCTCGGGCGTCATAATCGCGGCTGTTTTGTCTTTCAGGCCATTAAATGACTTAAAATTTCTTCAGAGATTTTCGTTTAGAACATGTTAATATTTTCTAGAATCAGAATTTTAGCTAGCATTTCGAGGTATTAAAACAAAATAAATATAAAGAGAAGTGTTTTAGTACAGTCATCTACGCAAATTTCCGCAACAAAATATCTGCACATATTTATTCCATCCAAAGGAAATATATTATGTTACAAAAAAATTGTTTGTTTTGATTTTGACGAATTATTTTTTGTACTGTATAGTTTACGATGGTTGGAAAAAGCCACTGAATTTAATTATAATTGTTTTAACTGAAATATTTGCGGAAAATTTTCAAATTGTCACATCAATATTTATTGAATACAATTGCATGTGTGAAAAGCATTTCAAAACTTTGAAGTAATAATTGAATTTCTTTTGAAGTCTATCCATTGACGTGCATGTGAACACTTTCTGTATTCAACAAATTGCATTTAATTGGCTGAATTCTATAAAATATTTGACCGTATGGAACTGACTTAGAATAAATCGTCGGATCTCAGATCAATCAAGGAGGTGATTGACTACTTTTGCTGTCCTCCAATCATTAATTTTTCTAATATAAAAAACAGCTATGCTATTAGAAGTAAATACGCGCTGTGTGAAATTCTTTGCTTGGTTACACTGAATGTTGTTTTTCTATTTACAGTCCTTGTACACTTTCATTTCTAAGCATTTCTTTCCTCACTTTGCAGTAGACGCGAGAATTTTTTTTTTTTTCATCAGGAAAAGGAGATACGTGCTCCATTCATACGCAATATCCCACAGACTCAAACAAATTGAGTAACGCTCACGAGTAATTGTTTTCAGACGAAAAAATGTAAAGTAATATTTAAAAATATTAAAGAAGGGTCAGATATTTTTAACACACCCGAAATATATACTTTTTTTTATCACACGCCCTGAGTAGTAGGGGCGTAGGGGTTTCATACCACCTGGGATTAATTGGGATTGATTGTTGGATTATCGATTTCATTGAAAGGGTTAATCCTTAATCCGATTCTAACCCTACCAAAAATTGAAAGGGTTAAATTTATTTGAAAGGGTTAAATTGATTGAACGTGTTAAATGGTTTGAAAGGGTTAATTTTTAATCAGATCAAGTTTTTTCTTGATTTATTTTCTTACTTTCTTTTTGGGTGGGGGTACCAGGAGCTCTGCACGATGTTGATGGTGTGGCGGTCTAGAGGCGATTGACCAGAGTTATGGGCTGCAAATGTCTTATATAAGTGTAGAGTTGAGTACAAGAGTGGGCTAAGAGTCACTTTAAAAAAGAACTAAAAAAAAGCCAAACGTGAAAAAAAACGCAGGAAGTCATAAATAGTCTTCCAAAATGTGCATTAACAAACAAAGATGTTAATGTATTTGTAAAGAAACTGGATACTCCATATATGTCCGAGGTGTGTATATGAGAGACGATTTACGAAAGAAACCAATTCTTTGTGAATGTATGATTGTTTATTTAGATTCGAAACAAAATGAATGAACGCACTGGGTTATATTAATTAAAAACGTAAATCAATCATTGTATTACATCAGTTTCGGCGACTTACATCCTACAATTGAAATACGCAATTAGTCAAGAAACACTCAATTAAGATACAATTACAAAGCAGAGTAATTACCAAAATACATACAATTGTGGACATTTATGTTTACTTTTTTGGTTATAAATAGGGCATATAAACAATTGCAATAGTAAAACACCTTAGTAATATGTAAATTACGTTGATATTAAGTGGTAATTCGTCGCAATTGCGTGCGCTATATTTCACTGCATTAGAGTTAGATGGAGAATGGCAAATGAGTCTAATCGAATTCGTTACTTACAACAGCATACCGAACATTGATATGCATAACCAATTATTTACGGCTAATACTGGTGAAAAAACATACAAGATTGTGATACTGGTAGGATCTTATGCGGCATTACCTGAAGATGTATAGTTCAGATTACGTGGAAATCCAAATACGTTAACTAGCGCAATGTATAGTAACATCGATATAGATTTCTCGGAAGACAATTCAATTGCCAATATGTTGGGTTATGAACGAGAGAATATTCAGCTAATCAATTGCACGAATGGTCAAAATAGGTTAATGTACTATCGGTAAATGTATGTCGTATAAATGTTAATACTGTAGGTGGTTCATATTTGAATGGAAAACCGAAAAATACAATATATGAATTCACATGTGCTGTGGCTCCAGGATATAAAATAATTTAAAAACCTAATACGTTTATATATCTTCCAGTAATAGTTAATCGTGTTGATGAAGTAGTTGTTACAATTCTCGATCAAGATGGTAAACTTATTAATTTTAGAAACAACACCAATATGGAAATACATGTGTATGAACCATTCCGAGCAGGCCCACACAACTTTCCTTCGGAAATAAGGATTTCTATACATAATAACGATATTTACACGTTACCGAAGAAATCAAGTTTAAGTTTTAGAGGAACAACTAAAAAGACAGCCAACGCAACTATTCCAGCAACTACAATAATAATAAGAAATTGAATACTTCAATTAACATACAGAATTGCATATCTGCAAAATGGCGTGGAAATAGATCAAATACGAGATGTCGGCGTCACCTCCACGATACCCTGCTACAGCCGCGATTCATGTATCCATTATAATAATTAAACCCGACCTAAGGCGTATAGGGCTTGCTCTGAGACGCATCCCATTCTCCAACCGACTTAGCTTCCAACATGCATGCCGGAGGGCACACAGGACTGTGAAGGTGCTCACACTGGCGTAGCGGGATTTGGGGGCTTGCCAAACAAAAACTATGGTCAGCCTCCTCCAGGACGCCACGCCGTCAACATCGAACAGGGCTCCTGATACCCCCCTCTCCCCACCGAAAAAGAAAGAAAGAAAGAAAATTAATCCAGGGAAATAAATTGATCTGATTAAAAACCAACCCTTTCACTCCATTTAACACTTTCGATCAATTTAACCCTTTCAATTAAATTTAACCATTTCAATTTTTGATCGTATTAAAATCGGATTAAGTATTAACCCTTTCAATCATATCGATAATCCAACAATTAATCCCAATAAATTCCAGGTGGTGTGAAACCCCTACTACTGCCCTGCAGTTAATTTTAGCGTTAAAAAGCTGAGCAGCCACATGTCACATTTCTTTATTTCAACTACTATAGATTTACTGTAACTCTTGAAATTACTATACACAAAATATTACGGTAAAACATTATAGTTCAAATATTGTAAACTGGGAAACCTATTATACATACAGAGACCAACAAAGTTAAGCATCGGTTTCAACACTACGACTGCAGACTACTTCACGTTTAGGCGTATGAACTAGGCAACTCGCCAATCAATCACAATAACAGTAAGGGGACACCCACCCTAATGAGATATTGCTTGTAAACTTAGTATTTCGGTCTATAGGCTTATGCATATCTCAGCAAACAAATGATGTGGAAATACGACGTTTTTCCAGGGACATTATATAATAGAGAGAAAGGAAGAGACAGTGAGTGTGTGAGAGAGAGAGAGAGAGAGAGAGAGAGAGAGAGAGAGAGAGAGAGAGAGACGCATATTCTTAATTCTATACTAATAAATGTATTCAAAAAGAAAGAAATAGTGAAATCTGTTTTTATAAAAAATTTGGTTTTTAGGGTTGCCCTGCACAGTTTCTTTTTACGATTACGATTACGGCTGTTTACGACTAAGTGAGCACATTTGAAATCGACCTTGAAAAAAGTCACTGCCCCTACCTGCATATATTTTAACGGGCGTACTGAGAGACTTGTGCCCAGTAAAGTTGGTAACGATGGAGGGGAAAGTTGTTCCACATATTAACGTCAAATAAAAAGTGTCAGGTTGTCATTTGTGATAACTTAAATTACTTCTCTCGCTTTCTGTTTTTTTTATGCACCGAAGTGTAAAAATTAGTAGATTTGTAGAATATTTAATTTTCTAATAATTCTACAGTTTCACTTGACCAACGCATGAATAAAGTAATGAGGCCCATGGCAATGTTAATTTCACATAAGGCGGAAGAACACACAACGTGTATGCAAGTAGATCTTTAGCAGGGCTTTCAAAAGTGCTCATTTTAACGTGAGCAACCTATAGTTATATTTCTTTAGGACATAAATGAAAGTCGATATTTTGTAGGCAATCCATAAATTTGGTTAGTTAAACATAAATTAAGTCGTTGAAAAGTATCAAAGTAAAAATCGCTGTAATGTAGCCTTTTGTGTAGTATTTTAAACTACAGCGACAATGCTGTAGATTTCCTCAGCAGATTTATGTATTGAAACCCTATAGCACTCGCTTAAAATTCTGAGTAAACAGAAGACACGCGAATATCCTTTTAAGCTATTTTTCAACGGCGCCCATCGCAATGCGATCTTACAGCTGGACGTAAACTTGCGAGGAATTGAGCTTGGCGGGAGAGTATGTCACAGTCTGCTTGGCTGCGCTACAAGTTACAACTATGGTGACATGCTCCTTAAGCCCCTGTCATACTGTCAGATTTTTCCGTCAAATTGCTTCCAATAAGTTTGGTCAAATATAATTGGACAGTTATGGCGTTATCGAAATGTCATAAACTACACCATATTTGTCTGAAAAAGTTGGATAGATTCAGTTTCCAACAAACATTTGAAGATTGGACCAGTTCTAAAATTTGTTTCATGTTTGACGAGCTCAGCCAGTCAGAATCGTGCACGACAAAAATGGACGTCACGAAACTTTAGAATAACGAAAAATTGCTGAGAAAGAAATAAATTATGAAGATAATTCATTTATGTAGAAGCTGCCTGGGCACGAATTCTGTTTTACGTAACTTGCCCTATTCCCGACACCTTAACGTTTGAGAGCCACCAAATTCTGGTATTTATAGAAAAAAGCTCGAAATAAGTCGCAGGCATTCTATAATGCGATGTAATAAGAAATGCATGTCTGAAAATATTCTAGATTTTGTGTACAAGGAGCAAAAAAGTTTTTACAAACAGTAGCCATTATGTTGGGTCAAGGACCATGTGTTCCTTAATCTGACAGTACAGTGCAGTAGCTTACTTTTCATTTAATATAAATTTGAACACTTTATCGTAGGTTATGATTCCTGCATAATAATTAAAAATAAAACATTTTTCTAAATGGTTTTATTTTCGTAATTTTATCTTTAATTTAGAAATTTGTTCCGTCCACACAATTTAGGAGTGTCAGGTCTACGAACGGTGTTCAACGTGTTAAGCTTTTTAAATTGAAGGTGTCGGATTTAAGAGCATCCCTCGTAGAAATGAAGTTTATGGCGTTAATACCACTATCAATACACTGCAATTTTAAAATATGAACCAATGCGTTTTTACAAACATCACATTTGTTTTATGTACTTGCCATTTTCCTGTTCACAAAACTATTCTTTAAATTTTCACATTACAGGTTGTCGCTAAAAATGTAATAATATTTTATATTCAAAATCCTTAATAACAATCAACTCATGTTATAAAGGTTAAACACAATCAAGCAAAGTTCACTGTTCTGTTAGACTGCGAAATGGAACAAAAAAATATGAATATGGACTTAAAATCTTTAACATACAACTTTCACAAAAAACATGTATTAAAATTGTTTTGGAAATATAAAGACTTACACAGTCACAATAAATTCAGTAAAGAATTGTTACTAACCTAAAGAAACTAACAGGATGTAACACAGGCAGTGAGAGTTTTTATGTTATTCTATACATTAAGGACATGTATAAAAAAATTCATCATCTTTTTGTTTCGGCATAACACCACCACAATTTGTGTGTACATACCGCACAAATGCTTGACACAATATCATTTCTTCTTGAGGATCCTCCTCGCACATGAAACAAAACCAGGAGTCTTCTTGAATTCCTTGCTGCAAAGTGGCGACACTTGCTATTTGTAGTAATTGATTTGGTCCGTTCTAATTCCTTGATGGTTGGTTTTTATGTGTAGTTTGGTTACTTGGTCCGTTTTCATTCCTCGATGGTTGGTTTTTATGTGTGGTTTGGTTACTTGGTCCGTTCTCATTCCTCGATGGTTGGTTTTTATGTGTGGTTTGGTTATTTGGTCCGTTCTCATTCCTCGATGGTTGGTTTTTATGTGTGGCTTGGTTACTTGGTCCGTTCTCATTCCTCAATGGTTGGTTTTTATGTGTGGTTTGGTTACTTGATCCATTCTCATTCCTTGATGGTTGGTTTTTATGTGTGGTTTGGTTACTTGGTCCGTTCTCATTCCTTGATGGTTGGTTTTTATGTGTGGTTTGGTTACTTGGTCGTTTTTTTCCCTTGGTGTCACAACTGCTGCTTGAGCTGATACACTTTCTTTGAATAGAGTAGTTGTTAAGCGTTGACCCCTGTAGTTCAGAGACTTCTTCACTGATTTTTGTGGTCTGCTTTTGTTTGGAGTTGAAAGGATGCTGGGGAAAGTAGCTTGGAGGGGTGAAAATTTAGATGATCCAGGAGCTTAAGGTGGACAGATAGGTGTTTCAGGAAAAGAGCCAGTAGGGACAGAGGTAATTCTGGGCAGTGGAATGTCTTCAGAGCTGTCGTCATCAACGGACAACAAATTCCTTGCACATGCCTGTTGTGGGTTGCTGATAGATGAAGATGGGCCAGCAATGTCACAGTCTACAGTCTCAGCTTGGAGTTCCATGTGTGATACGGCAGAGGGTGCAAAAGCATCCTAAGTTAAAACGTGACTGTCGAATGAATATATCCCAGTGCTACGAAAACCACTTGAGATGTTTGATGGGGTCATGTATCTTCTCCAAACCTTGGTGAAAATCTCACCAAATTCACTCTTCTTAATGTAATTTTGTTTAGTTATATCATAAAAATTTAGCACTTCCCCATCCCATTCACTTTCGAATGATTTAAAAACCGAATGATCAGGGGTTGGAGCTCGTGCGTGGTATTGCTTGGCAGGCAGTACAGTACGATATTATATTTATCAGCAGCTGCCACGATGTTGGCATCCAAATGTGACGAGGCCCCATCGAAAATGACCAGCACTTGCTCTGCAATCTTATACCAAACAAAATGTTCCACCACACTCCTTTTACCGATTTCAGTAGACAAATATTCACTTATTCAGGTTTAGAATGCACGCCTTACGTTATATAAAAAAAATTCGACAATTATTTTATATTGTTGTTTTGTATTCCATAAGTTTATTTTAGCTACTAGCCGTATATAAATATTCACAATGTCCGAAATCAGTTTCAACATTTAATCGCAAGGCTTATGTAATCTCTTTAGACGACAGTAAATAAAAATAAATACTCACAAATAATGCGTCTGACATACAGTACCTGTGGTCCTAACCCGACACTCAGTGGTTCCTAAACTTGTCAAAACACTGTGTCGGGTTTGGGAACCCACATTAGTGAAGGGTTTAGTGCCACCGTACTTGACGGAGTTTGGTTACTTGTTTCTTTAGTTGTTTATCTGAAATATGTTATTACTATTAATACTAGGACAGAAGAATCAATAAACCACAAGAAAACATATGACATGGAGAGCTTTCGTTGGTAAATTTATACCAAATACAGTGAGAAACTTACCTTCCAACAATAAGGCCCTCTTGTGTGAATACACAAACATAAAATTACGCAGGAAAAATGGCGGCAACTAAGCCAATGTTCCATATTCATCAACAGATGGCAGCACCACAGCGCTCACAACAGCCGTTCAGCTGCAAATGGCGCGTGTTTTAAAAATACTCGGGTCTCGGCCGATGTCGGGAATAGGGCCATGTAATTACAACATTCATTACATTTCTTCCTTTAATGGACTGCATTGATACACAACAGCAGACTCTCACTTTGAAAATACTCGTTGAATAGATATTCATATTACCTAGATTCTTCCAAAAAAAAAAAAAAAAAAAAAATCGAGAGCGTAACACATTTTCAAACACATTCAAAGATTATTTATTAGAATTTGTTGGAAGGAAAAATTTTATGGCCGTGTCTTTTCTTCAATCTTTATTGTCAAACATGGTTGAAGGCGAAGATTTGACAGTGTGACAGGGGCTTTAGGAGGATGTACAGAAACATTTTCTGTGAAATAGTATTTGCGCGAATACGCATATCTCGGTAAATAAATGTTCTGCAAATACGACTTTTTGTCAGGAAAAAAAAAACATTACCTATGCTCTATTTTATTACTACTATTATTTTTTGCTTTTGCCGTATTAAGTGTATTCTTGGAGAAAAAATCGCGAAAGTGGTCAAATATCGCATGTTTAAAGCTTGCCTATGCAGTTTCCTTAAGCGGCAAGAGAAAAGTACGAACATACGGGCGCAGTTTAATCTGTGGTATTTCATCGCGTGTAATATAACTCCTATGCTACAGATCTAATTCGCACAGTACAGCGTCACGACGGAAACACTGCTCTCCTTGCGCGTAGGAGCGATGAGACGCGACTTTGGTGAGTTTCGGGGAATTCCCCTCTGATATGTAAACTGCGGAGGCCTGCTGGGTACATGCTGTACACAAGAACAGCCCGCTTGTTTGACTCACAACTGCACATAATAATTCGTGTGCATGAGTATGCCTCACATCTTACACGGAAATGGTTATGTTTCATTTCTTATGCAGGCGCATGAAGAAACAGCCAATCAGAGCAGAGTATAACATTTTCAACGAAGTTGAAGTGAAGAGAGTTAGACGGCTCTTAACAGCGAGATTTTGAGAGCCGATGTGAGTATGGAGCAGCGCTGGGGCGGCATCGTCAGCCACGATTCCCACATTCGAAAATCCGGAGTGACCCGGATCGCCTTGGTGAGAGGTGAGTAGGCTAACCGCTCAGCCACCGTGGTCCCTTCAATCAAGATATTTATTTGGAATGGAATAATAGTTATACTTCAGAAACGAAGAAATCAGGCAATATAGAAAGAAAAAAAAAAAAAAAAAAAAAAAAAAAAGGTAACAGTATAATAAATGAAATTTTAAAGGTTATTCAAAGATTAACGATCGCAAGAACCAAAATATTATAGCAAAGCAAAAATGCTAAATATTTTAAAATTTCAACACAATATCACAATCTGCTAAGAAAATCCATTATTTACCAACACTGCCAGATGACGTCAAACTCATCTCGAAATTTCATTGGCTGGAAATATTACATAAGTGTTCAATTGTGAACCAATTTCGCGCAAGAATTCTGGTGGCGTGAATGTTCTAATGTTATGTTCGATTATCTGTGCGTATCGTATGTAGGTAAATTAATTGTGAACCCAGCTTAACTTTTCTGAAGCTTTCCTTACGTTCTACTTCCGGGATGTTCCTCCGCCTCATGCAAACAAAGTTTAACTAAGCCCGAAGTTACACGGGATGCAGAACTACTTCACTTCAAAAAAATTCAGCCATTGAAGCGGTTACATTACCTTTGAACGAGTTCCGACCGCAGTTGTTTCTCGTTCAAAGTGAACAGTTTTCATAAGTAGTTTCGAACGACTTCTCATCTCTGCTGCTCTCCTATTGGCTGTTTCGGAGTAAACAAGCAGTGCAAAACATATTGATCTTTTTGGCGGGAATTCCTGCACTTGTTGAATTAACGTAAGTTTAATGTTGGATGTACTAATACCCATTATGCAATTACAGTAACATTGTAGGTTTCATAACAATTAAAAAGATCAATACTGATAAATGTTGGAGGATATCATAATTAAATACCATACAGTTTAAGTTCCATGTTTGTTGAGTTTTGAATTTCCATTGATTTCATTCCACTTTGGGTGTGTGACCGCGAAAACACGTTATGTTCTTAAACTTGTTCAGATATGGCTACCGAACGTATTTAGCTGAATGTGTGTAATAGCACTCCTGTAACCACGGCCCAAGTCTAGAAAATCACACCACAGGGACATCGCACCGGATTCCTGCGCACTAAATGTAATGTTCCATGAGAACTATTTTTGAATACGTGTTACCGAATACACCTTTCCACCCTGTATTTATTCATAAGAAGAGCCGAAGGGAGATATACATAATCTTCTCTGAAATACTTATAGCAACACAGTGCCATCCTCGTCGTGCACTGGAGACAAAGGGACCATCCAGACAGACAGATGAGAGTCGACAGGGTCGGTGGGCGGGGCGGACATCTACCCCCAGCCAATGGCGAGGCACGAGCGACAAGTCAACGTCCGCAGTTACTTTCACTGCCGCTAGAGCGCCGGCCCGGTCTGTCTAGGAGCTTCCTTTACACATAGCTACGCGACTTGAAAACGTTATCTCTTAGCCGTCGTGTTCGAATTCCTTTCGAGTTTCGTTCTTAGTAATTATTATTCAGCATTTTGTAACGTTTAATCGGAACACCACAAAATTCAACTGTCTAGCATGCCGTGCTACTATTATTTTGGTGTTATAATTCCAAAGTTAAGAATCTATTAGGTTTTAAAATAAACAGTAAGGCCGGGCTGCAATGGATTAGCACACGCACAGCTCGAACCTGAAAGCTACAATCAAAATAGCACACGCACAGAAACGACGGATGTTTACAGAAAACAGTCGTGAAATGAAAGGAAGCGATGCTCGATAAATTGCGCGTGCCGACAGCTCTGTTAATTTTGCTGCCCGTGTCGTAGTCTGCAGAAATATAATATGTTAAACCGTAATTATTAATAAACATTGCTTGTACAATAATAATTCCAATCAAAACAAACTTCTTTTTATATGGCGCCAAACTCTTCAAGCCGTAGTCAAATTCACTACTTTCGTAGTCATTTTGATCGTCACATGAACTCGGTGGTATCGACGTTCTGATTGGCCACGCACGGCGCACACAGCACAGGAACTATAGGATATAGCCCTACTTTCTGTGCACGTCTCCTGTGCTGTTTTTCTGTACGTTTGCTGTGCGTAATTGTAGCGAGTGTCGTGCTAATACGTGCAGGCCTATTCTACTCTCTGTGCCTGCGCGGTTTTATGTGATAAATCAAATTATTCCCGAAAGGTGTTAAAAGGCCATTTAAAATTTAAAATTAACAAAATAATACAAATATGATGTGAACTTGTTATTGACTAAAATTTGTCGAGAGAAAATACTTATTTCAAGAATATTTCAGTAACTTGTTTTGGGAAATAATTATTGTGAACAGGTACGATACATCTTTGTTTGTTCCGATAACCACGCCTAGGTCTAAAGCGTTTCGAAAAGGCAAAACTAATATGGCGGCGATTTGGTAGTTTATATTTTGTAATTTGTCAGCTTCGAAGCTGACAAAACACAAATTACAAAACTACGTCATAGATTTTGTAGACAAAACAAGCCACGTGACTGTTTTGTTAACACAAAGATGCCAACTGGAACATGGCTTCAGGCGATAACTGCTATCACTAGCTGTTATTGTATGAACACATTAGAACTTGACACCGTGTTATGCTCGTTAAATAAGTAGTTGACAACGTGCCTTGTACTTCTGACGTCACGACGGAGCAACGTACACGCTCAAGATAACCTTTCCTTTCCGGAAAGAATTCAATCTGCGACAATACAACCAAAAGATGAGGTAGCTTCTGCGCATGTACCCAATATTGACCTACCCCAATCCTACACAACTGTCAAAATCACATGTTCAACAGTGATAAACGGGTTTGTTTATATCTTAATTTTTAAATTACAAGAACTATTATATTAATAAAATACATTTATCACTTCGGATTTAATCAAAAAGCACTAAAAAACTCTTTGGAGGAAGTATAAAAACATATCTAAGCACCGATTTTCAAATCAGTTTTCTAACCTAAAATCCAAACCACGTCGTTTTCGCTAGACGTGTTAGCAAAAAAAAAAATCAGTTCAATGTTAGGACACCGAGATTGGTTGTGCGCAGCCAGCGAGATCGGTCTACCTCACCTTTAGTCTATGGGTCCAACACGTCGATGACGCAGGAGTTGGCAATACTGCCGTGGCAATACGATATGCGTCACCGTCAAAAATAGGTTTGACACGTTTTGTAATTAAGTACTTACTTATTTACACTACAGGAATTATCATCGACCTTGAGCAACGCTTTTTTCCCTCCACTGACACTTTTTGTGGATAAAAGGTCACTTTTTTTTTTCTTCTTCAAAATCTATAACTTGTTTTTACATTTAGCCTTACCAGAGGATACCCAAAATCATTGCAAAATTTTATTGCTTAATTTGATGCCAGATTATCTTTGAAAAATTGTCAATGTTATTGTTTAATATCTTTTAAGAATAATAATTTCCGTGTGTGTCAAGTATAAAATTTATGTCTATTTTATTATTTAAATGAGTTGAAGTGAGACAAATAATTATATGTAAAATGCTACATGATTAATTTATGAAGATGGATCAAATTTTAATTTTATACAGCTCACTCTATAACAGTACATGGACTTACACATATAAAATTTTCCTTGGTAATAAATATTGCGATCGGTGTTGTGCAGTAACTTTATGCAAATCTGTGATCTACAGACAAGGAAGATAGGTTATTACTTTGTTCTATTGAAATTGTTTGTTAGGAACACACGAACAAAGTGTCAGAAACTGTTTGTTAAAAGAGAATTTTCAGCAAGAAAGCTTGCGAACGTTTAGTATGTAGGAAGTCATGGAACGAGAAATTCCTACTACGAGGTAGCTACGACGAGGTAGCTACGGCAGGACAGCTTGCATCGCCAAGGATCTAGACGAGACGTCATATGTGTGTTGCAGAGGCGCGGTACCTCCATCCTGTACAGTGATGCACAGAGTTTGGAGAGGACTGCGATGTTAGTGAGGACTTCTCAACTCCCATGTCGTCAGAGTACCAGTAGCCATCTCCAGTGATGTATAGTTTCAAGTAAGATCCAGAGACTTGCAGTAAAATAAAACATTCTCATAATTCTTACAACATTTGAAATTTATTAATATAATTTTCAAGATTTTTTTCCTGGACAGTTATCCGTAAGAGCAGAGGCCTAAGTGTAGTAATCTCATGTGTTCCCGACTGAAAGTTACCTGAAGTATTCATAATTTGAACATTTTAAATACAAGGATTGATCCGAACTCTAATATATAATCACATTATGAAATCTCCACCGCTGTGTCAGTAATGTAATATCTGTGAGCCAATTTTATGGTTTCAATTGTAAATTCCAATACAATCACGTCACATTTCTGACAGCAGGGTTTTGTACATATTTTAGTATAAGATTTGAGTTGAAAGGGAATTGTTTTGTCTTGTTAGTGTTATTATATGATGCAATTTGCTTTCGTATTAAACTTAAATTAATAAATTCCTATTTCATTGTTATCATAATGTCGAATGTGTCTGATTATTATTAGTACACTGATATACTTACTTGAGTGTACCATATCAGTATTATAATAAGTTAATTCAATTTTAAGAATTTAACAACTATTTTTCAGAATGTCCAATTAACACAGATACTAATTACAAGTGTTTTATACTATGATTTAGTGTGTGGTTTAGTGGCCCGAACAGATTCACTATTGTCGTACAAGGCGCCCAACTAACAAAATTATCATATTTTATTATTTTTATTTTTAAAGAATAAAACTACAAAATTCCACTTTACTGCAGATAGAGATCGACTGTTGCATCATTGTTTCAGCCAACATTACAGAATGGCACTATTACAACTTCATACACCCAATCTGACACTTTATTAAAGATTGGCGACCATTTGTGGGACTATTGCCACGTTGTATAAGCTATTTATGGGGCAGCGGTGGCGCAGTGGCTAACGCGCTCGCCTCCCACCTATGTGATCCGGGCTCGATCCCCGGCGGGTTCGCTCCCGGATTTTCGCATGTGGGAATCGTGCTGGACTATGCCGCTTGCCGGCGGGTTTTCTCGTAGTACTCCCGCTTCCCTCGCCCTCGCCCTTGCATTTCAGCGCCGCTCCGTTCTAGGGCCTTATTTCATGTCATGTTCAGGGATGACGGGCACCTACGGGTCCCAGCTGGAAAGCCCATCACTCGGAGGGTGTTGCCTCGCCCTGGGTTCACTCCCCATACGCATTTATTTATATAGACTATTTATTCAATCTATAAAATATTGTTGCAACAACGTGGTGGCACCGATTGCGAAAAAAGAATCACTTAAGTAAATATTCTTATACAAACTAGTAAAAATAAGAATAGAGAATATGATAATTACGTGTAAGGCTAAGAGAAGCCTTAGATTACAATACATCTGGTAATATGTTATACTCATTGTCATAACAGCTGTGTTGCCTAAGAGGAAATAGCTCAGAATTATTACATGTCACGTCTATGGAAGTTTTGTACTATTCTTTGCTTGAAACGAAGTTCGTTTTCATACCATTCCAACTGATAAAACAAATGTATGGCCAGAGAACCACATTTTTTTTTAGAAGTTCTCTACACTTTTTGAGGACTAGTGGAGCAGACGATACGTCCAGTTCCAATTCCAAAGTATTAAGTCTTGAAGGAACACCTATTTTAAGCGCTACATTAAGTGTCACTGGTGATCATTACAGTGATAGTGAGAAAGTTGTTAAAACTGTAATCCACACTAACGTAATGGCCAACGGTTCAGATATGGTTGATAGGCGAAATGAACAGCCCGATTCAAATGTTAGTTTGACTACACTATTCGAAGCTATCAAGGATTTTGTAGTTGCGCTTGATGCTTATAATGCCGAGTTAAATGCTATGTTTAAGGGTCGAAATGCCGAAATCCTGGATAAATTAAATGCTGGATTTGAGCGCCAAAGGGCTAATTTATCTGCTATTCTCTGCACGCAATACAGAGTTGAATACAGGAGTAAGTGTAGAATTTCATGAGCCGGAAAAGCAGCATTAATTTACCTACAAACCAGGTAACTGAGAATGTAACACGCTTGAATGAATCAGTGTTAATCACGACAGATAGAGGTTCGTGATATGTCATCACCATGTCCTGTCATAACATAACTGATGAATCGACTAATAACAAATCCCTCGCAAGTGTTGATACATATGCATTAGCTAATGGAGAACACCAATCCAACAACTTTGAGCGACACACAGAAAACGAAGTAACCACAGCTACTTCTAATGACTTCGCTAATGACTTCGTTTCACAAAATGATTTAGAGTATGAGAAAGAGGTACGGTCGAATGAATGAATTGAGTTCAACCATGTAAAACAAACATTTAAGACCATCGAGACAAAAACACTTTTGCCCTAGATTTAATACAGGATTGTTATACTCCGCAGAAAACGTCTGAGAAAACCCAATGTGTCAAGACGTGTAGGTCGTGTTAAGCGCCAACAATCTCCACTCCTAAAAGGGGAAGAAGATATCGCCCACAAGGCAAATGTGAATTTGCCAAGTTGCACATTACTGAGCTAAACAGGGACTTGTTTATAAAGTGACAACACTGTGAATGGAGGGAGATGGAAGAACCTGTGCACCAAAATGAAGGACAAGTCCATGATTGGGAAGACATGCGACCAGTTTTTACGCAAGTAACGAGTGCAAAAACTCATGGCTTAGTGGGGCGGAGAAGGCGATACCACCTTGGCCACCGCCGAGAGGAAAAAGTATGTCGATCATGAAATGCAAAGAAGACAGCACATCACCACGGTACAACGTATGGTCAGCCTGATAGTAGAACTGGACGCTCTCCCAAAACTCGACGTGTTTACTGCACAAAAAGATCCAGAAGTAATGCGACAGGAATTAATAACTCTAATCAAACGATTGTTTCTTGCAGCAGAGTCAAGAGGCATTACAAGACTTTTACACTCTAAATCTGAATCAGTGAGAATTTCACTGTTTCAATCAGTCAAACGTATATGACTGAAACAACAATCACTGCAGTGAATTTAAATAATGAACCAGTTAAAAAAAATGCCATATTTCCTTCACTAATTGATTCAGTGACATTTCCCACTGATTCGTCAGTCATTTTTCCCACTGTTTTCTAAGTGGTCTATTTTTTGACTAATGGACCAGTGAACCACCTGGGCAACTTGCTCCGTCTCTAATTATTTTTGACTGACGTATCAGAGAAACTGCATGTAAAAATCGCCGTCGAACATCGTTCAAAAAGGGCCGCTAAACAACGTTGCTGTGACTCTGCTTTTGCCAGATGGTCATGCCAGATGCCACTTTACTAAACCGTTCTGTGATTTCCGAAGGTCACGAGGTATCATGTCAAGGCTCCGGTATATTAGGCTATTTCCGAATTGTCAGTATATACGTGTAAGTACGTACATTTGCGTACTAGCAATGATGTGTACTTGTTGAAAGTATTCGGAAAAGTTATCGCCTCTTCATGTTAGACTAGTCGCACATTCTGGCGGAAATATCAGAAACTATGTGACAACAGAAAAATGTAGTGCACTTCTATGGTTATGCATACAGAAAACACAATCATAAAAACTTTTGTTATTTATTTGTGTCATGGTTTTGTACCTAGTCATCTTACGATTTTAAGCGCTGAAACATGGCTTTAGCCGGGAATGAGGAATTAATAGGAGCATTAGTGGGTTCGTATTATTTACAGGAGGGAAATGAAAGCCGGCGCAGAAATATTGTTGTACAATGGTTGCTTGGCAGAGCTGCAAGACAACAGATGTGTGTTATGAACGCAAACTAATACACAAATATGCCAATATAATTTCTGTTTTGGTCGTTGTACACTTTTAGTACAAATTGTATAGCAGATAAAACAAATGGCAGGAATATAGAAGTTCCTGCACCTCGATATCCTGAGTTTATGTTTGTCTGTTCAGCTTCTCTAGATTTCACAAGTATTCACACCACATCTGTAACCTTGTGATATTGCTTTATCATGTCAGTGGAAGATTGTAAACAAATTAGGGCAGTTGTTATGGGATTTGTTGCACTTATCTATCGTATGTAAAGGGACATTACACAGAAACTGGCATTCTTTTCTCGTTCCTCGATACGTACCTTGCCAAGGTTTAAATAAACACATTGATAACATAAGAAGGAAAAATAAAATTCAATGGGGTTTGTAATAACTTGGAAATACGGATTGCAATTGTAATATTCTTTGCAAGCATACACCTGGGAAATATGTTGCAGACATCAATACAACGCTCAGAATTTTATTAATTTTGGAAGCACCTTTATTAAACTTAAAATTATTTACACATGCAACAGAACATTTTGTAAATACTTCTTAACTTCTAGAACTTACGAGCTCTATAACTACAAAAGTAAACGTTAATTTTCGCAACTGAAATATGGCGACTGTCATAAGTATGCAAGTGTGTGCAGCAAGTATGCAAATTCGAATACTTGCCAAGTATAGAGCCTGTGTGTACTATACTCGGATTCTGAAAGCTCCAGTATACATGGTGATGTCACTTTCGGGGACAGGTACGCACAAGTATGCATTTCTTGAAATTCGGAAACAGCCTTAGTTCTTTCCGTGTCGTGATTTCCGAAAGTTGCGAGGTACCAAATCAAGGCTCCGGTTTAGCCAATAATTCTTGTTATCATTTATTCTGCATTTTTGTTGTGAAGCTCAACGCTTTTAGTTTGGCACCTCTAATACCAGGGTGCACTGGTGGCACAAGTGTACTATATATATATATATATATATATATATATATATATATATATATATATATATATATATAGATAGACACACACACACACATATATTTATTTGTAAACCATTTTTGTGCTGGATTTGTAAGCTATTTTTTTATTTTGGATTTATAAAATTAAAAAGTTGCTGACAGTGGGGTAGCTGGAAGCATAGTGGAGCATTTTTCGTACCTATATGAAAATATGGTCGAAGAAGTTTTAAAAACTAAAGGTGAAAAAATTTATGTTAAATGGTTAGGATTTGGTAACTCGAATAATTCATAGATTAATAAAACATATATTTGCGCAGTCGATACTGCTTTAGCTGACGTTTTGTAAATTTGAAAAATTAATTCTAGAAAATATATAATAATTAGTTTCTTAATCAATTTGATAAAGATTATTAATATCATTTATTAATTGTTATTGAGTATAGTTATTTCTATCAATGTTAAAATAGTTGCGAAAACACTAAATGTTGCCATTCATGGTTTCATTCTTCTTTGATATAAATTGATAGAATTTGGATCTCAATAATATTTCACATTTTGGATGTATACCTTTGATTCTTTGCGACTGTTTTCGAAGACCTCTTCTTTGAGTTCTAATCACATAATAATCATATTCACAATAATTATCCATCAATTCTAGAAGAATAAAAGTTGGAGTTAAATTTGGATCTTGTGTTTGTGGTACAACATGTGAAATGATTTCTCTAATTTCTTCATTTCTGCGATTTATTCCATCTAATGCTAAATTAACTGTTTGTGTTAAATTTTCTATATTTTAATCTTGAAATTTTTAAATATCATTAAAATGATCAAGTTGGTCGGTTTTAATTTTGTTCATTTTTTTAATGTGCTCTATTTGACTTTTATATAATTACATCATGTCTTTTTGAATATTATATTCGCCATTTTTTCTAATTGATGGCAAAACTTTTTTAGTTACCCATTTAGTACATTTTTCAGGTAGAGATATATTTGATCTAAATATTAATTAATACAGACCCGATTCATTGATAAATATAGCATTTGGTTTCATGTTTGAAACCGTCCCTATTTTAGGGACGGTTCTAAGTTCAGTAAAGTTCTTCTTATCATCTAACACATTTTGTGGTTTTCTGTATTTCGAAAGTCTAGTTACATCAGTTTCATTAAACCAAGGATTATTTTCCTAATGAATAATCATAAAAAACTTGTTTACCTTTGTAAATAAAATTGTTGTTAATTATGTCTAGAAATGACTCCATGTTTATTCACGAAACTATGCGCAAGTGAAATTGGTGAGTTGTAAGAAGTGTTTTTATTAATATTCTTTTTTAATAACAAAATGAAAAATTGATATAGACCAGATCTATTGATAAATTAGCAAAAATTTAAACTTCTTTAATTTCCAAAACAACATCGATATCACCACCATCAAAATCAATTAATTTTCCATTTTCGTCTCTAATTTCGAAGACAATATAATTAAAATGTTCATTACTTATTCTATAAAAATTTGGTAAAACAAATTTCTAAGCAACTTAATTGAAACAGAATGTTTTTGAAGGAAAAAAAGAAACAAAATATATTTTGCACATTATTAAATGTTTTAAAAATTTAAATTATAAACACCAATATAAAATAGATATTTATAGAATTGATTTTTATTTTCCATATATAAAATTAGCTATTGAGTGTGACGCATTTAACCACAAAGATAGAAATATTAATTATAAAATAGAAAGACAAAAGTATATAGAGACACAATTAAATTGCAAATTTATAAGGTTTAATCATGATGAAATAAATTTTGATATAGCTGATGTAGTTATTCATATTGTAGCGCATTATTGCAACTCTGATTAATAAAATTAAGAAGATTTGCCTAGTGGTGTTCAACTGATAGTGGAAAATAAAAAAAATATTTAAAAATTATTCTATTTGATATCCACATGGCAGTGTATCAAATTTTATTTTCCAATATAATTCTTTTGTTACCATAAGTATTTAATGAAATTTTATTAACTTCGACTGTATATATTTCATGTTTTTCAAGCCTTATTACATTCATTGTTCTATATTATATTTTCTCTTTAATCAAAAAATTCTTATAGTCATAAAATGTAATTCGTTTATTAACAACACTTTTTTTCACACCTTAAAATTTTTTGTTTTCCTTATCGCCAACTCTGTATGCATACATTTTTGCTTGGAAACCAACAAATTCTTTCATTATTTTACCTTTACATTAATCTTTGCTTTTTCCTAAAACTTTTTTATTTAATTATGGTATGTTATAGATATTGTCGTTTGGATAATCACTTGTATCAAATTTATATATCATCTACTTCACTTCTTCAAAAAAATTATGTTTTAATGTTATAAATGTATGAATCGGCATTTTGATAACACAACTCAATTTTATCATCATATTTTGGTTTTATCACTTTATAATGGAAATCATACTCTAACTCTCTCGATATGTCCAAAATTGACATGCCCACATAAGTAGGCTTATTAAACTTGACATTTTTTAAATTCATATGCATTGCTGCAAGATTTTCATTAAATATAGTACTTCTTCTGAAATTTGGTTTTGCTACTAATTTTTCACATTTTTCTGCATCTGATATTAACCTTTACTCAGTTTCTTATATTTTCTATAGTTTTTTCAAACACAGAATTATACATGATCTTATGAAAATCTTTTTCGAAATCATTTTTTTCATTAGTTCTCATCTCTGTATTCAAATCAATACAGTTCTTCAACCAATCAGACTGATCAAGCGTTAATATTCTATGTATTTTTGTATGTTTTAAACCATTATTTATACACTGTTTCAAGTCGCGATAGTGAATTACGTACTTTTATCTGTTATCTAAAGTTGTTAATAATATATATTGATGGAACTACCTTATTTTCTGGGCAGAATGGAAGATCTTTATGTAAATTATGTAGATCTTGTGGATATTCTAAATCAACTTCTAATATATAACCATGTTTTGAATCATCTTTCAAATTTAATATTTTTTACTCCAGTACTCTAAACATTTAAATGTATAATAAACCCATTCAAAACCACCACATGGTAAATATTGTGACATTGCCCAACCATATAAATTATTATCATCGAGATATGCTAAATAATTTGATTCTTGATTAGAGTTAAAATCTTCCAAATATGCGTTATTTGCTTTAACGTATCGCTTACAACATTGCGAAATACCACTTCGAATTCCCTTTTCAATCATTAAAATCATATCATAGTTATGTAATAAATTTGGTGGTAGTCATTTTTTACATTGCTGCCATGATAAACCAGGCGCTGTAAAATACCATGCAGGCTCTAAATCATATGCATTTCTAAATATTTCGAATATAAATGCTAACAAAAATACATCACTTTTTAAATATAAATCATGGTATTCACCAAGATTTTTAACATTAAATTGATTCCATACACATTTTGCATGTTCATAATCATCGTCAGTTATATCAGATTCGTTTAAATTGTTACAAAATTTACTCTTTGGTGGAAGTTCAGTTTCATCAAATTTTTTCCAACTATCCATATAATCATATGGATAAACACCTTTTCTAATAACTAAACCAACTTGATCTTCTGGAAAATATATTAGTGTGTGTTTCATTTGATCTTTACCTAAATTTGATGATAATTTATCTAACCTATTGGCCATTAATTTAAAAGTGTCTATCTCATTTTTAAATTTTCTTTGTTTTTCCCAAAAGTTATAAACTTTTCTTCATTGTTTGCAATTGTTTCTATATTTTTATCATCATACCCTAACTCTTTAAAAAATAAGTGTGGATCATAGCCAGCTAAATGATGAAAATAAATTGGTACAAAATTTAGTAATTTTAATTGTAAATTACAATTATTACATACTGGATTAATGAACTTTCCACTTGTGATCATGATGATGTACTTTTTTATTGTCCTTAGAATATTCACACTCGCATATAGGGCATTTTTTAGATTTGTTGTATAATATTTTGTCTTCTTTTGTTAGTGGGTGCATTGGTTCAATTTGTGAATATATTTCCCCAATTTTTTCTACTTCTCTTTTAATTGATCGTATAAATATTTTATGAGCATCTGGGACATGATATACAACTGGTAGTTTATACTCACCATAATTATATACAATATAATAGCAAAAACTAGATGACTCATGTAATTGATATTTCATTGTATATGATTCGTCATAAAGTTTTAAATCATTGTTATTTATTTGATCATTAGTAAGTTTATATCTTTCTTTAGGCGTTTCTTTATAAAACACCATTATCAATATCATCTTTAATTAAAATTTGATATTTTTTTGATAAGGTCAAATTTATAAATTTCCTTTGGATTTGGTTTAGTTGTTGATATTTTATTTAGAATTGATTCAAAATCTGCACATATAGCAAAATGAACTTTCATTGTATGTTTAATATTTTCAAAATTTATTTGTTGACCTTTAAATGGTAGAGTTATTCTTACCGGTTAATTTTTAGAACAGTCTTCTGTATGTTTGTTTAATTTCTCTTGAGAATAAAAGGATTCAAGACACATATCACATATATAAGATTTACCATGCTTATTAATATTTTTTGTACTGAAACAAACCTTGATAAACCTTTAATCCAACAGTAATTTGAGTTTGTATCATCTTTGAAATAAAGTAAATTTATATGCAAATTCTTGTTTTTTTTTTTGGGGGGGGGGGGGGGGGTTTAGTGGATATACCATGGATTTCTTGCATTCATCTTCAATAAAGTATACATTTATGGATATGTCAATTTTCTTTTCTTTTTTTGGTATATCAACCATTTTAATTGGATATTCAAATTTATCTATTACTTTATCGATATTAAGCCCCACATTTTTATATTTCGTTACTCTGTCTGAATTTTTTCTACTGTAAACAATGCAGATTTTATTGCCTAAAGAAAACATTTTTGAACATCATTCTTCACATTAATGGATGCTTTTTTTATTCTTTATAAATTCAGGTAGTTGAATATATAATGATCCTTTTAATGAATTTTACTTATTTATTGCTAATTGTATCTCCATTATTCTATCTAAAGTCCATCCCGAACCTTTTTTTTTTAAATTCAGATAATTCTGTAAGTAATTCCCGTTTTATAATTTTATAAATCTTTATAGTTTCTCCTTCGTTTAATATCGCACGATTACATGACTGAAATGTAAATAATTCTACTTGACTATTTTCCTGCTTGTGACAATTCGTATATAATTTAATGCTGCTTTTCACCCCTCCAAATTTTATAATATGTTCATGTATTTTGTCAAATACCTTATTTTTTACTGTAGCCAAAAAGTGAATAGTTTGTACTAAATTAAACGAATTTTCAATGTTATATGTTGATATCCTACTTTTAAAAGCTGTTTCAACTCTGTACTTTTTATTGGTTCTTCTATATATTTTACTTATGAATACATTAGTAGAATAGGGGAATATTAATTTCAATTCTTTTCTATCTTGCTTACACATTTAATTGATATTGGAATCTGATAACGGTAAATTTGTACAATTATTTTTGTTATCAATTCTGCTATCCATTTGCTTTTATTTCTAGGCTTTTCAAATACATTATTAGAGAATGGAAATATTTCTTTTAATACAATTCGTGCAGATTTTTTTGGGGGGTGCGGGGGACTGAAATTCGGCGAAAAAAAGCTTGATCTTGGGGTGAAATTGCTTGAAATTCGAGGAAGAATATTGAAATTTGGGTTAAAATTTTGTGTTCAATATTCATGCAGGATTTTTGGGGGCTGAAATTCGACGAAAAATCTTGATTTTCGTGTGAAATTGCTTGATTTTGTGGTAAAATTGCTTGATTTTTAGATGAAATTTCCTCGCTTTTTAAAATTGAAAATCCTGCATGGGCATTTTTGAAAATGTGGAAAATTTGCTTGAATTTGGGGTAAAAATGCTTAATTTCGTAGAAAATGGCTTGTTTTTAAAATTGAAAATTGGTGAGAAATGGAGCTTCTAGAAACATGAAAAAGTAGCTTGAAAACAGGAAAATTGCTTGGATTTTGGGCTTAAGTTGCTCAATTTTGAGTTTTTTTTTCTTCAGATTTTATGTTAGGTAAGCCAGAACTCCCATTTTACATCTACTAGTATATATCACTATTTGAGCCGAAATTAATTTTTACGCACAAATATATGCAAGTGTTATACAGATCATTGGCCACAAAATTTTTCATATACACAAGTTGGCTATGCAGCTCCATTTCAGAGTTACAAAGACTTATAAGCAATAAAAACCAAATTGGAAATAATGAATATCTGTAATACAATTGACTACATTCACGTTGTAGGTCCCACACAAGCTGTTAAAAATTTGCCCAATCCGACAGTAAGCAGACACTACTACTGTGGCAGGCGTGGTCAGTCTCTGTTAGTGTGTCGAGGCGAGTGGTTGCGCAACAATGCCAGGAATGTTGTTTACAATTACTGTGACGGGATTGGGCGTGGTGCAGCAGCTGAGTGTCCGCGCAGATGGATTGTAAGAGGTGGGCCAGTCCAAAGGCCGACGCGTTCTCCAGACCTCTCCCCACTGGACTTTTTATCCAGGGTTTGCCTGAAGAGTAGAGTTTACAGCGACGACGATCAGATACACGAGGCGAGCTGCTACAGGCGATAACAGACACCACTATTCAACTCAGAAATGAACTTGCAGGCATACAATGGCTACACACCATGGTAGGTTACAACATATCGCAGCCTGTTTACGGTCAGAAGGTGCACATTTTGAACAAATCGTGTGGGATATTCAAAATGAATGTAGTCACTTACATTCGAGACATTCAATAATTCCAAATTGTGTTTATATTATAATGCGAAAATTTAATAATAATTCTATGGAATGGTGTCTGTGGTTTCAGCAGTGTAAAGATTATTCCTGGATAAATAACACCATAATTGAAGACTGCCAGACCCCTTAGTCTCGAGAGGTACGGAAGCTTTCTTAACTTTGTGCAGCTGGATTAGGAAAAACTTTGGCCTTGCCTGGCATGAACATGTCAATGAATGATGAGTTAGGCAGATGTCTATTGCAGATACAAGCGTCACACAATAATTGGGCTAAAATGCATGCAAATCAAAACCACAAGCAAATATCTCTTGTCCTGTAAAATCTTCCAAATTGCAGCTCAAAATTGAGAAAATTTAATGCCAAAATCAAACAATTTTCAACACGCTTAACCTGCAAGCTAAATCATCTTATTTTGAAAATATTCGTCAATTTTTCATATAATTTTGTGATATTTTTTATGAATTGATTTGGCTTGAAAATTTAGAGTAAATTGAGCCTATTTTGACCTAAATTTGGTTTATTTCGACCCCGAAAAGGATCGTGCTCAATCGGTGTTTTTTTAAAATGGTTCCTGATTTAGATTGCAGATTTGGATCAAATTAGCTTGATTTTGAGGCTAAAATTGAAGAGATAGATTATATCTTCACTAGATATTTAAAAAGTTTGCTCGAAAATGAGAAATTTGTGTCAATTTTAATCCAATTGTTGCGCTGCGCTTGGTTCCGCAATAGATTTATACTGAAATTATATATAAAAAAAAATTAAGCACATTCGCCCGTTAAAAAAAAAATCTCGAAAAAAAATTGACACTATTTCAGGGTTATAAACGTTTAGAACACTGATTCTCTAAAAAACGGAAATATTAATGAATATTTCCATCATATCTTTATAAATTTTCTCCTCCCTTTAATAATTTTTCTTTGTAAATAAACAAAAATCGATTTTCTTCTCAACAAGTAAAACAATTCGTTTGAATTCACTTAACTACAAGATCAAGAAGAAAAAAAGTTATACTGCTATGGATTTTGAAATTTATGAATCTAATTCTGGCAAAAAGTTAATTGTATTCTAGACGGTAAGTATAAAATTTCATTGTCAGAGCACTATGTGAAAATATTAAATAAAAGTGCCTTGACACTAGTAAATGAGAAGGCAGTTTCTATAGCATATAGAGGCTTAAAAAAATGGAAAATTTATACATGCTCTAGAGTTCTTTTAAGAATTTTGATCAAATTTTGTGATATTTGTAATAAATTTATTCCTTTAAATATACACATGATGTCACCTGTCTTCGCTTGCACTTTGATTAACATTTTAAACGGTGATAGTGGTTCAAGACCACCTTTCTATAGATTAGATCATGTGTCTGAAGATCTCAAAAACATAGTTCACAAATTTCATTCAAATTTACAAAGCTTACAATTATCAATCTTAGATAACATTGATGAAAAATACGAACTCCTAGAAATAGATGAAACACATAAAAACACAAAATTTTTTACGAAGATATGAAGTAGATGTCAAATAAATTTGACACAAGTGATTATCCAAATGCCAGTGTCTATAAAATGCCACATATGAATAGAAAAATTTAGGCAAAATGAAAGATGAATATAATGGCAAAATAATTAACGAATTCGTTGATTTAAGAGCAAAAATGTATGCATATAGAGTTCACAATAAAGAAAGCAAAAGAACAAATGGTGTTAAAAAATGTGTAGTTAACAATATAATTACACTAGATGATTATAAGGATTGTGTGTTTGATGAGAAGAAAAATTTAAACAATAAATTTAATAAGGAGTGAGAAAAACAAAATATATACAATTGAAGTTAATAATATTGCATTACGTCATTGTGACAACAAGAGGTTCTTACTACAAAATAAAATAGATTCATTGCCATATGGATATCAAAATTTAAGGTTTTTATTTTTTATGGCAATTTTGTTTCTTTACTAGTTTAATATTTTGTTTATGAAGATATACAAGGGCAAATGTTTACCCCCATATGATAATATAAATCACAAAATATCTTGAATTTTTATTCACCATATGGATACGAAAATTTATTATTTTATTTTATGTTCCCTTTAAGGGGGGTCATAGTATAGACACCCTTCAAATTTTCTAGTAAAATTGTTATATTATATGATGAGATAAGCTACATATTTGGAGATATTAAAGGCGGCCCTAAAACCAGGTTCACCATCATATATGCAATCTAACACAATATTCACATTATAATTTTGACTCGTAAAATTTATGGGCCATGTAATATTTAAATTAATATTTTAAACATCTTTAATTTCCAAAAAAATGTCATTATCGCGCCATCAAAATCAATCCATTTACCATTTTCATCACTAATATCTACAACAATGTGATTAAACTGCTTATTATTGATTCTATGAAAAAGTGGATATGCAGACTCATAACTAATGTAATCTTTGAGGCCAAACATAGTTTTTGGTGGAAAACACGCAAATTAAAATGGTTTATAAATGGTTAGACTCGTCATAGTTTATGAACATTCCATATGCCAAATAACAATGCACATTAATTGTTTTAAATTAATTAATATTAGATAACTTAGTGCCTATGGCAATTTTGTCTATTTCAATAGCCATATTTCTATCAAAGCCAAGAATATTAGATAATCGATCGTCAAATTTAATATCAAACTTAGCTTTAATAGATATTCTTTATTCACATTGTCTGCTGTCAATTGAATGTTATTTGTTGAAAATGAATTGATTGAATTTTTATCTTCTTTTAAAGTTTCAACACCGTATTCGCCTCTAGGAATAGTGATAACTTCATTTTTATCAACCACAGCACTCAATTTTTCAATTGTCATTATTGTACTATTGTTTATATTTGGTGTTAAAACTTTTGTATGGAAACTGACTAATGCAATCGACTTATCTTCATGAGTAATGCCATAATGGAATTTCTTCTTTAATACAGAACTGTTGTTTGTTAATGTAGATACTTTATTCTCCATTTCTTACAAAAATTATCTAATTAAATGAAAAAAATTTCGGTTGGGTGTTGGTGATATAATTTACGAAGAAAATTCTGCAAAAAAAGGAGAACTATTGCCTGATGACATTATAGCAATAATAGTTGTCCCAACTATTATTGCTCTACTGCAATTGTGGGGAAACCAACCCAATGATAAATTTTATTTATAAGAATGGTTGGCTAAATTTTAATAAATTGTATGTTTGCTCAAAAAGTTTAAATCAACCAAAATATATTCAGTTACAAAATGACTTTGATGTAATATCCCACAAGTTAAATGACAAAATGGCATAATAACAATGATGAAATGATTCCTTTAGATCAATGTGAAAAAAAATTCTTAAGTCATATTTGACTGTTATTTTAGATGATTAAAATATAATCCATGGGTATTTTACAAAGAAGGGGGAGGGGAATTTTATCTTGCACAAACATATTCCAAAGTTGCCAAACCTCTTGTGACAGATGATACAAATTTTCTATGTATATTTAGACAAGATATCACAAACCTAAGACATATTTACAATGATTTTGTTGGTGGCAATATGCCTTATGAAAAATTTAGAGATTTGTGCAAAATGTTGGGATGAGGACTATGGTTTTATCGCAATAGATAGGAGTAGAAAAATGAACAGTGGTAAGTACAGAAATCAGATTCAACAGTTTTAAACTCAAGTCTAAATATCTCACTTTCATGCATCGCTGGTTTCCCTCAACAGATCTTCAACAAGTTCTCATCACAACAGGAAGGAGCTTTAGCATGGTTGTATTGTTATATACTAACCACATGAGGAAACTTCACTGGTCGGCTGTGAGAAAGGATAACTCACCACATGATGCAGTAAAATTGTTGTGGCGCTCATCTTGTCGCCATGGCCCACTGGCATGGCATTTTATTTCAAGTGCGAAGGTCATGGGATTGATCCCTGGTCTGAGCAGATTATCACCAAATCATTCAAAATTTGAGCCAAAAAACCCTGCTCTTGCCCATATATTCTTTATATGAATACCGATGCATATAAATCGTGTATTCTCCGTATGGTGTAAAATGCCACATCATATGGGAGAGTACTAGGAAAAAAATTAAATAATTAAATAAATAAAAATTCCCCATTTTGTCACTAAAAAAATAATGGTCTGTCGGTGGTGAAGTGGTGAAGTTCTCCTAATGGAGTTTTGTATGCGCTTAAAAGGCTGGAAAAATTGGGTCACTGGCATGATAATGATATCTCTATACCCAAAAAATAAACAGGTAATTGGCACATCATTAAGTTGCTCATAAACCTTTAGAAATTTCTTTAGTTAGGTGTTGGTAAAACACCGACACTTCGTGCTATTAAAAAATCTAACTGTTTTGCAAGGAGGAGCGAATCGTTCCCCTCCTTTAAATATACGTCCATGTACAATATTTATCAATGAATTTGGTCTATATTTTATACATATCTATTCTTAAAATTTTCATTTGTTTAATAAAAAGAATGCATATAAAATATTTCCCTCCTGACAAATGGCCGAATCATTAGAGGAAGAACTAGAGAACCTAAAACTAGGAAATTATAATACAGGAATGACTACATTATTGGAATTAAATAATTTAATCTTTAATGATTAAAAATATTTATATTGTTTTGAATGATAACACTGAACCTTGGCTTTGTGGTAAAGATGTTGCTAAAATATTAGAATAATCTAACACAAAAAACCTTTACAAAAATATGTTATACGAAAATATAAAGTATTTTTATCAGAATTATTTGGCACCCCATTTGGGTCCCAAATCGACTATCATGATGATAAAGAAATTTTCATATCTGAACCTGGTTTACATGAACTTATTTTTAGACCATGCAGTAAAATTGGTAAAGTATATAAAATATAGGTATTTGGAGATGTTCTTCCATCAATTAGAAAACATGGAGAATATAAGATAAAAAAGATATAATGCAGTTATAAGAAGGTCAAATAGAGCATATAAAAATGGCAAAAGTAAAAGTTAATCATTTGAAAAATTTAAATAGAATTTAAGATAGTCGTATCGAAAATTTTAGAGAATCAGTTCATATGTCTTTCGATGTAATAAATCGCAGAAATGCCAAAATCAGAGAAATGACCCCTCATGTTTTACAACAGACACAAAATTAAAATTTAAATCCAACTCTCGTTCTTTTAAAACTATTTTACAATGATTGTGAATATGATTATTATGCCATTAGAACTCAAAGAAAAAATTGTATATAATTGAAGATAGACATCCAAGTTGCAAACAAATTTAAAGATTTCATTATATTACAAATTCTATCAATTTATATCAGAGAATAAAACAAACCTTGAATGGTTACATTGAGTGTTCGCGAAACTATTTTAATATTGCCAGAAATAATTATATTCAACAACATTTGATTAATGTTATTAATAATCATTATGGACTTGAGCACAATAAATTAATATGGTTTATATAAATTTTCTATCATCTTATTAAAAAGTAATACTATTAAAAATACTTATTACTACTCGCCAATTATTCTTGTGCAATTCCACATATAAAAATAGAGTCAATCGTAGACATAAATGACAACAAGCTTATTTACTCTGGTAAATGAGTTTTTATGATTATTGATGAGAATAATAATCCACGGTATAAAGCCAAAGATATAGCTGAAATTTTAGCTGAAGAAGCTAAGATGAATTTTTGCAATTTATCAAGGGTCGAGAAACACAACCATTCACATTCTCATCTGCACACAATATTTATCAATTAGTCTGGTCTATATTCTTTAATTTTATTTTCTAAAAAAGAAGCTAAAAATTTTCAATAATGGGTTAAAATAGAAGTTCTTCCGTCAATGGTTCTTATAAATTACAAAAAACCATTGAGTTAAAAGACCAGCAGACAAAAATGATAGAACATAAATATAAAGAAATTGCTTTAGAAAATAAAAAAACTAGAGAATTTTAACATGAATATGAAAAATTTTATAGACAAAGTCAAGCAGAATACCAAAAAATGTTTACATATATATCACTACATCTAAACGATATGCTTCAATTAATAATGTTAAAGTTGGTAAAGCCGATAATTTAATAACTAGAAATGCAAATTTCAATTCTTCGCATAATGAATAAGATAAATCTGATATTTTCCATAAAAATGTTTATGATGTAAACAAAGCATAAAAGCAATTAATGAGCAATTAGATGATTTTTGTGATAAAAATAATAAAGAGATATGTGTTTTACATTACACTTATTTACTTGAAATTGTAGAAATGGCAATTGAAGACACAAATAAACATTTTGATTACACCAATAATTTAACTAAAAATCATCTAGCAGAAATGTATTCTATAGAACCAATTATTCCAGAACCAGTGTCTTTAAGTGGTGATGAATCATTATCTAATCTGCAAACAAAATTATTAAAAATATTGGATGACTTCATCGCTGAAAATAAATTGAAAATATTGTGTAAATATTTATTAGACAGATTAGGTTTAGGCAACACAGGTAATGCAACAATTTGGACTTAAACAAAACAGTTATTAGATTGGAAAGATGGTAAAAAAAAGCCAGTTACTTATAACAATACAATAATTACAATTACATGTAATTAATTCAGGGCAATATTATATAAAATTTACAAAATATCTGTTTTATTAATTCAAGAATTATGTGAATTATCGAAGCCCAACCATTTTACATAAATTTTATCACCTTTTATTTTTAAAATTTTTCCGACCAAATATTTATCTGGATAATTTGTTTTCATAATTTCGTATTTATAAAAACTGCCTATTATTTCTTCTCCAATTGCATCTTTCAGATTGTAAGTTGGTGCATCATTATTTAAAACCTCAAAAATGGTAAATAATTCTGGTGTACAATTAGCAGTATAACCCTTTTCAAAAATTTGTTTACTCTTACTTACACAGACTATATCGCTAACTTTATATTTCGGTTTAGTAATAATATTCGCAGAATCTTGTTCTCTTAAATTTTTTAAATTTTTAAATTTACTTAAATAGGTTTCATGCTAATGTTACTATGTTCTGAATTATTGTATTCTTTCACTAAATCATCTAATAAATTTACCCACATGTAATTGCCATTTTAAGCAAATTTCTTTCCCATTTTATTCTTCGTTGTACGATTATATATTTCGACACAACTGGCTTTAAGTTCACTGAATGTAGAATAATGATTGACATTATATATTTGCATAAGTTCTTTAAATATTTTATTATAAAATTCTAAGCCATTGTCGCTTTGTATAGTACGTGCTTTCCTTTTTATCAATATACATTCTAAGGCATTTGCTATGTTCTTGGCTGTTTTATCTTTAATTGGTATAGCAAATGCATATTGTTATATACATTGACAATTGTCATAATATACTTGTATCCATTGTTCATGTGCGATATATCTTTCAAATTTCCGGTATCCATCTCAAAAACAACGATTTTCCATAAATCACCAATTCCATACAAATTACTTTTCTTCTTGGAAAATTTTTTTCGTGTAGGATTATGTAATTAATTGATTATACCTTGTCTTACATTAAGAATTTTTTTTTAAAGGTTGATTTATTAGAATTGCATATTGAACATTTACTTTTCTGAACTAGTCCATTTTTTGTACTTTATGTTTTTATATTATCATTTTTTGTGACTTTCTTGCACTTCAAACATCTAGTATTCTTCATTTAATATATATATATATAATATTTATATTTTACGAATACTCCTATTTTTGTCACCATGCCATCACCAAATTCAAATATTCTATTCTTTTTTTAAATTTTAAAAACCAATTTATCACCTTTTTTGACATCAAAAGGCTTGCTGTAATCTATTTTTTTTAGATACCATAATAACTGTTAGAGTATCGTTAGGAAAATTGAGATTAACAGTAATTATTTTTTAAACAGTATGATCCATCAAAAATAAAGCAAATTTGATTATTTTCTAAGACAAAAACATTATTAGTTTTATTACACCTTGCATGTAGATAAAACACACATGATTTTTCTTCATTGAATTTTTCTACTAATTGGATTAAATTTTGTAATATATCATCTAATTCTTTATCGGAGTCTTTTTTTTTTTTTTTTTTCAACTTTTGTGTTACCAAATGTATCACATATTTCAAAAATGATTTGTCTAAATCTTGCAATTTATCAGCCATTTATTTATCGAATTACTTCTTATTGGCCGCATTTTCCATCCACAGGATCAGCCATATTATTAGTTCTACGATTTTAAATTGAAACATGATCTGTTGTGTTAAACAAACACTTTAATAAGTTGATCTCGTAAATCAGGACCGATGTTATTGTATTTTGATTCTACACATGTTATTAAATCAGAAACAGTAGTATTGTATTATGAATCTAATCTGTTTTTAAAGTGTAGTCTGAAACAATAGTTTTATATTTCGAATCTACTTCCTATTTTAGTGCCTGCTTTGCATTATTTATTCGTTTTATAAATAAAAAATAGTATAAATAAATTGTAAATGCATATCTTCAAGCATAATCAGAAACAATAGTTTTATAATTCTAATCTACATCCTTTTTAAATACATAATTTGCTATATGTATATCGAAATATCTTTTATTTACTGTGTCCTCATTACTTATAGGTTCATCTATTTTAACAATTCTACATCCCAGAAAAGAAACATGTTTTAATATATAATGAAAACAGTTTTATAGTTTATTTTGTAAAGAAGAAACACTGGAACTGCATTGTGAATCTACATATGTTTTAAAAGCATAAGTGTGAGTGTCAAAAACTTTATTTAAAGATTAGAATATTGGTTTTCCAAACACATGTCATTTAATAACAAAGAAATTATATTGTTAAAGTTAAAATCTTTCGAAAAAAGATTTAATTAAATATAGATGACCACATATAACTGAATAAAAATTCTGAATTCTATCATCATTGTAATAAACGCTCCTATTCTTGAAGTAATTAGTTAAGTTAGTAAGAATTAGGCCTCCAAATGAGTCGAAATAGTAAACATAGTTGTTCCTTTAAATTAGCAAACCCAATGAGTACCAGGACTTGATCAAATGTCGAAATTTACCACAGCACGTTCATTACGAGTTTTTTTTTTGATAATTCGTCAATTATATAACATTTCTGAAATTTTTTATATGTAATATTCTTTTATGTATTTTTCAATATCGATAGTAGATAGAGGGCATATATTCGATTTTCTGCTGGCCGTTCTCTTTTTTCGCAACTAAACCACTTCCTGATTTATATTCCATTGCCAAATTGTGTCTCTGTTGTTCTTCTAATACATTTTTTATTTATTCTAGTTTATTGAACAGAATTATAAATTGCAGTAGTTCCACCAGCTAAAGCTCCAATTGCACCTAAAGCTGCAAATAAAATTGGTAAAAAACTGCAGTGGTGTAAACCAGTTCCAGATTTTTCATTGAGTATCTTCTTGAGTATTGGTATTAACAAAGTTAATAAGAAACCTTTAACTTCATTTAGTTTATTTTTTATTTTAATTTTTTTAAATTGATTTTTGTTAAAATTTTATCTATACCCAAATCTCTTAATTGATCATTGGGTATAACGAAAGTTAAGCTTTTATTCATTATTCACAGGTAAATAAATAAATATATAAATATTATTACTAAAACATTAAAATTTCCCAACCAAGTTTTCATTTGTATACATTGTTAAAGCAACAGTAGCAGATGCAATTTTTTCACCAGTTGGTGTGTATTTATCTAACATAGTTTCTTTAGCTACTTTTTGTAAAATTTGATCAGCTTCATGTCTAGATTCTAAATCGTTATGGTCTCTATAAACAATATCGTGATATTTGCAGCCTTCATCAAATTTATTTATTCCACTGTCACCTTTTTCCAATCTTTCAATTAAGTTTGTAAATGGTCCACAAACATTACAACCAGTCAAATGCTTCTCGGGTAACTTAAAATTATTTAATGCCCAATTTATAATACCTATCCCATGACGTTCAGAATTCCAAAATGAGTGCGGAATTATATATAAATCTCGTATAAGAAAAGGAATTCCTTTTGGATTATTAATAACTAAATCAGAAAATTTATTGTTTAACATATTCATTATGCTTGCTTTTTCATTGCAAACATTGTTATTAACAGAATTTTCTTCGCCATGGATAACTAACAATCTGTCAATTAAATTTCTAACATCGTCCATCCCAATATATTATTTTGGCGAATTGTTGTATTTTTTTTGCCTTCTCCAGAAATGGGAGTTCTTGGAGAAATCATTCTTTTGGGTGTGTTTGGCTCTGATCTTGATGCTCTTATATAATTATCATAAATTGGTTTCATTATATTTATGTATTTCCAACCTCCACTCGAAGCTACCTTTTTATACTGATTATATTCTTGGAATGTGGCATTGGTTGTTTGAACAATTTCTGCATAATTTTTATAATCCTTATAATCGAATTTACCCGCAAGAGCTTCTGATGAATTTTCTGTTAACAAATTATAAAGTCCTGGTGTTAATTTACATTCTTTATTTACTACAAATAGTGTATCATTGTTTATCTTTACTTGTATATTACCAATGCAATAATTTTGCCCAACTCCATGTAAAACAAATTTTTCACCAATAACATTAATTCTTTTAGAAATTTCTGTTCCGAGATTTATAGTAGAATGAGGTGTGGCATGCAATAAATTTTTCAATTGTACAATTCCCATGTGCTCTTCTACATTAGGGAATTTTGAAAATAATTCTCTTTCAAATGATGTTTTGTATGGTGTAGGTGGATAATCTAAAAATTTTTACTGCTACAGGAACTAATGTACTTATAAAAATTTTATTTTCATCATTAACTTGTTCTACTTTTTTACCAATATTTCGTAATTCGTAAATTAATGGTAGCTCTTTTTTCTAATTCCTTTCATATTCTACCTAAAGGTGTTTTTTAAAATAATTTTTGTATCTTTCAATGTTTTTCTTCTGAATGAGTTATAAAAGCATCGAGCTCTTTGATAGACAAACTTTTCCCCCAACTGATCAAACTAGGGGGAATTTAAATGTTTACCATAACAGAATTGAATTTGATATTCCTATAGGAGATGGCTTATCTTTTCCAAATGATGGTCATGGTTATGAGCAATATAAAAGAGAAAAAGAAGGAAGTAAGGCAAAATATGTCAAAGAAGACATATTGATGTTTGTTCTAACTTTTTTCCTTTTCAGTTTTCTAGAGTAGGAATTTCAAAACATGGTAATATTAAGGAAGCTGTTGATAATCCTGGTATAACACCAACAATAATTAATGCTTTACTAAGATCCCCAAGTGAAAAAAATTATTAAGAACTATCTGGTGGCCTATTGTTGAATACGAACATAACACAGCAATTGCAATTAAAGAGAAAATATACAAACATCCTAAAACACCTATTAGTTTTGATTGTTGGCGATTTTTAGAAAAATAAATTCCTGCTGCTTCAAATGTTTTTCATTTTGATATAAAAGATCAGTTTAGTAATTTACAGTTTGACATGCCCGACTTTGTATTGTAGGCTTTCAAATTAATTGAAAAATATCATGCTGAACAGCATGTCCAGGCTTCTACTTTTGACCATTTTAATGTGAAAAATATTTATATTAAAAACGGTGGAAATAAAATTATTCCAAGAGAAGATTGGAATCTAGATTTTGAAAATGGTATTTGTGATAAAATGTTCCTTGCTTATAGTGATTTTAGAAATTCAAAAACAAAACTCTATACTATATGAAGAAATAATGAACTTTATTATAAACCAACTGTAAACTTCGACGGCAGTATCAATTATTATAAATTTTTGGGCGAAGACCATTATATATTATTGATTGCTGATATAAAAAATTAACTGTAGTTAATGAAAAAACAAATATAAAAATTGAGGTTGATTTTAACAAAAAGTTGAAGCACATACAATTTGCAATGTTGATCTAATTAGTCAACGGAAATTAACTAAAGAGAGAATTACTGAAGATATATAAATTTTTAAAATTAATAAATGGAAGAATCAAAATGTTTCGAATATTTAAAAAAAAACGTTTAGACTTATAATTGAGTGGTTACATTTAAAAGTTTTACAAATTTTTGGTAATATAGCTGAATTATTTGATCAAATAAGAAATCATTTTCATTATTCTAATTAAAAATTTATCATGTAACATTTTTTATAAGACATATATATATATATATATATATATATATATATATATATATATATATATATATATATATATATATATATATTAATATTATAAATGGATCAAATTATAGAACTTTTAGAACTTTGGGAAATTGGATACAAAATTATAAAAAAACAGCAACCTCCATTGTTAAAGAATTGTACATAGTTCATATCAAAATTGTTTTAAAAATCAATAAAAATGATTTAAGATCAGATAAATTTTCTAATTTTAAAGATGATGTTTATGATTTGGAATGTTGTAATGGTTGGGATATGCAATCAGTAATGGATATGCTTAAGATTTTTTTTTAATTTTTAGACTTAAAAAAGTCTTATTGGTGTTTTACTTTTGTTGAATAAAATTGATAAATTCTATTGATTTGACTTAAATTTACTTGTTTGTGGCATAAATATACTTCATTTAGATTATTCGCTTGCAAAATTTGCATTTCTAGAAAATGTGAGATTCTGCTTGCACACATTAAAACCCTGTTCGAATAAATACATGTCTCACTGAAACACAACATACATAGAACCCTTTGTTGACATTTGGTAACAGACACTCTGAGTAGTTGGCTTCTTGCACTGCCGTGCACTCTGTGAACTGATTTGTCTTTCCCAATTAAAAACACTTTAATACTCTCCTTTGCACATTGCACACTATCACTGCATCGGTGCCTTCGGTGTGTATACTGGAAACGGTTTCGTATCAGCGCTCTCAGCAACAACTCACATGGCAGATGAATGTGTTTGCATTATCGTGGTGCCATGGTGGCTCAGTGAGGAGTGGCATAATTTAAGGAGAGATGACATTTTGAAGGTTATTTTACCTGGGGAACCAGACATCGTGGACAATGTCGTATGAGTCGGTTGAGATGATGTTTCCTCCAGAGTCGTTCGGCCGACGACCAATGCTATCCTGGACTGCTGCTCCTTATAAATGCTCCACAGAATTATTCCAAATGCGTAGTGCACAGTGGTCTGTTCGGGTCAGCTCACACATCCATGTTACGTAATACTGTGCCATACAAAAGCTCGTCGATTAAGTTGATGCAATGACTTATCGGCTAGGTACATACCTACATTTACACACACTATACTTGCACATTAACGTATAAAGAAAATACATATTAAAGCACTGGGTGAAAAAGGTGTGGGTATTCTAAGGGCCATTCCCTGAATAGTCCGAAGGCCACGAAATAATGTCTACATGAACAGTTCTGAATGCGTAAATTTTGCTGTTTATTTACCAAGGCTCTCAGGCCTACATTTTACATATATAATCACACTTCATGGCTTTAACCTACCTGTGAGGTAACGCTGCAAAAACGGCGGGATGCTAATAGAAATTATGTGCGAGGTTTTAAGCTTCCCAGGCGATGCAAGCACCGATGAAGAGGGGATGGTGTCTCGGGCAGCTAAGAAGAATGGTTCCTGTGAATTAAATCTATGGAGATTGAATGGTTGAAAAAAAAAAGTTGAAGGCTGCACGAGCGCATGAAATCCGAGCTGCTGTAACACACAACCACACCCCCGAGATGCTCATAGCTGACTGACTTACACGCCATGGTGTGCCGACCGAGTTTGGCGGTCCGGCGGGCCACGTGGATCTACTTTCTTAACATCGAAAATTGCATAATAACACTTTGCGTTCGTTACCTTGTGCTGGTACATGCATAAATCATTCTTAATAATTACATTTCATGTGGAACACTTTACATTTTGATGAACGAGTTGAGGATGGCACACATTGCGAATGATACATAATGAAACACTGAAAAACAAACTTTACTCACTTTGAATTTTACTGGCGTTGTTTCCTTGCTCAAATGATGTAAACACTTGAATGCCCATGTTTACACATTACACACTAAACCCTACATCAAATATAACACTGGAAAACAAGATCTATTTTATATTACTACGCTACACCGGGTACTCTGATGTCACATGCTCAAGTTTGTGTTTCATTGTATCTACACTTGCACTGCACTGCACATGCTGCTCCACTCGTCGAATGCACATCCCAACTGTGCAGCTTCGTGGCGCCGCTGCTGGCAAACAGGCTTCGGACAGGACACTTAACACACATCAAATGCCCCCCACTCACTGATCCCGTTTGTGGCCCCACAATGTCATACACAGCAGGGGCACTGCCTCCCCGGCTGTTTCCTGGGTCACAACTGGTAGGAAATTCTCACCGCCTCCACGCGGTCTCAAAGTGCTCCCTGCATTACCCTCCTTCTTCTGCGTTGCCCATTGCGGGATGTGTTCACGTCCTCGCAAGTTGTACAGGCCACTGGCGGTCTCCTCTGCCGATGCGATTCATGTCACTGCTGCTGCTCGTGCTGTCTTCTTGCTTGTTTCCTCCATGCATAACCTTCCAGTGCCAGGTGCAAACCATGCAACTGGCTTCCGGGTGGGGTGGATCACCCTGGTGCAGCTCTTCCGCCTCCTCTGCTACTCTTGCTGTCTCTTGTGCTGCAGTTCCCCTGCCTCTCGATGGCGCCTCTTCGATGGGTGTTGCTTCATCAGTTGTTGGAGCTGCTGTTGGTCGTGTAGGTGCTGGTAGCTTCACTGAATCTGACACAGTGTTGTTTGTCGGCGCTATGCCGTCAAGCGTCATTGGGCTGCTTCTTTACCCGTACATTGCTATTTTGCTATCTCACTTGCTTGCATATTTGCTCCTTCACTTTCTTGCACATCTTTACTCGTTTGCTGTTCCGGGGTGGTAGATCCGGCCTGCAGTTTTCTCGCGTCCTGTTTTTTTTTTTGCCTGTGTCCAATCGACTCCTGGTAGATGTTGCTACACCTGGCGTCGACGGCATTTGTACAGCAGGTGGGAGCCCCTCCGGCTGAGGTGATGACACACCTTCCTCCTCTCTCGCCTGCTCTCCTTGTCTGTCGGCTCTTCCGCCGCCATGGACGTCCTGGTCACCAGGTCTGTTCTTGCTGGGGACGTTACCTGGTGCTTTTCTCACATCATCCTGGTGCGCCCGGATCAGTCTCCTGCCCACTCGGACCAGGTAGGTGGTAGGTCCGACACTTCGCGCCACCTTGTGCAGACCACTCCATCTTGCTGCCAGCCCCGCACAAACGTTGTTATTCGTTGAGGATTGCAGGTGCGTTCACAGATAAACCTGTTGTTCTGTTATCAGTGCAGGTGGGGGTCTAGTCATCGGGATCCATCCCGCAGTGTACTGCTGATGGCGGCATAGTTGTTTGTATCACTCTCGGCATATCCTTTACTGCTGTCCTTCACTACTCTCTGCACTGCTACACGTCGGTTCTTGCGGACATTGCTTTTCACACAGCAGGGCCAGTTTTTGGCCTAGCAGGACCTGGGAGAGTGTCCTTCATGTGGCCTTTTTAATGCACTGGTTAAGGGTGAAGAGGGCAGCAGGCAGGAGTTCATCCCATGTGTTGTGCTGCTAACCCACACGGATCCGCAGTTGTACTTTCAACTCCTGGTTACGACACTCTGTAGGGTTCGTGTGGGGATGGTACACTCCAGTTTTCATATGGTTCAACCCCCACTGCATACGCTTCTCCTGCCACTTCTTGCCAGTGAATTGTGTGCCGTTGTCGGTGAGCAGTTGTTTCGGGTATCCCCAAAACAAGAAATATTCTTGCTCCAATACCTTCATATTGTTTTGCACATGTGCACGAATGAGTGGTTATGCATCCACCCATAGCGAGTAGTTATATGTGACCACCAGGATAAACTTCTTGCAAATTGTTATGCGCAGATAATGTCCCATTAATCGAGACTCATATTCTCGAAATCGTGACAGTTGTTGTTGCTTTACATCTGCTCTATGCGATTTAAAATCACTGACACATCACACATCTTTGCACATAGTCACGCATGTCATGTGACACTCCCAGTCAGTAAAATTTCTTGCTTATATTTCTAACTGTCTGTGCTGTTCTGGGTGTCCCGTGCTTTCACTTGCATGTGCATGTGTTAGTACTAGTGTCATCTTATTCACTGATACAAATTACATCAATTTCGTCGGTTCTTGCATGGACCAAGTTTCCAATCGGCCATCCATCAGGCGACAATTATCCACTCTCAGCATCTCACTCTTTGCCTTTACTTTGTAAACAAACACACACGCTGTGCTGCCACTACCTCCTTCCACATGTCACTCTCAAGTACATCGCCCTCTATTGTGCTCATTGCATTTACATATATCTCGTGTAGGAGTTCCTTGTTGGTTGGCGGTAGGACGTCGTCCCATTCCGCATTGTCGTTCACGACTGTGGTGCATGGTTGTCTCGTGACAGTTGATCTGACAGCAGATTTTCTTTTCCCAGGATATGCTCTACCATGAAGTCATACGATTGGAGGAGCAGCGCCCACCATGTTAACGTGCTTCTGGCTTCCTTGGTGTTGTAGAGCCATACAAGACAACAGTTGGTGCGGAGCACAAAATGCCTGTACTCCAGGTATGCGAGGTACTTCTTCACCACCAACATTACAGCAAGGCACTCACACTCGTTCACATCATATTTTCACTCTGCTGCTCCCAACTTAGCACTCACAAAGTCGATCACCTGCCATGTGTTGTTCTCTCCACACTGGTAGAGGACAGCTGCAAGTCCCTCTTGGCTTGCATCCGTTTGCAGGTATAATTTCTGGCTCGCATCATACCTTACTAACATCGGGGAAGCGTGGAAACGGTTCTTCATTTCTTGGAATGCATGCTTCTCTTTCTTGTTCTACACAAACCTGTTTTGTGTCGAGAGTAAATCGGTAAGCGGTGCTGTCACTATGGCGAATCCCTCAATGAACTCATGCAACCAATTCACAAGTCCAAAAACCTTCCAGACTTTTTTGCAGATCTTTGGTGCAAGGTAAATGTCAATAACCTGTATCTGTTCTTGGTTTGGCTTGTTCCTGTTGTCCCGCACTACATGTCCAAGGAATTTCATGCTGTTCTTACCTAAGTGACATTAATTCACAGCACAGGTGTGTCCGTTTAATTCCAGTTGTTCAAGGATCATGGACAGGTGATGCACGTGGTCTTACCAGCTGTTCGACCAGATCACGACTTCGTCCAAGTACGGTAACATGTACTCCCCAATCAGTCCGTCCAGGATTCGAACCATCATGAACTGAAACGTGGCAGGCACACATTTCAGCCCAAACAGCATTGTGCAGAACTGTTAGTGCCTCCCAACTGGTGTGGTAAATGATGTTTTCTCCCTGTCCTCTTGCTTGACAGGCATCCACCAGTACCCGCTGTGAAGGTCCAACGACAACATAATCTCTGCATTGCCCAAGGAACTCAAAGAGTCTCTCACACTCACATAAGGTGGTATGGCACTGCAGGCCACCTGATTAATGTGGTGGAAGTCCACACAGAACTTCCAGCTGCCGTATTTCTTTGATGCTGGTGTGATCACAGAGTTGTAGCGACTCCTAGCCAGCTCTATGATGCAGTTCGCCAACATTTATTTCACGTGTTCTCATATGATTCTTACCTGGTGGGGTAGGTAGCTCCTTAGAGCAGCATAAATCGGCTCCTCTCACTTCAGCTTAATTTCGTACTCCGCCACAGTCGTGCATCGAAGTGCGTCATGTTCCACAGAAAATTTCGCTATGCTTGCTCAGAAGTTGTTCGAACACCGCTTGGTGTTGTGGTGCGACTTCGTGGTCGAATTCACAGAGTTTAACGGGTAGAAATTACTCTGGGTATTTTTCGATCGACGATATATACCGTCCGCCGCTCGGTGGCACCAAAATTGATCCTCCTGGCGACGGGTTCACAATGGTGTTTTGTTCCTGCATCCATGACACATTTAGTATTGCATCTTCTCTAATCTTGTCGGTGACCATTACTGTTGTGATTGTTTCCTAGTCACATACCTGCACTGTCACATTCGCCTGTCCCGCCACGCTGTGGCTGTGTTGCCCTTTTGTCAGTCTGATGGTGCGATTCGTTGGTGTGACGTCCTTTGCATTTATAAATCTCTTCCATACGAATTTATGCAAAGCAGCCGTGTCAATAAGTGTGTGACAAGATTGCCCATTCAGATGGATTTGAATTCTGATAAATTGTGCAATGTTGCTGCGGATTTGAGGCATAAATGCTTCCTGCATGGTTGTATCCGGGTGCTTCTCTCTGACCAGGGCGTCGGTGGCGTCTGGCCGCCGTGGGCTGTTTTCTTGATTGCTCCTAGCCGGGCCACGATAACTGTCCAGGTGCGGGTTGTTTAGGGCACCTACTGTGCACAGTGGTACACTTCCACTAACCGACAATAACGGTGTGAAGTTCGGGGCCCGTAGTCCACTCCCTTTCTGCCATTAGGTCTTCCCTCGCCAGGTCGTATGTTGTGCACTCGCTGAACTGGGTTATCGTGGCAGTGTGAATTCTCCCTAATGTTGTTCCCGGTCCCGTAACTCTGTCTCTTTGCTGATATTCTCCAATTCTTGTTTGCCGGTAGAATTGTTCAATTGGTTATACATGGCCACTGTTCCCCAACTCATGCTTCCCTCGAGAAGGATTTGATTCACAGCACATTTGACGTGAGTTCCATTCCAGTATAACAGCTGCTTTCAGTACCTCCTCGATGTCGCTGTTCATAAACAGCAACACAGTATTCAAAGAGCACTTATACGGCGACTATTTCCGATATTTCTCATGTCTGTAAGTGTGGTTGAAACCATTGAACTTGCTGCACATTTTGTGCGATAAATGCCTGCAGTTACTACTCGAGTTGTTGCTTTTGCCAAAGCAGTTTAATCTGGGCTTGTAATGGCATAAAAGTGCTTCTGTATATGCATTGGAACGATTTCCCAAATTCCACCCAGCTTAGGCCATAGTGATTAATGGCAGTGTACTATTTTTCTGCCCCTCAAGTGAGTTGGTTCCCGACACAGCTCGCCCACTCATCTTCACATACGCCGTACCTTTTGAGTAGCACCATACACTCCTTCACAAATGTCTTCTGATACTCATTAGCAGCTCCGGAAAAAGTTGGAAGGCTTTGGAACTTCGTAGATAGTCGTATCTGCCGATATTTCTGGTTTGTTTCTGATTTAACTTTCACTTAGTGTCTCTTTTCTGTTGCCAGTTGCCAATGTTGCGTTGAGTTCTGTCTATTGTTGTACATTGGGAAATTTACTGGTGTTGCAGTCATAAAAGTAGTTGTTAACAGGGGTGATTGGTACAGATGTTGTTGTTAGTAGGCAGGTAACAGTGTTAGATATGGCATGAATGGTTTCATAGGCAGGGGAACAGTGTACAAGGTTGGGATAGGTAGGGCTGAATGAATCTCTGTTTCACTGTTTACGTGGTTGTGGAACAAATTTCTGGTTGCAACTGTCACTGGTAAATTTCATTTCCGACTGCGTGCCGGTGTCCGTTGCACTAAGAAACTCTTGGTGGAAAGTTGTTTATACCTGCCCACATTTGAGTAACAGTTTCCCTTGCCTGGTGCACAAAAGATTAAAACAACAACTGGTGTGTGCGAATTGCGATTAGGTTGTGAAATTTTGGTGGGTTGTTCCGAATGTTCCGTTATTTTCTCCACGATTTGCACTTCAGCATGGTTGATCGCAGCATGGTTTGATTGATGTACTGGTATTATGCTTACAATGGCAGTAATTTTTGCGAGTTCATATTTGATGAAGAGATTGGTCGGCATCTCTCACTGACAATGGGGGCAGAGAAGCACCGATGTGTTCTCGTCTGTCCGGCCAGCCATCATGTGATTACTAGATAACAAACACCCGAGCACGGAAGTCCGGACGTAGAAGAGCAAATGTAGAAGCACAGAACAGAAGCACAAATACGGAAGTTCTGTGGTGTGTGAACACGGAAGCGTGGCACGTAAGTTGAGCGCAGGTGATCACAGCACACCTGCAAGGTATGGCGTGGCTTCAGGGGTCAACTGACGATGTGGGCACACAGCTGACCACCGGCATGTGGTGAGTGGATAGCATGGGAGAGAGGATCTGGTTTCGTCCCCTTTCTCCTCTGTTCATTTCCTCTCTCATCCTAATTGGTGCACGGTGCTGCGTGGGCAGTGACATCAGGCACCAGAGGGGTAGCGTGGGTATGCTCCCCTGGTCTTTGTCCCTGTTGGTCGGCGACAAGGTGTCGCACTGGTGACATCGCATCTGCTGCCCGAAGATGGCCACCGCACAGCCCCTGTTCGCACTCGCCAGAGCAATGGCGGGTACTTTGTGGTTTTGGAGTGTTTTTCCCATGTTTTGTTATCTGCACTGATGCGACCAACTGCATAATCGCCAATTGTTGTTCTGTTATTTCATGCGTTTAATGCTGGGCTGGGGAATGGAACAACTTCCATGGTCTATTTCAGTGCGTAATATGAGCGTTTTGTTTACGAATGGCAAGACATTTACATATACGGCCTTGGTAAACCCGTAATCCTGTCGTACAATTTGATAGGATAATTTGTTTACAATTCTCTTATATGTAAACGGGCCATAATAAAATTAATCGAATATTAAATATTTAACAGCCACCCCAAGTACATATTAATCTCAAAGTCGTAAACACAGCAGTTTAACATGTCACAGGTTGGCATTCCAACCTGCTTTATTTTCGCCTAGTTATGTTTGCTTGGGTTCTGTTTACTTAATTCAATGAAGAAAAGGAAACACTGTTTGGAAAAAATCTTTAGATTTGCCCGCTGTGCTTGGTAAGGGGAGGGGAAGGCTCTATAGATTAATGTTTTTCATGAGACGGGTTTGTTTTGATGGTTTGATTAAACAGAAGAAAATTTTGTTCGTTATGAAATAATATTCAAATTATTGTAACTTCAAAAATTTTAACTTCAATGAAAAAATAAAACACGATATATACATCGTTCATATTCGTAAAGATGCTGCAATGCACACACATACACATACACACATTTTGACAGAAGTTAACCATGCACTCGTAGAATTCACGACATAGGTAAAGAAAGAAATATTATTTACACACTACAAAAGTGTTGAAAGGGCGACTTTTTTAGGCCACGTTCAAATCAATAATTATAGTAACTATTTAAAATGCATTATTTACAAACCATGCAAACTTACTGTTTGTTAAATTCGTAACCTCTTATAAATGTGTTTTCCTACGGAAATCCTTTCAAGTTTACTTCACCAAAACACGTTTGTTCATCATTAGCATTATATAATTTAGTTGCAGAATCATTCAGTACAATCAACACTATGCATGTTTCCTAAAACCAACAAGCTTGTCCTTGGTCGCCGCTGATGCTAATCTCCAAATACACATGTTTATAGCATTTTCCCGCCACTGTGACATCAGCGCATGAAGTATCTGTGCTTTTTCCACGTGCAGGTTATGTGTGAGATTGGCCGGTAGTAGAATGACGTAGTAGATGCGACGATGTGCCTGTGCGAAGGGATCGGAACAACTTCACTGCACATATTTCGCATTGCGCAGGTAATGGAACATGGCCTAGAATGTGCTTAGAATAGCTCCTTTCGTTAGTAAACGAAAATTCGAGTAGTAACGAATATTTTTTTCAAAAGGAAACTTAACGAATAACTTAGAATAAGCCACCGATTTGCTGAGACCTATTCTGATCAGCTAAGACCATCCAAACATTAAATAAATTTTTATACATGTCCAATTTTAATATATTTGATGGAAACTGAAATTATCCAAATTTCTCAGCCAAAAATTGCTGTGTTGTTGATATTTTGATGATATCATAACTGTCCAACATTATTTGACCAAACTTATTGGTAGCAGTTTGACGGATAAATTTGACAGTTCGTCAGGGCTTAAGACCGTTTTTCCCCATTGTGCATTCTGTTTGTGCAACCAGTATAAGCACTGACATTGGTGCTTTTCTGGTCTAGGAGGGATGGCGAAGTTATGTGGATCAGTTTGGTAACTGTGATGAAAATGTTGCCATGTGGCAGCATCCGCTTGGTAGCAAATATGATGACTCTTGATATCGGGGACATACGGCCATTCACCCAAAGTGGATGCACCTCCTGTACCAACTGTCTACTGTGTCCATGCAGTTGAAGTTGTAAATGGCGAAGTTTTTGGTTATGATAATCCTGAAATTTGGGCTAGTGAGAGCTGTTAGCTTCCCTCAATGCAAAACTCACTTCCAGTGGTTGTTATAGGCCTTCACACGACCGAAAAATACGTCACTCAGATCCGCCATATGCATTTCAGGTTATGAGGCCGAGATGGTGTCAAAATAAATAAATATGTGAAAAACATATCCACCCAATTTATTTAAAATACTTCCCACACAATGTACTTACAATGTTTGATTCGCCACTCGGCTAGGCAAGCTCCTAAACTGCAAAGGCTAGTACATGGCTACATAAAGACTTACAGTGATTTATGTACCCGGCGTATACAAAATACCAGGGTTGCGAGAATGTGCTCTCTCTAGGCGTGAAAATAAATAAAAATGCTCCAGTAATTAAAAATTAGGTATTGCATACTATATAATCGGTAAAACTTATGCAAGCCCGGAGAGGCATGGCACTATGACTGTCTTGCTGAGTGCCGAAAACGCAACTGCTAACATGGCAGCGCATGAATAGGCCCTGACCACCACTTCCCGCATGACACACAAATTCCGTTTTTCAAATATTTTCTCTTACATGATTTGAGGATGGATATGGCATTTATTTACAGATGACATGATAACCCTTCAAACATTTCAAAAGGTAATACCAAACATATACACTGCGAATTAATATTAGTTGTGGGTCGACATAGTGTGTTTACAATTGCTATGTCCGACTGTCCATGTCCTACCCTGATTGGTATGATTTGCACACGTAGTTCATGTCGCTTATGTACTGTCCTTTTTGCCACATTCATTTATACACAACTCTATTACCCTCGGCTTGATGATGCAAGCCATAATAATTCTGTAAACACTCTCAAATAAATAAACAGTAATCGGAATAGGATTTTTATTGTCTGCAGCCACTGTCCTTTGCCTTGATATTTATGAGTGGTCTCCGCCATCTGGCCCTATTTGCCAGTCTTTGAGGTTATGTCACTTCTTTACCATGGTCACATGACAATCACACAAAATAACTAAACATCCTACAACTAACAAACACAAGACTGCAAATCACCTTCTTATAATTATTATTAGTATACCCAACCGGTGCACACGACTTACCTTAATGATCACATAAACTTAATTATATTAGGAACAACCAAAAACGTGTCCTAATGTACTTTGGAAAAACTAAACAACACTGTACAGACTCTCCTAACTGTGAGAACATATTTCCCAAGTAAGAACATAATATTTTACACATAATCAATAATAATAATAATAATAATTACAACACTAACCTGCTGGTCATGTAACACATAATGGTGGTCACATGATACAAACATACATTGGCACTTCTTGAAAACGTAAACAAATAGACATGTGGTACTCGCAATCACAACAAACATATATTATACACTTTGTGATGTATCCTAAGATAAACAAATCCTGCTGTCTAAATGCACTTAACCTACATCAAACTACACACTGGCACAATACACACATGCACTATGCACACACGTGAGAAATGTTGGCTGCTGCACTGACATATCTCGCATGGTAGTGTAGGATCGTGGATGCTGGTGCGATGGAATGTGTGTAACGCCCTGAGGTAACAACACGTTGTACACATCAATTGCCCTCTTCCTTCTGAAGTCGTTCGCACGTCTTGAGCACCCCTCAGTCGGTACAGCATGCATTGGCAGATGAAGCTTCTCCCTTGTTCGAAGGTTGTATATGCTGCACTACTTCAGCTGAAGTGGTTGCGGCTGTCTTGCGAAATATCGTAGTGGCTGAGCCACTGATGCATGGCCAGAAGCAGTGCACATGGTGTGCCTAGCAAAGCGGACTTGCTATGAGTGGCGGTGACACCTACCACAACTTCTCCCTAGACCGATTAAGTTCGGTACCAATGTAAGTTGCTTCCAAGAGAAGTATGTATATTCATGGATGAATAAATACTGTCACTCAGGAAAGTGTTTATTTAATTCTGTTTACGCCTCCAGGTGCACAAGGGCACCAGACCTTCATTTCCTGCCATTTCTAAAGTGTTTATCCAACTTGTTTATTTGAAGAGTGTGCTGTATTGCATTATTTTTAACATATTTAATTTAGGAAGTGTGTGATCCGCCCTGAGAATCCACGAAGCTTTACATTTAACCTTTATTCATAATTCTTCAAGGTGTCAGGAAAGGAAGGCATTGGTTGTTGGAAGCACGAACTGGAGCATCAGCAAGAGCAATCTCTACAACTTTGTCACTGCCTCTGGCATGCCTGGTGCTGGGCAAAACCTAACCTATTAACCGAATTTCCACTTCAATTCTACTTTTTTTATTTCCACATGCCATGGAGACACCCCACCTGGTGTCAAAATGGTCCCCAACCTAGTTGGGCATACCTTTCCACCAACTTTAGGCAAACTCTGAAATTTTTTCGACAATTTTTCCCAGACTTCAAAATTCCAAATTTGCCCAATTCTGCAAGTTTTTCCAGCTACTATTCCGATACCAGCAATGTGGGAATGTTAGGAAAGCAACACAAAGAGCTCAACAACTTCCGAAGCCAAACAGATGCCAACTGGATGCCCAGGACACAACCACGTGACACCAGTCTGAAAGCGTGCCAAAAGGCATGAGTAGTGGCCATTACGAACAAGAAACCAGGCACAGAGGAGGAGAGCAGCCATCTCGGGATGGTGGCATGACGTCAAGCCACTCACCTCCCACTCCAGCAAGCTGAGCCGGGTATCGATCGCAGCAACAGGCAGGCGAGGGCTGCTTCCCCCACTCTACGCTGGTTGGTCGTCGTTCTCTCGGTGAGCGCAGGATGGCTCAGCCAATAGATGGGTGGTGCACTTACCCTACAATGCTGCTCATCCGTGAGTCGCGTCTTCCATGCCGCGACTACATGGGTTTGTTTACAAACACAAACTATGTCTGGTCGGTCATCGTTTGGCACAATGGCGATATGTGTTTATGTCCTATTCAGCTTGGTACCAACATGACACAAGAGGGAAACAACCAGTTGGGTGATTGCGCGTGTGAATACAGCCAAATGATCAACCGTGCCACGGACAACTGCGAAATGAACAGTTAACCTCAGTCATTAAAATTTGAGACTCACGCACCAAATTAAGTTTTCGGCTAGCAAGTTCAACATTTTTCAGTTCTCAACCAACCTAGTTGGTGCACCAGTGTAACATGCACAGAACAGAGCACCACAATTTTTACATGCACACGATGCCAGATACAGAATCATCACGAGTGTCTCCAACCAACAGAAACAGCAACCATTTCAAGAAACCTATGAACATAACATGTGCATGGAAGTGAAAACACAAAACCGGACAGTGAATAACTGGAACAATGTTTTCGTCGAGTTACAACAGTTTGTGTTAACCTGCAGAAGAGAAGAGTGCAAAGAAGCAGCGGGAAGAGTGATGTGTCAGTGTCAATGTTCCGGGGTGATGATTCATGCACAATACATGATTGTATGAGAAAGCATGAACAATCAGGGACGGCAGTTCACATGAGGAGACTGTGCGGCCAGGGAACCCAAATCTGCTATTCCTATGATAGCGACAAAGCCTATCAGTCAGTCGACAGTATTTCTGCCTAATCTTTCAAAAGTAACTTTCCCAGTCAGACCTATCAACATCTACCCCGAACCACTGTCATCCCAGCAATCCGCATTCCTCATCCCTACAATTTCCTTTCCCATTACCACACCGCAAACAGCAGCATGACAACAACAGTAGGGGCAGAATGCAGCATAAAGCTGGCCCTGCTACAGTGCTCTGCCACCAGAAGTTACAGCAAGCATAGCACCCCATTACAGTGGAACAATGCCTGGGCCCACCTCTTGCAAATTCTGGAACCTGCCAACTTTTTTTAAAGAACCGAATGAAGACCCTACAGCCTTCCTTTAAGAACTTCTGTCAGTCGCGTCTACTGAGGTATGGTGTTCACGAAGATGAGTGGCTTAGCTGCTTTGGGAGGCAGCTTGAGATCAGTGCACGACAATGGTGGAAATCGGTCAACCATTATGGCTTAACATGGTCGGAATTTTTAAGGGTGTATCAGTGTCGTTTCGGAGTAGCGTTTGACTCCATGTAAGCCCAGAGAATGCTGACGTTACAGGAGCAGCAAGAAGGCGACCCGCTGACAGATTTCATAACCTGCAAGTTACATCTCATTCGTCGGTTCCACCCGAACCTACCAGAAAGCGAGCAGCTGGAAGTTGTAGAGGAGATGGCACGACCCGAGTTCTGTGCAGTCTTGGTACCGCCACTAAATAATGGAGCAGAAGAGCTGATACAGGCAACACTAATCCTGGAATGCAGCATACTGCAATCGCGTCGCTAACACAGCGCCCCACAATGGCACCACAGGAAAAGTGAAAGGGGTTAAAACGAGTGTGATAAGAGCATGGACAATCCGAAACGGGGACAGTTTGGTATAAACGAGCGAAATCCACAATTGACAGTCATGATGGACAGTTGCGCAACGGTGCAGATCACGTGGGAAAACCTGGTGTGAAAAAGTTTGTGAAGTGGGACACAGAAGTCAAACCACCACCGACTCCATGTCGCTATTGCGAGGGTGAGCAATACCACTGGCAAAGTCACTGTCAGAATAACCCTGACATATGCAAGCAACAAGGCAGGAACCCACATCATATGGGAAATAGCAAACAAACAGGATTAAGGCCACCAGAAGTGGCCTGTACTCCGGTCACACAGAATACCCTAGATACAACCCTACAACAGGTGCTTATAAACCTGGTGAGTGGGAACAGTGCCCAATTCATCCGAATTTTTGCCAGTGTCAATGCTAAAAAGTGTTATGCACTGATAGATACAGCTGCGCCTCACAACTTCGTCTAACCGTAGTTTGTAAGCAAATATGACGAAACCTCCACGAGCCACGTAATACGTTTAGATAGGGGACAGGAGTGTAATGGAGTAATGGGTCAAGTGGAAATAACTGTCAGAGTATGTAACATTGAAACAAAAATGCAGGCAATAATAAAAGTCGAAATCAGCGAAGACGCTTCTCTAGGAATTCCTTGGTTAAGCCAACAGAACACGATCGTGAAAACAGCGACAAGGTGTATTTATATTTGGTGCTAAGTAGAGAAGAATTGTGTACAACATTGATTTTAGGTTAGCAAATAGTGCACCAGACGTGCAGTTATAGGACTTTCAACATAATATTCCGTCAGAGTATAAGGAACATAACGCAATTTTTGGCAAGCACGATATGTTAAGTAGAACAACAGTCGCGAAGCACTAGATTCCTTTGACACAAGATGAGCTTATCTACTGCGGTCTGCACAGTTACCTTCCCCATCAGACCAAAATAATACGGGAGAAGTTGCAGGAAATGTTAACAGATGGTTTGATTGAGCCCATACGCAGCAGATATAATTCCGCCATAACACTAGCATCAAAGAAAGGCAAGTCATAGCATTTTTGTCTTGACTTTCACTCGATCAATCAGGTGACACATAGCTTGCTGCCACTGTATGTAAGTGTTAAGGATACCTTGAGTACCTTAGTAAATGCCAAAATTTTGTCATCTTTGGATTTATGCAGCGGCTGTTGGCAGATTCCCGTCCAGCAGGGGGATCATGGGGAAACTGCCTTCACGGCCCCAGATGGCCGGCATTTTCAATTTTCGCTGATTTCCCTTTGGTCACAAGTCCCCACGTGCAACTTTCCAATCGATGATGGCGAGTGTACTAGACGACCTGAGCAGAGATTTCACGCTAGCGTATCTCGACGATGTGGTTGTATGGTCAGAGACGTAGGAGGAACACCTGCACCATCTGTATATTAGACGATATAGTATATAATATTAGAGCACCTTGCCATAAATGAACTGACATGTGTTGCCAACAAATGCCACCTCGATCAGACAAGTATAGAGTCCTTAGGCCATATTGTTGACAAGTCTAGAAATACGCCCATGCCAGAGCAGTTGATTATCATTGACAAGCACTCACCACCACCCACACGAAAACACCCACACAAATTTTTCGGCTTGATAAACTAGCTGTGTGAGCATATTTTATGCAGGGTTGGTACCAAAGTGGACAGGACCGCACAAGATAGTGAAGAGTCTTGAACTCACAACATATTTGGTCTGAGTGGGGAGGAAGCAGGTACAAACCCACTGTGTTGACATCCGGTTGTCGCCGAGAGATGTCCCCAACGACGCTGCATGAGAGGCTCCGATGACCCCCAACGGAGATCCGCCTGCCGAGCTCGAAACTGCCAGGACAGCAGAAGGCAGTGGGTCCGCACTTCCTGCAGGAGGGGCACCACCTGAGGACCCGGGTATTTCGAAGCGAACACCACCATGTTAGTCAGGGGTCAAAGATACGAACAACACGACGTGAACAGCGACTCCAGTCTGGACAAAGGTGTTGATTTACAGTACGCAAGTGAGGGGGCAGCAGAACAGCAGAAGATTGAGGTTATGAGACAAGTGACCCACGATGGGGAAGCCCCTGCCGAGGTATTCAAGCCAATCACCAGCGAGGGTGTGTCAGCACCTCGGATGTAGGTGTCATTAGTGGTTGGAGAAAGCCCGACGTCACCCGGCGCATTGTCGCCTGAGCGTAGCGTGTCAGAAAACAGCCACCACAATGTTCGATTGCGCAGGGCGTGGTAGCACCGCCATTCGAGCGCCGGCACTGGGACCAGCACCAACACCTCCGGATGAGCAGCTACCAGCGGACGCCACGACGCCCGGCATCGTCAGCTGTGGAGATATACACAGGGGACCAATCCTCGACAGTGGTCGTCGATCTGGGTCGTGCTCGACATCGGCAATGCTCCAGTGATCAGGGGAGGAGTTTAAGCTTCAGCAAAGATGTAAATGGCGAGGAAAGTGAGTCGGCCGGCTCACTGGAATTGCTCTGAACAGGGAGGCGGATCATGCCACCTCTGGCATGTGGAGTGTGCGGGGATGCACCAGTGCCCCTATGCTCCAGCAGACACAGATGACTACAGCTACAACTACAGTCTACAAGGAATGTGGGGCAGCAGAAGAACCCATATATGTTGCATCGGAGATGACAGCAGTGACCCACGTGTCACTGTTGTGTGTGACACAACGGCTGCAAACGGTTTCCAAATGATGAGGGGTGGGGGGCATTGACACAGACCATGGCTTCTCCCTAGCCCAATTGCACGCCGCAACGAGGGATCTGCACAGACAGGACCAGCATTCAACTCAGGGTGCAGCAGTGTACAGTGTCCGGCGAGTGGTTCAAGTCAGTGCAAGGCAGTGCAGGTATAGAGTAGGGCCAGTCAGGTGTAGCAGGGGTAGATTAGTGTAGGAATGCGAGCAGGTGAGTGTGTGGTCAACCAACCAGCTACTCCGTGTGGCGCAGTAATATGTATGAAGTGCTAATTGTGTTGAATACATACAATATATAATCAATGTTTCTCGCAATGAGCAGACATATTGCGAGACTGTAAGAGACATGTGCACAATAGCCATTTTAAGCCTTTCCAGCGTTCATTAGTGTTTTCTGTAATTTCCTGTTTGTTTGCTTTTCACGTGTTTCACCCCCTCTCATCAATCAACTTCTATTAAGTGTTCATTATGTCTTTTGCAGTGACTTTTATTTTATTGTGTGCATTCTACAGTTGTGCTTGACCCCAAGTAAGTCAAATAATACTTTGTACAAGAGAGTAGTGCCATGTGATGCGTGGGCCTGCACCAAGTCAGTGATCGCTCGAAATCTGGAGGGGTGAGTCGTGTCGTCATGTTTCGCATCGCCTGTGCCTGGGTGGCATTCAAACTTTGTTACTAATCATCTTAATTCGCAATAGACTTTAAAATATCGAAATATTTATATGCTTAGCCACCCAGGACAATACCTCTCCACTCCCAGTTAGTTTGCTTCGCCACCAAGAGATTACTTGTACCTGTAATCATTGTACAGCCCACGTGGCCTTTTGTTCAGTTTTACCACCACTGACCGGTTAAAGTCGGTACTAATGTAATTTGCTTCCGAGAGAAGTATATAAATTCAAGTGCAAATACATACAGTAACTCAGGAAAGTGTGTATTTAATTCTGTCTACGCCTCCAGGCGCATAAGGCACATTTCCCACCATTTCTAAAGTGTGTGTTCAACCTGTTTATTTCAATAGTGTATGAACTGTACTGCATTATTTTCAATGTATTTAATTCTGGTGGTGTGTGGTCTGTCCTGAGAGTCCACAAAGCTTTACATTTAACCATTATTCATTATTCTTTAAGGAGCCAGGAGAGGATGGCATTGGTCGTCGGCAGCACGAACTGGAGCATCAGCAAGAGTCAGCTCTACAACTTTGGCACCACCTCTGGCGATGCCTGGCACTGGGCAAAACTTAACCAATTAACCGACTGTCAACCTAAATTCTCCTTTTCCATTTCTACAAGCCATGGAGAGACCCCACCTGGTGTAAGCAGGGTGGCGGAGAAAAGTGTTCCGCCCGGTCTCATCGCTGTTGCTGCAGGGCGAATGATGCAGGTTACGTAGATTAGGGTGATGGGCATCCCCTACACATGTCTCTGACGTGTCCCCTTCTCAATTGGTCGATGGTCCTGGCGATGATGATTATGTTAATGCTGAATGCTGTACTTCCCTTGGTGGCATTGACGCCATCTACTTCCGCTGAGCCCATTTGCCCCCCCCCCCCCTGTCACCCCATTGCTGGCAGCCACTGCAGCTACCAGCATTCTACCGGGCGCTCGTCGCACTGATTGGAGTGTGCACCACAGTGGTGGCACAACGAAGACCTCAGTTATGAGTGCGGCCAGAGGTGCCAAAGAGAGCGCTCATGACGTGAGCAGGAAAGTGCAAGTGTTGAGCAAACCACGTGCACCCATGCACATCTGTCATAAAAGGAGACCTTGAAATTTGGGCCTAAGTGTAATCAAGTTTAATTAAGAAATGCTCAAGGATGCCCGTTCACAAAATGGCCAATCAAGGAGCCCTATAATATTTAAATGCCCTTGCGGGCCTTAATTACAGTGTTTTGTATTTTTCATTAATTATCATTTTCACATGTTTCACCCACATTTCGTTTCATAAAGTGTAATACGTAAATTAAAGAGTTCCTGTGCCACAGGTAATTGTTTTTGTAGGTTTTGTGGCATTTAAAGTAATGTGGATGTGTTTTCTGGAGTTTGAGAATGTAAGAAAATAGTCAGCATGGCTGGCCTGCCCTCCAAACCTCAGCAGACAAGGTGCGCAGAACAGTTAGTCATACCGTGGTGTCTCAAGGAGTTGGATGTGCTGCAGAACTACGGGGTCGCATTTCGCATGCTCAAGCAGCACTTCATCTTTGTTCACTAATCCCTTCACAGCAATATACATTAATTTACTGGAACCTTTGTTTACTTCGCAGCCGTCCAAGATTCCCCACTCCTCCCTTCACGTGGAATAGCATCGCCCGTCAAGGCTTAAGTTTTACGTAAGTTCTTTGTCATCTTTGGGCTGTTTGTACAGTGTCACTCTGCTGGCAGGTTAAGCCCGGCACTGTGTATAAGTTTGCTCCCGGAAGGAGCTATTAATTAAACCCAATGATTCAATGTAAAATGGGTGTGCATTCTCTTTCGTGTTGCCTACAGGCCATAGGGGGGCAGCCCCCACCTTTCCCGCCAATCATTAAGGATTATGTATCAGTGTTTTTTTATTGACTTTCTGTATTTTTATCAACGTACAACTAATTACGAGTGCATGAGCCGCCCCAAGATCCAACTGCGCAGGGTTTCAATAACGTAACTGTTTTTGTACGGTCGGAGTACCGGGAAGATACAGCCCATAGGTCGTCGGCACATGACCCGGAGAGGAGAAGAGTCTGCTCTATGCTACTTAGTTGGTATTTCACATTAAATACCTGGCGCTAGTCATCCACCAGTAGAAGAGTTGGTGAGAATCTATGGAACATTTACCTTTCCTGCTCCCAACCTTAATGAACACAACTTTGCTCCACTACCTTGCCGTCAATGTGTTGACAAGTTCCAGCTGATCGCAGGAAGGCGTGTCTCGAAAGTTTATTTGTAGGATGAATGTTGATGATGTTTTCAGTGTCAGAAACAGCCGAAACTTCCCATCTTGTGGAATCCCTTGTAAGCATGGTCGCATTGTGTGTTGCCACGTTAAAGTTGCGTGTTGCGTTCTCTTTACTGTGTGACTTGGTTATGTAGAATTTTCAGGTACCGGTGACCCACTGCCATCTCCTGGCACTGCGTTGGCACCAGGAGTTTCGATGTCGACGTGAGCTAGATGCAAGGCATCTCGGTGAAACACTGCTATGAGATGAGGACTGATTTGAATGTTGTAGCAGTTATTTCCCATAATATTCTTGATGATGCGTGGGCCACTTCATTTCTGTGCGAACCCAGCACAATTTTTTTTTGCCCTGCTGACTGCGGATGTGATTTAGCAAGCACGTGTTGTCTGGCTTGTAGCTGGGGAGGGGGTCGGGTGGTTGCAGACAGTCATTGCTGCTCATAACGGACCTAATTTTTGTATGACTCGCACACCTCTCTCTCTGCTCTTCCCTTCCTTCGCCTTCCACTGGACTGCTAGCGCGTTACCTCTCCCCGCTCGTGAACTCACCAGGGAGGGGGAGGTCACAGCCTTGTAGCACTTTCGCCGGTGTTTTATCTGTGGCGAGATTGGTTCTGGTGTGAAGTGCAAACAGCGCAGCTGGTAGCTGTTCCGCCCATGATGTGTGGTTCTCGCCCATGTGTAACCTCAGCTGTGTTTTCAATTCTTGATTTCTTCTTTCTGTCGGGTTTCCTCTGGGATGGTATACCACCTTTGTATGGAGATGAACAATCCATTTGCTACAGAACTATCGCACATGCGGCTGGTAAACTGGGTATTGTTGCCCGTTAGTACCGTGTGCACGTAACTCCAATGTTAGAAAAATTCACTCTCCATTACTTTTTCGATTGTTCTGGCACAGGCTCTTGATATGGGATATGCCTCAACCCAGTGGGAGAATAAATTAGTCACAACAAGGATGAACCTTTTACTGTTCGGGGTCCGGGGTATAGGCCCATTAAGTCCAGGGCGACGGTTTCAAAGGGTTCTGTCGGCAGGCATGTCACTTGCTGTACTCTGTCTGTTTTTATGCTTTTGCAGTGGTTATAGGTAACGCAATTTCTTACGAAACTTCGGCGTAGTGACAATACCACAATACATTTCGCAGTGTTTGCGCTGCCCCCGGATAACCAGGAATTAGGCTAGCATGTGCAAAGCGCAACACTAGGTCGCATGCTGAAACAGGAACAAACATGCACCATATTTCACTATTCCTATCGACATGTGACTGGACACAGTTCTTGTACACTTGCCACTATTCCACTGTGTGATTGCAGCATGCGGTATGCCATTTATGCAACACTGGGCATGTTGACTGTTCCACTTGTAAAAAGTCCTGCAGATCTGGCAGTGTGGGTATGGTTGGTAGTACCAAAATGTTTGCACATTCCACTTGTGATGATGTTGCTACTGGTGGCGGAGGTGATACTACAGCTTCCCATTACTCTTCATCCTTTTCTATGATTTCACTTTGATTGCAGGACAGGTGATCCACCAGCTGGATCCACCAGCCACATGTTCGACTTCGAAATCGTACACTTGGATAAGCAAGGTTCAGTGAGTTAACTTACTTCAACTCTCTTTGATGTTGTGGAGCCTAACAGACAACGGTTAACCTGCCACCCCCCTCCAACCATGCCGCATCGTGCCGGCAGGACCCCCCCCCCCTTATCGTGGTGCGCATGTGGGTGTCAGTCACGAGCTGTGGACACATGGTTCGGCAGAAGAAAACAAGATGCTGTCACCACATCAACCATGCCACATGTCCGATAAAGGACGTTTTGAACTTTGGAGCACAAATGGGAAACAGGCTTCCTTGTGCATTTGATGCTTACAAGCCACTGGCCATCCAATCAATTCTCATTCGAATGGGATAGCAAGAACATGTGCATTTGCCAAGATCCAATCACCATATATCAGATGCGGACACTAGCTCACATCAGTATGGGGAAAATTAAATATATTTGCAACTGCTGTTTAAAACTATTGCAAGCCAAGGGCTTCATCAACCTGGCTTGCCCACCAATATTGTGTACATGTCCATTTGTAGTCCTGGACACAGAACCGGCGAGGTCACAATTACGGAGAACTCTGAGGAAATGTGCAATTGGTAAGATGAGAATGGTACGGCCACACATGAATGTACTACCTAAAAACACATCTACCACAAGGGGTGTATTATGCTGTGGAGCAAACTACAAGAAGGAACACACACACAATCAACTGCGCCTTCTGCATACCAGAACAGCCAAGTCCGGAGCCAGTACAACAAGCATGCACACGAACAGGAGAAAAGTTTGGCCAGACATACCTTACACCGACACAGTACCGACGTGAAAATCAGCAGGAGATATGGCACAAAATAGTGAACGAACACCCGTTCCACGACTCACAACTCCCACAGCTGGTGTTACTCCGTCTGCCTTTACATTCATCACCGCTCCTGAGGGAAGCACCAACAGCAACCCACTATGCACCTCCAGCAACCGCAACAGAGTACGTGGGCAGGCATCAGTGTTGCCAACCACACCTTGCAACCTCAGCCACATTTCAATCGCTACCGACCTATGTGGGTACAGCCAGCGAGGACCCTGGAGCGTTCATACAAGCCTGTGAGCACTGACTATGCTGATACAGGGTCTATCAGGAGGATTGGCCTCATTGCATCGGGGAAAGGTTTATCGGAGATGTCAAGACCTGGTGGTGTCGTATAGCCAGCAATGGACTGATGTGGGATGAATTCAGACAGAATTTCAGGTGCAGGTTCACTACCACATTCACATCCTTACAAGAATGCAGCCTGATGATCATGCAAAAACAAGCAGACGAATCACTGTACGATTTCGTTGCCAGTGAGATTAACCTTATATTTACCTACCACCCGGAACTGTCACTATTGGAGATCTTGGAAGTAGTTTCCATCTCGGCCAGAAAAGAGCACCGCCCTGCACTAGCATCGGCAATCCACACCACTGAACAGGAATTTCTACAAACAGCACTCCTGTTGGACGCTAACAGCCCCCTGTAATCGGACTGTGACGGTGACAACCCACAGCCACACAGTAAGGCTAATGCGAACAAACTGAAGAACTCGTCCATGGAAGAAGAAGTGAATGGAGTGTCAGAAACAACTATAGTTCCAGTCAAAACCACCACTGCACTGCCTGTTTCGACTAAGTCAAACCGGCACAATACACCTGCACCGAGATATGCGAGCAGAAGTAGTCCGGCTCCGTGCCCCTGTACGTGGTGCAATGGGTCACATTGGGACGACGGTCCGATGTGGGCAGACTTCCCACGTGGACCAGCACAACATCAACACAGGCAGCCACCAGGAAATGGACTGCAAGGGTTGGGCCATCTGATGCCACCTGCTCCAGTCCATTGCCAGAACAACAACAACAGAAAGCAACCCACTCAACACTATGCCAAATAACGAGCAAGACAGATAATTTTATACACATTCCAATCCAAATTGATACCATCCCCTGCAGAGCATTAGTATACACAGCTGCATTCCATAATTTCGCGCATGGTAAATATGTGGATCTGGACGAATTAAAAAAAAAAAAACAGGCATTACAACTGGCAACACGACAGCATACAGGTAAGGTGATCGGCGAAGTGACAGTCGTGATAAATATTCGGGACATTACTACCACTACCATGGCACTTGTTTCCTACAACATCGAGGAGAACGTCATCCTGGGGATTCCCTGGTCAGTAGAACAAAAGGAAGTTGTCGAACCTGCCACACGACGGACACATTTAGGATGTAAGGAGCGCTGGACCATCTACAACCTAGAACCATGAGCAGAGGATGACACACCCGCTGTCACCTTGAATGATCATTTTGGCGACCCAATCCGCAGGACTACAATATCGGAACATGCCATTGTGTTAACCAAAGACACACTAATATACGACAATCCGCGTCGTTACTACCCACACCAACAGGAAATAATACAAGAACAAATAGCAGAGATGTTGACCGAAGGTGTTATTGGACTTAGGGAAAGTGCCTTTAAATCCGCGATCACATTGGCACCAAAAAAATATGGTAAATGGTATTTTTGTGTGGACTTCCGTAAGCTAAACTTGATTACCTGCAGTGCTCCTCCGCCATACATCCACATTCAAGATACCTTGAATATGCTGGAATAAACGAAGGTATTAACAGCTATTGACCTCTGCAGTGGTTATTGGCAAGTACCGGTAAAACCCCCTGCATTCACCATGCCTGATGGGAGCTGCTTTCAATTTTGTGCCATGCTATTCGGCCTGAAATGCACCCTGTCAACCATCCCAGAGATGATGATTCGCATACTGGATGGTTTGATTAGTGTCTTGCACGCTGGCATACCTTGACGACGTGATTGTGTGGAGTGAATCATGGCCAGAACATCTGCACCACCTGTCACTCATGTTCGAGTGCTTGGCAATAAATGGTCTAATATGTGCTAACAAGAAGTGCCATATTGGCAAGGAGGACATACAGTTACTAAGCCACCTCATTAGCGAGAATGGACAGAGACCACTACCAGAACAGTTTAAGCTCATCGAGGAGTACCAAGTGGCCACCACCCACAAACAGCTGAGAAATATCTTCGGGTTGGATAACTGGCTCCAGGAATACATAGAGCGTTATCCCATCATCACAGCACCGCTAACGGAACTGATGTCACCAAATGTGCACTTCAAATGGCAACTCGCATAGCAGCGAAGTTTGGAGGAAGTGAAGCAGAGTTTCCGCAAGTGCAGAGTCCTGTCAAGGTACAACCCCTGCCATCGCTTATACGTCCAGACGGATGTGATTGAGAAGGGGCTAGGTGCTGTAGTCTTTCAACTGTCGGAAGACAACAATCGACAAATTGTGAACTTTGGAAGCACGAAGTTCGGCTCAGTAAAGCGGCGGTACAACGTCATTGAACGAGAGTGCCTACCCATGGAGTGGAGCTTGAAGAAGTATGGAGTACTGCTAGAGTACAAACACTTCACATTGCGGACCAACAACTGCAACTACTGTGGCTGCACAACATGAGAGAGAGCAGGAGCAAGCTCACATGCTGAGCCCTCCTAATGCAAGCCCATGACTTCGAGTTGCAGCACATGGCCAGAAAAGATAATCTGCTCGCCAATCACCTTTACCGAACACCAGGGGCAGATATCGCACACAACAAGAAAAGTGGGAGAGTGTCCAACCTCCTCTGCCACCAACGTACGAAAACACACTACACTACTAGTACAATGTGCTAACGTAAACATGTTACCGCAAGCACTATCATTTGTAACGGTCAGAACACATGTGATAAACAAGTAAGTTGGCTGCACTGTCGCACAACAGTGGATTTCCGGATGTGAGCAATGTGTCAGTAATCGATGGCATGTATTAGATATAGTCTTGGAATCATGTGCAAACACCAACACCGACACCTGGAGAATGTATATACCAACTGCTGCCCGCAGCATTGTCCTACTATACGCACACTCCAAGAACTATGTCGGAATTCCCGGCACAGAGCATACATGCCGCAGCATCCTGAAACACGTCCACTAGCTGGGAGTGTCCATCGATGTCCGCACTTTTGTACGAGACTGTACAGCCTGCAACAGGTGCAAGATTCGACATACAAATTGTGTGCAACAAGAACAGCCCCACACCCCTCAAGATCCATTCGAGATAGTGGCGCTGGAATTGATGGGCCTGTTCCTACGCACTTCGACGGCCAAAAGATGTATTGTTGTCGTCACCGATCTATTTTCCAGGTGTTTTGAAGCATACCCTATTGTGAAGTGCGTGCGCCCAAACCATGGGAAATGTAGTAGAATGTGAATTCTTTGCACGCTGGGGCACTCACATACTGTACTGACTGATAACAGGACCCAGTTTACCAGCCATACATGTCTAAACATGTGTGAAAATTGGGATCACAACAGCGATCTACCATCCGCGTGCGAACCCAACTGAACGATGCAACTAAGAACTGTAAACTAAGCTGGGTCTGCGCTGTGCCGATGTACGATAATAGGGGGAAAAAATTAAGTAGTTGGTCCACTTCAAAAGAAAATAACTCAGCCCTCAGAAATAGAATCACCACATAACATTTCATAAAAGTGGCTACAGGAGCATAATAGAGGGAATGAGAAATAACATATACATAAATAATTATAAAAGTGGCATAAGAAACACATTAGTCATACATGCTGGAAATCATACATGGCACAAAAGGATGAAAATTTCCAATAAAATAGGCAAGACTTACTACTTGCTTGTGAAGTGGCAAACAATCTTAGGTCCACAGGTAATACACCTAGATTATGAATAAAACACGTTAATTGTGGTGGTGTGCTATAAATCTCTTTTTTGTATATTTATCGAATTCATTCATTGTAAATTATTTTTTATTATAACATAGTAAGAGATGAGTATATGAATCAGAATACATGGAATTATAAATATAACTGTTGACAGAGGTTATATCAGCACAGAAAACAATAAAAAAAAAAGAAAAGAATATGGATGATCTTATATTTTGGGGTAACGATAATTCAAAATAAACATGATTGGGAATTTCAGAATAGTCCCAATATAAAATATCTTTAGGTTTACCACAAGAATAAAATTTTTTAACATTATTTTGTTAGTAAGGAGGATCTTGAATGTCTGTACACAGACAATAAAATTCATGTATATAACTGTTATACATTTGTATAAAGGACACATTTAATATTAATCAATATACCATTAAACCTTAAAATATTCAGTGGATAATTATTGGCTTACGGATGCATCCAGCCATTATAAAAATAGTTACATATGATCGACAAAGAAATAACATTATGATATAATACTTATAATAAGAATATAATAGACTCGCACAACTTTGTCATAATTTAGGGAAGTTCATTATAATTTTTTTAATGTTTGTATGATGCTTAAGGTTTATTAAAATATCTTTTCCTAAATCTAGTTGGCAAATGAAGAGTAGAGGAAACTAGAACTCGCAGAAACAGGCGAATAGTAGGTGCTCTGCAAGATGCGAGAAGTAGTGATCTGCATTACTTGAAAAGTTATACTGGAGTACAGAATGTAGAATCTTAGCCGTAGAAAGACATTTCAGAACTGTAATGCAGCATGTAAATATCCATGGTATAGAATGGGGTAGAATGAATTAGAATCTTGGAACGATGGGACACACTAAAAAAACACAAATTTACGAAAATAAATAATAAAGGGAATCAGACTGGGGACACATTAGATGTGGTATAAATAAATTAGACCAGTACTCACTAATGAGGGTAACCAAAATATCTTTACACGGTGACAAAAGAAGTCAGAGACACCAGAATACAATTTAAAAACATCACCTCACCACAAAAACTACATTTTCCGTTCCACTACGTGATGTTAGGCGTGTATAGAAAACACACCTAAAGGACTTCAAGTCCCAGAAAATATGTTCACGGCCACAGCATGGTGCAACTGCGCCACGAAGTTTTTTTTTTAGTCAGAAAAACATATGTTTAGAGGAAAGTACGGTAGAGCTGTACGACATGTAAAAAGCGTAGTACCGCAATCTCCGCTAGATGGCATAGGTTGTACGAAAGCAGGTAGAGCGCTGCTTCGCTGCTTCGACGTTCCAAAAACCTGAAAATACTGTTTTTTTTAATACATTATCACGTGCTGACTGCGTGATTACAGAAAGAAAATGCCGAATGAGCTACGGCAGTACAAAAGCACATTGAAGAGGGCTACGTCTGGGATAACAAAGGCATGTGTTACGTTTCACAGCACATCCGGTGAAACATGAAAACAAGGATATGAAATGCGGTACTGGATGCCACTAACGAGATTGAAAATGAAGCTTTGAAAACACGACTTGAGTAGTATTGAAATGTGACACAGGTTAAAGTGCCTATATTATCGAGATCAGGGCAGGGTAGGGTGGGGTGGGTTAGCTCCCCTAACCCTGAGCCATTCAAATGACTACCGCTTGGAAGACAAGGGCCTCGGTCTGTACTTCCCCGCGCTGAGAGGTTAGCCTCAATGATGATATATCGGCGGTGAAATGTGACTTAAAAAACAAGGCATTAAATGTAAAAATGTTAGTAAACTCATATGAAATAGGTTGAGAAAAAAAATGAATCGATTTAATATAGCATGATAACAGACAACTCATGTAGTTCAAAATGAGAATGAAAGTATTATTTACCAAAATAATAAAAGTAACAAGACATATGATAAAAAAATATCAAATGAAATGAAATATATTACAATTATCTTGATAAAATGAAATATATTCTTAAACTGAAAATTTAAAGTTAAGTAAGTAAAAAATGGAGAGACTATTATAATTCCCAGTAATGTAGTAACTGACCAAAACATTTAAATTTGGTTTTCAAAAAAGGTTAAAAAATGATACATCAAAAATTGAAAGAGACGCATATTGCAAAAAACATATAGGCATACTCAAGAGACAAAAGTTTGGTGACATAATAAAAACCTCGCATAAATAAATATAGGGACATGGTTTTTTAATGTCGTAATTAAAAATGCATGTAAAAAGTAGTGTCGTATTTTAGGTACAACGCGTGGGTGAGAACCATGCCTCGTGAGCGAAACAACTCCCACAACCCTCTTCACCCGCAGAACACAGGTAAGCTAGGCCACTGGAATGACGCCATCACAGTTGTTGTAAGGTCGCGATCTGCCACTCCTGGGCGAGTTCGCGGGCGGAGTCAGAGATCGCCCCTGCGGCGAAGAAAATGGCCTGACAAGGGGAGAGAGATGTGCATGCACCGCAAGAGAGACACAAGAAAAAAAAGCTGCTACATAACACTGTGGAAGCTCGTATCAGGCCGACCCCCACCGCAACTCTGACCAGGCCACCATGTCTACATCAAAGCACATCACCAGTCGGCAGGAGAGGTGGGGTTCTTCGCAGGTCTAGGAGAGAAATGGAGCGGGCATCACCTGATTACAAGGCCGATGGGAGATACGTACTATGAAGTGGAGTTAAGCACGTGCAGGAAAGCAGTTTTTCACTACAATGCCCTCAGGCTAACCAACACCCATGTCAACAACATACCACAACAAAGTGGATGACAGGAAAGCGAGATAGCCATGACACTGCTAATAGATGTTATGAATGTTGGAAGTTTACTCGCCTCGCCCCTGAGCCCATGGACAGGTGTCACGCAGGACGAGATCTCGTTCGCAGGGGAAACTACTGCTCCCATCACCACAGTTTTGCAGAAGGAATCGCAACCAAGTACAGCGGCATACAACCAGGACACACATGAAAAAATCACGATGCCCCTGAGAAATTAGCAGCTCGCCTTGCCGGCAATTGCGAAATAAACAACACCACAAAGTGAGCCAATGCAAGGGGAAATATCAGGAGCACGTGTTGCGAATCGAGACTCTCCAAGCAGATGCCACCTACATGTGGTAGAAGATAGTCGCAGTGACGAATTGCGGGCAGGGGAATTATCCTCCCCTCCCAGCCGCTCCAAACAGCTGCAGCAACACCGACACGCCACGTGTGTAGCATGCAGATACACCCTTGGGACAGCCGCAGCCCGCAGGATGATGCCACCAATGCAAGCAAGACAGCCATGTGGCCCTGCTGAATCAAACATCAACAAGAAGCAACACATGTTTGCAGCCTGCGACCACGTGAACTCGGAGAAAAACAAAAACATGGGGGAGCACGAGTTGACAGTTTGCAACAACAACATGGGTTCAGATCACAACAACATGAGCAACATGTCTACGGACTTCGACCACGGACACTTCAACCTCCGGTGTGATGCAGCAATGAAGATTGAAGATATCATGCCGAGTGAATGGCCTCCAAAAGGGAGGGCGTTTGACATCGACAGCACCTTCGTCTCATGCCATTCCCCACATCGCACCACCTTGAGCGCTGGAATGCATCTCAATGGCACGAAGCAGCGCCTGCGTCATGGAACCAGTGCAACGTGCCCATCTGTGATTGTGTAGCGTTCATGTAGAAAGTGCAATTTTCCATGGTCTGTTAAATTTGTTAGGGAAAGTGTGAGTGAGTGTTCTGTGCATTCTTCATCTTGTTTTTTTAACCCAAGTATTGCGGCAATGCCATGTGTCAGTGTTTTGTTATGCTAAGTGCAACTTATTTCAGTGTTATGTTAATGTTTACATTCCATATCGTGCACGAGTGCACACAGCAAATATATCATGTACTTATTATCTACTTGAAATGTCAATTACAGCCTAACCTACAAGTGCATTAAACTTGAAGAGTGCACACCATGTCCCAATGTTTACATATCAGTTTTGTGATTTGTATGGGTTTATTTATATTTTTCAAGGGTTATGTGATAGCTTTTTATTCTCGTGTGTATCTTGTACCTCTCATAAGTACAAGACAAAATGTCTCTTTTATGTTCTGTAATATCATTAGTTAATTTCAGTGACATGTCATGTATTGTTTATTTACTGAAGTGTTTGACAGTTCATGCTATCGAAGTGCAATCTCGTCTGCTTTGCAAATGGTCATATACAAGGCAACTGTTTCACGTGTCATGTACCGTAATATTCATAGTAATTATTCGCATAGTGTATATGCCCTTTTAGAGTCCATAAAATTTTTTATAGTTTTTAATTATGCTAGACAGTACCAGACAGTATGGAAGGTATTTAAATACTGCTATGTTGGCGTGCGTTCCGTAATGTCAAACGGAAGTGGACCAGTATACACAACCATGTCGCCAAATCTTCAATAAGAAAAATACATGTATTTTGAGAGTATTTGTTGACAATCAAATAAGAACTCACATAATTTGACACAGATAATATACACACAGACATAATAAACTTTATTGGGGAAAGGCCGTAAAGAGTTATTTCTACGTTTTTGTCAGTGAATTGAGTTAGGTTATGTTGCCACTACATCACAGTGTAGTTGAACGAGAATATTTATTGTTATATTTGTAATATGTGTAATTTTGTTTTTACTAAGAAGGGTTTATTGGGATGTTCTTTTCACTAGCATTGCAGTGCTCTCACGATCTCATTTAATTAAATTAATTTTGTATTAGTCATACCACGTGATCACATAGGCTGGAGTCTCTGTGAGCGATCTCCACGCCAAGCACAGAGTATTAGCATCCTAGACCTTGTGAGACAAGGTGCTCCAGGCACATCAAATTTGTTTTCTACTAATCATGTAATTCTGCATAGTTAATTCAGTTTGCCAGAATTTTATTGTTTTTGTAACCCGGAGTACTTGGTCGCTCACACCTCGGTCCATATTTTACATGGCCAAGGAGTAATATTTCTCTCTTAAACCATGTAGGCCTAAAAGCCATTTTACAGTATTAGAGCCCACCTGGCTATAATGGCGGTGTGACGAATATTAGTGCTCCATTGGGGGAAGTAAACTATAATAAAATATGTGAAGGTAAGGTGCTGACATTTTTACTATAAATAACCTCCTCACGGTTACTTAAACTGTTTCATAATATTTTATTTTTCTATGTGTAAAGTAATGGTGTTGTGTAGCCAGAATAATCCACCAGGAGTGAGCTGGCATATAAGGGGGGCCGACAACCCTTACTAGGTGTGGCAATATTGGATTTAGTGTGACTTGTGACAATATCATCGATACTGGGAACATTCATCAATGTGTCGGATGTGGGGAAGGGCCAATGGTCGTCGGCCATCACGACCAAAGAGAGAGAGAGAGAGTCTCCAGCAAGATTAACATCGTGCTCTACCAACTACAGAGCACAGGAACCCACCAGAGAAATTCCACATCTTATTTCCTATCCACACGACCTTCATTCTCACCATGGGTCAGTCTGGGAGGGACATTAAGTTGACTGGGTACTGGTTTAGCTGGCGGCATGGCAAACGGACTAGGGAAGTGGTACGTGGTCCATGTCAGAACATTCATGTAAACCCTAAAAGAGCCCTTTATTTAATGTTGTGTTTTAAAGTTTTTTATACAATGTTATTGTATTTCTATATCACGTGTTTCATGTCCACATCACCCATCTGTTGTGCAAGTGCTTATTTTTTTTAAAAATAAGGTAAGAGATCATTTATGCAAGTTGTTTTAGCTGCAGGTAAATGGTGTTAATTACCTAAGCATTGTGTTGGAGCAAGTGTGAAGAACATAGCTCCAGAAGATGCAATACTAGGTGTGCCATGGATGCAGGAACAAAACACCATTGTGGAACCTGCCACCAGGAGGCTCCATTTTGGTGCCACTGAGTTTAGGACGGTGTATAAGATCGCTCGGAAAACCCTACAGCAATTGTCACCCGTCAAACTCAGTGATTTCGACCATGAAGTACCACCACAAAAACCAGGCAGCGTTCAAGAGAGTGTCGAGCTAGTGTCGCGAAGTTTTCGTGGAACATGATACACTTCGACGCACAACTGTGGCAGAGCACAAAATCAAGCTGATGCAAGAAGACCCGATTTATGCTGCACCGAGAAGCTACCTACTCCACCAGGCAAGAATCATATAACAGGTGAAATAAATGTTGGCGATTGAAGTCATAGAGCCGACTAGGAGTCGCTACAACTCCACAATCACACTCGCGCCAAAGAAAGATGGCAGCTGGAGGTTCTGTGTGGACTTCCCCCCCCCACTAATCAGGTGACCTGCAGTGCCTCACCACCTTATGTGAGTGTGAGAGACACGTTGACTTCCTTGGGCAATGCGAAGATTATGACATTGTTGGACCTGCACAGCAGGTATTGGCAGGTCCCCATCAACCAAGAGGACAGGGAGAAAACAGCATTCATCATGTGGGATGGTAGGCGCTATCAGTTCTGCGTAATGCCGTTCATGCTGAAATGTGTGCCTGCCACATTTCAGTCCACGATGGTTCGAGTCCTGGACAGACTGATTGGGGAGTGCACATTACCATACTTGGACGATGTCGTGGTCTAGCCGAACAGCTGGGAAGGCCACGCACAACACATGTCCATGGTCCTCGAACGACTGGAAATGAATGGACTCACCTGTGCTGTGAATAAATGCCACCTAGGTAAGAGCAGCCTGGAATTCCTAGGGGCACGTAGTGCGGGAGAACAGGAACCAGCAGAACTAATAACATCTACAGATGATCGACAACTACTCTGTGCCGAAGAACCGCAAACAAGTCCGCAAGTTCTTCGGGTTTGTGAATTGGCTGTGTGAGTTCATTGAGCAGTTCCCCGTAGCAACAGCACCGCTTACCGATTTACTCTCGCCCCAACACAGGTTTGTGTGGGGTAAGAAAGAGGAGCGTGCGTTCCAAGAAATTAAGAACCGTTTCTGCGCTTGTCCGATGTTAGCAAGTTATAATGCGAGCTGTCAATTATACCTGCTAACAGACGCAAGCCAATAGAGACATGGAGCTGTCCTCTACCAGTGTGGAGAGAACAACATGCAGCAGGTGATCGATTTCGCTAGTACTAAGTTGGGAACAGCAAAGCGAAAATATGATGTGAATGAGCATGAGTGCCTTGCGGTATTGTGGGCAGTGAAGAAGTACTGTGCCTACCTGTAGTACAGGCAGTTTGTGCTCCGCACCAACAACTGCTGTCTTGTATGGCTCCACAACACAAAGGAAGCCAGAAGCAAGTTAACCCGATGGGCACTGCTCCTCCAATTGTATGACTTTGTGGTGGAGCACGTCCCGGAAAAAGAAAATCACCTGGCAGATCAACTGTCATGAGACAACTGGAGCACCACAGTCATGAACGACAACGCGGAATGGCACTCCTACACAAGGTATATGTAAATGCAATGAGTGTAATAGAGGGCGATGTACTTGTGAGCGATGTGTGGAGGGAGGTAGTGACAGCGCAGCATGTGTGTTTGTTTACATACGAATTGAAGGCAAAGTGTGAGATGCAGCGAGTGGAGAATTGTCACTAGATGGACGGCCGATCGGAAACTTGTTCCGCTTAAGAACCGACGAAATTAGAGGTTATTTGTACTGGTGATTAAGATATCATTAGTACTAACACACACATATGCAATTGAGACTGCAGGACATCTGAGAACACACACAGGTAGTTAGAAATATACGGAAGAAATTTTACTGGCCAGGAGTGTTGCATGACATGCGTGACAATGTGCAAAGATGTGTGATGTGCCAGCGGTTTATATCACATAGAGCAGATGGAAGGCAACAACAACTGCCTCGGTTTTCTACACGACCGTTCGAGACCGTGAGTGTGGACTTAATGGGACCTTATCTGCACATAACAAATGGCAAGAAGTTAATTCTGGTCGTCACAGATAACTACTCGCCCAGTGTGGATGCATACCCACTTAGTGGCGCACGTGTGCAAAGCATTGTGAAGGCATTGGAGCAAGAATATTTGGTGTATTGGGAATACCCGAAACAATTGCTCACCGACAATGTCACACAATTCACTGGCAGGAGGTGGCAGGAAAAGTGCACCTGATGGTGAGTGTACCATCTGAAAACAGCTATGTACCATCCTCGCATGAACCCCTTGGAGTGCCGTAACCAGGAGTTGAAGATACAATTGCAGCTCTGTGTGTATGAGCAGAACAACACATGTGTTGAACACCTGCCTGTCGACCTTTTCACCCTTTGCCGACATATTAACGAGGCCAAAGGATGAACACAGGCATGTCCTGGTAGGCCACAACTTGGCCCTGCCGGGCGAAAAAACAATGTCTGCAAGAACCGACATGTAGCAGTGCAGATAGTATCGAAGGACAGCAGGAAAGGAGACACCGAGACCAACACAAAAAAACGTCGCCGCAAACAGAAGTATGCTGCAAGGTGGATCCCTACAATGACGAGACCACCACCAGCACTGATAGCAGGGCAACAGGTTTATCTCAAATGCACACGCAATCCACAGCGAATAAAAAACTTTTGTGCGGGGCTGGCAGTGAGATGGAACGGCCTGCACAAGATGGCGCGAAGTGTCGCACCTACCACCTACCTGCTCTTAGTGGGTAGGATACTTGTCTGGGAGCACCAGGATGATGCGAGAAGAGAACCAGGTGATGTCCCCAGTGAAAACAGACCCGGTGATCAGGTCTCTCACAATGGTGCAATAGTCGACGATAAAGGAGAGTGCATGAGAGGGGAGGAAGGTGGGCCAGCACCTGGGCTGGAGGGGCCCCCACCTGCTTTGCAAATGCCATCGGCGCCAGACATAGCAACATCTACCAGGAGTCAATTTGACACAGACACGAAATGGGACACAGGGAAACTGCAGGCCGGAAATACCACACCGGAACAGCAAACTAGGGAAGATTTGCAAGTAAGTAAAGAAGCAAATGTGCAAGCAAGCAAGGGTGCAAGAGAGCAATGTATGGGGGAGGAAGCAGCCCCGATGATACTTGATGGCGAAGCGCCGACAAGCACCACAGCGTCAGATTCAATGCCACTACCGGCACCTGCACGGCCAACAGCAGCTCCGACAATGGATGAAGCAACACCCATCGAGGTGGCACCACTGGGAAGCAGGGGAACTACATCGCAAGAGACAGAAAGAGTAGCGGAGTAGGCGGAAGAACGGCACCATGGTGGTCCATTCCACCTGGAAGCCAGTGGCATGGGTCGCACCCGGCACTGGAAGGTTACGCATGGAGGGAGCAAGCATAAAGACATCACAAACAGCAGCAGTGACAGCAAGGGCAGTTGGTTGGCTGGCTCGTATTACCCCAGCGATTAGCATCGGTCGGGGAGACAGCCAGCAGTCTGTATAGCTTGCGAGGGCAGGAACATGTCCTGCAACAGACAGTGTCGGAGGGTATTGCAGCGAGCACTTTGAGACAGCGTGGAGGTGGTGAGGAGTTCCTACCAGCTGCGACCTGGGAAACAGCCGGGGAGGCAGTACCCCTGTCGTGTGTGACATCGTGTGGCCACAAACTGTCTATTTTTGAGGGGGTTGGGGGTCACTTGATGTGCGTCACGTGTCCCATCCGAAGCCCGTTTGACAGCAGCGGCACCATGAAGCTGTGCAGCTGGGATGCACACTCGACGAGAGGAGCAGTAAGCACAGTGCAGTGCAAGTGTGGATTCAACGCAACAGAAACTTGAGCACGTTTTATAAGAGCACTGACTGTAGTGTAGTATAATAAAATATATTTTGTTTTTCAGTAATATCTATTATGTAGGGTTTTGCGTGTAATATGTAAACATAGACATTCACGTGTTTACGTCATATAGGCAAGGGAACAACCCAGTGAAATTCTGAGTGAGTAAAGTTTGTTTTTCAATGTTTCATTATGTATAGTTCACAACGTTTGCAATCCTCACCTCATTCACCCAAATGCAAACAGTGTTCCGTACGCAACGTTATTTTTAAGAATTATTTATGCAAGTTCCAGTATAAGGTAAGGAAATCGAAGGGTCATGATGTATTTCGCAATGTTAAGAAAGTGAATCCATGTGGCCTACTCTCCCGCCAAACTCTGCTGGTGTACCACTGCATGCAAATCAGTCAGTTACAAGTATCTGGGGGGTGTGGTTGCGTGTTACTGCAGCTCGGGTTTCGCATGCTCGGGCAGCCTTCAACTTTTGTTTTTCAATCATTCAATCTCCATAGTCTTTAATTCACTGGAACCATTGTTATTTAGCTGCCCGAGACACTACCCCCTCTTCACAAGTGCTTGCATCGCCTGGGGAAGCTTAAATCCTTGCAAATTATTTTTATCGACTTCGCACCATTTTTACAGTGTTACCTCACTGGCAGGTTAAAGCCGTAAAGTGAAATTATATATGTAAAGTGTATGTCAGAGAGCTTTGGTAAATAAACAGCATAATCTATTCATTGAGAACTATTCATGTGGACATTATTCCGTGGCCTTCATTACCAAATACACCAGAAATAAGATTTCCCCAAGAACTCCTAAATTTGGAGAAGGTATAAAAAAATAGTTTACCATTGAACATATTTGTATGGATGATGTTAGAAAATTAATATATAGATTCTTAATTATTGATGGTGAAGAAAATGCTAGAAGTAACAATTATTAGGATGAAAAGCAAGAATAATGAATACGTTAAACAATACTTTTTCTGATTTTTTTTTCATTAATAATCCAAAAGGAATTCATTACCCTATAAGAGTTTTTAATGTAGTTCCATACTTATTTTGGAATTTTGAACACCATGGCAAAGGCATTATAAATTGGGCACTAAACAATTTAAATTTACCCCAAATGCATTTTCCAGGCTATAATTATTGTGGGCAATAGAGGAATAAATAAATGAAATGAAGCATTCAAATATCACAATATTGTTTACAGAGATCATACAAATTTATAATCTAGACATGATGCTGATAAATATTTGAAAAAAGAAAATAAAGAAATCATGTTAGATACTAATACTCCAATTGAAGAAAAGTTTGCTTCTGCTGCTATTGCCTCAACTACGTTTACAAAAATATATTCCCTTTGAGAAATCAAAAATATATACTAACTATCTTATATCGATATTTAAAAATACGTAAAATGATTAAATATTATATAATTCAGAAAGGTTTATATGATTGATGAATTACCAAAAAGTATGCACTAAGTGAATGTGCTGTGGTAATCTTTGATATTCCCACAAATCCTAGCACTCATTGGGTTTGCTATTTTAAGAATATGACAATGTTTACTATTTCCATTAATTTTGAGATAACATATTTAGCAATTTAATTAATTATTTCAAATAAAGCAATGTTTATTACAATGATCATCAAATTAAGAATTGTAATTCAGTTATCTGTGGACATCTATGTTTAATTGCATTACATCTTTTTCTAAAGGTTTTAAGTTTAACTATATAATTTCTTTGTTATTAAATAAAATATATATTTGGGAAACCATTAATAAAATCTTTAAACAAAATTTTTACACTAGTACATATGCTTTAAAAACAGATTTTGATTTAAAGTACAAAACTATTACTTCTGATTAGGCTTTAAAACATATGTAGATTCACAATGTAATTCGGTTGTTTCTGATTTACAAAGTAAACTAATCACTTGCTTTGGTTATACAAAATCTTATGGTTTTTTTAGGACATAGAATTATTAATTAATATTATATTAGAGACGAGAAAGACAGAGTCAATAAAAGATTTTTTAAATAAACAAATAGCTGATTATGCTTCAAAAGTATGTATACATTTACAATTCAGTAATATTGTTGCTGATTATACAAAACGAATAAATAATGTAAAGCAGGCACTAAAAAAGGAAGTAGATTCGAAATACAATAATAAAGAAATTGATGTTAAAGTACAAAATTTAAACAGTCAGTTTTGATTTATTGAAATACACTTGTTAACTTAAAAATTGAAAAATATAAGGAAGAAATATTACATATATTTTATTTGCCTGTAAAGTAGAATAAAAGTGATAGTAATTTTCACTTGGATAATAATAACATTTTATTTATTTATTTTTGATAGATTGTAGTGTTTATAAAATAATCACTGCTAGACCCATTTACCTGATAATACTGTGATTGTTATTAAGGGGTCTCAAAAATAGATTACCGTAATCCTTTAGATGTTTAAATAGGCGATATTTTGACTTTAAAAATAAAATAAATATTATGATGGTTTGATGACTACAATAAGCGTATTTGTAAAATAAAAATATGAATTTTTTTTTATTTTTATTAAATGGAGAACACTTGGCTCTTGAAGTGTAAGAAGCTCACCAAAAATAATAATATAAAAACTGAACTACTAAAAATAGGTGACTAGTTCAGAAAAGTATATGTTCAATATGTACTTCTAGTAAATCAACATTTAAAAAAAAAGAAATTGTCATATTGCAAGAGAAGGAATAATCAATTAATTATATAAGCATGCAAGAAGAAATTTTCCAAGAATAAAAGTAATTTCGTATGGTATTGATGATTTATACCAAATTGATCTTGTAGATTTGAATACTGGCAATTTGAAAGGAATATCACATATAAACATGAATACAAATATATCATGACAATTAGTGATGTTTTTTCAAAATTTGTATTTTCTGTACATATTAAAGATAAAACAACTAAAAATGTAGTAATTAGTTTAGAATCTATATTAATTAAAATAAAACTGTATAATATTCATAACAATAGTGGGTCCAAATTTTATAATAAAATATTTAATCAATATGTGCAAAAATATAATATCAATCGTTATTCTTCTTTTAGCGAATTGAAAGCAAGTGTTGTTGAAAGATTTAATCGCACAGTGAAAAATAACATGTGGAAGAGACTTGCTTTGAATGGAAATTATAAGTGGGTCAATATATTAGATATATTAGTGAAAGAATACAACAATACAAAACATAGCACTATCGGCATGAAGCCAATTGAAAATAAAAACAATGAAAAAACTTTAATATCGCTATATGTGTTTACTGTACCAGAACTGCAAGCCAAATACAAAGTTGGCGATGTCATTCGTTTAAGAAAACTAAAAATAAATTTGAGGAGGGAAATACTGCTAATTGGTCAACAGAGTTGTTTACTGTTTGTAAAGTTTTAAATTATGATGTACCTGCTTACAAATTAAAAGACACTAAAGGAGAAGAAATATAAGGCAGTATTTATGAATTCGAAAATATGAAAACAGACTATCCCAATGAATATCTGGTCGAAAAAATCTTAAAAACTAAAGGTGATAGAATTTATGTAAAATGGTTAGGTTTTGACAATTAGCATAACTATTGGATTAATAAAACAGATGTTTGGTAAAATTTAAATATCTTTTTATAATTATCTCATTAAAATGCAAACATGTAAGACACATTGTTTTAATGGTTGTTCATGTTCATTTTAACTTTAATTTTAGTGTTAGTTTTAATGCAAACCTGTTTTCAAAAATTGTCAAAAAGAATGGTCTTAAATTTTATTTCCATACTTTTATTTTTCTACTCAAATCTACTGTTATAAAACCACAATCTTCATCGCAACATTTTGCACAAATATCTTTAAATTTTTCATAAGTGATATCTCCACCAAAAAAAATCATTATAGATGTGCTTTAAATTAGTATCATCTTGTCTAAATATACACAAATAATTTATATTACCTTTTACCTACTGTTTAGGCATTTTAAAATATGTTTGGGCTAAATAAAATACATTAAATTTTTGTCTTCTTCTAGTGAAATAATCGCGAATTATATTTTGATTGTCAAAAATTACTTCATCAAATATAACTAGAGAATCATTTCCACATTGATCTAAAGCAGTCACCTCATCATATTTATTTAAAATAGTATAACCATTTTGTTTTAACTTCAAGCTGTTTGTATAATATATTAAAATCATTTTGTAACTCAATATATTTTGGTTGATTTAAACATTTTGAACAAACATACAATTTTTTTTAAATTTATCCAGCCTATGTTATAAATAAAATTGACCATCAATTTAGATTTTCCACATTGCTTGACCTACTATTATTGCCCTCATATTATCAGGCAATAATTCACAATTCCTTTTAATTCTGGAATTATCTTCATGAATTAAAACATTGACACTCCATTTAACTTTCTTCATTTGATGAGATAATTTTTGTAATAAATGGATAATAAAATGTTTAAATTAACCAACAATAGTTCTATATTAAATAAAAAAACATCATTATGATATCATCCATAATGAAAAATCGACTCCTTTGGTTAGTTTGCATACAAAATTTTTATCACCAAAGATAAACAACAATATGATAACGGCAAATGAACACATGATACCTAATGTTGACAAAAATGAAGTTACAACTATTCCTAGAGGCAAATACAATATAGAATTTTTAAAGGAAACTATAAATTCAATTGACTCATTTTCAACAAATAACATTGAATTAACAGCAGAAAATGTAAAAAATAGTATATGTATCAAATCTAAGTTTGATACTAAATGTGACGATCAACTATTTGAGATTGTATGTTTTGAAAGGAAAACGACTACTGAAAAAGACAAAGTTGTTATAGGTACTAAATTACCTAATTCTAATCCATTAAAACAATAAATATTCACAGTGACATAGCATTGGTATGTTTATCAAATATGATGAATATAATAATTTAGGAACAGATATAATAGCCAGTTTCCTACCAAAAATGATATTTGGTTCTAGAGATTCTATTACTTACGAGCCTGCATATCCAATTTTTTTATAAAATTAATAATAAGAGGTTTACTCATATTGTCTTGGAAATTAGAGATGAAAATGGCAACCTGATTTATTTCGATGGTCCTGATATCAATATTGTTTTAGAAATTAAAGATATTTAAGAACCTCTGTTCTGATAACCTTATAGCTCTGTAGCTATTTTATTATCTAGTGTAATTATATTGTCATTATTAGGACTTAATGCTATTTTATAACTTCTACTGTATAAATTTCTTGTTTTTGGCTTCTTAATAAATTCATTGTTCTGTATTGTATATTTTCATTAAACAAGCCATTCTTATAGTCGTCAAATGTTATACTCTTGTTAAGAACACATTTTTCACGCCCTTCGATTTTTTGTTTTCTTTATCGTCAACTCTATATACATACATTTTTGCTCTTAAACTAACAAATTCTTTAATTATTTTGCCATTATATTCATCTTTCATTTTTTCTAAATTTTTTTATTTATTTGAGGTATGTTATAGATATTGTCAGTTGATAATCACTTGTATCAAATTTATCTAACATTGTTTTAATATCTATGTAAAATTATTCTGTTTTCATGTAATACATGTATGCATTGGTATCTTGATAGCATAATTCAATTTTATCCACTATTTTGATTTCTTAACATTATAATGAAAATCATACATAAATTCTTTTGATATGCATAAAATGACATACCAACATAAATAGGCGGATTAAATTTTATGTTTGTTTTATTCATATGTATGGCTGCAAGATTCTCATTAAATATAGTACTTCTTTTGAAATTTGGTTTTGCTATTAATTTTTCATATTTTTCTTCATTTGCTATTAGTTTTGAATTCACTCTATTTCTTACATTTTTCATAGTTATGCCGAACACAGAATTATTCATCAGCTTTTAAAAATATTTTTCAAAACCATCTTTAGCATTAGTTCCCATCGTATTTAAATCTATATATTTCTTCAACCAATCAGACTGATTAAACTTTAATATTCTATGTATTTTAGTAAGTTTTAATCCATTTCTTAGGCATTGTTTCAAATTACGACAGTGAATTACATATTTTTCTTTTTTATGTAAAGTTGTTAATAATTTAGACTGCTTTGTTTTTGGAACTACCTTATTTTCTGGGTAAAATGTCATATCTTTATGTACTATAATTTATGTAGATTATTAGGATATTGCAAATCCACTTCTAATATGTATTCAAGATCTGAATTATCATCCAAATTTAATATATGTTCGTTGTAAAAATGAAGTGCTGTATAATTATTCCATTCTAAACCACCATATGGTAAATATTGAGACATTCCCCAGCCATATAAATTATTAGCATCAAGATATGCTACATAGTTGGACTCTTGATCAGAGTTAACATATTCTAAATATTAGTATTTACTTTAACATATTGTTTACAGCATTGTGATATTCCACCTCTAATACCTTTTTCTATAATTAAAATCATATCATCATTGTGTAATAAATCTAGTGGCTATTTAGTAATGTTTTACATTGCTTCCCGTGATAATCCAGGTGCTGTAAAGTACCATGCAGGGTCTAAAATGTAAGCATTTATACATATATTTCTAAAATTTTCAAACATCTGTTAATGATAACACATCACTTTTAAAATATAAATTGTGATATTCGCCAAGATGCGTAATATTAAATTGATTCCATACATGTTTCGCATGCTCATAATCGTCGTCTGTTATATCAGGTTCATTTAGTTTATTATAAAATTCGCTTTTTGGTGGAAGCATAGTTTCGTTAAATTTTTTCCGGCTATCCATATAATCGTATCGATAGCACACCCTTTTTGATAACTAAATCTACTTGATCTATTGGAAAATGTTTGCGTATGTGTTTAATTTGTTCTTTAGTTAAATAAGATGGTAATTCGTCCAAACAGCTAGCTATAAATTAAAGTGTGTCTATAAATCGCATGGTGAATTTTTTGTTTGTGTCCCAAAACTAATAAACTTTTCTTCATTATTTGCAATTAAAACTATATCTTTTTCATTATAGCCTAGCTGTTTAATAAATAAATGACCATGACTGCCAGCTAAATTATGAAAATAAATTGGTACAAAGTTGGGCAATTTTAATTGTAGATTAGAATTATTACAGAGAGGGTTATTGAATTTGCCAGATAAATGATCATGATGTCGCACTTCTTTATTATCCATCGAATATTTCCATTCACATACATCATACTTTTGAGATATATTATATAACTCGTTTTCTTCTTTTGTAAGCAGTCACTTTGATTCAATTGGTGAATATATTCCCCCAATTCTTTCTACTACTTTTTTTTATTGATTGTATAAAAATGTTATGTGCGTTTTGTTCTCGATGTACTACTGGCAGCTTATAATCACATTTTATTTCTTTCAGTGCTAATAAGTGTTTAAATATGTTAAAGTGATTTTCAGGCCATTTTTCATATTAAATATTATTTGTTATCACCTGACCACGTGGTCCGAAACATACCGCACTGTGTGCACCAGTGTGGCTTCTGCGCGACCACATGTTGATTATTTGTATTGTGTATATCACCTGTGCGATACAGTGCTCATTTGTTTTAATATTTATTAAAAGGGTTTTGTAGTGTTTTTATTGTGTTCTGTGTTATTATTGAGTTAAGCATATTGACGCATGCAACGCATCAAAACATAAACAAACCATGCAGCCACGTGGTAAGACTCCATGCATGGAATATTCGAATAATTTTGAGTGCCCTTTTATTTTCTTGCACTTGTTATATTTTATTGCTTTTAATATATTTCATAAATGGAACAGTACTAACCAGTACCAATACTGGACATAGCCAGTGTTTTGTGTTACGTCTTCTGCAAGCAATTGAACACAATACCGTAACATAAAACACACATGCTAAAATGCGGCCAAATAATTTTGAGTGTTCTTTTAATTTGTTTTCTCTTTTGATGTGTTTTGTTATGTTTTGTAGATTAAAATAATAAAGTGCAAATTAATGTAGAGGAATTTCGGCACGTGCAGGGCCGTTCACAGGGAAAACATAAGGCTCCAAGTTAAGGTCAGGGTGCCTTACGCAGTAGGGTTAAGTATATGTTATTATATTTATTATTTCTCCTTGTTATTCAAGTGGTATTTATCATGTATTGTTGTAATTGCTTCATATCCATTTAGGGCCACATTCATCCACTCGATTTCATATGTTATGTATTTTTCACATAATTTGTGATCACATGATATGGCACAGGCGTTTGTACCGGAAAGGCGGTAGCCTGCCACCATGTTCTTTAGTCACCTCTTTTTTACCACATGGGATGGTCGTGTCACGTGCCCTCCCCAGGCACTTCACCACTTGGATACCAATCATGTAGCTTACAATAGTTGTTCGTAATTAATTGGAACCTCTTGTTTTGTTCTAGCCCAAAGAGTGAACCGTACCACAACCTGGTCAGGACGTGATTACCACTTAAATTCACGTAGGCAGTTTTACATCCTTTTCTGTATCAGTATTACCCCACTTTAGCGGGGTAATATTGAAAGTGCTTCCGTTGAAGGTCTAAAGGAATAAATATTCATGTCACGTGAATTGCCGGACTGTGTTTATTTCATCGGTCACCTCTTGACTGTGTAACTCGTTCGAATATTTTTCACAATGCATAAGGCTGCCTATAACAGCCCAGGAATGAGCATGAGCGTATGGAAATAGACCTAATAATTCTCACAATACGAAGCATTGGATATGGATATTTGGATAATTGTTACAACTTCTGCAACTACAAGATTGAGATGTCGGACATCAAGGAGAACCCTGTTCAGGCTGTTGGCCACATGCCTGAGCTGAACTCATGCTCTCTGCTGAGATGCTACCCCCCCAACCCACATCCCACCCCCCACCACCCAGAAAAAACATGCTAGTGTCTTATGAATCCTTTCCACAATACCTATTTTCCTCCTTGATGGTCCAGCCTATAGTCCAGAGACACGTCAAATGGAATTTCTAAATGACGAAATTGTCTCGCGACGTCAGATGTTCGTTACAGGACATAATGCTCTGCATTGAACCTTATGCTAGGCTTGTGGCATAACGCAGCGAACTGTTAACTGGGTCTGATCGATATTATGCAATAAATTCATGTTAGCAGACAAGTAAACCTTGGAAATGTAATGCAGTGGCAACAGAAGTTTACAGCTTGCTGGATCTGAAAATGTGGTTGTGGAGTTCTGTTAAACCTTCAAGGGAGCTAGAGACTTTTTCATGCTAAGGCTGGATGTAATTTTTTAATCACATGTGCAGCAATTGGAAGACGCGATAGTGATATTACGTGATATGTTGGATAGCAGCCCAGTTGCTTTAAGCCGATCAATCCCACATCCAGATGTGCTATTTTAATAAATTTTCTATGCTCGCATGTGGAAACTGATGAAAGCCACCTGGCGTGGCAAGGTGGTTTACGTGCTGAACTCCTGCGGTACGTTTCCGTACGTCAATGTAAAAGAAGAAAGCAGTGTTTCACAAAATACAATCAGTGGCGGGGGCACCAGGAGGTTGCGTGACGATGAGGGAGCAGTCCACGAGGAGGTGCCTGCCTATGGTGCATTGGGGCCCATACGATTGATCGCCGCAGCAGTAGGAGCGATGCCACTACATCTTTTCTGGTGGTCGCCGAGGTGGTGAGGTTCGTCGCTGTTGTGTCCGCTAAGGCCCACAGAAGGGGCCACTGCAGAGGTACTTATGTGGTTCGCCATCCAGTGCCCAGCCCGGGACGAGAAAAACACTAAATCGTCCGAAAAATTAAACTTTTCCCATAGTATTGAACTCGTCCCTTTCTCTAACTCAGGAGAGTTAATACAATAAAACACATCTAATTATGTAATGACTGTTTAATTACCACAAAGGTACAATGAAATATTGCTGCATATGAAAATGCGTACCCTTGGTTAAGCGGACCCGGCACTCACGATCTGCCGGTGGTCTCTGTGGAAACTAAGGCTTACGACTTATGTTAGGGTTACGTAAAAATGTGTCTCATGCGTGAAGTCCTGGAATGCTACTTCAGGATGCAGGGAGACCTCCCCTCGACTAACTAAAAGTACTTAAATGTTCCTGAGTTTCACTGAAGCCATTCTTTAAGTCTGTCATGTGTGTCAATCTGCAAACTCAAGCAATTTTATTTGAGTACTCCTGTCCTGCCAAAGGCTGTCCTGCATGAACGATGTATTTTTCGTCCCACCATCTGGTAAATTGTGTAATGCCTACAATTTTCTGGAGTACGATTAAATGCTGCTATTATGGGGTTGATGTGTTTATAGGACTACATGACATTAATGAACTTGGTTAGCAAGCCTGCTTGGTTATTTGCCACGTCTCTATTTGGTAGCTCAGATTAATAAACTGTTATTTTGTTTGAAGAGGGGTTACTATTTGAAGAGGCAATATTTTTGCTGCAGAAAAAGTTACTTTGTTTTTCTTTGCCCCCCCCCCTCCTCGCGGGGCAGCGCACGACTGAATGCTTCCAAGCACTGAGCTATACTGAAGAGAGGTGCGCAGCACTCCTGGCGCGGCCGAGCGATGTTTGGTATCTACTACTGGCAACGAGTTCAGCGTCATACTCTGGCACCTTCCATACGCCTCTCCGCTATTCCCGCCGCCTCCTTAACCTTCTCGAGCCTCATTTTCACGTATAAATTTTCATCGCTAGCCCGAGCAAGTGTGCAGTGTTCCTCATCGAGTTGCGTGGGCTGGTCGATGATAGATCATGTCCACACCACTTCGTACTTCCAGGCTTCAGAATGCTAGACACATTTTCGCATAATATGAGTACTACTCAATTATCTATTGCAAAGAATGTAGTTGTTGTTATGCTGGGGATACAGTTTCGCTTTTAGTAGTGTTTTTTTTTAAAGCGATTTTTGTGTACATCAATTTTTGTAGGGAAGTGTTTCTTCAGTGTTTTGTTTGTGTGAATTTTCAATATGGTATTTTATGGAATGTTTGTAAGAGGTGGATTCTTCCTTATTTCTTAGCGTGCTGTAGGAATGGTCTCCTGGACTACGATTTGCCAAAATAATTTTAATGCCTAGGAGTTTAGTGGATATTTTATGGCGTACCTTTATGCTCATGGTTAAGTGTAATGAGGTTTATTGCTCCTTCCCAATAGCATTCTTGAAATTAGTATTCCATGTTGTACTTCTTAGCGAATCATCAGGCGTACTTTACTTTTAAAGTTGTAATGGTGCTTGCTTTATTCAGGGAGTCACTTTACCTTTTTTAATGGGATTTCACAAGTGTTTATTCAGGTTGGGTGATTTCTCAGGATATTTTAATATTGTTGTTTTTCTGTTTGTTCCAGTGCATGTGTGTTCTCTCCTTCCTCTAGTTCACTGAATGGTAGCAAGCAACAGAAATTTACATATGCAGTTTATATTTTTCAAATCAAGTTGCAAAGTTGTTGTTCTTGGTGATAATGTATAGATGGGCTTCAATATATTTGTTTTTATTTTGGAATTTTTGTGTCCATGCATTTTTGATTTTTTTAAATGGTTTGCGTCCTTCTCCTTGGCTTCCTTTAGCCCTGCTACGCCCTAAAGGGGCGTAACAGAAAACTGTGCCACTCTGCTTAAGGCAAAGTTGAACACATTCCGTTGCCCTTTGTTTGCTTTTCTTGTTATTGAGGGGAAATTAACTGATATTTAAAAAATATTTAAAGGCACCGCCTGGTTGCAGCAATTGTCCAAAGATATTCTAACACAGCTGCTCCAACAACTTCATATTCCAGGATTGCCGCAGGAAGCGACTTTGGTGCACGATCCTACTTGTGGTGGGAATGAAGTTAGTGGTAAGTCATCTGCATTTTCTCCCAATGCTGGTATAATTTCCTCGGTAGTCAGCAAACATATAGAAACAATTTTGTGTGATATTCCTACTCTTAGTAGTTGTGCTGCGATCGAAGTGGTAAAGTTGGTACAACAAGTTACTTTAATTGTAAAATCGCAGGCCTTTTCTTTGCAAGATATTTTGGGCGTTTTAGTGGTTCATGTTCCTAGTGAGCTACAGCCTATTATCATTAGAGCTAAAGAATTGGGCTCACTTTGGGGCACTGTAATAAAATAAGTATTTAAATTGTTTGGTAGTGAGCATATTAATGACCATTTACAATGCTTGTTTCTCCAACAAAATCAACAGCCAGAAGATACTTTGTTGACATATTTAGGCAAAGTAGAATGTCTGGTAGAGATCTTAAGTTTGCCATACAGGGAATCTGAGTTTGTAGAGAGCATTATTGATCATGTGCTGCTGCAGAATCAGTCTTATCTATTATCACCTGATAGTCCGAAAACCTTGAGCCCGCTGATACTGTTGTTTCACGATGTAGGCGTTCACACGCAGGTGAAAGATTGTGAAGGAGGTGCAGTTAGTGGGGCTCATGTTCAGGATAAAAGTTTCCCAAGGCCACGAAAAAGATTGTTAGTTTTAAATGTGTTAAACCTAATCACAAAGCGTACCAATGTAAAGTGAGTATGGTTCTGGCAGATGATTCTCAGACTAAGTCAGTGGAAAAGAATAGATCTCCTGTGACGTGTTTTGGCTGCGGTAAGCCCGGCCATTTCAAAGCCCAATGTCCTAATGTAGATCAACCTTACAATTCGCACGTCCAAAATGCGAGTGGTAACATAGTGACTAGGGTAGGGAATAATTTCCATTAGAATGCGAGTACTAAAGGAAGTAACTGCCCTAAGCAAAAGAAGTAAATTAAGAAAATTCAAAACCGAGGAAATATTAACTTACCATTTGTAATAGCGAAGTTAGGTTCAGTTGAAGAACCCACCCTTATAAAATAATAGTTGTTCAGTTTCCTTGATCGATCAGGCTTTTTGTAATAAGCTATTTAGGGAACACTCAATAGGCATTATGACTGTTGAACACAGTAAAAAAAAAGTTTTTAGTCTAGCAAATGGAGGTTTGATGCATACATGTGCTATTTTTACCATAAGTATGCACATAGGTCATTTATCATGAAAGATAGAATTCTTTGTTTTGCCACACCTATGCCACAATATAATTCTGGGCATAGATTTCCTCCACAGCACTTGTGCCTATTTAAATTTGCATGAAGGCACACTGAGTTTTCCTTTTTGTAAAGAAGGGGTAAAGTTGATGGGGCAGGAGGAATGTAAGCACGAATGATTTTGCGCAAGAAATGCGAGGGAAGTTCCCATCTGTAATAACAGACAAACTGGGAGTATGTAATCAAAATGTGCCTGATTCTATAGTGACCGACAACACCCCGGTTAGGTGCCATCCCTATAGTGTAGTTCCAGCTAAGAAACTAGCTTTAGAAATAAATGCTAGACCAGTTGCTTGATGAGGATGTTATTAGGCGTTCTACTAGTCGTTATGCGAGCCCTTCATTTTTAGTAAACAAAAAAGAGCCTGGTAAATTTCAGTTAGTGATAGACTACCAATGTAACAATAAAAAAATGGAAGAAAATCCTTACCCTTTACCTAAAGTAGAACATGTTTCTCAGTTATTAGGGAAGGCTAGGTATTTTACAGTGTTAGATCTGAATCAAGCCTTTCGCCAAATTTTGTTGCACCAAGATGCACGAAAATTTCTTGCATTTGTTACTCCTTGGGGAGTTTTTGAATGTTTGGTGTTTGGTTTGGGGCCCAGGCACTTTCTCGTACTTTACAGACTATCTTGTTGTCATATAATGCTGAATTTATTTTCAACTACTTGGGTGATATTGTCATCTACAGTGAGACTAAGGAGTTGCACCAGGAACATGTCACATTAGTCTTACAGAAGCTTTTGGAATTGGGATTAATGGTGAATCCAGAGAAGAAAATAAGCTGGCGTAACTAGTATGTGAGGCTATTGGGATTTATTCTGAGTGAAGGACAATTGCTGTTAGACTCTGATCGTATTAGCTGTGTGCTTTCCTTTCCTCGTCCGAAGAACTTACGTTGTGTAAGGCGTTTTTTTGGGTATGATAGGCTACTATGCCAGTTTTATTCCACCTCTTGCGGAATTAGCCGAACCCCTAAATAAATTTGCAACATAAGGGCCAAGAGTTTTTGTGGTGAGACGAGTAAGAGGCGGCTTTGGTGAAAATAAAAACTTGTTTGACCTCTTCACCAGTGTTAAGATTGTCTGATATTGACCATAAGTTTGTACTGCATGTAGATGCAAGCTTCCTGGCAATAGGCGCCGTTTTGTCACAATAATATGACGATTGGGTTTTTCCCATTGCTTATGCTAGTCGGCTATTAACATTCGCCGAAAGAAAGTACTCGGCCTATGAAAATGAAGCTCTTGCTTGTGTATTTGGGGTTGAGAAATTTTCCGATTATCTGGAGTGTACTCGTTTTAAGCTGTGTACAGACAACCAAGACTTAATGTAGCTTTGGAATTCCAAGAAACCTTAGGGGAAATTAGGCCGTTGGATCGAATGCCTTAGTAATTTTTCATTTGCTATAGTTCACGTAACGGGAAAAGACAATTGTGTAGCGGACAGTTTGTCTAGTATGTTTGAACCTGATGAGTTTGTGTGTAATGGAGAAAGTCAGGAGCAGGTAAATATTCTGAAGCAAGTTCCGGTGGCTTATTTGAACATTAAGGTTTGGCAGCAAAAAGATAATGAATGTGCGGAGTTGTGGAATATAATCCAGCTAGGTGAACTCACTGGTTTTATTGTGAAGAAGGGAATTATTGGCAAAGCTTCACGAAAGGGCGTTTTAAAGACCTATGTACCTGTACCTAAGGCAGTAAGGTCAATGGTGTTTGATTATATCCATAACTCTTATTTGGGCTCTTATCAGTTGCAAGAACGCACTTTGCAGCATATTGAACAACATTTTTTTTGGCCAGAAATGCAATAAAAAATTAGAGATAGGGCGAAACAGTGTGCTTTGTACCAGCAGGTAAAGGCCCATAATAGTAGAGCCCAAGGACAGTTTAGTAGTTCGCCACCTAATTTTGTCTGGGGAAGAGTCTATATGGATGTGTTTGGCCCTCTCCCTAGATCTAAGATGGGTTTTAATTATTTATTGGTTCTGGTTTATTGATTTTCATAGTTTATTTTGTTATTCCCCATGAGAGACAAGAAGGCCTCTACTGTTTGTAAGATCTTGCAGGTTCTTCGAATTATGCTTCCTCAGGAGCTTCGATGACAGCACAGCTCACTCGGCCCTCGTCAGTTGTTGGGTAGTTGGCTGTGGTAAGGGGAGTAGGTCGTCCCACTCTTCTTGGTCCACCACTACCATTTCGCCTGGCATGCGGTAGAGCTCGTCTTCTGGATGATTCTCGACTCCTGGTACGTGCTCCACCTCGAAATCGTATGCTTGGTGGAGTGCCCAGGGTGCAAATTTGCTCCTAACTTCTTTCATGGTGTGAAGCCAGAGTAAGTACCCCTTGTCAGTTCGTATTGTGAACCATTGGTACTCTAGGTATGCCTTGTACTGTTTCACAGCCCACACTACAGCCAGACACTCTCGCTTGTTCACATAGTATCTACCCTTAGTTGCCCCGAACTTTGCACTGCTGTATTCAATGATGCACTTCTCTTGGTTATCTCCAATTTGATAAAGAACTGATCCCAAGCTCTTCTCTCTTGCGCCTGTCTGAAGATATAAATGGCGACGTGGGTCGTGCGAGTCAATGTCTTGCACTCCCTGAACTTGCTCTTGATCTCTTAAAGACTTGCTTAATGTTCTGCTATCCATAATTACTTTGTGTTGGGTGACAACATGTCAGTGTGTGGTGCGGTTATGGTTGCAGATTCCCGTATGTTTCCCGCAGCCAGTTCACTAATCAAGAGAATTTCCTCAGCAAAATCTCCAATGCACCCGTCGAGTAGTTGGACCATTATTGTCTGATAAGTTCGTGCTGCACACTTCAAGCTGAAGGGAATTGTGCAGAAGTGGAACCTTCTCCCCTCTGAGGCTGTGAACATCATTTTGTGACAGCCTGCAGGTTTTATTGGCACCTGGCTGTACCCACTGCACATGTCAAATGATGTCATGACCTTAGCCTTGCTCAAGGTATGCAATGCATCCTTGAAACTTTTGTAGGAAGGCAGGGTGCTCATAGTGATTTAATTGATTGCTCTGAAATCCACACAGAAGCACCACATCCCATTTTTCTTGGGTGGGAAGGTGATTGCTCTGTTGTAGTGGCTGTGGGTGGGTTCAATCACACCCTCAGTTAGCATTTCTTCAATTTTATCTTTAATGATGGTACAGTGATGTGGCTGGTAACTTCTGGGTCCAGAGTAGATTGGCCAGTCATGTTGCAGTGGAAAACAATGCTCAGCTACGGTCGTTCGATAAAGCGGGTTTCCTGCTGCAAATACTTTGCATCGTTCGTCCAGTATGCATTGCACCATCTCCCTGTATTCCGGATGGACCACATGATCGAGCTCATCGAGTTGTACTCTGGGCTCATTGCCAGTGGGTCGGGATTCGTTGCAGTACACCGTTTGCTTTTCCTTCTGGCCGAAATAGATCCTACGGGTGTCTGGCTCAACAATGGTCTTTTGTTCGCTGAGCTAGGGGATACCCAAGATGGCATCCTCTCAGAGGTCCACAGACACGAGGGCTGTGGTGATGGTGTCCACATCTCTAATTCGGATGGTAATCAGTGTCTCTCCCATTGATCCCCCCGTGCACTGCTTCGTTGCGAGGTGTAGTACTTGTGTACTCGGTGTAATCTCGCTCGTGTCCACGAATCTGATGCGCACTAAATTATGACTGGCTGCTCTGTCTATTAATGCATGGCATGATTGCTGATTTAAACGTACTGCAATTCTAATCATTCTGATTTGTGTTTTGTTGATTTGCTGTATGGTTGGTTGCTGACTTTGATTTCTGCCTGCCCTACTTGTTGAGGAAGCGTTGTACCACAGGCGCCCTTTGTCCTGGGGTAGTGAGTGTCCAACTCGCCTACCCCGACAGTCCGTTTCCCATTGTTGATGTTGTGCGGTTGGTTGCAGTTTGGGCACTGATTGTACTAATGAATTTTGCCTTCTCTATTGCAATGAAGGCATGCAAATGGCGGCTCATGTGGTGCTCCTACCATGCCCGAGTGTGCTGATGTCCGCGCTGCCATCCTGGGTTCGGGGTATGTTCTTGTCCGGAACGCAACTGCTCCTACTACCTTGTTTATTGCCGGTTGCTCCTGTGTCTGCGCTCTCAGCTTGGTCCAGCAATGAGGCAGAGTAAATTAAGTCCTGTGTGCTTATGTGAATTAACGGTACCATTGCTAGCCTGCTTTCCGCTCTTACAATTGACACAACTACTTCGAGGATCTCACGTTCGCTTATGTGTGGATAAAAGTTTTTGAGTTGTCCTATCTTCCTTATTGCAAATGCGGTATGGGATTCACCCACTTTTTGCACTTCTAGCACAGCCCTGCTCTGTGCTTGCAATGAGGAGTAGGTATTGGCAAATCGACTTTGAAAGCTGTTAAGAAATTCTACCCACTCAATACCACAGTGACTGATTGTTTTCCACTTTATTTGCCTCGCCGGCCAATTGAGTCCCTATGCAGTTTGGCCTCTCTTGCTGGCACATTCTGTATCATTACAAATGTGTCGTACAGTCGTTTAGGATTGCCTGCGGGTCCTTACTTGGTAGGCCTGAAAACGTTGGTAATCGTTGAATACGGGCCGGGGTTGTATCGGCTTCGACGGGTCATGTGATTGCGGTAAATAATTTTGGATTATTATGATTGTTTTATTGCGGGTATATGACACGCCTGGGTTGTGGCGTCTCTTTCTGCGGTGCTTCTGTTCTTCTGGATAGGGGCGTTAAATGTGCCAGTGGACTTTGATACACTCTGGCCCATTCTGAATGTTCCCGCGCACAGTGATGTGCGCTTGACAATTCCGCCCCTACTACTGACTTGACTTCTGACCGCGGCGATGGGAATGCGCATTGTCCGCAGCGGAATCTCCCGGCGGCTTGATTTGCCATGTCTTGCCCAGTCAGACATAGCCAGTGCATTTTGCGTCCACACGCCTCACACCTCACGGTTTTTGATAGTAGAAGACTATTGCAGATCTTGGCGCCACTCAATAATTTAATTAAAATTCAACTAATTTCAAGCTAAATTCAAACAAATTTCTATTTACCCGTCAAATTCTTCAAAGCACAGATGGAAATCAACTATATTTAGGGTGAAAATCAAAACTAATTTTAAACATGTATTCACTCTTTGTGTGTGGTTCTTTAAAGACTTTTTTTCCAGCTAAATAATCATATTTTTGATAAAATTCCGAGAATTTTCATACTTCTCTTGTGATATTATTTTGACTAATTTATTTGACTTTCAAAATAAATGTATATATTTGCCTCACTGATCATAATTTTAGCCTCATTTACACTGAAAATGGACCACTGATAAAAGAGCGAACAAAGTTGTTAAAAAAAAAAAAAAAAAAATGTGTGTAATCGAGAACGCAGATTTGGGTCAAATTATTTTGTGTTTGGGGTGAGATTGACGAGTTGAATCATGTTTGAAGAAGAGATTGAAAAATTGATGCTTGAAAGTGAGAATTTTAGATGAATATTAGTTAAATAATTGTGCTGCGCCAATATCTGGAATAGTCGTCTACTGATTTGTATATATAAAAAAAGTGTACATATAAACACAAGACAAAGAAAAAAATTTCATTTGTATTAAAAAAGAAAATTTTTATTCAATAAAACAACTCAACCAAATATCCAAAAAATTGTATTCAAATATCGAAACAATTTCTTGTTTCTGTATAACCGTTTACATTATCAATTTAATAAATAAAATTGTATATGTTCAGTGATATTTTATCTCAAATAATCATAAGTTAGATTTCGTTGGCTAGTTAAAACTACATTGCAAATTGTACCAGCCGCAACAGTTTTTTAAAAATTTACACTAATTTTTATATTTATTTTATCTTTAACTACTGCTGTTTTTCTATGTAAGCAGTCAACAACATTTAAAGGTCTTCGCCCCCAAAATAAATAATAATTTATATCGCCATAGTAGTTTATAGGTGGCTTATAATACAGTTCATTATTTCTGTTTATAGTATCTAATTTTGTTCGCGAATTTCTAAAAAGATTAAAAGCAACAAATATTTCAAGACAAAGATCTTTTTCAATAATTACATTCCAATTTTTTTTGGAAAAATTTCATTTCTTCCATTTTTAACAAAAATAATTCTCACATTACAATGATCAAACATTGAAACATGCACGTATTGCAGTTACAAAATCAGGCATGTCAAATTGAAAATTATTAAAATGATCTTTTATATCAAAATTAAAAACAGTTATCCCAGCAGGAACATCTTTTTTTTAAAACTGCCAACACTTAAAACCAATATGAATTTTAGGATTTATATATATATATATTTTTTTTCTTTGATTGAAATTGATGTGTTAGATTCGTATTCAACAATAGGCTACAAAATGTATAATTTTCCAATAAAAATTTCACCTGGATCAGCATAATCTCTATCAATTGTAGTGCCATCTACCTTCTTAGTTTCATAAACAAATAAACCATTGTTATCACATGAATTTCTAAAAAAAAAAAGTGATTTTATAACCACCTTTCAAGTAAATTTCATTATTATCGCGAATAAAGCCAATCAAATATTTCAATGGATACATTATTTCATTTTTTATCACTATGAACAAATTTTGCTTGAAATTTATTATCAACACCAGTAGACTCTAAATAATTATATTCGCCTGGTGATCTTAGCAAAATATTCATCTTTGTTGAAGTTATTTCTGGATTATCAACAGCGTCAATAATCTGTCTATGTTTTGAAATTTCTACTCTGGAAAACTGAAATGGGGGAAAAAAATAATTAGAACAAACATCAATATTATCTCATTTTTCGTATTTTGCTTCATCGCCAACTTTATCTCTTTTCAGTAGGCGATATTCTTTCAAAACATAAGCATCATTTGGAAAAGAAAAGCCATCTCCTATTGGAATATCAAACTCAATTCTATTATTGTAAATATTTAAATTCCCTCTCATTTGATCAGTTCGGTGAAAGTTTGTCTGTCAAAACTCTCAATGCTTTCATAATTCATATATAAAAATTTTTTTTTTGTAAATGAAGGATTCAGAGGGCGTTTCTCGAGTGAAATTGCTCATAGAGAATCATATAAATTATAAAAAGAACCACGAGGTAGAATATGAAAAAGCAAGAAATTAGATCTACCATTAATTCGCGAATTACAAAATATTGCCAAAAAAGTAGAACAAGTGAAGAAAATAAAATTTTGATAACAGCTATAGTACCTGTTGCTGTAAAAATGTTAGATTATCCGACAACACCATAAGAAAAGTCTTTTGAAAGTGAATTATTCCCCAATCTCTAATGAGTGTTACTCCATTAAAAATTTTACCACCTATAGCAGACATCTGTACTATAAAATTAGGGGAATATATTTCTGAAAATATTAATGTCATTGGTGACAAATTTGGTTTGCGAGGAGTTGGCCATGGTTTTGAAATTGGAGATACAACAGTAAAAATTGATGGTGATTTTTTATTTATCAAAGATAAAAAATATAATTCAACACAGGGCCTCGCTAATTTGTTAACGAAAAGTAAAAAAAAATGATCTTGTCTATGAAAACACACACAAAAATAAATCTACTAATGAGGACTATAGAAATTATGCAGAAATTGTTAAAGCAACAAATGCAGTATGTCAAGAATACAATCCTAAAATGAATGTTGCTTTGAGTAAGAAGTGGGAATACACAGATATAATGACCAATATATCAAGATATAGAAAAAGATAAATTGCAGGCAAAATATAGACTGGAGGGTTTTAGTAATGATGATTGGAAAATTGGAGATGGCATAAAAATATAATAATTTGCCAGCAATATATTTGGATGGACAATGTTAGAAAATTAATTATTAGTTATTCACGGTAAAGAAAATGCTGGTAATAAAAATTATTACATTGGAAAAGTTAACATTATGAATATGCTAAACAATACATTTTCTGATTTTGTGGTGAATAACCAGAAAGGAATACCATATCTGATAAGAGTTTCAAATGCTATTCCGCACTCATTTTTGGAATTCTGAATACCATGGCAAAGGTGTGATAAAAAGGGCATTAAATAATTTAAATTTGACCGAAATGCATTTGCCAGGTTATAATTACTGTGGGCCATTTACGAAATTAAATGAAAGATTAGAAAAAGGATACTCAAAGCCGATGTTTTCTAGCAGAAAAGCTTATTTTTGTGAACAAGTACAATCCTAAACATATGCACACATACGGTACGCCTTTTAGTATTATTTATACTTAAATTACTGTAAATAACAGTTTCCCGCCAAGAACACAGGCTGCTCTGTCCTGATTGGTCATAGCAGCACAAGTTTCACTTACATTTCGTGAGACAAATGCGAGTGTACGCATGCGTGAAAGTTTGTTTTTGTAATGTGTTATTTCGCAACACTGCGCATACGCGAACGTTATTTCTTGGAACGCCGAGCCTCGGATCTCTGAACAACGTAACCGTTATATTCCGTAATGTCGGGATAGGCAAGAAGTGTTTTACAGTATCCTGTTACAAAAACATGTTCCTAGAACTTGTTAATTATTTTGAATTGGATCAATGGAACACATTACACGACAGTAACTATTTAGCCCACAGCTGTAGAAGACAGGTCTGGACAGTCACCTATCTAACAATGTTAGCGAATTGACCCCCTTATTGACTGATTTAATTCATGCAGTAGCCGCAGATTGCTGCAAGCTAACTATAGCCCAGTCCCGATTGGAAGCGACTTATGAAAATCAACCTTTGAAAAAACACTCTAGCCATAAAATGTCAACTTGTTTTTCCAATAACCTGTATTCCACAAATATATAACACTGTGGTTAACTTTAGAGTACTGTATTATTGAATAAAAGAAACTTTGTCTTAACATCTTCTATAAATATGAATTAACAACAGCGAGAGCAGCGACGTGTTGGCAATGGCTGGTAAGAACTAGTTTACAGTTAAAATATTATTTTGACCTGGTTTTTTAGAATACTATTCGGAAATTAAACGGTGCTATTGAAATATTTAAATATTTAGGTAGTGCTGATGGTAACATATCTCAATTTTACATTTTAAAATAACAGCGGAAAATATTGTGAGTAGGCAATAATGGTATGGTGTTGTTTTATCAAGCGAGAAAGGAACTGTCGGCTGAGCGAGGCATGTCGCTCTCTCTCTCTTTGTCTTTTTCACACTTGGGAAGTTTCACTTTGCTAGTTAGTGGACACATTATAATTTTTTTTTTAAATTGTAGCATATTTCATACTTTTCAGAGCAAAATAATGATTTTTGAATTTGTAATTTACAACTGATAAGCAATTTTAATGTTTGAATACTTGTTTTAATATATTTAGATATGATGGTGGGGCAGAAACAAAGTGAAATTGGCATGTGTGGCGATCCATGACATGGTGTGTTGCATTTTTACCAAACAAAGCGTAAATTATACTTGCTCCGAAAAATATTTAAAATTACTACATCGTGTTTCTAGACGTTGTGTTTTTTAAACCTACCTAAGCAAGTTACGATGTTCGTTATAATAAATCTTTGTTTCTGTGGCAGTAATAGATACACTTTTATGGCGTGTTTCGTTAACCACTGCCTGTGAAATAGCGTGGTGTGGCTGTGTGGCGATCGTTATGCTGGATCTGTGTGTTTGCATGATTTCAAATATTTGATGTGAACTATTTATACTTTTTAAATGTGAACTGTTTTTATGACGAAGTTATTTATTCACAACCACGTCTGTTTATTTATCAAAAAATTGTACCTTCGCCCTGGGTGTTTGAAACAGTCATGCAACATGATTTACCACCAATCCCAACAAAATAACCAAGCCCAGCCCCAATAAATATCAATAAACCTAATACACAGTAAGTAGCAATACATATAATTATGAGTGGAATAAAAGTTATGGTAGGCTTACTTGTGTGCATGTTCAACACTATATTTTAAGTTTATATGACAAAAAATTAGCGACACAAGTTGTGTGCTTGATTTTAATGTCTCTTTTTCGTTGGACTGGTTATTCCTTCGTTATTCTGATGCCATCCTTTTAAATGAATAACCCAACCCATATAAATAACAAAAAAGTTAAATACTATAGTTCATTACCCCGCAGTTGTAACAGCATTAAACACACTCGCGGTAAAATATTAACGTGCAGTGCGTGTAATGTGCTATGTCGTGGAAAACAATTATGTTAATGTAATATAACCGTAAGTACTATTGTCAGTTCAGGCTTTTTTTTAAACGCCATAAAGCTGACCTAAATAATGTTATAGGCATAAACTGTGAATATTCGTACGAAATGGTTTTCGAAATAGACATAGGACAGAATTATTTGAAAAGCTGTAAACAGTGCACAACATATTTGACAGGTATAAAAGTAGAAGTCACATTTTAATGTTTATGTTTAGGTGTAGCGAAAGTATACGAAGACATGTACACACAATGGCATGTAGACATTTATTTTACACATGCTACATGACAGTCACATGGCAATGTTTGTTTACATTTGGTGGAAGGATACGAAACGGGGCTGCAAGTAGATATTTAGCAGGGCTCCGAGAAAGTTGCTTCCAGTGGGAAATGGTCTGTTGATGAAGCTTGCAAATATCATGATGTTGCATATAGAGATCATAAAGATTTATAATCCAGGCATGAAGCAGATAAAATTTTACAAAATGAAGCAAAATTAATTATTCTAAACAAAGATACTCCCATTGGAGAAAAAAATGCTTTTGCATCTGTTGCTTCAATAATTTTTACAAAAAGAAAATTAGGACGGGGCATTAAAATTTATTAAAATTTTAAATATTTCTTTACTTTTATAAATGAAGATAACAAATATTACTTTCTATATGTCCATTGATAAATTAAGAGATTTGGGTTAGATAAATTTATAACAAAAGAACAACTTGAGAAAAAATTTCAAGAGGGGAAAAATTCGAAATAACTTTACCATTCCCAACAGTTAAAAAAATGGCAAATGAAAAAAAACTGAAAGTGGTTTACTTCATGGAGGATTTTTACCAATTTTATTTGCAGCTTTAGGAGGCCTTGGCGCAATAGCTGGAGGAGCTAGTGCAGTTTATAATTCTGTTGAACAAACTGAAAAAAAAAAATGAAAAGAACTATAAGAACAACAGAGACACAATTTAGCAATGGGAAACAAGGCTGGCAGTGGTGTAGTTGCGAAAAAAAGAGGATGGAAAAAAATTAGTTCCATCTTCCAATATCGATATTTAAAAATATATGTAAAAAAATTAAATATTAAAAAATTTCAGAGATGTTTATATGATTGACGAACTACCAAAAAATATGCACAAAAATGAATGTGGTGTGGTTCATTTTGATATCTCACCCAATCCTGGTACTTATTGGGTCTGCTATTTGAAAGAAAATAATAACGGTTATTATTTTGACTCATTTGGACGCAATATTCCTAATAATTTAAATAATTATTTAAAAAACAATCATGTTTATTACAATGATGATAGAATTCAGCATTTTGATGCTGTTATCTGTGGACATTTATGTTCATAGTATTACATATTTTTTCGAGAGGATTTAAGTTTAGCGAAATAATTTCTATGTTATTAAATGACATACATATTCGGGAAACCATCAATCGATCTTTAAATAAAAACTTTGACAATATTACCGAAGAAAAAAAAGTATATTAAAAATGCAATTCGAATGTTTCTTCTTTACAAAGTGAGTTGAGTACTTGTTTTGATTTTACGAAAACGTATGTCTCATTTTTTTTTCGACGAAGAATGGTTAAAATAGTTGATCCCATTGATGTAAAAGATGTAGCTAATAAAATATTTTTAAATAAAAAAAGAGCTTATTATGCTTTTAAAAGAAGATGTAAATTTACAATTCAATAATATTATTATATAAAACGAATAAATAATGCAAAACAGACATTAAAAAAATATGTAGATTTAAAATATAAAACTATTGTTGCTGATTATGCATTAAAAAACGATGTATATTCGAAATATAAAATTATTGTTTATGATAATCCATTAAAAACGATGCAGATTCATAATATAAAACAATTGTTTCTGATTATGCATTAAAAACGATGTCGAATCAAAATACAACACAAGTGTTTCTGATTTAAAAAAGTATGTAGCTTCAAAATATAATACTGTTGTTTCTGCTTTATGAGATCAAATTAGTAAAGTTTTTGCTAAACAGAATAATATGTTTCTGTCAAAAATCGCAGAATTAATAATATGGCTGATCTGTGAATGGCAAAGATACTGTCAATAAAATATATCTCGATAAATAAATAGCTAATAAATTACAAAATTTAAATCAATCAGATTTGAATTACTGCAACACACTCGTTAACTTGAAAGTTGAAGAAAAATCTCACATATTTTATTTACCTGCAACGTTGAATAAAAAATGGATAGTTTTCATTTAGATAACCTATTTTTCTTTTCTTTATTAATGGATTGTACTGTTTATAAAATAAATTCTGATAATTGACCTGATGATACTCTAACTGTGATTAAGGATTCGAAAAAAATCGACTATAGTAAACCATTTGATGCTAAAAAAGGTGATAAATTGGTTTTACAAACAAAAAAAACTAAACTCTTTGTATATGCTGATGCGTTTATGACTATAATATGAATATTCTTAAAATGCAAAGATTAACTATATACATATAATTTATTATTAAATGGGGAATACTTGGTGTTTGAAGTTCTAGAAAGTCATTAAAAATAACAATATAAAAATGAGAATACAACAAATGGGCGATTAGTCCAGAAAAGTATATGCTCGTGCAATTCTAAAAAAATCAATATTATTAAAAAAAAAGGTTGCCCAATGTGAGAGAAGGAATAATCAATTAATTATATAAACCTGCACAAAAAATTTCCAATAAGAAAAGTTATATCGCATGGCATTGATTTGTAGCAAACTGATCTTGTAGACATGAATACTGCAAATTAAAAAGGTATATAAGATATAAATAGTAATTACAAATATATTATAATAATTATGGATGTTTTTTCAAAATTTGTTTTTGCTTTACCAATAAAAGAAAAAACAGCAAAAAATGTAGCACATGCTTTACAAAGTATTTTAATGAAAAGAAAACCAAATAATTTACAAAGCGACAATGGCTCAGAATTTTATAATAAAATATTTAAAGCACTTATGGAAAAGCATAATGTAAATCATTTCTCATCTTCTAGATTAAAAGCTAGCACTGTTGAAAGATTTAATCGAACTTTAAAAAATATAATGTGGAAAAAATTTGCTTTGAATGGCATTCATAAATGGACAAATATATTGAATGAATTAGTGAAAGAATACAACACAAAGCACAACACTGTTGGCAATAAACCAATTGAAATTAAAAAAATAAAATAAAATAAAAAATTTATTGGAAACAAATTTTGTGAATAATTTTAAACCAAAATATAAAGTTCGAGATGTTGTTCGTCAGAGCAAAAATAATTTTTTTTCTAAAAGGTTATGCTGCTAATTGGTACCACAATTATGAACTATTTGTAAAGTTTTAAATTTTGATGTGCCAAATTATAATTTAAAAGATATTATTGGAGAAGAAATAATAGGTAGTTTCTACGAATATGAAATTGTGAAAACTATCCCGATGAATATTTGGTCGAAAAAGTTTTAAAAACTAAAGGGAAAAAATATTTGTAAAGTGGTTAGGTTTCTATAATTCTCACACCTCATGGACTAATAAGACAGATGTAGTGTATATTTAAATATTTTACTTAAATGAACAACACAATTAACAACATCAGTTATATCAAAATTTATTTCATCAGGATAAATATATAAATTTGCAATTTAATTGTTTCTCTATATACTTTTGCTGCTCTATTTCATTATTATTATCTCTATATCTGTGGTTAAATTCGTCACACTCAATAGCTAATTTTGTATCTGGAAAATATAGATGAATTCTATAATTATCGATTTTTTATGTTTTTTTTTAAATGATTTAAATGTTTAAAACATTTAACAATGTGTGAAATATATTAAGTTTATTTATTTTTTTCAAAAACATTTTTGTTTAAATTAAGCTATTTAGAAATTTATTTTACCAGTTTTTTATTGGCTATTCTAGACTTTGTCAGTAGTTCTGTTTATCCATTTTTATTTATATAAATTGTGTTACCAATATTGCCAACATATTTAGTCAGTCTTATGTTTTTATAAACATTTTTATGGTTTGCACAAACATGGTATATAATGGCTTTTGTTGTGTTTCTATATTGTAAAATTTCTGCAACATCTTTTCCTCTAAACCATTACTCATTATTATAATCTAGTAAAACCTTTATTTTTTAAATGTTGAAAATTAAATTATTTAAATCATTATCATCTAGTTGTAGATTCTCCAGTTGTTTTTCTAGTGATTCGGCCATTTTGTAAGTGGGGAAATATGTTATATATATTCTTTCTTATAAATAAAACTAAAATTGAAGAAAATAATTTATAAAATATAGCCCAAATTAATAAATAAATATCATGTGTGGTTGCATATTTGAAGGTTGAACAATTCGTTCATCCCTATATTTTCCTTTATATTCATACATTTTACTATAATTATATAACTCTTAAGGAGTTTAATTTTTATTTTGTCTGATTCTGTTTTTTTTTTGGAAAGTTAAAAATTTTTATTTGTAATAGCGAGAATAATTATATGTCATAATTAATAAAAAAACTTTTTTTACTAATTCTGTCTTAATATTGCCACAATTTTCAGGCGGGATACTTGTCTTGCCTGCAATTCCATAATGAATAAAACACATAATATTCTTTGTTATCAACTTATTTTGATAAAACTTCAATACCTGGCATGCTGGATACTAAAATTCCATAGTGAATAAAGCACAAAACATACGTGGTTGTCAGCTTATCTTGATAAAATTGCAGCACCAAATTTTTTCTTCTTAATAAATTTTTTCTTTTTAAATAAATTTTTGTTGTTCTTAATATATTTTTCTTCTCCTTAATAATTTTTTCATCTTAATAAATTTTTCTTCTCCTTAAATTTTTTGTATTATTAATACATTTTGTCTTCTTAATAAATATTTTATCTTAATACATTTTTCTTTGCGATACATTTTTCTTCTCAATATATTTTTTCTTCTCCTTCACGAATTTTTCCTTCTTCTTAATACATTTTTTCTTTTTGTTTTTTCCTTCCTAAATAACACAACCAAACAAAATGGATTCTCTGCTCAACAAGTTGAACAATTCACTTGAATTCGCCAAACTAAAGATGTAGAAAATAATAAATGGTTAAGGGCAACAGATTTTGAAATTTACGAATGTAATTTTGGTAAAAAAATTAACTATATCCTAGATGACAACTTAAACATTTCACTACCAGAGCAGTATGTCTGGATACTCGATAAAAATTCTTTGAAACTAATAAATGAGAAGGAAATTTTTCTAAAATATAAAGGCCCAAAAGAAATGAAAAATTGAACATTTGTCCATGATCTAGTATTCTCTTACGCACACTTTAAAAGCATTTGTAAAAAATGTATATATTGTGAACAAATTAGTTTCTCCATAAATAAACAAGACTTTGCCTATTTTTACTTGCAGTTTGTCCAATATTTTTAAAGGTGTCGATGGCGCAAGTCCGCCATCTTATAAATTATATAAAGCATCTGAAGAGCTAAAAAATTTAGTTAACACATTTCATTAAAATTTACAAAACTTGCAATTATCACTCTTTGATAACACTGACGACAAATATGAACTTCGCCAAATGGGCAAATATCTAGAGAAAATAGAAGAAGTGTTAAAAAAAATTAGTAGAACTACGAGTATAAAATTTCTTTGTTTGTTGTCAATTTTTTTTTCACAAATGGGCACTTGATATTATTCAAAACATTTACAATGTTTATCAATGAATATTGTTTATATAAAAAAATGTTGATTTTTCTTTTTCATTTTTTTAATATAATTTCTTTCCTGATAAATAAAATTGGAGTATAGAAGCATAAGCAAGCAATATATATAATGTGGTGAACTTTTAAACATTGAATGTTTTCCATCACATAAACACACAAAGGATAAGCACATTAATACCCGTAAAAATTGTTACAATGGATGTTCGAGAAGTCGCTATGAGTTTAAAAAAAAAGGGCAGTACTTTGTGAATGTGGAAAATCTGTTTGCAAAATAAATGTCAAAAAACACAAGAATACTAAACTGCACAATACTTATGAAATTTTACAATGGTATTTTTCAAGCAAGACCTGCATACTATGCAGGGAGAATAAAAATATCAACGATTTCGCATCTCATAAAAACAATCGATAAGCATTTTAACACTTACAAAAAATGTTATACAAAATATGCTAAGCGACATGAGTTAAAAAAAGAGAATGTGCAATTCGAATGCGGAAAATCGTTATATAACTATAAAAGATCATAAAAATAGTAACACGCACATTTACAGAATGGATATTATAAGTGAAACTCAGCATTCGCCGACTTCATAAATTTTTATTATAATTAAATTTGATATATATAAATATGGAGACAAGCAACCTAGTGGGTGAGTTGAGAGAAAAGAGATTGTGCGAGTTGGGGATTATAGGTAGAGAATAAAAAATACAAACTTTATATGTATTACATAAAGATGATATTATTGCAAATATTATTCAAAAAAGAAAATATAAATTAAAAAATCCTATTTAGAATCTATATGATTTAACAGTTGCCGAATTAAGAACCAAAGCTAAAAGTTTTAAAATAAAAATCATATATAATTGAAGAAAAGCCGATTTAATTACAGCTCTTATGCTAATAATTAAAAATTGACCAAAAAAAAAAACTTTGAAAATTTACCATTTCCAAATGCCAAAATAATATATATAAAAGCTAAAAACGTTTTAAAAGAAATTTTCCCATTTTCCGATAGTGTATGTGTGAACAACAAAAATAGAAAAAAACTAATAACAAATACGAAGTTGAGAAAGCTTTTTAGTGCAGGTTATCAGCATACAACATTGAAAACAAGTTTAATATAGTGTTGCCCAGAAATTTTTTAGCTTCGGTAAAGCAACAAATGTTTAAAACTTTACACTATCAACTTATAAAACTTAGAGCTGTAAAGTTCAACATAATTGCTGCTAATTTTTGAAGATGAAAAAATCGAGAGATTCGAATTTTCGACGACATTCACTCACACACATTTACAATATTGGACGAGGGAGACTTAAAAAAAATTTACAAACTAATAACAAATGACATAGTTACAGAAATAGAAAATATTGAAAAATGTCATTCAGATTGCACCTTACATAGCATAATTGGGTTGCAGCTAGCCATAAATAAGTATAGTCCATTAAATAGATCGTTTTATATTGAGCTACCAGAAGTGATTAAGAATAAAACAACACGCATTAAGGTGAAGAATGATGATAAAAAATGTTTTCTTTAGGCAATAAAATCTGTACTATTTTCTGCTGAAAAGACCCACAAAGAATATCTAAATGTAAAAAAGTGGGTCTCAATATCAAGAAAGCATTAGATAAATATGAATATCCTATAAAATTTGACGATGTTCCAAAAATAGAAAACCAAATTAATGTTTTTACAAATGTTTAATCTATTGATGTTAAATGCAATGTCTATCTACTAAAGATTACAAAAAATAAAAATGACCAACACATAAACTTACTTTATAAAAAAAATGGTGAAAACTCACATTACTGCTGGATAAAAGAGTTATCGTAGTTGCTTTCAGCACAAAAAAATAAATACAAAGTAAAGTTTATATTGGGGACATGTCTCTTCAATTTTTTTTATTCCCAAGAGAAAGTAAATAAACTCACAGAAGATTGTTCAAAAAATGAATCAATTAAGATAATCTTGTCTTTAAAAGGCGAACAAATAAGATTTAAAGATCTAAAACACACCACGAAAGTTCCTTTCGCAATATATGCCAATTTTGAATCAATTTTAAAGAAAATATCAACCACCAAACCGAATGCAATAGAAATTAAAAAAAAAATAACTTAATCAAAAATATTCAGTTTAAGAGAAGATGGCATTGATAATGGCCTTTACAAAGAAAACTCAAAGTAAAATATAAACTTACAAATGAGCAAATAAACAACATAGATTTAAAATTAAATGATGCATCATACACAATGAAATATCACCTACACGAAGTTTCTATTTTTGCTGTAACCTCGCATCTGCTTAAGGCGATTATAAACCACCAGTTGTAAATCGCGGCCCAAGTGGGCATAAAAATTTTATATGATCAATAAAAAGAGAAGTAGAGGAAGTTGGTAAAATATATTCGCATATTGAGTCAATGCATCCAATAACAACAGAAAGAAAAATATTACATAGCTAACAAAAAAAATTTGATCTATGTGAGAGTGAATATTCTAATACAATAAAAAAGTGTGCCACCATGATCATATAAGTGGAAAATTTACTAAGTTAACCTGCAACAATTGTAATTTACAATTAAAATTACCAAATTTTGTACCAATTTATTTTCATAACTTAGCTGATTATGATGCCCACTTAGTAATTAAATAGTTAGGCTATGATGAAAAAAAGATAGATTTACTTGCGAATAACGAAGAATAGTTTATAACTTTTGGGGGGAAAAAAACCAGAAAATTTGAAGATGTGATTCATAGATGCATTCAAATTTAGGGCTAGTAGTTTAGATAAATTATCATCTAATTTTACTAAAGAACAAATGAAACACACACGAAAACATTTTTCAGAAGATAAAATAGATTTGGTTATTAAAAAAGGTGTTTACTCTTATGATTAAACAGATAAAAAAAAAAATTACGAAACTCAACTTTCCCCAAAGAGCGAATTTTATAATAAACTAAATTAAAATAGTACATCTGATGATGAATCCAAACACGTAAAAAATATGGAACCAATTTAATACAAAAAGAATCTTGGTGAATATTATGATTTATAATTAAAAAGTGATGTACTATTTTTAGCAGAAATATTCGAAAATTTTAGAAACACATGTTAAAATTCTTATGGTCTAGACCCTGCATGGTACTTTACAGTACCATGTTTATTGTGGGATGCAATATTAAAAACGACTAAACAATCACTTGAATTATTACATGTTGATGATATGATTTCAATGACTGGAAAAATTAATTTGAGGTGGTATTTCACAATGTTGTAAGAGTTGTGTTAAAGCAAATAACAAATATTTGGACGATTTAACTCAAATCAAGTATTAAATTATTTAGCTTATCTTGATGCAAATAATCTCAATGGTTGGGCAATGTCTCAGCATTTACCATATGGGGGTTTCGAGTGGGTTTACTATAATTTTATGATTAAATTACTGGAGTGAAAAAATATTAAATTTGAAAACTATTCTGAGTTTGGATATATCTTAGAAGTTAATTTAGAATATCCACAAGAACTACATAATCTACACAAATATCTTCCATTTTGTCCATAAAATAAGTTAGTTCCATGTGCCAATGAATCTAAACTATTAACAACTTTACATAAAAAAGAAAACAATATACTACATTATTGCAGTTTGAAACAGTGCCTAAAGAATGGATTAAAGCTTACAAAAATACATGGAATATTGACATTCAGTCAATCTGATTGGTTAAAAAAGTATATGGATTTCAACACATTGATGAGGACTAATACAAAAAATGATTCTGAAAAAGATTTTTACAAATTAATGAATAATGTTGTGTTTGGTAAAACAATCTACAATATAAGAAACATAATTTATATAAAACTAGTTCCAAGTGCAAGAATTTGAGAAAAATTAGTTGGAAAACCAAATTCAAAGAAAAGTACTCTATTTAATGAGAATCTTTCAGTTATTCACATGAGTAAAGCTATTGTAAATATAATAAATTAATATATGTGGGCATGGCCATTTAGGATATTTCAAAAGAATGAATGTATGATTTCCACTATAAAATTATGAAGCCAAAATATGTGATAAAATTGAAAAATGTTTCCAGGATACAGATTCTTATAACATTAAAACAGAAGATTTTTATGAAGAATTGAAGTCGATGTTAAATAAATTTGACACAAGTTATTATCCAAAAGACAATATTTATAACAGGTTACAAATAAATAAAAATAAATTAGGCAAAATGAAAGATGAGTGTAATGGCATTGCAATTAAAGATTTTTTCTTGTTTACGAGCAATGATGTATGCATATACAGTTGAGGTTAAACAAAACAAAAAAAAACAAGAATGTGAAAAAATGTGTTGTAAACAACAGAATTAATTTTGATGACCAAAAGAAATGTGTGTTTGATGAGAAAATTCAATATAGAAAAATTAATTTGATAAGAACTGAGAAGCACAAAATATATAGAGTAGAGGTTAATAAAATAGCTCTGAGTCCTTGTGATGAGATCATTATACAAGAAAAGAAAACAGATACTTTGCCATATGGACATCAAAATCTATAATTTTATTAATGAGAGGTTCAATGAATTTCTCATTCCAACTATATCTGAAAGAAATTTTTTTATATTTTATTAATGAGGGGTGCGATGAGAAAGAAAAAAATATTAAAAGTCATATGGCGAATTAGGTATCGGTAAAACACCGACACTTGGTGCAATACAAAAATTATTCATCACACTTATTTCTGAAAGAAAAGTTTTATATTTTATTAATGAGCTGTGTGATGAGTAAGAAAAATATTTAAAGTCATATGGCGAATTCGTTTTAAATTTACAGTCTAGATGTTCAGATACCCTGATATACCACAATGAATAAAACACAAAACATAATTTTGGGCCCCACTTATTTCTGAAAGAAAGGTTTTATATTTTGGAGATATTATGGGAGCCCTAGAACATGGTGCCCTTCATGATTTCTAATAAAATAGCAAAATTTTAAACTTCTTTAATTTCCAAAACAACATCGATATCATAACCATAAAAATCAATTATATTTCCATTCTTGTATCTATTTCTAAAACAATGTTATTAAATGTATCATTATTGTATTTATAAAAACATTGGATATGGGGGTTATAAATTATATAATCTCTAAAACCAAACATGGTATTTGGTGGAAAACTAGCAATTATATTAGTCTCCAAATGGTTAGATTCATCATATTTTTTAAACATGCCATATACCAAAATACAATGAACATTAATTGTTTCGAAAAAAAAATAGGCAATTCAGTGTCTACAAACGCTTTATCTTTTTCAATAGTTAATTTCCGTTCAAAACTGAGAATATCAGATAAGTGATCATCAAGTTTGATACCAAACTTGGCTTTAATTGTTATTATATTATTTACATCGTCTGTTATTATTTCAATGTTGTTTTTTGAAAATGGCTCAATTAAATTTACAGCTTCTTTTAATGTTTCAACATCATATTGGCCTCTGGGAATATTTATAACTGCATTTTTTAACATCAATAACAGTGCTCATTTTTTCAGTTGCAGTTATAGTATTATTCTTACATTTGAAGTAAAAATTTTTGAATTAAAACTAATTAATGCTACTTTTTATCTTTACAAATTATATCATAGTGAAGTTTCTTCTTAAGAATAGAACTATTATTTGTTAACTTGAAATATCTATTATTATCCATTTATTACAAAAAATATTGTAAATAAATGAAAAGAAGTTGAATGGGGTGTTGGTATTGTAATTTCTGAGGAAACTTCCATGAATAAAAAAAATGGCTAACTTTTGCCGGGTTATATTAGAGGTATTATAGTTAGGCACAGCAACTGCAGGAAGATGAATTTAGTCATTAATTTTATTTGTAAGACAGGATGGTTAAACTTTAATAAACTCTATGTTTGCTCTAAAAGTTTGAATAAACCAAAATATATTCAATTACAAGATTATTTTGAAGTGATATCCAAAATAATTAAGGAAAAAATGGATTATTTCATAAGTAGCAATGGTGAACTGGTTTCACTAGATCAATGTGAAAGTAATTCTCTCATAATTTTTGATGATATAATATTGGATGAGTAAGATGTAGTCCGTGAATATTTTACTATAGGTTGATTGTTTATTTTGAATAAATTTGAAAATTTGTTACTGAAAAGCTGCAAAATTTTCCGGAAAAGTTCCGGAAATAATGAAATGAAATTTTGAATGCTTTTGTGTCTTAAATTGCTGTATTGTATTGCTAGAAAATACAGATTTACTTTGCTCATTGTGATACCTGTTGCTAATTACTGCACACGTTGATAAATTCCATGTGTGTTTGTTTACAAAACACTATCACACTTAGGCACATCTGCTGTGCTGCTGCCTTACTGACGTGCAGTGTTGAGTACAGGACTCTTTTACATATAATTTACACTTGCAGTGTCGAGTGGGTGTGTTCGACTTGCATCTGTTTTGGATTAAAGTTGTGTCTTATGCATTATGTGTTGTCACATCTAACCAGTATATGCTTACAAAAGTTCAAACGTCTGATGATGTTGCACGTAAACAACCCAGCTTAGTGGATTGTTTTGACAGATGTAGGCCCTCAATAGACGCCAGTTGACATATCTTATTTCCCACTCAAATCACTGTACGTCTGTTGATGCAACATATATGCACTCTACAATGTAAACAAATGAGACAAGTTGACAAATGAATAATTGTACAGAAAGTGTGACAAATGAAAACATAAAAACTCTTGATATTATTGATGTTGATTATTGTGTTGACTGAACTGTTTTAATTGTGTTGTTTGATAGGTATTTGAAGATCTCAGATTTCTCACCAATGACTGTAGCTGTTTGTTGTGAAGCACTTCCATCGGACTGATACAATTGTTGCATAACCTGTTATCCACGTGTTGTGTTGAGCAGACTACCGACGTGTATATGGTGCTCTCCTGCATTCTGATATTCTACTGGTGTTTGATTCAGCCAAGTTGGGAATACCACTTGACGTAGGAATGAACTTTCACTACGATGTTTGAGTAGCCTTAGTTGGGCAAGCCACTTGACACATTGTGCCTCCAGAGGAGCTGTGATGTGTTCGTGTCCCACCTGGGAGCAGGTGGAGAACAGGAACTGATGGTGTGCCCGGCACCACATTCGGTAGAGTGAACGATGTTGAATAGGGTCGTATGGTCGACGGCCTACGGTGACTCTGGATATGCGGTCAATATGGAGAGCTAATTTAATTGTCAGTTAAATTATTTTGAATATAAATTTTTCCTTTGAGGTGAAGTTGTCGGCTACATCGCATGCCTATATTATAACTGAATTTACTCTGCTTGAGGGAGGCCGGCCATGTAAATACAAAACATACACTGAAATACACTTTAAAGTTGATACTGTGGTGAGGGCACAGTACCTTATGAACTCATTATAGTTAATACAATAAAACACGTCTAATTATGGTATGGCTGTTTTATAACCGCAAAGGTACAATGAAATGTTGCTGCACATGAAAATACATACCCTTGGTTAAGTGGACCTGGCACTCTGGACCTGCCAGTGGTAACTACTGTGAAAAGTAAGGTGGAGGCATTAAGTTAGAGTTATGTAAAAATGTGTTTCATGCCTGAAGTCCTGGTATGCTACTTCAGGATGCAGGGAGAACTCCCCTCGGCTAACTAAAAGTACTTAAATGTTCCTGAGTTGCATTAACAATTGCGATGAAGGGAAATGAAGCCTAAATTTAATTACCGAAGAAGATATGCAGAGCTTACCATCTTCATGCCAGTTGTCTGGACTGCTTTGTCTGTCTGACGATATGGCGTCGGCCTCGCCGCACATCCGGCGAATCCGGCGCCAAAAATTAAAACATGAAAAAAATGGAACTTAATAGCTAACATGATAAATGAAACTGACACTGTACATAATTATGATTACTAGACTAAAACACACTTGTGACATACTCATGAATGCTAGAGCCCCAGATATGGCTAAGAATGTGATGTCACGAGTATATCACTACACTTGAATGGTGATATTAAATGAAATGATTCTTCAGGTGGGTGATTCTCGATAGATGATTACATTTACTCTCCTATAATTAACATATTAAAATTGGCATGTGTCGTAATGGTTATAACTACAGGAATGTGTATGGATGTATTCTATGATATGTTATCTACTCTCTATGCTGGAGCAGGTGGCTCCCCTAGTTAATTGTGGTGCAATCACCACTAAAAATGCCTAAATATGGTGCTATTAATTAATGTGCCTAGGGAGCCGCTCGCCATTTTACATTTCCTGCGGGAATGTGATTCCCCGTCTTTTGACACTACTTGGAGTCACGTCACACTCCGAATTCGGCCACGGCACCCGTCGACATCGCGCATATCGGAAAACTGTGGGAATAAGCTCCACTGCTTATCCCAGTGTTTTCTTTCCAATGGCTGTTGCGTCTAATGGTCGCGACTTCACGGCACACACTCATTTAGGCCACATATACATTCATCACGAGAATTACCTCTTGTGACGAATGTTAAATATTACGGCCTGCGGCCATGAGTTACATGGCGGCAAGAAAAGTGTAAACGCTATTCTTGTTGACCTGCACTGATCGAGACCGCGACCTAATGTCGATCGGTCGAGTGTTGCTATGTGCTTAATGCATCTGCGATGAAACAAACGGGCACAAGGGATACATGGACGTCAGGGACACATCAATGTATTTAGCATTAGGCTTTAATCATTACAGTACCTAACTAAATGACAAAGGTGTTAATTTTTTCGTTTCCCAAAGGTAGTTAAAGTAAAGAAAACATAGATAAAGTCAACATTTTCCTGTAAGTACACCATCTGTAAAATTGAAAAACTTTACACGATTTTCATTAAATGTTACTTCAACTTTTTAAAAATAATTTTTAAAAATTCTTATTTTGAGAGCAATTAATGGGACATAAGCTTATTTTAATATTGATGGTGAATCATGGGTACATATTTGGAATTAAGTGTGCTTCGTGAAACAGTAAGTACTCTAGCCATTACGCCACCATGGCCCCCAATAACCCTACGAAGGGAGGAGCTGAGAGGTGTAGATGGTTTGTAACAGCCATGGTGTTGGAGAGCAAATGGGGGCGCAATATGGCAGAGATGGAGCAGCGCCGAAATGCAAGGGCAGGGAAAACATGAGAACCTCGAGAAAACATGCCAGCCAGCAACTCTGTTCAGCGAAATTCTTATATGTGAAAACCTGTGTGTAACCTCACAAGGAAACAAACACGGATCAATTTGGTGGAAAGCAAGTGCCCTGCCACTATGCCTACTGCTGCCCACCTTAGGAAGTGAGGAGAGGCCCCTCATTTCTTGAATTATATTTTGGCAAAGTCAATTAAAAAGTTGAATTAAAAAAAAATGATGGTAACCATCAATATAATTCTCTATCAGCTTATCATAGATATGGTTTCTGAATGGGAGAGACAGTATTTTGCACATCTGCATTTTATTATTTTATAATTATACTTACTTGTTTCTTTCTTAGAAACCAGTAAATATTGGAAGTTATCAAGTATACAATATTGCAGTGTAGGACCACCTACATACATGTATACATACAGAATTAAGAAATGGGATTTTCAGACAAAAATACAGAAAAGAAAATTAAATTAAAAAAATTATAGAGAAGTCAGTATTCCTGAAAGAGGTATTTGAATACGTTGGCAGTATAACTAGGTTCTCAATTTTAAAACATTGATAAGTATTTTGACAAGCTGATGATAATGTTTACAATAGTGGAATCATCATCATCATCCACAGTTTCAGCTATCTGCCAGGTCTGCAGTAGTGACAATAATTGAAACAAATAAAAAACTGTTTTATATATACAATGTTTTAGCAGAGTTTATGTTGCAGAAAACTCTAACTAAACATACAAACACACAAAACAAACAGGAATAGTTGTTAACAGGTACACAAACACACAGAATTTTGCAAATTAATTATTTATTTGCATGAAAACCACTGTGTTTGTCTGTTTTTGTTGTGTCCATCATTAGTTTTCTTTAAGTTAATTTGTCTCTTACTAACTGATTTCCTTCCACGGCATTCTCTGTGTTCTTCACATAGACCTACCTGTTGGCAACTATTCTTGGTTGGTTTTATGTCTCTGTATGTTCCTAGTGTTTCCTGACTCATGACAGGTACTGAAAGATTGTAGGATATATATTATAGAATGGCATTCCAACCGGTTTTATTTTTCTAATAGCCAAGTTAAGTTTGTTGCGGTTCTGTTTATTTTATTTCGAAGGAAAAATGAAACAGAAATGAGGGTGTGGTGGGTGGTAGTTTAACGTATTTCATGAGGCGGCACTCGTATGATTGTGTGGCATTTTGGGTAGCATATTTTTTGATAGAGCAGTGGCAAATTTCGCTCATTTTGAAATAGCATTCACAATATTGTAATTTCGAAAATCCCAAATTCAATGAAAAACAAAACAATACATACACCACTGTTAGTATTTGTACAGATGCAGCAATACACACACTTCGACCGAAGTTAACCTTACACTCACTGAATTTACGATACAAGCAAATAAAGAAATATTATTTACACACTACAAAAGTGTTGAAAGTGAGGCTTTTTCAGGCCAAGTGCATTTTAATGATTATAGTTACAGTTTAATGCATTATTTACAAAACCAGCAAACTTACGCTGTTTCTCTATGGAAATCGTTGCAAGTTTACTCCTCTAAAATCACACTTGTTCATCACTAGCATTGATAATTCCAACAATTTGTTCGTTATTATCGTGTCCAATAACCTCACCAATCTCGTTCACAACCTCCATTTCAAATGTATACAATGATTGGCGGGATTGCCATATTTATCTCAAGTGCAGACCCTTACCAAGAGTTTCAACCTGCAGATAAAGTAGACGACAGTTACCCTCTTGGTAGTGGTACCTACAGATGAAACGTCAAATTTTGTAATTTGCCTAGAAGATAAATTACCCAAGACCCTTATCAAGAGATGGTGAGACAGGTCCTTAGTAAAACGGTATATGCATATTTACCCTCGCTGGAATTTCAAGCAATGAATGTGATACTATAAATGCAAATATCATCGTTAGGGTTGAAGTATATTCCAGGATCCTCTGCTGCTTCGTCGATGGCATCAGGGCAGTTACCAGTGGTGGATGTCACCTGGTGCTAATGAAGGCTTGATGAGGGGGGTGGTGAGGGGTGGACGCCTTGGTTGTGGTTGACGTCACAAAGCCAGTCGTAGTCGTGCATGTAGTCTGTTGTGTTGCTGAAGGTGCCTGCGCCTGGTGTGGTGCTGATGGTCGAAGGGGGTGCTGGTAGGTGCCGCACTGTTCATGACACCTGGACTGCGACCTAGATGGTCCCTGCAGGGCGTTGGTGCGCCGGGCGGTGCCAAGTCTTGGGTCCTTGCTGGAGGCTCGTCTGCATCCCTTGCATCGATCTGGGGGAGCTTTTTACCACTTACAACCCAGCTATTGACCTCTTGTAGGGCACTTAGATGCAGCTTACCATGAATTTTTCAAAGCCAAAAAATAATTGTGTTTCACTTAAAAAAAAACTTACTTGTATACTATACTTATGTATGTTGTCTCCAGCATTATTTCATCAATAATAAATTTATTTGGAAGAACCAAGAATCAAACACACAAACCTTTTGTTCACAGGCGAGAAACTACTGTACCATGTATTCATGTAAATTAATTAAATCAAATTTGAATAGTTTTCTCACATACAATATACATTATTAGCTTTGATATAGACATAATTAATGCTAGTATCACATGTAAATACTGGGATTTTTGTGTTTTGTTTAAAATATAAGTATTTAGACTCGGGCTACTTTCAGTTGGAATTTAAAATGCAAACTAACGGATTTTTTTTTACATGTTATGCTTTGCAGAGTTCTAGTCTAAACATTAGTTTTTTCGTCCTACTAGCACTCTAACATTATAATTTTATTTCACATATGCATTAAATAAAGTAGTCAAGTTAATTCACATATGCTATTTGCTATTGCACAACAACATATAGTCGGCATGCCATAATTAGCCCATGGAATTATCAGTAAATGTCCCCAGCAGTAACAGTTGGCATGCAATAAATAGCGTTTAAGCTTGCTGACGTTTCTTCAGCATTAGAAACAGTTGGCATACAATAAAAGGCCCGCAAGTATGCCGCTATTATGTCCCCAGCAGTAAGCAATAGTCGGTATGACATGAGTGGCCTATAAGTTTGTTGCTTGTATGTGCTTAGCAGTAAACAACAGTTGGCATGCTGTAAATAGCCCGATAGCATGCTGCTAATATTTTCACAGCAGTAAGCAACAGTTGGTATGTCATTAACTGTATCTGTCCATAAACATGCTGCTAATATTTTCCCGACAGCAAGTAACAGCATTTCATCTGTCGTCTGCATGTGGGGCGGCTGATAAAGTCTAACAATCATTGTGTCAGCATTTTTGTTCAGTTGGTAATTTCCGTGTACAAGTTTGCAAAAATGTCTAATTATTCTTCTTTAATTATAATTATAAAGCTGATATACAGTTTATTAGAAATGGACACTGTGGGAAGTACCTCTACCATTCATCCAGTATCATGTGTGTTACACAAAACTGGCACGTGGCTGTGCACTTTCGCACAGTTGTTCAGCACCAAAATAAATAGATTGTTGCTGTCAAAACTTATAATATTCATGTCGTGTAAAAGGAGTTCCCCTTTCCTCTCAATAAACCACCGTAAAGAGACTACTTAAAAATTGATAATAACTGTATTTATTTCTCGTTCTGACTGAGACTGATAAGTATTCTTATCTAGTGGTGTGTTTTTGGGCGGTTCAGGCTAGATTGAGGTTCATGTCTTCCCTAATGCAAGTTAGGGAATGACGTGTTTCGCTCCCCACCTTAGGCCGTTTATCACGCCGGCTGATTCCCCAGCGCAGAACGCACCTGCACTCGACGTGTGATCGACGGTGAATGTGTTAGTAATGTGCAGTGCAGGACCGGTGCAAGCGAGTGCGAGTGCAGGAACGTGTAAGTGGTGCAGCACCACGTGAGTTGAACAGCCCCTGACAAAAGTGGAGTGATGCATGAACACATGTAGTATGCATAAAAGGGTTTCTTAAACATTTTCAAGGGATTTATTGACACGGGAAAAGAACACATGTACAGGAATCACAGATGATATGCACGAAAACCCTCATGCTACCAGTTATTTGTTTTTGCATTGTTGTTTTTCATAAATGTTTTCACCAGTGTTTTGCCCACCTCATTTTACCATGTGATTGTGCAGGGTTTTAAGTATAATTTGCCATAATGTAACATCAGAAGTTCTTCCGCATATGCAAGTAGATCCCTCCATTGCACGTGGTCCGCGGTCGCCAGTCCTCGCGCCACAGTGGGAACTTATTCAGCAAGTCGCCCCTAGAGGTGGAGGTTGTGTGTGAAATCGCGGTCGTGCTTTTCCTTTACAGACGGTTTCAACTTCTTCATAACCGGTAATTCTTCTGCAATAGCGTAAATCTTTGGAACCGTTTTGTTTTCTGATGTCCGAGACACTCTCCCTCTACTCCCCAGGAATTGTATTGCCTGGGGAATTTTTAAACTTAACAGCACACCTAATGTTCATGTAGCTTAAAAGCTCTTTTATCGGTGCAGCCTTCACGGCAGGCCAAAAGTGAGCAATCATTGTCAGTCAGTTGTTCTCCTGGATGGAACTGTAAAGTCACTGAATAAATAGCATGAACTTACAAGTGCATTTAATTTCCAGCAGGCAACTGTGCCGCGACCAACCGCGAGCAACCGCGAGCAACGCGCACAACTGCGACAGTGGTGTAAGGTGGGACTTTGCAATCTGAAGTAACGCAATCGTAAACAGTAAAGGCTGAATCAGATACTCCCAATTACCACGCTCTGCATTATTGTCACAACCTCTTTTGTGATGGGCAAGGAACAATAATTGTACATTGTCAGGACTGTAAAACAAAATTTCATAGGGAATGTCTCAGTGAAAAAGAGCAGGCAACAGAAAGTGGGCTAATGCTTATGTGTGGTACCTGTCATATCAATGACATTCAACGTAATATGCAACAGCAAGTTCAGGACTTATTGTCAGGCAGATAGTAGCGGGCGAAATTTTCAAAATTTTAACTGGCAAGTAGAAAATGTAGCATGCAGCATCGAGGAGAAACAGGGAGCCATTGCACAGGCCACATGAGGGGAGGAACGTCTCACATATACAGCGGAGATGCAAGAGAGAGAGAGAGAGAGAGAGAGAGAGCAACACCCATACACAAACAGTGCGCACATGGTGAGCGGAGGGATACATCAACCACTAGTGTGATCAAAGTTACCTCCACCCCATCCTAATGCAACTCCCTTACCGTACTTACCAGTCAACACATATTTTCCACCAATGCCTAAAATGTATCCAACACCCTTGTACCCATCTATACTACCACAATTAACCACACCATACCCGACCGTACCATCCGCCATGCCCTACATGGGAACACATGCAGAAGGAGTAGCACCAGCAACGAGAACAATAAAAGAGCTGGCAACAGAAATGGGAATCACAGAGCCTAACGACAGTATAACACCACCAGCACAAGCACATGCGAGGATGCCCAGCCATTTTCAGATATTGCCCACATTCGCGGGAACGTCGTCTGAGGATCCCACTGCCTTTCTAGGAGACTGTGCCATCAGGCTCACTAGATATGGAGTAAGTCAGGAGGAATTGGCTAGCTGTGTTGGTGTGCAGCTTCAAGGAGACACACAGTTTTGGTGTCACTGTCTCAATGACTATGGGCTGCAGTGACAGGAGTTTTGCAGCACTTTTTCGAGCCATTTGCGGGGCGTAATTAGCTCGATACAAGCATAGTGTCGCCTCACCTTAGAAGAGCAACAGCCAAAATAGCTCTTAACCGCCTTCATCACCCGCAAGACCCACCCAATTCGCCGGATTCACCCACAGCAGCCTGAGTGGGAAATCCTAAAGATAATTGCAGAAACAGCAAGGCCGAAATTTAGGGCTACATTAATTCCACTACTGAACTGTGCTGACGAGGACGTCATGCACGCCACGATATTGCTGGAATGCAACCGCGAATAACCATATCGTAATTCGGGAGCAATTAGATGGTGCCAAGAGCAAAAGCACACGAGGGGACACATATTCCAACCACTAGTACAGCAAGCATACCCCAAAACTTTCAACCATCATAAACAAAATTTTTCCGACCCCTCAAGTGAATGCAGCCGTTTCACAACGACAGAAGACAGGAAATGCAAAGTGCAACTGGCAGTGAGGGATTGCAACCATGTGCATGAGATCCAAATCAACCGCCATGACATTTGTGTCGATACTGTCCCACCCTGGTATATCATTGGCATAACAAATGCCCCAACAACACACATTTGCAAAATATCCAAGCAGCAGCAAACAATAAACAGGGAATAGGGATGCAGGGGTGAAGAGGCCTGACGTCTCTCCCACCCCTGATTCACCAATCAAACAACTGGACCAGACACAACAACAGGCATTATTGCAGCAAGTTAGTAATGGTGAGCAGCAGTTCATTCGGATTCTTGTGAACTTGAACGATCACGAATGTTAAGCCTTAGTCGATACCGGAGCATCACATAATTCAATACGCCAAGAATTTGTTCAATCTCAAGAAACACAACCTGTAAATTTTGTTACCAGGCTAGCCACTAAAAATAAAAACAGTACCGCATTAGGCCAAGCTAAAATCACAGTTAGTATTAGATACATCAGTACTATAACAACAGCTATTGTCATGCCGGAAATCCGGGAGGACGTTATTTTAGGAATCCCATGGTTAGCCGAACAGAATACAATTGTAGAACTGGCAGCACGTAGAATTCATTTCGGAGAAAAAGAGAGACGAACTGTATACAACCTGGATAGGAAGTCAGACGATAATTTACTGTTTGTTATGCTAGGTGTCCTTGACCATGACATACCGCCCGAACATCAGGCCGTTTTCCAATGTTTACTGAATTAACAAAGATATGTATCTGGTACACGAGATGCTCTATGTCGTACTACAGTAGTGGAACATGAAATCCTGTTAGATGCTGAACCTGTTCATACACCGCCACATAACTATTTACCCCACCAGGCAAAAATAATGAAATAAATTCAAGAAATATTGAACGATGGTGTAATAGAACTAACTGACAGCACGTATAATTCCGCAATCATGCTCGCGCCTAAGAAAGATGGGCCATGACGTTTTTCCGTTGATTATTGGCCACTCAAACAAGAAACTAAAAATTCATTGCCACCATATATTAGTGTAAAAGACACTTTAATTTCTCTAAGACAAGCAAAAATAATGCCATCTCTCGATTTAAAAATTGGCTACTGGCAAGTGCCTGCAAAAATGGAAGACCACAAGACAACAGCCTTTACCACATCAGACAGGTGCCGATTTCAATTTTGCGCCATGCCCTTTGGGCTTAAGTGCGCGCCAGCTGTGTTCCAATCTATGATGGTGCGGTGCACGTGTTGGATGGCTTAATAGGCGAGTACACCATGGCCTACCTGGACGATGTGAATGTATGGTCCAACACGTAGGAAGAACATTTAAATCACATATCAGTTGTGTTAGAACGATTAACGATCAATGGTCTGATGTGTGCACTAGAAAAATGTCATATTGAGAAATTTGGCATTGACTTTTAAGGGCATGTAATCGATGCAGAAGATAACAAGCCAAATCTAGAACAACTTAAATTAATTGAAGAGTATCCAAGGCCTAAAACAAGAAAACAGTTGCACAAATTTTTTGGACTTATAAACTGGCTAAGGGAACATATTACAAATTTCTCAGTAAACACAGCACCGTTAACCAGTTTGTTTTCGTCGCAGACCAGGTTCCTGTGGTCATACGAAGCAGATAAGTCATTCCAGGAAATCAAAACAAAATTTCGCACACGTCTGTCACTGGCGAGATACGATGCGGGAAGACACTTGTATTTGCAAACAGATGCGAGCCAGGAAGGAGTAGGTGCAGTGCTATACCAACTAGCTGACAGCAGGGAGAGGAATATAATTGACTTCGCTAGTGCCAAGCTAGGCCCTACCGAGCAGCGCTTTGATGTTAATGAGGGCGAGTGCCTCGCTATGATATGGGTGATAAAGAAGTATTGGGCATATCTGTAGTATCAATTTTCACATTTCATACCAATAACAGATGCCTACTGTGGCTGCGTAACATGGGCGAAGCAAATTAACTCGCCGGGCATTGCATTTGCAAGAGTTTGATTTTTGTTTAGAACATGTACCAGGTAAAGGAAATCAGTTAGCCGACACATTATCGTGTGTGCCAAATGAGCAGGTTATTTTGCAAGACGAGGCTGAATGGGAAGAAATCATTCTGCCAGGCGATGATGGGACTATTTCAGAAATTCATGTACAGCAAGTGAGTGGAGTAGATATTTATGTGCTAATATCGGAACTTTTCGAGAAGGGGAAGCGAGCGCAGCAGGGTTACCAATTATCGAAGGATAAAATTCGGCAATGCAAACAAGGCATGGTTGACAACTGGCATGTTATGAACGGCCACATTAGGAACGTGCTCGCTGGGAAACCCAGGGAAATGGAGGGTGTTTGTCCCTAAATGTGCGCGGGATCAAGTATTTGCCTATGTACACTGTGGTAATGTAGCAGGACACCTCGGTGTGGACCAGACAATCAAAAATATTATGGAGCATTTCTTTTGGCAGGGCTAACTAAGAAAACATGCAATTCGGTGAAAAAATGCAATAAGTGCAATCTGTTCAAAAGCCGCAGGACTGATGGCTGGCATCAAAAACAGCCCTGCCTGCAGAGGAAGCCCTTAGAAACTGCGTGTCTCGACGACTTGATGGCAACCTATCCTAGATCAGTGAATGGGAAAATATTTCTAGTTGTGGTGACAGATAATTTTTCCAAGTGGGTTGAGGCCTATGCCGCCAGCAGTGAACGTACGAGTAACATTGCACGAGTGCTCAATGAAGATATTCTCCTTTGTTGGGACTTTCCCAAGAACTTATTCACCGACAATGGGACAAAGTTTACCAGGAAACAGTGGCGGAAGCTGAGAACAAAGTGGGGAGTGAGACACATGATCACTGCGGTGTACTATCCCATGGCCAACCCAATGGAGCAGTGCAACCAAGAATTTAAGGATGAGCTTTGCCTCCATGTGGGTGAACACCATGCAAAATGGCCAGAACATCTTGCCGCCGCCCTGTACACACTCCGCCAATGTGTCAATACTGCCACCGGCAGAAAACCCGCCGAGGTGTTGATGGGCAGGAACCAACATCTGCCAGGAGAGAGTAACTGCCAGAGGCCAGACAGCAGTGGTGCACTCAGCAATACTGCCAACCGACGAGCACGCAGGGAGTGTGAACAGAAAGTATATGAATAAAATGCATGCTACGCAGCGAAATGGCTGCCTACTACAACAAGACTACTACTGGTGCCGCAGATCGGTCAGGAAGTATAAGTCAAGACACATCTGCAGTCCGCCACATGCAAAGAATTTTGCGTGGGCTTCGCAGCTAAGTGGAGCGGGCCGCACCGAGTGTTGCAGGGGTTAGGACCTACCTCCTACATGGTCCGAATCGGCAGGAGGCGGATGAGGGTGCAGCGGGACGATATCCGGCTCACACCGGCTGTCGTCCACGACGAGGTTGGCGCCAGTGCCCCTCAGCTCCAGGATGGCGACAGTGCTGCCGAGCTCGCCATGCAGCAAGAGAGGAGAGAGGTGCAATGGCACTTCAGGAAGAAGGGGCAGCCTCAGCTCCACCACAAACGATGCATCTGGGGGAACCACCTGGTGAGCCCCATGACGGCCTCATGGAGATGAGCTCCCTGAACAAGCGAGAAGAGGGGTGGTACACATGTAAATGCGGCACAGAGAGAAGCAGAGGGCTTAGAAGACCCGCCATTGCCCGTCTTCACCATGCCCGACAGGGAGTGATGGAACTCATACCGAGGTGTCTCCAACGACGAAGCGCCTACAAGTGCTGTCGTTAGTGATACGAAATCCGTTCCTGTGGCAGCACCTCAGGAAAGGTCGCCAGCAGCAAGTACACCAGCAAGTGTAGCAGAAGAATCAGCAAGAGAGGAGGAAGGAGCAGGAGAATACCACACAAGACGACAGGAGGAAGTAGATTGTTCGGGTCGTGCCTGGAGATTGCAGCAGGATGCAGGAATGCAGGAGAACAGCAGGAGGGAAACGAATAGCAGGAGCAGGCAAAGAGATGCAAGTTGCAGCAGCAGCGATGGCAGGAGTGAGGGCAACAGGACCGTTGCCTCACTTCACCTCCACAGAACGACACGGCGGATTCACCTGCCTCAGCAGTGCCGTCAGTGTGGGTGCGTCTCAGCCACCCGCGACACGGCTCGCCATATGAACAACACAGCACTGGGAGGACCCCAAGGACACCCCAGTGTTGCATTTAATGGTATCGGCCTACAAACTTCATCAGAAAAGGTAGGAGGGGTGGGGGGTTTGACGTGTGTAGTATCCCACCTTAGGCTGTTTGTCAGGCCGGCTGCTTCCCCAGCGCAGCACGCACCCTCACTCGATGTGTGATTGGCGGCGAATGCGTTAGTGACATGCAGTTCAGGAGCAGTGCAAGCGAGTGCAAATGCAGGAAAGTGTAAGTGGTGCAGCACCACGTGTGCTGAGCAGCCCGAGACAAGGACGGAGTGATACACGAACACATGTAGTATGCATAAAAGGTGTTCGTAAACATTTTCAAGGGAAAAATCGAGACACAGGAAAAGGACACGTTTACAGTAATCATAAATGACATGCATGAAATCCCTCATGCAACCGGTTATTTTGTTTTTGCAATGTTGTGTTTTTCATAAATGTTTATTTTTACTACCACAAGAGTTTTGTCCACTTCATTCCACCATGTTAGAGATATATGCCTAGAGTCATCTTTGTTTCGTGTGATTCTGTAGGGTTTTAAGTGTCATTTGCCATAATGTAACAGCAAAAATTCTTCTGTATGTGCAAGTAGATCCCTCCATTGTGCGTGGGCCCGCGCTCGCCAGCCCTCGCGCTATGGCAGAAAAACAGTCAGCAAGTCGCGCCTAGAGGGGGAGGTTGTGTGTGAAATCGCGGTCGCACTTTTACCACCCGGACGGTCTCAACTTCTTCATAACCGGTGATTATTCTGCAATAGAGTAAATCTTTGGAACATTTTTGTTTTCTGCCACCCAGAACACTCCCCCTCGCCACCCCAGAAATTGTATCGCCTGGGGAGTTTGCTAACTTAACATCACACCTGATGTTCACGTAGCTTTATCAGTGTAGCCTTCGCCGCAGGTCAAAAGCAAGCAATCATTGTCAGTTGTTCTCCTGGATGGGACTGTAAAGTCACCGAATAAATAGCATGAACTGACCCCTGCATTTTATTTCGGTCACCGAAAGGCATATCATGGCACGGGCCTTTAAACCCGCCATTTTGATGCAAGTGTTATGTGAATTTACAATGGTAATGATTTATTTTCATGTGTGCTGCAACATATATTAAAAGTTTGTGTTTAGCATTTATGGGCGTGTGGTTGGCCCGAAAAATCCACATGTAGTGAGTCTGATTGTGCCGATCAAAGTATTTTTTCAATAATATACAATACCATGCGGTGATTGGGCTACCCGAAGAGCCTCTCGTTTAACAGAGGCCCTGTACAAGGTGAAAACCAGCAAGATCAGCGCGGGAATGTTTGGCCGAGTGATCGGTCTGCAACACCCCGAGATAACCAAGGAGATCTCAGCATTACCATAGCCTCATCATTGACGCTTCCACGGCGAAGTCTGGCGCCAACCGGATAATAATTTCCAAACCAATCTCCTTCCAAATAGTTCACCACCCTTGTAACAACAACCAACACATTTTCCAAGCCATCACATCCATCAGGAAGCTGCTGCTTAAAAAACATACTTAGTGGCTCCCAAAAATGTATTATGTAAAGCCCTCTTTGGGAACCTGTCGTATAAATTTCAAGATATCCAAGGAATACAATTTATAGTTTTCTACATAATATTCTGTTTAAGTATTCACAATATTTTGGAATATGATTGGAGTAAACTTCCTAGATTTAAGTATATAAACACTCTTAAAACTTATATTATTGGAAGACATCCACTGAATATAAACATATGTATAGGTTATATTTGGGTTATTTGGTCCCGGTAGTGAAGCATGAATCTAGTGTATGTTTAAGCATGATATAAAATGTGGGTTTAAAACGTTAATATTTATGTTGAGCTCTATATATGAATGCATAAATACACTATATAATAATTTAGTCTCAATATTCATTCAAATATGTCTCAGACTGGACAGGTGCTTAACAATTCCACATAGTAAAAACAAAGCTGTCTTGAAACACAGAAGTAGAAAACGACGAACTGATGGTGACCCATAAATGAAAAGGAAAATTAAATGAGACGAAAACGTTGTGAGCTACATGGTCTCAACAGCGAAACTGGGAAATGTAATATATTAATTTTTGTAGGTAAAATAATAGTGCCCAATATTCAGCAGAGTCTCCAGTACCGTTTTCACAAATTATCAGATATAAAAGTCTGGAAATGCATTTTTTTTTCGACTCAGGACATTTTCAAAAATGCAACATGAAACATATTTTAAATAATGCATGATTGGGAATACTTTCCATAGATTCTTTTGTGAATACTAGCCATACTGAACACTATCTTCCCGCCAGATGAGAAGATGTAGTAGCAATCATTCCATGTTTGGTTTGACAGGAGATAACAAGGATTTCAATAGGTGATTACACATTTTGTAGCATATCAGTCAAGATAAGATTATCCAAGGTATCTATGTGTAGGATTAAGTCAACCATCATGGATAAACATAATAATGACACTTCAATGAATTGCCAAAGTGAGATTTCAGTGAGAACACATGACATAGGGGGTGCTTGTGGACAGTACTCCGTTCTTGAAAGGGCCACACACAAGGCTGGAAAGGCTCAAGTGCCAATGTTAAGAGGCAGATCAGTATGCGACGGCGTCGTGCTAGTGAAGAGTATCAGCAACCAGACCCATTTGAACGGGATCGTATGGACGGACTGTACGAAGAACGGCTATAAGATGAGCCAACTGGCTCATCTTATAGCCATTAATCTTGGCCGTGCAGTCTCCACTGTGACTCGATGTGTGTAAGAATAGTGTAATGATAAGATACAAAATGAAAATAACTGTTCGATTAATATTGACCAATATTTCTTTACACATAAATTTACAAGTCAAAAATAGACAGCTAAGCATTAATTTTTGCAATATTAAAGTTTTAATGTAAAATCAAAATTTCTCTCCAGGCTAATACACAACGAAAGTGTGACATGGGAAGGGGTTCCAGGGATGCTAAATTGGGTTCCTGCCCCGCCTGATTTACCAGGCTGGGCAGAAAACTGTTGGAGTTGCCTGGAGCCCTAACTCAGTGAGTAGAGTTAGTGATGAGGGTCGCATGGCCGATGGCTCGTGGGTCCCTGGGATCCTTCGCCATGCTGCAGAGTTGGCTGATATTAGACTTACCTATAATTTTTATGTGCCTGATTCATTAACTTATTACACTTCCGAGATTGTAGGTCACTTCATAGGCCAGAATTATACTGAATAAACACTTACTTAAGCTGCATTAGGGCGCAGTGCCCCAAGTATAGCAAGGGATAAAAGCAAAGAAAACACTCGCTTGTTCACTGAGACGTTTACTTACTTACTTGGTTACATAGACAGAGAAGCTCCTATATATAAGTTACATGGACCCGGCACGCTGGTCAGTCGGAGACCTCAATGGTAAAAGCGGCCCAAGCCTTGAAAAAGAAAGGTGTTACACATTGCACATTAAGACCTAATGAAATGCAAGGGAGGCGGACGGACCGCCCCTCGGCCCTGAATAAACAACATGATCTGGTATATTACTAGTAATTGAAAACTAAATGGTTGCAGCCAAAGTTGAGTGCACCGAAGGGGGTTCGTGTGGAACGACACTCCCATGCTGCTGGCTGACCCGAGCGCTGAAGTCAGACTGATTTCACGGAGGCAGCTTCTGCTAGATGCTGTGGTAGTCAGTGTCAAAAATAATCTGAGAATACACATTAACACCTTTAATGATAATACATACACTACAAAATACTAATAATAATGATTACAAACATATTGGTGACATCCCCATAAGGAACTAAGTGTTTATTATGGTTGAGAATGTGATATCATGGGGGATGTGGACACACTTAAGAATTATATAATATTAATAGTGGCCTTTATAGGCAGTGCACTGGAAAAAGAACATAATTGCACACTAAATATTACAACATTTAATTAACCCTTGAGGATTGATTGGAATAACTGTTTAAACCTTAGAATTTCATTTCCTGTTTTGGACTTTGAATGTCACTAGTAGGCAAGCATGTGCTGTCCCAACCTGAGGGGATGGATGTGCCCACTTCGGAAAAGGGATGTGGGTAAACATGCTTGATTTCAATTCAATGAATAGAATTAAATTGATTCTAATAATTATAATGAAATGAACATTGGGAACACATTGGGAATATTATTGCCCACTGAATAACAACACTTGGGGCCACATAGCATTGTTGTTTCGGCCAGCAGGCCAGTCAACGCCACGCAAAGAAGGAGGTGTCGGGCATTGCAGCGCAAGCTGCTCCGATGTTCCCTCCAATGGATGGTGCGTCTGACGGCTGTGACCATGTTGGACCACTTGCTAATTTATCCCAAGAGTTACATCTTAAGGTAAATAAAGCAAGATGGTCACTCCAGTCACGTAGTACCTGCCGGCGAGGCAGTGCAAGTTCCGTTCTGGCCGACCTGCACTGTGCACTCGTGGCCTGATGTTCGGTTTGGCCTGGTGTCATATAGGCAAGGCAAATGACTGCGGAGGTACAAGTTGTCACGAGAGCTCACGTGGACACGTGGTTCACATTAAACGTCCCCTCTTTAGTGACCACTTCACCCCACAGTTCCCCAGGTGACCCATCACACCATCAGGCACAGAATATGTTTGCGGCTTGATCAGATGAGACAGCCTCAAATGGTAAAGCCTGCGGGTACATGAGGTAGCACTCTCTGTTTCTGGCACAGGGTTGTGACCCCGGCAGTGGTTGCAAGCCCCAGCATATGTGCAGGGTGTCCCCACTGCAGGCTGCGCATGCTGGGCGATGCTGCCGGCATGGCCGCTTGAAGCAATGGAGAGAAGTGGAGTCCCATTCCTCTGCTGTCTCATCCTCACTGCTGCCGCTGCTACTGGCGTGTGGACGCCAATGTATTGGCAAAGGGGGGAGGAGGGTGCCCCACAGTCGGGCTGTCATGGCCTGATATGCTCCCTCCATCGCGTATCTTTGCAGGTTGTCTCCTGACGTGAAGTCAGCTGCCGAATGCACTCTTAAAGGCGTCATGGCGTAGCTGCGTGGAGCATTGACCTGTGTGTAGCTCTCTCGCCCACAGGTGTCCCTAGTGGCTTGCCATCGGTGACATCTTCGCCGGTGGGCACCACGATGCTGGATGTCACGATGCTAGAGGTTGACCCTGTCGTTCCTGCAGGTATTGTTGTTACGCTGTTGTTGTTACTCGGCATGGGTGACTCCCTGCTGTGCCCCTGTATTTTCTTCGCCTCACTTGTGGGTGTCGAGACGCCAGGCATCGCAGGTGGAAATTGGTGCCGTAGCTCGCTGCCATCACTTTCGGGACTGGGTGTCCCTGGTTCCCTGCCCGAGGCGGCTGTTAAGTCTATCCAATCAGAATCGTAGAAGATGAAAGCAGCCGACATAACCTGGAAATATGGACAAGAGTGAATATTATTTACATATATTGAATTATTTGTGGTTACTGTTTGTGTAAACATTTTGAAATACTTGTGATATCTTATAGAAGGGAAAGCCATTGCCAACATTGGGAATTTACATCAATACACCTGTAAAGGTTAATTAAAGCGAATTCTATAACCTCTTACAAGAAATAAAACATGACCGCGAGCTGTTCTTTAAATTAAGAGTATACTGTCTCTCGATTAAAATAATTATTTGCATACTATTTCACAATACTACATAACCTACATTCAATATTTTAATACAGTTTCCCTCCAACAACAAATGTCACTGGTCTCTGGTTGGCTACTTCGTCTTGACTTGTACTTAAGATATAAAATATAACGATATCTTAAGTCACGCCAAGAACGCACACGACCCGTGTGCATAAGAAATAGTTCTTATGCAAAATATTATTACACTGAGTGTACACGAATGGGGCGTGCTCCCTTTGGTGTAGTTTTCTAGACTCGGTTAAGCTTTGTTTGCATGAGGCGGAGAATTATTCTGAAAGCAAAACTTTAGCCGTGCTTCAGAAAAGTTAGAATCAACAGTGAATGAATGGACTATACTAGCGTCTCATTACAGCCTATCAGGTGGTAGGAATAACAATGCACACAGTGTGTGCATGAGAAAACATTTCGGCTAGGTTCCCTCGCACACCATTTTTTATACAAATCAGAATGTAATTTTTTAAATATTGTTTAGTGGATCGGTTTTGCAGGATATCAGTTTCTCTTATTCCAAAATTTATTTTGCATGTAAAATATGACACTTAAACGGACTTATCTGTCACTTTCTGTACAAGTTCCTATTTTGAAGAATAAGAAAACGTAAACAAAAACATCTGCATTTGTGTTTAGTGACCTGTCATAACTAGCTGGACAAAACATTTCTAATGTGGGCTGCATTAGTCCATGAATGAGTGAAGAGATTTGGGAGACTCTCAACAGCGAGGTCTGGAGAGCCGATGGGGGTGATTGAGGTGAATATGGAACAGAGTCGGAATGAATGGGGTAATTGGGGGAGAGGGGGGGGGGGTGGGAGAGATCTCCGAGAAAACCCGCCGACCAGCGACATCATCCGGCAAGATTCCCACATGCAAGACACCCGGCCGCGGATTGAACCCGGATCGCCTTGGTGGGAGACTTACTTACCCATTTATGTTTTCAGGCATAAATAAATGAGTGGTTTTTATAAACCCAATAAAACAAGGAAAAAATGATAACTGCAATCCGTAAAGAGAGCTGCGTTGTTGTCATATCGCCGGCATCGTGTGATGACGACGCAAGAGGGTTACCTCATCTTTATTATTAGAATCACCAGTTATATGGCTAATGACGTCAGCAACTCGCTATCTCGTTTTTTTTCCTTCTGTAAAATACTTGATCCCAGGTGCGCAGAGTTTTTTTTTGTCTTAACTGTGTTCCTCTGCCCCACTCAAGACAGTGTTATCGCAAAGTCTGACTAGCACAGGTGTGCAATTATCTAAATTTATGTAGTAAAATTTTCCGTAGTGCTATTGTGATCGTAGCTTTTTCCCCCAGAAAAATTATTTGTAAACAATACCAAAATATACAGAGGTGACACATAATGTAAAACAAAAAATCTCGTTAAAAATTATTAATGCAAACCAAAAACTATTTTTTGTCTTTTATAGTTTTATACATGGTTCGGATGTATACGTTTAATATGCAACATTTTACCCGCGAGATTTATTAGATAATAAAATCCTGCCAAACAAGAATTATTTCCATATGAATGCACAGATTGAAATAATTTAAAAGAGCAGGTGTACACAAACTATTGCTACATTTATAAATTTGTGACTTTTACTTTATATTTGACGCACCCTACATTAACGTACAAGTTGGTGTTAGGCATAACTCATAGGAGGAACACTATCTACATGTTTGATCATCTTTATATTAAATGAATATCAATTACATCTCGTTTACAAAGACAGTTAGATATTTTTTTGACTCGGAGAAGCCGTTAATATACTAACTGGTTACATTGTTATAATAAAAATTATTATGAATGATTTCGTTCCTTATCCAATTAAAGCCACGCCATTCTAAATAGTTTCTAAGGATCGTCGTCACATTGTCCATGATGACGTAGGCTGATGACTAGACGTATGTCAGCTGACGGCACTTCTCCATCTCTGGACGTCTTCCTGGAGCGGTGTCTCGATGACAAAAGGCTTCGTTCGCTATGTTTCCAACAGTAATATTGACCCGTGTTGAATAACAATCGGACCTGCTTTCGACACATTGGAGGGGAGTTTGTTTTAATCTCTCAATGATTCGTCCCCATTCCTCGTGCTATGTTTGTGCTCGCAATCGGGATAGCAGGCCCGTGTTGCTGCAAATAACACTATGCTCAAGTCTATAATATGTATTACATAAAAATTAAATAATGAGAAATATTGAAATAGGAATAATATATTACGAAATACAGTGGCATAATATTTAATATTATAACACAAGGGGTGAAATGTTCATTTATCACTATTTATTATCTTAATAAAATTTAAAATAAGATAAATTAACAAAATATTTTACCCTCAAAATTTACAGCCACCCTTATGTAAAATTTCAGCTACTTTTAAAAAATATTTAAATTTAATTCAAATACATTGGAAATAAAAAACTTAATAAGACAATAACATTTGCATCATATGTAAATACAGCTGCAATGTAAAAATTAAAATAATTTAATTTTCATCCATTGAAAACAAAGTCAATTATTTAATCATACAAAATTGGGTATAATGTATGATTTCAACTACATTTAAAAAAATGATTAAAATACACGGAAAAGCTCATAATTTAAGAGGCATGCAAAAGTTCAGGCAACATCTTAAATTTTAACTACTTTTTATATTAAAGTAAAATATATGCCAACAATATAACATTGAATAAATTAAGAACGTTTGTCTTAAGACTTGTCACCTATATTCAAGATGTTCATAATTTTTTTTAAATTGTAAGTTGAAATGAAAATAAAAGATAAGCAGTGGGTTTTATTTACGAATTGTAATTGATAAAATGGAGGTTGAAGTCTTTTCCAATAAAATATAAACAAAGAATAGTTCCTGATGTAATAAATATTTTCTGGATGGTTGGGGAGAGCTAATAACTAGAGAACAAGCCAAACTGAAAATGCTAGTAAAGACTAATTAATTTCGAATAGAAATTCTAGCAATAATGTGAGTAAAATAGGAATGTACAAAGCAGCTGAAAATATAAAAAACAAACAAAAAATAACAAGAAGAAATTTAGATCCAAACGAATATTCAAAAATCTCAAATTTTTTCAAAAAAACATTGCCAAAATATTTTCATTATAGAATCATATTTTCTTATAGAATTAAAATACTTTACCAGGATAGAGAACAATAACAAATATTTTATATGAATGTTGGTTTGTAATATTAATTAAAAATGGGCGTGTAAAAATTTTGATCTGTGATAAAGGAAAAAAAAATCCCTAAATATGAAAATTCGTTAAAAAAGTATATAGAAAACATGTAACAAAAAATGTTAATTCTATTATTACTGTTACCGGCTGACGTCTGTGCACACGGGTCCCCTCCTACTCCGTTGACTGCGGCTCGGCACGGACTGGTCTGTAACTGTGCAGCAAGACAGCGGCCCGGCAGTATGCGTGCGGACATAAAAACGTTCGGTGTTTTGTCTTGAGTAATAGTAAATGGAAAATTGGACACAGAGACTTTTTCTTCTGGAGACAACAGATAGCAGTGCACTTGTGAAAGTGTGTACTGGATAGTTTATTTACTTTCTGCATGTGCTGTTCGACAGGAGTCAGTTTCTTTTCTGTTATTGAGTGCAAATTATCTGTTAATGTATTCAACAGTAGTAAATAAAATCAGTTTAGATAAAAGCAACACCAATGGAGGTGGAATATTTTCTTTTGTTTGATGCATCAACAGATTAATGGTTCCTATTTCGAAGTCCGGCTAGCACAAAATTAATAGGAGGAGGCTGTTAAAGCTGTAGCATCAAATAATAATAATACAGTTAGCAATATTAAATAAAACTACATTCGATCAATTAAAAAAGTTTATTCTGTTTTGCTAGAACTCATAGAATAACTAAAGAATGTAGACAAATATTAAAAATGTTGGAACAAGGGTCATTAGAAGAACAACAACATACTTAAAAGTGTCACAGTTACCTAATATCTTAAAGTAAAATGTACAATTTAAAATACATTAAAATTTGTAATTACAATTTTAAAGAATTTATACATAGGCCTGTATATAATATTCATTTTGCATGAATAATATTGGTAATATACAGTAAATAGCAACAGACGAAAAAGTAAAACCTCATGTTCAGTATTTACTATAATACATAACATATAACATATTATATAACAGCTTGTATAAAATGTGCCCAAACTAAGTGATCACAAAATTATCACTGATTAAATAATTAAAAATGGATTTGGTTCAGTTGAACATCTTAATAGTACATACAATCCAACATTATTATTTAAAAGACTGAAAAAAAAACATACATGTACAATTTAACTGTATTAGATAATTCAGCACTTTGGTGTGATCACCAGCAGCTGAGACTGGCAGGAGACATGCTAGTACACAGGGCTGGGCGACCTCGACAGGCCAGCCCAGCTGTTATGGTAACATTCTCCTGGGGGGAAGAGTAATGAGTTTGGGGTCGCTACTATATAAGGCTGGGACAATGGCGGCTCACGGACATCTTTGATCTAGCCGCCCGAGCGACGCCACTGAAGGACGATCACCGGGCCGTGGTCCGGAATCGACGCCAGCCGCAGCCGCCATCGAGGAGGTATTCCCGTTGCCGACGACGAGACAGTCCAGAGTAATTATAATTCCCGTTAGGGCGTAATAGGTTGCGGAGATGCAGGGATGAACGCTGGCATTAATTGGACTCCTTTCCAGTCAGAGCACCCTACTAAGCCTTAAGCAAGCACTTGCCGTATTCAGACTTGTAGCTTTGATACTATATCAATGGAGAAACGCCCTCGGGTGATCTGTGTTATTGTTGTATTAGAATTGTGATTTTAATAAAGTAGTATTTCTTATAACTGAGCGCTCTTTCCTCTGGCTGCTACCAACCCCCTATAAGTGCGTGACCTGATCCACCCAGGACAGGCCTCAGCAACTTGTTATAGAAAATTTACTGTTATCATAGATTGCAGTAATAATGTGCAATATATAATATGCAATACACTAAAGAATAAATAAATCCTCTAATTCAATATGAATACTAAAAAAACAAATGTAGAAAGTTTTCAAACCAACATTTTATTTATAAATGCACTAAAAAGAGAAAAATAATTATAATAGTTAGACAATTTGTAGAACTTGTAAGATGTGGTCAAACAGCCGTAATAAACTTTACTACAAATTAATATGTTTGTATCAATTTATATGTAGTATATAAAATCTTGCCGCAATATAGAACGTATACCTCATTTGCATAAGCGTAGTAAGCATATATCTTGCGTAAGGCTCTTAACTGTACACAATATAGAACGTATATCACGTTTGCATAAGCATAAGAAGAACATATCGTGCATAAGGCTCTTGACTATTTGCGCCAAGCTTTTATATACTAAATATAAATTGATACAAACATATTAATTTCTACTAAAGTTTATTACGGCTGTTCGACCACATCTTACAAGTTCTGGAAATTATGTAACTATTATAATAATTTTTTTCTTTTTAGTGCATTTATAAATAAAAGGTTGGTTTTAGAAGTTTTTTTTACATTTATCTTATTTTTCACTTTTTAGTCTCCAACCATGTGTATGTATCACGAATATGGCTTACCCTTGTTAAGAAAGATCCCCATGATGTATCGTGATCGACCAGTAGTTCGATTTCATTCCGATACGGGACATACTGTAGGAGCAAACTATAATAATACTTAGTTTTCAGAGCCATTTGCCGCTACAAAAAAAGGTACACGTACAACAGTAGTGACACTTCTAATCTCCATTTTACTGTTACTCGATTATGTAAAACAAACTCTATACGACGTTTACTGCATGTAGATGTAGAGTTCCTATGGCCACATTCCGGCTTCATCATCAGATCAGCTCAGTGTGGTAACTCCAAGTTGTATTGTCATGGGAACTAGGCATGTATGCGAAATTTAAGCTCAATTTGATAACGGGAAGTGGTTTAAAATCAGCTTGCAAGATTTCACCCGAACGTACAAACAAAGAAACAATCAACTATCAAGGCAAGTTAAATAAAAGCTTGTAATAACCGACAAATAAAACAACGTGTACAATAAATTTCACACCAAAAATAACAAATGTTTGTGTAACAACCTTTACAGCTGAAGTTATGAATAATCACTATATGATAATTTGGCATATGCCATAGTTACTGGATAAGACTTAATTATAAATTTTCACCTACGAATGATTTTACACCTATAGAAATGGCGGTGTTAGGTATTTCAGTTTCCTGTAAAACATTTGCACGCATCAAGGGTATCAGTAAGATTTGTTCAAAATATTATAGGTCTGCATGTGAATACTAGTATATAGGCCTTTCATAGTAATATATTAATTTTATTGTTGCCTTGAATGTTGACTTTTGAAAGTGATGAAATGTATACACTGTATTTACTAGTTACATTACAATTTTTCTACCAACAAGTTGCGGAAAGACAAAAATTGGCTGAAAACTAAAATTGAGACATGCCTTACATAATGCTCACATTACCGTGAATAGCATATAAAAACATTTATACAACATTTTTTCAAATCAAACAAGTCAAAATTTTAACTCTGCAAATATTTGAACAGGGATTTTACTCAATAACTATCGTCACTATCATTTTCCTATGTGAAGAAGTCATTGTCGCTATTTTCTTCACCGAGTTAAATCACAACTTCATCGATTGCGATTAACATCATACAGTTCTTTCTCCAATACCCTTTATCTATTTTCGTGACGTGTTTCGCGTAACCCTTTCAATCAACTTTTGTCACACTTCTACTGCTTCTCTTGTTAACTTCAGAAGAGCTTGACCAGATGTAGACCTGGCTCGCGGATGTAGACCTACTGTTTTATTTTCGTCCAGACCAACTCAACTGGACTGGTGTCGCGTTGCAGGGAGGCAAACGAACAACTCTGTGGCCGTGTTGTTGTAGAGGGTATCCCTAAACATCTTTACTTTTGGCCTATGTTGTGCCGACAGGTCACGTAGCGTAACTTTTCTCATACTTGCATCACAAGTCACACCTTTCCGGCTCAACCACTCAGTAATTATATTTTTTGTCGCATAATTTGATGGGTACGGGGCATTGTCCATGACAAATACAGACGCAGGAGGTAAATTACGAAGAACTATTTCTAGCAACCATTGTTCAAAGTTTTCGGCGTTCATTTTCCCGTGGTAATCGCCACTTGCTGCAACAGCTTTGAGAAATAACTGAGCATTGTCCAGGAACCAATTCGTCAATCCAATGTGCACAACGACCAATCTATTAGACTCAATTCCCGAGGTCAAAGTACCTATCACAGAGTCTTTCTTCTGCGAGCACTTACTCAGTGTTAAGTCTGTGTCCATCCACGATTCATCCAAATAAAATACTTTGCGTTCGTCTTGTCTTAGTTGCATCGTTCCTGTAAGATACTAGAATCACCACATTACAATGTCATTGCGCTCAATAAGCACTTCTTCCACACAAACCCTATTTCATGAAGGATTCTTCTGAGCGGTGTCTCACTCCACTGCCATCCAGTTTCGTCTTGCAAAACTGGCATTAGTTGGCCTCTTGTTGGTGATATCTATTTGGTGGCATAGAATAATCGAATTGTGTCTCGTATTACTCTCTTGTCGAAATCTTCAAAAGCAATACAAACTTTAATTTCGTGCCTGCGAATAAAATTGTAATAAAGAATAATACATTAAAATCATCTTTAATTATGGTAATGTTGCACTCAATTAAACGAGAAAATTAGCTATACAATAATACTATACAATAATGCTAGACAATAATACAAAATAGAACAGCGAAAAAGATATTTTTTTTTTTTTTTTTTTTTTTTTTTTTAAAGAATTATGTATGAAGACCAGGCTAAATTATAAATGATTTAAATCAAAGTTCAAAATATTGCCCACAATAACTGCATTTATCTAGCACAAATATAGGCTAGCGAATCCAAACCAACTTGGCAGCGAATCATACATAGTGGAACACTTAATTGATATATTTCTTAAATATTAAATTTAAAAATATCCAAAATTAAATAAGACACTTTTTATTCACTTTAAATAAGTTCCTACAACCACTGGCAGTGTTTTGGTTGATCTATCGGCTGCCCTCCGTGGGGCAGTTTGGTGAGTGTTGAGCGCGAGGGGTCCCGGGTTCGAATCCCGTGTAGCCCAAAGTGTAATTTATGCTCTTCAGTATGGGCCACCCTGTAATGGGAAGCGTTACTTTTAAAAGGAAAACCACAAGAATAACAATGTCGTCAGGGAACTAAGAAAACAGTACTGCTGGAAATCTAGAAATGTGTTTGCTATTTTTTTTTTACTTTTGCAAGTAAAACCTTAGAAACTAGTAACCAAAAGAAAACTTGCTTTTTCTTGCAATAAATACATTATCCTTTTGCGTGGATTTCGAAGATAAAGATTTTTAGTAACTTATTTCAGTTAAGCTTGCATTTCAGTTACATTAGTAAATATCGAACCTACAATTTTATATAATATATTTTAGAAAATAAATTTATCATACCACAACTCTAATACAAAGATTATCTTTTACATAAAATTAAAAAAGGTAAACTACAACACGAAATCGAACCTGCAACTGCTTGAGCAAAAACGTGTGACATTAACTTCAACATCAACCAACAAACTTACTTATTACCATAACGATAGAGTTTGTTTTGAATCTGTTTGTCTAGTAAATTGGCAGGCATATAATTTTAAACCTCTAATATTTTTGTTTTTAATGCTTTTTAAGTAAGATTACACATTTTTATATTCTTTGTTTCATAATCGAGAAAATATTTTCTCTTAATGAACGTTGTGTTTGGAATACCTTGTACTGGCTTAAATCATACACAAAATTTTATTACGGACTGTTAAGTAAGTACAAACATTGTTTTCGTTAAGACAACAGAAGATTTTTATAGTGATTTCACCTCTTGCACGTGATTCTGAACTATATAAATAACATATTAACCGATAAAATCTTAAAAACTTTTTATATCAATTCTTAAATATATACTGTGATTTTCGTGGGCTATTTAATTTGAACACCTAAGCTTATGTAGACCAAATTTCACATAAACTACAGTTAAACGCGGCAAGAATGCTTACACGCATGTTACTTGGGCGGATTTGTGAATAAATGGACATCATGTTGAAGAGTGTAGTATGTAAAAGCGGCGGCATTGTTTCATTCTTATTATTTTATTTATTTTATAAAAAAAACTGCGTGTGCATGTTTCCTATATACAGCGGGTAAGTCGACGATGAGTAAAAACACTTACTTTCGCGACTTTGAGCAAAAAGCTACAGAACTTTTCTATAGTTTCAAAAGAAGAGCACTGGGCTGAAATTACTGTTTTATTAAACTTTGTTAAAAATGTACGCATAAATGAATTTACGCGAAATTTCACCGAGTGTTGAAAACAAAAGACGTTTTGTGGGAATCTTAAGCAGTATTAAGTTGTATAATTGTTATAAAACATGGTTATGTATGAACATCATGGGCAAATTACATTTTGTAACACTACACCGACTTTAAATTCAAACACAAACTTTAGCCCTAAACATACAAAGGGGCCTATATGTGAACAATCGTACTCGCGAATGTTATTTTCGGATAAATACTTTAATGTATTACTAAGTATGCAGATGCATATTTTAAACGTTTTATACACAATACCTGCTTTTCCCTGGGGTTGTTTGGGGCTCGCTTGGCCGCTTTCTGCTGGTTTTGTGGATGCTACAGATGGTTCTCTCACTGACACAACATTTAATGACCGAATTTATAATTTCGCATTCTCTACTGTTGATAACTTTATTTTACCTCTGTGAACGTCCTTCGTCCTCCATTGCCTCACGTATAACTGTGCCCGCCGTAACTGATGTTTGTGGAATAGCTGATAGCACGGCCACAGTTGCGCGCGCATGTCGTCCCCCGTTGCTCCGCTTACCATGCTCGAGTCTTTCCAACATGCACACACGTCTGCCGGCCACAGTACATATTATACGGCAAATTTAAAATGTAGAAATATTCTGTAGAAAAAATTGTAAATAATAAATTATTTTACTGTAGAATAAATAATGTTTAATTAAAATTTTATAATGGTGTTTAAACATATTTTAAAAAACTAATTATACAAAAAATTATTATAAAATCAAGTAAACTTGTAATTTTCTGCATATAAAACTCTTCAATATATATTTCTTTTGATTTATTGGTTTTTAAGAGTGTATTACAGAAAAGTTGCAAAATATTTGAACCACAATCATGTTTCACTATTTTACATTATAGAGTTATTACATATTCTTTGGCTGTACAATTTTTTCAGTGTTGTTAATATCCTCCATTGCAATTTAAACAATCGTCATTTTTAACTGATTTACTACAATAATGTTAAAATCTTCTAACTATAGTTAAACTTTTGAAGCAAACTAATTTAACAATAATCTTAGTTCATTTTGCATGTAGACCTTGCATTAATTTCACAATAATCTTAATATTCATGATTATTTTTTGAATGTAAAGAATGTTGTAAATATATTAACTTGTTCCGAATGGGTTTAGAGGAAATAAAAAAAATTCTGAATATAGTAGACTTGTTTTAGATATTACGTAAAAGTCATTTTATAGAATATTAGCTTTTACCTGCGACTTTGTCCGCGTGGAATGAAATGCAAGTCAAAAAATAACAGAGTTGAGGCTATTAAGTCTGGAGTTGTTATTAGTAATGGGCCGTGTGAACATTTCAGTTAGTCATATTACAATACTTCTTTGTAAAGAGCGTTTTTACCGGTTTAGAGGGTGGCACTTCAGTACAACCTGCAGGCTGAGGTGTGAGTTTACACGCGAGCACGCTACGTCAAACTGATTGTCGGAGAAACATTCCTACCTCAAGTCTCAACTCCTGCGAATTTGAGAGTTTGCCCCTCCCACATATTTATTGTCATCGCGAAGCACGCTTTGAGAGGGAACTGCAGTCACTTGAATTCAAAATGGAGGTCATTGTGAATTCACTCCTTTTAAGGGTTGCATTTTGAAAAATCTCTCCTTACTACATTACATAATGAATGTTTCCTCCAAATTTCAATTTTTTCGACCTGTGGTTGTGGCTTGGCGTTGGCATGCCGGTCAGACGGTTTTCCATTTATACTTACAGTGTATAATTAATAATAATATAAAAATATTATTATTAAAGTTTGGCAAAAATACTTTTATTGCAAATTATAACAGACTTTATCCATTATGGCATTACCGTGTTAGTGTTTTAGACTGTCAAAATATTAAAAAATCAACGTAAAAAATGTATGGTTAGCTCGAAAAGACAAAAAATATTTTTACACACTGAAAATCCCTTAGAATTTATAGGGCTATTTGATTGTGAATAAAATACGACAAGAAAAGTTAATCTTTATTATTATAAATATGTACAACATTATAAAAGAAAATAATAATTTTCAATAAATTTACTATCAACCTTACAAAGATAAAGTTATTTGTTAACGATTTTTAGTTGGGATGTATCCTTAAAATTATATTTAGAAAAAGATTAAAAATAGTAGATACCATTAATTTTTTTTAAATAATAGACTTTTGATTATTAATAATTTACTATTACAATATGATGTAAGAGTTAATCATTTTTAAAATTCACAGAATTTATGTTAAACATTTCAAACACAGTAGAGTTTAGTTATCATATGAAATTTGTTTAAATGTTTGTAAATATTAAAAAAATAGACCCATATTTTTATCAATTTTTAAAATCATTTTCATATTTAATCCAGAATGGAATAATATATTATTTACGATTTTACAATTTTATTTTTCAATTGTAATTATAGTGAAAAATAAAAGAGGGAAACAAACTACTTGTTTTATTGCCATTTTAAGGCGCTTTTAAAATAAAATTTAACGATACGATGATTTTTTATAACATTAAAAAAACTTTTGACATTTAGCTAAGATGGTTAGTAAAAACTCGTTAATTTGTTGGAATGTGTTAATTTCAATGTATATGGATCAAATTAGTTATTTTTAACATTATTCTGATTTAACATTATGTAGACTTTTGTGGATTATTAAAATCTTAACGCTTCTCTATCCGATCTATTTTAATTTGATAGATTATGTCCGGAAGGAGAAATTTAGAATGTAGCAGACTTTTTGCTTGAGTAAATTTTATAGTTTCGTAATGCACTTTAGTTACGTTTTGTTAGTTTGAAATTTTACCCTTAATTTGCATAATGAAAAAATTGAGTAAAAATATTTTTTTTATTTACTAATTTGAATTGAATTTATTATATATATATATATATTTAAAGTTATTTGAAATCTTTTTCGTTAGGTGATACAAGATATATTGGTAAATTATTTTGCCCATATTTGCTAATTTTCTAATCATGCAATGTGAAGCTAATGACGAATCTAAACAAGTAAATTGCAATGAACTACTGCGACTATGCAACAAAGCAGAATAGAATAAATTCCCCACAACCAATTTCGGTCAAATAAAGTTTACTGACATCTAAGTACACACTATGAATTTGAGTACACGAGTTGTACATGAACAAGGATACACATATCACCAGAAGTACAAAGCAAAGCAATTTACGAAAAAAACAATATCTAACACCCTAATTCGAATCTAACTCTTTTACGAGTATAAATTTCTTCGGACTAAGCAACAGTAATAACATCAGTATGAATAAAACACGTTTTTTGAACGTAAAAATTCTTCCGACAAATTACCGTATATCACAAACATCGAATTGATAAATAAAGCTAAGAGAAGGGGTCGGAGAATTATGGACCCGATGGGAAAAAATCCTTTTACGAAATTCCGCTCCCGGAGTTCGCAGTCATATCAAGCCTCGAGGGGATGTAGTTGGGGATAGACGTAACGGTTTCGGACCTGGTGTTATTGCCTAGTTTGTGAATTAATAGATGTGGTTGTTAAGTGTTTGTTCGTGTTTAATCATTTTTATTCGTAACAAATATATGTTTGTTAGTGTTGAAGTGGTCGTATAAACAGTTGGAGATGTGTTTGTGAGAAGCTACTGCTGCGATAGCGGTCGCCAAAGCGTTAGCTTACAGCAACGAGGCTCAACATTAGAATCACGCCTGAACTATAAACGTGCTTGCGGGTTTTATTTTTAAATAGGCATTATCCTATTACTTAAACAACTTCCTACTCCTTATCTAGGTTAATCTACCTGTTTTCAGCCGGAGCGTTTGTAAACAATAGTTTCAAAATTTACATAGTCATGTTACATTTATTTCATATTTAAATGGAATTTTAATTTCAGTCAACATAGTCCATTTCGTTTACTAATGTCTTTGCATCGTGATATACGAAAAAATTGCAGGAATACTTATCGTTGCGAAACTCAGTTCTCTCACAATCAGCAAAAAACAAACTAGAGGACTAAATAGAATTAAGAATAATGCGCGAGTTTTTTAAACGCCACCCCAGATACAATTCAAAAACCTTTGTAATATAGACAAGAAAACATATAGACCCGTTGAAAGAAATTATGGCTTTCGACTCATCCGGTAGAAAAGGACGAATATTATTATTTAGTTTCCGTGTTTGTGCAACTGGTGTATCAAAAGGCGCCCTCTTTTAATGACAAAAGGATGAGCTTTTGTTGCAAACAAATGGCGCTATTTAATAGAAATAGTAATTTTTAAGATGCTATCATTTAAATTTACAGAGTTTAAAATAATAAATGAATAAGTTGGAAATTGCTTGAAATAGCAATGTTTGACACATAATACCGACAGGACTTGCAATCAATTTTATTGGTTAAACATTCCACTATTAAATGAACAAAGTCTTGACAGCACATATAAAAAGAAAGCAACTTTTCAAATTATTTTATATTTTCACATTTGTTATGCCACAACAGCCAATGGATATTCGTAAACCATGGTAATGGGAATAAGGTACTAAAATATGTAGCAGCTGGAGCGTTGAAATGAAAAATATGGTTACAGGCAGCCGCTCGTTGAGCGTGCGAGGCACGGATGATTTATTGACACGCGCGCGCCATCAGTTGCAACTGGAGACGCAGCGGTTTTTTACAAAGGAATGTTTACAAAGCACGCCAGTTGTACCTGTCAGGTCACGTGTGGCTCCCGACCTTGCATATCGGGTGTCTTTGAGACATCTGAAGAATGCTCTGGATTGTTGTCCACGTTTCACTTAACTAGGCTCGAGGTGCAGCGAACCTTCCAGGTCAAGGCCAGCGGTTATATAATGCACGTCCGAGCCGGCTGTTGGTGAATGAATGAGTGGCTGAAGTTATAGAGGTAGACGAATAGTGAGAGAAGTGGCAAGCGGGAGGGAAACCTGCGACTGCGAACATCGGCGCATCGAATAGCGTGACTGGCAGGCTGGACCACTGGACTGGCTGCGTGAGTGGGAGACATTACAGATGATGGCAACAGACAGGCAGGAAGTGTGTTAAGTTGAGTATGTGTTAATTGACTATAATCAAACACACACATTAACAAGGACATTAATTAGAGTTAAAATACATTAAAGACTGCACTCAGTGAATAATATAAAGAGTATTAGTGGCGATGGATATATTAATGCTGTAAATAATAGCTGTGTTAATAAATTAAAAATCAAATTTAGGGCTTTTATTTTTATGAAGACCTCCATAACTCACGAATTGAGATACGCCCCTCAGGCGTCCATGTAACAATATAGTGGCTTGCCACAGAGTCATGGGTTAAATGGGGTTTAAAATTATTTGAGGGGAGAAATTTTTTTCATAATTTATCAGATAAAAGACATAAGCTCCACGAACAGGAAATGAAACACCACCGTAAATAAATTTATTATCAAGAAATAGTTATCTTTTGTAGGGAATTATGAGATAGTTGTAAGATACGCAAAAGACCCGCGTGTGATCCACTGCTACAATATTCTCACTCTTCTCCATCTCTGCGTAGATAACAAGTCGTGAACGATCTCTTGTAATCCTCAGTGACATTAATATCTTAAGAAGCAAGATAACATCAGAGAGTAATGAGAGGTGATATGACGGGGGAACCAGGGAGTCGGGCAGATATACTTCACTGTCTCTGCTGAGCGCACGAAGATGTGTGGGGCCAGAGGAACTTGAACTGTTCAGGTAAGCTGTTCACGGTAAAGTGAGAACTTTCGAAGCCCTAGTTGCTTTTACTTTTCAGCCATGTTTTATCCTTTAACCACTTTTTAAAATAAATACAGCCATGTAAGTAATAAACACAGTGCATATATTCTACCGCACTCGGAAACTTACGTCTAGGGTTAAAATAAAATATATTTATTGACTATTATTCCAAATGAGAGAAATTTCAAAAGTGCTCACTTTACCGTGAATAGCATATATAAGCCGACACACAGCTGCAGAAAATAACCAGTGGGAACACCACGATTCCGCATTATTGTTTAAGAACTGGCTGAACTTAAGACTGCTGTATATTTATTTTCTTTGTGGGATTTGATACAAGCTCTGTTGGGCCAATGGCGACACTTGCTCAAGAAACCGAATTCCATGGGGTAAATAATTATGTTAACAGGAACGTTATGTCACGACTAATGTTACCTATTTTGAGAAAGATAGACTAACTAAAGGTCAACGAAAACGATTTACTACTAGTTTTTAACGAGAGCATTTAATTATAAAAATGTATGGAGCAGCGTGAAGATGGGGCGTGTCCCATCATGTCTCAATGTAATACTGTATTTGAGAAGCCGTTGTTTTCTTAAGTCGCATCCTACCATCGCGGGCGCACAAGGGTATATACCCGGCGGCGGACTCAAATGTAGATTTTCGTATAGGGAAACCGCGAGGGCAGGTTGTCTCGCTGTGCTCCAGTTTCCCCCACCATTGCATTTACTCGCTGCTCCATCCCCACCTCATTCCTTCCCCGCCTCGAGCTGCTCAGATCACCACCAGTCCACGCTTTAATTGTAGTGGCCTTACATACAAACAGCCAGTCTGATGATGAGCGTTAATTAACACTGATAAAAAAAAAAAATTCGTGCTGGCAACAAGTGGAAAAGTATCAAGAAGTACCTATGTCACAAGCACGATTAGAACTTAGCTTAGCATCCGTGTTAAATATGCTGGCTGTCAATGTATCTGCGAGGAAGGAGAAATGATTTCATTTAATACCAGGTACCATGTGTGACACACGCACCCAACGAAATGCTGCAATGCAATGTAGCACAATCCATTGGCGTAATGTAGATGGGTAACTGATAATTTTAATAGATACTGTTATCAATTTTTTTATGTGCTTATATCGATCCCAGAAGTTACTGGAACAATTACAACCAAATGTGATTAAAATTCCTTTCCTTAAACACGTTTCTTAAACTTACTTTTGAGTTCCTCATCGGAATTACTTGCATATATGTGCGACGAAAGTAGGTTAGTAAGTTACATTAGTATTCTGTTTAAGTTCGGTTTGAGATAACATGAATATGATGGGGAAAATTTTCAAGAAATATCTTTAAATGATGATGACAGGACGTTGGCGTCTGCGACAGCCGAACCCTCATACGCCACCGGAATGGCTTTGCATGAGAACGGGAGACTAGACGACGCTCGTAACTCACATGGTGTTTGTTATACAATTGCACCCCGACACATACTCAAATCATTGGGTAAGTTGGCGGGGCGCCACGTAGCTGTCTTTTATGGGGCACTGGACCCGTGTTAAGGTCGTTTAAATTAGTTGTCTATTTTAAGTAAAGTTACGTGTAGTTGTATTCGGTCCGTCGAGCAGGGGGGGGGGGGGAGTGAAGTTTCCCTCCAGTCTAATGGCTGGTGTGAATGTCACAGTGTCGTGATGCCTGTCTAGTGTGTGGATATGTTGTGTATGGGTGTGGAAATTCATTTTGAAAGTAATGAGTGGATGAGTCCCTCTTTTTTCCGGATAAATGACCTTCATTTGCAAGTATGCTGTGTCTTACACAAGTGCTTGAGTTGGAAAGCATGCCTTAAGTAATGTGAAGCGGCTGGAAAATTTCGCGAATTCATTTTTGGACCAGCAAGTATTCCAACGTATGTACCTTTCTATTGGGCTGACAAAGTTCCCGGTGGAACCTGCGCTGGCCTCTCCAAACCTTCCCTCTAGGTGGCTGATACCTATTAAAAGGTCGTACCTGGAGCTCTACTTTCTATCCAAGCTACTTTAGCCCCCACAAACGAAAAGCTAAATCGGCTCTTTTTATCTTAGGGTCCACCGGGAACTCTGCAATCTTGATACCGCCATGCTGTCCAAAAAGTAAAAGAAAATTACACTAAACTACTGAAACACACACTAACTATTCGCGTCTGTGCTTTGTCCTTCGCCGATGAATTTAAGCATGGCTGTATACCCCTTAACTGCTTTCTCGGCCCAGTGTGAATAATGGCCCACTTCGAGCCACTTCTCCAGCCACAGTCTCCCCCAGACACTTGGGAAGATTTTGTCAGTCTCCCTTTTCACTTATGTACCATCTGGTCTGCCATGCTGTTATTGTGGCTTCCTTCCTTTCCTCAAGGTCTGCATGGAGAATTACTCGCCATCTTCTCCTTCGTGCAATTTCACCCTTTTGCACGACCAGCAGATCCAGAGGGATCTCTCCAGCTACCAGCTGGAGAGCCTCACTTGAAGCTGTTCTATAGGCCTTGGTTATCCCCAATAGTGCTGCTCTTTGTGCACTATCGATTATTCTCTTTCCATGGACTCTCTCTACCTCTGGGTACCACACCCTACACATGTGCGTGAGAGTGGACAGGAATACGGACCTGTACATAAGCTTCAACATCTGGTAGTCGAGTCCCCAGTTCACAGGAGATACTGCCCTGAGTCTGTGGAATATCGTCACAGCCTTGTTCACTGTGTAGCATATGTGTGCATGAAATGCGAGTCGACTCTCCAGAATTACTCCAAAGAATTTCATTTCGGTCTCCATCTTGATGACCCTGCCCCGGAACCTGATCACAGAATTCCGCTTAAGGTTCCCCTTAAGCAGAATAGCATTGATCTTCTCGCCTGAGAAGGCCATTTTGAACCTCTCAGCCTAGCCTTCTACCAGTTTCAATGCTTGGTCAGTTCGTTCCTCCAGCTCTTTCCTGGACCAGGCCAGGACAAGGAGTAAACCGTCATCTATGTAACCATATACAATACAGCCTTGCAAGAATTCCAGTCACAGCAGTCCCTCGAAGATCAAGTTCCAGTGTATAAGTCCAAGGACTAATCCTTGCGGACAGCACTTGGTCAGCACCTTCTCCTCCCTGTGCATCCTCATGTATATTATGCTCTTTTGGTTCGTCAGGAAGCTTGTGATTGTTCTATAAATGTTCCTGGGGCACTCCAACAAGTGAAGTTGCCACAGAATCTGCGGCCACCATGCATTGCCAAATTCCCCAAGATATCCAGGGATATCGCCAAGACATACGCTTGATCTTGGTTTTCCCCTGATCAAACATGTAAATGACCTCTATCTCTGTACTTTTTCCCTTCATGAAGCCATACTGCTGGGGACGTATTCCCTGGACCATGTTCAGGTATTGCATCAGTCTATGGTTAATGAGATTTTCCAACGTCTTCTCCAAAACCGGCAGAAGAGTTATAGGTCTGTATGACTTCTCCTTTCTCGAGTTTCTCCCGCCCCCTCATAGATAACTATAAAGAGGCCTTTCTTCCACCCTGAAGGGAACATTCCTTCCTTGAGTTTAGTAAGTCCTGTCGTATCCTATGGTATGCTCGGAGGAGCGTTTCTACGGTCATCCCATCAAGTCCTGGGGCTTTCTTGAGCTTAGTTTTCCCGACAACTTTGTCTAGCTCTTCTGACGAAAATGGTGCGGTATCCTGTGTCTCTACTGGGCTCATCTGTACGGCCCTGATTTTCTCATGATGCTCGGTTTCCCCTAATGCAATATCACCTGGCAACAGCATTTCTAGCATGTGCCTCATGGTCTCTTTCGAGGACTGCAGAAGATATCCATCAGCCTCAAGGGCCAGTAGCTCCTCTGAGCCTCTCACCTTTCCCGTCACCATCCGGTAGACCAGACATTATGGGTCTTTGTTCCCCTATCCATGACTAGCTCTCTCCAAGCTATTTGTAGTTTCTTCTGGAGCAATCTCCGATACTTAGCCCTGGCAACATTGTACTGTCCCACTGCCTGTTGTCTCTCTGTTGGGTGGTAAGTTCTTCTGAACTGCTACCTTAGGTACTTAACCTGCTTTCTGTGGGCCTCTAGCTCACCATCCCACCAGGGATTATGAGGTACCTTCCTTTGGGTGTTAGGGATGGCTTGTTCACAGGGAGCCATCACCATTTCCCCCATCCTTTGTGCACTCAGGTCCATTGACAACAGTGGTCTGTTCTTTCTGTATTCCCTCAGATCACGGAGCAGCACTCTGTCTAACAGAGGCCAGTCTGCCTTAGCCATCATGTATCAGGGGCGTTCTGGTCTGGTCAACCTTTCTCCATTCAATTAGATGGTGAACAGGATCATACGATGGTCGGATTCTACCTCATCTGAGACTCTCCATCCCCCAATACTACCGGCAGCTCGAACCGTTTCCACAGTTACATCTAGATACTATTCTGTATCATGGGAAGGGGACATGTAGGTCGCCATGTGTCCCGGTCTGTTCACAACCTGTAGGTCTCTCTCCATGAGGTACTTTATCATCTCCTCTTCTCGCTCGCCTGTCCTTGGGGAATTACACAGTTCCGAGTTGACGTTGATGTCCACACCAAAGATGATGTTACTCTCATCTGCTCTTGTCAGTATGGTCACCCACTGCCTTAAGTGTCTTTCGATCGGGTCCTGGGGTTGGAAGTACGACGATACAATCATCATACTTCTTCTCCCCAATTCCAATCTGACACACACATGATGTGTATCTGAGAGAGCCTCGATCAGGACATAGGTTATCTCTGGGTTACATACCCAGACTCCAGCCATTGGGTCTTCCCTGAACAGAGCAAAGCAAACTCGGAGAGTCGGTACTTTTCCCCTGAGCAGGTAAGTTTCCAGCATCAGCACCATGTCCAGATTATGCTCCTTCGCTATCTTGTGCAGTTCCATTGTCGGAACTGCACCTCTCTGCAGGTTAATCTGCCCCAACTATAGCGGCGTGAGTCTACTATTCATGTTAGGTTCTGTCGAACTCCAGAGCCATCATTCCCTGGTGGACTGGACTGTCGGAGGTCCTTATCTTGTGACAAGTCTCTTTGAGCTTGTCCGTTGCACAATTAGCACATTTGACCCTGCTCTCTTTGGCCTGACACTCTGTGTATTTGTGTCCTTTGTCAGCGTAGTGGGGACAGACCAGCTTGCTTTTACATTTTTTACATTTTATGTAGCTATACCCCTGGCACTTGTAGCACCTGGTGGGGACCACATAATCATGGACATTAAATCTCCGAAATTCGATGAAGAGGGTCCCACAGTCGATCAACATTCTCCTCAAGGGTGGAGACAAGGTTCACCACCTCCTTGTCCCTTGGATCTGTGCGGAAGTGCACTGTAGTATTCGTCCGCACCTCCTGGTCTGATATCTAGGACTCACAGAAATTCTGTATTCGCAGTCTCTCCACGAAGTCCTGATTATCGTACTCTCTTGGTACATCAAATATGATGACCCTTGGTCCTCGTCTCTTGGTGTCAGCAACCCTTAGTTCTAGTTCTTCCATTCTCTTTGCATTCTTAAGCTTGAGGAGAGTTTCATCGTCCTCGGCTTCAAGAAGCACTCCGCCCTTAGCTACTTGTCTCACATTCTTTATGCATAGCTTCTCGGTGACTGGATTGAGGGACCTCAGCTTCACTCGGGTTTCCTCGGACATTCCTTTGCCCTCCCTTGGGTATATGAGAATCGTCTTTTTCGCTGTAGGCTGATGCCTTTCCCACATTTCTTGCCACTGGGCTTCTTGAGGTGACCCCCTTTTCTCTCTCTGCTCCTTGACTATCTCAGCGAATGACTGAGACTTAGTCAAGGGGCGAAGGACTGGTCCTTCGGTTGTCTTGGCAGTTCTCATTGCCGTACTCTTAAGGGCCTTATTATCGCCCTCCAGCTGTGCACTTCTCACGAGCTGGAGATCCAATAGGGCCTTCATCCTCATCACCCAAGGGAGGAAGAAATTGGCCCACTCCTTGTTGACCTTACACTTTTCATCTGTAGTGTATTCAATTACTTCCTCCATGGCACGAGATGCTTCACCCTGCATATCCTCGGCCGTCATGGAGAAAGAAGAGGTCAGACGTCTGTCCCTCTACCTGATTGAACCCCGGAGGTGGCCCTCTCACCTCCGGGATCTTGGATTGTTCCTTATCTGCAACCTTCTCAGCCATACACTGAGAGGTAGTATCCGCTTGTGGCGTGCTGCCTTCGCCCTCAGCAGCCACCATTAGTTCTGCGATCAAGCGTCCTCTCTTGGAGAAGCTTACTGTGATCCATTTCTCAACCATTTTAATATCTTAATTCCTAACCAAGAGATATACATTGTGGCACCATGCCAACTCGTCTTTACCAGGTGGCAGTACTTGTACCCAACTGGTATCATCATCGACTAGTCTCTGTACATAATACAGAAACTTGTTCAAGTCCATTGTCTTGGCTGGGGTAAGGGCCTGCAAGAAGCCCCTACACTCCACCATTGGCCATTTGAATGGCTTGGCAGGAAGATCATGGAACACGATGTACCAGAAATCCTTCCTTGCCAGTAGACCTTCAGATGTTGCTGTTGTTGTGTTTTGTTCTTTTGAGGTCTTGACCTCTAACCCTTCGACCTCTGATGCTTTGGCCTCTGGCTAGGGCTAGAGGTTGACTAACCACCGCCCCACCCGATATCGTCTTTACCCTTTCTATGTACTGACCACTTTGCCAGTCTAGGACTTATGGCAACACACAGTAGGTCTCAAGCTACTGGTTGACATATTAGCCTAGGATCGTTGCCACCACCCGCCCACGTTGAGAGGGGACAGAACTTGGTACCTTATGTCTTGATCCGATTTCTCCTTCGCAGAGTGGCGCTGACCCTGAGTCCAAGGAGGTACGAGAATTCACACAGGGAATTTCTCGCTAACTGCTTTCGTGGCAGTTGGGTTTCTCTCAGGATCTTATTCTCGTCCAATCGCATTACGGGTGGCACTCTGACAAATGGATCATAGTTAAACAGACACACACACACAGGTGATAAATGAGCCAATAACAGACCTATAACGAAACAAGGTCCGAATCATGTGCCACCTGGTCTGAAGTAAAAACGGCTACCCACCGAGGCAACAGCCAATGAAAATGTAACTGAGACTCTAAAATGCACAGGACAGTGGAGTCTAGCATGTAAGTAATCAGAATCACAATAGTTTTCCGTCCCTACTAATGTGTAATTTCACCATCAACTTTCGAATGCAAATAAATAATAAATAAAAACTATTCCGCATATTTACATGATTACTGAGGACCGCTTATATGCGAGTAAAGCTATGCGAGTAAAACAGCTTGTCTTTTCCAGAGGTGCAGACTTCACAGCTGCTCATTAGACTATCACTGTTTAATGTAAATTTTCACCAGTAAAATACAATCGCGTTATTTCATTCAAATTACACGATAACTTGATAAATTAAAAAATTCTTAAATGCTGTCAGTTAATGATTATTTTTATCCCTGTACCATGAGTATCGTTATTGTCTCTCATGTAGTCCCAGGGCTGTAATTGGCAATACTTTGTTTTTGTTTTGTTTAGAATGTCATAGCAGAACAGCGCCGTAAACTTTCTCATGGCTTCAGCGATGTATAGATATATTACATAAGTGGTCAAACTTTATTGTGACGTTTCTTTATGTAGATTAAAGTGGTACTGTACTGACAACAAGAGGAATCGAATCAAAATGTTGTGACACACATTTATTCGACAATTTCTGTGTAATATGTGCAATTTGAATACGCCAAAATTTAAAATTAATCAAAAGATAATTTATTGCAGTAATGATTTTAAGAAGTATTTGTAGGATTCATGGATAAACGGGCCATTTTGGGTTATTCAATGTATAGAGTGATCAGCACTGTGCTTTGGTAGCGAAGTTATAACAACATATTATTCAGTATTTCTAAAATTGTTGTTCTCTGCACTTGTTTTCATTTTGTTGCAGAAGCTTTACAGAGTAGGTAGCATAATGGCTATCATATTTAGCTCCAACCTTGCTGAGATAGCAGTAGCTGTGGTGACATGCCTCGTCACAGCGTATCTGTACCTCACCCGCTCCTTCAAGTACTGGGAGAAACGAGGTGTCAACTGCATGCAGCCCACGGTGATCGTGGGCAACATCGGCAGAGTCATCATGCAAAAACAAACTATGGCGCAGTACCTCAAGAAGTTGTACGATAGCAACCCTTATAAGCCTGTCGTTGGATTGTACGCCCTGCAGAGGCCCATCCTCATGATACGTAGTCTGGATCTAGTGAGGAGTGTCTTAGTAAAGGACGCAGTTTTCTTCTTAGATAGATCCATTGGGGCTCCTGCTTCAGAAAAGAATCCTGACTTGGCTTCCAGAAGCCTTTTCATGCTGAAGGGCAAGAAGTGGAGGCACATGAGGGTGAAGCTAACCCCCACCTTCACTTCTGGCAAGATAAAGAATATGTTCTATCTGATCAACGAGTGTGGCAAGCAGTTACTACATTGCATCGACCAGGATATGTCAAAAAGTAATTACAACACGCTATAACAGTAGTGTTCACTTAGAAGTAACTAGTTCAAGCCTAGGTCCTGTAAGCATATAAGTTTTGGGATAGAAATTTTCATGCTGGGAGTGCTGTTAACTTCATTCTGGCGTGGCTGTTTTCTCCGATTACTCCCCTCATCTTCATCCCACAATTACTCTATTCTCAAATATCGCCTTTAAAGTTATTCAGTCTGGCTGGAAATAAACACATGCCCTTTGAGTTTGGCACAGTTGTCACAAGTCATTACACCTCGCTGTTAAGTGCTGCCCAAATCTCTCAATCATCAGTCATCAGCACCACCTCATCACGTTCGTGAGGATTTGGGCGTGGACGTTATTTTATCACATGTTATTATGTCAAAACTTACAAAAATTGGTTGCTGATAAATTCAAGTAGGACGGTGGCCGCAATCTCTTCGACCACAAATGGTTATGACCACGCACAAAGGGTTCTGGGTTGTTAATGGTCATGCCAAACTAGGAGCTGTCCATGGGGAAATTATCATCTTAATAGATAGCAGGTCATCTCACACCCAACATAGCTCTGGGGGAGACTTGTGAGTGACTTTAAAGGTCCTCAAGGGAAGTTAAAACATTTTCGCTAGAAGAAGGCTAGTTACAAATTATTTTAATTCTTCTAACAACGATAGGCTTTTATTTAGTATATACGTAGAAAAATAAACTAATTTACCATATTGTGTTGGTAATTTTGTGTGTATATACATAAAACAATACAAAGGAAATTACAGAAACCTCATAAATATAAGTTTTTAGCATTACAATTTTGCCTTTCTGAGCATTAGTAACGTATTTCTGCACTATAGTGATCCCAAGATACTTAACTGACTAAATAAATTAATTTTACATAATACGCATTTATATTTTCAAAATAAAAAAAATCATAAATTTATCCCATATACTAAAAACATTGAGTAATTTGGGACAGCTTGTGTTGCCAGTGCCCAACATTTTGAATACAATAAATAGACAGGTTGTTCAGAAAATCAGCGCCCAAACACCAGACAGTTTCTTTATACCAATACTTACATGCGGAAATGTATTTTTATATCAAATAATTGTACTAAAAATTGCGGCGTACATGGTCTGGAGAATAAGGCTGTTAATCACGCATGTATGACAAGTTGCATAGGACGTAGGCGCACGATATGAAGTTATGACATATGCAGCATTGTGCGCCTACTTTCTATGAAACTCGTCCTACACACATGGTAGCTAAGCCTTGTTCTACCGGCGTTGTACACCGAGACGTCAAATACAATTATTTGATATAAAAATACGTTTCCGTATGTAAGCGTACAGGAATTCTTTGTTAATCTTGGTCCAAAGACACTATGTAAGGAATTTGGCCACTGAGTTTCTGAACAGTCTGTATACATATAATTGCATGAAAATCAAAACGAGACATTTTCGAAACATATATCCCATTGAAGTTTGGGTACAGTTAGAAAATTACATGATAAAGAAGAAGGAAAAGTATCCAAATACTGTATTACTTTTATTTGAAATTCTTACTTTTATCCCATATTTTATAACCAGTAACTCGCTTACTAATTGTTCCATAGACCATTTCCATTCAATTATATGTGTTCACTCTACGCCATATTCACTCCACGGTTTAAATTTCTGTACACTGTGAAATTGTTTCTGCGGTTTTTGTTCAAGTTTTGTATGCGCAACATTAAAAATGGTTGTATTGTAACAAATTTACGCCCGAAACAATTACATAGCTTTGTTTGATTGGAGCATGAATAAAGTGACGAGGTCAATGATTGCTTTTTTTTTTTTTACATTGGGAAAGGAATACAAATGGCCAGACATGTAGATCAGATCAACAGCTGGTATTTAAAAAATATTCAGTTAACCCAATATGAGTTTAGGCTCTAGTCCTGCCTATGTAAATGAGGTAATTAAAAATATCAGGCTTTAAAGAAGGTTAAAATAGTTTCGAGGGCAATAATTTATCAATTACTTCGAATTGTATTATCAGAACTATTTTTATAAATTGATTTATGGATGGGAAAGGTTTAATTATTTTAACTGATATAATTATGATTATAAATCAAATAGTGCATTTTTACGGTGAATTTTATATTCGATTTAAGAAGTAAACCTACTTACTAGAAAAAGTCCGTCAATCTAAAAGTGCCTTTATACCTCAGGATTATTGGTGGTATTTACTTCACAAAATCTGCAATATATCTGATAAAATTATGTCCATAAAATCCAAAATTCAACTTTCTCTTTGGCACCACTAGTTAGTCTATCACATATATTGTGACTGGTACTATAGTTGTTCTAATGACAGCTGTCTCTCCCCAGGTAAATCTGTTTTGGTGAAGGAGACTGTGGCCAGATATTCCACGGACGTGATCGCTTCATGTGCCTTCGGAGTGAACGCCAATGCCCTCGCGGACCCGGACAGTGAGTTCCGTGTGACCATGAAGCAGGTGTTTGAGTTCAAAGGCGTCAAGAAGTTCGCTGTACTGTTCTCTCTCGTAGCACCTCGGCTAGGGCGACTTCTTCCTCAGAAACGTGACACCGGCAATGACGTGTACGGCTTTGTCCGAAAGACGTTCTGGGACGTGGTGGACTACCGCAAGAAGAACGGAGTAGTCCGCAAGGACTTTGTGGACATCCTGATGCAGATGAGGAACGAAGGTGAAGTACGAGCAGAAGATGACAAAGATTTAGAGGAAATAAAGCATGACAGCAGATACATGGAGTCAGCTTCCGCCAAAACTGACAAGACAGATATCGGTGAGAATAAATTTTTCTAGTAAAGAAGGTGCTTCACTCATCAGAACAAAGGTATTTTGATGCCATACCTGTGGAAAGATATATTTTACTCACAATTCTAATTTTGATATCTGGTTCTTGATAGCACTTCACCCTCATGGGGAACTATAAGCAGTATTTTGATAAGATGACCTTTTTAGTGCACCTAAAATAAACTTGGGTCCTAAATAATAGGTTAAATCCAAACATTTGACCCCATAAATTCAGTATCCGATTTTAAGAGAAATATTAAAACTACTTAATAAAAATACCTCTCCACTCTGTATGGTACAGTTATTTTTTTAAATTCACACTTAAAAATTTTTCCTACCATTACAGGATTAAGAACTCAAACATTGAAAAGACAAAATGAAAAAAGTGAATATTTTAATTTCTTTGCAATATAGAACAATGCATTACTGTGATCGTTAATGCTCTGTCTGTTAATATGTGTTGCAGAGCTGGTCGACGATGACTTTGTGGCACAAGCCTTTATTTTCATCCTAGCTGGTTTCGAAACGTCTTCCTCAGTCATAACTTTCGCTTTGTATGAGCTGGCAGTGAATCCTGACTTCCAAGACAAGTTGAGGCGAGAGATACAAACTGTACTTGACAAACACAACTCTCAAGTTACTTACGATGCCGTAGCTGAGATGACTTACCTGGAGATGGTCATGTCGGGTGAGTTTCTTTGAAACATATAAGTAAGTACATGCATGTTTCAAACTATGTGATGGTTAAGTTATTTGTATCGTTCCATATAATTCAAAACTAGGATTTAAATCTAGTTATAAATCACAACGTAATAATATGGGGCGAATCTGTTTTAATCTGCTCTTGTATGGAAGTCAGTACCGTTTAAACTTAGTTCTATAGGAAATCTGTTTATCATGTCGTCTTATTTGTTGTCACTTGTGTTACGGCTGGGAGATTGAGTGTAGTTTATTGTGCAGATGTATTATTTTAGTTAAGTACGAATAGTATCCCTACGTATGTTTAAGTGTGCCATAGGTAGATTACATTCATGTGGTAAAGTACAATGAGATATCTGAAGGCGCGATGCCTTCCATACGGCGTGTTAAGACAAGAATATGGCCTCAATACAGGGCTGTGCGTGGCATTAAGCACATTTACATGCAGTTGCTTCTTCCACTTTGACAGTGTTCGAGAAACATAAACCATTTTACAACATTTATCACACTGTTACAATGGCTCTGCAGACATGATACTCGAAAACGCGTTATAAATAGTAGCTGTTAAATAATAGTGTTTTTATCCTACTTAGAAACAACTGACAGATATTTCGTTGATTACAATTCTCAAAAACAGACACGGGAAGCATACAAGCGTACTCACATGTCAATCTGGCCTGGTTGTTTTTAGCACTTACTTTTTTTTTTCATTACGTAGTTCGGCATTCTCACTCGTGTATTAATAAATTAATACCTGATCCGTATCACATACATACTAACAACACGCCGGTTGGGGGGGGGGAGGGGCTGGGGAGGTTATGGTGAGACACAATTGAAAATGTATGCGACACCAAGACCCACAATGAGCTTGAAACATTGTTACCCGAGATTAGACATCAATTGAAGTGATAATTTTATACAGAGTTATCAGAAATGGATTATATTGCTAAAACCCTGCTTCTTATATCCCTTAAATGAACACTAAACTCTGATGCGTCGCAACTGCCAGAAGGTATCTTGAAAAGTAAACAATCACGGTTTCTCTACCTGGTTTTAGATTTAATTTTATTAGATTACATCTTTGCATTTATTCTAGATGCGAGCTTTGTCTAGAATTACCCTGAAATCTCGTAACTTAACGCTGCTGGTTCCATCGATTTTCCAGCAGTGTTATGTTGTAAATGTACTTCCGGTCACCCAATGTGCACCATGCCATAACATATTTAATAAAGACAAATAATAGTTCACTTGACTACGGTTAACGCTAGATGAAGGTTTTAAAGACTAAATAATACGTTAAAAGTTGAAACCACGAATAAATTAATTCTTTGTCTGGGATTAGCATATGGCAGTGTTTGCAAAGCGCGTATTAGTGTTACGTAACTAACTGTTACACAAAACCTTTATAATGCTCACCAAATAGCTGTATGCCAACACAAATTCTGTGAATAACAGGATAATGTTGAGAAATAATAACTGAAGAAAGTAATAAAACGAATATCGAAAAAGCTAAAATAAGGAGTAAGGAAATCATATTTGGTTGATTGGTTTCTGAGTCATAAGTGTTGTATTAACTCTACAGAGACTTAATAGCATAAGCCGTACACCTTGGAATGGGCTATGAGCATACCGCTAATGTTCCAGTCATCACCAGCGATATGTCGCTGGTTGTTGGTGGTCTACTGTTTTGGTAACCCATCAGCCGCAAATGCAGTGCAAGTCGAGATATCTTACCTGCCCAAGCTGCAGAATCCTGGCTGTATTAACAGTAACATTAAAGGGATATCAATAATAAATGTGTATGGAGGGAGAATCAGAGGGCGATGGTACCGCCCATCGAATTGAAGAGAGCCATAGCTGACCCGTCGGCGCTTGAAGAATGTCAAGAGGCGAGTCTCGCAGATGGACGAGTGGTGAAACACAGGGATCCGGATAAAACTGGTGTAGGCAACGCTCACCACGCCCCGCTGGTGGGAGGTGTGGCCACTAACAGCCAGAATGCGGTCTGAGCAGTGGCTAGGAGTCTCCTACGACATGAGGCTCGTCAAGGAGCTGAATCCTTGTGAAGGGCGTGCTCCCACATTCTTCTTTGCCATACCGAGGTGACAGTTGACTTATTGGAATGAACAGTCACCCAGCTAATCCCTAACTCTGACGTTCGCGTTCACGTGGTTTGGAATCTCAACCCCCTGGGTGGGGCGGGGAATCTGACTGTTTGTCAGTTTGCTTGCCCCAGTCTAGTAATGAGTCCTGACAAGATAAAATAATGTGTTAACATCTTGGTCCCACCGAATATGACTGAACTGGCTGATGGGACCCGAATTATTCAGGAATAGTGGCAGTGAAGGCAAGGTCCGCACGAATGATAAGAAGTTTGTCTTTTGTTTTCAACATACTCTCATTTGTAGAATCAGTCGGACTCCCGATGTTGGAGTGGGATCTTGAGTGTATCTTTGTGCCAAGGTCCAGACGCTCAAGTAACATTACTTGGAATAAACATTGGAGTGTTTGTTATACCTCATAAAACACTAGACATACTAAAAGCTACAGAAGAAGAAAACACTTTTCAGAGAAACAGATAAATTCCCTCAATAAACAAGATTGCGCGTATAGTTTGTAGTTTATGTTGTGGAAAACACTACATGATGAAAGGAAGGCCAAGATAAATTCATCAACAGGGCCTTCCAAACTGTAAGAAATCGTTGGCTCTGACGTATTCTTACTTTATTGATCTCACATTGTATTTATTGTTGCAGCCAGCTCTGCGAGACGATTAAATTAATTGATTTCAAAGCAACGTTGTGAAATGTGACTACATATTGCGGTTTAATTCCGCTACCCTCATTATAATGAAATATATTTCTGCAGCGCTTAGGTAATGAACACCTATATTTCAGTTTCATTGAACACTAACCTTAAAACTAAGAATATTTGTGTTTAATATGCACGGAAGTTTGTTTATTTCTAATGTATTGTATCTGAGCAGTAATAACAACTTCAGAAATTATACTATTTACATTTCAAAAGTAAATCAATTTCTATCTTACTTAAGCATTTTTTTAAATATACCTTGAGAAAGGAAAATACAAAAATTTGCTTTATTTTTGCTTGTTCAGAGACCCTGCGCAAGTATCCAACAGTACCTCAGCTGGAAAGAAAGTGTCTACAAGACTACAAAATTCCGGGAACTGAGATAATTGTGGAGAAGGACACGAGTGTGATGATCCCAGTGTTGGGCATACACTGGGACCCTGAAATATACCCACAACCTGAGAAGTTTGACCCTGAAAGGTTCACACCTGAGAACAAAAGAAAAAGGCCCAACTTTTCATATATTCCGTTCGGCGAAGGACCAAGGATTTGCATTGGTAAGTCACCACATCGCTTTAGGGCGCTTGGCTCCTTTTATCAGTTGATTGTTGTACACCGATTAGTTTGTACACAAGACAAAGGCTTTCATTTGCCTAGAAAAAATTTATTTTATCCAATTGTTGTGTAATTAGTAACTAAAGTTTTAATTTTGACGTTATTGCGACGTCGAAATAAGAAAACATTAACAAATTATCGAAACTTAACACTGTAGGTCGAAGAGTCATGCCACTAGCTATTTCATGATATGTCTAGAATTTCTCTAAAAATTTTGGAAATATATCCTTTGTGTATAAATTCACATGAATTTGAGCATTATTAATTATACGAAATAGAATACAATTTTTTATGCTCGCCAATAGTGTTTTTACATTTACCGTGTTAATAATTTTTCGACATTGTTTCAGTTTAGTAAGAACATACATATTTTTTCCTCCTGTAACACAAATTAATCAAAACGGTGACTTTAACTGCAGATCATGCAAAAAAAGTTACTCAAAAGGAATATTTAGATTCTACGGAACTTGTGAAGTTCAAAAAGTTAATAAATTGACCACTTAAACTTATAAAGTTATAATAATTACCTTAAGACAGCTCAAACCCTAGAAATTGCATTATTCAGAACTATTTCTTGTGTGTTTCACAATCACGACTGTAAAATATCTGTAAAAGTAAAATTAACACATTTTGTAAAAGATATATGTAAGTAGAAATGTTAACGATGAGGCTGGCTTCTATCCATTTTTTTTTACATATTCTTATGAAATAAATGCACATGGAATGTAAATTTTGCTTCGTGTAGTAAATATTGCTTCGCGTAGTAATTATATATACATTTGGCAGAGTTAAGACAGGTGCGTCTTATTCCAAAAAACCTTGCATTAAATATGCAAATGTTAACAAATACTGTTAAGAGATAAACAGTGACAGTAAAATATAGATGATAGAAGACAGACTTCCGAGGACGAGGCAAACTAGGGTGTTAATTTACTTGCCGAAGTGTTGGGAAGGTTCATATGAAGTTCCTGACGGAAGCTCACATAAGAGGAACCACTAGCAGTGCATTGTGATGGGGCAGAAGCTATGACATTCTTAGTGAATGTCGTGCATTGTGACACACAACAAGACATGCACTGTAAGAAATTATTCGCAAATTTACGACATGCCTGTGTATGTATTTTAAGAAAGTAGTAAATTTTTTTTCCGGAACATCCATGATAATGTTTATACATTTTCTCAAGGAAGGGTCAAATGCATAGGTAAGTTGCCAACTTTGTATAGTAACCACGCTCAACATTCCTATATTTGCAAGCCTGATATGTGGTAATATTTACAAACTGTGTATACGTTAAAAACTTCAGGAATTTCCCTACAATTTTTTTACAGCGTACTCTGTCGTATGGGCTTCTCTTCTAAAAGTGTATTTGAATTGAAGCAAGATATGAATTGTAACCACCCTCTACAAATGCGGATAATGCAATTTGCGTACGATATTAGCAAAAGTTATTTATTATCTTTCGCAAACAGTGAAATAAATCTACCGGTTTTATACGTGTGATACAACAGGATTGACTGCAATTCCTGGAAACTTTGTTTTGATCTTCTGGTAAACGAGGGAAATTCTTGTAATATGGCACTGTGTTGGTATGGTAGGTGGTTTGGGAAGGCCTTTGGTGTCAGGAAACTAAATAAAACGGCAATATGCGAATACGGATGGCAAAGCATAATGTAGCTATTGCATACAGTTTGCTAGCTAATGTGATGAAATTGAAGTTACCTGCTATCTGAATGGGTAGTGCCAACAGTTTTTATTTCGGGGTTTTCTTGTAAAACCTGTGAGGTATTAGAACTAAAAGATGATAGTTAACAATGAACTAATATATTGTTAATTTCAATGTACAGCAGTAGGCAGAACTAGTGCATTTTTTAGAAATAGCCTAATATCCTTAAATATTTGGCCAATTCTTACATAAAATATTATCAATTAATTTTTTAAAAGTAATAGGTTACTCCGTTACTGGAGTGTTTATGATACGATTTCAATATTTGACGTCTGTATTCCTAGGATCAGGTAAAATGCAGGATTGAAATCATGAAAACATACGTGTAATGACATGTCTTAGAAGCTCGTCTTGTATGGTTTAGGCTGTTCACGGTTAAATGAGCACGATTGAAAACCCTCCTTAAGATCTATTTGTATGCACGTTGTGTTTTCTTCCACCTTATGCAAAATTATCACTGCCATGACCCTCGTCGCTTTCATTATGCGTCGGTCAAGTGAAACTGTAAAATGATTAGAAAAGTAAGCAGTTTACCAATTTTGCTAATTTTTACACTACAACGCAATAAAAAAAAAAAAAAACAATTCGACGTTAAGATATGGATTTACTTTCCCCTCCATCGTTACAAACTTTACTGGGCGCACGTCAATCAGTACGCCCGATAAAATATATGCAGTTAGGAGCAGTGCATTTTTCTAAGGTTGATTTTAAAAGTGCTCACTTTATCGCGAACAACCTTTAGTCACAGAAGATAGTAATAATATGTGATTGCTGGCCGCAGGTATGCGGTTCGGCCAGATGCAGGTGAAGACAGCCTTGGTCCACATACTGACGTCATTTCAAGTCAGACCCTGTGTCGACACTCCACCAGCTCCACTCGAGATGAGAACGTCAGCGGGCTCGACTGCTCCTAAAAAAGACATTATTCTAGTATTCGAAAAAATCAAGTGAATATCCCATCAAGAAATATGTGGGAATTGTTCTAAACTGTGTAAGCTCATACTGATGTAAATATACTTGTGTATAACTAAGCTGTACCTTTGAATCAATAATAAAATTTATATTTAACTACTAACATTAATATTTTACCCAAAGTTAAACACATTTGACTCACTAAGGACGAAGGTGCAGTGAACAGCACTACGTTATTTACATCATGGTTAGCGATTTGTGCAATTAATTTTTGATTTGATAACTCTTCTGCTAAATGCAATTTTTTTTTGCAGATTCCGTGTTGCCACGTAAATTTTTTGCGTGATTAGGGTTTAAAAAATTAACAACAAGGCAAGGATTTCAGAATTTAATTGAAGATCATATAAAGAAATCGATATAAAAAAACCAACATTTCAGCAAGAAATTTAATGTATATAAGAAGTAGTTAATGGTTAATAACTATGTTGCCTGAGGTTAACTTAATTATAGAAACCGCTGCAGAAGGCGGCCAAAACGAAAAAATTTAACTAAAAAAAAAAAAAAGAATGAGCAAAACAGTCAAGTTTTCGCTTATGAAGAATGTTTATGGAGCTTGTAGTAATATATAGCTACAGGAATAACACATGAGGTTCACGGTTATGGACCTTGTAGTGATATATAACTACAGCAAGAAACCTCAAGGATTACGGTTATAGAACTTGTAGTGATATATACGTTCAGCAAGCACACTTAAGGTACACATTTAAGGAGCTTGTAGGGTTATAAACCTTCAGCAAGAACACATGAGGTTCACTGTTATGGCGCTTGTAGTGGTATATAACTTAAGCAGGAACACTTGAGGATCACGGTTATGGAGCTTTTAGTGATATATACGCAAAGCAAGCATACATGAGGTACACATTTATGGGGCATGAAGTGATAGACACGAACAGCAAGCAAACTTGAGTTTCACTGTTATGGACATTGAAGAGGTATATAACTACATCGGGAACAATTGAGGATCAGGGTTATGGACCGTGTAGTGATCAATAAGAAGAGAAAGCACACTCGAGGTACACATTTATGAAGCTTGTAGTGATATATATATACGCACTGAAAGCACACTTGAGGTACACATTTGTGGAGCTTGTAGTGATATATACCTACAGCAAGAACACATGAGGTTCACTTAAAAGGACTTTGTAGTGGTATATAACTAGAGAAGGAACACTTGAGGATCACGGTTATGGACATTGTAGTAATATATATGCACAGACGCCCACTTGCGGTACACATTTATGGGGCTTGTAGTGATATATACGCACAGTAAGAATATTTGAGGTAGGAAATTGTGAAGTTTGTAGTCATATATATCTACAGCCAGTATACAAGTGGTTCACTGTTATGGATTTTGTATTCGTCTATAAATAAAGCAGGAACACTTGAGAATCACTGTTATGGAACTTGTTGAGATATGTACGCAAATCAAGCACAATTGAGGTACACATTTGTGGAGGTTGTAGTGATATATACCTACAGCAAGAACACATGAGGATCACGGTTATTGACCTTGTAGTGATATATATGATCTGCAAAAACACTTGAGGTTCACATTTATGGAACTTGTAGCGATATATACCTAGAGCAAGAACAAATGAGGTTCACTGTTATGGACCTTGTAGTGGTATATAACTACAGGAGAAACAATTGAGGATCACGGTTATGGACCCTGTAGTGGTATATAACTACAGCATGAAACCTCAAGGATTACGCTTATAGACCTTGTAGTGATATATACGTTCAGCAAGCACACTTAAGGTACACATTTAAGGAGCTTGTAGGGTTATAAACCTTCAGCAAGAACACATGAGGTTCACTGTTATGGCGCTTGTAGTGGTATATAACTACAGCAGGATCACTTGACCATCACGGTTAAGGACCTTGTAGTGATACATATGCACAGCAAGCACATCTATGGTACACATTTATGGATCTTGTAGTGATATATACCTTGAGACAGAACACATGAGGTTCACTTTTATGGCGCTTGTAGTGGTATATAACTACAGCAGGAAAACACGATCATTAACCTTATTGACATTACAGTGATATATTCATACAGCACGCACAGGTAAGATTCACTGGTTTGGCGCTTGTAGCGGTAGATAACTACAGCAGTAACACTTTAGCATCGCGGTTACGGACCTAGTAGTGATACATACGCACAACAAGCACACTTGAGGTACACTTTTATGGAACTTGTAGTGATACATTCCTTCAGAAGGAACACAGGAAGAAAACTTTTATGGGTCTTGTACTGGTATATAGCTAAAGCAGAAACACTTTAGGATCACGGTTATGGACCTTCTAGTGATATATACGCACCGAAAGCACCCTTGCGGTACTCATTTATGGTGCTGGAAGTTATATATTCATACAGCCAGAACACGCGATGTTCACTGTTATGGCATTTGTAGTTGTCTATATCTTCAGCAGGATTACACGAGGATCATGGTTACGGACCTTGTAGTGATATGCACTCACAACAAGCACACTTGATGTACAAATTTATACAGTTTGATGTTTTATATACCTAGAGCAAGATCTGAGGATGTTCACTGTAATGGCGCTTGTAGTGGTATATGACTACAGCAAGAACACTTGACCATCGCGGTGATGGTCCTTTTGGTGACTTATATGCATAGCAAGCACAATGAAGATACATATTTATGGAGCTTGTAGTGATATATACCTACAGCCAGTGCACAAGAGGTTCACATTTATGGTGCTTTTGGTGTTATATATCTACAGCAGGATCACTTAAGCATCACAGTTATGCACATTGTCGTGATACAATCCCACATCAAGCACACTTGTGGTACACATTTATGAAGCTTGAAGTGATATATACCTACAGAAGGAAAACATGAGGATCACTTTAATGGTCCTTGTAGTGATATATACACACAGCAAAAACACATAAGGTACAAATTTATGGGTCTTGTGGAGACACATACTTAAAGCAAGAATACAGGATGTTCATTGATATGGTGCTTGTAGAGTTATATAACTACAGCAGGAACACTTGAGGATCATGGTTACGGACCTAGTAGTGATATATATGCACAACAAGCACACCTGAAGTAAACAGTTATGGAGCTTATATTGATATATACCTAGAGCAAGAACTCATGATGTTCACAGTTATGGCACTTGCAGTGGTATATTACTGCAGAAGGAACATTCGAGGATCACGGCTATGATCATTGTATTGATACAAATGCACAGCAAGCACACTTGAGGTACACATTTATGGAGCTTCTAGTGATACATTAAATAGCAAGAACTATGATTGTTCACCGTTGTGGTGCTTGTAGTGGTATATATCTATAGAATGATCACTCTAGGATCGCAGTTACGGGCCTTGTAGTTATATATACGCACATCAAACACACTTTAGGTACACATTAATGGAGCTTGTAGTGATTTATACCTACAGCAAGAACACATGACTTCCACTGTTATGACGCTTCTGGTGGTGTATAACTACACCAGAAACACTTGAAAATCACTGTTATACACCTTGTAATAATATACACGCATAACAAGCACACTTGAGGTACTAGATTATGGAGCTTGTAGTGATATGTACCTAAAGCAGGAATGCTGAGGTTCACTTTTATGGTGCTTGTTGTGGTATATAACTACTGCAAGAACACATGAGGATCACGGTTACGGACCTTGTAGTGATATATACGCACAGCTAGCACACTTGAGGTATAAATTTATGAAGCTTATAGTGATATGTATCTACAGCAAGAACAAATGAGGTTCACTGTTATGGCGCTTGTAGTGGTATATGTCTACAGCAGGAACACTCTAGCATCACGGTTATTGAACTTGTGGTGATATATATGCACAAGAAGAACATACGAAGTACACATTTATGGAGGTTGTAGTAATATATACCTACAGAAGGAACAAATGAGGATCCCTTTTAAGGTGTTTAATGTGGTATATTACTACAGCTGGAACACCCGACCATCACGGTTATGGACGTTGTAGTGATATATACGCACAGGAAGCACACTTGTGGTACACATTTATGGAGCTTTTAGTGATATATTCGTACATAAGGAACACATGAGTATCATTTTTATGGCGTTTTTAGAGATATATGACTCCAGAAGGAACACTTGAGGATCATGATTATGGATCTTTTAGTGATATATACGCACAGCAAGAACATTTGAGGCACACATTTATGGAGCTTGGTGATACATACCTACAGTATGAAAACATGAGGATCACTTTTGTGGAGTTTTTAGTGGTATATATCTACAGCTGGAACACTTGGGTATCACGGTTATGGACCTTGTAGTGATATATACGGACAGCAAGAACACATGTGGTACCCATTTTTGGAACTTGTAGTGATATATACCTACAGAAGGAACACATGATGTTCACAGTTATTGCGTTTGTAGTGGTATTTAAATAGAGCAGGATCATTCGAGGATCACGTTTACGGACTCTGTGGTGATATATACGCACAGCAAGCATTTTTGAAGTATACATTTATGGTGCTTGTATTGATATATACACCTCCAGCCAGAACATGGTTTACTGTTATGGTGCTTGTAGTGGTATATAACTACAATAGGATCACTCTAGGATCACAGTTACGGACCTTGTACTGATATATATGAACAGCAAGCACACATGATGTACAAATTTATGGAACTGGTAGTGATATATACAAGATTAAAAACTCAGGATGTTCACAGTTATAGCGCTTGTAGTGGTATATATCTACAACATGGACAATCGAGCATCACGGGTATGGAACTTGTAGTTTTATATGCGCACAGCAAGAACACATGAGGTACGCATTTATGGAGTTTGATGTGCTATACACCTACAGAAGGAAGACATGCTGATCACTTTTATAGCGCTTCTTGTGGTATATATCTACAGCAGGAACACTTGACCATCATGGCTATGGATCTTGTAGTGATATATACGCACATCAAGTACACTTGTGGTACACATTTATGGGGCTTGTAGTGATATATAACAGAACGAGCACATGAGATTCATTGTTATGGGGCTTATAGTGGTATATAATTACAGCAGGAACACTTGAGGATCAAGGATATCGACCTTGTTGTAATACATACGCACAGCAAGCACACATGAGGTACACATTTATGGAGCTTGTAGTGATATTTACGTACGGCAAGAACTCATGAGGGCCATTGTTATGACCCTTGTAGTGGTATATTACTTCATCAGTAACACTTGAAATTCACGGTTATACACTTTGTAGTGTTATGAATGCATAGCAATCACACTTGAGGTACACATTTATGGAGCTTGTAGTGTTATATTCCAAGAGCAAGAACTCACGAGGTTCACTGTTATGGCTCTTGTAGTGGTATATAACTACAGCAGGATCACATGAGGATCACGGTTGTGGACCTTGAAGTGATATATATGCATAGCAAGCACATTTGAGGTATACAAATATGGATCTTGTGGTAATATATACCTACAGCAAGAACAGATGAGGTTCACTGTTTTGGCGCTTGTAGTGATAAATACCTACAGCCATAACACATGAGGTTCACTGTCATGGCGCTTGTAGTTGTATATACCTACAGCCAGAACACATGAGGTTCACTGTTATGGCGCTGGTAGTTGTATATACGTACAGAAGGAACATACGATGATCACTTTTATATCGCTTGTAGTGATATATAACATCAGCAGGAACACATGACGATCACAATAATGGACATTTCAGTAATATATACGTACAGCAAGCACACTTAGAGTTACACAATTATGGAGCTTGTAGTGATATATATCTATAGGAAGAACATATGAGATTCACTGTTATGGAGCTTGTAGATGTATATAACTACGACAGGAACACTTGAGGATCACGGTTATGCACTTTGTAGTGATGTATACGCACAGCAAGAACACATGATGTACACATTTGTGAAGATTGTAGTGATTTATCCCTACAGCAAGAAATCATGTGATTCACTGATATGGCGCACAAGGTGGTATATTACTGCAGCTGGAACACTTGAGCATTCCGGTTATAGCCCTTGTAGAGCTATATACACACAGCAAGCACACTTGAGGAACACATTTTTGGAGTTTGTAGTGCTATATACCTACAGCAAGAACACATGAGTTTCACAGTTATGGAGCGTCTAGCGGTATATAACTTCAGCAAGAACGCTGGAGAATCACGGTGAAATCCCTGTAGAGATATATACGCGCAGCGAGAACACATGAGGTACACATTAATGGAGCATGTAATGATATATACCTACAAACGGAACATATGAGGTTCACTGTTATGGCGCCTGTAGTGGTATATAACTACAGCAGGAACACTCGAGTATCACTGTTATGATCCTTGTAGGGATATATACGCACAGCAAGTACACGTAAGGTACACATTTATGGGTCTTGTGGAGACATGTACCTACAGCAAAAATACACGAGTTTCATTGATATGGTTCTTGTAGTGGTATATACAACAGCAGGAACACTTGAGGATCACGGTTATGTACCGCGTAGTGATATATACGCACAGAAAGCACAGTTGACCCACACATTTATTAAGTTGTAGTGATATGTACCTACTGCCACAAAACATGAGGTTCTCTGCGATGGCCCTGTAATGGTATATAAGTACAGCAGAAATACTTGAGGATTGTGTTTATGGACCTTATAGTGATATATACGCACAGTAAGTACACTTGAGGATCACATTTACGGAGCTTGTAGTAATATGTACCTACAGAAAAACACATGAAGTTCACTGTAATAGCGCTTGTAGTGGTATATAACTACATCAGGAACACTGGAGGATCACGGTTAAGGACCTGTTAGTGATATATACGCACAGAAAGCACTCATGTGTTGCAGTGATATGGAGCTTGTATTGGTATATAGCTACAGTAGGAACACTTGAGGATCACCGTAATTGACCTTGAAGAGATATATATGTACACCAAGCACATTTGAGGTACACATTTATGGTGCTTGAAGTGGTTCATACCTACGGAATGAAAACATGCCATGCACTGTTATGGCGCTTGTAATGCTATATATCAACAGCAGGAATACTTAAGGATCAAGGCTATGGACATTTAGTGATATATTTGGACACCAAACCTACTTGAGGTACACATTGATGGTGTTTGTAATGATATAACCCTACAACCAGACACATGATGTTCACTGTTATGGCGTTTTTAATGGTATATAACTAGTGAAGGAACACTATATGTCACAGTTATGTACCTTGCAGTGATATATACGTACAGCAAGAACACATGAGGTACACATTAATGGAGCTTGTAGTGATATATAAGCACAGAAAGCTCACCTGAGATAGACATTCATTACTGCTGTAGTGTTATATAACTAGAGCAAGAACTAAAACGGTTCACTGATATAGGGCTTGTAGTGGTATACAACTACAGAAGGAACATTTGACCATCACGGTTATAGACCTTGTAGTGATATATATGCACTGCAAGGACATTTGAGGTACACATATATGGTGCTTGTAGTGATATATACCTACAGCGAGAACCCATGAGGATCACTGTTATGGCGCCTGTAGTGTTTTATAACTACAGGAGAATCACTCGAGCATCATGGTTATGGACCATGTAATGATATATACATACAGCAAGCACACATGAGTTTCACTGTTATTGTACTTGTAGTGGGATATAACTTCAACAGGAACACTTGAACGTCACGTTTACGGACCTAGAAGTGATATATATATATATATATATATATATATATATATATATATATATATATATATATATATACAGCAAGCACTCTTGAGGTACACGTTTATGGAGCTTGTAGTGACATGTACCTACAGAAGCTACACTTGAGGATCATTTTTATGGCGATTTTAGAGGTACATAACTACAGCAGGAAAACATGAGGATCACGGTTATGGACCTTGTAGTGATATATACGGACAGCAAGAACATATAAGGTACACATTTATGGAGCTTGTAGTGATATATACCTACATCAAGAACACATTAGGTATACTATTATTGCGATTGTAGCGGAATATAACTACAGCACGATCACTCGAGAATCACAGTAACGGAACTTGTAGTGATATATATGCACATCAGGCACACTTGAGGTACACATTTATGGTGCTTATAGTTTTATATTATTCTACAGCAAGAACTTATTAGGTTCACTGTTATGGCTGTTCTATTGGTATATAACTACAGCAGGGAAACTTGACCATCACGGTTATTGACCTTTTAGCGATACATATGCACAGCAAGTGCACTTGAGGTACACATTTTTGGAGCTTGTAGTGATATATACTAGGAGGAAGAACTCAGGATGTTCACGGTTATGGTGCTTGTAATGGTATATAACAACAGCAGGAATACTCGAGCATCAGGGTTATGGACCTTGTAGTGATATATACATATAGTAATCACACATGAGGTTCGCTGTCATGGCATTTGTAATGGTATATAACTCACCAGGAACACTCGACAATCACGGTTATGGGCCTTGTAGTGATATGTACGCACAGAAAATATACTTGTGGTACGCATTTATGGAGCGTGTAGTGATATATACCTACATAATGAACGCATGAGAATTACTTTTATGGGGTTTGTATTAGTATATAACTGGAGCAGGAACACTTAAGGATCACAGTTATGGACCTTGTAGTGATATTTACGAACAGAATGAACACATGTGGTAAACATTTATAGATCTTGTAGTGATATATACCTAGAGCAAGAACTAAGGATGTACAATGTAGAGGAGCTTGTAGTGGTATATAAATCTACAGCTGGAACACTTGAGGATCACGGTTATGGACCTTGTATTGATATATACGCACAGCAAGAACACACGAGGTATACAATTATGGAGTTTGGAGTGATATATACCTGCAGAACGTTCATACGAGGTTCACTGATATGGCGCATGTAGTGGTATATAACTACAGCAAGAACATTCGAGGATCACGTTTACGGACTCTGTGGTGATATATACGCACAACAAGCACACTTAAGGTACACATTTATGGATCTTTTAGTGATATATACTCACGACAAGCACACTTAAGGCACACATTTATGGAGCTTGTTGTGATATATACCTGCAGCCAGACCACATGAGGTTCACTGTTATGGTGCCTGTAATGGTATATAACTACAGCAGGAGCACTTGACCATCACGGTTATCTACATTGGTGTGATATACACGCACAGCAAGCACACTTACATTACACATTTATATAGCTTTTAGTGATATATACATAGACACAGAACACATGATGATCACTGTTATTGCACTTGTAATGGTATATATCTACAGCAGGAATACTTGGCCATCACAGTTATGGACCTTGTAATGATATATATGGACAGCAAGAACACTTGAGGTACACATTTATGGTGCTTGTAAAGATATATACCTCCAGCCAGAAGACGGTTTACTGTTATGGGGTTTTTGTGATATATAACTAAGGCAGGATCTCTCTAGGATCACATTTATGGACTTTGAAGTGATGTATATGCACAGCGAGCTCACTTGAGGTACAAATTATTGCGGCTTAAGTGATATATACCTTGAGCAAGAACTGAGGGTTTTCAATGTTATTGCGCTTGTAGTGGTATATAACTACAGCAAGAACACTCGAGGATCACGTTAACGGAACTTGTAGTGATATATACGCACATCAAGCTCACTTGACGTACAAAGTTATTGTGCTTGTTGTGATATATACCTACAGCAAGAACACATGAGATTCACTGTTATTGCGCTTGTAGTGGTATATAACTACTGCAGGAATACTTGACAATCTCGGTTATGGTCCTTGTAGTGACATATACGCTCAGAAATCGCACTTAATGTACACATTTATGGAGCTTGTAGTGATATATACCTACAGCAAGAACACACGAGATTCACTGTTATGGCACGTTTTTTTGGGATATGTATCTACAGCAGGAACACTTGAGGATCACGATAATGGACATTGCAGTAATATATACGTACTGCAAGCACACTTGAGGCACACATTTATGGAGCTTGTAGTGATATTTACATACAGCAAGAACACATTAAGTTCAATGTTTTGGCGCTTGTAGATATATATAAATACTGCAGGAACACTTGAGTATCACGGTTATGGACTATGTAGTGATATATACTCACAGCAAGAACACATGAGGTACATGTTTATGAAGATAGTAGTGATTGTCCCTACAGTAAGGACACATGAGCATCACTAAGGGCGCATAAAATCGTATATCTCTACAACTGGAACACTTGAGCATTTCGGTTATGATCTGTGTAGTGATATGTATGCTTAGCAAGCACATTTGAGGTACACTTTTAAGGAGCTTGTGGTGATATATATCTAGAGCAAGATCTTAGAACGTTCACTGTTATGGCGCTTGTAGTGGTATATAACTACTGCAGGAACACTTAACCATCACGGTTATGGACTTTGTTGAGAATTACACGCACAGCAAGTACACTTAAGGGACACATTTATATAGCTTTCAGTGATATATAAATTTAGCCAGAACACATGTGGTTCACTTTTATGGCGCTTGTAGTGGTACATAACTACAGCAGAAATACTTGATCATCATGGTTATTAACCTTGTGATGACATATATGTACAGCAAGCACACTTGTAAAAATTTATGGCGCTAGTAGTGATTTAAACATAGAGCAAGAACTCAGGATGTTCACTGTTATGGCGCTTGTAGTGGTATATAACTACAGCAGGAACACTCGCGCAGCACAGTTATGGATCTTGTAGTTATATATACATACAGCAAGCACACATGAGGTTCAATGTTTTTGGCTTGTAGTGGTATATAATTACAGCAGGAATACTTGACCATCACAGTTATGGACCTTGTAATGATATATATGCACAGCAAGCACACTTGATGTACACATTTATGGAGCTTGTGGACTTGTGAACTGCTGAGCGGTAAACAAGAAGAAAGATGACACCTTTGAATCCCAGTCCTTTTGGTTGTCTGTCATAGATCGACAGGTACTACCCAATAGTGTGGTTACGCCTTTCGACCATTACATCCTACTGAGGGCGTAAGGCTGTAGTCCTTGTCTATTTCATCCCCATAATTTTTGTCACCTCCTGGAAGACTGCAGCTTCATAGATTCTTCCCTGATCACAATGGAGTTCTAGTGGCACGCTAAACCTCGAAAAGACATGTTCTATGAGTGCCTCAACCACAGCAAGATCTACCTGGTTTGGGAGAGAAATGATGCCAGGCCACTAAATAAAATAGTCTTGAACCACCAGTAGATACCGATTAGGCGATTTCTTATCTCTGTGACAGGCAAAGGACCCAGAATGTCTACTGATATCCTTTAGAATGGGGCTCCAACATTTTATTTTGGAAGTGACCTTGTCCTCTTGACATAGGGCCTTTCCTCGCAGTGAAGAGCCGCACAATCGGCACCACTTCTCAACATCCTCACGACAATAAAGCCAGTAGATTCTCTGTCTAACTCAGTCGATGATCTTAAGAACACCAAAGTGCCACTGGCTGCCGCATTATGCAGTTATTTAAATACCTCTGGAACCCTGCATTCTGGAAGTACCATCTGTAAATGTGTATGTTTTCCATCATTACTTTTCCAGTTTTTGTCAAGTACCCCATTCTTCAGTATGAGGGAATTCCATTGTGCCGAGTATGCTTTGACTACTGTGCTCATGCTAGATATATCTTCCCATTTTGGCCAACAGCTAGCTTCTTTCCACTTAAATAATAGTGGCTGCAAAGTGGGATCATTCAGCTGATCTTTCCTATTACTCTTCACGCCAGATAGGTTACCCATCACAAGATAAAGAACCTTGAATTATTGTTCTCCATACCTTCGGCGATCCACCACTCTTTTCTTCCTGGCATTCTAAATTACGACAAAATGGATCATATAGCCTCCTGGACAGTGCATATGCATTGCTTTGAAGGCACCCAGATCTGTACTGTATTTCAAAGTCATGTTCTTGAAGATGCTGTATCCACTCGGCTATTTGACCTTCGAGGTTCTTGAAATTTAGTAGCCAGCATATTGAAGCATGGACGGTTCTTACAATAAAATGTCTATAATAAAGGTAGGGATAGAAGTGTAAAATTGACTTCACTATGGCCAGATGTTCCCTGTGTGTAACACAGTAATTTCTCTCAGGCTTTTGCAATAACTTACTGAAGTAAACTAGTGGTTTTTCCTTCCCATCCTTAACCTGAGATAACACAGCTCCAATGCCTACATCACTAGCATGTCCAAAATGAAAACGAAACAGGAAACGAGGATTGGTAGAGATGTCAAAATTCTATCTAGTTTACTAAAAGCATTTTCACACTGAGGGGTTGAAATGAATCTTCTTTTCGCCTCATTCAGCTCGTGCAATGTCTTGGCATTAGTGGTGAACTCAGGTACGAATCGATGGTAATTAGCATATAATCCCAGGAAAAATCAGCATTTCGGTTTTGTCAGTTGGTTTCGGCCAACTACTCATTCCTTTGGTTTTCTCGGGATCTGTTTAGATTCTATTGGCCGGCTCTAAATGTCCCAATAAATTTATTCATTTTGAAAAAGGTGGAACTTTTTAGGAAATAGTTTCAAGTTAGTTGCAGCCACTTTTCTGGAATACAGAGTCTAAACATAATTGGTGTTCTTCGAATGTCCTTCTAGTATCAACAATTTCATATAGGTAAACTTGACAGATAACTAAAGGCAAAACTTTTTCTACGAACCATTCGAAAGTAGCAGGGGCATTACATAGATTCCTTTCCCTTGGACATAAATTATAGTATTCTCTTAGTCCTTTGGAGGCACCTCGAAATGCCAATACCCACTCTTCTTGGACAAGGTAGAAAACCATGGTGAACCTGCTGGGCTGTTCAATGTTACTTGGAAGAGGGTAAGAGTCTTTCTTGGTGACATTATTAAGATGACGATAATCTAAGCAAAACCTCAAAGAGCCATCTTTCATTTTAACAAGGACTTTGGGGGATGACCATGGGCTAACTGAAGGTTATATCTCATCTAGATCCTTAATCTCCTTCAGAATTCTCTCAACTGCCTCAGGAATTTAGTGGCAGTCGTCTTGATGGATGTCTTATGGGCCTGGCATCTCCTTTATCTATGTGGTGGCAGGTCATGTTAGTCCGTCCATGGCCATATAGTCCACACGAGAATGCATACCTATTTCTCTGCAGTTAGTCAGAGGCTGCCTTCTCCTGTAGCCAGTTAAAATTTTCTTTTGTTCTTACTAACAGTTCCTCTAGTACTTCTGGTAAATTATATTCTATTTGTTTTACTCTTGTATCTTCTTGATAATTTTGAAACACCTGCATGAACTTCTTGCAAACACCTATCATGGTCCCCTCTTCAAGACGAATGGCACTATCGGAAAAATTTATCGTTCTTACTGGAAAACTGTTAGAATTAGAAGAGACCAAAGTACTTGCTACAAGTACTTTACCTGGTGGGTACAAACCCTCTATGCTGGTTCAAATAGACCGAAATGCATGACAAATTTTCCTTAATGTTGGCCTGTAATGACTGTTGCACTAGAAGTGGCAGCATAGTGGATTGATAACAGACTACTGGGCAGCTAATTAGGGAGGAAAAATCATGAGGATTTGACACCACCAACTATATACTGCCTACCCATAACACACCAAGTCGAGTACCGATACAGCACACCAGCCTACATAGTATTATCAAGATCCAAAATACATTAAGTCTCTATTTATTCTATGTAAACATCGAGCTCTGTGCTAAGATCACCAAGCTTTAGGATCACTATCATCTTACCGATAACTGGCATGGTCTCACCAGTTACAGTAATCAATTAGCATCGTTACATGCTGTCGTCCACCGATCGCTTGGGGGGGGGGGGGGGGGTGCCCGACGATATCTGGTCTTAGTACTGTTATGGTCGCTCCAGTGTCAACGACATCGGTAGATAATTCATGTTGGAGCATGCACCCACTAGTCAACAGTTGGTTTATCCTCACCAAGGGCTTGCTATGTGGATCTTTTATGAAGAATTGGAGTGCTTAGGAGTGTTGTGTTTGCCGGCGGGTGTTGGTACAAACAAACAATTAAAGAAACTCTGAATTTCTTTCACCTTTGTTATCTTTATGTAACCTTACTTGATAGTTTCTTTTCTTTGTTCTAACATGTGCTCTGTTGTTGTTTGCTATTACTGAAATAAAGTATCGTAAAGTTAGCTTTCTGTGCTATTAACTTTTATTAAACCTAACAAATCTGTATTCGTCGTCTTCATTCAGCGTCACTGCCCATACCGGACGTCGGGGTGCGGCTCCTTGTCTTGCTGACTCCACTTTCCATGCTCGGGCCACGGCATCCTGCATGTTGTAGGGTGCAGCCAGACTTACTGCTTGTCGTACTTCTGTGTCGGCGATGGCGTCGATGAAAAAGCTGACTGCGATGTCACTCGCCTACTCGGGGCACCCTTCCATAGATAGGCGGTAGATCCACCAATGTCTTGCCATAGCTCCTGTAGTGGCCGTCCTGGTCGCTGGGTTCGACTTCTCAGCTGTGCGTGGTGGGCATGTCGCAGGCATCGGTCGTCAAAACGAAGCTCCAAGGCCGACAATAGTGTGGGGTACTCTAGTCAATGTCGCTCTGACAGAGATTGTAGTATGCTCAGTACGGGGCCTCTCAGTACAGCGGCGAGGTAGTAAGCCCGCTGCTCTGTTGTCCAACCATTTATGGTAGCGACTATTCCAAACTGGTTTTGGTACTCTCACCATAAAGTCTGTCCATCGTAAGGGGCGGGCTAGATTGAGACCCTATTCCCCACTGCTGACTGCGCGACTCCAATGGCGCATATCTTCCTGTTCTCCTCCGAGACTGCTGCTTTGCTTTCGTCTTGCACTGACTCCTCACTCTTCTCGGCTGACGATGTATTGGTTGTAGAGCTCCGCTGCTGAAGAAATTCTTGCCATTCCTTCTTAATTGTGCTCATTTCATCCTCGACAATGTCCAACCTTCCACTGACACTGTCCACTTTTTCATTTACTATCTACATCCTGTTGTCTACACTGTATATTATTTTATTTACCCTGTCAGTTCTCGTGTTTACTAACTCGCTAATACCTTTTAGTTTACTCTTTAAATTCTCATTTACAATGTCTATTTTTCTGTTTACATTTTTACTTTTACTATTTACTGTTTCATATTTAGAACTAATCTGGATATTTACAGTTTAATTTACGCTTTCTTTCACACTACTAATTTGGGTATTTACATCTTTCTTAAAACTATTTGCACTTGCGCTCACTTGGCTACATAGTCCCTCAGTTCTTGCTCGCAATACTTAAAGTTAAGCAGACATTTGTCTAGTTAACATTCACTACGATGGTTGTAAAGAAAAAAAGTTAAATGTTTTACACAACTAACCATTTCTTAAATTAAAAACTTCATTTACAATTGATTAATTAATAATTGCCTCCATCCCACATATGACACCAGTGTTACAAGTATGCCTGATGTATCCGAGTTCGTGAGGGAGGGAGGTCTTAATAAAAATACAAGAACTAAATTCAATATTCGAATATATTCTCAATGCCACAGGCAGTCAAACATCGGTTATTTACCATTCTGAGCATCTTATTAATTCTTATTATTCTTATTGAGCGCAATATTTAATTACCATCTAAATTTCAATTAAGTCATTATCACAGTCTTTACTATTGCTAATGTCCCTTAAACGGATCCAATTATTTCTACACGTTTAGTTAAAAATTTCTATTTCCATTGTCCCAAATGTCTTTTCACTCACACATCCAGTCCACTGTCCCATATATTATTCCCACTATTTACTGCACGCAAGGTCGCCGATGCACTCTCGCAGATTGCTGCAGCCGTCCATCGATACGTGGCATTTATAGTTGAGGTTGGTGCCGTCTAGAACGTTCTCGGATATCCGAGTTGTTCTGTGGAAGGTAATAGTGATGACGACATTCCTGCGTGATAAATGGTGGAATATGAGCTTCTACGGGTTAGCGAGGCACGATAAGTTTATCGGTGTGTGTGGCGGCGTCCTTTATGATAGGCCGCTCACTTCGTCTAACATTACAAACTTGACATCCAACCCTCGGCGCCTTCCCACACGAAGGAAACACCGGGCAGAGACATGCAACAGTACTAAACGAAAACAGCTATAAATTTACAATTGTGAAAATATGTGTTTGACAATGTCTACTACTTTACACCATCTGTCGCAGTACTGTTTGTTTGCCAAATTTGGTTGGAATCGGTTCATTGTTTAGCGAGATATTACATAAAAAAATTTATTTATTCTTTTGGTGCTATCTCACAAGGTTTCTGACAAAAGTGGCTAGCTGATGGCATTTATGATGCTTGTAATAGATACTTCCAGCATACAGAGCTTGGCCGAAATAGGTTACATTATATAATAGATATACCAAATAAGTCTAAAATATTTGTATTGCCGCAATTTTGAAAATAAATACCTAGTTAAGTTCAATTACTTACGTTTATCTGATCTGTCATAGTATTATTTACATGCCAAATTAGGTGATAAATAGTTTAATAGTTTTCGAGATGTAATGTAATAGTTTAATGTTTTGATTTGGTGCTATCTTCCAAAATGGCATATTTATAACAATATACATCTAAAAAAATAATGCTTACACCGTGCTCTGCCAGCAAACACTCTTATCTTTGTTAAGTGAGGTGATTATGTTCTCACACCTGTGGCTGGATCTATCCTGAAACGACAACCACATAACACCTGGACGAAGTGCTGGAATGAATTGAAACTGCACGTTCTGGAAGGTCACGTGACTATATAACGATAGTTACAACATCAGACAACAAGGTTGTCAGCATGGGCGTACTACTTGTCCTATGCAATATCCCCTCATTCCTGTACACATTTGATGAACCGGTTTGGAAGAGAGTAGTGCAGTCGTACAGTTTCCTGAGGCAAGTAGGCCCACGGCCGTTGTAGCCATTCGTGGACGTCCTGCATACCTGCACAGGGTCGGTTATGATATCTGAGATGATCACACATGTTCTACCAAGGACAGATCCGAGTGGATGTATAATGCCGATCCCAGCGCGGCACATTTTTTTTAGGGTTATTTCATCTAAAATTACAGCAAAAAATGATGTACACTAAATAGGGTTATTTCGTCTAAAAGTACAGGAAATAGTTAAAAAAATAAAAATCTGAAATTCGATGAAAAAATCGTGAAAATCATGTAAATTAAATTCAAAATCTAGGTAGTTGAGGGCAAAAATTTAATACCAGAAAGCTTTTTAAAAAGGAGCTCTCAAAAACGGGTTATTTGAAGCAAAAAAAAAAAAAAAACTTTTAGAAGTTTTTCAAGGATGTGCGCACACTATTTGACACAGGTAAAACAAGCAATATTATGAAAAATCAAGCAAATTTAAGGGAACGCAAGCAAATCAGATGAATTATTAAAAAAGATAATTGATAGAATTTAAATATTAAACTCAATATCATGTACAGATTTCCCATTTTTCATTTATTTTAAACCTTTATACCCAAAAAAACCCCACCCCTCATTCATAATTTTTAAGCTATTTTCATCAATTATCTTTGTACAGCTATCTGGTAAAGTGATTTTATAATTACCATCTAGAATACAATTATTTTTTTGCCAAACTTAGATTCATAAATTTGGAATTCTGTAGCTCCATACCATTTATCAAATTCGAGGTCATATAGTTTATTCAATTTATATGAATTGTTCAACTTGTTGAGCAGAGCCTCCATTTTTGGTTTGCGTCATTTAAAAGGAAACAAATTTAATAAGACTGCAAAAACTTTGAATTAAAAAAAAAATATATATTTTTTCTCTGTATAAATTTTTTTTCATAGTAAATACAATGGAATATAATAACAAATAATGTAAAACGTGTGGCAAAGTATTAAACATATAATGTTTTGCACCACATAAACATACAAAATATAAACATTTTAACTTCTGTAAAAAAGGTTATAGTATATATGCTAGTAGTCGTTATGAATTAAAAAAAAAAAAAAGAGAGACTAATGTGTGAATGTGGAAAGTATGTTTATAATATATCTCTCAGAAATAATAAAAATAGTAAATTACACAATACAGCATTAGATGATTTAAACGAAAATCACGATAATTATCCAACAAAAAACATGTAAAGTGTGTAATGAAAATAAATCTATAAATTTATTTTCTCTTAATAAAAATAGTAAGGACAAATATTCAATCACATGTAAAAATTATTTTAGTGATTATATGAAGAATTTTCGTCATAACAAGAATTTAAATATGGTTTCCCAGTAATTTAAGCACTGTTTTTATTTATTCAGGATATCTGTTTTTACATTTCATTTATACTTTTTTCTCTTATAAATACAGCTATAAAATGGAGGCTTGTATAACAGCTGTGTTGAACAATGAGGGGGTGAGGAGCTTGAGATGTATTGTTAAATATTTTAAAATAAAATATAAAACTAGACTAAGGGAAAACAATCTTATTAGAACCCTTATACCATTTTTATGCCACTGGTTATAGACAAGCGGAGAAAAAGAAAGCAGATAAAAAGAACAAAGAATAATTTTACAAATTTACCTTTAGCTGACGTGCATATCAATGAATTATATACTAAGGTTGACAAAAAAGAATTAACAGAAATATTTCCATTTTATAATAATTTATTTGTTAACAAAAAAGTAGAAGAAGTAATAAAAATTATTTAGTTAATAAATCTTTTAAAAGTAGAATATCAACATATAACATTGAAAATAACTTTAATTTAGTAGAGCCTAATCTTTTTTAAGATCAGTAAAAATATCATTTTTGAAATAATACACAGTAATTTTAAAACATTTAGAGGGTCGAAAACCAGCATTAAATTATAAACCAATGGTCATAAGCAGGAAAATAACCAAGTAGAATTATTTACATTTCAGTCATTTAATCACTGAATATTAAACGAAGGAGAATTTACAAATGTTTAGAAAAGCATAACAGAGAAATTACTTACACAATTATCTGAATTTAAAGAAAGAGGTCGGGGAAGGGCTTTAGATAGATTAATTGGAATACAATTAGCAATAAATAAGCATAATACACTAAGAGGCTCATCATATATTGATCTACCAGAAGTGATTAAAAATAAATTTTAACAATGATGGTCAAAAATGTTTTCTTTCGACAGTAAAATCTGCACTGTTACCAGCAGAGAAAGATGCACAAAGAGTATCTAAATATAAAAATGTGGGGCTTAATACTGATGAAGTAATATATTAATGTGAATATCCTATTAAAATTGATAACTACCAAAAATAGAAAATCAAATTGATACATCTATTAATGTATCCTCAGTTGAAGATAAATCCACAGTTTATCCACTTACAAAAAATAACAGGAAAACACATAAATTTACTTTATTTTAAAGATATAAAGCATCAGCTAAAGCAGATGCAGAAGCGCAAAATTCGCATTATTGTTAGATAAAAGATTGATTGAAACTGCTTCGTGCACAAAAAAAAATCAACAACATAAAACTTATATATGTGATACATGTCTTCAATTCTTTTATTCTGAAGAAAAATTAAATAACCATGCTGAAGATTGCTCGAAAAATGAAGCTGTAAAAATCTCCTTACCCTCAAAAGGAGATCAAATAAAATTTAAAAATTATAAAAATTCAATGAAGATTCCATTCCCAATATATGCATATTTTGAATCTATTCTAAAGAAAATATCAACAACTAAACCTAATTGAAGAGAAATAAAGAAATTTAAACTAATTCAAAAACATCCAATTTTAACTAAAGATGATATTGATAATGGATTTTTTTAAAAGAGACACTTAAAGAACGATATAAACTTACAAACGAACAAATAAATAACATTGATTCAAAATTGAATGATGAATCATATACAGTAAAATATCAATTACACGAAGCATCTGGTTTTCGTTATTATATTGTATCTAATTATGGCGATTATAAAACTCCAGTAGTATATCGTGATACAAATACTCATAAAACATTTATACAATCAATAAAATGAAAAATAGAAGAAAATGACGAAATATATTCACAAATTGAACCACTGCACCCATTAACAAAAAAAGAAATAATAATATATAGTAAATTTAAAAAAAAATGAGCTGTATGTGAATGTGAATATACTGGGAAAAAAAATGTACATCATTATGCTCACATAAGTGGAAAATTCATTAATCCAGTACGTAATAATTGTAATTTACAATTAAAATTACCAAATTTTGTTCCAATTTATTTTCAAAATTTAGCTGGATGTGGTGCACATTTATTTATTAAAGAGCTAGGATATGACGATAAAAATATAGAATTAATTGCAAATAACGAAGAAAAATTTATTACTTTGGGAAATAAACAGAAAATATAAAAATTAGATTTATAGACACATTTAAATTTATGGCCAGTAGTTTAGATAAATCATTATCTAATTTAAGTAAAGATCAAATGAAATGCACCCAAAAACATTTTCCAAAAGAACGTGTACACTTGGTTAGTAAAAAAGGTATTTATCCATAAAATTATATGGATAGTTGGAAAAAATTTCTAAGAAACAGATCTCACACCAAAGAGTCAATTTTACAATAAATGAAATGAATCTGACATAACTGACAGTAATTTTCAGTATGCAAGATGTGTATGGAACCAATTTAATACTAAATATATTGGTGAATATTACAGTTTATATTTACAAAGTGATGTATTGTTATTAGCAGACGTGTTTGAAAATTTGAGAAATACATGTATAAATCCATACGATTTAGACCCATTGTGGAATTTTACAGCACCAGGTTTATCTTGGGATGCAATGTTAAAAATGACTAAACAATTTAGATAAATTACACAATTATGATATGATTTTAATGATTGAAAAAGGAATTAGAGGTGGAATATCACAATGTTGTAAGCGATATGTTAAAACTAATAACAAATATTTAGAAGATTTTTATTCAAATCAAGAATCAAATTATTTAGCATATCTCGATGCTAATTATTTATATGATTGGGATTTCCTATATGGTGGTTTTGAATGGGGTTATTACACATTAAATGATTTAGAGTACTGGAGTAAAATAAATATTAGAAATGGGGAATGATTCTGAGTTTGGTTACATATTAGTAGTTGATTTAGAATATCCAAAGGAACTACATAATTGACATAAAGATTTACCATTTTGTTCAGAAAATAAGGCAGTTCCTGGAACAAATCAATCTAAATTATTAACAACTTTATATAAAAAAGAAAAATATGTAATTTACTATCGTAATTTAAAACAATGTTTTAAAAATGGTTTAAAACTTACAAAAATACACAGAATATTAACATTTGATTAGTCCAATTGTTTACAAAATTATATAGATTCAAACACAGCAATGAGAACTAATGCTAAAAATGATATTGAAAATAATTTCTATAAGCTTATGAATAATTTAGTGTTTGGTTATACTATGGAAACTATTAGAAATTGAGTTGAAATAACACTAGTATCAGATGCTGAAAAATGTGAAAAATTTGTACCAAAACCAAATTTCAAAAGGAGTATTATATTTAATCAAAATATTGCAGCTATACATATGAATAAAACAAATGTAAAATTTAACAAACCAATTTTTGTGGGTATGTCAATTTCAGATATTTCAAAAGAATTAATGTATGATTTTCATTATAACATAATAAAACCAAAACATGGTAATAAAATTTAATTATTTTGTCATGATATCAATTCATACATTTATATCATCAAATGAGAAGATTTTTATGAAGATATGAAGTCGATGATAGAAAATTATTGATAAAAGTGATTATCCAAATGAGACTATTTATAACATGCATGAAATAAATAAAAACGTTTTAGGAAAAATGAAAGATTAATGTAATGGTAAAATAATGAAAGAATTTATTGATTTACGATCAAGAATGTATGCTTATAAGGTTGGCTATAAAGTAAATAAAAAATCTAAAGGTGTGAAAAATGTGTTGATAATAGGCGAATTACACTTGGTGACTATAAGAATTGTTTTTTTAAAGAGAAAATACAATATAGAATGAGTGAAAAACATGAAATATATACAATTGAAGTTAATAAAATAGCATTAAGTCCTTATGATTACAAAAGAATTATATTATAAAAAAATAGACACACTGCCATATGGATATCAAAAAGAATAATTCTTAGTTAATTTTTTATATTATTATATTTTTAACTACTTTAGTTTCTAAGACAACATCAATATCAGCACCATCAAATCAATCAGTTTGTTATTTTAATCTCTAATTTCCATAACAAATTTATGAAACCTCTCATTATTGATTTTTATAAAGAAACTGGATTGCAGGCTTGTAAATGATATAATCTCTAAAACCAAACCTAGTGTTTGGTGGTAAACTCGCAATTATATCAGTTTCTTATTGATTAGATTCGACATATTCTATGGACATACCATATGTCCAATTACTGTGAATATTTATTGTTTTAAATTGATTAAAATTATGGTAATTTAGTGCTTATAAATATTTTTTTTTCAATAGTTGATTTTCTTTCAAAACCAAGAATATCAGACAGTAGATCATCAAGTTTAATATATAATTTAGTTTTGATAGATATTCTATTCTTACATTATCTGCTATTAATTCAATATTATTTTTTGTAAATGGATACATTGAATCTATAGTTTCTTTTAATAATTTAATATTATACTGACTTTTGGAATAGCTATAACATCATTTTTATCAACAACAGGACTCATTTTTTCAATTGTTATAGTACTAATATTTATATTTGAGGTTAAAAATTTTGTATGAAAACTGATTAATGGATTTTTTTTCATTATATATTATATTGTAATTAAGTTTTTTTAAATAGATCTATTGCGTGTCTACTTAAATACTGTGTTATCCATATATATATAAAATTAACATATAATTCTAATAACTGACTGAGGTGTTGGGATTTTAATTTCTGAAGCAGCATCAAAAAATTAAAAAAGGTGAATTATTGCCTGATAATACACGTGCAGTAATTGTTGGTCCACACAGTTGTGCGGAAACAAATTTGATAATTAATTATATTTTTAAATCAGGTTGGTTAAATTTTAATATCCTGTATGTTTGTTCAAAAAGTTTAAACCAGCACAATTATATTGAATTTCAAAAAGATTTGAATACAATATCCAAAAAGTTTAATGAAAAAATTGTATATTTTAAAAATAATAATGATGGAAATATTCCTTTAGATCAATGCGAAATGATTCCCCAATTGTATGTAATGATGTAATTTTAGATGATCAAGATATTATTTGTGATTATTTCACTTTTTATTTTTATTTAATTTAATTCGAACATATTCAAAAATACCTAACTATTGGTAAGAGATAATACAAATTTTTTGTGTATATTTAGACAAGATGAATTTAAAGCATATATTTAATGATTTTGTCAGCAGGGACATCTCTTTTGAAAAATTAAATAATATATGTTCAAAATGTTGAAATGAAGATTATGGATTTATTATTGTATATTTGAATAGAAAAATTAATGATAAGAAGAAAAGAAATAAAATTGAAATTTTTTTAATTTTTAAACTTAAAAATGAACATTAAAATTACCATTAATGCATTTTTGAAATTTTCAAATTATAAAAAAAAAGTAAATTTTTTTTATAAAGTGTCAGCTAAAGCAGACTCGGCTGTGCAAACGACAGTTTTATTGTTCTACGAGTTATGCATGTAATCAAAACATACCAACCATTTTACAAAAATTTGTTCACCTCTGGTTTTTAAAATTTTTCCAACTATATATTCATTCATTTAGTCAGTTTTCATAATTTCCCTATAATAAAAATTACCTTTTATTTCTTCTCCATTAATATCTTTTAATTTGTAAGTTGGTATATAAAAATTTAAAACTTTACAAATAGTAAATAATTATGGTGACCAATTAGCAGTATAACCTTTTCCAAAGAAATTTCTCAGTTTTCTCACGCGAACAACATCTACAACTTTATATTTTCGTTTAGAAAACATAAAATTTCTTTGCAGCAAATTTCTTTAATTATTTTTATTAACCTCAATTGGCTTCATTCCAATAGTCCTATGTTTTGAATTATTACATTATTTCACTAATCCATCATCTAATATTTACCTATTTATAATTACTATTAAAAGCAAATTTTTTCCATACTATATTTTTTAAAGTTCGATTAAATCTTACAACACTAGTTTTCATTCAGAAAATGTAAAATAATGGTTGATATTATATTTTTCCACACGCTCATTAAATATTTTATTATAAAATTCTGAACCATCATTCTCTATATTATTAGGTTTTCATTTAATTAATATAGATTCTAAAGCATTATACACATGTTCAGCTGTTTTATCTTCAATTCATATAGCAAATGCAAAATTTGAAAAAACATAAAAAATTGTCATAATATATTTGTAACCCTTATTTATATGCGATATACCTTTTAAATTACCCGTATTCATCTCTACATGATCAATTTGCAATAAATCATCAATTCGATATGAAATTATTTTTGTATTGGAAAAATATTTTTGTTCAGTTTTATATAATTCATTACTTATTCCTTCTCTCAGATTGAACATTTTTTTTTTAAAGAATGTTTATTTTTTAGAATTGCACAATGAAGATATACTTTTCTGAACTAATCATCCATTTTATGAATTTCATTTTTATATTATTATATTTAGTGATCTTACACTTCGAACCCATGTACTCAATTTAATAATAAAAAAAGATTTATTTATTCTTTGTATTTCACAAATATTTCTAATATGGTAAACATTTCATCAACAAAATAAATAGCTAATTTATTACTTTTAATTTTAAAAGTTGAAAACTCACCTCTGTTAACATCAAATGACAAATAACAGTTAGAGTATCGTCGGATAAATTATCAGATATTATTGTATAAACAGTACAATTCCCCAAAAAGAAAAACAAAGTTCATCGTTATCTATACCAAAAACATTGTTATTCTTATTCCAGTTTCTTCCTAAGGTTGATTTAACGGCCAAAATTTTGTAATTTAACAACTAATTCTTTATCAACAGCTGCTTTGGTTTTTTTCAGCTTTTGTATTAATGAGTGTATCGCAATATTTCAAAACAGATTTGTTTAAATTTTTTTAATTTATCAGCTATTTCTTAACGAAATATATTTTATTGGCAGCATCTTTTCAATCAATAGGATCTGCTATTTTCAAGAAAAACTTAACCTGTTGCATAAATACAAACTTTACTAATTTGATCCCATAAAGCAGAAACAATTATATTTTATTTTGATTTTACGTATGATTTTAAATCAGAAACACTAGTGTTGTATGTTCATTCGACATCAGTTTTTAAAGCATAGTCAGAAACAATAGTTTTATTTTTCGAATCAACATATTTTTAAATGTTAAAGCACACACACACACACACACACACACACACACACACACACACACACACACATATATATATAAATGAGTTTGCAAAATCAAAACAACTGTTTAACTCACTTTGTAAAGAAGAAACACTCGAATTGCATTTTGAATCTATATATGTTTTTAAATCTTCGGCAATATTGTCAAAGTTGTTAACATATTTGATTAATGGTTCCCCAAATATATGTCATTTAGAAATATAGAAATTATGTCGTTAAACTTAAATTCTGTCAAAAAAAAAGTAATACAATTAAACATAGATGTGCACGTATAACTGAATGTAAATTCTGAATTCGATCATCATTATAATAAACTTTTTTGTTTTTGAAATAATTGATTAAATTAGTGGGTATATTGCATCTAAACGAATCAAAATAGTAAACATCAAAATTTTCTTTAAAATAGCAAACCCAATGTGTTCCTGGATTTTTTAAAATATCAAAATGTACAACAGCACATTAATTTCTGAGCATACTTTGTAGTAATTCATCAATCATATAAACATTTCTGAAATATTTAATATTTAGTTTTTTACATATATTTCAATGTCGACATTAGATAGTGGGTAAAATTTCATTTTATTTTGTTTTTCTCTTTTTTTCACAACTACACCACTTGCAGCTTTATTTTCCATTGCCAAATCATGTCTCTGTTGTTTTTCTATTTTTTTTTATCTTTACTAGTTTGTTCAACAGCACTATTAATTGCAGCAGCCGCTCCTAAAGTAGCGAGTACAGTGAAAATAATTACTCCACATGTAAACCATTGCCAGTTTTTTCTTTAGCCATTTTTTTTAAACTGTTGGTAATGGTAAATTTAATTTAAAATCTTTGCCCTGTTGCAATTTTTTCTGACCATCTAAAATTTTATTATACCGAAAATTTTTTAATTCCTCTTAAGGAATATGAAAAGTTATATTTGTAATCTTTGTTTATAAGTAAAAAAAAAAATTAATAGTTTAATAAAATTTAGGCCATATCATAAACCCTTTTTGTAAACATAGTTGAGGCAACAGCAACAGAAGCAATTTTTTTCACCAATTGGAGTATTTTTATCTAACATAATTTCTTTGTCTACTTTTTGTAAAATTTTATCTGCTTCATGTCTAGATTCTAAATCTTTATGATCTCGATTAGAAATATCATGATATTTGCATGCTTCATCTAGATTATTTAATTCTTTATCACCTCTTTCTAATCTTTCATTAAATTTTGTAAACAGAGTACAATAATTATAACCGTCCAAATGTAATTCGGGCAAATTTAAATTGTTTAATGCTCAGTTTATTACACCTTTTCCACAGTGTTCAGAATTCCAAAATGAGTGTGGAATAATATTTAAAACTCGTATTAGATATGATATACCTTTTGGATTATTTATTAAAAATTCGGAAAATTTATTGCATAACATATTCATTATGCCCACTTTTTCTATGTAAAAAACTATTATTTACAGCATTTCCATCACCCTGAATAACTAATAATATATCAATTAATTTTCTAAAATCATCCCTCCAAACATATTATTTAGGCAAATGATTATCTTTTTTTTATTCCTTCTCCAGATTTAGGAGTTCTTGGAGAAACCATTCTTTCTGGTGTTATTGGTAATGATTTTGACTGTGAATTTTTTAAATGTATTCTTGATAAGTTGGATTAATTATCTTAATATACTTCGTTTTACTACTTGAACTTGGATTATTCATTTTCTTATTAGGAATTTATTTTTGAAATATTGTATTGGTTGCTAAAATAATATCTTTGTAATTTCTAAGGTCAACATCACTAAAATTATCTTCGAGTTCTTCATAGGTACTTTTGTTAACAAATTAATAAGACCTCATGTTAGTTAAAAATTTTTATCTTTGACAAATAAATTCACCATCTATATTTACTTTTGTATCACTGATTTAAAAATCTTGACCAACTCCTTAAATCAAATTTTTTTTCATTAATAACATTAATATTTTCAGAAACATATTTTACGAGATTATAGTAGAAACACCTCCTTAGGTGGTAAATTTTCAATATTCAATTCCTATTTGCGCTTCCAAATTAGGAGATTCTTGTTCTGCAAATAATTTTTTTTCAATGACGTTTCTTCTGGTGTTGTTGGATAATCTATTTTTTTGGCAGCAACAGGTACTAGTGTTGTTATTACATTTTTATTTTCTTCACTTACTTGTTCTACTTTTTTGCCATTATTTTGTCATTCACGAATTAATGGTGGATCTTTTTTCTTGTTTTTTTTTTTCCATATTATATCTCATGGTTCTTTTTATAATTTCGATACTTCTGGATGAGCAATTTCACTCGATGAACTCCCTCTGATTCCTTCATTTATAAATATAAATATAAATATATATAACTTATAAATGAGTTAGAAAAACATTGACAGTTTTGAAAGACAAAATTTCCCCCCAAATAATCAAATTAGTGAAAATTTAAATGTTTACAATAATAGAATAGAATTTAATATTCGAATAAGAGATAACTTCTCTTTTCCAAACTATGCTTATTTTTTTGAAGAATATCGCCTACTAAAGAGGGATAAAGTTGGAGATGAAGCAAAACATGAAAAATTAGATAATACAGGTTATTAACTGCCTATATAGAAAAACAACAGTAGTTAAAGATAAAACAAATGTAAAAATTAGTGTTGATTAAAAAAAAAGCTGTTGAGGCTGGTATAATTGGCAATGTTGTTTTAATTAGCCAACGAAATTTAATTTACGACTATTTGAAAGACTATATCACTGAAGATATATACATTTTTTATTTTATTAAATGGACAATGTAAACTATTAAAATTAACACAAGACATTTTTTCGATATTTTAATACAGTTTTTTAGATTTTTGGTTGAGTGATTGCATTTAAAATTTCTACTAATGTTTTGAAATATGGATGAATTATTTGATTGAATAAAAAATAATAATTCTAATTAAAATTTTCTCATAACATCAGAATTTTATAAAATATAATTAAACTTTTAAATATTACAAATGGATCAAATTATAGAACTTGTGGAAGTTTGGGATTTTGGATATGAAATTATAAAAAAACAGGACCTTTTTTTGATAAAAATTGGACATTGTTCATTTCAAATTGTTTTAAAAATCAATAAAAATATCAGGTCAGATAAATGTTCTAATTTTAAAGACGATGTTTATGGTTTGGATTGTTGTGATGGTTGGGATCGCGGATACAGTAATGGCTACGCTTCAGATTTTTCTTTATTTTAAGACTTTAAAAACTCTTATTGGTGTTTTACATTTGTTGGATAAAACTTATGAATGATATTTGTTTGCATCTTTTCATTTTATTTGATTGTTTTAGCATTAAATCAGCTTGGTTTTTTCATAATTTTGCTTGTTTTACCTGCGTCAAATCGTGTGCGCACATCTTTGAAAAACTAAATTTATTTATTTTTTGCTTAAAATAGCCGTTTTTTTAAGAGAACTCTTTTTTTGAAAGCTTTTAGAGGTTCATTTTATCCCTCAAGTACCTAGATTTTGACTTTAATTTACATTTAATTTCAGATTTTGAGTTTTTAATTTTTTCCTGTACTTTAAAGAAAATAACCCTTTAAAGTGTACTGCATTTTTTTTTTTTGTAATTTTAGAAGAAATAACCCAAAAGTTGTGTTGCGCCAGGACCGGCATTATACATCTACTGATCCGGGTAACATGCTGGCCGCGGGAGCACCCAAACGTGACACGGGCATTTTATTAACATATGTGTCGCGTGTGGACGGAAGTTGTCTTGTTGGAATACTGTACCATACTGCTGTCTGACGAAGTAACAATTATTGGATTTTGATATTGCAAAAGTTTTGTATCCAGGTGACACTCTCAAGAAAAGTGGTAGATAATCTATCATGTATGGGTCGAGTGACCTAGTAAAGTATCATTCGTGTTGCCAATTATGCTGCAATCAGTTTAGAAGTTTCAGCGATACGATATTTTATTTTATTAGCTTTTATTAATAATTGTGGAATTATATCACAATGTTACAAACGAAAGAGCCAGTAAATTAGCCATTTAGATGGTGAAATAAGAATTACGAGCCTACCAAGTGAAAAGATTTGGACGGCTCATAACGTCGAGGTCTTGAGAGCCGATGATGGTGATTGAGGTGAGTATGCAGCAGCACTGGAATGAAAGAGGTTGGAAAACGGGAGATCCCCAAGAAAACTCGCAGACAAACGGCATCATCCCGTCCGTTTCCCACATACTAAAATTCGGAGTGATCCGACCAGGGATTGAACGCGGATCTAGACTGTGTCCATTAAAGAACTAATGATATGGGAAAGTTATATGTTTTAGGCTGCGTTACTAAAGAACTAATGACATGGGAAAGTTATTTGTTTTAGGCTGTTTAGTAAAAAAGTATTGACATGGGAAAGTTATATGTTTTAGGCTGTGTTACTAAAGAACTATTAACATGGGAAAGTTATATGTTTTATGCTATGTTACTAAAGAACTAATGAGATTGGAATGTTATATGTTTTAGACTGTGTTGCTAAAGAACTATTGACGTGGGAATGTAATTTTTATAGGCTGTGTTACTACAGAACTAATGACATGGGAAAGTTATATGTTTTAAGCACTGTTACTTAGGAAATATTGACACGGAAAAGTTACAAGTTTTAGGCTGTGTAACTAAAGAACTAAAGACATGGGAAAGTTATATGTTTTAGGCTGTGTAACGAAATAACTATTGGCATGGGAAAGTTATATGATTTAGCCCGTGTTACTAAATAACTAATGACATGGGAACATTAAATGATTTAGACTGTGTCCATTAAAGAACTAATGACATTCGAATGTTATATGTTTTAGGCTGTGTTACTAAATAACCATTGACATGCGAAAGTTATATGTTTTAGGCTTTGTTACTAAACAAATAATGACACGGGAAAGTTATTTGTTTTAGTCTGTTTAGTAAAGAAGTATTGACATGGGCAAGTTATATGTTTTAGGCTGTGTTACTTAAAACAATTGAAATGGGAAAGTTATATGTTTTAGGCTGTGTTACTAAAGAACTAATGACATGGGAAACTATATATTTTAGACTGTGTCCTTTAAAGAACAAATGACACGGGAAAGTTATATGATTTAGGCCGTGTTACTAAAGAACTAATTACATACGAAGGGCATATGTTTCAAGCTGTTACTAAAGAACTAATGACATGGGAAATTTATATGTTTAAGGTTGCGTTACTAAAGAACTAATGACATGGGAAAGTTATATGAATTAAACTGCGTCCATTAAAGACCTAATGGCATGGGAATGTTATATGTTTTAGGTTGTGCTACTAAAGAACCATTGACATGCGTAAGCAATATGTTTTAGGCTGTGTTACTAAACAAATATTTACATATGGGAATGTTATATGTTTTAGGCTGTGTTACTAAACAAATATTTACATATGGGAATGTTATATGTTTTAGGCTGTGTTACTAAAGAACTATTGACGTGCGAAAGTTATATGTTTTAGGCTGTGTTACTAAAGAACAAATGACATGGGAATGTTATATGTGTTCGGCTGTTTTCTAAAGAACTATTGACATTGGTAAATTATTTGTTTTAGACTGTGTTCCTAAAGAACTAATGATATGGGAATTTTATATGTTTTGGGCTGGGTTAATCAATAACTAATGAGATACGAATGTTATATGTTTTAGATTGTGTTACTACAGAAATAATGACATGGGTAAGTAATATTTAATTACACTGTGTTACTAAAGAACTATTGACACAAGAAAGATATATGTTTTAGGCTGTGTTACTAAAAAACTAATGACATTGGAAAGTTATATATTTTAGGCTGTGTTATTAAAGAGCTAATGACACGGGAATGTTATCTGTTTTATGCTGTATCACTAAAGAACTAATGACATGGGAAAGTTATATGTTTTAGGCTGTGTTACTAAAGAACTAATGACATTGGAACGTTATATATTTTAAGCAGTGTTATTGAAGAATTAATGACATGGGAATTTTATATGTTTTAGGCTGTGTTACTAACGAACTATTGACATGGGAAAGTTATATGTTTTATGCTGTGTTACTAAATATGTAATCGCATGGAAAGTTATTTGCTTTAGGCTGTGTTACTAATGAACTAATTGGATTAAATCTTTGTGGGGATTTGTTGAGGTTTTATGAAATAAATTTATAATTTTATATTAACAATATTGAAAAAGGCTTTCAAAAGAGGTATTGAAACAACACATTTAATTGTCGTAACAGGTATTATCAGCAGAGACCTGGACATTTCATGGATTCATTTGGCAACAAGCTAGACTCTACAATCCTGTGTACTTGACCCGCAGTAAGTTGTTCATTGGCCGTTGCTGCAGTGTAACCAAAGACCAAGTTGCAATGGATTTGGTCCTTCTTTTCCTTGCAGGTTCGTTATTGGTCACAAGTTGTTTAGGGCGTGCCTAACAAACTGTGCTTCATCAGAAGCAGACAATGAAATGTACATGTAGTCGGGTTTTTACATGTTCTCATATTAGTTCACGAAACTGCCAAGTTACTATCAACTTACAAAGATTGGCTGAAAATGTTCTAAAAGTTTGGTAACTTTGGTATTATAACTTGTGATCCGGATATTTCGTGAGGTCAGTTGAGGACAAGATACACTTCCAAAGTATGTGCATGTAACTTCCTTCTTCAATAGGATCGTAGTTTGTAAGTCATGCCATGAACGGTTTAGAGAGCCAATAACTACTGCAAGTGAACTATATCCGAATATCATGCTATCTTGTCTGAGTAAATATGGAGAATCAGTCAATGATTGATCAACTATCTGTAGCTCGTGTACACACAAAGGGTTGTGGAACCTAGTTTGTTGCCAAATGAATCCGCGAAATTTCGTGGTCTCTAATTATAATCTAAAATATTATTATTGCCCGCATTTTGAAAACTGGGGCTTGATATACTAAAATACTTCAAAGTTAGGGTGGCTTTAATTGTGTGTCGAATGTTATCTGGATCGGTTGAGTTGTTCCTGAGATATGATGCAAGAGTTTTATATTTGAGGTGGCACCACCCTACAAGATGTTAAATAAAATAGAACGTGAAACACTGTACTTAATACTTCCGATAGGCACAGTTAGCATTCCAAGTTTGGTCGAAATCGGGGAAATGATTGGTTAGGTAATGCATTATAAAGTCAAGTATTTATATCGGCCACCGTTTTTAAAAAGAGTGCTTGATATACTAAAGCTGTAGAGTGGGCTACCATTTCATTACCTTTATTGCAAATCTGGCGGGGAATGGTTGAGTTGTACATGATATTTGCCATAAAAGTGTTTTTAATGGCGTCCTGACACTATAGAAAATTAATTAAATCCTAATCAATTGATAATTTTTTCCAGTATCTTGAACACACAGACTGATGAAGAATGACACTGTGGATATTCATCAAAGTTTCACTTTTAAATTGAAGTTATGCAGTACGTGGAGTTTACTTAAATCCAATAACTATACATTTTAACTGGTATCGCAACAGTTATATGTCGTGGTCAGTGTGAGCTCGATAGCTGTTGTGTTACATATTCAGCAGTGGCTTGCAAATGGCAGCATCTACAAATAGACCGAGAAAGGAGTACACTGGAGTATGGGATAGCCTATTTTAATATCTTGTAAAATAAAGCTCCTCTCAATATCAGGGAATGAACTCGCACTCACCATACACCAGGAGCATACTTGTGCAGTTGTGCTAATTGGCAAAATTCGAGTCATTTGTGTGCACCAGTTTCATCATTTGGCAAGATATCTGCCGTCAAGAACTGAATTTTGTTTTAATATTAATTTTGAGAAAAGTATGTTAAATTCACACCAATATTCCGATTTTTGCATACATGCTGCGCGTATACTTCTACAGGCATAAGTTAGGCTAACTCGTGGCTATTTGTAAGCTGTATCTGGTGAGATACTTCGTAGTTGTGTGTGTGTGTGTGTGTGTGTGTATATATATATATATATATATATATATATATGCACACCTGATAATACAGTGAATCAGAGTTTTTAGTGGCGACAGAACGCTCCATTTAGTAGATAAATCAGATTTAATGTGCGGTTAATTTGGCTGCTCGCCTGGGGTTTGGCGTGTCTATTAGTGTGAAATATGGGGCTTACGTTATATGTCATATGCTATGGTAATTCTGTGTGTTGCAGGTTAATTCAAGCTGTGAGGAAACTAGTAATTGAAAATTGAGATATAGTAATATCTTAATTTTATCTAGGGAAAGTATTATTTTGTGGCTGACATAACATCGTGCGTAACTACTTCCATAACTATCAACGATTTTCGAGGTCGCGGTTATACGCCACAACCAGAGTGAATGCTATGAATCAATGAATGCGGAAATTTATTTCAGCAAGTAATCAAACACTTTATCAGGTTGAGGCAAATAGTAACTCGTATATTTATTTAACATTATAACTACCGCCGTCTTATTTTACACAACTTTAGAATATTTTGTCCACAAAGTGTTGCTCTTAAAATAGGAGAGATTAGGATGAAACTGTTTTATCAGCCATACCCGAACAGAAGTACGCAAAATATTGTAAACATAGAAGTAATTTCAACACCCCCCCTCCCCCAAACTGATCCATTAAACGAAAAAAATTCGAAATAAGTTTCTACGATGGAATAATGATCTCACTAGCGTAAAGTTTGGCAAAAAAAAAATGTAAATACGCAACACACACTAACATTTATTTCACATTGTTGTCTTAGATTGTGATATGAAATAAAAAATTTCCCAATGCCGGCTCTCCGCGGCCTCATTGAATTGCGTACAACAGGAAATACACGCACGCGCGCGCGCACACACACATATATATTTTTAAGCGCTGTAACACGCGGTCCGGATCAGAAGGGGGGGGGGGGACCTCCGCCCTCCCCGACCGAGGTAGATGCGCTCGCTGCCTCCTTGCCTTCCCATCCCGGGACCGAAGGAGAACGATTAACAGCGGCGAGACCTGGCTGGCGTCACAGACCCTCCTTCTCCTACAGCTGGATATGCCGGCAAATGTAGAGGCGGCGCAAGAATATTCTGGGTTTTTTGGGCCTTGGCGCAACGAGGGATTTAGAGAAATTTCTGGGGGATGGCCTAGGCCCTATAAATATTGCAGCGGTCCAATGGACTGCAGTCTTTGGCGAAGACCATCTAGCTGAGTGCGGGAGCGAAGTTTACTGCGGACGAGGCGTTTGTGGTGTGAATGAACGCGAGGGCGTGGAACCAGACTAGTGAAGGTTACTGTGCATGAGGGAGCTCGGAAAGCTCCAGAACATTGCGGACTGGCGGGATATGGACTGAACTGAGGTGGAACTGGATGTTGTGCCACCATTTGTGACACCCGCTTTTGTTTACCTTATTTTATGAAATTTTGAGTTTTTCATATAAGTAGTATAAATTGCCGATTCGAACGCAGCCCGCAGTTATCAGGAAAAAAAAAAACGGTAAATTAAATGCTCGAGCCATCAGAAAACCACCAGAAAAAATTCCTCTTAATTTTATGATCCAAAACATCAAATGCCGATTCTAGCGCAACCACAAAAAAAGTGACTCAAAAAGTTGTGTTTAGGAGCAGTTGCAAAAAAGTGGCTCAAAAGGTTGCGTTTGGGTGCATCTGCAAAAATACGTGTAAAAAGTTACATTTGGGAGCAGTTGCATGAAAGTGGCTCAAAAAGTTGCGTTTGGGTGCAACCACCAAAAAAAGTGGCTCAAAAAGTTGCATTTGGGAGCAGTTGCAAAAAGTGAAAAAAAATTTGAATACATAAAAATAAAATGTTGTCTATACTAATATATAAAGAGGTAGTGTTTGTATCTTTGTGTGTTTGGATGTAGGAGGTAATCTTCGAAACTACTCATCCGATTTTAAAAATTCTTTCACCAGTAGAATGCTACGTTATCACTGAGTGTCATAGGCTATATATATTTTTTAAAAATCAATAGGGAACCCTACTAAAACTCCAATAATGTAATCCAAAGTGTAAATAAATGACCTATAAAATGCCTTACAGTGCGTGCGCTGCGAAAACTATTGATGATAGAACAAAATAATGTACTACGGCTTTGCAGGATGGACAGATTCGGAAAATAAAACGTGCTTTGTGCTGCGAACGGCGCCAACCTTAGAAGCTCTACTGCCATTATGGGGGAGTTACTTTTGTGTCTGCTGGGGATTTTCGGCAGACACTCCCTGTAGTTACAAAAGGGACACATGCAGATATCATCAAAGCATGTCATAAATCATCTCCCTTATGGAGTTCTATTCAACACCTAAATTTGCGAACGAATATGAGAGCATATCTTGGTGGAGACACGTATAAAGATTTCTCACAACAATTGCTCAGACTTGGAGAAGGAATTTTTCCTGCTCTAAATTTGGGCACTAATTCTGCTGAAATAATTTTAAATGAGACATTAGGTCAGATAGTCCACAGTCTGCAGCATCTTATAGAAGCAGTATATCCGGGCCTCGAAAATTTACTAGAAAGAGACTTTCACTGGTTGTGTTCCAGGGCAATAGTATCGCCTAGGAACGACACTGTCAATGAAATCAACAATCCCATAATACAAAGCGTTCCCGGCCAAGTGAAAACCTATAAGTCGATTGACACAGTCACCAATGTTGACGATATCGTCCACTTTCCTCAAGATTTTCTAAATTTGCTTAATCCTTCTGGCTTGCCACCTCACGAACTATCATTAAAAGTCGGTACTCCTATCATGCTTTTAAGGAATATTAGCCCTCCTAACATGTGTAATGGCACAAGATTGATCATTAAAGACTTGAAAGAAAATTTGATTGTCGCGACCATCCTCACCGGTCCAGCAGCCGGCCAGCTGGCAAACATCCCGAGGATTCCCATGATTCCTACAGATTTGCCAATATCTTTCAAACAGTTGCAATTTCCCATAAAAACATCGTTCGTGATTACTATTAATAAGTCCCAGGGTCAAACTTTCTCTTTGGATGGAATCGACCTACAAAAAGAGTGTTTTTCCCATGTTGGTTTATCACGAGTTGGAAGTCCTGAGAAACAGTACATTTTGCTAACAAACAATAACAGGACGTCAAACATTGTCTACAGGTAATGTCTTAGCCAATAAACATATTTAATTCTTCTATCTCTGAACAAATTGCATTGCAATATAATGTATATTAATATGAAAATTTTTAAAAAAGTAAAAGAAATATCAAATAAAAATAGCAAAAAAACTTAAAATTATAAATTATCTAATTAATTATTAAATTATAATGTGCTTTTTTTAATGCTTTAGGAGAGTTTACCCAATCTAATTAATGCCGGGTTAAGCAGTTTTTTTATCTTAATTGCACCCATGCGAAGCCGGGGCGGGTCACTAGTATATATAAAAGGGCATGAATAAAAATCAACTGATGTCTAATATGATAACGACCATGGCAATGAAAACGTCTAATGCAACTGGTAATGTTTGGAAAGAATATAAATTTAAGAAAGACGTTTTTGTGAAACGAAAGACGAAGAAATCTCAAGAGAAGTATGTCAAGTGTGAAACTTGTAATCACTTTTACAAACCATCTCTCATAAGAAATCGTCTTAAAAGTAGATTGCACAAAGGTCTTCCAACAATACATAATAAATCACATAAACCAACAAATGCAAGATACATTTTTAAAGTATCACAACATTTAATATCAAAACAAAAGTTCCCACAAGAGAAACAAGTGAAATGTGAAACATGTAGTCACTATTACAAACCATTTCTCATAAGAAGTCACTTGAGAAGTTAAATTTATAAGTACATATCCAGATTCAGTGTAGAAGAAATCGAAAAATCATTTCAAAGTATAATCAAGACTTATGCTGTAAAGAATGTGAATGCGTACAAAGACCCAAATAATTTCCTCAACAATGTAAAAGAAACTGTCACAGGACTAATTAGTAAACATTTAAAATCACTCAAAGTGAACATGAAATTCTTCACTGAGTACAAAATGGGAATTGGTGAGAATATTGAATATGTAGAAAGCTCCTTTAATACAAAGATCGAAATCATACTGAAATCGACTAATCTGGAAGAATATTATATCAACATCATATCAAAAATCATAGCTAAGATGGGGGCTTTCGAAGCAAAGGGATCTCAGTGGGTACTCAACAGAATATTTAAACTAGAAGTGCGAATAAATAAAAATGTACCATTCAAGGGCGGTTCTTATGTTGATCTCCCAGAAAAATTAGGACTAAGCAGGCAGTAATTAATGTTAAGAAAAATGATCAAAAATGTTTTTTGTGGTCTGTTCTATCTGCATTGCATCAAGTACAAAGAGACTTTCAAAGAGTGAATAAATACATAGCTTATGAACATGAGTTTGATGATGCACTTAAGGATTTGGAATTCCCAATGAAATTGGATAGCATACTAACCTTTGAGAAAAGAAGTGGACTTGCTATTAATGTATACGCATAAAAATAATTGGAATTTTGGGTGTTTGTATAATTTTGCTTTAATTTCGTCTCTATAAATAAGATCATATGCAACAATTGGCCACAGAATTTCCATTTTCTCAATAACAATTTTACCAGCATCTGGTATATTATCTGCATCATCAGATCCATCTTTCTTTGGGGGTCTTCTGTAAAAAGAAACATCATCATTACAATTTCGAATGAATGTGATGTTGTATCCATCTTTCCAGGATATTTCATTATAATCTCTCACAAACCCAAACAAATATCTTAATGGATAGGTAATTTAGTTACACTTATCTTTCATAACATATTTACCTAGTTCTATCCCCGACATTTGGAAGTATGCTGATTCTGATTCCGAACCTAGCAATGTATGAATCATTGTTGAAGTGATGCCAGGGTTGTCAATACTTTCGATTATACAACCATGTTTAGAGATCTCTATTCTTGAGAACTGGAATGGAAAGAAATTCTCACAAAGATCAATAGTTGAAGTTTTTTCATAATCTGTATTTGTATCTCTTTTAGTTAGCTTATACTGTTGGTATGCATAAGCTTCATTCGGATGTGAAAATGCATTGCCAATAGGAATATCAAACTCAATGAGCTTGTTGTATTCATTCAAATAATTTTTTTTGGTCGTTTGACAGAAACGACTGACACTCATAACGTTCAATTTTTTGTTGATCCATTTATTATATAGAACACAAAATTTCTTAAACAACTACACTTTTCTTATCAACCCAAGTATTATGACTACTATCAAAACCTAACTATTTAATTAACAGCTTTTATTCATACATTTGAGACAGTATACATTTAAGTTATCATTGCTCATTTTATTTATTTATATATTAAATTAAACAGCAAAAAATTTGAAACAATATAGAGAAGAATATATAGAGAAGACAGCTAATTGAAAAGTTTAAAACTTTTAGGAAAATTCGCCAAGATGAATATGATAAAAATAAAAAACACGATCAACCACTGATAGATGCAATAGAAGATTTGGGGTAAAAAATTGGACACATAACGAATGAGAATAAGAACTTAATAATAGATCTTGTTCCATTTGCTGTTAAGAATTTAGACTACCCACAGACACGAACAGAAACATCTTTTGAAAGAAAACTGTTTGGTAAAACAGGCACTGATGAACGCTATGATGATGGCATTAAACGAATTGGCGATGACAATGAACACTATGACAATGGCGTTAAACGAATTTATGATGATGATGAACGCTATGGCGATGAATGCTATGACGATGGTGTTAAATGCATTGACGATGACGATGAATGCTATGACGATGAACGTTATGACGAAGCATTGGGGCATTTGAAAACTGATATCTCACAGTTAACTAACTACAAAACAACATTTATTGATAAGATAGTGGCCGATTTCTTAATTGACTGCAAAGACGATGTTTTTGGACTAAAGGTTGATAAAGGTAGATTGTATATTGGTGATAGCGAAGTAACATTCATCAATGAAAAATTTACTGTAAAAGGTCAGACATACACTCATACACTGGAACTGATGGTTTGATGAAACTACTAACTAGTAAGAAAGTAACAGAAAGTGACTACACTGCAACCGACTATGAACACTATAGTCGTATCCTAGCAGATTCAAACAGTTTTTGAAAACAATGATCCAAACTTGGAAACACCAAAATCGAGTAAAGGGAATAAATGGAAAATTATTGTTAAAGCTATTTACGATTCGATTAAAAAGAAACGTCCCTCACCTAAGAAAGGGAAATGTATAAAGAAGTATACAGACTATCTCAAAGAATACATATGGATGGATGATGTTAGGATGCTTATTGATCGACTTCTAGTTATTTATGGCGAAGAGAATGCTGGAAATGATAACTATTACAATGAAAAAGTTGGAATAATGAATATGCTCAACAGCAAGTTTAGTGACTTTGTTGTGAATAATCCAAAAGGTATACCATATCTGATACGAGTGTTAAACACAATACCACATACTTTTTGGGAGTCGGAGCATCATGGAAAAGGGTTACTCAATGACATTATAAATTCACTACCTTTTGAGTTGCATGCACCCGGTTATCAGTACTTAGGTCCCGGTACCACACTAAAAGAGAATATTAAGCATGACGATAAACCCATTAATCCACTAGATGCGGCTGTAATGGAACATGATATAGCTTATAATCATCATAAAGATCTAGCTGAAAGACATGTAGCTGACAAAGAACTAGAAGATAAAGCATTCAAATCTGATCTCAACGAGAAATTGTGGGCTGGTGTTACTGGAGCTGCAATGCATATTAAACGTAAGCTTGGCTGGGGAATTGAAATGAAATGATAAAATATTTGATATAATAAATGAAAGTAAAAGACACTGTATTTCAAGTTTCTAATGATGAGCTGAAGGGTTTGAATATTGATTATTTCAAAACACAAGACCAACTGGATCGTAAAAACAAGAAATTAAACGAGGACAAAGAGATGACTATCACACTTTCAGTTCCACAGCTTAAGAAAATGTCCAAAGAAATTAAAACTGACAGTTCACAAGGGTGGATTTTTGCCTTTAATTTTCGCAGCATTGGGAGCTCTAGGAGCATTAGCTGGCGGTGCATCATCTATCAATACATCAGTAATTAATGCTAAGAAGAAAAACAAAGAATAGGAAGAACAACACAGACATAATTTAGCTATGGAGGAATACGGCAAGGGATTGAAGAAAGTTAAGTGGGGTAAGAATTAAAAAAAAAGTGACTCCACTCAGCAACTTTGATATTGATAAAATGGTTAAAAAATTAAATACTAAAAATATTCGGGGTGTATTTATGTTCGATGAGCTACTTAATATGCCACTCGATAATGAATGTGGATTGTTTATCTAGATGTTTCCATAACTCTGGTACACACTGGGTATGCTATTGGGAAGAAAGCAAACAACAAATATTATTTTGATTCATTTGATGGAAATCCACCCAACAATTAATAGCATATTTTTTATAACGATGATAGAATTAAAAATTTCAATCAAGTAACTTGTGGTCATTTGTGTTTAATTGTGCTAAATCACTCTTCACATAATTTTAAATTTCCAAAAATTAATTCGCTATTAATAAACAATGGATATATGTGGAAATGCATTAATGAACTCTTGGATTTGAGATCAAATTGAAGAACACACGGACAACGATACAATTACTGAGAAGATCAATCCTAATGATTTTGTTTCCAACACACAGTCCAACGACTTTATAGCTGCACTGACAAGAAATAAAAGATTATTGTATAAAGCCTATCTTACTTACTTGGAAGTAGATAATAATATAGATTTTGAACAAAAAAGACTAAGACATGTGAGAGATCCCATTGCACCGATGGATGCAATCAATTTAGAGTACTATCAGAAAAACAGAATTAACATTATTCATTTAGTTGGAAAATACAGTTCAAAAGAAAAAGTATTTTACTTTGATAATCAAACAGGATGTTTTGTTATAAGAGATGGAAGTGTAGTTGAAATAATAATAATACCAGAAAAATATAAAAGTGTTATCAACTTATACCACGAACTGAAAAAAAATGGCATGTATAAAATTTTTGAAGTATACCCTGATGATATGATATATATTAAAATACCAAAGCCTAGAATGTACCCGAAGGTACAATTGTGTAAATTGAAATAGCTGTGGTATATGAATACATTAAAAAAGATCAGATTGTATTAGTTTTTAATGGAAACACTTCCATTTACACTTTAATTTTACTATGGTATTTACCATTATTTAACTTACGAGTCATATATATTGTAACAAAACCATATTGATTATTCCAACATTTTGAACAAGTCTCCCTAAATTTCTCAAACGACATATCACCACCAATAAAATCACTATGAATATGTTTAAGAATTGCATAGTCTTGTCTGCATATGCAAAGAAAAATAGCATTGTCTCTTATAAGTTGCTTAGGTACTTTTAGTATGTCTGGGCTAAATAGAAACAATCAATATCTTTGTGTCTACCACGAGTAAAGTAATCCCTTGCCATATTTTGGTTTTCAAGTATGATATCATCCCAAACAACTACAGACTCTTTATGACATTTATTTACATCAACCATTTCTTCATTTGATGGAAAGAAGTATGCTATCGGTTCGTTAAATAATTTTGATACTACATCTATATCTTTCTTTAAATTGATATATTTTGGTTGATCCAGACTTTTTGAACATAAATAGATAGTACAAAAGACCAATCATTCCTGAGCATATATAAAATTATCTATCATAAGTGTAGTTTTTCCACTGTTACTAGGACCCACTATCAAACATATTAATATTATTAGGTAATAATTCTCCATGACGTTTTGTCGATACAGTCTTGTCTGGTATTCTTATTTTAATACCCCAGTCTTCATGTTTCATGTTTTTCTTGCTCATTTATTAATCGATTTTTTAAATAATATAATAAATGAGTAAATTATTCAAACTAACAAATCAGTGTTGAAGAAGAGACTGCATTAACCTTTAGAGATAGAGGGGCACTCACTGGTTTTAGTTCAGTTCTATACTACTTATCTAACGCATAACATTATCTCTGGGAGAAATAAGCTATATTTTGTGGGTCAGAATGATATGGAATCAGCAATTGATATTCCAGTTGGTCATTATAGCTTAAAAGATCTTGAGAAACTATAAAAGCAATTATTTCATTTAGTGGGAAAGAAAATGATATATCTTTCGAACTGGATAAAATATCAAACAGAGTGAAAGTAAAACATATGCTTAAATTGCAGTTTGGAAAACGGGGCTCAATAGGAAAACTTTTGGGTTTCGTAAAAAAAAAACTCTGAAAGAAAATGTGGACCATTATGGCGATACAATTCCAAAATTTGCTCCATTTGAAACAATAAATATACACTGTAATATAGTAAATGGTATGATATTAAAACATGATGAATATAATCATAGAGAAACTATCATAATTACCACTTTTAAACCAAGAAAAAAATTTGATTTGGCGACAATATCTATTACGAACCAACTTATCCATTATTTCTTCCAGTGCAAGCAAATCAAGTTAACGAAATAATAGTTGAAATTAAGGATGAAAAAGGTAAGTTAATTAACTTTGATTTGTCCGAAAGAACAGTGGTATTAGAGATGAGACCATAGATATTTTTTTTTGGGTTGGAAGTAGTCATATTCGATATATAATAACGTTAATAGTTTTTAAACTATTAAAGTTTCATGTGGTAAAGATGAATAATATTTCTATAGAAAGGGCAATGAAAGATTTAGAAAAAGAATTCAATGTTTCGGCTACTTTAATATGTCGAATCTGGAGATAAGTTTCTAAAATTTTAATTAGACTTTGTTGCAGGACATTGCCGAAATCAGAGCGATAATCGTGTTTTAATGATTGGATAACTATTAAAACTTTATAGAGTTATGAGCACAAATAAAAATCAACTGATGTTTAATTATACGACGGCGATCATTCACTCTTTAAAAAACCGAATAGAATGCATTTGTTTAACACCACAATCCACCATTCCATCATATGCAAAACTTATACCTCCACGATTAACATCATTTAAAACTTTTTCACTGAAAATCTGAACATATCTGTCTGGTAAGGTTACTTTAAAATTTCCAGAAGTAATTATCACTTTGTATCCATACCGTGTATCATTTATTTCATCATGGTTTATGGGATAGGACTGTCCAATTGTAAGTTCGGAAAGTTTCTTAAATTGTTTGGTTCCGTTTAATACATTTAGCAACTGATCCATCTTTATTATATACAATATTTTATTTTTACGTATTCAAATTTTTTGAGCCACTGTTATTTGCAACTGCTCCGAAACGCAACTTTTACGCGTATTTTTGCAAATGCACTTAAACGCAAAGTTTAAACAACTATTTTCCTAAAGACTATGATCTAACCAAACGCAACTATTTGAGTCACTTTTTTGCAACTGCTCCCAAACGCAACTTTTTACGCGTATTTTTGCAACAGCTCCCAAACGCAACTTTTTGAGCCACTTTTTTGTGGTTGCTCCCAAACGCGACTTATTGGCCACTTTTTTTGCGGTTTGCGCTCGAATCGGCATTTGATGTTTTGGATCAGAAAATTATGAGGGATTTTTTCTGATGGTTTTCTGATGGCTCGAGCATTTAATTTACCATTGTTTTTCTGATAACTGGGGGGCTGCGCTCGAATCGGCATTTTTATACTATTCGTATATTCCTTTTCTAGGAATATGTTTCTTTTTTTTCCGAAACCGGTGCTCGGTTCGGCCACTTCATTATCTTGTGCTTTGTTGTGGTAATGTTATTAATTCGTTTTCACTGGCAATTTCTGGTAGTCATTGTTACTGTGACATAGTAAGTTATTCTGGTATTTCTATTATTAGTTTACCAATATTTGCATTATAATATTTGTAATTCTGCGTAATTCTCATGTTTGTATTTGTCTTGTCAATTTATTCTATAGACCAGCATTTTGGTAAAGTTTTCTGCATGTAAAGATTTTTTGCAATTTTATCCAAGATCGCGTGCATTATTAATTATCTATGTATCGACAAAGATACAATATCAACAAAACGTCACGTTTTATGTAAAATACCTTTTTCAGAATTTTGTACAATGTTGAAATATATTATTAATTGTTTATCTTAATTTTCTCAGTTCGTTAAAGTTATATAACGTGACTATTTTCTTTACTATTGTAAATTGTTATATCGATTGTAGCCATAACTGCCTAAATCGATACCTGGTCTACGACCACTTCCGCCAGTCTCGTTTCCTCCTTCATCGTTAAAATATGGCGTGACATTCTCAAAAAAATATATCTCTGCTGCATCTTCATGAGCCGTCGTTAATTCTGTACCTTCGACACTTTTGGTAAGTAAGGCTTTGTAGCTCTTTATGCGCGGCAACTTTTTATCCTTATGGTTTTGGCAGGCCATTGTTACTTTATTTGTTTTGCCATGTTTGTTTAGCGGTTCCCATGTAGGGCCTATCTTTAACATGGCCTAAGATGTGACGAGCCTATTTCTTGGTGTCCATCTTCACTATCTTCTTGATGGATCGATCACTGTTACTTTCTGAGGACCGTCCAGGGCTGCGAGCGTGTTCTTACTTCCTACTACTGCTTTCAGGCTAAAATTATTTTTTTTATACTAAGCATGTGTTTACCTACTCATTTATTTGAACTCTTCTACCTGGTGTCTGCAGTCCGACCCTACTTTTGTGACCATTCCAAATATTTAAGCATTTTCGGCTTTAAAACGTTAAAAATAATACCCAAAAAAGAAAGATGAAAATGTAACTTAATATTACAAAAAATCTGCTTTACCTCTGGCATTGTGCCATCTTAAACTTATTGAGAATGAAACTTAAAAATTTTGTGTTCAGCTCTAAGTTGTTATTACCTTAACCTTTAAAAATATGTAGTCGAGGAAATAAGATGGATATTAATGTAATTATTGATATTATGTAGGCCGATTGCCTAGTGAACAAGAGGTTATATGAAGGTGCGTGTTCAATTTTACAGAGATATTTTATTTTGATTAAAGTGTGTCACTATGACATATTGTTTTTTAATTAGATCACCTTTTAGAACTTAACCTAAATAAATCCATATAATAATTTAAACTACATTTACAATGTAGACAAAACTATTCTTTGTAAAAGCGAATGCAAGTTTGCCGGACTGGGCTAGTGTTCGGCCCTGCGTCTTATCCAATACTAATCTTTGGTGATCCCTTCTTGACACAACTGGTCCTTTTGTTATTTGAGTGTTTGCTACATGGGGTCGTTGGGAGCAAGGTAAATTCTAGGGTATTTGCCCTATGGTGTGTTTCTCCCGAGGCCCCGTGTAGCACAATGTACTTGTATTACGGATTTTATTGTGAATATTGGAACTATCAAATATGGACTCATAATATATAAAATAATTGAATAGGTTTTGATACACTCTATATTGAAACTGTTTTTTAATTATTTAATTTCATCGATTTATTTGACCTAATAATTAACTGTATTAATTAAAGTAATTATTTGTAATCTATAAGTGATATCAATTTATTTTTATTTGTTGACCATACAGAATTTTGTTTGAAGTTATTGTAAATTATTGTAAGTTATTGTATTAGAAAATTATAATTAAATCTTTATTTAATGAAGACCTCCATCCCTTAACGAACTTGGTTTAGGCCACTGAATTTTGAGAGAGAAATTGTGTAATTCTATATGTATATGTATATATATATGCGTGCGTGTGCGTGTGTGTGTGTGTATGTACATATATGAGTGTGCGTACGTGTGTACGTATACCATCATTGTATCACGAACAGTATAAGAGGTTATTGTGTCGTTTTTTTTTGTAATAATTGATGTCTTTTTTTGTAATAATTGAGGAGATATCTTGTATGGAATTATTTATATGTTACATTTATATGTTACAATTCGACATTTGTTGACCACAGACCACTCTAGTTGGGTTGACATACCTTTTATGTATTTTTATTTAGTGTCCAATTTTTACGTCACATTTTGAATTTGATACGACTTACGACAAAGTATTGCACTGGTGTCTAACCAAATTAATCGTTCAGTTAAATAATTACAGCAATTACGAGAATTATTAAAACTTAAAATTTTTAAGATTAAATACAAAAAAACTAATACAGTTTTATTAATATAACTCCCACACATAGTGAAACTAGTCCAAATTAAAGGAATTCATTATGAATCATAGGAAGTAATCTCATTGAAGTTTTACCCAAATGAACGTAAAATTCGTAGTTTTGGTACCAACCAAACCAATATATTGCAAACGCAAATGTTATTAAAGAGTCAACTTCAAATGCAGCGTAATTGGGTGTTTGGACTATGCGAGATGATGACACACTGGAAACAAGTTAGGTATGAAATAAAAATATTGCGTGAAAGAAAAACAGGCTGTTTTACGGCTGGTGCTGAGTCAGTGAAGCGGGTGACTGTGTGGCAATGTTGAGAATAGGGCAATTGATAATTCAAGATAGCAATGTTGGAAACGTTTTGAACATCATCATTGTTGGCCAATGCCAACGTGAGGTACGAACATGGACCTCCAATGTGAATGATTCAGTTAATGACTTTCTCTCCAAGACTCACCAGTGACACAAGCTATTTCCGAATTATCACTTTATAAATAACTTAAGGGGAATTGATAGTAAACAATATGAAGCGCCTCAAGGTCACACTCGTTCATAAGGAGACATTGCGACGGCGATGAGGAGAAAAACAAAACATAAAGAAGCTTGGAGTGTGTGTTGCTCCCTCAGAATTTAAAGTAGTGACTATAGGGTTTTAGCACAATAATCTGTTCAGAAAAGACACAGCATTGTCGTTATAATTTAAATCCGTTTTTACAGAGGAATGAGATTTAATATCGGAAACAGAGGGCAGCTAGATTTTTGCTGACTTTGACACATTTCAACGATCACATTTTATTTTTAAATAACCTAATTTATGAATGGGCGACCAAATAACGAGTTTTAATTTGTCCTGAAATAAGAGGAGTTAAGAGAGGTTCCTTTCGCAGCCGCCTAGTGCGAACGAAGTATGACCCGTGTAGACAGTTGAAATATACTACCCACATACAATATTAAGTTTGATCTGTATACAGGATCTCAACGACAAAAAGTATTTAGCAAAAATTCTTAGGTGTTCGCCATTATGAAAATAAGAGTCTGATATACTTAAAAAATATAATTTAACATAACCTCTTGCAATACTACTTGTCTGCCAAATTCGATAGGAATCTGTCAATTGTTTCCCAATATATGACAAAAACTTTATTTATTCGTATGGCGTTATCTTACAAAATAGCGGACAAAAGATGCCTTGTGTAAATACAGTTCATAGTTGTAATATCTACTGCCAGCATACAAAATTAAAATTAATTTGGAATAGATTGCATGGTTTCGGCGATATGACATTCTAAGTTAAGATGATTATATATGGCCGCCATTTTGAAAATAAGTGAATGAAATACCTACACCACATGATTTAACATCATCTGACAGAGTATTACTTGTTTGTCAAATTTCGTAGGAATTGGTTTTTTTTTTTTTTTTTTTTTTTTTTTTTTTTTTTTTTTTTTTTTTTTTTACCGAGATATGAGACAATTTTATTTATTTATGTGACGCTATCTTACAAAATTGCAGAAAAAATGACTATGTGTTGGCTTATATGAAGCTTCTAATAGATACTTTCAGCATACAAAATTTGGTCGAAATTTTAAATTGTTATAGTACACATACCAGATAAACGTAGAATATGTGTATGTCCGCCATTTTAAAAATAAGTACCTAATCAGTAGGGACCTGCAAAATTCGCGTTATATTTTTGCATCAAGCTAAAATTCACATTACTGTATCTACTCGAGCCAGAGTCGTTTCTCCATTAACTGCTGCCCAGTTGTAAAGTCACACCCTTTCTGACTGAATGTACGTGACTGGGAAACACGATTGTGGAGTGTTCATTTATTGGTGCAGATTTACCGGGGCGTGTCAAATAAAACATCGTCCAATGACAAACGTATTACAAAGGTGAAAGTGTTTTAAGTTTTAACTGTCTTCAAATAATAACACGAATTTTGCAGGTCTCTACTAATCAGATTCAATTAATTGCTTTTACCTGGTTTTTCACAGTATTGCTTGTAAGCCAAATAAGGTGAGAATTGCTTTGATAGTTTTCGAAATATATTTTTTAAATCTTAATTTTTTTTCATTTGGTGCTAGTTTCCAAAATGGGGGATTAACAGAACTATACACTTCAAAATATAATGCTTGAATGACACACTGTCAGCTTACAAAATTTGGTTTAAATCGGTTGAATTATTCCCGTTATATGTCGTATCATCCTAAATATTTAAATGGCTGCAATTTTTAAAGTAAGTGCCCGGCGTGGTTGAAAACTATAAAAAGTAAAGTGTCCTTACTAATTACTTCATATGTACCGAGTTTGGTGAAATTTGGTTTACGCGTCAACAAATTTAATTGCTTGTAGGCTGGGGGAGGTTTGACACACACATACACATCATATACACACAGACAGGAAATTGATCTCGAGCCTTCCTTTCCTTCGGAAAGAAGGCTGAAAAGGAAATTTTCTCCGAGTGATCAGTTCGTTCTATAACAAGTATCTTTGTGAATTGCGACTCGGCATGTAGCACCAATTTTTTTTTTAATTGCGCAACACTCCATAATCATAGAGAAAGACATGTGATGTGCAGCTGCACAAGTGTGCTTGTTTGCCACCTGTTTGTAGATAAGAGATTATGAATCACATTGTTCTGATAACATGTAAGTGTGGCGCATTATCAGGTTATGCAGGCAGTATAATACGAGGCGACAAAGAAGGTACGCAGTATATTGGAACTATTGCCGTGTATCGACAGGTCCAGGGTAGCAAGTGACTGCAAGGGAGATTGTTCAGGTATGTCGTGACTGCTCCGGTATTTATACTCGTAACTACAGTTGTTGCTGGAAACATTCTGCAGACATTTTCACAATACACGTGTAAGATAGTGTATATTTGCAGTATAATCGACACTATGTGAACCAAACGTTTGAAACCAAGTTTTGTAATATACGGACGATAAACGAGAAACATCACTAATTGCCTGTCACGGTCAACAAAAACCTTACATAATCGCATGTTGCTAAAGGAAGCTGTTAACACACACCATCTTACTACTGTTTATATTACCAATTACAATTATTTGTGTGAGATTCCTGACCATATATTGATTACTGGTCCTGCTTATAAATCGCGTGTAGCAATTACTAAAGTACAAAAATGTGTTCCTGTGTAACTATCCAGAATAAATATATAGGAAAAGTAGTGGAAGTGAGATACTGATTACTATTGATTTACACTAACACTGGTTTGTCACATTAATACATTTTCTGCGATGAAAAAAATAACATTAAAAATTAAAGAGTTTTTTTTAATCCTTTCCAGTACGTGTGTTCTGATGCAACAGTATGAATGTACAGGATTTTAATTATTTTACACATTGTTGTATTTTTATTGCCACACATAAATTAAAAACTCGCGAAAACTGAAAGTATCTTTAATAGAAACAGTGTTTCCATATCCATTTCGTGTAAAATTACATTGTTTGAATATTTGTTTGTCTGTAGTTACACATTTTAATATTTTAAGAAAGGTTATTTAAATATCTCAAAAAACGATAAATTCATATCAATCATATTGTTTATGGAGATATCTAGTATTTTATGAAAGTGTATATTTACAGGAAACCAGCATGATTACGGGCATTAGTTGACACTGCAAGGATTGTAGCGATTAGTAGATGCCCTGAACTTGCACCGAAGTGTAATTCATCCGCACATTGCCAGCTCCTGTGTTAAGTAAAGTAGTAAAGTGAGGCAGATACGAGCATAATTATGTCTCACGTGTAATACACGGCTGTGTGAGCGCCGCACATTTCACACACAATAAACACCACATTTCAGTAAAATGCCTTTATCTGAAAATAAGCTTATAATTTACTCTCTTCGTATGGCCCCGTGTATAATACATATCAAAGTCTAGCGGTACTGAAGTGCTGTGATTTGACTATTTACATACAGTTAAACTACTCAGTTTGTACACTCGAGATTTAATTGTTTGTTGATTGGCTGCAGCTCCACTCAGAAGCAAGTTTTACCCTTGAAAAGTAGCACGGGATCACTTCCTTCTTAACTTGCTAACTTGTAACCGACTTTTGTGTCCGGAACGAAGTCTGTAACAAACAGCGACAAGTGCAAAAGTAACTGAAATACACATTTTTTTTAAAGCCATTATTTTCTGAAATTAACTAGCGTAAATGGAGATTGCTACCGCGAAACATAGAATTCATAATAATAAGTCAACAAAAACAATGTAATCGTAAAAAATCTACCATATCCAACCGTAACCTTGCTGAGTCACTTCGTCATCGTTTACATTAATAATATCACTGTAGATCGAGATGTATCATGCGTTTGTTGAAGGCGGTGGAAAATGGATAAGGCGGGATATGGTGGAATGCAAAGTTCTAGCGAAGTGCATTCGCTGAGAGAAATGTTAAAGAATAATAGATATGGTAATTACGGATAACGAATAACGTTCCGTTATGCGTGTAAGATCTCGCTGCGATATCTTACAATTACCATATGTACATGTGAGTTTTCGCGATAGTTGAAGCATTAAGTATTTCAAAAGACGCGCTGTAACCTCGAAATGTGTGCTAAATATTGTGTAATTATGGGTTTTCATAACGGTTCTCGGAACAGAATTCGTTATCTTTCAGTTTATGACTAATGTTAGTGGCGCATACTTCGTCTCATACATGAAATGAATGTAATCTACTTCTTTCAAGATAGTGTTTTCCTCTTGACTATTATTATAAGTATCAGGTCGTAGAACAATATAAATGCTCTGGGACCCACTTAGTTTTTAGGGTAACCTTTTTTGTTTTGCTAAGAATCGTAATCTGTTTTCAGTGCACGCTGGAGCCGCGGTGGTGTAGTATAATTCTTTATTTATTTCATTGACTCTACTTAGCAGTACAGCCATCCAGGCTGTTCAGTTCTATAATGACTACTACAAATTAAAAAAAAAAGTATATTAGTTATATAGATACACTATTTTTCTTGTGGGTGGGCGGGTGTTGTTTGGGCGCCCGTAATTTAAGCTACAAATTCTATTTTAATTCTAAAGCATCATTCACACTTCCTGAGAAGGTGATGAGCTATTCTGCCTCGACCGACACGGCTCAACGACGGGTATCCTTTCGGCCGCCCCCGTTTCGCCGCCCCCGCCGGAACAGACCAGGGACCGGAATTCCCACGAATCCGCCCGCGCGACCAGACGCCGTCGGGCCCGCACACAGCTAACTAGCCTTTCGGCCGGTCCATCATGGCACCCAACGGTCGAATGGCCCCGCCCACGAACACGAAGACCTGCAGCCCCCTCCTTTTTTGGACTATTCTATTTTGTCCTTTTAATTTTTTTTCCGCTCGCATTGTTCAAGCATTGTTTAAGACATTGAAGTGCCCATTCTGGACACCCAGGCCTTCGTTTCCCGGCGAAAAGGGAATGGAGCTCCACTCCTACGGGCGCCCCCTCCCCCTCATTTTTATATTTATTACACAGACAGCAACTAACATATTATCACAAATCACATTTTCCCCTCTTCAGATTTTCTTCTCCGCAGTTCCTTCCCTTCTTCTTCCATCAATTTCAGACCTTGCCTTTCTTCTTCTCTTTCTTGCTGCTTCTCCTCCTCTTTTTCTCTCTTCTGTTGTTCTTCTACTTTCCTTCTCTGTTCTCCTCCCCATTTTCTTTCCTCTTCCCCTTTCTCTTCTTTTCCTTCTCTTTCTGCTTCTTGTTCTTCTATTTTTCTCCATATTTACTTCAATTCTTCTTGCATTCATTTCAGATCTTGTGTTCTTTATAACTTTTTCGTGTTTGGAGCTTTTCAATTTTTCTTCCCCACTATTATTCTGCAAAGCTTAAATATTTACTGCAAATTCTCTTTCTTATCTAACAGAGATAGTTATTTATAATATTTATTTAATTTAAACGTTAAAACACTAGACAAACACAAACACTCACTCAATAATTCCCTTAGTTTCAGCACACTCTCATCCGCTCCCTAGATTATCCAGTAAAATCATCATTCATAGTTTTTACCATATCATATATTTTACTAATACTTTCATTTATTATTTCTACAATTCCCTTGTCATATATATTATGTTTTTGTAATGGCTATTTGTCATTAAAAAGTTTTAATTTCTGTTCTAATTCTTTTCTTTCATCTTTAAACATGTCACACAAGTACTATGGTACACCGTCTGAGTTCCCTTTTCACATTGACAAATGTCGTCTTCTATTTGATTTATTTTAGCTAAATATTCTTTAATTTTACAGTGTCCCGTTATTACTCTCAACACACTATTATTTATAAGGCTTTTACTTTCGTACCATTGTTGTCTAATTTTAATATAATTTTTAGTATTTAGACCAGTTTCTGTTGCATCGTACTCTGTTTGCCAATTTGTAACACTTTGTTTATAGATTTCTTTCTTTAATTCTTTTCAATTAATAGATTGATTATTTCTTTTTTTTAATCCAAATATAATTGTGCTCTACTATCTCATTATATGCATTTTCGTTGTATTCTATTTCATATACTTCATTTTTTAGTTTATATATCATATTTCTATTTTTTATACTATAGTCTATTGGGATTTCTTTACTCGCAGTTATCGTGGATACATATGATGTTGTTGGTATTAAACTCATTATTTTTTACCAATACATCTATTTGTGATGCTCTAAGTATTCTTTTAATGTGTTTATTTTCAATTTTATTTTTGCAACCAGTGCTAACATATTGCATAATATTACTGTATAATGCCTGATATATTATTTTCTTATTTTTATTAATATAATTTTTGATATTCCATACCGTTTGTTTTAATTTAAAAAACACATTCTTAACTTTTTCGGTTGCATATTTAACACGTGGGGCAAAACTTAATCTATTACACAAAATAATGTCCAAGTATACTATTTCCTTGTTAACTTTTATTGTTTGTTTCTCGTACTTTATCACTGACGGTCTTTTATATAATTTTAGTCTTAAAATTATGGCAATTGTTTTTTCTGTTGATAATTTAAGTTCTTTCTCTTTCATACATATTGAAGTTTTATCCATTATTGTTTTGGGTCCGTTCTTCTTCTTCCTTTCTGTATTACCTCCTATCAAAATTATACAATCGTCCGCAAATGCCACAACTTTCGAATCCTCATTATTGTTTTGTACTATGTAATCATTTATTACTTAATTCCATAGACTTGGTCCTATTACTGATACTTGTGGACAGCCACGATTAATTTCCCTTTTTAACGTTATCTGATTTTCTCGTACTAATATATTCCGGTTATTCAAATAGTCCCATAAATTTTCTTTCCGTTTTTTCCTTATTGGTATTTTATTAATCTGTTCTTTGATGTCTTTCCATGTCACTGTTGAGAATGCGTTGCTTATGTCTATGGAAGTGCCAATGCAATATTTTTTGTACATGTTTCTATTAAATTTAATACCTTAGTCATTGTCTTTTCGATTGATTTTTTTTTCTCTAAATCCAAATTGGTTATCGTGAAGAGTTTTTTCTATTTATGATTTAATTTTACTATATATTATCCTTTCGTATATTTTGCCCAATGTTGATAAGATACATATTGGTCTGTAGGAGGAAACCTCTGTTTTTAATTTATTCTCACTTTTGTATAAAAATACTATCTTTCCTGTTTTCCATATTTCCGGATATCTGCTTAATGTATAGCATTTATTTATAACCTTTGTTGGTATTGATTTTATTGTTTTCCAGCTTTTATTTATTACTTGGATTGTTATCCGATCGATTCCCGGTGTTTTTTTTAACGTTGCATCTTTATATTGCTTTTACAATATCTCCATCTTAAGTTTCTTCAGATTCTTTTTTCTCTTCTTCTTCCAAAGTAAATATTTCTATTTCTTATTCTGTTCCTTCAAGATTAGGTAGTAGTTTGTCCATCATAACTTTCTATGTTTCCTTAATTGTTGTTTTGTATTTTTCCCCAATTTATGCTACTGGTGGTTTCTTTTTTCCTCAACTTCTTCCTTGCCAGTTTATCTACTAAATTCTATGGTCCCTTTCTCGATTCTTCTTTAACAAATTCAATCCATTTATTATTCATGTTTATCCTGATTAACTTTTCCTTGTAAATTGATTTAGCATTACATTCACAACAGCTCCTATATTTCCTGTGTTTATTTGTTACTTTATTTCTCATTATTGTTAGTTCGTTATTCCACCACCATTTTATGTTTTTATTTGTAGTTTAATTTGTCGTTTATTGTTTCTCACACATGTTAACTATTTATTGCTTCCTGGAATTTATCTATTGTTTCTTCAATTGTATCATCTTCCATTCTGTCGTCTATCATATTAACAACGTTTTTTAATTCTTCATTAACCTTTTCCCAGTTAGTAACTTTTAAATGTAATCTTTTCTGTATCTTGATTTCCTGTTGAGTTCCAATTTCTATCTCAAAATTTATTTTAATGTGATCGCCTATACTATGATTTACTATCCAATTTATAATTTTTCCTTATATATTTTCTGTAGTTATTGTTAAACCAGTGTTTTCTTGTCCGTTGATGCTGTCAAATGTATATAAATTACCTTTTTTGCTACAAATTATCCAATTGTTTTTGTTGATTATTTCACTTACCTCTTCTCCTCTTGTGTCTGATATTTTTTAATACCATAGTCCAGATTTCGCGTTAAAGTCAGCTGCAGTGATTAGATTATTATTACCTAGTTCTACAATTATTTTATTCAATTGATTTAGTATATATTTTACTTCCTGCTGTGGGGGCAAATATATTGAAATTAATGCCAGTTCTTCATTATTAATCATAATTTTTGCTACTGCTATTTCTTTCGTTATTAGATGCTGTAAATTTAATATATTATATTTATTAACTATTATTATTACAGTAGTTAGACTACACGCCACCCACCAATCCGAACCGGGTCCAATCTCCGACGGAGTTGTTCCCGGATTCTCACGCGTGGGAATTGTGTCGGACGATGCCACTGTAGGAGGGTTTTCTCTCATGCTTCCCCCGCCCTCGCTTTACCCTCATCGGCTCTCAAGACCTCGAGGTTAAGAACCGCCTATATTTCTTTCCGCACTAACATCTTATAGTACATTGTTCACGCAACTTTAGCAGGCCGTTTTGTTTATGCGTACAGTGTTCGATGACAAATTGTATAGGTGTGAACTTACCGCTACTGTTGAATGAAGTTACATTCACGCCCTTTACGAACGGAAAATAGATGTGAGGTATAGTATATAGGTTTACACTGCTGTTTGGAAACATGCCACGAACAAGATTCTTGCACTGCACTCTCTACATATTGGGAAGTTGGAAAGTATATTTACAAGTCGCTGGTCCGTTCTGCTGAAGTTGGCTTCTTATCCCGTGCAAGGAACAGAAGTTATATGATAGCGGCATGCGGGCGAACCGCGTATCAGTTATATAAAGCGGGCCGACACGTCAAACACTTTTGCGGCGCAACGTCGCTTACACAGGCAATATTGATTTTTCCGATTATCTGAAGAATTCTCTGGGATACTGCCCTCTTTCTCTCAGCCTAACTCATGATGCGCCGAACCTTCGAGATGTTCACGACCAAGACTATAAATAACGCTACAGGTCTTCGGGCCGGGCATATAGTTGAGCTGCTTTGGAGTTGACGAATGAATGAGTGGATGAGTTCCGAGCGATAGAAGACGAGCAGCGGGAGAAACAGTGGACCAGTGGACTAGTATTAGGGAAGTCTGAGACTGCGGTTATCAAGCAGTGAAGTGTGCAGCTGACAGGTGGATTATTGGACTAAACGCGCAAGTAAAATACGTTATCAATGCTGGCAACAGATAGACTTAACGTGTTTATAATGAATATGAGTTAATTGACTGTAACCAACAGAGACAATTAAGAAGAACGTTAATAAGAGTTGAAATAGACATCAAATATTGCACTCACTATTAAATAGGGAGATTAAAAGTGGAGTTAGATAAAGTTAATGCTGTAAATAATATCTGTGTGAATAAAGTAGAGATAAAATTTGGTTCTTTCACTTTTATTAACACCTCCATCCCTCACGAACTCAGATACGCCCCTCAGGCATCAGCATGTAGCCCTGGTGTCAGAAGTGGGATGGAGGCAATAATTAATTAATTAATTGTAAATAAAATTAGACTGTAGAGAAGTAGTTAATGAATTTAAAACAATTTGATCGTCATAGTTGTGTGTGAAATTAATTACGACTCGTTTTGTACAACTGACGCATGACTGTTTACAAGGAAAGTGTCCTCGGAATTGGAAGCACTGAGAGCGTTATTTGAAAGGCTACATAACCAGATGGTTAGTGTGCGCACAATTGTAAATAGTCTGAAAGCAGATATAAATAACCAAGTAGTCTGCAAGATAGTGCAAACGGAATTGTAAATATCGAAGTTGGTATTGTTAAAGAAAGCAAGAATGAAACTGTAAATAGTGTTCGTGAAAATGTAGACATGGTAGATAGAAAAATTGACTCTGTAAAGAAAATGTGGACATAATATTAGAAGCCATTAGTGAATTGGTGAACGCGAGAATTTAATGCGTGGACAAGAAAAATGCCAGTTAAATGAAAAATGGGACTGTGTAAAGAACGAGATGGACAGAGCTGAGAACGAAGCGAAACAGGAGATAAGTGCGATGAAGAAGGAATGGCAGGAATTTTTGCAGCACTGAAGGTATACTACCATCATATCGGTAGCCGAGAAAAGTGAAGAGGAACTGCAAGACAAAAGCAACGCAGCAGCCTCGGAGAATAGCACTAAGATTTGTGGCATTGGTGTCGTGCAGCATGGTATTTTCGTAGAATAAAATATCTGCTATAAAGGTAGGGGTGGACGTGTGAATTTGCCTTCAACATGGCCAGAAGCTCCGTGCATGTAACACTGTGATTCCACTCTAGCTTATGCAATACCTTACTGAAGTAACATAGTGGGTTTCACTTCCCAACTTGAAACTGAGATAATACAGCAGCAATACCTACGCCATTAGCATCAGTGACCAAAATGAATACACAGTCACTTTTCGGGACACCACGGACTGGTGGAGATATCAGTATTTTCTTTAGTATACTAAAAGCTTTTTCATACTCAGTTTTATAATGAAATTTTCTTTTCGCCTCAGTCCGCTCTTGTAGCGACTTGGAGTTCGTGGTGAACCCAGATACAAATCAGCGGTAATAAGCACATTATCACAGAAAACTCCGCAATTCAGTTTTGTCATTTGGTGTCGCCCAAATCTTTATTGCTTTGGTCTTCTCGGTGTCTCTTTAGATTATGGGCTGACACTACAAGCACCAAAAAGTTAATTTACTTTTGGAACAGGCGGCACTTCTTAGGAACTAGTTTCAAGTTCGTTCCGGCCACTTTCTTGAATACAGAGTCTAAACAAAATAGGCATTATTCAAATGTCCTTACTGTCACAACAATGACATCAAAATAAACTTGACATACATATAAAGACAAAACGTTTCCCATCAGGCATTCGAATTTGGCAGAGGTATTACATAGACCAAAAGGCATACCTTTGAACTGCCAGGTTTCTTTCCCTTGGACACAAAATGTAGTCTTATCTTGGTCCTCTGGGACTACCTCGTACTGCCAGTACCCACTCTCCATATCCAAAGTTGAAAACCACTGTGAATCTGTTAGGCTATTTAATGTGGATCTATCCTAGGAAGCGGATAAGAAACTTTCTTGGCCACATTAAAGATGGTAAAATCTGCACAAAACCCCCGAGAGCCATCATTTAATTTTAACAAGTAAAATGGGTGACAACCACGGGCTAACTGATGGTTCAATAACATCAAACTCCTTCATTTCTTTCAGAAAACCTTTACCACCTCATGCGAAGATAGTGGCAGACGTCTTGGTAGCTGCTTAATGGGCCTGGAATCAGCTGGATCAATGTGTTGGCAGGTCACATTTGTTCTTCCAAGGGCATTTGGTCTATTCGAGAAGGCATCCCTATCTCTCCGCAGTAATTCAGAGACAGCCTTCTCCTGATTCCTTCTAGGTTTTGTTTTGTTCGTGCTAACATTTTATCCAATACTTCTGGTTGAGGACATTCTATTTGGTCTTCTTTAGAAACCTCGAGAACATTTGGAAGTACTTTGTGTGACCTGCTTGAAATCAACTGTCACGGTCCCCTCCTCAAGACGAATGGCACAATCAGACTAATGTAATATTTCAACTGGAAATCTGTCAGAATTAGAAGAGACCAATGTTCTTGCTAGAACAACTTTACCTAACAGGACACCAATCTTCTCTGGTGGTTCAATTAGACCCAAGCGCCTGACAAACTTTCCCTGATATCTGCCTAAAATGATAATTTTACTAGAAGTGGGCAGCACAGTGGTTTGACCACATACTACTGGGCAGCTAACTGGGGAGGACAAATCATGCCATGTCGATATCACCAACTCTGTACTGCCTACCCATAGCTGACCAAGTTGAGTATCAATACAGCACTCCAGCCTATATAGTACATCAAGCCCCAAAATACATTAATCCTCTATTTCTGTTATTTAAACATCGCGCTCAATGCTAAGGTCACAAAGCGCCAAGTTCACTTTTCTCTTACCTTATACTAGTGTGGTCTCATCTGCTACTATAATCAAGAACATTGTTCGATGTCGCCATCGGACGATCGCTGGGGGAAGGCCCGAGGATGTCTGGTCTTACTAATGTTATGGTCGCTTCATTGTCGACGACTGTCTGACAAGGACATCATTCAGGCTCCACTCCACAAGTATTACAGCCAAATCCTCTTTCTCCGACCGTACATGTAAGCACATTGGGACCTTCAGTCTAGCAGTCACCTAAATTTCCCCCTCCTCCTAAGATCGTTGTTTAAAAGTATTTCGAGTGAGCTCTTTTCCCACCTGACTGTCTCTAACTCTGCTGCTTCTGTTGCTGCTGTGAGCATTGGCCTCTCAGGTGCCCTGGCTGTCCACATGACCAACACTCAAGTCTATAAGTTCGGGGCGGTGAAACTCCGTAGCGCAGACCCTGGAAGCAAAGTCCCTTACGGCCATCTACATCTCCTTCAGTGTCTTCTCTTCGTTAATCTGTATCGTCGTCTTCGTTCAGAGTCGCTGCCCATACCGGACGTCGGGGTGAGAGTCCTCTTGCTGATTCCACCTCCTATGCTCTGGTCAGGGAATCCTGCATGTTTTAGGATGCAGCCAGACATACTGCTTGTAGTGCCTTTGTGTCGGCGATGACATGGATGAAAAAGCTGATTGCGATGATGCCGTGCCTCTCCTCGCGACATCCCTCCAGCACAATATCTTGCCATAGCTCCTGTATTGGCTCCCCTGATATCTGGTTGCGGCTTCTCAGCCGTGGATGGTGGGTATGTCGCAGGTACCGGTCGCCTAATCGATTGCCAAGGCCGACACCATTGTGGGTTACTCCAGTCGATGTCGTTCTGGATGAGATTGTAGCATGCTCAGTGCGGGGTCCGTCAGTACAACGGTGAGGTAGTAAGCCTGCTTTTTAGTAGTCCAAACATTTAGGGATGTGACTATTTCAAACTGGTGTTGGTACTGCGGCCAAAAATCTGGCCATCGTAAAGAGCGGGCTTAATTCGGACCACTTACCCACTGCCTGTTGCGCACACTGATGTTGCCTATCTGCTTGCTCTCCTCCGAGGTCGTTGTGTTGGTGACGACTTGTAGTGCTTCCTCACTTTCCTCAGCTCTGATGCGTTGATAGTAAGATTTCGCTGCTACTACAAAATCCCTGCCATTCCTTCTTCTTCATACTTATTTCCAGGTACACGTCATTCTTGACACTGTCCATTCTTTGATACACACTGCCAATTTTTGTGTTCTCGAATTTGGCAATGCCTTCTATTTTCCTGTATACGTTATATATTTTCTTGTATATATTTTTATTGACAGTCAATTTTTTTATCTACATTCTCATTAACACTGTTTACATTATCGTTCCAGCTATTTACAGTCTCATTCACACTACTCATTTTGTTATCTATGATATCAACAATTGCGCACATTTGGTTACCTAGTCCCTCAATTAATGTTGCAGTGCTTCTCGTTTCTGCAGACATTTTCCTTGTTAACATTCACTAAGTCAGTTGTACAATACAGTCTTAATTATTTTCATCCTCAAGTATTAAAATTAATTAATTTGTTTTAAAAATCACTAACTACTTGCCTATAGTCTAACTTTAACTACAATTGATTGATTAATAACTGCCTCCACTCCACTTTTAATCCCATTGTTACATGCGGATGTCTGAGGGGCGTATCTGAGTTAGTGAGTGATGGAGGTTTTTATAAAAATAAGATAACTAAATTTCGTTTCTACTTTATTCACACAGCTATTATAGACAGTAGAAATTATATGTCTCCACTTTTGCTATTTCTATTTAACAGCGAGGACAATATTTGATGTCTATTTCAACTCTATTAATGCCTTTATTAATTGTCTCTGTTGTTTATAATCAATTAACACATTATTATTATCCACACATTTTCAGTCTACCTGTTGCCATCATTTATAACGTCTTTTACTCACGCATCTAGTCCAATACACCAGCCTGCTAGCCGCACCCATCGCTGATTGATTCTCGCAGTCGTAGACTTCCCTTCCGCTGGTCATTTCCCCGCATCTCTTTTGGCTCGGAACTCAGCCACTGTTTCACTCATCGACTCCAAGTCTTCTATTGGCCCGGAGGCCAGTCGCAATAACTACAGTGTTTATCTTACCATCTGAAATGTTCAACGCACCCCGAATTACGCCGAGAGAACGAGGTCAGTAGTCCAGAGCATTCTTCAGATAAACGCAAAAATCAATACTACTAAGGTCAGCAGGGTGCGGCGAAAAAAAAAATTTATTGTGTTGGCTTGCTTTATGTAACAGGTACGCGGCGGCCAACGTCGCTATCATATAACGACTCGCCATCCTTCTCTTCGCTCGCGCGGGATGCGAAGCTAACGTCAGCGGCGTGGACCAGCAGTCCACATTACATTTCAGCAGTCATTACATTTCAGCTAAATTATATGAACATATCTGTACTCAAACTATTTGTAGAACAATAATATTCCGACAACTTAATCTGTCCTAATTTGAACTGACTATAAAATCACACGAAGGAAGACCGTGAACTACATTTGGAGTATGGATTCAGATGCGATTAATAAAGTACAAAGGTCGTACGATTCTTTTTGGTACACAGTAATGAGTAAAAAATTACCCGATGTTCTTTATCATGTGTAATGTTATTTGTCACTGCAGGATTTCGGGGAATGTTTGCCTCCTTTTTGTGAAGGAAATAAGTAACCAAACAACGATAGCACACCTGAATGGACTTACTTATCAAGAAGGCAAACTTTTTCCCTTATTTCTAGCTGTTATGTTTTAACTCTCATGCGAGTTATGTGGCATACCAATTACAGTATCAGTACAAAAGTTTTCAAGACGTGGTTGGTGATCCCTGCTTCCATTTAAACGTCTCAACAGCGTTTGCTGGTGACGCGAGAATGAAAAATTGATTTAAAACTGTGTGACTTTAACAGCTTGTCTATGATGTCACATCTGTCGCCGTTGTTTGTTTGCACAGTTAGTCGTGATTTGTCAAAGATTTAAATGTCTGCCATTCTTGTAAATGTTTAAGCAAAAAAATTGAAGGGAGAATTCTACATTACATAGTTTAAGAAACTGAAATACAGGTGACCCATGGAATGCTCTCAGTTAAATCGAGAGTTTACAAGAAAAAACTTTTCCTCGCACCATTATTTTAAAACTTGGATCGTTTCAATTGAAGATATATAAGGCAAACAATGAAATTATGTAGCAAAGGAAACAAAAAGAAATATGTATAGTGTGGCTACTCTAGGATATTTAAATTTTATGTTAGGCTGTGTTGTTACTGGTGGAAAACATTTTTCAGTTTGTAATAGCTTCTGTAATCCGTAACTGATATATTTGGTGATAATGTTCCGATCTACAGTACTTTGTAGCATGTGCAAGTAGCTACGAAATTTAGGCTCTGAATAAAAATAATTACATACCGAAAGGGGCAGACAGGTAATTTGGGTGATGTTTCAATGCCATAACCAAAAAGCTATGAAGTTAAGAATTCTGTCCAGTTATTTTAATATTCAAATGTAATTTATTTAATGTATTGAATGTTACTTAGAATCATAAAAATGAAAAATAATATTGTTTTCCAATTCTTTATAAAAAAAAAAAAAACAGATGCACCTTAAAATGGGAAAAAATTAAATTTTCCATCCATGTAAATACAAAACCACCTATCTGCCACCACAAATCATTTTGTAGCCTTAATTGAAGAAATATGTGAACTAGCTGTTTTTGAGTAGATATCAAAGATTCTAATAGTATAATGTTGGCTTTCTTTTTTTTGCAGTTGTTGTGCGAAGAAGACGCGGGCAGAATGCCATTCATATTCAACTCCATGCTTGTTGAGATCGGAGTAGCTGTGGCATCATGCTTCATCGCACTGTATGTGTACTTAATCCGCTCCTTCAATTACTGGGAGAAACGAGGTGTTTACTACATGAAGCCCACGATAATAGTAGGTAACGTTGGCAAAATGATCATGCAAAAGGAAACTATGGATCAGTTCCTCAAGAAGATTTACGATAGCCACCCCGACAAACTTGTCGTCGGATTCTATTCCTTCAAGAAACCCGTCCTCGTGATACGTAGTCTGGATCTAGTTAGGAGTGTCTTAGTGAAGGACGCAGCTTTCTTCTTAGATAAATCCATTGGGGCTCCTGCTTCAGAAAAGAATCCTGACTTGATCTCCAGAAGCCTTGTCATGCTGAATGGCAGGAAGTGGAGGCACATGAGGGTGAAGCTAACCCCCACCTTCACTTCTAGCAAGATAAAGAATATGTTCTATCTGATCAACGAGTGTGGCAAAGAGTTACTGCACTGCATCGACCAGGAGATGTCAAAAAGTAATTACAACAGGCTATAACAGTAAGAACCTATAAATTACAATTTTAGGTATTAGTCGAAAGAACAGTCGAGCGACAGCTAGTGGTTTTTTGGCCTCTCCAGTGAATCATTGCCAAGTTCCAGAATACATATTATTATATTTGTGGCCGAATTATTATCTCAGTTAGACAGTTGATTCCAATTTTTAAGTCTCTTCTTCACATTTAAATCTGAAAGGACTGATTTGTCTTCAGGATGACACTCTCACGAAGGGATCGCTCCTAACTATACTCCAGTGAGGAAGTTCTCTGAACACACTCCGTTTTTTGCTAATTCTCATTTTCCTCAGCTTCAGTAGCACATCTCTATTCGTTCATAAGGGGTCGTGGTACTAGCGTGGGTAGTGTAACGATTCTTACCAAGTCGATTCGGAATCGATTACTGGCGATTCGGAATCGATTACTGGCATAGTCACACCCGATTATTGAATGTTAGAAAGGTAGCGAATATTGTCGTTAGATTAGCTTTTTTCTCCGAATTTGCATCCCGCTTCTCATTAATCTCCATCTCACTTCACCCTCATGGGTCCAAAATACATAGTTGAGAAGAACCCTCCAAATTTTTCAACCCTTATAAATATCTTTATCCATAATCCGGTATACATGGAATGGCTAACATTGAGTTAGGCAACTCTCTTCGCAGGTCCATTCAGAATCACTTCCTTCTCGTATCCTCTTGGAAGAGGGAATAAGCGACAGTGATTCTTCGACTGTGATATGTGCATCACTTGGCATGGATTGAGGGTGGCATTCACACATTCATCGTAACTCTGGCTACAAATTTTTTGGAATACGAAAATTTGATCGTAATCATAAAGGGACCAGATCCATTGCCGGAGAGTTGTATGATTAAGCTAGTTTTGAGACAGGGGTGTGGGGCGTCGGGGCTTTCAGTTGTTCATGCTTTGTCATTCCGATCAGCCACAATGTTGTGACGTCGCCTGACTGCCATAATGGATCTGCACGACCTAGAACTTGACCTCATGCCCATGACCGTAATCCTGCCTCTGTACCCTTGAATGGCCTTGAACCACAAATAATAGCAAAACTTATAACAAAATTAAAAAATGTCAAAATAAATCTTTTAAAAATTAAATTATTTTTAAAAATATATTAGTAATTGTAGCTTAAAAAAAATGTTGATAAAAACAATTAAAGAATTACACGCAGAGTATCCAGAGTTCGAAACAAAGATGGTGGAGCAGAAATTCCCCTGGCACGATGACCAGCAGATGAATAAGCTCCACCACTATTTTTAGATTGGTTAATACATCACACAATTCCTCCTCCAACCCAGAGCTCAACTGATTAGTCGGGTTCCTTATACCTCCTCAATCCTGACCACACATCTTTATTGTCTCTCCTTTATGATATTATAGGATATTCATTATACCCCCCCCTCTCAAAGCGCAAATTTAAATTATCCCTCCTTTAACACCTCCCCTGTTTAATCATTGTCAGCTTGTATTAGCCATTTTAATTGTCCCCATTTCCCCTCCAACAATTATATATTTTATTGGTTCTGTATCACACACAAACCCCACCCTCGCTCATCTTTACATTTGCTCAAACCTTCGTCACACACATCCCTCCCTTCTCTCCCACCCCCCACAAGGCAACCACCCATCCCTATATTACTCCAATCACTGCTATATTCAATTGACTATATAATCGACCCCCGTCCATCCACTATCCCCCCACAGTGAATCATGGGCCTACATCACACCTCCTTGTTCGAATTCGCTTGACTCCCCGCCTCTTCACCACCCTCCCAACATTTACACACGATTACTCAACCCACATCTGCAACCACTAGGCTGTGCTGGTGATTTCATGATATCACGTTGCTCGCTCCTCAGTAGTGGTTGGTCATAAGATATCTCGTCCTGTTCAAATAATTAATGTAGCCAAATGGGCACCACACCACAGTTATTCGTCTGATGCGAGAGGTAACAAATTACAACTCTCTTGTCTGGCGTTTTCAGAATTCAGTATAGTAAGTTCATTCTTGTGTTCATCTCTTCCATCATTATGTGCAGGGTATTATTGAACTCAGTAGCAATTACACATAAATATTCACACAAAAGTAAAAACTCTGTTTGAAATTTCGGATACCAGTTCCGACCAGGGAGCTTTTGGAGTACAGATATAAAGATGACGTATTAGTTTAATACTTTTATTAGAGTCAATATTACAATTTCGTCTTCTGTGGAACCATCGCTGACTCCAGCTGGTCAACCTGTGTTGACGATGCCGTTCGCAAACTGTTAAGGTAAAACCCTTGAGTATTGCAGTCTACGAGGGCAGATCGGGTAATAGTCATATATTCCGTGCTCTTCTAGACCACCAATGCATCAATCGTACAATCTTTCCGACAGTCTTGCGATCATTCAATAAATTTTCCATTCTTTCGATCATTCTTTAACCGAACTGTCAATAAATCTCGCAGTCAATCTTTCGAAAATATAATTTAATCAACTATCAACTCACAATCAGTCCATCAGTTTGTTGTCTGTCTCCCATCCATACATATAAGACCGCCATTTATTCACCAACTGTTTAGCCACTCTTGTACTTGCATTATTGTTTCGTATGCTATCCACTATATTTAAAGTGTCCATTAATATTTTATATTTAATTCTGTACTTTAGCAAACGAGCGCTCATAGAACAACTTTAAAATTGTTTGGGGATAAAAGGATACAACAAAAAAAAAATATATATATAAAATTATAATTATTTTTTTATCTCAATCTTAGAAGAAAGCAGTTCATCACATCATGCTAGATAACCCCTTAGATTCATTTCACTATTGACTGAATATATCTTGTATATGTGCGAGGAATTTCTACATGGTTGAAAAAGCATTCAAGTGCCTGAACCTATTAACAAGTTCATTTGGGTCTTCGGAAAATATGTAGTCAGTGTTCTCAGCGTCTTTTGGCTTCTTAATGTCGTTCGTTGCAGCAAATGTGGTGAAGGGGTGTGTCAGAGAATCGAGAAAATTGTAACTGTCTTCAGCATCATCACTGTCTTTGTGTTCATTTTCATTAATGCGGTTATCGTGGTCATCTTCAACTCCTGATTTGTATTTTATATTAAATATACTGTACTTTGTAGCAGGGGTTGATGGTCGTCATCACTATAAAGTGCTGATGACCAGATATTTTTAAGTTCATCGATTTCACCCGAAAGTCTTGCAATTGTATACCCATTTCGCGCTAACCGACTGTATTCAGTGTCGATTTTGCGATTGAGTTTTCACCTTAAGTCAAAATGCTCGGTGACATGAGGAAACCACCTTCACAAACAGAAGTTATCGCATGAGAAAACATTTCGACAATGATCCCATGAAATCTATGCAAGTCGATGCCCTGAAGAATCACATAAAGAACTGTAAAGATTCGTCTTTTGAGAGCCAGAAAATGTTACCGCCAGTACCTCTTACTGCATCGATGGGTACTAATTCCACAGGCGATTATAATGAGACAGTTAATACTAAAGTAGGAATGAGTGTCCTGCATGGTTAAGTAGAGTCGGTTAGCGCGAAATATACACTCGCAAGACTTTCGGGTGAAATCTATGAACTTAAAAATATCTGGTCATCAGCACTTTATAGTGATGACGACCCAGCAGCTCCTGCTACAAAGTACAGTATATTAATATAAAATACAAATCATGAGTTGAAGATGACCACGATAACCACATTAATGTAAATTAACACAAAGATAGTGATGATGCTGAAGACAATGACAATTTTCTCGATGCTCTGACACACCCCTTCACCACATTTTCTGCAGCGAGCAGCATGAAGAAGGTAGAAGACACAAATAACACTGGATTTATATTTCCTGAAGGCACGTACAAACTTGTTGATAGACTCAGACAATGGATCGCTTTGCAAAAAGGTGGAGATTTCTCTCACATTTCAGAGATTAGCGAATTGAATATCTGGTATTATATTACATGCTGTAAAGAACTCCTTTCTTGCGAGATTGTAATTAGCAAGGTAAAACTATTATTTAAATAAATGCTTTTCATTTATTTTGTGTGTCGTATCGTTTTTCCCCCCTCACAACATTTAAGTGATTCTATAGTATGCATTTAGTAAATTATAGATATACATACAGAATATTAATAAAGAATTTAAGTATAATAATGCATGGATAGTGGACCACATACAAACAATAATGCAGTCATCAAGTACAAATGCATCTAGAAATTGTTAAAAGAACATTTTCTCATCTGTAAGGGTGGGGGACAGACAACAAGCCAATGGATTGATTACGAATTGATGGATTAATTGCAATATTGATCGAAAGATAGAGCGAAAGATTGATGGAAAGTTTGAAATATTTATCTGAATTTGGAAGATTGACAGAAGTATTACGAAAGTGATGGAAATACAGAATGAATGTTGGAAGATTGACTGAAAGTATGGAATATTGAGGGAGAGATTGTGAAAGTGATGGATAAATTAATGAACAGATTGAAAAATTAATGGAAATATTGCGAGAAAGATCATAAGATTGGTGGAAAAATTGCAGAATTGATCGAAAAATAGGGCAAAATATTAATGGGAAGATTGCAAAATTGATGGTAAGATTGGCTGAATTCAAAAGATTGATGGAAAAATTTCTGGATTGATCGAAAATGGGTGAAAAATTGATGTAAATATTGGAACAATTATGGTAAGATTGTGAGATTGATCGAATGATTGGACAAAAGATTGAAAGATTGTTGAAAAGAGTGGACGATTTATGCATTGGTGGTCTAGAAGAGTATGAAAGGTAAGACTATCACTCAAGTTGCTTCGTACATCATAGGTCTCAAGGGTTTCACTCTAGCGGTTTGCGAACAGCATCGACAACGTAGGCAGTTCAGCTGAAGTCAACGGTGGTAACACCAAAGATGAAATAGGAATGTTGGTTGTAAGCATACTACACATTAAACGAACACTTCATTTTTATATCTGCACTCCAATAGCTCCCTGATCCGAACTGCTATACGAAATTTTAGTCTAGGTTTTTAATTTTGTGGGGAAATGTTTATGTAATTGCGACCACGTTCGACAATAGCGTGCAGAATATGATGGAATGATGAACACAAAAAATAACTAACCGAAGTGAATGTTGAAAATGGCAGACAAGGGAGTACGCTCTGTTACCTCTCGCATCAGACAAAGAACAGTGATGTGGTGCGCATTTGGCTACATTAATTATCTGAACAGAATGAGATATCATGTGGACAACAACCAATGACGAGCGCGTAATGTGATGCCATTATGAAACCATCAGCACAGTCTAATGGTAGGGGATAGGGTTTGACCTGTAGTGTGTAGATGGTGGGAGTGTGTTGATGGAATGGGGAGTGAAACTAATGCAAGTAATAAGGAGTTGTGACGTAAGCCCATGATACACTTTAGGGAATAGTTGTGTGGAAGAGGGAGGGGGTCGACTTGATAGTCAACCGAATATGGTGATGTGTTGTAGGGATAACATAATAATTACCCAGTTGGAAAACTGGCCAAATTGATTGGAGTGATGGGAGGGGGTTGCCTTGGGAGTTGGTGGTGGAAGGGCGAGATGTGTGTAATGAAGGTCTGTGCACATGTTGAGAGAGGAGAGATTGGAGGAGAGTCGAACGAATCGAATATTAAGGTTGTATGATATAAAACCAATAACATGTCTGATGGGTGGAGGGAGAAATGGGGAAAATTAAACTGCTAATACAAACTGCAGAGATTGAAGTTTAGGGAGGGTGTAAAGGATGCCAATAAAAAATTGGTGCAGGAGGTTGTGGGGAGGAATTGTAATGCAGATCGAATGAGTTGTCAGTAGGGACCCAATACAAATTTGTGGTGAGTTTGAATGGGGTATAGGGTACCCATTAAACAGTCGAACTATGGTATGGATGGGGAGGGGGAGTGATGTATTAATTCATGAAAAAAATGTGGTAGGCATCAGTCGTCTGCTGATCTCCATGCCTTGGAGGGTGTGTTCTCTGCGATATTTGTTTCGAACTGCAGATCTCCTTCACACGAGTCTTCGTTTTTGATATACATTTTAGAAGTCTTAAAAAAATTAAAATTCCTAAATCTACATTTAAAAAAATTATGATTGTTTTGAAAATATTAACACGATTTTTGTATGTTTTTGGGAATATTGCGATTTGGTTAGGTTCATGGTCATCCAAAGTCACGGACACATGGTCAAGGTCTCGGGCATGTGGTCAAGGTCTCAGGCATGTGGTCAAGGTCTCGGGCACATGGTCATGGTCACGGGCACGTGGTCAAGGTCTTGGGCACATGGTCAAGGTCTCGGGCATGTGGTCAAGGTCTCGGGCATGTGGTCAAGGTCTCGGGCATGTGGTCAAGGTCTCGGGCATGTGGTCAAGGTCTCGGGCACGTGGTCAAGGTCACAGGCACTTGGTCAAGGTCTTGGGAATGTGGTCAAGGTCTCGTGCACGTGGTCAAGGTCATTGGCATGTGGTCAAGGTCTCGGGAGTGTGGTGAAGGTCAATATCACCCTGTTCCAATATGGCAGCCGGCTGATCTGTCAGAGCATGAGTAACTCTGAGCTCTGACAGCCTATGCCCTTGTACAAAAGGTATATAATCATACTACTTCGGAGAATGCAGCAAGTGTGAAAGCGGTTGTGACAGGTTAAATTGTAATGTGAATATCCTACCTTTCTCCTTTTATTCAAACCATAGCTAGGTGGAATATTATTAGTTTGGAAATATAAGATAGTACACTTTTAAAAGTTACGAGTCTCGGAAGTTGCCTTTATCTGCCGATAGTGTCACTTGTTAGGTTCGAAAATGTAAAATAATTTCTGTTCTACTGAGGAATATACTATGCGGAAGATGGCGAAGAAAACCGTTCCACTACAAAATAAGTATCAATGAAAGTCTGTACAACTCATTACTGATCAATGGAGCCGCGATGATGCAGTTGACTTAATACGAGTCTTCTACCGTGGCCAACAATGTTCGATTCCCTTCGTTCAAAATCTGATCTGTGCGTCTGGGTAACAAATTGGTGGACATTGCCATCGTCCGGTGGTTTGGTCCGTGTACTCATATTTCTCTAACCCTTGCATTCCGTCGTTGCTCCTTTTACACCTCACTTCATACACATCAGCTGTGAGAAGCTCAGTTACAACACACTGTAAAATTGCTCACATTACAGAGTTTCTCAACTAGGTAGCATTGCGGTGGACATCCTGTATCTCTCAAGGCGATCTGCCTATGTGGTTCATTGTCATTGTCTTTCTCAAGGCAACATAGCACTCAGAGAAGACACTTTCGTTCAAACGTTCTAGCGGGCAGACCAGACACGGAACATTTTGTTTACCTGCCAAAAATCACAACTAACCAAAAGAAATGATTGTACTTATATAAAACCATATTGGGTGGAGTCAAATCGAACCATAATTTTAGTTACAGTTAGTTTTGTAAGCAAAACCAAAGTTGTTCTAATGATTGATGTCTTTCCCCAGGTAAATCTGTCTTGGTGAAGGAGATTGTGGCCAGATATTCCACGGACGTGATCGCTTCATGTGCCTTTGGAGTGAACGCCAATGCCCTCGCGGACCCAGACAGTGAGTTCCGTGCGACCATGAAGAGGGTGTTCGAGTTCACTGGCGCCAAGAAACTCATCGTCCTGCTTGTGGAAATCGCTCCTTGGTTGCTGCAGATGCTACCTTTGAAACGTGGGAAAGACGGCATTGGCGAGTTTGTCCGGAAGACGTTCTGGGGCGTGGTGGACTACCGCAAGAAGAACGGAGTAGTCCGCAAGGACTTTGTGGACATCCTGATGCAGATGAGGAACGAAGGTGAAGTACGAGCTGAAGATTCTAAAGATTTACAGGAAATAAACGATGACAGCAGATACATGGATTCAGCTTCCGCCAAAACTGACAAGATAGATATCAGTGAGTACGAATTTTACTAGAAAAGTAGATGATTTACTCCCCATAACAACTTTCTTTTGGTACGATAGCTGTAGGAAATCATAAAATCATAGTTTAGGCGCAATTCTGCTTTTGACATCTGATTTTTGATAGTACTTTGGTAGTATTTCGCCCTTTAAGGGAAATTGTCCGTTGTATTTCGATATCACCTTTATGATGCACCTTAAATACCTAATCTTCGCTATTAACTTACATATTAAACCAAAAATGTCACTCTAAAATCTTGTATTTAAATTTAAAGCAATATAAACACAAGTTAATATAAAACTCCTCTCCTCTGAATGGTAAATGTTAAAGAACTCATTCTTATTTATTTTTTTTTACATTTCAAAGCATTGCAAACTTAAACATACAAAACAAAAAATGAGTGAATTGCTTAATGTATATGTAATATAAAGCAATGCATTGATATAATCATTAATGCTGTGACTGTTGATGTGTGTTACAGAACTGGTTGACGATGACTACGTAGCACAAGCTTTTATTTTCATCATAGCTGGATTCGAAACGTCTTCCGCAGTCGTATCTATCGCTTTGTATGAGCTGGCAGTGAATCCTGACATCCAAGGCAAGTTGAGGCGAGAGATACAAACTGTGCTTGACAAACACAACTCTCAAGTTACCTACGATGCCATAGCTGAGATGACTTACCTGGAGATGGTTGTTTCAGGTAAGAATCTTTTAAATATATATTAACACAGAAATGCTGAGTGTTTCCTACTATACCATTTGTATCTATATGATTTGTCAGAAACTGGGTTTACAGAAGGGTTCAACATAAATATGTCATAAGCAAAGCAATATGGAACGAATTGCATTTAACTTGCGAATACTTGCCAGAATTACTTTTTTGATTTTAAAATCTGAATATTAAAATATATTAGTACTTAATATAATGATTAACACAAATTGATAATTTCCCAAAATAACCCAAATGCCAAGAACATGTAGAATCTAATAAACCAGAGGCGCCTTTGTGTAGGACTTTATCTTATAATTGAGATAAAGACATTCTTTTATCTAGCTCGTCATAAATTTGGCAATCATTTAGTTTGCTTTCTGAAATTCTTCTTGTTGTATTATTTGACAAAATTTCTTTAATTACGTATTTTAATTCACTGAAGATCGAAATTTTGTCCTTAAAACTGTGTTGTCACTTATGATTCTCTTTATACTTGTATACGTCTCATTTTATTACATCACAAACTTAATGCAAACTGGGACCCTGTTAAACATATGACCATAAATTTTAATGTCTTGGTATTGCGCTGTTTTAAAACAGTAACAGAAAAATAAGAAAGTATTTTTGCTTGTTCAGAGACCCTGCGCAAGTATCCAACAGTACCTCAGCTGGAAAGAAAGTGTCTAAAAGACTTCAAAATTCCGGGAACTGAGATAATTGTGGAGAAGGACACGAGTGTGATGATCCCAGTGTTGGGCATACACTGGGACCCTGAAATATACCCACAACCTGAGAAGTTTGACCCTGAAAGGTTCACACCTGAGAACAAAAGCAAAAGGCCCAACTTTTCTTATATTCCGTTCGGCGAAGGACCAAGGATTTGCATTGGTAAGATACTACAATAGACATTCGGTATTAAATTTTTTATGTACAGAAATATAACTTTTTTCTGTATAATTTTGTTACCATAACTGAAACTACATATTTAACTATTCAGTTTACTGTTTATTTAAAGTCTCAACATATTTTGTTCCTTTCCTTTCAGAATTTATATAATACTAGCTAGTAAGCAAATTGAAGGAATTTATATTTACAACCATGTACATGTTACAGTGAAACATCAAATTACAGTTTCTTGTTTGAAATGGAAAGCTTAATGAACTGTCACAATGGCTACTATTATCAGGGGAAGGTTTCTTTCGTAGTCTTATGCCACTTGAAACAGTGTTTGTGCTTTCACTGCAAGTATTCTCTTCGGATATAGTTGACTCTTTGTATAAGGCTTTTACGGTTGTGACGAATAATTCATAATTTTTGGATAGACATGAATATATCCAGCTTCAGATAAAGGCGTATTTTAATTAATCGCCAGAATTTACACTTTACCAAAAACCTGTCTCAATCATTCAGAGTTTTTGATATGTTATGGTATGAAGGGAAGTTCTGTAACAATACAGCAGAAACATCATGTCATTGGCAGGTTAGTAAGTGACGGATTGTGACGGGATACTGAATGAAGTACATGCACATAATGCAAGTGTACCAAAATGTGGATTGTATGGTATACATTGAAAGCATTTCTTTCAGTTTGTTTGTCAAGACTCTACGGAAGTTGAACCACCTATTCTAGCTGTATTTCCAGACTTAGGAGAGGATGAAATTTATATTACAACTTGTGGTATTCCAATACGAAGTTTCACATTCTCAGTCGCGGTGCTACCCTTGACATTTCTGTGACCTCCTTGATCTTTGTGCTTCTTTCTTTTCCTGCCTTCGATTATGGCTAATGTAAACGGTGTAAGTTCTACTACTCCCTTCTTTCTTGGGTAGTTTTTTAAGTGACGAATATTTCCACTTTTAAGAGGACTTGAAAGCAACGAGCTTATTGAAGAAGTAGGAGGCTGTATATCGAGTGAAATTTGTGGTTGTGCTATACACGCCATTTGTGGTGTAATATGTAACTGCAAAGACTTAACTGCTGTCATACGACTTATCATTGAACACCAGAATCTGATGAAAATTTAGTGTGTAGTGTAAACTCTGGATGTGCAGCATTAAAGAAAGTTAGTTAATGAGACTCTGATTCAGACACATGTGCCAGATCATTTTCATGATGCTCAATGTTGGAGTGCTATTTCGTCTCACTGGCAATAAATAGCTGATCTGCAAAATGCCAGGATAAACTGTGCAGTCTATTCAAATTCACTTTAAACTATTTTCACCGTAACAATTTTTCCATAGGCTACTGCAAAAATACCACTAATTTGGTATTGGATCACGAATCTTCCAGAGTTATTTTGATGTATCGTGGTCATAGAAATATTTAGTGGCCAATCAATAGCCGCAAATACATTACAATGTTTTTGGAGTGTGGACAAAGCATTTTTATCCGTATTGTAAATTATTGTTGGCTGAAAGTTGTCTGGAACACTTTTGTGTAAATTTGTAAAAACAGTTTACTTGATGGTTATTGAAAGTTATAGCACGGGCAGCTCTGCTTTGATCCGGTTTAATGAATAATATTCTCGGTTGCGATTTCGAAATACAAATGACCAATCCCAACCTGCTAAATGAGTGTCTATGTTTAAACAGAGATGTCCCATACTCATGTCTGTAGCTGTTTAACCAAAAAAGTGGGATTCCGTCAGTTTAATGTAATCCACAATTTTCCTATCAGTGCTAGGATAATCTTTATTTTAATAACATCCCAGTCCTCTAACGGACCCTTGAAATATCTTGTTCTAACCACTTTTGCAGCATATTCTCAAGACAAACATAAAAAAAAGTCTTGAATACTTTCTACTAGCCAATCACGTTGTTCTCGACTTCCTGAATAGCTATCAACTGATTACCTACTCCAGCTTAGCCTCGTTGTTTTGTTGCTTATATTTTATTACCAACTAAAAACTAATTATAAAATGTCATTACATTACTAATATGCATATTAGATGTTGACTTTCATATGAACTATGATAAATATTATAAAGAAGCTACCATGGTTAGTTAAATCACCAATTCAGGGTAAAACGACTGCTTACGAATAACACATTTATGTAGTTTTACACTAACAACAATTATTTTCACCGAATAGCTTGTAATATTTCTATAGAAATGAAATCCTATCAACATAAGTACAAAATATCATTGCTGCCAACCATAGAACACTTGACGGCCGTTATGACGTTCGCCCCTAATGTGAATTTCGTGAAATGCATTCACAGTGTCATTTTATCCTAGTGTGTCGCTATAGGCCGATTTCTCAAACACAACCGAGCAGTCTCTATCTTCTTCACGTCACATGGGTTACCAACTTGTACACAGCCGGGGCAGAAACAACTCAGTGAATCTTTTGTTTAGTCATCATCTGTTATTGTGTCCTTACAATACATGCCATAGTTAATACTGATGGACGTGTTAAAATAAGAAAACGCACTGCATAAAGTAATGTTGAAAAAAAATTACTGCTGAAAAAGGAATATACGAAAGTTTTAAGTAACTTCTGCGAGTTATCCTTATAGCGTTTATTTTTTACCGGAAATAAATATACGAAGTTTTTAGTAACTATTACAAGTTATCATTACAGTGATTTATACAAGGTTTTGTATGTTTATAAGATATTACATGATTGGCTAGTACAGTGAAAATGTCCAGCGGTCGTTCAATGGCCGCCACTGGGGTTGCTCGCAGCATATCGATGTGGCACTTCAATTTTTTCAATCACTGAATGCTGAGTTCCTGTTATCGTCTTAAATTATACACGAAATTTCCTTTGAGCGCCGCGCCATTAATCCCAGTGATATGTTGCTATACAAGCTTCATATGTCGCTGTCAATTTGACTCGGCTGACATGAGCACACGCGCATTACAAGTTACTGAGGCTTTGCCAGTTCTCTTGAGTAAGCGTGTTTGCGTCCAGCGTTGTTCTTATGGTCGGCCAGCCCTGCATAGTCAGTGAGTTACAACACTTACGTATATGTTTTCGCTTTTATGGGTGCAATATTCTACAGACACAAATGCATCACTGTTCATACGTGAACCGTGTTGGCGTATGCAATAAAATCCTGTTCAAAGATGAAAATTTTACTAAACTGTGCAAAACGTGTTCCCATGTCGTGGCCACTTTGTGAGATGTTGCCCATAGTCTAAGACAACAAGATAGTGCGTTAATTGTTTTGTTTGAGATATTTTACTAACTAGGCTGTAATTTTCCAGGTTCCAGACCTGGTTAGGCACACAGAACGAACCTAACCACGTTCTTAATTCCTTCGCTTCATACTAAATCCACGAGTTTCGTTGTCGTCCGACTTGATTTCTTGAGCATGTTTTGTGCCATTACATTGTGTCTGCAAATCGCAATGACGTCACACATGCTTGTACTACGAGCTATTACCAATAACCCCGAAAAGGCAATCGGTATAAAATACGATAAATATTAAATAAGCATTTAGTTGAAGTAAATAGCAATGGGAAGAGGCACATCCATATTTCAGTAATAGTATATACGTTGAAATTTGAGATGCAAATAGCTTCCGGGAATTAAGTTTATCTCCGTTTACTCTATGGGCCGAGGTGGTGTAGTGGTTAGACTACTCGCCTCCCACCTAGGCAAACCGGGTTTGATTCCCGACTGAGTCGCTCCCGGTTTCTCACATTGGGAATCGTGCTGGACGACGCCGCAGGTAGGCGGGTTTTCTATGGCATTTTCCATGTACCTCGCCCTTTTATTCCAGTGCAGCTACATATACACCTCACTTCACCCTCATCGGCTTTCAAGACCTCCATGTTAAGAGCCGCCCAAATCTCATCACTCACTCACACACACACTTAGTTAAGTATAAAAGTGGTCACCTGACTGGATAATTTATAACGAACTTCCTATTTTACGGAATGCACATTGTTATCATTCAGATTTCCATTAAATTTTAATTACTCGGGAAGATAAAATTACAGTAAAGAGAGATGTTGTGTCTTGAAGTTCTTGCAGATATTGATTAAATGTCATTTCTTTCCACAGGCATGAGGTTTGGCCTGATGCAGGTGAAGACAGCCATGGTACACGTACTGACGTCATTCCAGATCAAGCCTTGCGCAGAAACCCCACCGCAGCTGAGAACTTCTTCGGGTGCTGTAGCTTCCAAAAATGACATCGTTCTAGTATTCCAAAGGATCAAGTGAACATTCTATCAAGAAACATGTGGGGTTGTTACACAGTATTTTCCAAAGTTTAATTACAAAATACTCAGTTGTGACAATGCTTATTTAATACACTGCATAATTGACTACACTGCATAGATGACTATGGCTCCAGAAATAGTTCTTGGTTGGTGCAACGTTGTACCAACCTTTGTTCCTCAAAAGTAGAGTCGACATTGGAGAAATAACGTTCCTATTCCTTTTATAATGTTTTGTACAATGTTTTGTATAATGTTTTGAACATTCGTTCATACCTAAAGATAACTGCAAGAACACCCGTTTGTGTCATTTTCGCCTTCATAAAACATGCTTAGAGAGAAATGTAGAAACTGAAACACGTATACAGACACGTAATGTTTCTTAAATGCTATTCGTAAGCAGACCTCACTCAGACACTTTAGACAGTTTTTTTAATAAATGGTTTTCTGCTGGAGTCCTGCATACCGTTCTGTGGCCTACCCAAGAGGCCTGCCAACTTAAACATCAGAATGACACTCTTCCCTACGTTGGTCCAATGCCGTGTTATTAGTCGGACGACAAAAAATTCATAATAATTTACAAACCGAAGATTTACCAGCATTTTTCAACATTGGTACTTTGTTAGCAAGACATGCTTTTACGTTTATAAAGGCAATAAACTAATTACATTCTAACACTGTTGGTTACTGATGCTTTAAGTACATTCCATCCATTAGTTAAAAATGAATATAGTTTTCTGCTCTAATGTTATTTATTCTCTTCCTGTGTTAATATAGACCATCCTTAATTATCATCTGTATTCTGAACATCTGTTCACCTGTTGGTGTGTGTAAACATGCTCCCCTCCAAGTACCTGTCGACGTAAGATATACTACACTACTTTCGGCCACATGATGAGTGAAATAATACATAATTTACGATATCTTTACGGTTCAATTTACAGTATTAACCTGTTAAGATTCGGCTGCCTTCAATTATAAATAAGCTGGTGTAGTTGAGGTCATGCATTACATTGTTTACTTGTATCGCACATATCATTACTTTTTAAACCTTTTGTTGAGTCAATGCTTGCGACCTATCAAATTATCAGTAATGTCACACGGCAATTTTCTTTTATATAAGCGTGAAATTGATAACTGGTATTCATTGCCGTATGCCAGTCTTTAATCCAACTTAGCATGTATCGCGATATATATCCTGCTGACCATACTTCAATAGTAAGCAAATATTACTTAATATTTTGATTTAATGTAAGTTCATATCGTACTTGTATGTTAGTTACCACAAATGGTAAAACAAAGTTATCGAATATTCATTTTTGTAAGGGACAATTTGTACTTAATAATGTATATAAAAATGTTTCCCGTGAAGAAGTTGTGTATATATACATATTTTAAATAAAGACCCCCACATAACCATACTTTGAAAATCTACCTGTAAAAGAATGTTGGATAACAAATATTAAATTCCAATTTGTACCAAATATTGGCCAAATATTTGGATTTCTATACAACGAATTTCCAACCTCACCAATAAGATGCTAACAATTAGAGATGTTGGCGAAACGTACGAATAACTAGCATGACAGCAGTACAGTTTCCAACTAGAACTCAACAAACAACCAACAACAGTCCGCTTGTTTTTAAATGGTCTCTGTGCAAAAAAAACACATAAAAGTATGCAATTTTTATTTAGAAAATATTAATAATATCCTACGTTTGTATAATATTTGTAAAACAAAGTTAGTCAAACATAACAAAACCAAATTATAATCAAGTGTTGATGTTTACAACATTGACTGACCATGTCAGCAATACAACATAGATGAAAGAAAAAATACATTTGGAATGTCTTCGTGTGCTGTGAATATGAATGATATTTTCTACTTAAAATTATTGCTTTCTCTCAGTGGAAGTATAATGACTGTACAAGCTTGGCCCGACAAAACTATAAGTTACAAATGCCAGCTGTGTGTTGTCTAACATGTGTCTAACACATGACCAATAAACATGGTTTGTGTGGTAAAAATAAACAGCCTTTAAGTAAACACACAGAGTTGTATTATTTCTTAAAAATATGATAATTTACATCGTTTGTATATTGTTAACTATACAATGTCGGCCGAACTTAACAATAAGTGCCAGTGCAATAACCAACCGTCGTGTTCCCAAAATTGAGAATTCATATCACCAATTAAATATTCTTCAAAGAGAAAGAATATCAGGTCTTGGTAAACCTTATTTTATGAAATACAAAATAAGGACATTGTTTTCATTCAAAATATTTCTTCAATTTTTCTAAATAAATTTTTTTTGTAACACCGGGCCAGCAGAAAAATACATACCAATTACGAACAATATTTTTACCGACTTGTTACCAACCATCAACCAACAATTTTGAAGATTTAAAAAAATTACACTTCCGATATGTTCTAGCATTTTCTGATTTAGTTACACCAATGCCTGGGCGAGATAAGTAATATCATTACTCTTTCATGGCAGTAGATTTTTGTTGGCTCTATACGTTGGGCCAGTATTGTATTAACATGGGTGACCAGCCCCCATAGGCAAACCTTCCAACCAAATAGCAACCACTGTAACACAGATTCATACTGGGGCAATCTAACCTTAATTTTATCCACTACGTTACTAATGGCGAAGGGACACTGTTAATATATACTGTTTCTGGGATAGTAAAAAAATTGCCATAAAATGCCCTTAGAATTTAGACAGTTCTTAGTATTTCACACTGCTCTCTGGTTGTGTCGCAGCAGACGATTCCAATGATGTTGATATGTTTAATGGCATAACATGGTTTATGTCCGATAATGCCATACAAGCTAACTTTTGTAACAATGAAAAAGTGTAACTGTATCAAACTTTGAGTGGAGTTGAGAGATTTGGACGGCTCTTAATATCGAGGTCTTGTGAGCCGATGAGTGTGAAGCGAGGTGAGTGTGGAGCAACTCTGGAATGCACGAGCGGAGGCAGAGGGAGATCCCCAAGAACAAGTGGCATCATCCGGCACGATTCCTACTCGCGAAAGTCAGGGAGTGACCCGTCCGGGGATAGAGCCCGGCTCGCCTAGGTTGGTGGAAAGTAGTCTGACCACTACAACTCCACGGCCCTGTCAGCGTTTGAATAATGAACGTTACGTTGACGACAACGTTCATTCATAAGTTCATAAGTAAGATGCACGAAAGGCAAAAATAAAACAGCTTCCATAATTCTTAACTGCTAATAAAATACAACACAATATTTATATTTATTCCCCCCCCCCCACACCCCTTTCGACCCTTTTTCTCCACCTTTTTTCTAATCTCATACCCATAGTTTTGTATTATTTATCACGATTGTAAATTTTCTAAAAAATGCTGACTGTCAAGGAAATCTTATTATGAAATTATTTTTTAATAATTTATAAATATATAAAATTCTGTTTTCGATAGTATTTTTCTAAATTCAATATTTTTAATATTAAAAAAATAATTACCCTACTTTCTGTAGGAGATACGCTTTTGCAATCGTGTGACTGTATACCTGTATGTCCTCTGTGATACATTTTGTACTACCAGACAAACTGTACTATCATATTGTTACAATTTCTATCTCTAGAAATTAAGTGGGCTATACCAAGTTCGTTAAGGGATGGAGGTCTTAATCAAATAAAATAATTAATTATAATTCCCTTATTTTATTTACAATAACTACAGCGAAATTTTCTAAACTCTAATTCTCACAATAAATTGAAATCACTTATTGTTCACAATTGACACAAATAAATAAAATTTATAATTAAGACAAAGAAATCAATAAAATAAAATAATTAAAGATCAGTTCCAATAGACAGTGTCTCGACCTATTCAACTATTTGACAATTTATGTTTCCATATTTGACTGTTTGAATATTTACAGTAAAATCAGTATTAAACTTTCATTCAGTCCCACCTCAGTTCAGTTCATATCCCGCCAGTCGTAATGTTCTAGATTCCTCCAAGCGCCCTCACGCACAGTAGGCTTCACTCGTCGGTCTCACACCCTCTCGTCCATTCACGCCACGGACACCTCACTCGCCATCGTCCCGCAGTCTCCACAGTCGTCGTCCACACTTCACTTCGCTTGCGCACACTCGGCCAGACAGCCTCCATCAAAGACTGCCGGCCACTGGGTGGCGGCAGTATATATAGTGCCTTAGGCCGCCACCTAGAATCTTCCCCAACTCGCGTGATGCGTCGTAGAGGGCTGAGGCTCCAGCCAGTCTCACCAGAACATTCTTGCGTCGTCGCTAAACGTATCGAAAACTCTCTGTTGGCATTCACGGGATTCCCGGAAGGGGAACAGACAGCCACGGTCACATCTTTCCAGGAAGGGATGGGGGTGGGGGGGGGGGGGAGGACGAGGTGGGTCTCCAATTACGATTAGGGCAGATGAGTCGGCGCCAGCTACAGCACGTAACAATATTGTAACAACATGAAGCCAAAAGTTTCTATTTTGAAACAACCATTTATGAAAGCATAACCTAAGGTATTATTAATGTTTGCAATATTGTGCCACTTCTGACTAAATATGCCTGGGCGCTAAGGAGGTTATCTATAACACTAGCAATATGCAAATTCTCAAAGTGCGATTGAGCTATCAGAGTGTCTAGTGGTAATTTTTCATGTGTCTCTGTTCTTCCCACGTGGCGATTTTACACTTTTCCTACCTGGCTCTTAGTAGGAAAGTTTTTAATACATATTTACTAGCGCTTTTTATATATAATTACTAGGGCCACCTGATTTTCGAGAAAAGATTTCAGGCCTACTTGTACTTCAAAACATAACTCAGAGCCACTTTCGTGATTGGATGATTTTAACTATTACACATTACAGGTGTCTGCCCGTGAATCACGGACACTCAGTGTCGGAGTTACCTAATTCCGATTGGCCCAGTCAGGCGAGCAACTGTCTCCTGATAAAGAAACGTAAATATTTTAGCGAAAAACAGGAGGCCCTAATAATTATGTATGTACGTAAGAAATATTTGACAGTTATTGTAATTGTAGGGGTACATACGAACTTTCAAGTACTATAACAGTAAAATCATAAAATCATTTATGTAGGAAGATGTGGGGCCTTATGTGTCGGGTGTTTGCTTGTGAATCGCAAGGTCTATAGTTCGCATACTAGTGACCCCAAACCACCCCCCCCCCCAACTCACTAACCCGTAAATATACTTAGCAATAATTGCTCATTACAGCCATGAATGAAATTAATCATAATTCTATTTTACATATAACAAAAATAGATTAGTCGCAACCTCAAATATATACAATGCTCAATAATCTAAGCTGAAACAAAGGGCAAAATATCCACAGTTATCTCTGTAGACTGTTTCAGTGGGTGAGAACCAAATAGCGAATTGACAATCTAAGTGTAAATATATTACGTTTAATAGGCCATTCTTCTAATGGACAGATGTTGCTGTTCATAGAAGGAAATTGTCCTTGCTGGTATGCTGACTCATAAACTCACTCTTAAGCATGGTGAGCCATCGGCGTGCTTATTGCATAAATATGCTATACATTCAAATGCCTAAAATAATTATAGAATTCATAGAAATACAACATGTCTGGCAACGAAAAGAGGTATATATTGTTATCAATGATTACTCAACATTACTTAACCTCACCAGAAATCGATATGGGTTTTCGTTTCAAAATAATGAGAACATATGTCTCTATTTTCGTCAGTAAACAAGTTTTGTATCTTGCAAATCTGATGAGAGAATGCGGTGACGTTAATTCGGATATTTTCCTTCGAATATTATTAAAAATTCATTTGTAAAGCCAGCCTAACCTTGAAATTTGTGGGATGAAGAAAGGGAGCGGAACCATGAGGAAAAGCTCTGTTTGATCTTCATTTGCAACACACTATTTCGATTACAAGTATGAATTTCGTGTATGCCATAAAAATCATTAACTATTTCAGTCTAGCATGTAAAATATTCTTATTGAATATACATACGGCAGAAACGGGTTTATTATAAAATTCAATTTCTCTGCGGGCAGAGTTCAGGAACCACTTAGTTTACGAAATTTACAAGATGCAAATCGACAGAAAACTCAGTGTTCCCAGTAATTCCCTAATTATTTTTTTTACTTCAAGAATATAAATAGTTCGACACAAATTAGTCATGCTTGTGACTTAAAATTATATTACTGTGTGTACCTACTTAATTAGTTAACAATGAATAAGATTTTAATTTGATTATTTTGTGTGAAAAATGTGAAATTCAAAAATAAAGTTGCCTTGGTAACAGTAAACTATAATGTCTTGATGCAAGGTTTTCGAAGCTTTATGTAAATTCCTGTAATGTCTTTAAATTATAATATTTATGTAAAATATTCCATATGACTTCTAAAATAAAAAGAACTTTCTTAGGTAAAGGCCCTTATTTATTTCATAAGTAGAAGACTAGTGCAGATATTGGCGCAACTCAATAATTTAACTAAAATTCATTCAAATTTCTCACTTTCAAGCAAAAATACCTCAATTACTTCTGAAAACATGAATCAACTCTTCAATTTCACCCCCAAAATCAAGATAATTTGACCCAAATCTGTGTTCTCAATCAAGCCAACTTTTTTTAAAAACAAACTTTGTTTATTCTTTGATCAGTGGTCCAATTTCAGGGTGGATGAGGCTAAAGTTAGGTCAAAGAGGGTAAATATTTACATTAAATTTGAATAATATCACAAGAAAAGTATGAAAAGCCTTTGAATTTCATCGAAAATATGATGACTTATGACTAAAATTAGTCTTTAAAGAACCACACATAGAGTGAACACAAGTTAAAAATTTATTTTGATTGCGAGTTGCACTCTGAAAATTTTTTATGGGGAATTAGATATTTGTTTGAATTTCTCATGAAATAGGTTGAATTTTAATTAAATTATTCAGTTGCACCAATGTATACAAAAGATTTGATGCGGGAATTATAAATTTGTTTTAATTTAGCATGAAATTGGTTGAATTTTAATTAAATCACTGAGCTGCACCAAGATATGCTGTAGTCTTCTACTTAAGTATGATATATGTGTACATATTTGAAAAACACAAAAGATTTACTAGCCAGCTAATACTATGCCAGGGACCCCCCAGGTTTACAAGCAAATTAATGCCGATGCCAGTGACTTGTTAATTTTTCCGGCCTTGATATTAGCGCCTGCAAAACTTCATTTGGAGAAACCAATCACATAATCCACCGGCCTGCCATTTTTATTTATTTTTTAGTGGAGAGGTGATGGATTTTTCATTTTATTTTTCTTCTTGTACTCTCTCATATGCTGCAGGCACCTTGCACCATATGGGGAATCCACACATTATTTATTTGCATCAATGATCATATATAGAATATATGGGCAAGAGCAATGAAATGGTTTTTGCCCAAATCTTAAATGGTTTGGTGATAATTTAATAAATGTGGGTGCCTTCACATTTATTAAATTATCCTCTTAAACCGGTGTTCGAACCCCGAATCTCGTGATACAAATCAAGCACCCAACCACTAAGCCAAAACTGCTGAGCGAGCGAGGTGCCGATAAAAATGCTGCATGTGGTGAGTTACAATGTTAATAATGAGAGTGTTAGATGCTTGGCAAGGAAATAATCTTATTCAATCTTGCTGTGTGAATTCTCAACTGTGTTCGCTGCGAGGAGTAAACTTCCTGCATCTTTTTGCAGTTGCACTCGTCGAGAGCAGCGCAGCCGAGATATCAGAACAGTAGATAACATATTTCCTGTTGCGGACAGTGCTCACTGACAAGGAAAACTTGCACCACTGAGATCAGAATACACCGCAGTTCAGTTACGAACGAGAGTGTAGATATGCTTTTTTCTATACCTACGAGAATGTGCTGCAGTTCAGTAAAATGAGTATATAAGCTAATTTGTAAAACTTATTGCTCAACTACACAAATATTGAATTCACAAGAGAGAGCAAGAAAGTTAAAATATAAAAATTTTTATTTGACTATGATATTTTCCATTGCCCATTTTTCTACTCAAATGTAATTTAAAAAAAAAAACCATAATTTTCGTCCCAGCACTTGGCACACATCTCTTTAAATTTCTCAAAACTCATGTCTACTCCAACAAAATAGCAATATACATTACTCAAGTTTGTTTCATCTTGTCGAAATATCCACAGAGAATTTGTGTTATCTCGTATTAATTGCTTGGGGACTCTGGAATATCTGCACAAGATAAAAAGCAACAATATTTTTATGCCGACCTCTTGTAAAATATTCATGGACTACATCTCGCTCATCCAATATTACATCATCAAAAATTATGAGAGAATTACTTTCACATTGATCTAGTGAAACCATTTCACCATTGTTACTTAAAAAATAAGCCATTTTTTCATTAAATCTTTTGGATATCACTTCAAAATCGTCTTGTAATTGAATATATTTTGGTTGATTCAAACTTTTAGAGCAAACATAGAGTTTATTAAAATTTTGCCATCATGTCTTATAAATAAAATTACTGATTAAATTAGTCTTCCGGCAGCTGCCGGGCTCTACAATCAACCCTATAATATTACCGGGCCATAACTCACTATTTGTTTTATTCTTGGAAGTTTTCAACTTAACTTCCAATAGTTCTACTCTTAAAAATAAACTTCACTATGATATACTTCATAAAGATAAATCGATAACATTAATTAGTTTTCATGCAAAATTTTAACTTCAAATGTGGAGAATAATACTATAACTGCAATTGAAAACACGATTCCTGTTGTTGATAAAGAAATACCATTATCACAATACCCAGAGGCGAATATTATGTTGAACAGACAATATGAAAAATAGAATAACAATTAAAACCAAGTATGATCTTAAACTTGATGATACTATGTCTGATATTCTCGGTTTTGAAAGAAAATTAACTATTGAAAAGACAAAGTTGTCGTGGGGACTAAATTGTCTAATTTTTTCCCATATTTAATCAATCAATGTTCATTGTAAATTTGCATATGACATGTTAAAAAAATATGACGAATCTAACCATGTGGAGACTAATATTATTGATAGTTTTCCACCAAAAAACTATGTTTGGTTTTAGAAACTACATCATTTATGATCCACCATTTCCAATTTTTTATAGAATTAAAAATGAGCAATTTAATAACATTATCTAGATATTAGAGACGAAAATGGAGTTTTAATTGATTTTGATAGTTCTGATACCAACATTGTTTTGGCGTTAAAAGAAGTTTAAAATATTAAACTTTTCTTTTAGAAATAGGTGTGATGAATAATTTTTGTATAGCACCAAGTGTATGTGATTCACTAACACTGAATTCATTATATGATTTTAAATATTTTTCTTAATGATCACACCTCTCATCAATAAAATTATAAGCAATTAGTAGACCCGGCAAAATTCAGGGTCTAACACATAACTAGCGCCATTTTGGTGCTAGTAGAGAATATAAAGATTTTCTTTCAGAAAAAGTTGGGACCCAAAATGGGTCCCACCTGTCAGTAATAAAATTATAAATATTATATCCATATGGCAGTGTATCTATCCTATTTTCTAGTATAATTATCTTGTTATCAGAAGGACTCAGAGCAATTTTATTAACTTCTACTGTATATATTTTGTGTTTCTCAATTATTATCAAATTCATTCTTCTATACTGAATTTTCTCATCAAACACACATTTCTTATAGTCACCAAAATTAATTATATTATTGACAAGACATTTTTTCACACCTTTTGCTCTTTTGTTTTATTTATCCTCAACTCTGTACACGTACATCTTTGCTCGTATAACTAATTCTTTAATTACATTGCCATCATTTTGCCTAAATTTTATTTTTTATTTTTGGCATGTTATAAATATTGTCATTTGGATAATCACTCATGCCAAACTGATCTAATATCGACTCCATGTCTTCATAAAAATCTTCTGTTTAAATTTTATAAAAGTACGAATCGGAATCTTGAATATACAATTCAATTTTATCACTATATTTTGGCTTCATAATTTTATAGTGGAAATCGTACATCAATTCTTTCGAAATATTCAAAATAGCCATGCCCACATATATTGGCTTATTCAATTTTACATTAGTTTTATTCATGTGAATAGCAGCAAGAGTCTCATTAAATATAATACTTTTCTTAACCTTTTGCTTGGCCATTAATTTCTTGCAAATTTTCTCACTTGAAACAAGCCTTATATCTACTCTGTTTCCTATAGTTTCCTACTCTGTTTCCATTGATTACGAAAGACAGAATTATTCATCAGTTTATAAAAGTCCTTTTCAAAATCTATTTTTGCATAAGTCCTCATTAATGTATTAAAATCTATGTAATTTTTCAACCAATCAGATTGATTAAATGTAAATATTGTGTGTATTTTTCTAAACTTCAGTCCATTATTTAGGCACTGATTCAAACTACGATATTGTAGTATATATTATTCATTTTTATGTAAAGTTGTTAATAGTTTAGATTCATTAGTACCTGGAACTAACATATTTTCTGGACAAAATGGAAGATCATTGTGTAACTTATGCAGTTTTGTGGATATTCTAAATCAACTTCTAATGTATAACCAAACTGAGAAGCGTTTTTTTTTATTTAATATTTTTCCACTCCAATACTCTAAATCATTTAATGCATAGTACACCCACTCGAAACCACCATATGGTAAATTTTGCGACATTGCCCAACCATATAAATTATTCGCATCGAGATAAGCCAAATAATTTTATTCTCGATTTGAGTTAAAATCTTCCAAATATTTGTTATTTGCTTTAATATATCGCTTACACCATTGTGAAATACTGACTCGAATTCATTTTTCAATCATTAAAATCATATCATAACCATGTAATAAATTTAATGATTGTTTCGTCATTTTTAACATTGCATACCACGATAAACCTGGTGCTGTAAAATACCACGCAAGGTCTAGACAATAAGAATTTATACATGTGTTTCTAAAATTTTCGAATATTTCTGCTAGCAATAGTACATCATGTTTTAAATATAAAACATGGTATTCACTATGATATTTATATTAATTTGGTTCCATATATTTTTGCATGTTTATATTCATCATCAGATATACTATTTTCGTTTAATTTCTTGTAAAATTCACTCTTTGGATGAAGTTAAGATCCGCTAAATTTTTTAGCATTATCCATATTATCATAAGGGTAAACACCTTTTTAAATAACCAAATCTATTTTATCTTCTGGAAAAGGGTTTTGTGTGTGTTTCATTTATTGTTTAGTTAAATTAGACGACAATTTATCTAAACTACTTGCCATAAATTTGAATGTGTCTATGAATCGCATCTTCGAATTTTCTGTTTTTTTTCTCTCTCCAAAAGTTATAAACATTCTTCGTTAGTCGCAAGTAAAGCAATCTTTTTTGCATCATAGCCCAACTCTTTAATGAATAAGTGAGCATCATAACCAGCTAAGTTATGACAAAAATCGGTACAAAATTTGGTAAGTTTTAATTGTAAATTACAATTGTTGCATTTTGGCTTAATTAAATTTTCCACTTATGCTATCATGATGAGGCACTTTTTTTATTGTTCTTAGAATATTCACTCTCACATATACTGCATTTTTTTTACTTCCCATATAATATTCTTTCTTCATTTGTTAGTGGCTGCATGAGCTCAATTTGTGAACATATTTCACCAATTTCTTCTACTTCGCTTTTTATTGACAGTATAAAAATGTTATGCGCATCTGGGCTGCTATATACAACTGGTGGTTTATACTCACCATAAGCAGTTACAATATAATAGCAAAAACCAGATGCTTCATGTAATTGATATTTCATTGTATATGATTAGTCATTCAGTTTTAAATCAATGTTATTTATTTGCTCATTTGTAAGTTTATATTTTTGTCTGAGTTTTCCTTTGTAAAGACCATTATCTCTATCGTTCTCTGTTAAATTGGATATTCTTTGATTAAGTTAAATTTTTTTATTTCTCTTGGATTTGGTTTGATGGTTGTTATTTTCTTTAAAATTGATTCGAAATCTGCATATATTGTGAAAGAAACTTTTGTCATATGTTTGAAATTTTTTAATTTTATTTGTTGGCATTTTGAAGGAAAAATTATCTTCACAGGTTCATTTTTTGAACAATCTTCTGTGTGTTTATTAAATTTCTCTTGAGAATAAAAAAATTGAAGACACATCTTGCAAGTATAAATTTTACCGTTGTGTTTATTTTTTTTTGCACTGAAAGCAACTCCGATAAATCTTTTATCCAACAATAATACGAGTGTTCACCATTTTTATTAAAAGTAAATTTATGTGTCGTTCTTGTTTATTTTTTGTAAGCTTTAGTGGATAAACATTGAATTTATCATCAACAGAGTAAACATTTATAGAAACATCAATTTGGTTTTCTACTTGTGGAATATCGTCAATTCTTATAGGGTATTTCTATTTATCTAATGCTTTCTCAATAATGAGACCCACATTTTTATATTTAGATATTCTTTGTGGGTCTTTTTCAGCAAGATACAGTGTAGATTTTACTGCTCAAAGAAAACATTTTTCATCATCATTCTTCCCATTAATGCATGCTTTTTTATTCTTAATCACATCTGGTAGTTCAATATATGATGGACCATTTAATAGATTATACTTATTTATGGCTAATTGCAACCCAATTATGCTATGTAAAGCCCAATATGAGTTGCTTCTTTCAATATTTTATATTCGTGCAACTATTTCATTTGTTATTTGTTTGTACATTTTTTCAATATCTCCTTCATTCAATATTTTAAATGTGTGTGATTGAATGTCGTCAAATATTTGAATCTCACCAGTTTATCGGCTTCGAACATGAACAGCAAATTTAATGTTGGACTTAGGAGCTCTAAGTTTTATAAGTTGATCGTGTAACATGTTGAATAATTGTTGCTTTAACAATGCTAAACAATTTCTGGGCAACACTATATTAAAATTGTTTTCGGTGTTATATGCTGATAACCGGCATTAGAAAGCTTTCTCAACTTCGTATGTGTTATAAGTTGTTCTATTTTATTTTTAAAACCTTTTTAACTTTTCTACATATTCTTTTGCCATTTGGAAAAGGGAAATTTGCAAAGTTTCTTTTTCTTTGTTCATTTTAAATTATTGGCATAAGAGCTCTAAATAAATCTGCTTTTCTTAAATTATATATATATATATATCACTTTAAAGTTATTAGTTTTAGGTGTTAATTTCAGAACTGTTAAAACATTTAGATTTTCGATAGGATTGTTAGAATCATACACTCTTTTTTTTTTTTAATAATAATATTTGCAACAAATTCATCTTTATGTAATTTATATTATTATTTTTTATTTTTTATTCTCTGCCTATAATTCTCAACTGGCGCAATTTGTTTTATCTTGACTCACCCATTAACTTGCTGGTCTCCATATTTATATATAATAAATGCTCTTATAATAAAAAATTTATGAAGTCGGGGAATGCTAACTTTCACTTAGAATATATATTGCTGCAATGTGCATGTTATTATTTTTTTGATAATGGTTATATACAAATTTTTCCTCATTCGCATTGCACTTTCTCTCTTTTTTTACTCATAATGTCGTTTAGCATATTTGGTATAACATTTTTTGCAAGCGTTAAAATGCTTATCTATTGTGTTTTTATGAGATGCGAAATCGTCGCTACATTTATTCTCCCTGCATACTATGTAGGTCTTGCTTGAGGAATCACATTGTAAAATCTCATAGGTATTGGGCAATTTAGTAATTTTGTGCTTTTCGAAATTTACCTTGCAAACAGATTTTCACATTCGCGAAGTACTACCTCTTTTTTTTAACACATAGCGACTTCGCGAATATTCATTTCAACATTTTTTACAGGTGTTAATGTGCTTATGTTTTGTGTGTTTATGCGATGGATATCATTCAATGTTTAAAACTTCGCCACATTTTTTACATTGCTTGCTTATACTACTATTCCCCACCTTTATTTATAAAGAAGCACATTTTATTAAGACAAAGAAAAATGAAATATTTAACAATTTTATATAACACATATTCATTGACAAACATAATAAATATTTTGTACAATTTCGAGTAGCGCCATTTCAGTGCTACCCAAGAAAATTCACAGAAACAAAAAATATATATATACTCGAAGCTCTACTAATTTTTTTAACACATCTTATATTTACTCTAGATATTCACCCATTTCTCGAAGTTCATATTTGTCATGAATGTTATCTTAGAGTGATAATTGTAAACTTTGTAAATTTGAATGAAATTTGTGAAATAAATTTTTTATGATCTTCAGATGCTTTATCTAATTTATAAGACGGCGGAATTGCACCATCGCCACCTTTAAAATATTGGGAAAACTGCAAGGAAAAATAGGCGAAGACATGTTTATTTATAAAGAAACAAATTTGTTAAAACGAATAAAAACAATTTTAACTAATGCTTTAAAACATGTTCTTACGAGAATTCTAGATCATGGACAAATTTTCCATTTTGCATTTCTTTTAAACCTTTATACTTTATAAAAACTTCTTTCTCATTTATTAGTTTCAAAGAATTTTTATCGAGTATCTTGACATAGCGCTCTGGTAATGAAATTTCTAATTTTACATCTAGACTACCATTAATTTTTTTTTTTATCAAAATTTGATTCGTAAATTTCGAAATCTGTTGCCCTAAACCATTTATAATTTTCTACATATTGTAGTTTGGTGAATTTAAGTGAGTTGTTTAACTAGCAGAGCATAGAATCCATTTTTTGTGTTATTTAGAAAGAAAAATTAATTAAGAAGAAGAAAAAATTTGGTGCTGAAATTTTATTAAGATAAACCTATAACCAAAGGTATTTTGTGTTTTATTCGTTATTGAGAATTTCTGGCGGTACAAACATCGTGCCTACAAATTGTGTCAATATTAAGAGAGGTTTAGTAAAATATATATTGTCCATGACTTAGAAAATTTAACTCCTTAAAGAGCTATATAATTCGATGAATTTGGTCTATATTCTATAAATTTTATTTTATTCAATTTATCGTTTTGTTCTTAAAAAAGAATATTAATAGAAAGACTTATTACAACTCGCCAATTTCATTTGCGCATAGTTTCGCATATAAAAAATGGAGTCAATTCTAGACATAAATAACATCAAGCTTATTTACTCTGGTAAACGAGTTTCTGTGATTGTTGATGAAGAAAATAATCCATGGTTTAAAGCCAAATATTTTGTTGAAATTTTAGAATATAAAGAAACTAAGACGCTATAAAAACATGTAGATGTGGAAGATAGCGCTAAATTAGAGGCAATTAGTAGGGGGTACAAAACGCCGCCATTACCATATAATGAAAAAAAAATACAACTTTTATTACATAATATGGTCTTTTTGATCTAACTATGAGCTGAAAATTGCCAATTCGCAAAAAAAGTAATAAAAAAAGGGGGGGGTTATACACGAAGTTATTATTGACAATTTAAGAGAATTGGTTCATATGGCTATGAATGAAATAAATCGCAGAAATGAAGAAATTAGAGATATGGCCCCTCATGTTGTACCACAAACACAAAACCAAAATTTACATCCAACTTTTATTCTTCTAGAGTTGTTCGATGATGATTGTGAATATGATTATAATGTGATTAGAACTCAAAGATGATATCTCTGAAAACAGTTGCAAAGAATCGAAGATATACATCCAAACTATGAAATATTGAGATTTGAATATATTCCAAATTCTATAAATTTGTACCAAAGAATGAAGGAAACCATTAATGGCAACATTTATTTTTTTTGCAACTATTTTAACATTGATAGAAATAACTATACTCGACAATAATTAATTAATGGTATAAATAATTTGTATCGAATTGAGTAAAAAACATTTTTTTTGTTTTTAGAAACTCTGAACACGGCCGCGGTAGACAGGTTGGTTGGCAATGAGAAATCTCCTATATTTATCAATGATAATGATTAACAATATCTCCAACTTTATATTTTGGTTTAGTAAACACAAAATTTGTTTGCAATATTAAAAAAAAAAATTTTTTCTTAAGTTTAATTGGTTTCATGCCAATAGTGCTGTGCTTTGTGTTGTTGTAGTCTTTTACTAATTCATTCAAGATATTTGTCCATTTATAATTGCCATTCACAGTAAATTTTTTGTACATTATATTTTTTAAAGTTCGATTAAATATTTCAACAATACTAGCTTTTAATTCAGAAAATGAGGAAAAATGATTTATACTATGCTTTTTCATAAGTTCTTTAAATATTTCTTTATAAAATTCTAAGCCATTGTAGCTTTGTAAATTATTTAGTTTTCTTTTCATCAAAGTATTTTCTAAGGCATTTACTACATTTTTTGTTGTTTTATCTTTGTTTGGTAAAGCAAATGCAAACTTTGAAAAAACATCAATAACTGTCATAACATATTTATAGTCTTTATTTATGCGAGCTATACCTTTTAAATTTCCAGTATCCATTTATACAAGATCAATTTGCCACAAATCATCAGTGCCATACAAAATAACTTTTCTTCTTGGAAAATTTTTTTTGCGCAGGTTAATATCATTCACTGATTATTTCTTCTGTCACATTGAGTAAAATTTTTTTTAAGAATGTTGATTTTTTAGAATTGCGCGAGCCTATACTTTTCTGGACTAATGGCCCATTTGTTGTATTCTCATTTTTTATATTAATCTTTTTAGCGACACTGCAAGTGTTGGCGAGTTTCGAAATAAGCCGTGCAAGAGGGACACAGTTGCAGACACATGAACAAACTCCAAGAGTGATAATTAGAAGTCGCGGCCAAAATCGAAGGACGTTTCCGAGACTCCAAGGGTGATAACAACAGATGTAGAAGAACATTCTAGATACAGTATAAATTGAAAATTCGAAGTCTTAGCCAACTTCAGCAATCAAGTGTTTTTTAAGGCAGCATAATATTCTTATCCCAACTGCGCACTCAGTCCAACAAAGCTGCAGGTGTAGCAGCATTACTAAATTTTGCACTTTATCTCACCTGCCTTCACGATAACATGATTTATCAGAGAACACCTCTATCTAAGTTGATAAGTACATATTGTGAATGCGAGTTATAGTATATTAGTAACTCCGTGACAGTATGCGATGGTCAATAAAACATGAGAGTCTGTGAAAGCTGTAAAAATATGTATGTCTACCTTCTTTTGTTTTTCACTTTCATTTCGTTATCGTATGTACTATGATAAATGACCCATCATACAAAATTTCGCCGTGAAATAACCAGGGATGGGCAAAATTTTCCTGAATGCTGCAGTTGTCGATTGAAGCAAAAATAAAATCACCTTAAATATAAGTATTATTTTGAGACGAGTACGGTAGTCTCAGGTTATTTTTTTCAGGGTTTTTAGTAATTTTTTTTAGATACGGTTGGCAACCTGTGTAGCGTGGAAAATGTATTGAATAGTATTTGTATGAAGCATATTTTACAGTGTGGTATTGTGGTATTGTATTTTAGGCCGACATATTCATGCTCTTATTAAGTAGTATTTATGTATTGGAAATATTTTTATATTTTGTAAGGTGCTACTCTTATGTACTATTGGATATGTATAATCGATACGCAGATTGTTTAGTACGTGTTTAATTATAAAAGCAGCCTCCAGAATGCGGTACTCGCTCGGGGTGACGTCGCGTGCGGGCGGCGTGATGGGAAGGGGAGAATGCTCAGCTGTTCGGCGCTGGCGGGCATAAGCTGCTAGTCGTCGGTCCTGGGTGTATGTGTGCGCGCGTGCCTAATGCCAAAGTATTCGCACATATGACGGGATTGATTTTAACGATAAGGCGTCCCAGGCGTGCACCCAGCGAATAGTTTGTTGTGGCAATATTCGAACAAGTTTCTGAAAGTGACTTGAATAAGAGCGGACTAAGGAGAGTAACTTTTGACGCTCTTTGCCACGGAGTAGAAAAATCGCCGGTGTTAAAATGTAACGGTCCTTGTGAAAGTATGCAAACTTTGTGATCGTAAAGTTGACGGGTGACACGGGCAAATTTAGTGAGAGTTTGTTTACCGAGTGAAACTTTAAAATTGCGCCGATGCCCGTGGTTCGTTCGACTGGTTGCCGGCATGGTAAACTTTGTAAACTGTCATTATCGGACGTGTGCAGCTAATTCAAAATATCATGCATATCCGAAGAATTGACGTTTTCTATGAGTCGCAAAGTGTTACTGCTGCCGTCCGGGGGCCGATGTAATTGCTGCATATGAAGAGGTGTGTATGGACACCGATCATTGCCTTCGCCAGTAGTACTCAGCTCGAGGCTTGCTTCAGAGAAGTCGCATTGTGGCCGGGACAAAACTCCACCAGGTATGAGACGACCACATGTTTTACGCCCGTGAATTTTTGTGGGCGTCTCTCTCAGCGAACTTCCCCATGCACATAACAATTGTTACCGGCCGTGCGAGGCCCATTCCAGGGGCGTCATAAATAACTGGAGCCAAGTATTAATTCAAGTGTTGTAACATAAATTAACATGGCCGGCATTAATTGTGGTTACCATTTCCGTGTAATATTTTAAACTGTTGTAGATATTGTGGTAATGATTGTGCTGTGTAAAAATCTTGGCATTGCCGTACAAATGAATGGAACGGAACAGTAACATTGCGGACAGATATTGTTTGACGTATAGTCTGCATTTAACTTTGTTGAAAAATGAGTGTAACCGAAAGCAAATATTTTCTCAATAAATGGTAACCTAGAAAAGACTCATGTTGCGTAGTGTTAACCTCTCATAAGAACCTGCTACTCTATATATTGTGAATACGAAGTAAAATATTTCTATTGGGAACTAGCCGTGAAATATGTGCTCAAAAGTTTTGAAGCAGCCAAGATCGCTTTTGCCCCGTGATTAGGTGTAGGAGTATTTGTGGTAAATGCTCGAGTGAGGTATTTTTGAGTAGCTTGCACCCTAGCGGGGAAAGGTAGTCACCGTTTCGCTCCTCTCCACCATATTATTTTTTAAATTTAACAGTGTTCCTTTTTTGCCACAGATAAATAAATGAAAAGAAGAAAGAAAGAAATTCGGAAGGATGAGTATTTCATCCGAATACTATGAACATTTGAAGTACTGGGGGAAGGAAGCGGGAAAGGGGAGGCGGTCTATCATGCGCATCTGTAACGTTGTCTTCTCTATGCACAAAGTATAACACAGTCGTGAGGTCGTGCAGTCTTACACCACGCTACATTAAGCGGTAATGTTTCTTTCCATTGCATTAAAATAAAATCTAAATTAATCTCTTCATCGTTTTACTACTTAAAAAAATTTACGCTAAATATTCTATGCATAGATAATGTACAAAAAAACACAACTTTAAAATTTTCAGAATCAACTGTATAGGGGAGACTGAAACTGACCTTTATGTGGGTAATTACGTGTTAAGTTTCGTCAATGGCAGAACGTTGATTTGTTTCCCTGGGAATGGCATATTTGTATAGTTAATCAAACGGTTTTAAAATCAATACCTGAAAAAAATATTTATTCATACATTACTGTAGTTTAATATAAATACTTATTGAAAGAAGTACAGTAATGGTGTAATTAGCTACAAAAAGTAGTTATGTAAAATAACACTATGGGATTTTGGCGAGTATAAGCAATTGAAATTGAAATCTGTTTCTTTATGTACTATAAACAATAAAGTAAGCATAGGCGTAGATTACAGTTTCCATGTCACTTATAGACACGTGAATATTTATTGCTAGGTCAGAGGTGGAAAGAGACACTACATTTGAAAAGCAGAGACAAACGCCGAACAGCACAGCGCTGCACGCCTCTTGTTACGACTGCAGTAGGCAAGTACAGGAATTCATCCAAGGTTCGGTATCATTCTGTAGCTGCTGCGTGCTGAACAAAACGTTCACTTACTATATAGTCTCTTCACGATTAATTAATTAAGTGAGCACTTTAAAACAGTGTTTTGGGTCTCTTTTAATTCCTCATTTTATTTCCTTCTGTCTCATTTGTCGAATTAAGGCTTATATGGGCCTTATCATTTTATTGATTAGCCAACCAAGTGAAACCACGTACACAATGTTCAGGGTAAACTGAGCATTTCTGAAGCCCTCCTTAATATATACTTACATGCATATTGTGTATTCTTCCATTCCACCGAATGTAAAATTAACATTGACATGAGCCTGATTACTTTATTCGTGCGTATGTCAATTGAACCTGTGAAATTAATAAGGGCGTAAATACTTTACAAACCTGCTGATTTTTACGCGCTTAAAAATACAGAAAGTCAAATAAATTATTTTAGTAATCACAAATGTTAACCTGAGAAGTTTCATTCTACATAAAATATGGAACTACTCTTCCTCCGTGATTACCAACTATATAGAATGCTTGCATGTCAGCGTGTTCGCTAAAATATATGGTAAGCGCAATGACATTTTTCAAAAGATGGTTCCAAAACTCAAAAGTGCTTAAATAACCGTTCAGAGCATATAATCGTTAGGTGTATACATACACAACTACACACACGTGCACACATATATTACTAATATGAAAACTCATACTATGATTTGTATAAAACGCGAAATAGTAATTTATGTGACAATAAATCTATACGCTACACTCGCAATACAAGGTCACGCGTAAGAAGTCGTTTATGTTAATTCGCTGCCAACTAAACTGTGGGCCCGCATGCCCATGTTTATTTCAAAAGTTTGTTTCAAAAGACGTACTTGACCGCCTATATCAACGTGCACACACGCAGGGTAGTCTAAGCTGGCTGATTAGTAGGCCTTTACTCTAAAATCTAAACAATTAAGAACTGCTCCACGTCAGCGAGATTGACTGTGAGTGAATACATTTGGACGCCTCTTAACATCGAGGTCTTGAGAGTCGGTGAGGGTGACTGTGGTGAGAATGGAGCAGCACTGGAATTAAAGGGCGAGGGAAACCGGAGATCCCCGAGAAAACCCACCGACCAACGGCATCATCCAGCACGATTCCCACATTCGAAAATTCGGAGAAACCCGGCCGGGGTTTGAACCCGGATAGCCTTGGTGGAGGCGAGCAGACTAACCGCTCAGCCACCGTGACCCCGAGATTGACTGTAGATCTGTAGAAACTGCGCAGCTTGAAAGTGAAACTCTACTGAATTGTTAATGAGTTGGTACTCACTGGTCAAACAGAGATTTTTACTGACTACTAGTGAATTTCAGTGGCTTGACTGATTGCGTTCCACTGATTCGCCTGTGGAAAACAACACATCCACTGAGGATTCAGTAAGACAATTCTACTGGTTAAAATAACTGATTCAGATAAAGAGTGTACTGGGCGCGACTGAAATTATGAACATCTATCTCCCCAGTGTACCTGTAGCTAGGATTACTTCTACTGCAGGTTGGCAAGACCAATGTTCCAAGTTTGATAACCAAAAATTTTGGCCACTTGGTAAGCGTTAGTGTCGGCAGTGTACGAAATTTTTTTTTCTATTTTATACGTTTAAAACAAGGAAAAATTTAATAATTATAAATCATATACAAAAAACCTTCGTAATTAAGCAACATCATTTTAAATTTAATTAAAAGTTTCCTGTTGGAAAATTGCGCACCTAGCGGCAAAAAATAAAGATGAACAGAGCAAGATGAAGCTTTTTAAAATGTTAAGAGAATAATTAATTTCATATCCGATTCTTGTATATCCAGATTTTTCGCAACCATTTATTGTGAGTACAGATGCTAGTAATTATGCCATAGGCGCTGTCCTGTCTCAGATGAGGAACGGACACGAGAAACCGATCGCCTATGCCAGTAGACAATTAAACTCAACAGAAAGGAATTAAAGTACAACAGAATAAGAATTGTGCACTTTAGTTCTTGCCACAAAACAGTTCAGAGCATATTTGTACGGGCGTAGATTTACCGTCATTACTGACCATGCTGCATCGAGATAGTTATTGAATTCGAAAGATCCTAGTTCGAGACTCGCTTGATGGGCTATTCGTTCAGCAGAGTTTGATTTTGAAGTAGTCCTTAAACCAGGCAAGAAACATGCGAATGTAGATTATTTGTCACAAATGGTAAATGCGATAAATTCAGGAGATTAAACCAGAGAATTAATTAAGAAAGAACAGAGGGAAGGCGAAACATGTCCAAGTATAATTAATAAAACGGATAAGGGAAATTTATTTATTGAGAGGGAAGGCATCATATACAAAAGAGACGAAGATAAAATTTTAGTAGTTGTTCCAAAGTCGCTCGTGACCAGAGTAATTAGTCATCACCAAGTCACTCCATTTTCTGCTCACCAAGGTGTGAAGCGAACTCAGAACCTCCTCAAATCTTTGTACTGGTGGCCAACATTGAATAAGATGCAAATGAATATATTATGACGTGCGATGATTGTCTTAGGAGAAAAAGTATGAACATTACGAAAGCACCGTTAGATTGTTTACCTCAAGTAAATTCCCCATTTCAATTGGTATATCTAGATATTTTAGGTCTCCTACCGATGAGTGAGAAAGGGAATAAATGTGTCGAAATTTATTGATTATTTCACAAGGTTCTGTGAAGCGATACCAATCCCCGATCAAACTGCAGTGACAGTAGCAAAATATTTTGTACAACAGATTATTTTAAGGCATGGTTGTCCTCAAAGCCTGCTGACAGATCAGTGGAGAAATTTTGTGTCTAGGTTGATGTTAGAGACGTGCAAAGTTTTAAAATTTAAGAAGTTACAGACGACCCCTTTCAGACCCCAATGTAACGGACGTGTTGAGAGACTTCATCGAACCCTAGCAGACATGATATCTGATTACGTAGATGAATACGGTAGAAATTGGGAAGAATATTTGCCATATGCAGTGCACGCATATAGAACGGTCTCACATTCAGTGACGGGTTATAGCCCATATTATTTGTTGCATGGGAAAGAAGTTAGGCTACCCCCTTTAGGTGAATTGAGTAGTCAGCCTAATGTGTTAGAGGGAGGTATGACAGCCAAGGAACACGTAAAAATCTCGAGTAATAAGTTAAAAGAAGCACATGAAGTAGCTAGCTAAAGGAATAAAGTAGCTTTTGAGAGACAAAAAGAGTATTATGACAAGAAGTCAAAATCACCAGATATTGAGGTAGGTGACTACGTGTATTTACACACGCCCAGTGTTAAGAAAGGTAGAGTATCTAAGTTTCATAAGTTTTGGTCTGGACCTCATAAAGTTTTGAGAAAACTGAGCTCAGTTACATTTGAAGTATTATTAGACAAGAGAAAAGTTATTATGCACAGTGATAGATTTATAGTTGTCTAAGAATTCTACAGAGCCATGGACTTGTGTCTAAGCAAAGACACACAGTGTAGAGAAAATACCCTGCAGGTTATTGATGAAGTAGAATCAGTTGAGAAATTTTGCGATAGTGAAAGTAATAAAAAACTAAGCGAAGAAAATATTGAAAAAAGTATAGGCTCGAAGTCACGTCCAATTATAGCAGATGTAACAGAGTTAGCAGAAATAAGTGAAGTAGAGGAAATATGCGTTGTATGCCATAGGGACGATAGCACCCTCGATGATAGTGAGTGTTATGATAATGTAGAAACTGACGACGTTTGCGAACCGTCGCGGTATTCAAAAAGGAAAATTCGTGAGAAACTATGTGAACCTAGTGTCAGGTATAATTTGCGTTCAAATGTAAGAAACCCCTCAATGGAAGAGGAGGAAGCAGAAATAGGCGACGCGTAGCCTCGGAGTATAATGTAACCTAGAATGTGATGATAATTACGAGTTCAATGCGAAAAACTAAATAAGAGGTATATTGGTTTGAATTGCAAATCACACCATATGTGCTGATGTGATTATGGTCCAAGAAATGGACGTCGTATTAACAGGAAACAGATGGACAATAGTACTAGATATACCCATTAGAAAATTGGAGAGTATTAACCAGGAATTTAAGAACCAACTGAACATAATTAAAGGGATGAAGTTTTCTGGAAACCAAGAGATCGAAAAACCACGTTCAGAGATAGATATTCTTGATATACTAATTGCAGAATTTGAAGAGGAAGTAGATGAATTAACTTTGATATTACCCAGAAAATCATCTCGCGAAAAGAGAGGTTTTATAGATGCAGGTTGTAGTATTCTGAAATTTTTATTTGGTACACTTTCGAATGATGATTATGTCCGTATTCACCAAGTCACTAGTGAGTTGGGGACGAGACAAGGAAAATTGATTCATATAGTAGAGAAATAATTAACTTTCGTGAAAGGGATGAATGCCAGAATAGAGAAAAACTCAAAGGACGTAGGTATTTTAGTAAGAGAGTCAGCGAAAGTAATAAAAACTTTGAACCACATGACTGCTTGGAATACTTTAACAGCCTCAATGATTGAAAGAAATCACAAATTAACGATTAGAAATTTAGGGGAAGCTCTTAAATACAGTAGTTTGCTGAGAGAATTAGAATGAACTCTTCAGTCTTATAAACAAGAGGTAACAAAAATAAAAGTGACATTGGACATCGTAGCGACTGGTAGGTTGCCCACTTTGTTATTGACTCCAGGAAATTTGTCAGAAATTATTCGAGATATTGCTCTTAAATTACCCGTGGAGAAGACTTTGATAGCAGGAACTGATTTAAATCAGCTTTACAATTATTATGAAATAACGACAGTACATGCACTTGCTACAATTGGTAGTATACAGTTGATAATTGAGTTTCCTTTGAGATCCGCGAATAGGTATTTCACAATTTATAGTGTTCAACCTTTACCCGTGTTTGAGAGAAATTTAGAGAGATACATTCAGATAGTGTCAGATGCACCTTATATCGCGCTGTCAGAGAACGGGCATTATTATGCGTTAATGTCTGAAGCAGACATGAGTCAATGTAAAGGCGGAAATAATATAGTATGTCCAGCTAACATCCCGACGTTTTCCATAAAGGTTCCGAATTGTCTAGGGAATGTAATATTGTCACAACCTGGTTACGATTATAAAGTGTGTAAAAGAGAAGTTCTAGGTAACTCGTTCGTACCAGTGTTTATTAGCTCAGTAGACGGCGATAGTTGGATTTATTTAGTACCGGGAAAGATGAAATTTACAAAAATGTCATGAAAAGAGTGAAGCATGCGTGGTGGAGGAGTGGATATCGGCGCAGGGAGTCATGTCCCAGGTAAGCAGTTGTCTGATAATTAATGAGAGAGTTCAGTTGTTGCCACACAGTAACAAGGTAACACATATAAAATACAAAGTGAATGACGTCAAGTTCTCTCCAGTCTAGTCCTTATTAACAAATAGTGAACAAGTGTTCGTTGCATCCATGAAAACCGACTTCAATATTAGTCTGTCAGTGCTAGATACAGAAGAAGGTGTAGAGTTGAATCATCTCATATCGGACATTCATGATTTAAAACATAAAAAGGTTCTCAGTCAACACATTGAACGCCACAGTCACTACTTGGTGGGGTTCGTTATGATGGGATGTCTTGTACTCGTCATCTGGTTCCTGAAACGGCGCCTGTGTGAGACACTGGCCAGGTGTTCACGCGCCTGCTTCCCACGTCGGAAGGTAGCTGAGACCACAGAGCCTGCCCAACATCCCGAGGATCAAGCAGATGCCATGGAGATGTGTGCTGGTTCTAGCACAGTTCCAGCCCCGCAGCCGACATCGAGGATGACAGAAACTACTTGCTTTAAGAATTCCATTATACGTCGAAGTAATTAAATGTTGATGCCAGAGGTAAAAATTAAAGTAGTCAGTGAAAAGCAGAGTATAGTGCGCGTAATTTTGAAATTTGCTGTAAAGCAAGTAATATTACACTAGGAATCCGATATTCCATAGAGCAACAAACATAACATTTCTCAATGTGTTTATTCAATTGTTTGATTGTAATGCAATGATTGATTGATTTTTTTAAGATAATTACACTCGAGTATGAAAACAATTTTAACTATTGTAAAATTAATCAATGAACACATGATACATTGTGTTATGAACATGTGTATGCCACAAAATAATATTTCTTTGTTCAATTACTCCATGAACATTACAAATAAATGATGATCGAACTATTTAATAGTCTTGGTATGCAAGACAGAGCTGTACCAACCAAATATTTGCAATAAGTGTCTATGTGTAATGATATCCAATATGTATATTGTATACCAGGTTTGTTTCAGCTGCACTTTGGAAAATTACAAAGGCGAACTTATTGAGGAAGGTGATGTGGTACTCCCCATTTTGAGTTTAGTTAATTTTAAAGTTATTTGGTGGAATAGTAATTATATAATTCCCTTTTATTAACTTTAATGATTCAGTTGACAGCGAGTATGGAAGCAATTTCATAAAGTTTCAAGAAAGAAGACCCCTGTGTCAACATCGCTGCTACACGATGGCTGTTGGTTGGTCGACCGGAAACCTGAATTTCCGTTGCTGGCGAGACCACATCCTATTGTTTCTGATAGAGCAGTTACACTCTCAGACTCCATACTTCAACCAGCTTCACTTTGATGACCAACTCACACATAGCTTCTGCCACATATATTTCTAAAGTTTTGCTCAGCCCGTACAAAACTTTTCTAAAAGAGGGAGTGATGTAGTGCCGCGGGCACTCTGCAAGTTTTCCAGTTCAGAGAGAGAACATTTTAGTGAAGTATTTTCGCAACTTATCAGGTTTTGCGGTGCTTGCGACAGGAAGCTGTATCCGCTCTATACTACCTGCGGTGATTTCAGCACTGCGAGACTGCGATTGCTAACCATTTTCGACGGGAAATACGTCCTGTTTTTCACGATATTTTCGTCCCATGACTCCTGGAATCACGCGCTGCATCATGCGCTATTTTCCCGTCACATGATTTCGATACCACGCTTTGGGGCCGTGTGCAAAGTTCCAGTTTATTGGCTGACGCCCTAACCTTGCTCTCTCATTGGTGGGCGACTCTTCTTGCCACGACTTCTCATTGGTGAGAGATTGCTCATGCGCGACTTCTTGGTGGAGGGAGACATCTCCCCACTACACTCATGTTGCTTTATTATGCCATGCACGGCCTGAAGAAGGGAGACTTCAGCAGAGGACACCAGAGACTGCACATCACCGCCTGGGACGACTCGCCTGAGCTGGGCCGAGAATCCACTCTCCTTTACTACCGTGGTTATATCAGGTTATTGCTTCTAACGTTCTTATTTTATTTTATATTAACAATTCCGATGTCGTCTTCCGCCACATTGCTACGTAAGTAGATGCACAATAAAAGTGTAATGGTTTCAGTGTTTGATTTAATTACAAGTGTTTTATTGACTTAGATTATTTCTTATTGAGTGTTTGTGCTCAGCCCTAGACCTCTCGGGCATCACACCTTAGGCCTCTTGGCTATCGGGACATGTGCTGTGACGAGGGTTTAAAAGAAGCAGAATTGTGTGTGTGCATATGGGGGGGGGGGGGGGGGGAATAAATATTTTGTCGTGATTATTCCAATGTACAGTAATATTTTTTATATACATTTCTTGACATTTACAGACTTATATAGACCAGCAATAAGTTTTTTTTTTCAAATAGTCATAATTTTTACTAAGCATATTTTTTTCTTTTTAAGTAGTTCTCCTTAAGTATATATATTTTTGTAAGTATACGTTTTCTTTTTAAATATATCATGAAAATGTATACATTAGAAATAAAGTATAGTTTCTATTATTACTTTTAGGTACTGGAGTTGAGTTTTGCGATGATGTATGAACAGGTAGCTGGCTGACCTTACCAAAACATCGTAAAACGATCTGACGTCTAAAAATCAATGCATTTATAAATAATTAGAATTATTTGATTTGCATTTATTTCATTTATCATTTGAAAAAATGCGGAAATCTTGAAAACATACAGTAAAATGAATCGAAACATATTTTAAATGAAAAATCAGTTTTATAAAATTTAAGTTATGTAAATGTCACACTTTCCCATGACACTTCGTAACAAAAAAAAAATTCTAATTTTGGGGTTGGGGTTTTGTACCCACAACCTCCCGAACAGAAGCCAGGTACTCAGACTACATGAGCTATACAACTGACCAAGAATAGTGTTGCTTACATATTGAATAGCAGCCATCCTAACAAAGAAGCTGCATTCCCTCGTACAATAATATTAAATGAATTAAACAAATAGTTACATTTATTTTCAATAAATGCATACATGGCTTGTGAACACATTTATTGGAGAGCTTTTTCAGTGTAAATTCATCATATTTACCATTTAGAAAATTTATTAAATGCAAATGTATTAAAAATATATTTTCAGAACTATGTGTGCCCATCTCACATTGATTGTTTTTATATCATCATCTCCGCATTTGATGGCATATCTACTGGGGAGATGTGATTGCATATACACTAGGTAGCTGTGATGGCATATATACTGGGGAGATGTGTTTTAATATCTACTGCAGAGATGTGATCTCATATCTACTGGGGAGATGTGATGGCATAGCTACTGGGAGGATGTGATGGCATATACTGGAGAGATGTGATGGCATATCTACTGCAGAGATCTGGTGGCATATCTACTGGGGAGCTGTGATGATCTACACTTGACGATTCAATGGAAATATTTGCTCTTCAATCATGTCCGGTGCCAGTTTGGTCCAGATGCCTGATATGTTGCCTGCCATATGTTTGCTGCGATCCTGTTGGTGCAATAGAAGTGCAGTGTAGTGATGCTGCTATTATTATGTTTTTAACTCTCAGGGAATGTAAAAAGTGTTAGTCGATAGTTGTAGTTTGTTGTTGATAGTTAATTCCCTTGTATTTCCATGACGATACATAGGAATGGCGTGTGAATAGATTAATATCTTCACAAGGGATTGCACTAGTATTTGCACTACGTGATTGTTTCTAGCCACCAAATCAGAATTGCCAATTATTACTTCTTATATAACTATTCTATTTTTTTTTTTTTATCTAAACCCTTACACTTGAGCCGAGCCATCCCTGTTCTTCCACATTTCCTTTTTCTTGAAGTTTTTCGGTAGCGCAGGAGGGAAAGTATATGCAGCCAGGAGGAAGAGACTTATGTTTCCACTTTCTTTTTCATGCCTATTTTAATTTAAATTCTTGTTTGAATTTTTTGTTCTGTTACACTAGTCTGCCATTTGTATTCTAAGCTATATCCTGCTGTTGTTTTGATTACATATTGTTCCTACCCTCTTGTTAACTTAAAGTTACACAGGTCGAAAGGAGCATGCTGTTATATTATGTCTGGAAATCTGCATTTCTTTGCTTCCTGGCGTGCTGAGGCTGATGTGATGCACCATTATCGCGTCCCGTGGTGTTCACTCTAACATACTTCAACTAAATTAGTAGTTTTTATAAGCCGATATAGGCAGGTTAACTTCATACATATTTATTTGCAGCGCCACTTTATCCAGTCAATGATTATATTCATTGTGTGATAATTCATTAATTTTTATTCTGTGAGCCAACCTCGGTGTACAGTTTGCCCGGGAGTTTTTTGTTTTCGAACACAGCAGTTTCTTTTCGCTAAATGGAAATTAATTTTTGAATTAATGTTTATGGCTTACTCCAATCTCGTGAAATATTGAATATGGTTTAATCAATACAAATAGTTTTCAACCTCCATCTCTGCCACTCGGTTGTTAAGTTTATTTAATAGAATGCTTAAATTAGGAATTATTTCATACTTTGTGTCCAATTTCACCTCAGTGGCCCGAGAAGCATATACCTACTCTAGAATTAATCTAGCCGGATTTTAATTCTTTATTGAACTACATACCTGTGCAACCATAAATACGATTTTGACACAATTATACTCTTCTGAATGTTAATTCCGTTTGAAAAATACATATTAAATAATGCAATATAATTTGAGTATATGAAGAATCGCTTATTAAAAATATTCAGACGGACGTATGAATACTGCTTCCCCTGCACCACATTTCCATTTTATGTTGTGTGGATGTATAATTACTTCTATTGCTTTTCTAATTGTTATTAATATTTAGTTTCGGATGTTGGCTATTGTGTTGAACTTGTCAACATTTACACTGTGTTTCGTTGAAATGGAATGTCTTGCTATATATATATATTTTTTTTTATAGTTATTCCGCCTCTTCTATGTATACTTTTCTACGTGAACAAGGGACTTTATATAATCCTGCTAGCTCTTCAGCTGAACTTTCTTCCTTTTGGTCGCAGGTTGTGCTTAGTTTTTGATAGTTCTGATGCCTACTAATATTATTATTTTTTAAGTATGCGTGCCAGTCGGCCGGAGATTTATTTTATGTAACGTAACATGTTCTTAAGGTGTTATTTTCTTGATTTGTGGAGGCTCTTTTTGATTACGCCTTGTATCTGATTTCTTATGGAATTTTCCGTGTTTCTGTTAGTTTCAAGGCCAAGTTGAAGGCTAAGGTAGCAGGTGAATGAGGTCAAAGCAGGTCAACGTAACTTGCCCAGTGTCCTGACACCAGGGTGCCTGACATAGGAAAGGTAGAAATGCGGCCGCCAGGACAGTGTTAGGGAGTTCCTTCGCTACAAGGACTGGGTGGAAGGTAGGTCTTACCACATGAATGTTTAAGGGCTTGATCTGGTTCTTCGGAGGCGTAGCAAGGTTTGAGTCCGGACACCAGCAAGGGCAATTAGGTTACTAAACTGAGTGTAACTCTCCTCATTCAGTTTGCACAGAACACAACACTCCTGAAAATCAATATGTTAAGATATGGTCTATTATTAGAATATTTATGCCAACGGAGGTTGAATAATATATTCTTATTGCACAAGGGACAGAGCTTTATAGAATACCCAAGTTAAGCATTCGCACCTCACTGAACCAATGGGGAGGTTCCTAGATATGCACCTGCTTTTTTTAGAGTTTCTCTCGCAAGTAATCGTGAACAATAAGTAACTTCGTATTGCATTGTAAAGGGCTTTTTAACGTCCCCCTGTTTTATGCTAGAAAGCTTAACAGGAGACGGCTCACAAACTTACTTATAACTTAAATTAACACCCATGTCTTACCCGGGATTCGAACCCAGATCGGTGGCGCACCAACCGACTGCGCCACTGGAGGTCGGCAACAATAAGTAAAATTTTTGACATATATACACCCTTTCTCTTATCCAGCACACACAGTCTGTGGAATTGCTGATTGGATTGTCACAGTCAAGGTGTTTGTTTGATAGTTTTAACTTTTTAAGGTTCCTGCACCTATCACAGAAAATTTATTGTAAAATAAAGCATTGTTCTAACATTATAATAAAAGTGTTTAAACGTTGAAGATATTAAATGAGAATAAAAGTTATTGCAATTTAACATATCATTTATTTAATAGTGTTACAAATTTCCATGTTGCTCCTGCAGTTCGTCAGAAAACTATGTCAAAACCATAATATAGGTCAAATATTTTAAAGTCCCGATACAGAATCAACCTGATAACTTACATGAAGATACAGCTCCCACCTGAAGTGTATCGCAGAAATGGCCTCCTTCTGGAATGAAGTCAAAATGGCTTCCTCGAATCGAAGCACTGATGGAAAATGGCCAAGAGTAACAGTGAGGATGAGTATGTATTCTGCCGATCATCGTCACCCCTGCCCCTCACAATGGGAGTCAGTGACTCGAGGCACGACATTTCATCATGATGTGAAATCCCGTCACAGGGACAGCCCGAGTGCAAACCGCTTAAGTCTTTTTATTCCAAGACTTCTGCAGTCGTCGGAAAAGTGGTTATCACAAACAAACAAACTATTGTAAATTTCTAGAATGTTCAAGACAACAAGTTTCTCATCCGCCACTCTCTTCACCAATTCGCAAAATAAAACACTAACTCTTAAACTGGGAATCTGCGTCTGACTGTTCCAGCCACATAAACACACCGAGGAACACAGTGTTTCCAATTAAACATCCTGATTTAATCAAAATTAAACTGAAAATACGAAACTAACCTAATCAAAACAATATGTCTTCCATACAGCATATGATGTCCCAATATGTCCCACTGAGTTGATTCCCCATGGTATATATTACAACATGTATTTTGAAATAATGAAAACGTTTAATTCCTGCAACTGAAAATAACTTAAATTTGTGTAAATAAATTTTTTATTCACAAGTATTATACCATTAACATATATTCTGAACACATTTAAATAGCGTGTTTAACACGTACACCCACCGTTTAGCACTGCATAAGGAATTTGTAAAAACTTAAATCTCAACATAATTTTGAGTGTAAGTTGGCAGTATGAATTCAAACTTCCCGCCTCTGAGCTTGTAGTTGACACCACTTCCACCGAGCGCTAGTACCAAGGGTTAAGATGGCCTGCTGGGACTTGACCTTCTATAACTAATCTCTCTTTTATGAGAGCAGCTGAGTCACGATGCTGATTATACATGCCGGCTGGTAAACACAGCCTTGAGGCCGCGAGGTTTGTCTAACATACTGCGTAGTAAGACACACAACGCACTTGCAGTAGACGGAGAGCCACAAGAGGCTACTCAGTCTTCACGACTCCAATACTGTCGAAGTAAGTTGCGACAGTTTTATACACATACCCCTCGATTGTCATCTAACGGTATACAGTGAATAAATAGGGTTACTCTTTCCATATATGAGTTTGCAAGTCCAGCTTGTCTACTTCTTTCCGCCACTGCGTACACTTTACATAGCGCGTTCAACTCTCATACTTAATGTTCGCATTTAGTTTTTAAAACAATATAATTTAAAGTGTCTATCTGGAACAACTCCATTAGGTCCCTAACTGCACCAGTGTAAGTAATATTCATATAAGTTACTTTACACTGAAACGAAAATATTTGCACAAGTATAATGAATATCATTCAAATGTCTTCTGCTAAAGTAATGTACCCTATAACTCCACCTGATGTGCCGTTGCAGGTACAAAGTAAACATATTCTGCCAAAAATTTGAACATCACCAAAATATATATTGTAGTAAAACATTCAATAATAATTATTAAAAGAAGGCAGCAATCAGTAGCTCATCTTTTTCTTTATAATGCGAGACACAACTGGTTAAGCAGAAAAGACATTGTATACATAGCTACTGTACACCAGTAATAGATGTTTCCTTATATGGATAAATGATATGTGCTACGTGACATGACACGACACGTTAGTTCCAGCACCAGCCACACAAGGGCGTAAAAGTCGTGAAGGTAGCTAATGTCCGGACCACAACTCCAGTTACAAACACATCCACTGGAATTACTGTACCCTCCATGAGGCCACGAATCACACTGATACCAACATTTATTCTGCACTGTACTTTAGTATCGCCTTTCAAACCAGCAGTGGAGTTAAGTTCGGGATAAGGCAAATGTAACAGGCCAGGCTATGAGGCGAGAAGAGTACACCAGTATGGAAACATAAAATAGTTTCCCACCTGGCAACACGAATGCGAAAATAAGTGGTGATCACACAATGCATGTAGTACAGTGTTTGTAAACTAACAGTAGTCCTTTAAGTTTTATTACGCAGGAATTATGTAATATTTAATCAGATTTTTAACGGAGAAAAAACTTTTTTCATTTATAATTGCTTGTTTACTAGTTAAACTATTATAACTTCTTTTCATTATGAATAAAACATTTTAAAACAAAATTGATAAAATGTTTCCTAGCGGTATTGGAGTGCTTTTAAGAGTTCACCAATTAGAATCAGGAGTAATATATTGGTAATTACTTATTATTGCTGTCTACTGGTGTAATAATAGGACCAGCTGTCAAACGTTAAAAATCATCGGGAACCAATTAAAATTGTATTGGTTGCTAACAATAAACATTTTAATATAGAATGAAAGTAAATATTGTAATACGGGCGATATGGAAACTTAGCGAGTTTGCCGTGGGATTATTATCACTGCAGCGCTCCTAGCAGCGTAAGCTGAAGAGTGGCAGCGAAATCACAATTTAAGTGTCATGTTATGGGTGATTTAGGTCATGTCTGTCCCTTATAATAAAACTACGTATGACTATAACGATGAAATGTCGATATACCTTTGTGTATACAGTAAATACATCCATATATATATATATAATTTTAGTACAAGTATTTAGTTAGTAATAAACTGTAGTACTGAACAAAATAAAGAAATAATGAGAAGTGGTATGTGCAGATCTTCAGAGACGTAACGCTATGGGACATTTTAATAATTATACACAACATATTAATAGTAAATGTTCTGTCAGAGGTGTAACTGACTTCATTTATGTCATAACGTACATGCAATTAACATTTTATAATGTGAATTTATTTAGGTAGTGTTATAGAATGAAGAGGCGAATCGCTGTGAAGTTAATAATGTCATATTATTTCTACATGTGGATTTGTTAAGAAATATACCTGTAGCAAATTTATAAACTAAGTGCTATAAAAATTTGCAATTTTTTAAACATCATAATTATATATATAAAAATAATACTTCATCCAATACCCTAGCTGCTAGTAAGCAGCTCTTTGATTACCTTGGCCGTAATTGACCAAGAATTCTAGATTGTGTATATGTGTGTAAATTATATATTTATATATAATTATATAATATATATATAATTATATAATATATATAAACACTATTGATATATGTTAGAATATTACGACCAATCCCATTGGCTATAAAATATTATTACTGAGATATGTTATATAAGATATGAATGTGTAATGTAATGATAAAATATCGCTGTATATGTGAGTGAGTCTGATAGGTTATATTAATTATATACCTCGGCTGAGATCAATGCTGCCACGCTAAAAAAATCGGCGTATTCATCCAAATTTTCATTACCTCCGTATTTCGAAACAATTGGATCATTAATTCTAATAAACAAACAAAGAAGTCTTAATTCAAGTAAATCAACAGAAACGAATAAAATTACTTTGAATTTAATACTAATGAGTGGTTTTAACAAGAGCTAAGTGAACTAAACTAATTTCAAATTATGTGGTACTTTTGCAGAACTTTAGTTACGAAATATTATACTATACTAATTCTCAAAATTATCAGCAATACCAGCCTGCACATTGCACATCAACCGATTTACCAACATCTGACTTTACTAGACTAGTTCTGGTGTCATACATACATTTACATTTGCTTGGGGGAAAATACGACTTAGCTGTGTCGATAGCGGAAAATAACCGCAACTCTGCCGATGTCGTGGAGTCATCCTTCACTGGTGTAGAACCCAGGAACAGCTCTCCCGCTGTATATAAACAGGATATATATATATATATCCTGTTTATATACAGGGCATGTATATATAAACCCTATATAATACAGAAACACTAACTCAATAACAAAAATTTTGTAGAAGCTCATTGTGTTCAGTATTAGTGTAAAAAGTTTAAAACAAGCTTCACCAGCAAAATCTAATTAAAGCTAAACCTAAGTTTTTGTTACCCTTATCGCAGTTGAAATAGGTTAAGCATTCGATTGCCTTTAGCAAGTTGACATTATTATATGTATAATATGGTTCCAGAATGACATCACTACTAGGCGGCTGCGTGTGAGATGTGTAATATGTACAGAGGCGTAATATGTACAGAGGAAAAAAAAAAAAAAAAAAAACGCACAGCCACTTTTATATATTATTGTGATTATTTGTTATTCTGCCATATTTTATTTGTTATGTACATCCGGTATCTTACGTATCAGCTATTCAGTTATCTTGAATAGCAAAAAGCGTGTGCATGCTTCCTGTTCCCTCTGTATTCAAAAGTTCCTCGTCGACTGCTGGTGAACAATTCGAAAGGTAAAAACCCGCCAAAAATGTAACATGCAACTATATATATTAAAGAATGTGTTTCCGGTAGCACATGATCTTGCACTAATATAGTCTATTAATGAAAGTGGCAATTCTTGACCTCACGAGCATACATTTCTGAGTGGTTTAGCTGCAAGTTACAGCTGAAATACCATAAGGGGTTAACCTAGGGTATAAATCTCAAGACTGGTTATATGGTAATTTCACAAAAGACTTTCAGCATTATATTATTTCATAAGATAATTTTTTTTTTTAATGCCATTCAAAGGTTATACGATATCCCATTTATTTAAGGTAGATATCTGAACTTTTTCAGCATAAAATGATGAGACCCATTGCAATGTTAATTTTACATAAGGTGGAGGAATACATAACGTACATACAAGTAGATCTTAAGCAGGTATTCCAAAAGTGCTCATTTTACCGTGAACAGTCTATAGCCTGTTAGATTTCCACAGTGGAATTTCTTCATTTCGAATTAAATTATTATTCTGTGCATTTTAAATAACTATTTAGCGTATATGTATAACCGTGCAACATTATCTGGCAACTTTCTTTAGTGCAAAACAGTTTCAGAGGACACCTGCTTTTACTAAAACATAATGGGTTGTGCAAACATTGTAGCATTTCTTTCCAAGGAGAGAAAGGCTTCTTAGATCACTATGTGTGCCTCTATACCGTTTCAATTTTCCAACGCGTCTGCCGAATTCCTTCAAATGCTGTACACAATTACTACTTAGTAAGGACATCTGACTTTTAAAGTTTTCAACAACATCCGGCTCTTATTTTTAAAATGGCGACCATCTTAGAAATTATGGTGATGTGTCATATCTCGAACTATTTAAACCAAATGTATGTATATGTATTGAATTAAGAAATGTATGTTGTTATTGGTCCACCATTTTGGAAGATATTTTAGATAATATCTCGAAAACTAGTCAAACAATTGTCGCCATGTTTGTCACGTAAGTAATACTATTGTCGCCATGTTTGTCACGTAAATAATACTATTGCAGGCCGGGTAAACGAAAGTAATTCAAACTGATGAGGCACTTATTTGATAAATGTCGGCCATACTAATATTTTAGCTTTATTTCGCATAACTACTATACCATTTGAACAATTTCAACCAAACTTGTAAGCTGGCAGTATTTATTAAAGGCTGTTTACGATAAAGCGAGCATTTTTGAAATCAACCTTAGAAAAAGTCACTGCCCATACCAGCATATATTTTAACAGACTCTCTGAGAGATACGCACCCAGTAAAGTTGGTAACGATGGAGGGAATGTAGTTCCGTATCTTAACGTCGAATAAAAAGTGTTAGGTAACCACTTGTCATAAATTATATTATTTGTTTCGTTTTTTTTTTAATGCATCGAAGCGAAAAAATTAGCAGATATGTTAAATATTAACTTTTCTAGTAAATTCACTGTTTCACTTGATCGAGGCATAAATAAAGTGATGAGGCCCATGACAATGTAAATATCTCTTAAGGCGGAAGAATACACAACGTGCATACAAGTAGATGCTAAGTAGGGTTTCCAAAGTGCTCGTTTTATCGTGAATAGCCTATAGAAGAATTATATATGCCAAACAAATCACTTTTGTAAGTAATTTCTTATGATAGCACCACATGTATTTATAACGTTTTTATGTCATATCTTGGGGAAAAAATTGGCCGAATACTATCAAATTGACAAGGAAGTAGTTGTGCAGCAGGTTATGTAAACAGGTGTGTTTAGAGTAGGACAGATACTTATTTTTCAAATGCTCTCATATAGCTATTTTAGCATAGTATTCTATATCATCGAAAACATGTAAACAATGCCATCTTAACTTTGTATTCTGGGGATACATATCATCGAATGCGACGGCGTTGAGACACAGGAGCTCCTTCAGGGGCCGCGGTGGTGCAGTAGTTAGACTACTCACTTTCCTTCAAGGTGAACCGTGTTCGATTCCCGGCTGTGTCGCCCCCGGGTTTTCTCGGGGATCTCCCGTTTCCCGCGCCCTTTCATTCCGTTGCTGCTCCATTCTCACCTCGCTTCACCCTCGTTGACTCTCAAGACCTCGATGCTACGCGAACAAGTAGAATTTTAATGTCGTAACTCAGGAAACAATTAACCGATTCCTACCAGATCGATGATCGATAAAGAAAAGTTGGACACACACATAACATAAAATAAACTCGCATGTTACTAAAATAACTCATGAAGAATGACGAGACGAAAAGTATCAATAAATAATATGCATGAAGCTGTGATCTGAGCGAGCCCTTACTTGGCGCTCGTGTGAACCTCGCATCACAGGCAGCGGGGAATCAGGACGCCATGGACTGCAGGCGAGACCCGAAACAAGAGGAGAATATAGGTTAGTACGACGTTCCGCGCGGTGGACGACAGTCAGTGCAGAATGGTTGCGAGATGGGTAGTCGCTGCCTTCAACACATGTAACGTGAACTAGTTCCAAACGTCTGCGCCGCATTGAGTGATAATCAACAAACGTGGCATTAATGTAATTGGTTAGAAGTAACACATAATTACTCTCCCGTTTGGCATCAAGTTGTTAATTGTAAAATGTTGCATTCGTGTGAGTCTCAGAGTTTATATAAAGACACTCAAGGAGAGTCCCGTCATTGTGTTCTGCAATGCACCACCTTAATAGTGCGTGACACGACAGCTGCAAAACGGGGGTCACAGCAATGTGAATAGGCCCTCCGTTGAAAGCATTTATTTAATAACTGAGCATTTTCGATTACTTTTAATATATTTTATTGGTAGAAAATTGTGACTTAAGGGAATTCCCTAGTAATATATTGTCTGTAAATGCAATGTTTGCACATATACACGTATCTCAGTACACACGTGTTATGGGAATACAACACTTTCCCAGCCAAGGTAAAATACGCGTGCGTGCGTGCGCCATGAGTGCAGGCGACTCGCCTGTCTAGACGTCTACGCTTTGTCCTCCAGCGTTGAAATTGGTGACGACCCGGCTGTGTACTAACTGTTGCAAAAATATTTGGCGCGCATCGGCAAACACGCGACTGATAATAGGAGACTGATGTTTTTAGCACGGCATTTAGGCTGCGGCAGGCTGCGCGCGCATCTACCTCTCCCCCTCCACCGGGATTATCTCACACGCACCAGCATTTGTGACGTTGACAGTACAGTCGCCAGTTTTTTTTGCATTTGTCCCATCAAATATATTAAAAGAAAGAACAAAGCGAAACTTGTTAAAAATATAACATTTTGCACAGTTTCCTTAAGGGAAACGAGGAAAGAACAACGTGGCGTATATAGTGTAACCCAATATGGCTGGCATAGCGTGTTAGTAGTGGTATCCTACTATTATAAATATTTCCAAGAAATTCAACATCCGGGAACGGATACTGGATTCCTTGTAGAGCTCGTCGCAATCACGTGACGCAAACTAGAGGCTTTTACTGATGCGGATTATTTTTATGTATTGACCGAGAAGAATTTCACAACAAGCGAATATTAAAGCATGGAAAAAAATCTTTTTAAGTTGTGTACAATGCTGCTATCATCACGCAGTGTAATTTTGCCGATTGTATAGCTTTCTTTTTAATAATGTTGTGCGATGTACTCAAGTCAGTTCAACTAAATCGTTGATAAACTGCAAATAGCAACGAAATAAAGGCAGCACATGCCCTCAGAATCGTTGATAAACTGCAAATAGCAACGAAATAAGGGCAGCACATGACCTCAGAATCGTTGATAAACTGCAAATAGCAACGAAATAAGGGCAGCACATGCCCTCAGAATCGTTGATAAACTGCAAATAGCAACGAAATAAGGGCAGCACATGCCCCCAGAATCGTTGATAAACTGCAAATAGCAACGAAATAAGGGCAGCACATGACCTCAGAATCGTTGATAAACTGCAAATAGTGATATTCACGGCAATACTGTCATCGTGCAGTGTAATTTTGCATATTGTATGATTTTATTTTTAATACTGTTTTGTAGTATATTGAAGTCAATATAACTAGACCAATACAACAATTCTCTGTACACAGTATCAAAAGTTATATCATGAATATGGTTTAATAAAATACAAAAACCAAATCTAACTCGCTATGGCAAGTAAATCTCCGATGGAGTTTTCACGGAACTGTAGGTTGTTACCATCATGGCACTGTTTACATCCGGCCACAATATTATGTAAGTGAAAAACTACTCAATTTGGCGTGGCAGAAATAATCGAAGCAAATCTCACAGCATCTCGTACATATAAAAAAAATTAAAAAAGATACAGCCAGTGCGACCACTAAAGGAAAAAGTAGCCAAACAAGATCGCCATAACAGGGAAGATCATTTCTGATAAGAAAGTAACATTAAAGAACAATAACAAGATGTAATGATATTTCAAATTACGTATAACAATTGCATAATTTTATAAAAGGGAAACCATTATTTCTACAGGATGTCACTGAATAGCATCGACAACTCGTGGCTGCAAGTTTGTCACGAAAAAGTAAGTTGAAACTAGTCTTATTGCCTAAGGTGTTTCTAAGGCCGGTTGATATTTTTAAAGTTGGAATTGTGGTACTAAATGTTGCCAATATTACATGAAGACTGAAGAAGGGAACCCGAGTATCTGGGTGAGGTAAGAGTTTTTGGGCGGTCATTGAAGATGTTCAAGAGCGAAACATTATTTCTAGATTTTGAGGGCTTTTATGGCTTCGTGGCATGGCAGAAATCTTGACATAAACACTAAATAATTTGCAAAATTACGTTCATTATGGTTTTTAGCGTAAATTAGACTTTTAATTTGAAATGTTCATTCGTGTAAGTTTCAAAAATTATTTTGACACAAAGTTTGGTTCCAGGTCAATCAAGGGTTTCTTGAAATCACGTGAGTGTCATGTTGGCAATTCAACTTATATGAATTACAACACTTGGTTCACCTGCGACAATAATTTTAAACACGTTGATTTTAAAATTTATCTCAAAATTGAAATCGAAATATGGGTGAACCACTTAAGAAATTTCCAAAAAATATTCTTCGCGATAATCAAATAACACAAGCAGTTTATTGTGAGCTGTAGCTTAACGCATCAATTTTGGTTACATTTTGAGCTTTGTACGAAAAAACGGATCAATTTTATAATTGTTACAATCCGTTAAATTTTTCTTTTAAAGTCGTTTTCCTTCTTTGATGTACCGACTATTATTTCCTATCACAACGGAAAGAGATGCAAGGACCTAATACGCTGAAAATTTAGAAAATAATTTTAGCGTCTTGAACGTTCTTAAAAGCTGAGGTCCTCATCGCCTACGGGGGTGAAAAGAGGTGGAGATGGAGCAACGCCGGAGTGTAAGGATTAGGGGGACGGGAGTACACGGAGAAGACACAACGGTAACGGTCACCACGTTTTCCAACTGAGGAAATCCCTGTTTGACTCTGCCGGGGATCAGAATCCCTGTTTGACTCTGCCGGGATCAAACCCGGTTTTTCGTAGTGGAAGACGGGTTTCTTCGGCCATCGCATCAACGTTTAGTGAAATACGATATCGCTTTGAAACGTTAAAGGTATACGACTGTAATAGTTTATCCAAAACGAATACAGTATTATATATTAAAATAAAAATAACCTTAACTATATCCAAGTGCGTCCAACAACGATTTTCATATAATACTTAACCATGTTTATCAGAAACAAAGACGAGGCTTTCGACTAAGGGCTCTTAACTGGTAATCACATATTGAATGTCCAAATGTTAAAATTAGTATTTCAATAAATGTTACATGTACTGTAGTACATAGTTGTATTTTTTCGTGTTTTCTGCTTTTACATCGATTTAATTGTATAACATTATGCGCCTGTTTTATAGCCAAAGATCTTCAGGAAGATTTCAATTAAAGCATCAATATTAAATTTGATTGAGTCAACCAAATATTTCAACCCCTGTAAACAAATGTATAGAATTTGAAACCATATTGTTACAAGATGCCTGAGGGGTATATCCGAATTCATGAAGGATGGGGGTCTTAATAAAAATAAAAGAAAAAAAATTGAAATTAAATTATGACACAGCTATTATTTTCAGCATTAATCTATCTCCACTATTAATATTTTTATTTCTCAATGTGTGCAGTATTTAATGTTTATCTCAAATCTAATTAAAATCTTTTAGCCATAATTTCAAATGCCTTTTACACACTCACCCAGTCCAATGGTCCTGCCTTCCAGTAGCACGCTTCAATGAACCGATGATCGCAGTCGCAGTTTTTTCTCTCGCTGGTCACTTCCGTATTCACTCGTTGCTCTTCTGGCTCTTCATCTACACTTAAGGCCGTAATCTCGCCCAAACTCCCGAACCTCATTAACTCTGCTCGGAGGACCACCAGGCTTATATTGTTTCAGTCACCCTATCTGGAAGGTTCGCCTGAGTCATGCTGAGAGAAACTAGGTCATTAACCAGAACATTCCTTCACATAAACACAGAAATTAATTTATCCCATGGCCAGGGGCGTGCGAGCCTTACAAGGGTTATTGCGGCGGCGCGCTTATCGTAACAAGAGACTCACATCTTGGATTATCGCTCGCCTGACCTTCTAACATTCCTCTATTCTTGCCGCCCACTATTATATCATTTCTTTGTTCTCCACACACTTTTCGCTCGCTCTTGCGATGATTGAGCAAAATGCGCAGAACAATAAAACTTAGCTTTTATAATCAACATTTTATTTAAATATATCGAATGCTTTAACTAGGTTACATGTTCTTCAAACAAATCAGTTTGTTAAAACAATTATATATTATGTGACTTTAAATCTGTAATATTCTTGAACATGTGTGCTTGAAAATAGAAGTGTTAGATATTTTCTATTTTTTTTAACAGTTCGCCAAAAACTATTGTTTTAGGAACTTGTTATTTTTCATTACCTTGTCAAGATTTGATACTATAGTTTTTTTTGTCCGTCCTGCAGCCGCTGTGCGCAAGAAGAGGAAGCAGAATGGCTGTTGTGTTGAGCTCCATCTTTGCCGAGGTCGCCGTAGCCTCAGTGACGTGCTTAGCTGCTGTGTACTTGTACTTCGCCCATGCATACAGTTACTGGAAGATACGAGGGATCCCCTACGAGAAACCCACCATGTTGGTCGGCAACCTGAGCGGGCTGGTCTTGCAGAGAGCGAGCCTGGGCCCGTGTGTTCAGTAGGTCTACGATAACAACCCCAGTGACGCTGTCGTGGGCATGTGCGCCCTGATGAGACCTGTCCTGATTGTAGGAGACATGGGCGTGCTCAGGTGTGCCCTTGTGCGCACTATTTCCTAGACAGGTCAGCCAAGCTCACTCCGACATTCACCTCTGGGAAGATGAAGGACATGTTTTCTCTCATCAACACATGTTCCAAAGAGCTCGTCCACTGCATCGACGAGGAAATGTCAGAAGGTAATTTTATTATGCTAAGCCATAAAGTTCCTTCACCTTAGGTTCAAAGAACTGAGTGAGTCCACAATTCTACAACGAGGAAGGTCTCTGTTCAGTTATACTGTGTTGCCTAAATTTTTTGTCTGGCACATGCTTCTATAGGCTATTCACGGTAAAGTGAGCACTTTTGGAACCTCTCTCATTTGGAATAAGAGTCAGTAAATATATTTTATTGTCACCTTAGACATCAACTTCCTAGTGCGGTGGAATACACACACTGTGTTTATTATTTACATAGCAATATTTATAAAAAAAAAACAGTTAAAATAATAACAAATGGCTGAAAGGAAAAGTGCTTCAAAAGTGTTCACTTCACCGTTAACCACTTACACCAATTAGCAGGGAAGGAACGAAATTTTATCCAATAAGCATTACACCAACTACACGTGTTAAGGTGCCTATGGAGCATTGCACCCGACTGTACATGTGAAGGACTCATAAAAAAATTAGTATAGACACCATGAAAATTGTCAGAAAAGTGCGATTTATAATGTATATGAAAGAAGAATGTATTTATTTGGCAACATTGTAAAATATTTTATTAAATATACTTTTCAAAAGTTAAAAAATAATCAATTAAAAGAGTCTTTATTTTTTTTAACAAAATTTAAGCATATTTCCATTCTAGATGCTCCAGAAAACGGAATTTGCAAGAAAATCTTCGTCATGGAATATCGTCATAATATTTACTATGATTGTATGTAAGAATATTGTAATAATGATGTTGAAAATAATTTCTATTATTGATTTTATGTAAGTACATTTGTAAGAAACATTTGCAGCAGAAACTGATGCAAATAAAGTCAATTATAAAATTAATATGAAACATTACTACTATGATTTTATTACATATGATCATAGTAAATATTATGACTATCTTTCTTTAAGAAGATTTTCTTGTGAATTCTGCTTTCCGAAGCATCCAAGCTTAAATGCGCTTAACTTTTGTTAAAAATGCGAACTCTACAGTTCGATTAATTTTTTTCATTTGAAAATTATATTTTAGTGAAATATTTTATAATGTTGCAAAACATACTCATTCTTCTTTCATGTACATTATGAATCTCACTTTCTTGACAATTATCATGGTATTTTTACTACATTTTTATGAGTTCTTCACATTGCAGGTCTATACTCAGGTGTAGTGCTCCATAGGCAGTTGTTTTACTTCAATATTAAGCAGGACGAAGATAAATTAGTTTTTGGAAGGAACGTATTACAAGTATCCGAATACAAATATAACTTACGAATATGTTTTGCTATTTCCCTCGTACGTGATATACTTTTTATTGCAGAATAAAAATTAGAAACCAGTCTCCTAAATTTGATTGCATTTCGTTCGAAATTCGCAAATAAATTGGCTGTTGTTATTGCAGTTAATTTTACAAACCGAGAGAAATAATAGCCATTAAATTATTTACTATTCTTGGGCAGTGTACAATAATAGTATCAAATATGGAGGAAAACCTAGTTCTGGTGTTTTGATGTCAGATAAACTTTTGAAAATACTTATGTATATGTTTCCATGCATGTAAAAGAAAAAATATGTATTAGGTTCCATTTGACTATATAGTTTCCTTTCGTAAATTTAAATCATTCCATTCCTTTCTTATAAAATTACTCGTTTCCGCATCTGCATTGAATAAACCGCAGAATGGCAAGTGTCGTGTATATTATATTGTGCTGTAGGCATTGCTTTTCTCAAATTTAAAATGGAGACTCCTTCATATATCGGGGCTTATTATAACTATACAAGAGACTTTATATATATATATATATATAGTAAAATTTATAAACCATTTTCAAAACAAGAATTATCATTTCAGTTACGAAATTAAAAGCCAAATAATTTATAACATTTATTTCATTCCACAAGAAGTGAATGATAAAGGTTGTTCACGATAAAGTTAGCAATATTGAAATAAACCTTCGTAAGAAGTCACTGCTGCCTGCATGTATTCTAACGGGTGCACTGTGTAACATGCGCACAGTAACGTTGGTAACGAAGGGTGAAAAATAGTTCCATATCTTAACGTCGAATGAAAATAGTTAGATAACCATTTGTGACAACATAAATTATTTATTTCGCGTTCTATTATTTTTTTATGCATCGAAGTGTAAAAATGAGCATGTTTATAAAATATTTACTTTTCTTATAATTGTACAGTTTCATTGGATTGACGCATGGATAAAGTGATGAGGACCTTGCCAGTGTTAATTTTACATGCGGCGGAATAATACGTAACGTGCATACAAGTATATCTTAAGCAGGGCTTTCAAAAGTTCTCATTTGACCGTGAACAACCTATACAAGTATGAATTTCAAAAGCCAACACTATTAAAAAATAAAATAAATTGTAAGATGTTAATGATTTCCGATTTATACTGTTTTCCACTATTTATGTAATATCCTTCCTTTGGTTTTTGTCACTGTCATTCTACCATGAATGAATGTTCATTACACCCACAGACAAGAGGCACTTAAAGTGCTCATCATGTATTGGAAAATATCACATACAATCAGGGTTAACAACTCAGTGTGACATAGTGCAATCAGATTAATGTTTCAGAAATTATGGTAATGATTATTTTGTTATTCACCAGGAAAGTCTGTCGTAGTGAAGAATACTGTGGCCAAATATTCCACAGACGTCTTTGCGTCTTGTGCATTTGGCGTGAATGCCAATGCACTCGCGGATCCAAACTCCGAATTTCGTGCAGTTACAAGGAAAATGGTTGAGCCCAAAGGATTTCAAAAATTTGCTTTAGTGATATTGGAGTGAACATTTTTGATAGTAGCGTGAAAAACAATATCCGTAAGACATTCTGGGATGTTGTGGACTATCGGAAGATGAACAATTATTCCGTACAGATTTTGTGGAGATCCTGATGCAGTTAAAGAACAAGGGTGAAGCACAGGCTAAAGACAAGAAAGATTCAGAGAAAATAGTGAGAGACAACAAATACATGGACATGAAACACATCTACAACAGCAAGTTTGACATCAGTAAGTTAAACAAGGTTTTAGAAAATTAATAGGCGTGGTTTTACTTCATGCATTAGTAGTGGGAACTAACTTTATCTGGAGTCTGACATTTTCCTCGAATGCTACTTTTGTGAATCTATTTAGATATATCCTGATTGCTCGTTTCTAATCTTGTATCTTCTCGTGCGTCGACCTTGTATAATAAACTTAAGTTGACATAACAGTGTCTCTGATCACTACGAAAGTAATTGGCGCACAGATGTTGGTATTTGTATGATTATTTATTTTAAAAATACAGGAAAATACTATTTTTACGAATATATTCTTTTCTAAATATTAAAACTTAAAATGTACCGCTGTATTTAAATATTTTTCTGTTAGAAGGTGGTGAGTGGGGGTTCATTAACTTGGGCGCCGGTGAGGGTGAATGAGGTGAGATGGAGCAGCGGTGCAATGTAACGGGAGCACTCCGAGGTAACCTGTTGGCGAACGGCAGCGCCCAAAACGTTTCCCAGTAGTGGAAGTTCGGGCAACCCTGTCGGAAATCGAACCCGGGACGTCTGACTACTAGACTACCAATGACCACCATATTTCCAAGTTAGTATATGAAGTGCATGTTAGAGTGAAATTCATTATTCTGATAACAATTACCACTAGCTGTTTTAATTATTCATTCAGTAAGAATTTTTTTTTCCCAGTAATTGTACACAGTAACTTGAACAATTGTTATGTCGTCGGAGTTGCCATGAAACTGGCGTCAAACCAGTTATAATACAGAATTAGTTTTTTTCTGCCACATATGGTTATAACTATTACGGAATACAGTTCTCATTAAAAATGCTACCGTGACTGTTGATGTGTGTTGCAGAACTAGGAGACGATAACTTCGTTGCACAAGCTACTGTTTTTATCATCGCAGTCTTCGAAACATCTTCCTCAGTCATAACATTCACGCTGTACGAGCTTGCTCTTAATACTGCAATACAGGACAAGCTGAGGCTAGAGGTTGAGAATGTTCTCCACAAACACAAGTCTCAAGTTACATATGATGCTATTGCCGAAATGTCTTACCTGGAGATGGTCGTCTCAGGTGAGGATGTATTGAATATAAGAACATGTGCATGTTTCTAGCTTCCCTAATGATCGCCCTTCTGTGTTTAATCGTAAGTTCAAATTCTATAATCACATGATAAGGTACAAACAGAGAAATTAAGAGTTTTACAAATAAAGAGATATCGCATTTGATTGCATAAACTTGTATGTGTATGCACAAACATTATCTATGTTATGAGATATGATTTTAGCACTGTTGGTTGATACAACAACTATTCCATTGCACATGGCCAGTCACGAGAAATTTTACACTTCTTCTGGAGCTGAACGGTTGGTCAAGTAATGTGTTAATTATAATTAGCACGTTCTTTTAGGATTCTCTTTTCGTGTCTCTCCTGTAATGGTAGGAATGATCCATTCTAAATATGAATTGAAGGCATCAATCAGTAATTACGACTAACTGAATGTCAGTTAGGAAACAGTACTACGTACTCGCGAATCAGTCGAACTGGAAATCAGTTCCTTGGAGTAATGGAGTCTACTATAATCTTGCTGTAATCGCACCACAATGGCAGTAACATTCAGCGAGCGCAACAAGCTATTAGTGTCTATAAGTCCCTGTTTGTTCATTTAATATGGCGTGCCTGACTTTAGACTTTTCCACTTACTTGAGCCTTAGTTAAGGTAACCGACTCGTGGATAACCAGAGAATGAACCGCACAATGGTTTACCTTGAATTTTTTTAGGTGGAATGTTACGGGAGGGGGAAAATTTAATTCTGGCATCTTATTGTTTACAAAATGTTTGCCAAAATTTCTATTTCAGGAGTTTTATCAAATGTTTGACTTGACAGAGCGTGAGTTATAACTTTTTGAATATATTTATTGGACTAACACTTCAGTGCTTTTGTTATATATGGTAACATATGAGAGAAAATCATTCATGTTGTGCATATTACTATACAATGTGATAATAGCCACAGACGTAAAACAACCACTACAGAAATTGTACTAATGAAACTTCTATGCCCCTGGTTGATCTATACTACATCTGAACTTCCAGGATCTAGAAAGATTTTCATAAACTTAGGAAGGTGGTGATAAACCCCACTTTAAAGGCTGTAAACATGGCATGGTTGGGCTCCCAATGTATTAAACACTTGATAGGTGACTGTCATGCACGAAGTCATCAAGACATCACACGATCGACAAGTTGCTGGTTTGAATCCCGGGTTAGTACTCTTTCTCACTCTCTGTGTGTGTGCAACCCTGCTTTGGTTAAGTTTAGGTATTTTTCCAAGGTGGCAGTTTCTACTACTCCAAGTATCCATTCACACGATATATTGCCCGCAGACTAGAGATGAGGTGAACAGGCTTCCATCTTCTAGGCATCTCTCCAGCCTTGTTTCGCCAATCGCAGGTAGAACCTTTTAATGCTGCAGCCAATAGAAACCGACGACTGAAACTCAAGCTTGGTTCACTCACTCGGCTGAACCATGATACGTAAATATAGACGTCGTAAAAGAAACAAATGTCAAATAACATCCTCCGAAATTTAGTCAATTGTACGCAGTTTACATTCTTCACGCAGCAGAGACACGAAAACGTTTGTGCTACAACTAGCCCGGCAGATTACGAGAACAGCGTCACAGAGTTAATTACTAATTCATATTTGTACAACCTCGAATGGCGAGAATGTTAGAAAGGCAGGTGGTAACATTCCCTCCTTGCGCCCTGACCACGTCCCACAGATTGCGGGCGTGGCCACTTCCGAACCATGCTCTACCCCCCCTCCACCCCCCCGGGACCATCAGCTCTCATCTCTGTGCCGAAAATAACCAAAGAAGGGCGTCGTGCAGCGCTACTCTTATGATGCGCTCCCATTGCTACCTATGACGGCATCACGTGATACAAGAGTTCCTTCTGATGCTGGTGCGAACGCCATCGTAACAACTTTCCCACGCGAGCCAAACTGCATAGGAAATAAACAACTGTTTTTCCAGAACGTTCTTGAAAATAAAGAATATCGACGAACATCCTGACGGCCATTATCTCTAATCCCTGACGCAACTTCAAAAGCGACTTTAGAAAAAAAAACAACTTATGACAAATACACATCCTAACACAGACAAAAGTCTGAAATATTGAAAAACAATTACAGTCCCTCGTAAAATAAAAATAAAAATACCTAAATATTCCCATTATATCATAGTTCACTTCACCATTACAAACTATCAGCATAACAGCATGGCTGGTAATATTAAAAGAAGTCTAAAATGCAATTATTAATGCATGTTTATTCTCATATATAAATGTATAAACGATTATATATAACAATAATACATGTAGTCTACACATCAAAATTATATTTCAGATATGCGTATGTTGGAAAAAATAACTTTTTATAACATATTTGGGTGATTAAGTTCACATAATTCATTGGCATCGTGGGGAAAAAAAATCTTCTTCGCTTAATCTAAGCGTTTTCTTTGTCACTAGCTTAATAAAATCGAAACAACAAAATATTATAATTACTTTAATATAATCTGTGATGTATTTTTTATTCCAGAGACAGTTCGCAAGTATCCTACTGTATCTATACTGGAAATAAATTGTCTGCAGGATTACAAAATACCAGGAACTTAGATCACTGTAGAGAAGGGTACAAGTATTATGATTCCAGTGTTAGGAATACACTGGGACCCTGATATATACCCAGACCCCGATATGTTTGACTCTGAAAGGTTCAGTCCTGAGAACAAAAGCAAGCGGTGTAATTTTGCGCACTTTCCATTTGGCGAAGGGCCAAGAATGTGCATAGGTAAGAATACATTACAGATACACTAATTACTTACCTCTCACCGTTTATTAAATGGTATGATTGTGGATTTTGTTTAGTTTACTTCAGATTCACTATCGAGAATATCTAGTATTAAGCATATTTTAAAACAAACTAGTTTGTCACTTTGTATTGCCAAATAATTATAGGTCTTATTAACATTTGTTACAACATTTTACATCTTTTTTTAATGCGAATAATACGAAGACTTATTCCACTTATAGTTATAAATTGTTATACATTATTCTAGGAATTTGGTACGTATTTTCGAATTAATGCTCTTTGAAGGGGCGTATTATTTTATGAAATTATCATTTTGTTAGAGACGAGTTTAAACTTGTATTGATACCGTGTTATTAAGTTTCGTTTTCACCAGAGTTAACTTCAAACATGAATCATGTGTTACATCATTAAATTTTTCAATCTTATGGTTATGCAAATAATTTCTGGAAGTGTGGAACATGTTGGAAAAATGTTCACATGCGAAGTCAGCATTTTCAGTGAGTTTTTATTTTATGAAGTAATAATGATAAAGTTCTTCTGCAGTCTGTATAGTATTTTAAATACTCTGTATAGAAGTTTATGGAGGTACTCAAAATCATTACGGGAACACCTGCATAGCCATTTTCACTTTTGAAAAGTAAATATTAAAGAAGGGGAAAAATTTAAACTATTCTTTGAACATGAAAAGTTTCTAAGCGTTTTCTATAAGTATACACCACTCAAAAAAACAATCAATTTTCGGGAAAAAATTATTCTTGCTGAATTTCTGCTCTCTATTAGGTTACTAGCGAAAAAAATAATTTCAGCCGATAGCAAAGTAACGTATCAAAAATGTTCAGAAGAAGCATTCTGTATGTTTGTTTTTACTGTGAATCATAAAGTTTAGTGATCGCACGTGTTTCTCTGGCCTCAGGTATACGGTTCGGCCAGATGCAGGTGAAGACAGCCTTGGTCCATATACTGACGTCATTTCAAGTCAGACCCTGTGTCGACACTCCAAAAGCTCCACTCGAGATGAAACCTACTGCGGGAATAACCGCACCTAAGAAGGATATCGTCTTAGCATTCCAGAGAATTCAGTAGCTGTTTCACAAAAACACAATGTTTTAGCTTGCCTGAAAATGACAGTATTTTTTGTTTCGAAAAATTTATAGTAATATCTATTGTCATTTAAAATAAGGGACTCATTATTTAAAAAAAAAACCACAATGGTTTGAAAGTACAAATATCATGAGTGCCAAAGTTCCAATTTTAAAACGGTAGCTACCACTGAAATTTTCAGTGAATTTTAGTTCTATCAAAGAATTGATCTGGAATATTGGCCAGATAATACCTCATATGCCAAAATTAGTTTGAAATCACATGTTAAATCACTTAATTTTAAAATTCAAATTGAATTTGAGCCAGCTAGTTCGTACAGCCTTGGATAGTTTCCGTATGTCTTCCTCAGCGCTCACTAGTACATGATTAATACACTAGTTAAGTGATACGTCATGTAGTAAAGAACATGAGTATTAAGTATATAGGGAAATATTTTCGGAAGACTGGATTGAAGCCCTTACAAGTGTTTTCTTTATTACAAATTAGGAATCGTAGCAAATTTTATAAAGTAGGAAATATTAATTTTTTATTTGATTTATCATTACAAATATTACCTTGAGTACGATATTGCAGGAGTCGTCATAATTTGATTTCTGTAAACATAATTTATAGTATTTTTTTGTGTTTTTCTTTGGACTAAGCCTCTTTCAGTACTAAATCTACAAATTTTCGCAAAGGGGAAGGGCAATATTGCTTTTCGCCGCCCCCAACCCTTATTCTTAATTATTCTACTATTGAACTTCTTGGTGAAAATCTCAAATCATAAATTTGACTTGTACGTTCTCCTGTCAAATAAGATATGCTTATAATATATTTGACAATCTGTTGTGTAAACATGACATGTATTTCCTTATTAAAATTTTGTATGATGCAAATTTTCACACATAAACTTACTAGAAATTTAAAACAAAATTTAAATTATTGCAAAATATTTGTGCATTCAAACAATTATGCATAAACTAAAACTAACCAGTCTTGTATTAATTTCATTGACATTGCCTCACTGTCAAATGAATTTTTTGTTATTAATAAAATGTAATTTTCCAGCGACCGGCCCCGGCTTCGCATGGGAGCGATTTGCAAATATGGCGTTGTTTAAAAATGGTTACTGTGGGTTATCCTTAAAAGATAAACATATACTATCGCGGAATTTTTTGTAGACCTTTTGATATCTACAACTCCGTAGCGCATTAATTTGACGTATATCTTATGGTCTAGTCAGCGTAAGCCATGTAAGCGTCCGAAATTCAGCTTTTTCTGACTTGATTAGAAAACGTCAACATTTCTCTACTATCCTTATATTATGTATTATTGTATTATATATCAAAGCCTTCCTCAAGAAATTATATAAATTATTTCTAAAACCGCATAAAAATCAATCAAGTAGTTTAGAAGCATTAGCCGAATACACAGACACACGCGGCCGGGCGACTTTGTTTCATACTGTGTATAGTTTACGGTAACCTTTACACAACAGCGACAATATACACAACAACGATACTATACACAACAGCGATATAGGCTGTTCACGGTAAAGTGAACACTTTTTAAGGCCCTCCTAAATTTTCCTTTCATACAATTTCCATCTTCCTGGTGCCTTTTAATATAATCATAGCAATGTGACAAATACACTCAGTGTATACATTTTACCACACTCAAAATTTAATGCCTGAGGTTCCAATAAGATATATTTATTAGTGGTTAATATCTGTTGGGAGGGTCTTAAAAAGTGTTCACTTTATCGTGAACAGCCTCTACTAGCATAATCATGATAAAATGCTAAAGTTTGAAAAGACATAAAATAAAATCACTTGTAATACTCAGTCAAACATATATTAATTAAAAATAATATGATGTACCAACATAACACAAAGGCATACAAATCTAAGTCATACACATTCGTCATTATTACAACCGTTTTTAAAGTAACCTGCGCGGGATCTTCATATTTTATGCAGTTCACTGCAACATAATTTCCTTGAAATATGATTTTATTAATAATCCGCAGTTTTAACGTTATTATTAACAGTAAGGCCATTTAATAGAACCCAAGGACGTGGTTAGAAACGTAGCACAAATTCTCAAGGCAGGCTATCGGTCACATGACAGTCTTTCCGCATTAAGTTACATATGACGTAAAAGTTAGAGTTTCTATGAAGAGATCGAATAAGATTCAAGATAACAATGATTTTATAATGACAGATAATCAACTTCAAGAGATGAATAATGTTTGGTTTCTTGTATTCATTGTTCATTCCTCATACTTTACCGGGAGCGTTTATTGTGTTACAAATCAGTTTAAAAAGTGATAAGAAAGTTATTGAAGTTAAAGTTTTAATTTTGTTTGTGAGTATGGTAAGAAAACAATAAAATTTACGAAAATGACAAGAATTATGAAAATGTGTAGGTATGAAAGGGGTCTAACTAGATGTCGCAATAGTAGGTAAGGTTATCTTGGGCGGATACATACAACATTTTAAATAAGATGGCCCAAGTGTCTACGTGTGCAGTTACTGTTTGTTACCCATACACCGGTGCAGAATGGAAAATGAACACCCGGACGCAATGGTCCCACATGAATGAAGGTTATATAAAATAATTATACAGACTATACCCATAGTTGAGTGGTTCAATTTAAAAGTTTTACGAATTTCTAGAAATATAGATTAATTATTTGATCGAATAAAATGTATTAATTCTAATTAAAATTTTCTCATAGTATCAATTTTCTTATAAAACAAAATATGAATTTTTAAATATTATTAATGGATCAAATTATAGACTTTTTGGAAGTTTGGGATATTGGATATGAAATTCTAAAAACAGAAACTTTTATTGATAAAGAATTGGACCTTGTTCATTTCAAAATTGTTTAAAAAATTGATAAAAATAATCGAAGATCAGATAAATTTTATGATTTTAGAGACGATGTTTATGATTTGGATTGATGTGATGGTTGGGATTATGGAATCAGTAATGGCTGTGTTTCAGATTGTTCTTTATTTGTAGACTTTAAAAAGTCTTATTAGTGTCTTACTTCTTTTGAATAAAATCGATAAATTATATCAACTATATTATTTAATATTTTTATTTGATTTTTGCTTATTTTGCTTTATTTAGATTGCTCGCTTGCAAAATTGCTATTTCAAGAAAACTTGAAAAATTGCCTGAAAATTAAGAAAGTTTCTTGATTTTGGGGTAAAATAGCTTGTTTTTGTTTTTTTTTTTTTTAATTGACACAAATCCTGCTCGAGCATCTTTGAAAAGTGGCAACTTTACTCGATTTAGATGAAAAAATGCTGGATTTTCGATGAAAATTGCTTGTTTTTTTAAATCGAAAATTGGTGAGAAATGGAGCTTCTAAAAACATGAAAAAGTAGCTTGAAAACGGGAAAATTGCTTGAATTTTGGAGTAAATCGCTTCGTTTTTCGATGAAAATTGAGTTACGCTAGAACTCCCCTTTGATATCTACTAACCATGATGCGAGGAGTTGGTCCTGTATGTCGCTGCCGTATACACTCTTATTGTTGCCGCTCTCCTAGTCGACGCCGCACTCGCAAACGACAGTCACTGGCGCCAAGGCAGAACCTGCTCTCATCACTAAACACAACTCGGCGCCATTCATCCCCCCAGTTGCGTCGTTCGCGACACCATCCGAGGCGGGCTGCATGGTGATGAGGTATGAGAGGAAGCCTAGCGAGCGGCACCCTTGATCGTAGCCCAGCGCCCAGCAAACTGTTGGTGATGGTCCTAGCTGACACCCTGGGTACAACAGTGGCCCTAATCTATTCGGCGGTCGCCGTGCAATCAGCAATGGCTGCTCGTCTGATACAGCGGTAGTCCACTCGGGAATAAGCACGTGCACCATCGCTGGACCACCGCCACCACCAAGTATGCACAGTAGACACTTCACGTACTACGCGTTGGACAGTTCTATGGGAGGATCATCCAGCCTCCCTCAGGCCCACAATACAACCTCGTTCAAAGTCCATTAATTTACGAAGTGTGGTCGTCTATGCCGTCGTGGTATGTCTACAATGCTTGCTATACACAAGTCGGTGCTTGAAACCACAGACTACTCTTTCAAAAAGTCAACTACATACAGTTGTATCGGGCTCAGAGATGTTATGCCTAGTATGCGGTTTCTACTATGTCCACAATACAGTATTTTTAATCTTGCATCTACTGCCCTCCATCAAGTGCCCGATGCGCATATGGTGTTTCTACGTCACTGCGTTAGTATTCATTTTTCACCAGTGTACATACAGTACACGAGCCCCTTCAGGTGTCACATACATCTGGATTCAGGTTTACGACTCATTTGAAATAACGTAACTCTTAACTCCGGTGTGAAAATAGTTGCGATTTCAGGCGTCATATAACACTGACGCAGAATAAACTCAAAGTTAATATAGCGAGTTCCGTCTTAACTTCAACTTGAATTAAATTTTAGAGTGGACGAAGTGAAAAGAGTGTATGAAGAGGGGCCGGTGTAATGGTAGAATAAACACGATTACACGGATAAAACATTCTACATGCAAAGGAACCTAGTCAGATCCACCGGGATTTGAACTCATAATGAAAGCCTGCACGCTGCGCATAAAGCTATCGAGGCTACAAGTAATCGTTCATGATATTCTTTAAGTATCCTTAAGGATCTCATTGACTTTCTTACAGACCCTTATTTGTAATATTCGCAAAAAAAAAAACAGGGAAAACCCGAGGACCGTTTACAAGCTTAAAATGTCTTAATGAGGTTGTGTTTGAATTAAATTATACTCAGAAAATATAATTTACTTCATAACAGTACGGAATGATCCATTTAAAAAATTTATGAGATGATTTCAGCACTGGCAATTTCCATAAAGAAATTTTAATGGTCTCAAACAAGCCTATAAAGACTATGATTCAGATACCGAGGTTACTAAAGATTAGAAATATTTTACGATTTTTTAAACATCAACTTATATAAATAATTTACTCAGATTAGATGCATATTTAGTATAAGCCTCCTTCATGAATGAAAATGGTTGTTCTAGATTTCTGATGCAGTTCATCAGTATAACATACTGTTTAATTTGAACCAACACCAGGATTACATATAAATAGTTCTTTAAAGAGTATTTATCAAATTCGTTACTTCACAGAGTATAGTCATAGTGGCATGTATGTGACTGGATCTGTGGAAAAAATTTTAGTTTTGGCCTCTAAAAATTATTTTACTTTGACTTCAACGGTTTGCAAATTTTGTAAATAAAATTATCTGTCACATTTATGCAAGTACAGCAAATTATACGTACGCCTACAATATAAAAATTAAATAATGTCAAGTACTATTTATCGTACCTATCCAGTGTGCTTTTAAGCTTATTCTGTATAATAAAATCAAGAGTAGCCAAAAATACCTACCGTAGATACAAAAAAAAGTGTAATAATAAATCCATAAAAATACCGTTCTTACCTTTTTGTAATGATTGTTTCAACATGTATTTTTGCCTAGACATCTAGTTATACACAACACTAAACACTGTAGCATTTGTCGATGAAACAATATACAACACTAACGTAAACACTTGCCCTAAACATATTTAACTTGCCACTGCAATACGCATATAAATTTCCAGCGAAAGTGTATTGGTTTTTGTAACTACGACACTTGAAGAGCTGCGCTGTTTAGCAGCCGAGTAGCAGGATATGACTGTCCACCAGAGAGTAGGAGCCAGGCTCCAGGCTCGCTGCACGGTGTGTGGATAACTAGCGAGCCCCGGGTGCCCTTTATTTCTCTTTAGTCGTGTACCAGGGGCAGACTCTTCGTTGCAATAACAAGTAAAATAATTTAACAGATAATTATGCCATCCCCTTTATCTGCCGCCTGGGGCAAGCGCAGTCGCCCCCCCCCCCCTCCTTCCTTGATCACGGCCTGGCATGTTTCTATCAACGCCTTTCTCGGACACGTTGACTCTACATTTACTTCTAGTTTATCTCATCATCTTCATCACGATTACCATGGCTTCCCCTATCTGCACATTAACTTGTCTTCTACAGTTTGTCTTTCCACATCATTGTAGATTAAAAGATGTTAACCAAATAGTATTTGACCCTCCCCTTTCCGTTTTGATTCCTTAATAGTACCTACTGATATCTAATGATGTTGTGTTCCTGATCTTTACTAATGACCTAATATTTCAAATTTAATTTTGTAAAAATTCTCCTTACCGAATCATAGGCATCCCTCAAATCTTAGCTGTCATCTTGATGTCCACTCGTTTACAGTAGTTAACAATAGGATTTCAAGCATTTTTCTTTTACGGCGGCGGCCTATAAACTCGTTCCACCAACTTCCTACGGCATCTGGACTAGGGATCGTTAACTGCAGCCAGCGAACTGTTCATTCCACTCATTTAATGCCGCAGAATCAGCCTGGAGTAATGCTTTTAGGAAACTTTCAACTTGAGTTATTTCATAACTTTGCACTAGCAGCCCGATTGTAGATAGTTTACAATAATAATAATAATCGTCTTATAAAACACAAGGTTCCTATGAGTACCTACTCCATGAATGTACCACTAACATAAATGAAGATGCATTACCTCTGTCATCGAATAGCATCCCTGGCTGAACTATGTCTTGTACGGCCATTAATATTGTTCAAGTCGACCTGTTTCTTACAGGCTCGTACTACAGATTTTACACCGTGGGCACGAGTGTCTTTTAGACTTACTTTAATGATATGACAAGTTACGTCACTGTTGTTAACAAATACCAGAGTTGATGATACTCTAATAGGCAGCTTACCACTGCGAACCATGGTCTAGTTTGTTGGGCTAAGCTGGCTGGTCACACAACATCACTTTTATCTCGTGCTGAATATCTGTAAAGGAATCTCACTCTAGCTGCGCGCGGGCTGCCTCCGCCAGTAAGTCGATTTGGAGTTGTCTTGTTATAACAAGGTGGCCTCTACGTCATTACAAGGCGATCTGAGTGAATCAAATCGATCGCCTGGAGCCGAAGACAGTACCCGCAGAACCGAAAATGGACGAGTGGTTTCGCATAATAAACCAGCTGCATATGCCAACGGCACACATGTTTCATGGCTGCATGATCAGCAGGAAATGACAGAGCAAGAGGATATGGCCCAGAATTACCTCTGATCTACTTCTCAGGCAGCATAGGCGGCCGTTGTCTTGTGTGTAATATTGTGAATGCTCTATATGTGTTAGTTCATGACATTCCCATGTTGTATTTATACACTGTTTTGTTTAACATGGAAAATAAAATTTATGTCGGTTTTTACTGTTAAATGTTCTCGAATTTGTCATAAAAATTTCATTAGATCAGGATGCTTGAAGTGACACTACTATATATTTACATGTTTTTTGTCAGAAGCATAAGTTTTCGCATTTTCAATTTTTTGTGGTAATAAATTGTAAATGTTACCAGTATAAAAATGTTAGTACCTCTTCGTGTTGCATAAAACAGGAACCTTCCTAGTACAACTGCTATTTCTGAACAATCTGAATTTAATATGACACGTTTAATATTGACGAAAACAGTTACATTTATGCTACGTATTTTCTATTACTATACTTAAGAGTTGCGCCAAGGAGAACTGGGTTTCACTTCCGAAGGGTTCAATTTAAGATTATCGCACGTGGTTATCGTGCCAACTATGACTTAGGTCGGCGGGTTTTCTCGGGGCTCTTCCGTCTCCCGTCCTTGCATTCCGGCGTTTCTCCATACTCACCTCACTTCACCCATATCGGCTCTCATGACCTCGATGTTAAGAGTCGCCCAAATCTCCTCACTCACTCACACACTCCTCACGCACCCACCACTACAAATGCAGTGTGATTGTTACTTTAGAAAATCTTAATATGTTTTTGTAATTTATAAAAGATGAAAAAAATAATGCACAAAAGCGTCTTTGAATGGTATGCATAATAGTTGAGCTAAGTTGAGACATTTAGGAAATTCAATGTAATATTAGCATAGTGCCTTTAAGGTAATTTAGTAGTAGTATTTAATGTTTATTGTAATAAGGTAATGCAAGGTCGGTTTTATGATAGTCAAAATTTAGCAACGAAACAGAAGTATTTTGTGATGACATCGGAAAATTAAGAAAACATGACTACAGTTAAGACGAAGCCAGAATTTAAACTGTTATTTTGATAAGGATTTGTGTAGAGAATAAAATATGTTTTTTTTTGTCTACAACAATTTCTGTCTACACAATAACTTTCTGGGGTTACGTGGTGACTCTGCATTGTATTAGATATAGTTAATGTATAGCAGGCAGCTTAAATTATAATGTTCATTTTAAGAGCTTATTGTTTGGTTACATTTTTACCATCATCTCGTTATCTGCCGGAATTCTGTGTAATTTTTCACATTGTATCAAGGGTTTTAAATACAAGATTGTGTCGTGTGTGAATCAACTTGTATCTGTGAATGGAGCAGCTGTACCAGCCACACACTTAGTGTCCAGGAAACCAGCGAGGCATCACCCCCCCCCCCCCCCCATAACTTGATACACCGGGAGCAACCCCCTCGTTTTGCTTCCAGCCCACTGCTGCAGATGGAGGGATGGCTTTTACAAAACAATTCTCCTAATAATTTACAGGAAGTGCAAACAGTCCGGTTAAATGGAATCTATGTCATTTTTATAGTAAATAATTTAGATTTCAATAAATGCGTATTGAGTAGTAGCAGGCGCACGCCGGAGCAGTGAACAAGTAAGTGAGATATCGAAGGGAGCAGCTGCCCGCCATGGAAAGCGGGCGTTAGAGAGGTTTTGTCTGCTGCAGCGTAAAACGGCTCTCACAATAGAGCGATGTTCTGAGGCCGGCCGCTGGCGACACAGACCGTTCTGCCATCTGTTATCTTCCAAGGAAGCTCGCAAAGAAAGGCTAAGGACCAACGAAATGAAGTGAAGTTTGTTGTCACATAGTTAATAAAGTTGTTATTTTTAGTGATATGCACTTTTCTTTAATAAAAGTATTATATTAAAATTCAAAATGATGTTGTAGAACATGAACGACTCTTCAAGCATCGGAAAACATAGCATTGTTTTCCTAGAGGTAGGTAAAAATGAAATGAATCTGGGCTCCAATTAATATCTCTGCAAACAGTTTTTGTATGATTTCAGTTCTTTATCCCAGCTTCTCGCTACTGTACTATGAAATGCAGGGATATTACTATTCTTCTTATTCCCCGACGCTGGCGACGAACGTCAAAACCAATGTCAGTCGTTCGTGCAACGTTATCGACGCTCGACGCTAGCGTCAAGGCTCTGATTGGCTGATGCTCGACGTGACGCGATGCAACGCTCTATTGTGAATAGCCTACGTCTTTACGGACACTTGTAGAACAGGCACGAAGTCCAGTTGTCCAGACCTCCCTCTCCGTGGAGCATGAGGGGTGCTGTTACCACAGCCAGTGTTACGTGTTAAGTCAGTTAAGTATCCGTCGTGACAATATTGTGGACAGCGGCGAGGTACATCTCCGAGAAGCAAATTGTTATCACAGACCACAGTCGTTGATAATTACCAACTTACAATTAAAGATTTCAGCAGCAAGCATATAAGGTCGTGTTGTGTGACTTCTTTATTATAGTCTTATCACGGTTTCTTTGCACTTTTTGAATCTAACCCTTGAAAAACATCCCAACGTATAATGTGTATGGTTGTTTCCTAAACATGTCTACCACAAGCGTTTTATACTTGTGTTAACATAAAAGTATCTTATTTTTTATTCATTTGAACTTTTACTTATATCTTATCTAAAAGTTATAATATTTAATTTATAAATAATATGAATAAAAACGTGGACAAATAAGGTGTGCTCGTAATGCCAAGTAAAATTAGTTCTTATGCAAAATTTTATTACACTGAGTGCACTCGAATGCGGTGCTCTGTCCCTTTGGTGTAGTTGTCAAAACTCGGTTAAGCTTGGTTTGACTGATGCGGAGGAATACCCCGGAAGAGAACTTTAGCAGAGTTTGGAAAATGTTAATTAACCGTGAACGGACTATACACGCCAATGCAAAACGATTGCCTGTGTATTGATTGGCCGAAAGTATAACGAGGTCTAATAATTGATGGACAATATTGCTAATCCGGGTGTGTGAACAGTGTGGGACGACGGGGAGGAACATAACACATCTTGTAACATAACACATCTTGTAAGAAAACATATCTTGTAACAAAACCTGGGACTGTACGTTAACTGCGGAATATTACTGCGAAGGAGAAATACAATCTTTCAGGAAGTTGCTCAATTATTTCTGTTGTTCTAGCTTGTACATTTATATGCTGTTTCTTCTTCATTGATATTTATAATTTAAACTTTTTTTTTATTGAATAATTACATGTTTAATAGTTATCGTAACTTCTGGCACTAGTGCTTTTGTTGAATGATTTATTGTTTATTTCTAAATATATTTGGTTCTTGTCGTGACGTCCACTTTTCTTTTCAACCCACGGTCATGAGGAGAGCTCTCTTGTAAAGCAAAAAATAATATTGTTAGCCTTTTGTTTCGAATTATGCAAACATAAGATTTTGAGCAATATTTAATCCCTATTTCCAATGAGAATACTTGGCACTGTGTTTCTGACCTGTACTGCCGAGAAAGTACCGCCTCTTCATACCGCATGTTTTCTTCCACAGAATCGGTGAATGCAACTCGTTGCCGAGTAATTAATTATCGTTTATGGTCCTTTGGTTCATTGGTTACAACTTGTTTGCAGCCTATGAAGCGGCAAGTATTAAACACATAATAGTAAACAACACTCCTGACAACCAGGTTTTTATGGCTGTATGATTTACGTATCATATAATCTGAATTTGCATTTACGACATATTATAGCTTGCCTCCATATATGTATACATGAAAATGTTTACGTTCTGAACTTTATGACATCATGTGAAAAAAATATCAAGTAAACAATAGGTAATTTATTAAAGAAACTCTTAAACTGTTTTAGAATTTATTTATTGACATACGTTTAAATTATAAATATTTAATCAAAATAAGTCTTGCGAACAGGAACACTATTCGCTTGAATCAAGAAATGCATATAGCAGAACAAAAATTTCTTACAAAATTACATGTGGATAGGTTTTTGTAATATGGATTATTTACATTTAGAGTTAAAAGACGGTGTTATTTATGACTAAATATTTTATTATATTTTTTCGAGTCAGTTAAAAAGTGGTTTTTAGGTTATTTGCGATACTATGGTTATGTAAGTATTTACTTTTTGTTATTATAAAACAAAATACAATTCGAAATAATTGTCATTGTCAACAAGAGCAATACATCCGATCGTTCTTTTAAAAGTGCATTCATTTTGGAAAGTATTACACGGAACAGTTGTAGTATCGTAGTTGTTTTTATTACTTTCGTTTTGAATATGCCCAGAAAACCGACCAATAGCGGTGTCAAAAGTAAATTCCCCAAAACCACAAAGTACTAGAAACATTACTGGCGTCAGCAATTTCCGACTGGGGAGATGGTGAAAAACATGCCATGTATTGCCACCTCTGGTGTGTGTTTAGTTTGCACGTAGCAGGGACGGAATAGCTAAGTATATAGAAGAGAATGACATCGGCCCTTCCCATGTAGGCGTACCAACCACAGAAACTGAGACTGCGTGGGAGTGGCCTAATCTTGATTTGTTACTCCCTGCTGTGGAAATCTTCTTTTGTCCGGTCGGATTTTGTTAGATAAGTATTTTCTCTAGGCGCATAGTGACGAATGGTATCCTGACACATTCCTAGCTAGTGCTTCAACGTTATATGGGGTAGTTTTTACTCCGTATGGTTGGGTATTCTATGGCCATAATTTGTCTACTCTTCTGATGACCTTCAATTTATGACATTCTCTAATGACGTAGAATTTAAATACAATGATTATAATATTTTTTTCATACTCCTCATTTTCCACATACATCAAAACTTTTCTACCCGCTTGTATTCAAAATGTGAAAACTATTTCTAGCCTGTGAACATCTCCATAATATGTATATGGGGTTGTATTGTGTCTACGTTATCATTAAACTTCACACGTGTTAATTCACAAGCGGATATGTCAGAGTCTTTGCAATAGGGATATGAATCTTCTTTATTGCAAAACATCTAGATTAGTGTGCTATATATATGTATGGATTAGTGTGCTATATCTACATCACTTAACTATCTCAGGAAGTTTCGTGTTTATATTTATTGTAATGCTCAAGTTAGGGAAATTACTTTGACACTGCTTAAAAATAAGCACAACGAATCAATAAAGACCATAGTTTCACAACGAAATTTAACATCACGCTTTGGGTAAAGATGTTTACGGAAAATGGGACATGTATAAGAATGATCACATAAAACACTCATGAACAAATAAATGTTTCATCTTGGTTTATCTATGGCATTGTCCAGATTATTTAGAAAACGTTATCAAACATTTAATAACATTCTTCCATACTGTAGGATATTGCTTAATACATGAATAATGGTGTCATGATACAAACGAAATAAAAATTTCACAACTTACATAGTAAATAAAACTAGAACAATATATAGCAAAAATACTGTTACTTTTATTCAAATCTGTTACGAAAATTTATGACAGTAGAAACTCTACACGTAGTATTTGGTTTAATGATAGCTTGTTAGTACAGAATTTCGACATAAAACGTACAGATAACGAATATTTTGGGCTTCCTTGCAGATTGATTGCTGCTGTTTACATACTAATTGCAAAGTAGGTGAAGAAAATGTTTAATATTTCACTCGTTACGAACCAACATACATTTCTTAATTGAATTTGAAATATTTTTACTTCTTAGTTTTTCAATACTTCATATCGCTGACCAAATTTTTGCTTGGAGAATGTGACAAGTAATATTTATAAAACGGTACTTCTTAAGTTACACTAATCCTCAAGAAAACCCCTCTAATTTACAAACCATGCCACATAAATACAAACAATTTGATAGTATAACTTGCAGAAACAGATTCATGTTGAAAAGATATTAAAATAATTCTAACAACACTGATATTCTGAACAATTACTGCAATTTGAGTGTGTCACAAACGTGTCCACTGCGACACCATGTTATTGAATGTACCGATCAGAAATTCATGGAATTACGAACTGAGAAACAACAGTGGTGAAAAAAGGAATATATTTTTTGTCGCTATTATTAATGGCGTTACCTAATGTTTATATAAGTTTGGCTAAAATGTAATTTAGCGTTCGGCGTGCTTACAAAAAATGTTTCAGTCCCTTCGAATTAAACATTTACAGCATACGTACTACTGTCAGTGACGTGATAAGTTTGAAGATTCATATTCAAGTACCGTTACGTCTGCCCTCATTTCGAGTGCGGGATTGGAAGACGATGATTTTAGAAAGCGCAGAACATCTTCAGTATATTACTCAATATGTTTATCCCGAGTTATTACATAATTAATATCTCATGGTTCACATGGCAGGAGATAGAGTACTGAGTTCAGGTATTTGTCGACGCCTTAGGAAAAATCTCATTCTCCCGGTAGCCCACATTGCTCTCAGAGTACTGACTACAATACTGCAGCACTAGACAAAAATAATAATAAGCAGGCGCTATAGTAGTGGCTACACGTTATTTATTCGTAGAGCCTTGTAGCTGTCTGGATTTAGTTGAACATGTTTTAGAATGAAACAGTATCACAATTATCAATTTTACAGTCGTTAAATAATCTTATAATAAGCAAGAATTTTAATCGCGAAGTAACGTGATTAATGTAATTAGCATAAGGGCAAAATATTATTTGCATTTTCATCGTACTTTTCTAATGGTATAAGAAAGTACGGGTATACGTTTCTCACACATCGCAACGACTAGAGCCGACACTGACGCTTCGCACTTGATTTAGTCCTAGAGAAAAGGGTAGTATGGAAAATAATGTCTTTCGACAATACGAACTGAACGTCTTGACGTACGTTCAAAACATGTATATTTCATTCGCGAACCAGAGTTCGTGCCCTAAGGGTGTCGATTAATAGCAGCAAAGGGCAGCATTTTGATGTCTCTGATAAAGAAGTCATTTTTTGTTCAGTTGAAAATAACGTTGAAAATATTCTTTTGTATTTTTTCCAATTCATGAAAAAAACCAGTATGATAATCGTATTTCCGTGTACTCCCGTCGGTATTTATTAACGAATCTGGATGGAATAGTCGAGAGCTCTAAAGGCCTTAGTAGGTTCCTCAAAGTGGATATGATTGAGAAAAGGGTTTCGCGATGTTAGAGAAGAATTTTTTATATAGTGCTGTGCATGCGTCAACAAATCATAAAACCATAAAATAACTATTTTACATTTTTCTTGCTGAAGACTCCAAGGGGCCACTAATTCAAGGCACGCATGAAAACATAGATTGTAAATATTTGTTTCGTAAGTCTTACTAAAATGTTTAAATAGTTTTGTTGGTAGTAAGGACGGCACACTCTAAATTCGAATCAGTGCAAAAGTACTGATTAGCAGTGAAATTCGACTACACGAATCAGTGAAAATGGATTCACTTAAAATCAGTAAAAACCCACTGGCTGTTACAGTGAAAAAATTTCACTGATTGAGTAAGTGACCGCCAACTGCGTGCGGAGAATAAAGACTTGTTTTTATAGAATTTAGTCAAATCATAAGGAGAAATTAACATGTATTTTGATAGACACTATTTATATTGCGCATTGTAAGTAAGGTTAGTTAAGAAAGTGAGTTATAACTTGCGTGGGATCATGATTGACTTCGTCCCCCTTCCAATTTTTGACCATTACCTTAACAAATAAGTTACCAAGCCAACGTTGACAATGAGGCGGAAATAAATGTATTATAACATTTTCCTCAAAAGTATGTAGTTTTAAATTGTATGCCCTTTCTTTTCGTTTTTAGTTTAATAGGTAAATTTTGAACTGTCAAAACAAACAGTGTATGAATGCACTCATTTCACCACATTTAATGCAGTTTAAACCTTCAAACCGAGAGCTATGACGATTACGTGAAAACTAAAGGGCAAATTTAAAAAAAGACTGAAAGACTGAATGCTTATTTTACCTCGTAAATGGTATTATAAAAGACGAAACTTACATTTTAGAAGTATTTTTCATTATTTTTATTAGTTTATTCGTTGTTATTTTACTTGCTACACGTTGTTTGACTGATCCAACAGTCAAAAATCAAATCGCTGAAAAACAGTGAGTTTATGAATCAGTGGAAAATGTCACTGAATCAATAAGTGAAGGAAGACAGGCATTATTTCACTAATTCATCAGTTAAATTCACTGAAGTGACTGTTGAATTAGTCAGGTGCTGTCAACTGATTTAAGCAGCGAAATTCTCACTGATTGAGATTTAGAGTGCAGTAAATCGAGCTTATAATTTTTTCGTAACTTCGATAAATTTATTGAATAAAACGTTTGTTTCCGGCACTGGTATCATAAAATGCTGGTTTATGTTATATGAACAATTTTTGCTTATGTAATATAACTTAAAACTGGAAAAAAGTGGGACGATTAAGCGATCGAGAAACGAAATTCTTACGTAAAACAGGAGTATTAGAAAGTTACTTATTCTTGCAGCATGGAAAACAACCGTTTCACTTTGCAGTCGTGAGACTAACTTATACAGTTATGCTGAAATGTATACAGTAAACGATTTGTGTACTTTATGTTGCATCATTCTGCAAACAGATTTGTTAATCATCTAGTGACGTAGATACCTTCCTTACTCTCTTCTGGTAAGTGTTTCCTATCACAGATATTGTCTTGCTAACTTGCCGCGTTAATCTGCAATCGTAACACCTACATTACAAAAACTGAACACTGCCTCTTGCCAATGCAAAACATATCATCATCAGTCTTATTTTTTTAAAATTGATTTTAAAGAAGTGAAATTTACTTAACAAGTCTTTACTTACATGTATACTTACGCTGCCTTAAATTACAGATAAACGGTTTTAAATTAGAATATAATTAATCAAATATATAATGTAGTTACTCGTAAATTACTAGCGAGTTTACGGTCAGTATCCAGAGCAAAATAAAACATTGTCTTACAACTTATTAAAAAAGGAAAACATAGTTATTTGCTATATGTAGGAAGACGTCTTTAGTAGTTAACACGGAAGAAACATATTTCAAGTAAATTGGATTTTATTGAATTTATGTCATGAATGACTTGTTAATTAAGGCAAATAAACCTTCGTATAGCTGAGAATAAATAATTTAATTGTGCTGGGCTTTAACATGATACTGTCATAGACTGAAAGGCTAGCGACAATTAAGATGGGTGCGTTCCGAACTGCTTAGTTACATACACGAATTTTTCACTTGAGCATGACACTTTAGCCGCCTTGCTAAGTGTACAGACCTCAAAACCAACCTACTGAATCTATTTACGTATATAGCTGCCTTATGCGATCTCTCTCTCGGGTAATTTCCAACTCAACTAGGTTTGACAACCGTGCGATGACTAAGAGGGTTCTTACATTAACGCTATAGGTATATTTTTCTTGGAGAAAGCTGGCAATGCCCAAACTCACTATCTAGAAATTAGATTGCGAATTATCATTAACAATATAATTGAACTAATTGCAGTGAAACCCTGAGTTTAGCCATAAAACTACTGTGTTTACTTTGAATTTCTGAGTAACTTCATATGACACTTTCCTCTAAATTAGTTACAAATATAACGCCACTACTGTTTATGTAATGTGATTGTCTTCCTATAATAACTTTATATGGTATGAAGCGCAAATTTCAGGAAACGTTTTTCTCAGTATGAAAAAGTTACAACACACAAACTTCTAGTAACTGAGCTACAGCCACTGTAATAAATACGTATTCAATCACTACTTAAATCATCCATGGATTGTTTGAAGACCTCAATAAGTATAGAAAAAGGTTAAAACATTTTTAAGCCTTTCAAGTGACGTCTAGAGAAAAGGAAATATTTACAGGATTTCGTATATTCCAGAGCAAATAGTTGTTTTCCACCTTCAGAACAATAAATCGTCTCCTACAGTCATGCTCGGTAATTTTGCAGCACACAATGTCGATCGAAACTTTTCAGACCTGGTTCCTGGATCATGTAGAGGAAGGAAAATTGTGCAAAATTTAGAGGCATATAATTTATATTGTACAGTCCAGTGCAGTTGTTTGTTCATTTTATTCTGTTCCAATAAGCAGCCAGTTGCACCTGTAGACCAGCTAGCACGAATTTCTGCCCTTGTAGGCTTGCAGGTTTGTTACCGATCTGGTTGCCTTCAAGACGAGTCCATTGAGCTGCAGCATGACAGTAAAAGTTACTGTCACTTATATAGTAGCATGTTGTAAAATAGCATGTCAATACTTCGGGGGAACATTCCTCACATCTGGAGGATGAAAAAATGTTATGTGAACATAGGTCCGCAAACAATTCGTTTCTTTACCACAGCTCGTAATACATAAGGTACAGTGTATTGTCCGCGGACTGGATCATCTTATTGTGGAATGTCATCGCAGCGTTCGCTTGTATAGTATATGACACCTCACACCACGATATTACACTTAGAACTGTAGGAACTGCACTGGAATTAGTTACACATGTGTGACAGCTTATCGTCGACACTAAAGGAAATGTTCAAAATGCTTTCCATCAGCAGGAACACATGCATCAACCCGCTGTTGCATGGACTCCCTTATACATTGATGAATCCCTGGAGTAGTAGTCATTGTTTCGCAACCTGCCACAATACAGCCACAAGGTGTGTCCAAATCACCCACTCTGATCGCATACACAATTGCCTCTAATATCCCCATAAATAAAAGTCTAGTGGATTCAAATCAGGCCTCCTCGGGGGCCGGTATGGGTCTGCCAATTACTGCTGCGATGGCATTCCACACTACATGATCCATACCCGCGGGCCAAACACTGTACGTTATGTATTACGAGCTTTAATGAAGAAACAAAGTGTTTGCGGACCAATGATCATATACAATTTTTTCATCCTCCAGATGTGAGGAATGTTGCCTCGAAGTACTGACATGCAATTTTGCCAGCATATATTCCAAGTTTAGTTCGTCTTAAAAAAAGCGCGTTTTTTCTCCGGTCCCTACCTCTGGCCTGTACAGGCTATTGGAAATAACACGTTACTTTGTAGGCTATATGCATTATGGAAGCAACACATTGTTTCTTATTCGATAATTGATAGAACGCCAGTGTGGATATTGTATTTCCACTGTTTCTTATCTGGGCAGCTAACTTAAAAAAACGTACGAGGAAATTGCGCTGCACTAAATTATTCTCTGAAAATATTAAATATCATATCCATTAAATTAATTCTCACGAACGTCGAAAATTTTTCTCTAAAATAAATAAAAGTTATATTTTTGTATTAAATTCACCCGAGGAGGAAGTTAAAGCAAGACACCGCGGAACAAATTTCGACTTCTAATTTAGTAAATTAGAAAGTCCTACTTATTAGTTGAATATTCCTTTAAATAAAAGTCAATGTTGTGTTTATGTCACATGTGCAAAGAAAGGCTAAACACAAACGGGATCTCCTAACTGTAACGAGCTATAAACCTCTTATATAAAAATTCGGTCCTTATAAATGATGAGTTATGACCAGTAATGCAATCCGGCTGTATCCGGTTCTCTTTAATCTCGCTATATGGTCGTGATGCCTAGTTGTGCACGGACTCAAAGCACCTCGACAACCATTAAGAGAAAAAATCATGGAGATCACTTACCCATTTCTGAAGCTGCAGTTGTCTACCTAATTAAATTGAATTCTTCGGTACTAGTTTTTACGCTATTGCTGTAAACGTGCGAGAAAATATAGCACACTGGCTAGTAACAATACCGTTGGGAGAGAATAATTTATATCAAAACAAGTTCGGATAGTTTCCTTCTAATCATCTAGTAACATAAATATATTTTTAACGAATCTAAGGGGGAAAAAAAGTATTAGATGGATTCAATTTAGTTCCAATGTCCCAAATAAATGCAATCTTATCTCTCAGAGCAAAAAAGAAACCAGTGCGAACGGTACATCTACTTAAACAACTAATATAAGTTATTTTAGAGAGGGTTTTATACTTTTGCCGTTATTTTGTTTTTTAACACCGAAAGAATTACGCATATCAGGTGTGATTTCAGGCTTCAATTTATGCTGGTGTTAGTCACGCCAAAAATCGAAATTCGTACTCTAAAAAAGGCAAATTACTCAAATATTTCCTTAAGTTAAAATATAGCATTAAAACAAAATTTAAAAAAATTAGCATTCGCACGATTTTATTATCTTCCTGCCCAGTATCTTTTTATGAAACAACTATTAGCAAAAAGCATCAAATCTGCTTGTATTCAAAATGTTTTGGAATGCATTTTCAAAACAAATATGGATGGCCACGCTCAATGTTTTCTGTTTGGGAATTGCTCTGGAAATACAATCACCTGAAATAAGTATAATTGTTGAAATATTGTTTACATCCATGTGAAACATAATTACCTCTTCACATAAATAGGGACCGGAAAATGCTCAGTTTCAGCAACCCTTAGACTAGAAATCGAAGCCCTTTCCGTGTTCGTTAATTGGCTGCTGCCAAGGTCAGTAGGCCGTCGTTACCTGGACCAGGCAGCGTGGCATCTTACTTCTTGCAGGTTTTTATTAATCCCGGATTTTCAAGGCCTGTTAATAAATTCTTCGCGTATTTTAGAATTTTCTGCAGGTGTTTTGAGTCCAACTTGTCTTCACATTTTCCGGTCCCTAACAATACTTTATCACAATGGTGCACCGACAGAACTAAATGCACATACATATTATTTACAGTAATTAAGATGTTACACCTGAAAATAACATTAAGACATTTTCCCAGTAAAAATATACCCAGCATGTTTGAACGATATGTCATACACAATACCGATAAATTAAATTATAATAATTATAAAATTATATGTAAGAGTGCATCATTAACGTTAAGTTATTATTTACTTATAATACACCGAGAAAAATGTTTTGTTGAATCAAACAAGATTTGTTTGGTGCAACCAAATTATTATTTTTTGTATAGGGACAATTAAATATTTTGTTGCTGAAACCAAATTACTTCGTTGTTCTCATTTGGTTACCCCAAACTGTAAGATTTGGTTGGTGCAACTAAATATTTGTTTAGCTACACGTACATTAAACAGTTTGGCCCTACCTAAAAACTTTTTACAAGTCAAACCGTGTTTCGAACTTGGATCACTTGCATCCGAGCGCTACGCCTTAGTAATCTCGGCTAATGCGACAACTAATGATGCCGGGAAACTTTATATATATATATAATATATATATAAAGTATATTTATATATAATATATATATATAAAGTATATATATATATATATATATATATATATATATATATATATATATATATATATATATATATATATATATATATATATATAAAGTATATTTATATAATATATATATATAAAGTATATATATATATATATATATAAAGTATATTTATATAATATATATATAAAGTATATATTATATAAATATATATAAAGTTTCCCGGCATCATTAGTTGTCGCATTAGCCGAGATTACTAAGGCGTAGCGCTCGGATGCAAGTGATCTAAGTTCGAAACACGGTTTGACTTGTAAAAAGTTTTTAGGTAGGGCCAAACTGTTTAATGTACGTGTAGCTAAACAAATATTTAGTATGTATATATATATATATATATACACACACACATACATACACACACACTGCAAATATTGGGCAACGTGTGCAAACAAATATTTCAAATTTTACAGCTTTATTTGTCTGTTTCTTGTTGCATTGTCGTATTAATTTGCCTATACGATTGTTAATCATCAGTAGATGCACTAACAAACATGGTTACTATTCTGATTGCCACAAAAATGCAAACAAACTCTCGAGCTGTGTTTTAGAACGATGTAACTCAAATGTCCAAACAAATATTTACAGTTGATTCAACAAAATATTTAGTTGACAGTCTAATTCTTTTTGGCCCAACACAGAAATTTTGTTTATTCAAACATACATTTTGCTAGAAGAACAAAAGTAATTTTGTTGCTTTTCAAATTTTGTTTGCTCAACAATTTATTTTGTTAGGGCAACTAAATATATGATTGGCCCTATACAAACAAATACTTTGTTCACTTTTCTCTCAGTGTACAGCATGAAACAAAAAAGATTTTAATTACAAGCAAACTGCCCAAATGGTGTAGTTACTCCACACAAACTTAACAAGCACGTCTGTAGAAATTTCAGTCGTAACAACTCAGCACACATTTCTCTTTCAATATTTGCAAGCAATGTACACACTAAGTGTATCACCTGAATGTGTGTTTCTCTAGCTGAGTGATTGAAAATGTTTGCTTTAGCAAAAATCTTGGGACACGCGGTCTCTCCCAACTGTTCGTATTTGGCACAACCTATTTGGAACACAATGATAAATTCAAACCTCGACAACAACAAAATTTGTGGTGAGGTTCACATTCGTACACTCAAATGAAAATGTACTACCCATGTCTACAACTAGTTTAACAGATGTCGAGAGTAATGTTCCATATATTGCTTCCTCATCACTTACAGTTTTTAAGTGTCTTCTAAGTGACGTAAAAAAAAAACGCTTTATTAAAATTTCGTTGAAAACTGCTCGTATCCTTAGAGATGTCCAGCAGGGTACTGAACTGAACCACAAGAGATGTGCACGACACGATGTACAACACTTCAAACTGAACCGCCGCTGCGGGAAGATGTCGATACATATTTATGAGCCGATCTGAAGTTATAATAGCCATACGGACGACTGAGTCTTGAGTCCTGGCAAACTTCGACGACACCCGCGGATACATCTTCGAGACAGCTGAACTCTTGTCAGGGCAGCTTCCGTCCTTTCTGCGGGATGCTTCGATGCACATTGCACTTCTGTTTGCGAAGTGGCCAAAACTGTGATCGCAATGAATACGAGTCATAGACTTCAGTCAGTGAAAAAATACCAGCCTAAAATGTAGTTCATAAGCTTCAACGGACTGGGAAATTGTGCCTTGGGACAGCGGGATATAGTACGGAAGGCCGGCATAGCGGAATTCAATCAATAATGTAAGTTTTCAATAGTTCCATGGGAGCAGTTTTCGCATTTAATAGCTCTTTAGCTTTCCTGAGTTTCTATTTTCGAGAATACAAACAGTAAACTTTAAAACATTAATGCATACAAACGAAATGGGGATAACCAGAAAGAAAAAGAGGGCGAGAGCGAGAGAGCGAGAGCGAGAGAGAGAGAGAGATAGATAGAGAGTGAGAGAGAGAGAGAGCTGGTGGTAAGTTAACACCTGTAAATAATACTATGTAACCTTAGATCGATGGTGAAGGTGAGCCAGACACCAATAACGACTTGTAGAATTCCAGAGGTTGGCGTTGGGGCTCGAACCCAGTTCCTCGTGTGAGAGGAAGCAACGCTGTTCGCTGCACCATGGATGTGAGTTTAGCGGCGCACATTTTAACGCTAACACCGACTGAAGTACTCATTACAGTATGGCAGGGAATTTTGTCCAATTTTATTATTATAATGCTATGTTTAAATGAATGGCAACATAGTTTGTTTTCTTAATGCATGCTTGTAATTTTGCTTTCAAAAGGGATTACTTAATTTCCAGCTCGCTAAAACCTTTTTCTTCCAAAGAGTGCAAGTCTGAAAGTTGATGTTGGAAATGTTAAAATAGCGATTTCTGTAGTAAGAGAATTCGTTTTCTATGAAAATGATATTTCTTTTTTGTTTTGTTGTATGTCTTAAAATGTGAGACTTGCGTGTAGTTAAAGAAGTTGAGAAACTGTGATTTAATAAATATAAGTAAGTATTTTAACAGTGTTAACGAATACATGACTCGAACTAACAGAACATTCCAACATGGTAGCAGAGATCTGTAGTTGTTAAGTATGAAGAAAGAAACACGCTAAACTAAACTACATGACGAAAATAGAAATGATTTTATTTTTAAAACCTTTGATGGAACCAACTACGATAAATGGAGGTTCAGAATGAAATTGTTTTCGTAAATGAAAAACTATTACGATGTCATACAACATTACGTTACGTGTCAAGGTATGTCTGAAAAAGATTGGTTTAAAATGGAAATTAAAACAAAAAATTACATAGTTAGAAATGTTAACAATTCTCGCTAGAACTAATAACATCAGAAACCACTGCAAACTACATGATTTAGAAGTTCGATGAATTATATCTGTCAAAAAGTAGTGCAAATAAGTTATTCTGCAAACGAATAATTTCAGAGCTTAAAATTAAGAAAACTTATAATCATGTAGATTTCTTAAATACATTTGAAAAACTATGCAATCAGTTGAAAAATGCAGGCGAAGATGTGAACAAGGAAGAAAAATTAAATATATGTTACTATATTTGCCAAAAAGTTTCTCACATATTGTTAATATTATTGATGCATTACCAGAAAAGGAAAAGTCAGTGGAATATGTCAAGTCAAAATTGGTATTGGAACAGAAGAAAAGAGAATCAAGTAGCGATAGCAATAATAATAATTAACAAACTTTCAATTTACACAAAGCAAGAGAGGTAAATTTACAACAAAGATCCAAACAAAACTAATTTATTTGTGGCAATAAAACTATTATTTGTTAGATGTAATAAAAATATTATATATTATAGCTCTAATCAGCCAGGTCATATTCAAAGAAATTGCCCGAATATAAACTGGAAGATACACTTTTATAATCAAGGAGAAAATACGATATAGAGAGGGAAATATTTGAGAAACAGAATCAATGTAATGGAAGAAAATTCAACTGTGGATAACAAGTCATATGTTAAGTCATTAATCGTAGACGTTAATACACCAAGAATGAATTCTACAAACAATACTGAAGTAAGAAATGAAACTGTCACTTCGGTGTTAGATAGATAGTGGATGTTAAGATCATATAGTAAACGATGATAAATATTTCTGTAAGTATAAAACTTTAGAATGTCCTGTTGAAATTAAGGTAGGCGATGGCTTCTTCCTAAAACTGATGAAATTGGAAGTATTATAATATTTTTCAATGTTGAATGAACTCTCATCGAAATTATAATTAATTATATTTATTATGTGCTAAATACGCGACAAGATTTATTGAGTGTTTCACGCATTGTCAGTAAGAAAGATGTGATAACATCAATAACGATATTTACGACTCAAGAAATGATTTGATTGCTGTTGTTGTTAAGAAAAATAAATTGTTTGAACTGGCAAGTAAAGTAGAATACATAAATAATGTAAAGGCATACACAAGTGACACTCAGATGTCAAATAAGGGAAAATTGCATAGAATTCTTGGTCATACTAATTTAAATAACATAAAATAATTTGCTTGAAAAACAGGCACTAAATAGTTTACCTATCAATAGTAAAGCCACTCTCAGTTGTTACATGCAGATTGTTGAAAAACATCAAAATACAAAATGTTAACCAATGAAGAAAAGGAGAGTAACAAAACAAGAAGCAATGAAACAAAGGATAAAGTAAGTGAAGAAGAGGCTGGGGAATGAAAGAATGCTGATGTTAAAAAGGTGAGTATAATTTATATTCAACCAAGGGAAAGAAGATTGCGAAGAAGATTTGATCATCATGCCATACATAAGAACTTCTATGATGTCAATACCTTTTGTTATAAAGAAGCTTTAAACGGCTCAGAGTCTAAAAACTAGCAAAAAAAACCATGAATGAAGAGATTAATAGTTTAATGGAAAATAAAACTCTGGGATCGTTAATGAATTAAAGTTGTATAAAAGTAAAGAAATGAGAAAGGGAAATAAAAGTCGGAAATTTAGATATGATTGTTCCCTCTTGAAGACCAATGAAGAAATCCATAGCCTGTTTATGGTAATTCGTGTAAGAAAGAAAAAAAAAGATAATTCTTGTAGATACAGTTTATATTAATAAAGTAAAGGCATTACAGAAGTTAATGATGTGACAATGATACAAAATCAAGGAGGTGTGTTAAAATAGTGTATCTGTGTTGAGAGAATTCGGTCTCTATGAAAATGTTATTATTGTGTTTTGCTTTATATCTGAAAATGTGAGGCTTGCATGTAATTAAAGAAGTTGAGAAACTGTGATTTAATAAATATAAGTAAGAATTTTAAAGCAATGTTAACGAATTCGACTCTAATCAGCAGACAATTATAGGGAAGAGTGGATATTACATTTTCTCGATACTCGATACCAATTTCGATACCAAAAAATGCTCACGATGGCTGCGTTGGAATGTCCGAAGAATGCAGATTAAATTATGGTATGTTTTTCGAAAGTATCGTACACATTCCGAAAGCTATTATATGCTTGTACCATTAATTATGGCATGAGAGAAAGAGTGTTAAAATTTAATACTTTTGGATATTCTCATGCGATACTCGATACTACAAATTATCGAGGGCATCGATGTATCTCAGTATCGAGGAACTCAACCCTAGAAAATTCCAACAGGCAACACTATCAATTGTTTATATCTTGCAGTGAGTGAATCGGTAACAGAGAAATAACAGGGTTACAATGTCAACTTTATGTCACCAGGTCAAAAATAATGTGTGGATTAACAAAATTAGCAAGAAAACTCTATCATGTAAATATGCAGGTAGTGTTATAGGGGTAATAATTTCCCAAGTAATAATTCTAGTTTTTCTATGCAACATGAGTGATCAAAATGTTAAATCTAGTTGTGCATTTCAGAAAGTGTTCAATGAGCTGTTGCGATTCCCTGCTTGAAAGAGTATTTAAGCTAATCTTAAAACAAAATATCCTGGGTTGGAATTTTGGCAGCAGACTATTATATAAGTAGCCTAAGTGAATTTAAGTTAGTAGTTCGCCATCACATTGACAGTTACTATATGCAACTGACTGAAGACAAACAAGTGTCCAAAAAGGAATAAATGAATATTAAAGTTAAAATTTTATACATATGCAGCTTACTTACACAAAACCAACAATGTGCTGAGAAATTATCATTAATGAGGAGTGTTTTTCTTGCTCAATGGAAAAATAACCTTGCAATATTTTTCAGAATTTTGCTATTAAAAAATATTTTTCCTAAATGCTCTCCAACACAAACCAAACTAACATTTATTTTATGTTTAGCTAAAAAAAATTATTTTTTATAATAATAAGTTATGTTTAAATTAAAAATTAGCTCTTAAAAATTTGCTATCTTCGGGGAACACTTGTTCACATATTTGGCCACTACGCTGAAAACTGATTTTTCATTGAAGTTCCAAAACACAAAACCATCTGTGTTGTGCCGCAGCATTCCATTTTAGTGCACCAAACTCCCCGAATCGAAAGACGAAACATCATCTACGAAAGAGAAATCTGATTTGCACGTAAACTCATCAATGTTCCTCGTCCCACGAAACAAATCTTCATTTGAAGCGAATAGTTCGCACATTTTGATATAAATGTAATCCGTATGAGCGACATGCATTCCTTCATGAAGAACACTGTTTCATGTTAATCCATTGCACTCGTCATCTACGACTAGTTGTCTCGATGCTGAAGCACCTGCGCGATTCTGCTGTAGCCCGACACCGCTAGGCCTCGTCTCCCAGCAGGGTCGGCACACGTAGTCTCCGGTGCTGGTGGCAGCCAGGGATAATATTCAACTGCCGTACACAAGCAGCAGCAGCTGAGCAGCGATGTAGCGGAGTCCGAACAGGTACCAGTTCCGACCTCAGTCCTCCTCCGGACCCATCATCATGATGCGCATCTTCTTCTTGGCGATCTTGGAGTACTTGATGTCGATGGGGCGTGTGGTGTCATAGAGGGACGGTGCTTGCAGGATGATGAGTGCTGTGCCCATGACACAGGCCACTGTGAAGAGCCAGAGGAACAAACGGTCCAGCACCATGGCCACATACTTCCAGTCTTCCTCCACCTGTCGCACACATCACACCAACACTTGCTTACTAAGCACTACTCCAAAGGCCCATAGACCCACAACATCCTTGTGATATAGACCCCTGTTAATGACTTCTGCTTAAGATTTTACTTTAAAAGTTTTGCCTGTATAGAAAATGACTGTTGTTACTAAAGTATCAAAACCTCTATGGTAGAAATTTGAATTAGAAATGTTATTGTTTATTATAAGTAATAAAATGAGAGCATCGATCAAAATGCAGCAACTACAGAAATTAGGGCAGGCTACATCTTTTAAGACCAAACATTTTAAAAACAATTAAAACTTGTAAGTAAACTAAAATTTTTTACTCAAATATGACACGAATTTATTCTTAGGGTTCAAAGTTTTTTTAATTTTTTCATAACTTTTTGCTTCTATGCTGTAGGACATTCAGTTAAGAATCCAATACATTCTCTTTTAAAACTATGTCACTGCTACACAACATTTATACCTAGTTATTAACTTGCAGGTCAGATCCACTTAGTCCCATCTACTCACATACAATTTGTAAAGCTGTCATTTACCCCTATAACTCTCTCAAGATCTAGTTGTTAAGAGCAGACAAAAAGTTTCCTCCAGTCTACCTCTCAAACCCATCGAAAAAAGATTTAGTGAACTGGCACCCATTGTTGCATCAGTTCTCCTCAGGGTAAGAATCCTCATGTTCATCCCTTAATTTTCCGCCAACAATTTTAACAATATGAAATAAATATTTACATTGTAGTTTTATAACACTGGCAGCAAATAAGCCATTATGTTCCACTTAACTGGTATATCGATTCCAAGGAATTTACGCAGTTTTGTAAAGAACTGCTATGCGATGGACATATGATTCGAATCGGAAGTACTGGACTCCATGGACTGTTGATCTCACACATTTCCATTACAGATGGCTCATTTACAAGCAAGGTCCTCTCTTAAAAAGCAAAAGTAAAATTGAATATTAGGGGTCTACATTGCATGTTCGTTACCAGAAATGATAAATATGATGAGACTTAATTTCTATGGCAAGTTCCCTACATCTTTTTACCCACTAACTGCTCATAAATTTCGAGCCATGTCAGAGGATAAGTTGAAACCATTACAGCTTAGCCTCCTTGGCACATGGGCATAAATCATCAGCAATCATGACCACTGAAATTACATCTGAAAACTAGAAAGATTGTTTTCTTAGATGTGTCTATCAAACATGGATGTCTATATGATACTTATTTGGAATAATCATCACCTCGGCAGTGTAGTGTGGGTATCTTTCACATAGAAAACATAATTTTTGTGTAGGCCTTTCCTTAATGACACAAAACTAACTACAATTAGGGTTCCAGTAATTCCTGTGGGTAGGTACACAGAAGAGGAGGGCCAGCTCTTGCATGCTCCACTGCCTCTTACTTACAGTCTGAGATGCTGGGAGTCATCTTAAAAGAGATCTAGTTGGAATTGTAATGAGCAGATATAATGAAGAACAGTTTGAGATCTGCACTTATCAACTGACCGAGAGACACCATGATCAAAGGTCAGTTGCTTCTGTCGAATGAGTCGTCACCAAAGGTTATAGGATGTTTGAATGTTAACTTGCGGCGTTTGCCCCTACAACATGGTTTTCTGCAACTGTGAATGATATGTTTGAAAACACTCAGGCAAATTTGTGTAAAATCAAATCATTAATCACTGTAGAGATGCTGGAAAATCGCGAAATTTTTATTTATCCAACATATTTTTCAAAATACTTAAGTATCCTGATACTTTTTTATTTGGATTATGGATTTATGACTCAGCTTGGATCTTTGCAGACCAGACATAAAGGTACAGTCTTAGTGGGTTAGAATTCTCTCTGATCTAGAGAAACGGGAAAGTAGTTTCATGCACATTCAACGGCCAATAATGAAAGCAAATTTCTGACATCTGCAGAGTGTGTTGAGTTTAGGAATAAATAAACTTTTTCCGCTATGATCCATCGTACCTAACGTCAAAGAATGTCTGCCTTTTTTTACCTCTCTGCTTTAGATCATGGTCATCAAAGACATCACATACTAGCTAGAATGAGATGAATACGAATACGAACCTGTAAAGAGAAAAAAAGCGCAAGAGAAAAATTATATATAAAAAAAAAAATTGCTTAACCTTTCAGACACAATATTCATCTCAGAGAAGTACAAAATACGTACAACTAAATATCAGGAAAGAAATAATATTGCAAGAAAACTGTTCTGTAGTAAGTAAGTTAAAGAATTTCGTTAAAAGGACATACTGGAAGTTTTAAATAATGGTATTAGTATTACCATAGGTCCTTACGATATATTTAAATACATGACAAAAAATTTTAAAAAAATCTTTCTGGTTAACTTAATGTTTGCTCATTATTTGTTTTACTAACTAGTGATTTAGTTATTCACTGTGTAATGTTAAAAGTAGTACAGTAATATTATTCTGTCCTTTGGAGTGCGGAGATAGTGCTTAAGTGCAGTTCTTGGTTTTGGGTTGGTAACCATGTTGGATATGTGAGACCTCGGAATGACTCGGGGTGATCTTGTCATAATCTCGAGCCCGAAGATCCCTCAAAGTAAAAAAAAAAGTAAAATTTATTCTTGATAAAATTTCTATAAATAATTTTAGCGATCCCTCATCATTTACAAGTCCAGTCGCAGGTAAATGTTTCTCTTCTCACTACAAAACTCACACATTATGGAAGATCATATCCTCTTGGTAACAAGAGCAGTAGCCAACTGATAGTACCACCAATCTATTTATGACTTTACGTCACACCCCCTCTCATCCTAATATGTTTCTATCACAATTCAGGATGGTTCGTCTAACGTTGACAAAACCAACTTTTTCCGAATGGTTGCAGATATATCGAAATGCTGTTTTCTCTAAATGTAATTATGTACGGGAGCAAGTAACTTGCCACAAAGTAACTATTCGTAAAACGTGCATGGAAATAAATAATTTTAAACCACATATGATTTCTCCCTGAGAAGCATACATTCATTTCAACGGCATCTGAACGTATGTGCAAAGAGGAATTCAGTGATATAACATATTCATTGGGAAGTAACACTGAAACGCCATGAAATAATGTGTAAATATGATTAAGTTAGGTGTGCCGGTAGCATGGGGCAGGGGACTTGTACTCACAGCTGTAAGCAAGTAACACGTGCCGGGACTCTTCCTGGCGGGACCACTTCCTAATAGCAGCGCACTAACAGTCCCCGTCATCTGTTATGGTAAGTGGTATTGCATTGTGTGGCTGTAGGCACGCAATGAAGTTCACAAATTAGTAAAAACTGGACGCTGTACTTATTTATGGCGAGTGTGGTAGAAATTCCTAGCAAGCCGTCCAAGTATATGGTGAAAGGTATCCTAATCCTACGCCCATTTCACGGCAAACGATACGAAGAATTTGCACCCGTCTCTTGTCAAAGGTGATTGGAATTCTACAGTACGAGGGCGACAAACGACTGCTACGGGCGAGACACATCAACACAATATGTTGGCATGTGAGTAGTAGGTATATGGGAATTCTAGCTCTGACTTTGGTTGACATTGAAAAATTTGGCCGACATTAAAAAGTTCCCGTCTTCTCTCCGTTTTACCTCAAAATCGTATGTTCTAGTCACAAAATGCTTTAAAATTTCCATTTTTTCCACTAGGAATTTCCCGCTTTTCCTTAAAAATTTTCCAATGAGAGAATGAAAGAGAAATGAAAGGATGAAGTTTCATCATTTCATTTCTCTTTCATCCTCTCATGCCATCCCTTTCTCCCTTTCTTTCGTTTCTCTCTCTTCCACTCATTCCATCTCTTGTCTCTCTTTAATTTTTCTATCTTGTCTCTTCTTTTCTCTTTCATTGTCTCATTCCATATCCTCTCTAGTCTTTCATATACGCTTTCTCTCACCCCATCTTTTGTCCCTCTATCAGTCCATAGGTTTTCTCGGAGTTCTCCCTTTTTTGTTTCATTATCTTTCCTTTCTCTCTTGTCTACCAGCCTCTTTTCGCAGATAATATTTACCTACCTAAATGTCTGTACATATACACTTGCTAATAGCTCGACTTGTTACATAATTATTTTATAAAGAATATATAAGAAAAATAATTACATGTAAGCTTAAGAATTCAGACACCGACTAATAGTTACGGGATGTAAAAAAACAGCACATCGCATGGCTTTACATAAACTAAAACTGTTCTAAAATATATTATTCGTAAGTCATTTACAAACTGGTTGAGAAATATATAGAATACATTATCAATATTTATGTAATTACACGAGGGAATGTAGCTTCTATGTGTGAAACTTATATACTAATTTTCAGCCCTTGACTCGGTATGAGATCGCTGGTCTAGTGGTTAGCATGCACGACTTCTAATCCATAAGTATCGTAGTTCGTCACTGCATCTAAGTATGAGAATTCTTTCTGTTTTATTTTTATGTTACCAGTTGTCATGGTAAAGTGTGAATTGTAGAAAATTTAAGGTCTTTGAACGAAATAAATCACAGCAAAATATATTTTGATTCATTTTGACTGTAATTTTCAAAGATTATTTTTCGGCACTATTGAAATGATTAATTTAAATAATTCTACTTATTTATTAATGCATCGATTCCTGGATATCTGATTGGCAGGGTTGATAGTCCAGTGCCTCGCGTTCCCAAGTACTTGTTTCCTTCCCGCGCGACGTCTGTGGATGACGTCACTGCCCACGCATTTCGATGAGATCACTCTGGCGAGTTGCTGCAGGCCGTCTGTCCTGGTGGACCTGCCGCAGCTGAGTCGCGGGCCTGTCGGCGTGGTGAGGCATACGTGGTTACAGGGGCTAGGCGACAAATGTAAAAACTAATTGAATAAAGTAAAATATTAAGACGAAATATTGTTTTTCAAAATATAAAGTATTGAAAATCGAATATGGTTTACAAAGTCTTGCCTGGAATGCACTGTACAATAATTATTATATACCTTCTCGTGTATGGAAAATTTCATATTTAAATTCGTAAATAAATATACGCACTCACAATTCATGCACTCTAGCAGGCGATGAATGAACTATGTAGACGGTGGTGTCGAACAAGGGTGTGTAAAAAGTGGAGCAAATGCAACTAATCGAACATGTAGAAGTTATCAGTGGAGCAAATATGACTAATCGAACAAGTGTGAGTAATTGGGTCGGACGAATGTGGGAGAAAGTGAGAAAGAAATATAGAGTGAAAGACAATATTAAATAAAAGAGAGAAACGAAACAACAAAACATGGGAGAATTCCGCGAAAACCTATGGACTGATAGAGAGAAAGATAGAAAAAAGAAATAGGGAAACGGAAGAGAAAGAAGGAAATATAATGCGAGAATGAAAGAGAAATGAAAGAATAAATGAGTGAAAGAGAGAAATGAAAGAATGGAAGAGAGAAAGAGATGGAATAAAAGAGAAAGGAGCGAAAGAGATGAAATCAGAGAATGGGATGGAAAGAGAGAAAGAAAATGTGAGAGACAAGAGAGAATGGAAAGATTATGAAACAAAAAAAGGGAGAACTCCGAGAAAACCTATGGACTGATAGAGGGACAAAAGATGGGGTGAGAGAAAGCGTATATGAAAGACTAGAGAGGATATGGAATGAGACAATGAAAGAGAAAAGAAGAGACAAGATAGAAAAATTAAAGAGAGACAAGAGATGGAATGAGTGGAAGAGAGAGAAACGAAAGAAAGAGATAAAGGGATGGAATGAGAGGATGAAAGAGAAATGAAAGGATGAAAAAAAGGAAGACAGAGCAATCAAAGAGAGAAATGAAAGAAGATGAGAGGGAGACATGAGATAAAGAGAGAGAGAGTGAGATCTTGGGATGATAGAGCATTAAAATACGAGAAATAATGGTGGGATGACATCACGATCGTATGCTCATTGAAAATACGAGTCGGGTGATATATGACATTTTATACTTGTAAATTTAAATTATTTTAATAAAAAATATATTTAAATTTAAAAAATTATTCATTAAAATAATTTTATTATGACATCGTTATCATATACGCCTTGTAAAGACGAGTTCGATGATATATAACTCTTAATACTTACGGCATTAAATTTTTAAATCACAAAATTTTTTTAAATTCAAAAAATTATTGATTAAAAATACTTTTATTTTATCGATGTCGGCTAGAAGTATGAAGCGAGCACCCCAACATAATAAAATCAGCTCGTTTTTGCATAAATGGGTTCGCTACTACACAGTCTAGGGCAAGGCATTTTTTGAGGGAAGAACGGGAAATTTGTAGGGGAAAAAACGGGAAATTTATAGAGAAAAATGTGAAATTTTAAGGAATTTTTGGAATAGAACATACGATTTTGTGCGAAAACAGGAAATTTTTAGGTCACTGCCATCCAAGGTCAGACCGTCGATCCTATCCCTGATCCCTCATGCGCTATAATTCCCATATGCCTACTACCCATGTGTCGATGCAAACCCCCACATGATTCATAGTAATAAGTAAAACAAGTGTGTTACGGATACTGCGACAATGTAAATTTTATCCACATCACGTGGCTCTTCATCAGGCATTATATGAAGCTGATTTCCAGCAGCATGTTCAGTTTTGTAGGTTTATTCTGATGTCTGTAATGGACGACAGAAATTTTCTGAAGATCATATTATTTACTGATGAAGTGACCTTCACAAACAATGGGTGCGTAAATTTACGAAATATGCATTACTGGGCGATGGAGAATCCGCATTGGGACCGGCATGTGGAGCATCAGCTAGGGTGGAAAGTGAAAGTGTGGTGTGGAATCGTTGGAAACTACGTCATAAGTCATTCAAGGGACAATGACGGGCTGTACGTACGCCCATTTCCTCAGAGAGATCTTATCAGCACTTCTGGAAGTCATATCGCTTACATTTTGGCTTGGTGGCGAAGCAGGAGTTAAATGAAACATTTCCAAACTGGTGGTTAGGGCATGGTGGTGTTGTAATATGGCCAGCTAGCTCCCCCGACCTCATGCCTCTCGATTGTTTCCTGTGGAAAACACTGAAAGATAGGGAGTACAACATGGTTCCTACAGCGCCAGAAGACAGGCAGGAACGTATTGTGGCAGCTTGCAGAGGCATTACGCCAGTAACTCTTCAGGCCGCTCATCGGTCGCTACATGCGAGTTCACACATGTGTATTGCTGTCGATGGTAAACACATCGAGCACATGCTGTGGAACGACCTAATGTGAAGCGTTACAACCATAACTGTGCTCTTTTGTACTATGCATGCGGATGTGATTGCATTTCTCCTTAGGTTGGTTTGTTCTATTTTTGTTGTGCATTTGAACGCGCTCGTTACTCAGTACAGTTAATAACTAGGAAACAAATATCCTTAATTACGTTGGTACCTAATTAAATGTAATTTTTTATATCAGACTTACTCTCACTTCGCCCGTCTTCCCTATGCTCATGTGCTCTCCTTTGTCCAATATCGCATTCCGTGCTCTTTGCTCCATAAGGCAAGCACCAAGTTGCTATCAGGAAGCGGTCCTGCCAGAATGAGTCCCGGTGCGTGTTACTTACAGCTGTGAGTACAGGTCCCCTGCCCCATACTACCCGCCTATTTAATCTAATCATATTTGTTGGCATTTCTGTGTTACTTCCCATTGCACATGCTATACCACTGATGTCCATTTTACAGGTATTTTCCGATGCTATTGAAATAAATGTGTATTTCCAGGGGAAAAATCAAATGTGGTTTAATAATTTCTGTCCATACACGTGTTACGTGTCACTTTCTGGCGAACAACTTGCCTCCGTACGTAATTTCATTTAGCAAAACAGCATTTCGTGATCTGCAACCATTCCAGAAATGTTGGCCGTGTCCATGTTAGTCGGACCACCTTGGATATGACTCCTTCTACATTCCTTAATATACCCAACTAATTGGTCACTACACCCTACTCTGTATAACTACTATGTTCAGTGTTAATCTTCTCATTTCCTTAATATACACAAATATTGGTCTCTACACCCTACTCTGTATAACTACTATGTTCAGAGTTAATCTTCAACATTGCTTAATATAACCAACTAATTGGTCTCTTCACCCTACTCTGTATAACTACTATGTTCAGTGTTAATCTTCTACATTCCTTAATATACCCAACTAATTGGTCTCTACACCCTACTATGTATAACTACTTTGTTTAGTGTTAATCTTCTATATTCCTTAATGTACTCAACTAATTGGGCTCTACACCCTACTCTGTATAACTACTATGTTCAGTGTTAATCTTCTACATTCATTAATATACCCAACTAATTGGTATCTACACCCTACTAGGTATAACTACTATGTTCAGTGTTAGTCTTCTACATTCCTTAATATACCCAACTAATTGGTCTCTACGCCCTACTCTATATAACTGCTATGTTCAATGTTAATCGTATACAGTCCTCTTTCCTCTCCGCATTTCCAAATGTAATTATTTGGCAAACATCAGCTGTCTCACCCCCTTCATTTCTTTTTCCTTGGCCATCTATACAAAGTTGGTAGTCCAATATACGTGCTTACAATTACAAAATAAATATTTTTCTGTCATTGGCAATGCCACTTAAATTCTTGGTAATTTGTTTTCTTAATTTTGTAGTTCCTAAAGCTTTTATCTCTAATATATATTTTGTTCTCTTATTCTCTATCATAGTGCTATATTAATCGTGTAACACTTTTTCAACCATATATAGTATCTATTTGTCTACAACATAGGGTGGATATAACAATGTGTTTGCAAAAAAGTGTTAATATTGAAACTTTGATGTGTACAAGCTTTAGAATAAAACTATAACATCAATTGAAACCACAATATTGCACATGTTTTATAGGCTATGATTATTTTTAACATACATGAAAAACACTACAATATTTACATCTGCATAGACGACGTATATTTGAGAAAGTCTTGGAGACAAGGATACCGGGATCCTGAAGATAAAGCAAGTCGACTAGGCTGACGTTTAGCGGCCCGACTCGGGGTTGTTGGATGTTCCCGAAGATAGGAGGGAACGTACCGAAGATAGGAGGGAACCTACCGAAGATAGGCGGGAACTTACCGATGCGAAGCCCATATATGCCTATAGTATAGAAATCTTATCTGTAAATTGGTGTCCGTATTTGTTTTATATGCATTATGTCACATTAAAAATACGCAATTTTCGCCTCGTTAGAAAAATTACTCAATAGCATACCTATGTTCCAAAAATATGTGAATTAGAATGATTTGCCAACTACACTTATTAAATTGATCAAAGCATTATTTTTATCTTAAAAATTCAATATCACTAGAATTTAAAAATAACTATTTTAAGTAATTAGATTGCCATATAAATAAACGATTATGAATTTCAATTACTATGTGAATATAAAATAAATATGCTATCTATTAATTTTGTTAAAATACCTCAGCACAAATCAATGCCAATTTATAAAATTGGTAATGAAATTGTGCACAGAGTTATGTGAAAGCTTACCAAATTATCCCCTTTATAATTTAATGATTTGGAAAAAATTGATGAAATGGGAAACTTTTATTTACAGACCTCGAAGCTGACTGGTATCAAAATATCTTCTTAATGAATGATGCAAACATTTGCAAAGTAAACCTGGAACCATTGATCTTGGTATTAGACAACTGATCTTGTATGCGCTGTGACTGAAATTACGCTACTTTGTCTAAATACCAATATACTTATATTTATTCTTGGCTGTAAACAATGTACTCAACGAACCCTGGTTGTACAAAACATAACATAGGGGCGAGCCTTTTGCAATAACGAAAAACGGCATGTCTTTATCAACGAGGTCATCATATGCATGCCTCAGATTGGTTTCATCCATGAAAAACATTTAAGAAAGGTTTCGTGCCCCAAAGACAAGTTTCAAATTCTCACTTAAACTCCAAGTATTAATTGAATGGGCGTGAAAATGGCTAAAGCGGGTGTTTTCAGAATCATTTTTAGCTGTTAAATGTGACGGGGACAGTGGAATCAAGTGTCAGTATCACCCTTATCGCTCGCTTGCTTTGAGCTTCAAAGCACTAGGCAGCCTCGCTAAGGGTCACACCTACCTGCACCGTTTTTGTCCTTTTTCGGCCGAAAAGCACAGGAACTATAAGGGTTACACTGGCACGAGCTACACGAGTGCCATCGCCTTACGTGCAGGGATCTGAACTGACGTGCAGTACTGCATGTAGCTGTGGAACTTACAGCGGTCACCTTATCATTTTATAGGGGAAAGTCTGTAGCAATGTTCCATACAGGCTTCTTTTGGGGGTTGGGTTCGTATCCGGCTAGTGTGTATTAAGATACTTCAGTTTGAGAAAGATGTTTTTAACTACATTGGAAGTATCCAAAATAATATTTACAATATGCGTGGTAACTTTAAGGTATAGGCTGTTCACGTAAAAGGAGCTCTTTTGAAAGCCCTGCTTAAAATCTACTTGTACGCACGTTGTGTATTCCCCCGCCTTATATAAAATTATCGTTGCCATGGGCCTCATCACTTTATTCATGCGTCGGTCAAGTGAAACTGAGGACTTATTAGAAAAGTAAATATGCCACTTATCTGCTAATTCCTATACTTAGACGCATTAAAAAACAGAGAGGAAAATAAGTAATGTAAGTTAGCACAAATTGTTACCTAACAATATTTATTTAGCATAAAGAAATGGAATTATTTCCCATCAATCATTATCAACTTTACTGGGCGCATGTCACTCAGTGCGCCCGTTATGATATATACAGGCAGAGGCTGTGACTATTTTCTAAGGTTGATTTGAAAAGTGCTAACTTTATCGTGAACAGACTTTACCTTTACGTCGTCGTTTGGGGTTTGATGTATTATCGTAGGTAAACATGGTGGGGGTACGTGTAATAGTCTCGCGAAGGGGAACTGTGCAAGGCAGCAGTTGCACACTTGGTTACGGAAGTATAGCGTGTTGGATGTGGTACTCACGTTCTCGAACTTGTCCTTATTCTTGGCGTGTTGCGCGATGAATCTGGCGTCTTCGATAGTCTTCTCCATCTCACGGGTAGGCTTCTCGAAGGTGGGACTGAGGTCGTGTGCACTGCACAAGACACTCACCGCCGTCGGAGGGCCGAACAGGTCATCGTCACCGGAGGGCAATGGCAGTGCGACGGGCGCTGACTCGCCGAAGCACGGGCCGACACCGCCTGCAGCCGCCACGTCGAACCTCGACGGCGGCAGTGCAGGGATCTCGTAGTCTCCGCTGAAGCGCTTGCCGTAGCCGACGTCTGCCGTCACATCGAACAACACGCCCTCTGGCGGCTTTAGCTCATCGTCGTCATCATCATCATCGTCGTCGCCAGCTGCCACGTCATCGTCGTCCACGGGGTCGTCCTGTTGCGGCCGCTCGATCAGCAGCACCTTGCAACGTACACTCCGCTCACCTTGGCACACTCGCTCATACTCGCCTTAGTGGCACACTCGCGCATACTCGCCTTAGTTATGTTCAGCTTGCCAACAAAACCACACACTGAAGATGAGGTACACATTTATCGCTGAACTGCTTTCCTGCCGACACGTATAGCAGAAATGGCGTGGATTGGATTTGAGGTTAGAACACTGTTTAGTAAACAATAGCTTTTAGATTTATGTATATCTTCTCGAACCAATTTTTAGTGCAGTTTGATTATATTCAAACTGGTAAATGTATTTTCTTCACATAAAAGTGCTTGTTATTAAAAAAATTAAGATATGAAATAACATATTCATCACTGTTGGACATGTGACTTTGACAGTTGTGATCCTTTGGGAATATACACTTTGGGTACGTGCGCAGAAAAAGATTAACCGGCGTACCTCATCTTTAGTCTATGAACAAAACAAAAATTTTTTCTTGGAGAGTTTGGTATTGGCGAGCAGTGTTTCAAAAAGTTACTTGTTATTAATTTTAAGCTACGTGAAATTAAGGAAAGGAAGGTTACGTAGTTAGGAAGTTCTTTTATATCTGATGTATAATTACTGCAATTAGCCAGTTTTTTAAGTAGGAACATGAGAAAATCCAGTCACATGCGGAAAATATTCCTGTTGCCGAACACTGAAGATGGACATTGGCCAGGTGTAGTGTAGTGTAGTGTAGTGTAGTGCAGTGTAAGTGAGGTTACCTTGGGCAGGAGCTGTATGAAGAGGCGGTGCACCCAGGGCCGCATCTTGTGCGTCACTGGCGAGCGGAAGTTGACGTTGAGAACGGCTATGGTGACTACGACAGACAAAGTGACGAGCACCATGGTGAAGAGCAGGTACTTTCCGAGCAGAGGTACCGTCAGAGATGTCGGTGGGATGATCTCAGCCAGCAGGAGGAAGAACACTGTCAGAGACAGGAGTATCGAGATGCAGAGCGACACCTGCACAGCATCCCAGCCTCACTCGCTCACCCGAAACACAAACTAAACAATTACACTCAATGTGTCACGTTTTAAAGTTGTGCTTAACGCGGCTGTCTCGTGCCGTGTGAATCTACAGAGTGTTTTGAGCACCTTTCACGATTACAGTTTTAAACAAAAAAATTGCACTTTATGCATCTTTGCCTGAGCCAGATTTCTACAAAAAAAAAAAAATGTAATAACATGAAAATTTGCGGCTAAATAATTATTTATAAACTAAAAAAAAACACATCTCTTTGTTAATTAACTCAAATATACCATCTTGTAGCACAGTTATTCTCTTCAAAAGGCACACACTGTTTTTAAGCTATATTGTGAAAGATAGTCGAGACAGATCTGAAACCATTTAACATATAAAACTCTTCTGCAGGTCCCATACTAGGCACGGCACTTATGATACACTTGTTATCACATTGTTTATACTATGAACACACGTACCTTCAATTAACTTTGCCATCGGCTGGACCACTGCTATCACCCGTCGATCAGGTGAAACTTATAAATTATCGAATATGTCAATAATTAAGATTTTTGCTAATTTTTACACATTTACGCAATAAAGGAAGTATAAAACAAAATATACCATTAATTCTGAATTCATTATTGTTCACCGGCCACTTTTAATTGAACGTTAAAACATGAAACTATTTTTCCTCTAATGTAACCATCATCGGCCGTTTGCTAGTCAGCGTACTCGTTAAAACATCTGCAGGTAGCAGCAGTCACATTATTCAACAGTTGATATCAAAAGCGTTCAATTAACCGTGAACAGCCTATACTGAAAATATTACCTCAAAAGACAGTAAAATCCTGGGGATTACTTCACTGAGGCAGGGTCACATGTTTGTCACTAATTCATACCTACTTCAGAGGACTCTTTCTGTTCCAAACGAACCAGAGGTTTACCTATCGGGAAATACAAAATCATTTTTTTACATTGAACTATAACTTTTAGGCTGTTCACGGTTATTTGAACACTTTTGGAATAAACCTTAGAAAAAAGTCACTGTCCCTACCTGCATATACAGATGAGTCCATTAAAAGAAGCCCCATGGGACATGTGCGTAACGGAGCGAGGGAATGAGGAAATACAGTCCACGGGGCCTCTTTTAAAGGACTCACTCTGTATTTTAACATGCACACTGAGTAACATGCGCCCAGTAAAGATGGTAACCATGGATGGGAAGTAGTTTCGTATCTTAACGTCGAATAAAAAGTGTTATGTAACAATTTATGATAAGTTAATTATTTCTTTCGGTTTCTGTTTTTTTTTTTTTTTTTTTTTTTTATGAATCGAAGAGTAAAAATTTCTAGATTTGTAAAATATTTGCTTTTATAATAATTTCACAGTTTCACTAGACCGACACATGAATAAAGTTTTGAGCCACGTGACAATCGTAATCTTACATAGGCGGAAGAATACACAACGTACATGCAAGTAGATTTTAAGCAGGTCATTCAAAAGCGCTCATTTTACCGTTAATAGCCTATACAGGTGTGTGGTAATTATAAGTTACTTCTACATGGGCCAAGGTTCATCGACAAAGAATGAACAGTTTTTTGAATTCTTTCGAGGGCACTAAATTTCAAACGTAAAACTATTTTATTTCAATTTGTAGTTGAAACATTACTATAATTAATTAAGCCCTGAAGGACTGAGAGTAGATAGCAAACTTGCAAGGAAATGAGAAACTGATTCTGTGTTTGGTGGGTAAATTTATAAGTAATGCAGGCTGTTTCATGACTAAACGAACACTCTAGAAAGTCCTGTTCAGGACATAATTTATGCTCAATTTTTTCAGTACGATTTATCACTCTCGTTGGGCTGCTGACAATATTCGCGCGCCAGCCAATTTAAGCTGTAATATTCTTAAGAATATATGTGTGCTATGAATGTAATTTTTTTACTCCCATGGTCAAATACACTATCGAACAAAAAGTAATTGGGAACCCGTGAAAATAGGCAATTCAGTACGTCAGTTGACTTGTGTGGCCGCCATATGCTGCAGGTCGATGTAGAACCAGTTGACAAGGAGACGGCACGAGGTACAGAGCTATCGGACTTCGATAAGGGTGTGATTGTGGGCTGCCATCTCAGTGGGCTGCTTTGCCGGGCGATTGTACGGAAGGTAAACAGGCCCAAATCAACGGTCGCATTCGTCCTGCATAGGTGGAAGGTCGATGGGCATTGTGCCAATGCTGTGTGTTCTGGACGACCTCCAATCTTGACCGACAGAAATCGCAGAATCCTGAAACGTGAAATTGTCAAAAATAGGGCACAACCCATGGCTACCATTCGACAGTAGTTTCATGCAGCAACAGGAGTATCGGTTTCCATTGGAACATTGCGTACAGAGGCCCACCGACTTGAATATTTCGGAACAGCAGTTGCTCATAAGCCCCATATCACGACAAGCAATAAAGCTCGGCTACTCAGGTGGTGTTTGGACCGTCGCAACTGGACACTGGAGCAGTGGAAATCGGTTCTGTGGAGTGATGAGTCGAGGTTTACATTATTACGGTCCGATGGAAGTGTAGGGGTGTGGCGTCTACCCGGGGAACGGCCGGAGTGTATAGTGTCAGCTAGGAAATTCGGTGGTGGTGGTGTAGTGATGGTGTGGAGTTGTTTCATGGCCTTCGGCGTAGGACCGCTGGTGTTTGTCCGTGGTAGCATGAACACAGATATTGTAACATTCTGGATAATGAAATGCTCCCAACATTGTGGCGTTTTTACGGAATGGACCCGTGTTACTTCCAGGATGACAATGCCAGGTGCCATGTTTCAAAGGCTACTATGCAGTGGTACGTCGACAACAATGTTCGCCGATTGGACTGGCCCGCCCAGAGCCCCGACCTCAACCCTATAGAACATCTTTCGGACGAATTGGATAGCCGAGTGAGGGCTCGTCAGGCGTGGCCAAAATCCACTGCTCAACTCATGGAATGATTGCAAGAGGAATGGCGACGAATCCCCGTGGATGTCCTGCAAACACTCGTACAGAGAATGCCAGAAAGGGTGGCTGCTGTTATAGCCGCAAGAGGTGGTCCTACGAGATTCTAATCGGGTGACAACCACCGAGAAAACATTGTGGACAGGTGCCAATTACTTGTTGGTCGATAGTGTAAAATTATAGGCTTTTCCCAGTAAAATGAGGACTTTTGAAAGCCCTGCTTAAGATCTACTTGTATACACATTGTATACTTCTCCACTTTATCTAAAATTACCATTGCCATGGGCCTCAGTACTTTTTTAATGTGCCGGTCAAGTGAAGAATTAAAATTATTATGAACATAAATATTTTATAACTTTTCTCAGTTGTACACTTTATGCGTTAAAAAAGCAGAAAGGGAAATAAATAATTTAAGTTAGCACAAGAGTTTACATAACACTTTTCATTCGACGTTGAGATATGGAACTACTTTCCATCTTTTGTTGCCAACTCAATGCGCCCGTTAAAATGTTTGCAGGTAGGGGCAGTGTCTTTTTTCTAAGGTTGGTTTTCAAAAGTGCTCACTTTATCGTGAACAGCCTATAACTCAAGAGTTAGAAGAATATAAATGGGAAGTCGGTGACAAGGGGATGGTGGTTCGGAGCGTCTGAGCCGTTTATTCCGGTCAGTCGGTAGCCATGTTGGATCTGGGTGACTTCGACTTGACCAATGACAACGGCCTTGACCCAATGCCTGGTACGGATATTGAAACCAAAAAAAAATTCAAAAAATCACAAAAAATTTGGAAAAATCCAAAAAAAGATGATATAAGTAATACAAAAAACGTATAAAAGCTTATTCAAAATTATTGTTAAAATAAATTTAAAATAATTGTAAAAAATTATTTTAAAAAATGTTCATTTCTAGAGCTTTCCAGCAGGCATTCAACCCCAACAATTTTTATCATCGGCTAATTAGTCATCAGTCCTCCAGCTCCACTCACCTTAGCTCATTCTGTCGAATGCAGGCATCTTAGTTTTTTAGTTTGTTATTTGTTTTCATTTGCAACACTTAGGTGGTACTATTTACTCGATTTCGCCACCTGACGAGCTGGTGATTTAGCCACCAGATGGCAGCCATATTTGTATATATTTTTAACATATATGTGGTGCTGTCGGTTAATTACTCAGTTTCGCTCGACTCCTTCCATGCCATGCTATATCTAATGCCCATTTATTTTCAGTATCGCCTACTAGAGCGCACTGGTAACTCATGTTTCAACCACAAGAGATAATTTACTATCGGCCTGTATTGAATGGTGACGAGGTGATGTAAATTGACATAAATAATTTTTATTTATTTATTCTTAAATGCAATTATTTCTGTTAAAAATAATTTTTTATGTAATGCAGGATTTTTTAAAATAAATAATACACAACATATTTTCTATACAATATTTACTCTGTAAGGTACGACATGAGTAAACACATATACAATGGTACATTAATTGCCATCTTCGGTGTTCACAGCTCGATGTCCGCATCATCAACCCAGGAATTGTAGCGGGTTGGGAAACCTCACCACTTGACGTACGACCGTCCATTACGTCGTTTCAGAACCTTCTCGACCAAATACACATCACGAAAGTTTGTAGACAGAATCGCCTCTGGGTAGAAACCACTATGGATGGGAACATTATTCAGATCCTCGAGAAAGTAGGTCCTCACAGCATAGTGTTATATACGTCGCCCATGGAAGAGTTGGGGGCTCTAATTCGCCCTGAATCATTTCTCCAGGATGCCTTTCTGTTTGAAGATGTGCATCAAGTCTCCAACCTTGGCTTTAGGCTTGCATGGGTCCGTCCTCTACGGAGTAGCATACACGGCTCGAATCATGGAGTTGTCCTTGAAGTCTTCGGACTTAATGCATGTGGTTGAGTACATTGTAGAGTTATATTAGCGTACACGTTTTGGGAGTATATTCAACCACTTGTTGCCATTCTTGACGATAGAAAAATTTGAGACTGCTGTATGTGGAATAATGATTTATGTTATGTTTTTTCATCAGGGCCTCATACTTTGCATTGTAGAATGTCTTGCCCTGTTTCGTTTGTAGATTAGTCTGGGTGTGTCCTTCAGACAATATGGTAGCCATGGCTTCGATGACATCATGGACATTCTTCGACTTGACAGGCCTGGCCCAGACGAATTTGCTAAATGCATCGATGATGGTCAGCTTGTACAGTATGTTTACAAAAGAACTCCGGGGTTTGAAATGGTTATAGTAAATGTAGTAAATGAGATAGACGAGTTCCGTCACATGGGTTATACGCAGGATAATTTCAAGTTTTGTGTAGTGTGCAGTGGAATGTGTGCATCGGAGGTTGGTATGCTTGCACGGCCTGACCTTGCCGAAGGTCACGCTTCAGTCTAGTGATTGCAGGTACAATGGCTAAGCCGCAGCAGAAGGCAGAGTGCGTGATTTGGTAAATTGAAACGAAATCCGTTGTTACAGTGCAGCGCAATTATCGACGTGAGTATGGAGGTAACGAGCCTATGGACAGGACTCTTCACCAGTGGTTACGGGCAGTAAGTCACCTGGGAGGCCGCCTACATCAGACGTAAACATGAAAAGAATTCGAGCATCCTATACGCATAGTCCAAAAGCGTCATTAGCATGGCTTAGTTTGCAATTAGGGATTCTGAAGTCGACTGTGCACAAAGTGGTACGTAAAAGGGTTCCCTTGTACGCCTGTAAGTTACAACTGTCTCATTTGGGGGGAAGAGCCACCACGCCCATTAAACATCAGCGCGACTCACCGAAGGTTAACGTTTGGTGCGGTTTGATGTACAACTGTGTTGTGGGATCGTTTATCTCTGCCAAAAAAAAATTACTGGTGATATATAATGTGACATGTTAGAACTCTGTGTGTTTCTGCAATCGGACGAGATTGAAGAGGAAAAGGGTTTGGTTCTTTTCCAACAATATGGAGCACCACCCCATTACAACAATTGTATTCGACATGCGTTAGATACTATTTCCGAACAGATGGATGGGTAGAGGCGGACAGATTGCGTGGCCACCACGAAGTCCAGACATGACCCCTTAGATTATTTTTCTGGAGACATGTTAAGAACATGGAGTACAAAGAGAAGATGTGTGTCGTTCGATCCCTGCATCAACGCATTATCGCAGCAGTCGACGCCATACCACCTGCCATGCTGGCACGAACATGGGAGGAGATTGAATATCGTTTGGACGCATGCAGGGCCACAAATGGGGCACACATCGAAGTGTACTGAACACCACAGAAACTTGAAGGTATGACCTCTCTTATCATATTGTTGTTTCAGTAATATTGTTTGTGCTTCATACCGAAAACTGCTTGTGTAACCCCTGAGTTCATTTATAAACATCCTGTATTTGTAGCTTTTGTTGATTCTATCATATGGCATCATCTCCATAAGGTCAGCTTGAAATAGGTCGTTCATCCCACATATCGCCGCGAAGGTAGTTGCGTCTCGCAGATGGGTGCAATTCAATGATGACTCCCAGTAGACTTATTCTATGTAACCTCCCTCCTTCAGTTATTCAATGATTGAATTTATCTCGTTAGCGTGAGAGTAATTTACATCACTTCGTGAAGCGAGAATAGTTGCAGCCTATCAACCAGCTCATTCGGGTCGTCCCAGAATATGTAGTAGGTGTTCTTCTCATCATCGTCTATCTTCTTTATAACTTCGCTGCTTATAAACACCTGTCTCACGATTATTATCTTAGTAAATGCATATGTGAGTTCGAGTAGTGTCTTGTATTCTGGCAAGTTGGATTATGTAAACTGTCTGGGCTTATTACAAAATAGAAGTTCATAAATGCCCAGTGGTTCCTCATGTATTTTAATCGTCTACTTGGATGATCCCAACTGGTAGAAACGCTATTTAATCAGCATATTGGGACCATCTATCATTATGTCTGTATACACCATATGTCATATCATTATCGCGAGATGATTACGATCGTAGTTAGCAACAAACCAGAGCATTGGGTTTGAAGATTCTCTTCTGTACCTTTGTGTAATGCGGTAAATCTGCATTCGATCCATCGTCCCGATCTGTTTGTACATTATCATGTTTACGCTTATTATTAGGCTCAGTAGTATCGTCGATCTCGGTCTTCGTGGTTACGGGTGCTCTCCCTGAGAACTTCGAGACGACGAGTAACTGGCTTAAATATTTCTTCATTTATAAGATAGTGCGAAATCTTGGCTCTCTTGGCGAGTAAATACATCGAGCGAACAGACTGAATCGTCCGATGTAAGTCGCTAGCAATGTCCGACATCGTACTGAATAAAAATAATTGCTGTTACTTTATTTTATGGGTTTAGTTTTGGGTCTCCTCCAAAATACTTTTGATCTTTCCAGGCATTCGCTGCAGGCACCCAACATGTCCCTGCTGTTGTTCTGAAAATCAGTTTTCGTAGCGAGATGGGAAAACGAGGTAGTGAATTTACATGTCATCTATCCTTCCAGGTTTATCAGATTCTCTTCATTTTGTGCAGATGTCACATTCGATTTGTCAGCAATTTGCCTTTGAACACTCATTACGTGCTTGTCCATGACCATAATATCGCGGGTGACCTCGAACTTCACATGCTCCATCTTCGCCCCGATCTCTAACAGATAATTGCGAAAGAATGTGTTTTGTTCAGTTGACATACTGTGCAATTCCGAGATAATGTTATTACAAGTTTCGTGGACGAAATGTTTAGTAGCAACATCCTTGGGTCGTTCGGGTTTGCCAACACTTCGAATTATTCTTCTACCAGTATTGCAGGTTCTATCGTTTCTTGGTTCGAGACAACCCCCATCTTCGTCCCTGTCAAGATGTTGCTTGAAGGTACTATGCCAGAATTTCGATATGCTGTAACTCATTTTCGATGGTCGACAATGAACTGTTAGAATCCATGTTGGTACCTGCCATTATATAGTGGCCAGTATTTTAATATCGTCAAAAATCCATACTTGTCTTTCCCGCACAAGGCACACAGACTCTTGAAATCTGATAATGTCATAACTGTATTTACATGATCTTCGTAAACATGCCGCACATTTATAACGTCCATGCGAAACCACACCAACATGTTTCTATTGTCACAGAGCAGCTGTTTGGGTATGTGCAAATACGTCTGGCCGAGGGACACACAATCTACATTTGGGCCCCACCCCATGCTAAAGTACTCCTGAATGAACTTTTGCTTCTTGCAGGCAATGCCATCAAAGACAAATAACAGGTTTGGCAATGCTTCACTCGGTGGCACGATAGCCTCATTATCGTTGTAAGGGAAATAACCCACACCAACCACCGCTTGTAGTACTCGTGCTAGTCACTGGTGGTTCGGTTGCTGGAGCAATTTTGAACATAGGTACACATTCACGAACTGAAGGCCATGTCGCGACTCGTGGGAGAGAGCTTCATGTGTAAGTGTAGAGTAACATCTTGCTTGATAATGTCTATGTTACCATTACTATATTTACTATATTGTGGTGCATGTGGTACTGATTGTGGTGCATGTGGTACTGATTGTGGTGCATGTGGTACTGATTGTGGTTCATGTGGTGCTGATTGGGGTACATGCAGTGCTGATTGTGGTGCATGGTATGCTAACTGTGGTGTGTGTGGTACTGATTGTGGTTGTATAGAATCAATGCTGCAAATTTTACAATGACTCTTTAAAACATCCCTCCAGGTAAACTGATGTTGACAAAGTTTTCACAGAAATGTTCATACTGTGTGGCGCCCTCTATATCACTGGGACATTAAAGAGTGGCCTTAACCGGACTTTTAGTCAGAAAAAAACCTACTTTGAAGTGAAAGAGTATAGTGCAAAACAACATACAACATATATAATTACATAATGGACAAAGCAGAGACACGTGCATATGTAATTTCGAAAGTGAACCAAGATTATAAATATTATATCAGCCTTAGCAATGGCTCTTTAAGCATTACCTCTCAAAGTATCTCAAACTTATTGTGCGCAAAAAAATTATTCTTTTTTAATTATATCCATGAAAGAAAATACCTAATTGATATGAAATAAATTATGCTACAAAAGCAGATTAATATGTGATTTATTGCACCGAAGCAAACTCATCAACAACATACACGAAAATCATTCTAAGGATTTAAATTAAAGGGCCACACTAGTCGCAAAATGACACAGTGTAAGGAAAGCCATATATGGAACATTTATTATTATAGGCTTTTAAATATGGCGAAAGCCATCTTTCCTCTTAATAATACAAAAAGTGGCAAAAATAGCACATTATATAAAAGCCACATTAAATATTACTGGCTGTTTGACTAGAGCGAAGGCCATCAATACATAACCACAATTAAATTTAATATTAATATTTACAAGGAAAATATATAACCTGCTTGGATTTGTTTTCTCTTTTTCAGGCCATTCAAAGGAGTACAAGGCCAATCATACAAATAAAATAATTGAAATGTTATGTTTAACTTTTCCTTTCTTTTTAAAAGCTCTGACAATAACAACGAAATTCGTTATAAAACTGATTAGCAAAATTCATGATGAATATTTTTAAAGTTTCCTATTAGGACGAAAATATTGTCCTTCCTCCAACAACCTTAAGGGCATGCACGTTTTACAATGTTTAGAATGAAACTGACACAGGAAATTATAAGATGAGCTGTCAACACAGTATCATCTGAGCCATCAACATGGCATCGTCTGAGCCTTCATCACTTCGTCGTCTAAGCCTTCAACACAGCAGCGAACAAACGGAAGCAGTTGTCCGAAGCCCAAAGACCCCATGCAACTATGAAAGCTATCGCCATGGGTAACAAAAAATCAAGGCCTCTACCTTAGGCCATACGTAGTAGCAGGTGGAAGTGTGCAAAAGCAACACAGCAGGAAGAGGCAATAATGAAATCTCTACCGAAACGACTGCTCACTAATGTGGATATGGAACTGTATGCACAGAAATTGAAAACACCACATTTCAGGGGGGTGTTTATGAGAGATGCCCTTCTCTCTAAATCCCCAAGAGAGACGAATGCACCATAATTAATCTGGACACGACAGTCAAGCCTAGTATGCACTGGGTAATTTATGTGAAATGTGGAAATCATGCAGACTATTATGAGAGTTTTGGGAAGTTGCACCCTCTACCCGAACTGCGATGGTACCTGAAATGAACGAAGCTGACATTCAACTACGAGATTGAATAGATGCCTAATATGTTGGACTATGGACATTTGTATCTTCGTTTCCTGGTTCGATTGTACAAGTAATTGTATAAAATGGCTATACAATGTCAGGAAAACATCTGTAATGTCGATAACACATACTTTGATGGGTCGTAGCTCCAAGCTGCACGCGGTACACTTTCCATCACTCGACCTGGAGAGGGAATGGTGTAGAGGCCTTGTCGATTTTTAAACCTACAATGTGATACGAAACCATCGATGCAAAAATCTGCAAGATGCACCTAGTAAAATGTGGCAATATTTCCAACAAGGTAACATTACCCATAGGCTCTTATGAAATGGACGACATCGTGAGGTACATTGAGGATTCGCTGTCCCTCGATAGGGAATTAGAACTGCATGGAAATCTCAATACTCTGAAGAGTGTCATCAGATTCAGTGGAGATATCGACTTTACGGAACCGGATACTATCGGACTGATGCTGGAGTTCTAGCCACACAACTACAAAGCTGGCAAAACACACGAGTCGTCGCGGACTGTAAACATTTTCCTGTCAATGTGATATGAATAACCTGCAATTTAGGGAATGGCACATACCTCAATGGCTGGTCGAGCAATAAGCTGCACGAATTTTCGCCAATTGTCCCTCTAGCTGGTTGTAGTACTGCACACGAGGTGGTCGTGACAGTCGTCGACCAACATGAAGAGTTGATAAACTTTCGAAACGAAGAAATCACCATACACCTGCATTTGAGAAGATGGGAATAAGATTTACAGTGACCAGGAGCAATAACACAAATTGCTGTGCAATAACTATAATCATTTCATCGCAGGTCTCCAAGGAGATAACACATACAAGCGAAATTTTCCTCCAAAGTGTCAGCTTCAAAGCAAACACCCATTGAAGATTACCGGAAACATCGAAGTGTCGGTCGTTTTTGAAGACAGCGTAGCGAATGTGGAACTTCATGCATACCAGCCACTCTTGATCGGACCATACACACTACCATCAGAAGTTCGGATTGCCCTTTTCCCCTCAGAATTTTCCTTTTTCACCTCGGAATTACCTTTTTTATTTCCCTCATGCTACTGTCCGCCATCTTGGATTCCCAACTTCATGATCTCTCATTCCGTCCTTACACTGTAATGAATCCTGTAAATAGAGCAATCATTCAGCCACATTGTGCAATCATTTGAGCAAACACTTGAGGCGGTCACATCGGTAGCCAGTACATCTCAAAACTTTCTCATTCTCTTTCTCTTCTCTTCGTCTCTCTTCGTCTCTTCCTCTGTCTCCTCTTCACTTCCTCGCTCTCTCTTCCTATTTCTCTCATTCTTGGAGGGGTTTATAATATACCTTCCATCTCGTTTTGTCATATGCTAGTGTCGGCCATCTTGTTTTGCCATTATCTGCTTGAGGCAACCATCTTGTTTGACATCCATCTTTGATTCCCACATCGACAGCTAGAGTGTGTGCTTGAAGCCATCTTTGATTCTCGCACTCGCCACCAGAGTGAAGTTCCACTCGTGACAGCTAGGGGCGATGGCGGTCATCTTGTATTCGCTCATCGTCTACAAGGAGCACTGGTAATTTATTTTAAGTGTGAACTCAAAAATCGCTGGAGTCTCACAGTTTCATTCCAGCAACCCTTGCATCACCAGTTCGTGTGTGCCAACCAAAAGACTACCATCGCATGTGGACTGATTGGAGTTGAAATAAGTCATATATGTGAGCGTGCACTCATCGGAAAGAGTTGTAATAGTGAAAGAAACTCTTCATCTGGCATTCATCTTGTTTGCCATCTGGTGGAAGCGTTCATATTGATTGTCATAGTCTGCTGGAGGCACCCATCTTGTTCTACATATAAGCATAGTTGGCTATGGGATAGGGGCTGAGGACTGGATGATGTTGCAGTCTGGAAATTACCTATGTTTATTTATAAGCATAATTGGCTACCATTTCCGAACTGTTTAAGATATAGACATAAAATTCTTAACACAAACATAGCTCGAGATGGTGAGAAGGGACGTAGGGTCAGCCATGGTCTATGGCTACTTATAAGTATAGTTGCCTGTAATTTCTGAACCAAATACGATATAGCCACCAAATTCACAACTTAGACATTGTCCGAGATGTCGAGAAGGGCTTTAGTGTCAAGTATGTCTTATGTATACTTATAAGCATATTTTGCTGTAATTCCCGAACCACTTTAGATATAGTTATCAAATCCACAACATAGTCATCGCCCAAGGTGGCGAGTAGGATCACAGGGTCAAATATGTCCTATGTATAATGATAAGATTAGTTGGCTGTGATTTACGAACTGTTTAAGATATAGTCACCAAATTCATAACATAGACATTGGGCGAGATGGTGAGAAGAGTCATAAGGTCAAGTATACCCATTGTCTACTTATAAGCATATTGACTGTAAGTTCCGAACTATATAAGATATAGTTGTCAAACTCATCACATAGTCATCATCCCTTATGACGAGGGGGAATACAGCACCAAGTGTACAGTATGGCTATTTGTAGGCATAGTTGACTGTAATATATGAAAACATAAGATATAGTTGTCATGTTCATAATGCAGGCATCACTCCCAACATAGAGAGGGGTCGCAAGACCAAGTATACCCTATATCTACTTATAAGCATAGTTGGCTGTAAGTTCCGAAATATAAAAATTTAATTGTCAAATTCATGACTTAGTCATCATCCCCGACCAAGCACCAAGTATACAATATGTATACTTATAAGCATAGTTGGCTGTAAGTTCCGAACTACATCATACATAGTTATCAAATTCATAACTTAGGCATTACCTCAGATGACGAGACGCCTCATAGGGCCATGTTGACCTATGTCTACCTATAAGCTTAGTTGGCTGTATTTTCCAAACCATTTAAGATATAGGCGACGAATTATTAACATAGGCATTATCTACAATAAAGAGAATGATCACATAGTCAAATATGTCCTAAGCATACTTTAGCATAGTTGATTGTAATTTCCGAACTGTTTAAGATATACACTCCAAATTCATAACAGGCATCAGACCCATCATTGAAAAGAATCGTGGGATCAACTAAGTGCTTAGCATACTTCTAAGCATATTTATATGTAATTTCCGATTAGTTTAAGCGAATGGTAGATATGTATGTACATCACAAACATCAATTAACACCTTATGTATATTGCACTAGTATCGATTGCTGTACAATATATCGGGTGAATAAAATTACTATTGTGAAGTAATCACTACTACTGCACATCGATGCAAACAGATAACAAAACATGATGTAGAGGACACTATTATAGGCACTTACCAACCATCACATAGATCGGGCATTGTAGAGTGTTAGATGATGCTACTCAAGTTGAGAGTTCAATCATTTCACAGGTAAAAATACATGATATATAGTTTAAATAAAACTTCTATATATTTAAGTATCGAGCACATCATTTACAGATCGCAATGAACTATCCAACAAAATATTTCTGTACATGACAGTACTCAATGTATTTTCATCCCAAATACTGCAGCCAGGCAGACATTTATATGTTAGTAGGTAACAAGCAGGTCACAGCATGACAGACCGAGATGAACAACACAAACAGAGTAATCTGACGAAATTATATTTCACAATAAATGAATATGTGACCCTAGATATTAAATTATCCATCTGTTACACTGACTGCATTGACAACAGCAAGGGACTCTGGAGATTAGCTCCTTACAATATATCAACATGAAAGTAGTCATTGCATGTTCGCCCACAGTGATAGTCTGAATAGTATTAGCTAGAAAATTTGTGTCGGCCATTGGGAAGTGAGTGGAAGTATTATAGCAAGCGATTTTTACTTGCGACCTACCAAACATTTTATAAACATGTGCACAGCAGCAGGTAAATTTCTTAGAGGACATGAATAAAAAAATTTAAATCCAATTAGGTTTTTGTTCATTTATTTATATGCATTACCAAAACCACATACATATTTTATATATAATAGTTTAATAAATCCTCCAGCTCTAAGTTCATTAATAATCGAATTTATTTCTTTGTCTACATAAAGATATCCACTCATGTAGTGAAATCAACAGAAGGTTCACGATACATGTCGTCTGCATCTATGTTCGTCTTCCATGGTGGGTAGGTCGTGAGATGCTTCTGGACCGGAGTACTAGGTTCAAATTCACGTTTCTTTCATCCCAACTTCGAGTAGGCCTTATCTTCAACAGCACATTTTTGCTTTGCAGATATCAGCACTTCGTCAGTAGCAGCAGTGTTGGAGCTTATATTTTCGTTCTCAGCATCACTGTTTTTTCTTTACATGTTTGTGGTGCAGGGTTGTTTTCCACAACTTCTTACGATCCACATGGCTCGCATTCTGCAACACTTGTAGTCCCTTATTCACACAATGGTTCGGAACACAATGCAGGTCCAGCTAATATTCTGGGTGCTCGAAATATCGTAAATTTACAAGACGACGATGAATCGAGGGGAAGGCTATCCTTGTCTCGCTGTCTTGTGGCTAGCAAAGGTGCACTACCCTTACATGTACCAGTGTGTCTCTTAAGATTATCGCTTCTACCAAATGCTACACCACACATATTATATGTCACTATTCTGGAAATTGGTTTAATTGTGCATTTGCTATTTTCATGATGACGAGCATTGCAACTTTTACTGAAGCTCATGTCAGAATAACTGCATTGTTTTCTAATTGTTACACACTTGGGGAAAGTTTGCATGATGCACAGAACACAATCTATTGAATGTCCTAAGTGGTTTTCTCATCAAGCATATGTGTGACCTTACACATTTGTACTACAACACAGTTCTGACTCCTCACATTAGACTCCTCATTGCAGATTCCTCATTGCAGACTCCTCACAGCAGACTCATCATAGCAGACCCCTCACTGCAGACTCCTCACCATAGACTCATCATCACAGCCACCTCAATGCAGACTCCTCACTGCAGACTCCTCACCACACACTCCCTCACCACACACTCCCTCACCACACACTCATTACAGCAGACTCATCACTGCAGACTCCTCACTGCAGACTCCCCCTGCAGACTCCTCCCTGCAGACTCCTCCCTGAAGAATCCTCACCGCTGATTCTTCACCACAGATCTCTCACCAGCAGACATCTCACCACAGACCCCTCAACGCAGACCCCTCACCACAGACCCACACAGCAGGTTCATCACCACAGACTCACCACTGCAGACTCCTCATTCAATCTTCAGAAAGTACCAACATCGCACAGTTCTGTTTCATAATTGTGTAAAAAAGTCTACAGATGTGGTCATTTATACCTCCATTCTGTTGGTTAAAGACGAAGACATGGTGATTTAATTCTCTCTTTGTAGTGGGAAAATCAGTATGTGCTTATTTGCTAGTTGGTATATACCCCCTACTTCTCAACTCTACAGAATTTACAGAGGCCAGGGTCCAACCCAAGCCCTTAGCAATAATTTCTTCTTTCTCTTGACATATTTTTTTAATACTATAAACAACAGCATATTCTGCTGCAGATGAATGACTAACATCTATAGCCGACGTTTTGAAGGTTTTGGTACAATATTAATCATCATAAGATTCTAGTTTCGTATAGCTGCAGTCCGACCACATATTATATTTGATAGCACCATGTAATTCTACCTCATCGATAAGTTGGTTTATTATATTAGGGCTCATACATGTCAGGAAAGTGCAAACATTGTATGATGCATTTGTCATATTTGGTGCAACCAACTCTTTAAAAATTCCCTCGAATGCTGATCGCTTCAGGAAAAAGCCATTAACATTAAGCTTCGGATATAGCGAATAATTTTGAGGTTGTTTATCAGTAGTCTCCATATCCTTTCCTTTACAAAGTTTGAAATGTTTATTTAAATCGATATCATGTACATACCTTCTTCGACACTTATCACATTGACATGACATGCGAATGGTGTTCCTTCCACAAGTACTGTTTTCATGTCTCCTAGCATCGTATGCACATGTAAACGTCTTGTTACCATAGTTGCATGGGTATCTTGATGGGAGCAAAGAACTAGTCTCAAACTTTGCTTATGAACCTGCATGTTTATTTGCTCATCTTCGCCTGGCATGCAGTGCAGAATGTACCTTACATGTTGCAAGATGCCTTTTCAAGTTATTAGAACATCCAAACTGTAATTTACACTTTTCGCATGTGAACACAGCGTGCTCTGGATTCTGATGACCACAAGCTTCATGCTGTCTGCAGTTGTTTTCATTAGGAAATGTCTCCTTATAGTAGCATCAAAAATAACTTTCCTGTTCCATCATCGAATTAGATCGCATTTTCCGCAGCCGATGTTCGCTCTTCGCTATCTGGATAGCAACCGAGCTAGCCAGCATATTCCAACCTGTTTTAAACCATCCCATTGCTGCATGAGCCCAACATGAGTACTATTAGTGTCAACTTGAGAGCAATTATTGCAACTTACAAAGTTTCGAATGTCTTTTTAAATCTTCAGCATGTGCATACATTCTTCGACATGTGTCACATTGATACGTCACACAAATGGTGCTCTTCACAAATGTACTTTTTTAATGCCTCCTTCAATAATATTGTAACATTTCCCTTCCTCCTGAATTCTAATTAACTCTGGAATCCAATACTCTATACTTGAACAAACATCAAACACTGTTTAACTGTAATAGGATGTAGGGTGTGTCAGGGGGGCAGGGTGATCGCGATGATGGCTAAATAAGAAGGAAAATTTATAAAAATATATATTTTAATATAACAAACTCTAAGTATGAGACCACCATACATTTATGCTTACACAACAATAGGATTACAGTTATGTTAATTGATTATATAGAAACAATAGTTATACAAGATACACAATATAGATCCCTAACCTTGCCATAATTACCTTTACAGTGGGGAAGAGCGACGATGACTCATTACACAAATGGCTCCCTACTGCAAATGCATTTATGCTCACCCGATGTTTGTAGCTCTGCTTGGCCTCAGAGGTCCTCTGGGCCTACAGTCGTCTGCTTCCTTCATCTTCAGCCTACGATCTCATTTACAAGTATGCTGTATCGATTCATGGTGCTGTCTGGGGGGGACACCTATTCAAACATGTTGTAAACCATCACATTGAAGCATCAACCCAACATGGGTACTATTAGTGTCAACTTGAGAACAATTAGTGCTTCGAATGCCTTTTTAAATCGTCAATTAATGCATAAATTCTTCGACACATAGCGCATTGATACGTCACACGAATGGTGCTCCTCACACATGAAATTTTTTCATGTCTCCTTGCAGCATATGCATATGTAAACATCTTGTCACATTATTTGCATGGATGTCATGGAAGGAGCAAAGAACTTCTCTCAGATGAACCCTTATATTTAACTTGTAATATCTTCAGCTATCGCTTGACAGGCAGTGCAGGGAAACACTTACACATCGGAAGATGTCTTTTCAAGTTGCTACGACGACTGAACTGAGATATACATGTTTCACATGCGAACATAGTACAACCTGTATTATGATAACAAGCAGCTTCATGCTCTCTTTAGTTGGGTTTCTTGCTGTTGTCAATGCAGTCAGTGTAACATGGATAATTTAATATGTAGGGTCACATATCCATTTATTGTGAAATATCATTTCATCAAAATACTCTGTTCGTCTTGTCCATCTCGGTTTGTCATGCTGTGGCCTGCTTGTTACATACTAACATATAAATGTCTGGCCAGCTGCAGGTATTTGTGATGAACATACATTGAGTACTGTCATGTGCAGAAATATTTTGTTGGATAGTTCATTGCGATCTGTAAATGATGTGCTCGATACTTAAATATACAGAAGTTTTATTTAAACTTCTATTTATATAACCGATCTATGTGATGGTTGGTAAGTGTCTATAAATAGTGTTCTCTACATCATGTTTTTTTATCTGTTTGCATCGGTGTGCAGTAGTAGTGATTACCTTAATGTTCCCACACTTCACAATAGTAATGAACCTGATGCCTATGTTATGAATTTGGAGTGCATATCTTAAACAGTTCGGAAATTACAACCCACTATGCATAAGTGTGCTTAGGACATACTTGACCTTGCGATCATTCTCTTTATTATAGATTATGATTATGTTAATAATTGTCGCCTTTATATTAAATGGTTTGGAAAATGCAGCCAACTAAGCTTATAGGTAGACATAGGCCAACTTGGCCCTACGAGGCTTCTCATCACCTGGGGTGATGCCTAGGTTATGAATTTGACATCTATAACTGATGTATTTCGTAACTTACAGTCAACTATGCCTATAAGTAGACATTGTGTATGCTTGACCATACAACCCTTCTCACCATCTCGAACTATGTCTATGTTATGAATTTGGTGACTATATCGTTAACAGTTCTGAAATTACCACCAACTATGCTTAAAATAGATGAATACTTGACTCTGTGACTATTCTCACCATCTTTGGGATGAATATGTTTTGAATTTGGTTACTATGTCTTAAATGGTTCGGAAATTATAGTCCACTATGCTTATAAGTAGACATTGAGTATGTTTGACCCTGTGACTCTTCCCATTATCTCGAAGGATGTCTATGTTATGAAAATGATGTCTATATCTTAAATGGTTCGGAAATTACTGCAAACTATGTTTATAAGTAGATATAGGCACACTTGACCCTACGACCCTACTCACCAATTTGGGTGATGTCTATGTTATGGATTTGACAACTATATCTTAATTGGTTCGCGAATTAGAGCAAAATATGCTTGTAAGTATACATAAGGCATACTTGACCCTTCTCGACATCTCAGGCAATGTTTATGTTATGAATTTGATATCTATATCTTAAACAGTTCATAAATTGCAGCTAACTATGCTTATAAGTAAACATAGGTAATTTCCCACCTGCAACATAATCCAGTCCTCAGCCCCAATCCCATACCCAACTATGCTTATATGTAGATCATGATGGGTGCCTGCAGCAGACTATGACAAACAAGATGAACGCTTCCTCCATATGGCAAACATGATGGATGGCAGACAAATAATTGTTTTCACTATTATAAGTCTGTCCGGCGAGTGCACACTCTTGTATATGACTTATTTAAACTCATATTGGTTCCCATTTGATGGTAGTCTTGGGGTTAGCACAGCGGACTGGCGACCCAAGGGTCTCGAGAATGAAACTGCACTACTCCAAAGTTTTTTAAGTTCACACTTAAAATAATAAATTACCAGCACTCCTGACGAATGATGAGCGAACACAAGATGACCGCCAGGGCTCCTAGCTGCAACCAGTGAAACTTCCATCTGGTGGCGAGTGTGAGAATCAAAGATAGCTGCAAGTACACACACTCTAGCAGTCGGTATGTGAGTCAAAGATGGACATCAAACAAGATGGCCGACACCAGCAGATGACAAATGAGATGGAAGGAATATGAGAAAACCCCTCCATGAATGAGATAGAGGAAGAGAATAAGAGACATAGGAGAGAAGAAGAGAGATGAAGAGAAAGAGAGTGAGGAAGTTTCGAGATGTACTGGCTATGAAGATAGCCACCATGAGTGTTTCCAAATGATTGCAATGTGGCTGAATGATTGCTTTTTTTCTGCATGATTCATTGCATCGAGCAATGTCCCGCCGAATTGTGCAAGGATGGAATGAGAAAGCGCGATGTTGGGAATCCAATTTGTGCTGCCAGTAGTATGAGGGGAAAAAAAGGAAAGTTCAGAGGGGAAAAAGGGAAATTCCGAAGGAAAAAGCGACATTCCGATGGGAAAACGGGAAAATCCGATGGGAAAAAAGGGACATTCCCATGTACTGATTCTCAAAAGGCCGCTTACAACAGGAAATACAGAGCAGGAAGTTCGGCACGACGCCATCCAAGTTGGCCGCTGTCAGTCCTTCAGTCCTGCGACATGTGCCACTTACACCACAGCTGTCTTTTTACAGATACTGTGGGCATAACCTCAACAATCAAACATTGCCTTTCTCTCACACTGAATGAGCTGTCTGCAGCCAGGATGGCAGACTGGGGAATCGAATATGACTACAGTGTTCCTATATACCCTAGATGCAAGTTCGAAGTGTGCATCCTGCTCTCCATATTATTGGGATTTGCCAAAGACTACAAACAAATTATCTTCAATTCGAAGTATGAACTGGTGCTGCTCCTAGCCAATATGCACGTGGACACTATCGTGGGTATGGGAGAAAACCTGTAGACAGTAGAAGTGAAACTACAGTCTATCGAATGGATGCTGCCTCATGTGCAGTCGATGACTGCTGAACATATAAAGATGCTAGAGAATGTTGAAGATGGCAAAAACAACAATGTAACTTTCAGCTTGTGGAGTCTCCAGACATGCCCCAGATTGCCAGCAAGCCAGTGCATCAACTGGATGGTGAAGTCCAGCTTTACTTTTGAGAAACCGAGGTACACTATCATTGGGCAAGAGAATGGAAGATAGTACAATTTGAGAGTGAGTCGTTCGCAGTTCGAAACATGTCAAATAGAAAATGTGAAAATGTTTTTGAATAGCGGAAGCTATCCATACATTGACATGAAAATGAACTTTGAAAATGGGCAGTATCTGCTGTCTTATCAGTTGTACGCCCAATTACACAATGCATATTATGGATGCCCCCAATCCACGATACTGAGCACTGATACTCCTCAAGAGTTTTGCCCAGCTCCTGTTATTCGACGTGAGTAAACAGGACGAGTGTATTATCTCCAATGTATTCTTCTGCAGGATTGAATTTTCAACACATGGAAATATTCCTGCCAACACATACCCATTCTGCTTGATACTTCACGACCGGCTTGTATCGTACAATTGCAGAGACAGGACCGTCAAAATGCTGCTGTAAGCACAGCTGAGAATATGTAAATATAACTGTTCACCCTCTAGAACAGTTTATTCGTCCTTGAGAATCTTGAGCTTCACGATGTACTGTAATATGCAGGGTTTCCACATTCGAAATGGTTGCGTGCTCAAAGAAATAGCAGTGTCTTACGACGACGATGGCAAAACATGCATAGACTCCTTCAGCTCCCTTATTCATGGAAAACGTTGGTCGAGAAGAGCAAGAAAACAAATGCCTGGCTGAACAATTACTACCACGGACTGGAACGGGACCAAGGCTAGATTCCATACCATCAGGTGGGAAATGTGCTGTAAGAGACTTGGTGATGCAGTACACGAACGCCCCAATTTACGTAGCTGGACCTGAGCAGCAAAATGGCTTAGTAACTTGTGTAAATTTGAAGTGTAAATCATCGTTTTGCAGGTTGAGAATGGATGTCATTCGCATTTAAAGCCGACGAAACTTTATGGTGATCCGCATCATTATGTCTGCGACAGGAATGGTGGCACACGTATTGGACATCCATATTATGTATAAGTGGCAAAAATCGACTAGCTCATTTCGTCGTCGCCTAGAGGTCTGATCGTCACCATGACTCCATTCTTCCCTATGAACATTTATGCAAGCAGCAAACCAGACTATTTTAGCATGGAGTAAAGTTTCAATGCGGAAAATGAATATCTGCACACTTTCACAGAGACCTGCGATGGTAGCAGCATGCAGCACTTGCGACTCGCATATTTTCCAATCGTCTATGAACCAACGCTTTTCCAATTGTACTGACCGGGAACATTGGCCTGTATCGTGTTCCACATGAGGCCGCGAATACAGTTTCCCTGCACGATATACCAAATCATCACCCCAGCACAGACTCGTGCTACTATCAACATGCCAGACTGTGCCGTGTATTCACTCCAGGCGATGCACGAACCATCGGTCCACTCCCAGCAACCTGGGTTCAAGAAGGATGCCGCCAGCCAGACGAACAGACGCCGCCAAGTGCATCGCCGATGCCAAGCACTCGTGTCAGTAGCCATCACGGATAATTCTGCCTCTGGTTCCAGAGATTAACATTAAACTCGTCGACGACCAGCGATGTGTACACATCCCGAGGCTGTTGATGCCGGTTCTGCTACTAAAAGATCTGGTGTCGATGAGCCAGATGTTGGTACTAACGTCATAGATCCATCGAACAAAGAGGAGTCAAGTCTACACTGAAATAATTATGTGATGTACGGTGAATCAGAGACACATATTACTGCTGCTTCTGTTGAAGGTGTTCGTAGCGACCCAGTGAGTTGTGTGACCCTTCGTAGAGCACTACTGCATTTCACCATACATGAATTGTTCAGCCTTCTATGAGATACCCAAAAATAAAAATTGAATATCTTCAAATTAAGATAAGCTGTAGTTTGGACTCTGTTCGAAGAAGATTAATAAATATTATTGATTTTTTTGCTGATCATGTATATTTTATTTTGTGTATAATAAAATTTGTGTAAAAAATTTCGTTTTATTTAATTTTAAAATAAACCTGTTTACATAAAATAATTATTTTTAATAAAAATACTTGCATTTAAAAATTAATAAAAAAATTGAATATTGCAATTTACTTGATCTTGTCACCATTTGGTACAGGTCGATAGCACTCTTGCCTATAGTACATTATCTCTGGTGGTTGTCACATGAGTTACCAGTGCGCTCTAGTAGACGATATTGAAAATAAATGGACATTAAATATAGCTTGGCATGGAAGGGGTCAAACGAATGTGAGTAATTAACCGACAGTACCACCTATATGTTAAAAACATCAACAAATATGGCTGCCACCTGGTGACTATATCACCAGCTCGCCTGGTGGCAAAATTGTGGAAATAGTACCACCTAAGTGTTGGAAATAAAAACAAATGACAAACGAAAAAAAACCACATTGTCTGCATTCGACAGAATGAGCAAAGGTGAGGAGGTGGAGGCCTGCCGACTAATTAGCCAAAGAGGAACACTGGTGGCGGTGGATGCCTGCTGGACGTGGTACTGTGGAAGAATCCAGAAATATGATTTTAAAACAATTTTAATAATACTTTTTAAATACAATTTTGATAATTATTTTAAAACTATTTATAATTAACATTTAATCTTTTTAATTTTTTAGAATTTTTGCCATTTTTTGTGTTAAACGTCATTCAAGGTCACATGTATGATGACAAGGTCAAGGTCATTAGTCAAGGTCGAGTTAACTCAGATCCAACATGGCCACCGCCCGACCAGAATGACAGGGCATGAACTGCTCCGCCACTCCGATCCCCCATACCTTTGTCACCGATTTCCCTTTTGTATTCTACTAGTGTCCACAAATTTAAATATAACACTTTTAATGCAACATTAATTGACGGAACTGCTATAGCGGCCAAATTCACCAGTGCATCCGGTAAAATGCATCCACATACGGGCAAGCTGTTTCCCCAAAGGTTGGCTTCAAAAGCGCCCGATTAACTAGAAAACAGCTATAGTATCCCAGATATAAACAGGCGTGGCGTGAATATGTAGATGATTGTGGATAATAATAGTGCTACAAGCTGCAGCTGGTACCGGATGCGAGCTCTCGTTATGCGTGGTCCAGCTGTGTGGGAGATGACCCACCTCGACCCTTCCCTCCACCCAGACAGACCTTCTCGTTGCCTCGTCGCCCCCCCCAAATCCTGCAGCTGTGGACCTGGCTCACGTCACAGCCCCTCCTCCCCCCTGCTGAAGAAGTAGATTCATTTAGAAGATGTGCAAGAATATTCTGAGAACTAGGAAGCTTGGCGCAACTTGGCATTTAGAGACATTCCTGGGCGATGGCCTACGACCCTATACATATAAGCGACAGATGGACTGCCGGCAGTCTTGGTAGAAGCCTTGTAGAAGAGTGCAGTCATCGAGCGACGCGCAGAGGACAGACGACGACGGGAGAGTGCGAGACGACGGCGGGAGAGGTGTTCGAGGTGTGATTGGATGAGAGGGAGTGAAATCCGACTAGTGAAGGCAACTGTGCGTCAGGGCACTCGGAGAACTCTAGAACATTGAGGACTAGTGGGACATGGACTAAACTGAGGTGAGATTGAATAATATTTGATTCGGGCTTTATAGTAAATAATGGAACTCTGAAATATGGACATTTAATTTTTAAAATAAATGAATATATTTTGATACACTCTCTATTGGGACTGATTTTTAATTATTTAATTTCATTAATTTCTTTGAGATAATTGTAAATTATATTGATTGAAGTAATTAATAGTAAAGAGCAAGTGATATCAATTTTTTGTGAGATATGGAATCGAGAGGATTTTGTTTGCAGTTATTGTAAATATAAGTAGAAAACTATTATTAACTATTTTATTAAATAAAGACCTCCATACCGTAACGAACCTGGTTCAGCAAATCACCTTTAAGAGAAATTGTAACAGTAGTTTACTGCTAGTAGATAATAGTTTACTGCTAGAAGATAATGCGAATTTTTGTATAAAGACTGTTCACAGTAAAATAAGCATTTTTAAAAATCAAGCTTTAAAATATAAATCGCTTCCTAAAGTAGTGCTGCAGTTCTGACTCGAGCGTGATCTTCGTAAATGTAAGGACACATTCATCGATAGCATTTCACAAGTAAGTACGCAAAATTTGGTCTGGCACATACACACCAGGTGAATGCACTTGATACGAAAATGGAGAATTGATGAGTTTGATATTACTCAAAAGGAAGTCATATTTTTATTCTTACACAAATTCGGCCGTTATAAAATAGTATATATGTAGAGTACATTAGGTAATTAAAATTATGTTGTGAATACTTTGTATATTATATATAAGTGCGTAATGTACAACCATAGTGCACAGTAAATTTCCTCCCTAACATGGTCTCTGAAAAGGAAAAGAGAAGCTATTTGTAACCTGAAACGAAGATCACTTTGCTATCCCTGCACTACTACGCATTTAGTCAACCCATGGCCTCGTGTCATGCGTAAACAGTTGTAGGCTGTGCGTGCGTATATTTCGTTGTTACTGTTTCTCATACGACTTACAGTGGTCTAGAGAAAATGGGCAGGGAGTAAAGGAATTGGTTCCGAGCTGAAAGAGACAATTGTAAATTTAGCGCTTGCAGAATTTTACTTTAAATAAAAGGACATCGCGAATAAGAGTCAGGCATTAATGTAGTATGTCGTAAATAAATGTATGTATGAAAGATGAGTCAGGAATATAACGAAGCAAAATGGGAATGTGTACCTTCTCTCCGGAGTCGGAGGGCAGGTAGAAAACGAGCACAGAGAGGAAAGAGATACCGACGCAGGGGATGATGAGGTTGACAGTGTAGAAGAGTGTCTTGCGACGCAGCGTGATGTTGAAGATGATGTCCGGGTAGGGTTCTTCACAGCAGCTGTAGAACTTCTCGTTGCGGATGGCGGGTACACGCATGATGTCCCACTCTACGGACAGGTAGTAGTCCTGCAGGTCTATGCCCATGTCGATGGTGTCAGAGTCTGGACCCTGCGAGATGTGTCTCAGGTCCACCTACACACACACCCGCCAACACTCTAAAACACCCTGTGTGCTGCTCGCTCATACCGGTTTCCATTATATATGAACCACTGCTTGCCATAAGCAACAGTTTCTGTCGATATACATTAAAGGCAATGATTACCTTACTTTGTGGTTGCAATAATTTGACAGCATCCTTTGTTATATATTCAGCTAATGTATTCTGAAGGTTAAACCATTATGTGTATGACACAAGGAATTTGATATTTGGAACGTATCTTTAGAAAGTAAATACAAAAACTAAAATTAACGAAAAAAAATAAAAAATAAAAAAAAATTACTGAACTCTTTTCTTTGGTGTACAAGAACATTTTTCTTACTCTAAACCAGCTGAAGGGAAATTTTCTTTGCTATAAATAAACGAGTATTGCCATAAAAGATAAACATACAAAGATAAAATATAATAACAACAAACGAAAGATTTCTTTAACTTCCCTTTGAATTAAAGCAATATTTTCTGAGTGTAAACAAAACCGCTTCAAAGAAATACTTTTCTTTGTTACACAGGAAACTCTGGACACATTTTGTACAGTGATACTCTGCTTAGGTCCACACGTGACAGCCGTGTAACACAAACAAGGCGAGAGAAGCGTCGCGTCGCGTCGCCTGTAAACATCGCTTCAGCGACACTAAACACTGACCACCGTTCACGATCAACGATCACTTGGCCACTTCTGAAACCAACCTTTCAAAAGTGTCACTGCCCCAACATCCATATATTCTAAAGGGCTTGCTGACCGATATGCAGCCAGTAAAGTTGCTAACGACTGAGGCAAAGTAGTTCGTATTCTAATAATGTGACAGTTTCAACTTACCGACGCAGGAATAAAGTGATGAGGCGCACGGCAATGTTAATTGTACATGGGGCGGAAGAATACACATTGTGCAAACAAGAAGAGCCAAATCTTACAATGAAAGTGCACTGCTATCCTGGTTCCAGTAACTACCGCCTTGCTTGTCTAAACTACGCCAAACAACCAACTTCACCCAGCGGAGAGACGAGTTAACTTTTACAAATTAGGGTGTCACTAGTTTAACAAGTTCTACAGCTATGGTGCTCGTTTGAAAATTTACAAATAACTTGGGTTTGACTGTGCTAGCGACACGGCCGTTTGTTTTGCGTGAATACGTCTACGTTGACGCGCTCGGACGCCTTGATGTTTATTTTACTTCCCGGCACCGCTTCACTCGATCATATGGGGTTTTATGGGTATCACTGGATTGACTTTGAGATGTTCTTTCCAACCGTATAAGGTTTATGTATTTAGACTTGGCTTTTTGATGAGTATAGGCCGACATTTTCTTAAGTTTTCTTTTTTTCACATTAAACTCATACAATTTCACCATAACCACGCCACACAAATGTTTTATACACTCAATCGATTGATCTTGACAAGATCTGTCGATTGAAACCTAAAAGAGCATCGTAGATTCTCGTAGTCAAAAGTTATACAAGGCGGAAGTTATGAGACGCAGCGAAGCTAACTAAAAATTGCGCCCTCCCCCCTCTCCGAGCCGTCAACGCACGCTATGCTAGGCACTCCTCACTAAATGTAACATATTGTTTGATCCTTTGGAAATCGAGTGTTGTCATTTAATTTTAAATGTAGACTATATATTCGGAGCTGCAATGCCAAACTGTATCACCGGGTTTGGTTATCATCGGATTTTCTGGATTGCCACCAACTATGGTTGCAATTTTAATGACATTCATGCCAAAGTATGTGTTTTTAAATAATGAAATGGATTATTGTGTTCTCAAAAGGTCCTTAACCGTAATGGTAACACGCTGATATTTTCATGAGTGCTCAGTTAAAAAAACAAGGGAATTTCGACCTCTTTTCCTTACTGTTGGTACTAGCAGTGAGCCTTTCGGTTGTTTTTCCTTGCGTCTAGCGTGTTATGTTCTGTGAAAGTGGGTTAGGTGAACATTGGACTACCAAGATAAGTCAACTGACGATGCCACGGTGAAATACACGACTGCCAACATAAAAACGACTCTTTCAATTAGGGTCTAATTACTTCACATATCTATCAAAAATGACTCAGTTCGTGAACGATGACACACTATTATATTTGGGAGTGCAAAAAAGCATAATTTTATTTAAAACTACCAATATAAATCTGCAATATTATTGTTGAGTACGAAAATTAAAGTACTAATCAAACTAAAGGAAATACTGATTTCTAGCAATTTAACGACACAATTAACAAACTCGTTATTAAATGATAAGGCTAATTCATTTGCATAAATAATATAAAATTTGCAGTGAAGTCACAAATAAAGAAATTTTACCAAAAATATTAATTAGTTAACCTATAGGTCTACGCAGTGAAGTAGTCTATAATGATTCACTTGCTAATATTGTTGAATTATAATGTCAATGTTTCTTATTTATAAAGTATAAGAATACTATAATCTGGCACCTACTATACGAAAAAAATTACGAAGGCGAAACATATTATGTTGAAGTTTAATTACGTGTACACTTTCATGGACCTAGTCGCTAGTATCAACGGTTTAGCTAATGCCACTGTATTTTTTTGTTTGAAAACGTAAAATATTGTTTTTGAGCCATGGCCTACACAATATGTACACACAAAGTAAATTACTAATAAGTAAAGTAAACACTGCACTCTTAATCAGACTTTAAGTGAAAAGGGCATTCCTAGTTGGCTGTCAACATTACTGTAAATATGACAATGTCTGTAAAAAAATATCTTATAGAAAGAGATTTTTTTTCAAATGTTGGTTTCACGAAAGTTCAATGAACTCTGTACCAGCCTCAGACAATCTCTTGTTCCTCGCTACCAGACTCATTTACACTAAGCACGAGGTAAAACACGTCCACTAGGGTTGCCAACCTAAATACAAGCAAGTCAGATACATGCGTGTAAATTCGCCTACAAATAACAAATTTAAGCTGTGCTCAACGCCTGAAGAATATACGCAATATTTACAATATACGAACTCCTATTATTAATATCAATACTGAATACTCACATAATGACTTAAGTCACACATTGTTAATTGAAAATTCCAAACAAAAATATTGGATTCTTGTTCAAAATACTGGCAACATATTGTGATACTTCACTATGATAACTTTACTCCTGAGAAATTATCAAAGTGATGATAACGTTTTAAGGTGTAAGGTTGTAGTGTTGGTGGTACCTCTTATTGGGAAGGAGAGAAAACATAACGAGTTCATAACAGTCACGAGGGGGAAAAAAAGCTATAATTATATCGAACCTCTGGGCCCACGGTGGCTGAGCGGTTAGCCTGCTCGCTTCTCACCAAGGCCATCCGAGTTCAATCCCCGGCCGTGTCACTCCAGATTTTCGCATGTGAAAATCGTGCCAGACGATGCCGCTGGTCGGCTGGTTTTCTCGGGGATCTCCAATTTCCCACGCCCTTTCATTCCGGCACTGCTCCATACTCACCTCACTTCACCCTCATCGGCTCTCAAGACCTCGATGTTAAGAGCCGTCCAAATCTATTCACTCGCTATATCGAACCTCATTCTGTTACAAGCTACATGACTTGGAATGATTGTAGGTGTAGCCGGATTGGCTGGCAGCATGGACTGGCTCACCATGTAGCCGTCGTAGGTCCACGAGCCGAACTTCATGAAGCAGGTCTGCTCGTCGAAGGGGAAGTATTCGACGTCAATCTCACAGAAGGACTTGTATATCGCCGGCGGTTTCCACGTCACCTTGCCCGTGTGGTGCAGGATGGCTTTGGTCATGATTGTGACCTCATAGTTGCCGTCCGCGCTGACAACATACAACACACGTGTACAGCGCATCACTCGCACACACCTTTCAAACATCACCCAGTACGAGTGCACATTTGTTCATAAAGATATGGGGAGAACCATTCTTTACATAACAAATTTACATGAACCATAACGTTGTCCTTATATACCCACATACATTTATTACAAAATATTTTCTGTTTCCACTGTTTTCTGTTATGTGGCGTGAAATAAAGTGAATACGTATGATCAATAGTGGTCAAAATATGAGTTTACACACTGTGATAAGAACTATAGCTTTGCACAAAAAATCTTCACAGACACGTCTTACACAGCACCCGAATATAAAAATGTATCTTTAACGAAACACTGCATTGTTGGTTATTCAAATGTATGAAGGAAACCACCGGTATTTTTGCTGTCTTTCACATTCGGTTATACCTTTACCAAATATGTTATAAAAGGAAGTCAATTCTGCATAGAATAGCGCAACTGCAGTCAGAGAGTATCAAAAGTTTTTGCGAATTGGGGGGGGGGGGGGGAATGTCCTCTTCAACACAAATGTTGAGGGAGACATGTCCCCCCGGCCCCCTCCCCATATTCTACGCCCCTGCATGCATTACATATTTAGTTATTTCCTATAGGACCTATATACCATACATCAAGCCTTTTATACCTCTGAAAACATACGTATCTTTGTTTTTCGTTAAAATGAAATTTTGCCTTATTTCATTTTTACATTATAATATTCCTTTTATAATAGACACCAATAAAAACAGTGAGAAAAAATTTGTGTCGGTAGGGCCTAGTAAAAAATAAAATTACAAGTGCGTGCTGAGGAAAGTGACGCGTTGCCCTCTGGTGTAATTTCCCAGACTTTGTTAAACTTAGCTCGCACGAGGCGGAGGAATATCCTTGAAGTAGAACTTCACCACGGATAGAAAATTGCACCCAAAGGACAACGCACCGCATTCGTGTGCACTCAGTGTAATATTTAAGGTCTCTCTTTTCCAACTCTACTCTGACCACTGAACTAAGTTCATTAATTAAGCTATTTCCAACACAAGGGAAGCGGAGAACGTACATGTGAGAATGGGGCGTAGCTTATGAAATCACTAACTAACCGGGGTTAATAAAAACAACACTATATATGTATCTACATATACACAAATAGGAATGATACAGTATGTTACACAGATCGCTAAATACACAATATTAAATCAACATATACGCACCAGCGACTCGGTGCCGTTAAGTAGGAATACAGGAATAATCTCAAGTCCCTAGCCTTGCCAATAATTATTATTATTCTTAGAGGGGACGGGGATTGACGGGGTCTCGAAGGATGACTTGCGCCCTAACCACTAGCACGAGGTATGCTCACCAATAACGCAGGAGAGGACTTGGGAGCTCCTCCAAACCTCAGTGTGTTGATGCTCACGTTGCCAGCTCCAGCAACTAACGTAGTGGTACTTCTGGTGTCTGAGTGACTCTGTGGTGAGGAGGGTGGGGGCAGTGTTCCTTGTCTTATATACGCTTTGCCCTCAGTAGGTCAGCGTGATGTTTCGTAAGAACTCAAAATCCATAGTGCGTCGTACCTTAACATGCAATGTCGTGTGCGGCTCTCCTCTGGCCGCTACAATAATATTTCGCATGAAAACTATTTCTTACCGGGCATTACCAACTCACCTATTTTCTCTCTGATTAATTGTAAATGAAATTATATAATTTACTCATCTAAACATACTATTAAACAAAGTCGCCCGGACGCATGTGTATGTGTATTCGGCTAAGGCTTCTAAACTACTTGATAGATTTTTATGCGAATTTCACCATCATAGAGAATTTCTTGAGGAAGGTTTAGATATATTATACATTAATATTTAAATCAAGGATAATAGAGAAATGTTGACGATTTATGATAAAAGTCGAAAAAAGCTGCTTTTTGGGCGCTTACATGGCTTACGCTGACTAAACCATAAGAAATACACTAAATTAATGTACTACAGAATTATTGTAGATATCATTGAGGTCCACAAAAAAATCCGCAACAGGATATGTTTATATTATAAGGACGACCCACAGAAACAGTTTTTGTCTTTTAAAACTAAAATTAGAAAAAATAAATAAAATAGTCGTTCACTTACGGAGACTTTGTGTGCAACTCAGCATTATTTCTAGGTTAGTTACTTTAAACATTTAGTCTTTATAATTGCTGTAAACATAAATAACGTCGTATTTGTAAATGACAGCCGAGCGAGGCCGGGGTGAGTAGAATATAAGTAAAAGTTCAGTTTTACCAAATGTAAGGCAGACTTAAGTTGACGTAAGTGTAAAACGCTTGTGACACATGCCATATTCAGGAAACAACCAAACACGATATACCTGGGGTGATTTTGCACAGGTTTGATTCAAAAAGTGGGAATAAGCCACGAATAACCTATAGTTGCATTTCAACTAGGTTAGGGAAGTGTACAATATATCAAAGCACTTACATAAGGAGTCTCTTAAGCTCAAATTCTATGCAGGTGGTTTTTGACAGCGCTATTGGCGGAAAATCAGTTCAATGTTGGGACACAGAGACTGGCTACTGCGCAGCTCGCACGAGCGCTCTACGCAACACAGCCGTCACGATGACGAAATCACTTCATCGAGTAAATCTAGAGCTTGTTCAGCAATTTTCGGGAATCATATAGCCCCCGACGAGCGCAGCACAACACGACAAAAACCGCAACTACTACCATTTTCAATGTGCCTGCTCGAACTTACAGCCTGACACTTTACTGACGTGACATAACGAGTAGAATTTTTCGGATCCATTTCGAAGACCCTGATTGACTACGCTGGCTTTAAAGGCGGTGGGCAGATGGGAAATTTGGAATACACGATGGTGACAAAGTTTCACAGCTAATGCATACATGCATACAAAGGTAAAATTATTATTTATAAGAGTTAAGTACAATCATTTCCATTTTTTTCTTTTAAGGTACGTATTTCCCATTTTGGGAAAGCTTAGCATACAATTTCATTTTACAAGGTTGTACACTCTGTGTGTCGTGCCGCACGACACGGCGAAGAATAGAAATAATTTCTAATCCAAAACTGCTGGTCGTTCGGCAGAATTGTCGGGTTTACGTCAGATCTATCTTGCATTTCATTGTTTTAAGTGTCGTGTCGTGCTTGCGGTGTCGTGCTGGTCGGAGCTATGTGATTCCGGAATTACGCTACAAGAAGGAAAAGTGTCGCACATGCTGCAAAAATAAATCGTTTGGTGGGGGCTGTCTTTGAAATGGCCGACTCCTCCATTCACCCTGAGAACCAACACAACTTTTAACTTGCGGCTGTTTAGTAAAGAAGAGAGTTACGGTGGTGTAGCTGTCAGACCACCCCTCTCCCCCTTCCCCTTTAGTTAATAAAATAAAGAGAAGAACCAATAAAACTTACTTAGTTAATACAGCTTTTAAAAGCAGGATATTAACTTATTACATTCAGAATTCTTTTAATTTAGTACAGCCCAATATATTTTTAACTTCTATAAAAATAAGGTTTTTGAGGTAATACGTGATCACCTTAGAACATTTAGAGGGGTGAAAACTACTATTAAGTGATATACCAATGTCGTAAACAAGAGACTAATCAAGTAGTATTATTTATATTCCAATTACCAAACTATACAATATTGAACGAAGGAGAAATTGAAAGGATTTACAAAATCATAAAACAGGAATTACTTATACAACTATCTGAATTTTAAAGAAGAGGTTCAGGATAGGCTTTAGATAGAGTAATAGGAATACAATTAGCTATAAATAAGTATAATCCATTAAATCGAGCATCATACATAGAACTACCAGAAGTGATTAAGAATAAAAAAGCATGTATTAATGTGAAAAATGAAGACCAGAAATGTTTTCTTTGGGCAATAAAGTTTGCATTGTTTCCAGCAGACAATCATTCGGACAGAGTAACTAAATATAAAAATGTGGGGCTTAATATTGATAAAGTAATAGATAATTATGAATATCCTATTAAAATTGATGATATACCAAAAATATAAAATCAAATTAATGTATCTATAAATGTTTACTCTATTGAAGATAAATCCACAGTATATCCACTAAAACTTTAAAAAATAAAAACTATAAGCGCATAAGTTTACTTTATTTCAAATATGATAAAAACTCGCACTATTGTTGGATAAAAGATTTATCGAACCTGCTTTCAGTACAAAAAAATAATTATCAACATAAAACTTATATTTGTAATACGTGTCTTAAATTCTTTACATTGCAAAGGAAATTAAATTAACACAAAGAAGATAGTTCAAAAAATGAATTAGTAAGAATAAATATACCTTCGAAAAGAGAGTAAATAAAATTTAAGAATTACAAACAAACAATGAAGGTTCTTTTACAATATATGCAGATTTTGAATCAATATTAAAGCAAATATCAACAACTAAATCAAATCCAAGAGAATTAAGTAAATTTAACCTTATCAAAAAATATCGAATTTTAACCGAAGATGATATTGATAATGGCCTTTATAAGGAGGTGCCTAAAGAGAGATATAATCTTACTGATGATCAAATAAATACCATTGATTTAAATTTGAATGACTGATCATATACTATGAAATATCAATTACACGAAGCATCTGGTTTTTACGATTATATTGTATCTAGTTATGGTGAGTATAAGCCTCCAGTAATATATCGAGGTCCAAATGCACATCAGATGTTTATACAATCAATAAAAAAGGAAGTGGAAGAAATTGGTGAAATATATTCACAAATTGAACCAATGTGTCCACTAAAAAAAGAAGAAATATTATACAGTAATAAAAAAATGTGCTGTATGCGAATGTGAATATACAAAGGACAATAAAAGTACATCATCATGATCATATAAGTGGAAAATGCATTAATCCAGTTTGTAATATTGTAATCTACAATTAAAATTACCTAATTTTGTTCCAAATTACTTTTCATAATTTAGCCGGGTATGTTGCTTATTTATTTATTAAAGGTTTAGGATATTATGGTAAAAATATAGATTTAATTGCCAATAACGAATAAATGTTGATTACTCCTGGGAAAAACACAGGAAAGTTTAAAATTAAATTTATAGACACATTTCAATTTAAGACCAGTAGTTTAGATAAATTACCATCTAATTTAACTAAAGAAGAAATTAAACACACCCAAAAGCATTTTCCAAAAGATCAAGTTGATTTAGTTATAAGAAAGGGTGTTTATCGATATGAATATATGGATAGTTGGAAGAAATACAAAGAAACTGAACTTCCACCAAAGAGTGAATTTTACAACAAATTAAATGAATCTAACATTATTGATGCCAATTTTGAGCATGCAAAAATTGTATGGAATCAATTTAATATTAAAAATCTTGTCGAATATCACGATTTATATTTATAAAGTGGTGTAATATCGTCAACATATATATTCGAAAATTTTAGAAATACATGTATAAATTAATATGACTTAGATCCTGTGTGGTATTTTACAGCACCAGGATTATCTTGGGTTGATATGTTAAAAATGACTTAACAACTCTAGATTTATTACATAACTATGATATGATTTTAATTATTAAAATGGAATAAGAGGTCGATTATAGCAATGTTGTAAGAGATATGTTAAAGCAATAATAAATATTTAGAAGATTTCAATCCAAATCAAGAGTCCAACTATTTAGCATATCTCGATGCTAATAATTTATATGGTTGGGCAATGTCATAATGTTTACCATATATGGTGGTTTCGAATGGGATGGTTATCCAGAATTTGAATTAGATTTTAGCAAAATTATATATATTTAATCTAAAGGATGATTCTGATCATGGTTACATTTTAGAAGTAGATTTAGAGTATCCAAAAGATCTGCATAAATAACATAAATATCTTCCATTTTGTCCAGAAAATAAGGTAGTTCCAGGAACAAATCAGTCTATATTATTAACAACTAAAATCATAGAATATTGAAGTTTAATCGGTTCAATTGATTAAAGAAATATATAGATTTAAATACAACGATGAGAACTATGCCAAAAATGACTTTGAAAAAGATTTTTATGCACTGGTGAATAATTCTGTGTTCGGCAAACTAAGGGAAATATTAGGAATAGAGTAGATATAAGACAGATATCAAATGGAAAGTCTGTGAAAATAAGTAGCAGAAGTAAATTTCAAGAAAAGTACTATACTTCATGAGAATCCTGTAGCCATACATATGAATAAATCAAGTGTAAAATTTAGTAAGCCTATTTATGTTGGTATGTTAATTTTAGATCTATCAAAATAATTAATGTATGATTTTCAATATAAAGTTATGAAACCAAAATATTGTGACAGAATAGAAATGTGACATCAAGACACTGATTTGTACATTTATAACATAAAAACAGAAGAGTTTTATGAAGATAATAGAAGAATTTGATACAAGTGATTATTATTCAAATAAAAATATCTATTACATGCCACAAATAAATAAGAAATTTATTGGCAAGATGAAAGACAAATGTAATGGGAAAATAATGAAAGAATTTGTTGATTTAAGAGCAAAAATGTATGCATATAGAGTTGATAGTAAAGAAAATAAAAGATCAGGTGTAGAGAAGTGTGTTTTTTTACAAGAGTGTTACATTTGAGGACTATAAGAATTGTCTGTTTAAAGAGAAAATAGAATATAGAACAATGTATTTAATAAGTAGTGAAAAGCATGACATACAGTAGAAGTTAATAAAATTGCATTAAGCCTTTATGATGACAAAATGATTATACTGGAAAATAAAATAGATGAATTACCATATGGGTTTTAAAATGTATAATTTTTTATTAATTTCTATATTATTATATTTCTATACTATATTTTAAACATATTTAATTTCCAAAACAATATCGATATCAGAGCTATCAAAATTAATCAGTTTACAATTTTAATACCTAATTTCCAAAACAATGAGATTATACCATTCATTATTAATTTGATAAAAAATCTGTTATGATGGTTCATAACTAACATAATCTGTGCAGCCAAATATAGTTTTTGGTGGCAAACTAGCAATTATATCACTTTCTAAATGATTAGATTCGTCATATTTTATAAACATTCCATAGGCTAAATCACAATGAACATTTGATGTTTCAAATGAATTAAAATTAAATAGCTTAGTACCTACGATAACTTTGTCTTTTTCATCAAGCATATTTATCTCAAAACCAAGCATATCAGATAATCGATCTTCAAGTTTAATATCAAACTTAGATTTAACTACAACTCTATTTTCACATTGTCTGATGTCAATACAAATTTCTTGGTTGAAAATGGGTCAATTGAATTTATAGTTTCCTTTAAAGATTCAATATCGTATTGTCCTTTAGGAAGAACAATAATGTCATTTTCATCAATGACAGCACTTTTTTTTCAGTTGTTGTTATAGTATGGTTGTCTATATTAGGAACTAAAAATTTTGCATGAAAACTAATCAAAGCAATATATTTGTCTGGATGAATCATATCACAGTGAAGCTTCTTCCTCAGAATGGAACTATTATTTGTTAACTTAAACACTTTATTTTCCATTTATTACAAAAACTATGATATTAAAAGAAAAAAGTAAATTGGGGTGTTGGTGTTTTAATTTCTGAAGAAAATTCTTAAAATAAAAAGAATGGTGAATTATTGCCTGATAACATAAGAGGCCAAATTGTTGGGCCTAGTAAGAGTGAAAAACCAACTCGATGATTAAATTTATTTATAAGCCAGGATGGCTAAATTTTAATAAATTATATATTTGATCAAAAAATTTAAACCAACATAACTGTATTGAGTTACAAAAAGACTTCGATGCATTATCCAAAGAGTTTAATGAAAATATTGCTTATTTTTTAAATAGCAATGATGAACTGATTCCACTAGAGCAGTGTGAAAATGAACCTCTAGTTATATTTGATGATGCCAGTTTAGAAAACCATGATGTCATCCACAAATATGTAATTATGGGAAGACATTAAAATATTAATGTATTTTATTTGGCACAAGCATATTTGAGGGTGCCAAAGCAACTGCTGAGAGACAATACGAACTTTCTATGTATATTTAGACAAGATGACACAAATTTAAAACACACACACACACACATATATATTAGCGATTTTGCTGGTGGCGATATGTCATATGAGAAATTTAAAATCTATACAAACTGTTGGAATCAAGACTATAGTTCTATCACAATAAATTTGAGCAGAAAAATTAACAGTGGTACATATACAGACGAACTCCAACATTTTATTATGTAACTCTATCTAGTTTATCTTGCACAGGAGAATTCTTTATCTACTCCCTGAATGCACACTTCAGTGCACTCTTGCCACTACAAGAAGAAGTTTATCATGACAGTGCTGTTATCTAGTTACGGGGTAGCGAACAGTTGTGATGCAACTCGCGATTTGAAGCTACTTACTTGTGGTGAGAATAACTTACCACATGACGACTTTTAACCGTTGCCTTGTTTGTCTTGTCGCCATGGCTCAGTGACAAGGTGTTCGGTTTCAGATGTAAAGGTCGTGGGTTCAATTCCTGCTCTGAGCAAATAATTTTATATTGTGAATATGAGGTGTCCATACTAGTTATCAAAACCCAAACATTTAACTTAAATTTTGTCACATTTAGTTTTTAAAACTTTTTCAACCAAGTATTCATTTGGATAATCGGTTTTTATAATTTTATATTCATGAAACTACCATTTATTTCTTCTCCTTAGCCATCTTTCAGTTTGTAAGTTGGTACATCATTATTTAAAACCTCGAAAAAATGGAAATAATTCTGTTGTCCGATTAGCTGTGTAACCATTTTCAAAGATTAATTTATTCTTGCTTACACAATATCACAAACTTTGTATTTCTGTTTAGTAATAATGTCTACAAAATTTGTTTTCATTAACTTTTTTTCATTGGTTTTATTAACTTCAAATGGTTTCATGCCAATGGTTCTATATTTGGTATTGTTGTATTCTTTATCTAAATCATATAATATATTTACCCATTTATAATTGCCATTTAAAGAAAATTTCTCCCAAATTTTGTTCTTCATTGTACAATTATATCTTTCTACAACACTAGTTTTAAGTTCACTGAATGTAGACTAGTGATTGATGTTATATTTTTGCATAAGTTCTTTAAATATTTTATTATAAAATTCGGACCTATAATCTCTTTTAATATTACATGGTTTTCTTTTGACTGATATAGATTCTTAACAATTTACTACATTTTGGCTATTTTATCTTTAATTACAATAGTGAATGATTATTTTAATAAAGTATTTGAAGTTGGAACAATTTGCAATGTTGTTTTAATTAGTAAAATAAATCTAACTTATGCTTATTTGAAAGAAAGAATTACTGAATATTTATAATTTTTTTAAATTATTAAATGGAAGAATCAACAAAATGTTTCGATATTTTTATAAAATATTTTTCACTTATAGTTGAATGGTTAAATTTAAAAGTTTTACGGATTTTTATAAATAGATATGCATTATGTAATCAATTATAAAATCATTTTTATGATTCTAAATGATTCTTTCTTTCTCTTAATACATTTATTCTCTCTATAAATAAAATAAAAATACTTTTCTTTCCATGCAGTTAGGCTAACATTTTAAAAGCTGGTGATGGTTCAAGACTGCCTTCCTATAGATTAGATAATTCACCTGAAGTTCTTAAAAATATAGTCCTTAAATTTCATTAAAACTTACAAAACTTACAATTATCACTCTTAGAAATCGTTATTGATTAATAAGAACTCCGAGATAATGGTGAATATCTAGAGCTAACAGAAGAAGTTTTTAAAAAATTAGTAGATCTCCGAATATAAACAGTAAAGAATAATAATATAATATTTAATTTGATTTTTGGTTAAGTTTACTTGATTTTAGATTAAATTTTCTGTTTTTAGTTTGATTGTATAAAATATATTATTTCATATTTCATTTGATTTTAGCTTAAATTTATTTGATTTTAGCTTAAATTTACTTGATTTTAGCTTAAATTTGCTTGTTTTTAGTTTAAATTTGCTTGACACAGATTATGCATGGCTGTTCTTTCAAAATTGAAAATTTAGCTAGAAATTTGATTGATTTTGCTTATTTTTTAACTTTTTTTTTTTTTTTTTTTTTTTTTTTTCGAAAATTGGGGTCAAATGAGGTTTCTAGTAACTTGAAAAAGTTGCTTGAAAAAGATAAAATTTGTTGAATTATGGGGTTAACAATCTTGATTTTCGATGAAAAATTGGAGTGGTCCATAACCAGCATTATATATCTACTGACGTTGCTGTTGCGGGTATTTCCTCGTGGTGCTCCCGGTTCCCCACCATCGCGTTCTGTCGCCGCTGCATCTCGCCATATTCGGGAAAGTACTTTTGATTTAATTCAACCAGTTACAAAGTTAATAGCCTGCTTGTGACATCAATCGCCTATTAACAATTCTGATGCCTATTAACGATTAACGATTAAAGATACATCTTTTACATAGTGAAAACTGGCTCAACAAAATACACAAAAATTTCAAAACCATTGTATTTATACTGATAGACCGCTAACAGTCTCCTCGCTTTATAAAAATGTTTTCATCGCAGCAGAAACATTTTTAAAAAATCCTTTTTTAAAGTGCAAGTTATTGAACAGCTGTTTTGTTTTATAATATAATATTTGTAACAATCAGATACACATTACAGTAATTGCCAGCTAGCCTTGTCATGCCGGTACTAAAAAAAAAAAAATGTTTCGTTACTGATTTACACGAACGTGTGCGTGCTACAATGCCATACAAATGTTTTTTCTATCGACAAAAAAAAAACGCCATAAAAAATTATTAGATGCTACTCGTAAGATCGAGAGGACATTACGGTATTTGATGTCATACCAAAGCAGTTAGTTTAGTTAATGATTATTGGCAATATTACCCAGCAATGGTAACGTTTATTATTTATGAGAGGTAATGGCAAATACAAAAATTTCAAATATACGTCCTCCCAAAAATTTTGTCTGTTCCCAACAGACTGGCAGCAAAAATGTTAAGGCGGATGTAAAAATGATGACTTCAACTACTATGAGAAATAAAGATGTTATATAAAATAATTACAGGTTAAAAATTGAGACGTGTTTAATGTTTGCATGTAATGGTAAAAAGCTAAATATTTGAAGTAACCTTTCCATTTCAAAAACTTATATCATAATGAACTCAAAAAATAAGAAGTGGCAGGTATGTTGGACAATGCTTCAAATGATTTCCACTCGAGATGCCAACAGATAACAACGTCACTTCCGTTGCTGCACTGAACAGGCGACAGTGTAAGGACAAACCTCCGAATGGACGACAAATGTTCAGAGTGAATGACGTATCTTACGGCGATGTTTGTTGTATACAAAGGGAACTGGAGAGTTTCCAGTTGACTCTTGTTCTGGTTCGCGGCATTTGGACTCCGAAGGGAGAAATGGTAAAACAATGTACAGCTAATAAGAAAATCACCTAGACCCACAAACAAACATGAAACATAGTAAAGCTTGCTGCATGGTCTATGGCTTCAGGGAAACCTCGGTTACACTTGAGGTATTAATTCTAGGATAAAGTGTACACATCAATATATACCTATCTGGTTCTCAACGACACTGATATAGATAGTATTTGTCGCCATGCAAACATAAAACGTAATTACGTTAAAGACAATAATATGGTGGTAAGGTGGCATAATCCCTTTATCCACGAAAATATAAAAATCCAACGAGAAATGTAATACGGTCAGATGGACGTGCTAATGGATTGTGTAATATTGGAAGTTTTTGTCTCGAGCTGTTATACTCACTGAAAATATTAGACAAAGCGTGGGTATGTGCGGCAGCATAGGTTATTAGTAAGTATTTTTTTTTACAAAAGACGTCACCGGTTTATCAGAGAAGTTTAAAAACCTTAGGAGCTGAATAAGTACTGAATAATATCGAAAGCTTAATCTGGCGAGGAAAATATTTGGAATATTAAGCAAATTTGGATATGTGTACTGCTCCTCAAGGTTGGGAAGTTATGCTGTAAGAGTTCAATAAATGGTGCAACGAGAAATAAGTACATGGTGAGGTCTGCATATAATACTATAGACTGATGAGTAGACGAGATTCACAGGCCAGAATAGCAGACACACAACTAAAACATTTTAACGAGAAGTTACTGATATAACAAATGAGCCTACTTTCGTCAACACGGATACAAATAATTTTTAATGAAGTTCTTGAAAGCTTAGATGGTAGGAGGCTTTGACGTCTCGTTGACAGCAACACAACTGGAGATGAAACCAGAAACATTCGCAACAGGAGAGCGACAATTATAAACACCAATGCCTTACCCGGGATTCGAACACAGGAAACCTTGGACCATAAACCAGTGTGCAATCAACCGCATAACGAAGGTAGGATCCGGAGCATCTACTTCGGATGTAATTAATCTAATGTTTCGAATGATAGGGTTTACTATTACTAATAGGAAATATTTACGAGGCCATCATTTTGAAAATAAATACCTGAGCCATTTAAATATTTTAAATTTATTTGACCTATCCAAACATTCCTTGTGAGAAGAATTTGGCAGAAATCTGTTGCCATTAGGCATGAAAACTATATTGTCTCATTTGGTGGTATCATACACAAAGGCTTAAAAAGAGGCTCTAAATGTTTCTAATAGATGCTGTCAACATACAAAGTTTAGTTGATGGTTGAATTGTTTAATATACATGACAAACTTATCAAACTTATTTATATGGCCGCTATTTTGAAACTTATTATATGACCCACTTAAATGATGTACTGTATAAGTTTACATTGTCTTCAGTAGCACAACTGCTGTGTAAAATTTGGCGGATATAAGTTTAATGGTTCCGGAAATATGGCATATTTGTCCAATTTTATAAACTTGCACTGTTTAAAAAAAGGCCGGGAAAATAGGATCTCTGCAAGCATAAAATTTGATACTTTTAATGAAGATTATTGGTACACAAAATTTGGTTGAATTTTTCTGAACTGTTTAATATGTATAACGAAGGCTACGAATCTGAATTACTTATATATGTAGGTATGTATGTATATATATATATATATATATATATATATATATACATACATACCTACATATATAAGTAATTCAGATTCGTAGCCTTCGTTATACATATATATATATATATGTATATATATGTATATATGTATATATGTATATATATATATGTATATATGTATATATATGTATATATATGTATATATATGTATATATATATATATATATATATATATATATATATATATATATATATATATATATATAATATGCTATTTAGAAAAAGCCTGCCCCACCTGAAACCCCTGATCTACAGTATAACTATTTGTGCGTAAAATTTGGGGGGAGGGGGGATCGGTCAATTGGTCCCCAAAATACGTCATAAAATTACAATTTTTTTCATGCGATGATAATTATAACAGACTGAAACAAGTTATGTATTAGAACATTTGATGACTTTCATTAATATGCCAGTACATGAAGTTCAGTTGAAATTGTCTGGGACATATGGCTTACTAAGCAGAAATATTTTCATGGCTTTATTGAAATAATAAGCGACTGCCTTTTAAGTCAGAGAAATTTAAATGAGACTACAGAAGTACAACTTGAAGTTGGTGGGAACTAAATGTGTCCCAAGATTGGGCATGTGAGCTTAATTATTGCATGTGGTTCTATATTATAAAATGACAAAGAAACGAGTTTATGCATTAGCTCATTTGAAGCTTGCAATGATACTGACGATTTACAATGTTAGGTTGAACTTTGTTACATGGTTTCGTGAATACGTCGTACTTTTCTACAATGTTTATATACCCGTAACTCTGAAAATAAGCATGAGACTTTTAAAACAAACAAATTAATATGGTTTGCCATGACACTACTTCTTTACGAAATTCGGCACGAACCCGTATACGGTTTACCGAGATATGACACAAAAACCTCATTTTTCATTTGCTGCTATGTCACAAGATGGCACACTCAGGTGACTTTAGGTAAACACATTTGACGGATGTCACAGATACTACCAGCATACAAAGTTAGGTTGAAAGGTTTTGAAGGTATAACATACTAATCTAAAGTGTTTGTATGGCCACCATTTTGAAAATGTGCCTGTCACACCTGAAACATACTGATTTAAATCGCTTGTCGTAGTGCAGTGTTTACTAAGTTAGTTAGGAATCGGTTGTTTTCCGATGTGTGACATTAAAAACTTAATTAATTCATGTGGCGCTATCTTACAAAATTGTAGGAAAAAGTGGTTATGCTTTGGTGTATATGATGCTCGCAAAAGATACTTTCATAATTCAAAGTTTATTCCAAATTGGTCAAACAGTTTGATAGATATACAAAATGACCACAAAATATTTGTATGGCATCTATTAAAAAAATAAGTGCCTTCTCATTTATATTGCATTTGTTTACATGGCCTACCATAGTATTACTTACGTGCCGAATTTAGTGAGAATCGATTGAATACATTTCGAGATATAATGCAAAAGCTTTATTTTTCTTGTAGTACTATATTCCAGACTAGCGAATCAACAAAGTGATCCGTCTCTAAAGTAAATACTTATATGATGCACTGTCAAGATACTTGGTATTGTAGAAAACTACATAGGTCGGATTTCTTTATTAAGTTCTATACATGTATCGAGTTTGGTGAAATTCGGTTAACGCGTTCAATATTTGTTAGCGGGACACACACACACACACACACATCACACTTAGCCGCCCTAGGTACATATACATACACATACAGACATGCAAGTGATCTCATTAGCCTGTATTTCCTTTGGGAAGTGTGCTAAAATGAAGTATCACGGGTAAATCAGCCGCATGTTAAGTAATTTAAAAAAAGTTCTATGGCTAGTAAGGCCAGTAAGGGGGAGAGATGGAAAGGTTAAAGGTGTGATAAGTACAACAGCTTAGTGACCCAGAAAACTTACTTCTTGAAGTGGAGTCAAGATGGGGGCAGTGGCATATGGTGAATTGTTACAAGGTAAGCTGGCGTTAGCTGTGTCTGTACCCTGTTGCTTGCTAGTTTACACTTCCACCAGTAAAACGTAGTTTGGCAGCCGACGCCACAGAACGTGTGTAATGGGTCCCTCGCTGCTCTCTTGTGAGTGGTCGGAATACATTCAGTTTCCCTAGGCTCCACTCTGGTTACTGGTTCCTGCTGCATGCACCAAGAATGTACAGCAGTGAGCAAGCACCTGCTTACCTTGCAACACTTTACATCACGTCACTGGATGGGGATTATGATATGAGTTCGAGCGACGGTAACTTACGCGCCCGTCCTCCTAACACGTGAACTGGGTTATAAAATGTTTGTAAAACAGGTTTTAAAACTTACTTTTACGCTTCCGACTAGGGCGGAAAAAATCTTTCAATAGATCACGCTTATTTTAAACAATATTTTGAACAACTTGAACGTGTCCAAACCAACCAAACATTTTTAAACGGTTATAGCTCGAAATACAGTATTCTGGGCGAATCCCTGTGATGCTATTATAGGGCTCTGCATTGAACTCTGATACAGATTACTCATCAATCAACGGCCAAGGTCACCGCTTAAAGTCCTACTGCAGTTACACGCAGTCATGCGCGTAGGGGCGATGGCGAACCTGATGCGCGTGGCAGTGTCGTCCTTATTGTTCCCACGCTTCCCGGCCTGAAACTGGGAAAATAGTTCTATCAAGTATCGTGCCATGTTTCCGACATGGCGTAGTAATATTAGATAAATGAAAATTTTTACAACGCTCACATGCAGTCTTTAAGCTTAAACATATGTAGATCATGCAGACAGACCTTCGTGTAATTATGGTTTGTATGGATTTTTCCGTTCACTGATACATTACTTCTACAGCCATACATTCAGTTAAGATGAGCAACGAGCTACCAGTTATATTATAACGGATGGAAGACCAATTTCTGCTTGGTGATGAGTTGCAGGTTTTTACCCTTAGTTAAAGATATAAGGGATGTTGTGCGTTCATTAAACAAAACAGGAAATCTCAGTTTACTAGTACAGCGAGATAGTATATCAGTTCCTTTAGTGTAAGCATTCCCGTTTCGCGGACTCACTGCATGTTTTGGAGTAGAACTCTCCTTCATTTGGGTGTGTTAGTGCTGTGGAAGGTTCCCAAAATGTATCAGGTCTCCCTGGGGGTCCTGATAAGTGGACCATGTCCTATTATTTCAATGGACATTGAAGATGAAATGCAGTGGACACGAGATATTTTCAATTTTCTTGTAGGTACCTGGCTGTTCTTTCAATTGGTATTATGAGAACGTGAATTGAGGACCTACACCGCTAAGGTAACCACCAACACAGCCGTAGAAGCGACCATAATAATATTGCGACAAACAAAATTGTGCATCTTTCAAGAACTCAAGGGGGGTGGGGGGGGACTACCCACTAAATACGAGTAAGCGAAAAAAAAGATACATATGTTGCAAAGCCAGTAGTTCTTTTGTCGTTGTACACGGTGGTAGAATAAATACAACTCTCAAGGATCATGTCTAAAATCAAAAACGAACATTTATACACGTGTGGTGTAAACAATATAATTTGTTATTGGTTGACATTAGACACATTACAGATTCACAGTAAATTGTACGAACATAATGTATTTCATAGTTTGTGGATGCAAGAGAACAAGTGACCTGTTTATTGCTTGCTGTTTCCTTCTTTGAATGATCACACATACTATATATACTTAAATGTTTTACATTGGATTATATTCAAACTAGGATTTATAATATGGTATGATGTATTGTTATGTGCGCGACGTCTCACTTCGCACACGAGCTCCGTTACGTTCAGGCTGGCGCTGTGGGGGTGGGGGTGACCTCCTCCCCCCGGTGGTCAGCCCCATCTCGTTGCCCCCCCCCCCTGGCTGGCGTCACAAACCCCTTCTCCCCCCTCCCTTGCTGGAGAAGCTGACGAGGGTAGGGAATGCGCTAGACTATTCGGAGAAATATGACCCTCAGCGCAACGCGACATTTAGAGAAATTTCTGGGCGATGGCCTATGACCCTATAAATCATGCAGCGGTTCAAGGGTCGGGAGTCTTTTTGTGGAAGCCAATTGGCTGAGTGTGGTAATTCGAAAGACGCTTGGTGCAGCAAGAGAGATCGGTGAAGGGGTCAGACGACGGGAGAGTACGAGACGACGGCGGACGAGGTGTTTGTGGTGTGGATGTACAAGAGGGTGCGAAACCCGTCCATTGAAGGCTATTGTGCGTAAGGGCGCTCGGAGGACTCAAGAATATTGCTGACTGGTGGGACATTAAACTGAACTGAGGTGGAGCTGAATGAGCATGTGATACAGACTTAATTGTAAATATTGGAACTATCAAATATTGACATATAATTTTTAAATAATTTAATAGGTTTTGATACACTGTAAACTGGGACTCATTTTTGATTATTTAATTTCATTAATTTCTTTGAGTTATTGTAAATTGTTTAGATTGACTTCATTAATTGTAAAAAGCAAGTGACATCTATATATTGTGAGAAGCCGAGTAGAGAGAATTTTATTTGTATTGTAAATAAAATCAGGAAGTTATAGTTAACTCTTTTATCTAACGAAGTCCTACATCCTTTAACGAACTTGGTTTAGACAACTGACTTTGAGAAAATTGTAACAATATTATACAACTGGAATTAGCAGCTCCTATTGATATCCCCTGAGCACCTCATGCTAATTATGGGTACCTGCATTTATTCCGGGTAAGAAAAGATTAATATTTATAATACCAGGCACAGGAATAACAATATTTTTGACATATTATTTTGACACATGGGAAACGCTCTTGACGCTGATGGGGAAAAGTGAAATAATAATAAATTATAATAAATAAGGGGAAATTAAGTCACTAAAATCTAAGGAGTTCCTGAAACATTTTTACGACCTAGGATCGCCTCTTAATTGTACTGATTTTTAATGAATTACAATGTCCCAATTTCGCTAATTGTATAAACATAAATGTAAACGATTATTGGATTTGTAGTGACTAGTGTCACTGAATTAAATTTTTTGGCTCAACTTGAGAGAAATCTTGACATAGTTGACGCGATGGAAAAGTTTGTAACGGCCGCATGTCGTGTCAGTACGGAGGTACGTGTCCTTACCTCCGTACTGTACTAGTAGCGATAGATACTTACTTGTTGTAGAGAACGATATCCGGTAGCCAGATGTGCTCAGAGGGCACGTGAAGTGTGTCTACACCACCGTAGTCGTCTGGGTTCCACTTCAACTTGTAGTCGTTCCATTCCTGCCACACATACACAACCCACTTATATAACAACTTTATATATTTTACTTCTGCATTTTGTTTACCGTCCAGTGGCAGATCTCGGGTGCAGTCGCAGGAATAATAGGCTGAGCAGAGAAACATAAGTTCTAAGTGATTTTGGCTTAATTTAGAACATTCTAACATTTCCAAAGAAAATAACAATTTCCACTATCCGGCTACCAAATAAGCGAAGAATATATTATTCAATTTTATTTTTTCTCTGTTGATACATTTCAGAAATGCAATGCGTAAAGATACTCCACTCAAATTGCAATATTTAAAAAAAATACTAAATCCTCTCTTGGAAATTGTTACTCTATTGTTTACAATAAGTATTATCAAGCCTTCGTTTTGTGTGATTCTTACTGTACAATAATGCACATGATAATACTGGCACCTTGTAAATGCCCCAAATACAACAGCTTGTTAGTAAATAATGCTGTGGTTGCGAAACTTTGTGAAATAAAACATGTGTGCCGTATGTTATTGTGCTGAAGCCACGCGTATCGACGTACTTGGCGAAATCTCTGCCAACATGCCTATCCCTCCAGAACATTTGGGACAAGGGTTTACACTCAGTGATAGTAATATTGATGTAGGTGTGTTTTGAGTTTCTACAGAGATGTGTGTCTGTACTGTCGTAGAGACTGTCGGCCAGTCTGCTATGGACTACATGGCGATTACGTCAGTCTCCTGTGAATTATCGTGGAGACTGTCATTCAGTCTCACACGCACTAATGTGGATACTGTCAGTCTGTCTCCTTAGTACTAGTGTAGATACTGTCGGCCAATATACTATGTACTAGCGTAGAGACTATGTCAGTCTACTATGTACTAGTGTTCAGACTATGTCAGTCTACTATGTACTAGTGTTCAGACTATGTCAGTCTACTATGTACTAGTGTAGAGACTTTCGACCAGTCTACTGTGTACCAGCGTAGAAACTATTTCAGTCGACTATGCACCAGCGTAGAGACTATGTCAGTCTACTATGTACTAGTGTAGAGACTATGTCAGTATTCTATGTACTAGTGTAGAGACTGTCAGTCTACTATGTACTAGTGTAGAGACTGTCGGTCAGTATACTATGTACCAGCGTAGAGACTATGTCAGTCTACTATGTACTAGCGCGGAGATTACGTCAATCACCTTTCCTGAAACTTCATGTAGAAACTTTCGGTGTATGTATGAAGGATTACCCTCGGGTATAAAGGCATTCAAGGATTACCCTCGGGTATGAAGGCATTCAAGGATTACCCTCGGGTAAAGATGCATTCAAGGATTACCCTCGGGTATAAAGGCACTCTAGGATTACCCTCGGGTGTAAATACATTCAAGTATTACCCTCATGTATGAAAGCATTCAAGGATTACCCTCGGGTAAAGAGGCATTCAAGGATTACCCTCGGGTGTAAAGGAATTCAAGGATTACCTTCGGGTATAAAGACATACAAGGATTACCCTCGGGTATAAAGGAATTCAAGGCTTTCCTTCCGCTGCAAGTTCATCTGATATTGTTGAAACGACGACACAAAGGAAAAATCGCTGAAAATACCTTTTGCATTAATGTATTTTAGAAAACACTGTGGTACCTCTCTCCTTTTACAACTAACTGATTCATTTTTCATGCAACTTATGACAGTCGCATACCAGTCACAAATGTTTAGAACTAAGTTACCAAAATTTCATATGGCCTAGCAAAATGAAATAAACTTCTATGTATACGGCGTTAATCAAGCATGTAGACATACTGGACGCTTACAATTATACCGTCTTTCCGGCGATAAATGACTATCTACTGATTGTTCGTAACGTAACACAACCTGAAAAAATCAGTGGCTGTAGAAATTACGCTGGCAAGTTCCCTACGTGATCGTTGTATACGTGGACCAGTGCTTTCTAGCTATAAATACGTAAACATTTCACGCCCATACCTTATGAATAAAATACCATCGACTGTGACACCCACTTATAGACCCTACTTACAAAAAACAGTTAATTGTGGGATTACACTAATTGTACGGAACTTTGTGCCGCTGAGAAAGGTTTGTCATGCTTGAGTTAAGATGATGGAGGTGGCTGTCCTACTCGAGAATATATCCTTGTCCGAAGGCGATGAGGTAAGACAGGAACAACTGCATGATTCATCGAAGAGGAAAATGGGCGCACTCCAGAAAAACCTCCAAGTCATGTAGTTGTAAACCCAGCTACTAAGTTTACAAACCTCCAAGTCATGTAGTTGTATGTATCGCTACTTAGTTTAAAAACCTTTTCGGAAAACTCCGCCCCTTGTTCGGTCTTGTGAAAGAAACGCGACACTCGAAGGACAGGAGGCTAGTGATAAAAACTGGTATAATTATATGGAAATCGTGTTCATCTAAAATCGTTGTCATTACAAGGGTCCAAGAGATCCTACTCCCTTGAAATGAAGCAACAATTTCGTAGTAATAATCGGTACTCGCGTTACTCTGTTTTGACTGACTAGTATAATGCTGGTATGATGTAGGGTAATTAATATGCTTACCTGATGAAATTATCGAATTGAAAACTGTACATAATGAACTATTCATACGGCCATAATCTGTTAAAGTTGACGTTTTCACGTTGCACCCAAACAGCTGCCACTTATTACATTCGAGACTTAATTTTATTGAACATTTGTTAATTTCAGCAATTTTAAATGAAAATTTGAATAGACGTACATACTATTGTTTTTTCTTACCTGTTCCACCCACACGTTCGTTGTCATGATTTGATTCTTCAGGTTCTGGAAATAGAGATGAAATATAATTATACGACAGATTGCAATGAAAGCCATGTTTAATATACTGTAGAAGTTAGATAACACATTTGTGATGTTTGCACTGCAGTAATAGAAAACACAGGTACAGAATTAGTACTATACTAAAAGCAAATTTGTCTATATTGATATCGCAAAAGTTATCTTCGATGTCCCAGTACGAACGTGTTAACACACCATATACTATGTTAAGCAACTGGTAAAAAATAACAGACACATAAAACGGTGAGCCAGAACTAGAATGAAATCTATGAATTTGTAACAGAGTTTACGTCATGGTTAATGTAAACCACTTATAAGCCGGTTTTCTAGAAAGAGCTATCTTTTAGAGTGAGAAACGCCTGGTGAGCTGCGTCCTGCCAAGCTAGAGTGTGTGTCGAGTAACAGCGCATGGAAGAGACTAGGCGTTGTAAGGCGGCCCTCCTGCAAGTGATTTGAGAATTCCCACCTCAAGGAAAAAGAAACAAAGCTTGTATTTATATATATGGCGTGCTATTAAAGAGGTCACTGTCTCTGTATAGGGAGCGCTGAGCGCTACGGAACGATCTCGGCGGGGGGGGGGGGGGGGGTAAGGGGGAAGGGTTAAGCACTTAGAGCAAGAAGAGAAGCAGACTGCAGCGACGAAGTTAAGTAGTGGTTTATTCGGTCATGGTAGTTGTTGGGCTTAAAAAATTTCGCTTCAGTAGTACTCGTGTGTTGAGACTTGGAAATTTTGCGAGCCAGTTGAAGTAGTGAACGTAGAAAATTTTCTAGGCCGTGAAGTGTGGACATGTAAATTTTCCACTAGTCATGCATGAACTTAGTTTTTGGCCGCTTATTCAGCAGTGAACATAGTTTTGTCACGAAAGAGAAGTGCGGCTTTGTAATATTTTTAATAGTCATACATGGACTTAGTTTTTGGCCGCGACAAGATAAGTGAGAACTTGTATTTTTTTCTGTTTTCTCTGCTGGACTTAGACTTTGGCAGCAATCCATCAGTGAGCAGTGAGGACTTGCAATATTTTTCCTCCCCTAGATATTCTAGGGGGCCTTCGAGTTTTTCTCGTCAGAGTACAGTAGAGAAACCTAGATTATTTTCAAGCCCAAGAGTTGTGTGAACTTGAAAATTCTGGCACAGTGAAGCTTTCGACTTTGGATTCTTTGTCAGGCCAGGGGTTTTCCTTACTATGCATTTTGAGCTTGGGATTAAAATAAATTTTCCTCGTTCTTGCCTAAACGAACTGAAAGTGAGTTCGTCTTGTAAAAGCAGCTCTGATTAATGATTTTACGAGCATATTTGAGTGTAGTCCATCTGGTTGAGCACGAACCTGTAGTAATTTTCGTAGTGGGATTTCGCAAGAGTTATTTTTCGTGTGGGATACTGCAAGAGTTTATTACCCTTTTCGAGAGAGTGTTTGACACTGAGAACTGGGCAAAGAATATCGCGTGTTTTGGAAGGGAAAGGAGACAGAAGATCAGGAATAGTGTTAGTGTAGTTGGGATCGAAGGGTAATCTGTTGATGGAGTGGGAGTGTGAAAGTGTGAGAGTAATTGTTAGTGTGACTGAGAAAAAAAGAGTCTTGGAGTTGGTGGGGAGAATGTCCCTTGCTCTTCCTTTGCCATTTTTCTGTCTGTTGGTGTATAGTATGGTCGGGTGCACTGCTGGCACTGTGTGTACAGGCGGGAATAATATCCTCAGGCACCCTTCCACTGATTGAAATGGGTGTCTGGTCAAAAGACTTACCGCCACTTTGTAGAGAGAGGGGAGGACCATATCCTCATTGGTCTTTGGGTCTGGCTAAGTTTTATGCTAGGTAGCCAGGCTGGTGGCGTGAGTGTGGTTTGGGGACGGAAATCTAAATTGGGTCTGAGTAAAGGAAATTAAGTTCTGTTTCCAGAGATTATTCCTCAGAGGCATAACGCGACGAGTATAATGAAAAAAGAGAAATATATTAATAAATTTGGTAACATGTTTATTTGTAACGTATTGTAAATGGCGTGTGATGGTCAGTTTGGAGGAGATCATTTTAGTTGGCGAGAAAAACAATTGTAGAGGGAGTTAATGAAGGGCACAAAGTGTTGACCCAGGATAGCTCTGTATGGTGATGGTAATAATTTGTCTAGAGGTAAAAAAAATTGCTATGTTTGTTTTAAACAATGGGAAGTTGATGTACTTTTATGATATTGTGCTTTTTTCAAAGAGTATCTAAGTGTAAGGCGAGAGAGCGAGTTTTTTTTTTGGTGGGGGTTTTAGTATCCAGTTTTACTGTGTATTTTTATTATAAATCTATAGATTCACTGTTAATATTAATTGAGGGTTGGCCAGATATATGATGTCAGTGAAAAATCATTGTATTTTGAGTACTGCTAACCTCAAATCAAAAGTTGATTAGAGTTGTGTTGAAATGGTAGTGCTTGGTGTACTGTTTACCTGAAAGAGTTTATTCACAAAAGGTTACGAGTATGTGATTCATTTATGGAAGGTGTAGAGAGAAGTAATGTGAGTTGTGATACCATATTATTTGTAAACTTTGAGTTTTTTTCCGTAAATAGAGTATAAACAGGATTTATGTAAGAGTTTTGATGTTTAGTATTGTAAACCTGTTTCCCAATTATCTTTTGGATGAAGTATGTGCCACAAGTTCAACAAATACTTTTACTCTGCTGTTTGATTATTTTGTGTCTAGTGAACATCTCATCCTTTCCTTTCCTTTTAGTGATAATGTAGGCAAGAGGTTTGGGGTGGTGTTAGACAACCTGAAAAAGAACACTGGGGATTCAAATTGCGTCTGAGAACATTTGTTAGTTCATTAACCTGTAGGATAAACTGAACAGCCCTCTGGGTATCCGAGCATAAGATTCATCGAAAAGATAGGATCAGTTTTCATCCTTATTTCCTTGCATATTTGGTACTGACTAATGACCTTACAGGGCGTGACCAAAGATCTGCATTTTAATTGGAAACTGAAACCTCCCCATGTTCAAGTTCTACTCTGTCATCATAATATATCGCGAATATTTCTGATCCCCAATGGTTCTCGAACTATCAACCCTGTTCCACTGCATTGACTTCGAGTCCAATCAGTCACAATGTACTACAATATCGCAGACGTGGTGTAAGATAAATGATATAATGAGTTAAACTCTACTTACAACATACAATGATTAAAAAAAGAAGCCTAATGTGTTTATGAGATACGTCATTATATGTAAAAACGTTTGCTGTTGGTTTAGACAATCGTGTACAATTAGAGTCAGCGAGTGCCTGCTCTGAGGAAAAAATATGGTTGTAGGAACCATATAGACTATTAAAATTAAGACATCTAACAGATTGGTTATATGTACCATTTTATTATTGTTAACCTAGATAAGAGCTCCAATATACCCGTTTGTTGAATTCCTGTATGTATTATATTCGCTACTGCACTTATGAATGCTATAACAGAGCACTGCGTTCACAATACAAATCAGATAGTTCCTCCAACAAAACAACTTCGACAATACTCAGATTGTTCCCAAAACAATCAGAGCTGTAATAACTGAACAGAATGTTTCATTACTGAACAATTCTGTGATAGGTTTTGATGCTAGTTTGCAAGAGATTATTCTGTACGTTTATTATAATCCTAATTGTTGAAACAACCCAAATATTATTGAAGTTTGTTCTGTTGGAGTTACTGTCTGTTGTGTAACAGGAACAGAGTGCTCTGCTGTATGTATGTACAACCACAGGCAGGGATACAGAAAATAGTTCAGTTGAAATTACTATCTATGTTTTAAAATTGATGATAAGGGTATACTGTTATAAATACAACACCCAACGCATGTTTTGTTTATTTGCAGCACAGACAAAGTATTTTCTGTCGGTAGCGAAAAAATTGAGTGTATCGCCTGCAAATACCATATTTCAGTAACACAAAGCAAACATGTATTCTTAGATGATTTCAAGATAGGTGAAACACATTTCCGGCATAATATTAGGTATTTGCTGCGTGTAAAACGATAAATTTGCTTGCGAATGATGAGAGTTTAACGAATGGGTGGAATTTCCCTGTCTGTACCAAGAGCGAAAAAAGAAAACGAATCTGAATGTCATATAGTTTCATTTCTTCTCGTCTCCTTTAATTCGTCTATAGATGCTGGCCTCAGAGGAGGGTAGTTAAGCGAACTTCCCCCAGGGCTACTGTTACAGCCCAGCAATGCTCGCGGACGCCGACAGTGACAGGATAACTGCTCGCCTATTGCTCTGCAAGATCACGTCTACGCCTCTGTGTGGGTGACATCCAGCCTGTAGTCGAACTATGGTGGGAAGAACAACGAGAAGCAGTTCTTTCCTTTGTTCCAGCTCTTCTTACCCGCAGGCGCATACTTCGCCGGATTACTTTCGCCGCGGCCAATCAGCGCTGAGTAGCTGCGGCCGCCCCGCGGCGCCTCTGCAATTTACGAGGCAGCTGCGTCTTTCTCGCGCCAGGATACGCGACGCCTCCATCTACTCCCGCACACTGCTTCATGCCCGCCGTCTTGCATCTTACGTTTACGTGCACTGTTTATGCACACTTTCAATTAAGCCCAGTACACACGGGCATCTTCTTTCAACAAGAAAGTCAACACCAAAGTGCATACTAGCTAGTCTGTACGAAATTGTGTGATCCATAATGTTTCAAAGTATACCTGTATGCCATACATGTAATTAAGGGCTAGGGGGGTTTATGGTTGAGATAGAATATTTTATTACGCAAAAATAATATTTCGGAAAAATGTTTCTCAATGACTGGCTGACTGACGGGTCCGATGGATGGTTGTGAGGCCAGTTTCCAGGGTTGCCAGATTGTTTGTTGAAGTCGCCTGAATGGTCGATCTTTTGTCGTCTAAATGTCGCACAATTATATTACACTTCGTATTAAATGTATTTTTTAAATACACTATAAATTTTTCATGAAATATTTTATATCTATGTAACACAAATAGTTTAAAAATTTATAAATTATATAGGCCTACACAAAATTAAAAAAATACGTCAAACACATAAAAAATCGCGTGATATTGAATTGGCCTGTTCATTGTCTCTTCAGCGAGCAACAAGTGTCTTAACAAGAGACCCTCTTCAATTGTATCCACTGTGGTTGCCGTTTAAAAAAAATGTTCTTACTTATGGGAATTAATTATCTTGCTCACAATCAAAAACTATACCAGTACAAAGTAAATAATTCCAAGGAGCCCAAAAATTGCAAATTCATTACAAAACCCACCCAAATTGCGATGGTCGCATTTTCGTAATTTGCCTTGAAGTAGCCCAAACGGCGACAAATCGCCCAATTTGGTAACCTTGGCTTTACTTGCCAAACTGCAGTACAGCCAGGAGTTAGCGACACGTGGTAGCCTAGCAGACTCAAGGTGCGTTCCCAAAGACGGGCCGCAGAGTACATATATACGTGCACAGAGAAGAGGTGGCGTGGCGCCTTCTTGGTTGTGGGCGTACCCATCTCTCATTGGCTGCGTGAACATCCGCGGTAACGCCGGACCATTGACTAAATATGAGATAGACGTCTTATGCCTGGTTCACATGTACGCTGATCATGCCAAACAGACAAAGCAGGCAGAACCGATATGGTTGCTCTCATGCAGGCAGATTTTATGTGTAGTTATTTTACTGTCGATTTTGTGATTCTTAACGCCAAGATTCTAAAACTAATTATACATAACAAACTGGATGCGGTCACCTTTGTACTCCAGTTTATTCTGTTAGGCCTAATGTTCGATTTATTTACTAAGTTATTTCCAAGAGGTTGTGATTTTATTTTTACATCCAAAAGTATTTTACAAATTAGTGCAATCTTTCGGTGTATTGTTAAACTATGTTTATTACAGACGTTCAATAAAATTAACGATTAGGTATATTAACGTATTTCATTATAAATACGTTCATTAAACTATCCTATATATTTGCATCAATACACGTTGACTATTCACGAATTAAGTAGTATAAAATATGTGCACCAACTGACTTATGGGAAATATTGGCGATGTCTGTTCTTTCCGCGAGCAGGAAATATCTGCGTGAGCTCAATTTTTCTGCGCGACCCGCGTGGACACAGAGGGCGGCTGCTGATTGGCTGTTCTAGTTTTGCACTCTGTCTGTTCGGCGTGATTGGCGTACATGAGAAGCAGGCATTATTCTTCTTCTGCGCATGTACCCAACGTTAACATATCCTAAAGGAACACAACTGCCAAAGTCACGTGGTCAAAAGTGATGAACGTGTTTGTTTGTATCTCAATGTTATAAGGACAGGCACTTTTATATTAATAAAATACTTTCACAAATTAGAATTTAATCTAACTACGTTTCAAACTGGTAAGAGGAAGTATACAACTATTTCAAAGAACTTGTTTACGAAACATTGTTCTAAGGTCAAATCCAATCCATGCCGTTTTCCCAAGCAGGCTAGCAGTTCAGTGCCGGGACATGGATATTGCTCGTGCGCAGCCAGCGAAATCGCTAAACCTCATCTGTGGTCTATACACTCGAAATATGAATCAGTGAGAATTTCACTTTTTCAATCAGTCAATCGCATCTGACTGATTCAACAGTCACTCCAGTGAATTTAACTTATGAATCAGTGAAAAAATGCCAGATTTCCTTCCCTTATTGATTCAGTTACATTTTCCACTGATACATCAGACATTTTTATCACTGTTTACACAGTGGTTTATTTTTAACTGATGGATCAGTGAAAGAACGTGTAAAAATGGCCGTCCAAGAACTGTTAAAAATTGCTGTTAAACAGTGTATATCAAGTGAAATAACAACGAATAAACTAATAAAACCAATACAAAATACTTTCTAAAATGGGTTTCGTCTTTCAAAACACCATTTTAAGAAGTAATGTGAAGACTCGGTCTTTAATTCCGCTTTTACGTCTTTCATTTCCTTTTCATGTAATCGTCACAGAGCTCTCTTTGAAGGTTTAAACTGCATATAGGTAAAGTGACCGAATAACGGATAGGTTCATAATATCATATACAGGGATATCTGAAGTCACAGATGCTGCACTCTACCGGAGACAGCACTAAACAGCTACTTTAAGGTAGCCATTGAACACCATGAGAGGGCGCGGGCGTGGTTGGCTGCGAGTCAGATGCCACCGTTGCTTGTGTATTTTGTTAAGCTCCTAAATTTTCAAGGAGAATTTTGAACGGCATATTGCGGGCAGAAAGTGAGTTGTTAAAATTCACTTTTATATTGTAGACTTGCCTAGATATGATGTAGTTTAATGTGCAAGTGTTAGAAATGCAAATACGAGTTGGGTTTTGGCACAGCAGAGTTTAGCATCCGAAGCTGTATGTTGCCGAATATTGGATAGTGACGGATGCTCAATATCGGATATCCGATAATAGGGTGATAGTTTTACCGCAGAAAGGCGCTCCATGAAGAACAACTTTGTCATGTCACTAGTTACTAAAATTAATTTACAAAAACAGTGTAGTTTGGTATTGTGAAATAAAAATTAATCAATCTCTTGTAGTAATACTTTTTGCTGTGTAAAATGCATAGTCAAGTTTTTCAGTGTATATTTATTAACTGTCACGATAAAAAATGTTATAGCACAGGAATAAAAATAGAATAGCCTACGTAGGCTTATTAGAGAAGTGGCAGTCACATTATTACCACTTTCAATTTTGCCAACCACATTAACTGATCCTACATAACATACCTGATGTTTATTCTCATGTTTGAAAACATATTTTATTTTTTTGTGAATTTATTTAGACCTATAATTGTAAAAAAAAATCTTCACACAGAAACTTGAAGAGATATTGCCTATCATATCTGAGAGTATAATATTTAATTTTTTGTTAACTTTATTTTACATGTTTATTATTTTAGATGTCTACTGCTGGAAAATGAAGGTCGTGGGATCCAGACTCAATGCGGAAAGCCATAGACGCAGTGAGAAATAAAGACATGGGTTACCTTAAGGCTGCCAAAGCCTTTAACATCGCGAGATCTACATTGGAAAATTATTTGAATGGCAAGGAAGAAGACGTCGAAAAGCTACTGTCTACTCCTTAAGAAAGGAAGAGTTTTTTTAGGGGATGACATTGAAGATCAGTTAGCTGCCTACTGCAAAAAAACGTGCAGGCGTTACCATGGGCTTAGAAGACGAGATGTTTGGGTACTTGCTTACCAACTTGCCGTGAAAAATAATTTGACCCATCCATTCACTGCCGAGAAAGGAATGGCTGGTAAAAAGTGGCTGGAAAACTTCCTCCATAGGCATCCAGAGCTAGCAATGAGAACACCTCGTGCTGTTTCATTAGCTAGAGTGAAAAACTTTACAAGAGAGAAAGTCGACATGTTTTTCCAACTTCTGAAATCAGAACTTCAACTGATAAACCATGATCCTTCTAGAAACTGGTATGACAATGGTTCATGGCACATGTTCCAAAATTATCAGCATCAAGGGAAAGAAAGACGTTAATAAGTTGTTTTCTACAGAGCGAGGCTCCCCGATTACAGTTGTTACATGCATGAATGCGGCAGGTAATTTTGTGCCACCTATGCTAGTTTTGCCCCGAACCAATATAAGCAGAACTTCTTGATGGTACACCATCTGGTACTATAGTAGCTACCCACCAATCTGGTTGGATACAGCACCACATTTTCACCGATTGGTTGTGGCATTTTATTAAAGTAGTCAAGCCAACTGTCGAAGGCCCTGTCTGTTTGATTCTTGTCGGTCATTACTCTCATACAAGAAATTTATATGTAATAGAACTAGCAATGCAGAATGGGGTGAAAATTATTTGTCTACCGCCACATTCGACACACAAGCTCCAACCTTTGGATATTGCTTTCGTGGCTCCATTTAAGAAGTTTTATTCTGCTGAAATCGAAAATTGGTTGGATGTCCATCCCTTCAGAGCTGTTTCTGTTTACATAGTTGGATATTTAATGGGACGAGCCTACCAGCGTGTAATGTGCGTTTTAAATGGTGCCACAAGGACCTTACTTCTGGGAAATTGACGACTTCTGGAAGGTGAAGAAATTCACTGTTGGTCGAAATTAAATATTTACACTTTTTCCCTAATGTATTTGGTGTTTATCCCTAATATAGTGGGTGTTTGTCCCTAATGTAGTGTGTGTTTGCCCCTAATGCAGCGGATGTTTGTTCCTAATGTAGTGGGTGTTTGTCCCTAATGTAGTGGGTGTTTGTCCCTAATGTAGTGGGTGTTTGTCCCTAATGTAGTGGGTGTTTGTCCCTAATGTAGTGTGTGTTTGCCCCTAATGCAGCGGATGTTTGTTCCTAATGCAGCGGATGTTTGTTCCTAATGTAGTGGGTGTTTGTCCCTAATGTAGTGGGTGTTTGTCCCTAATGTAGTGGGTGTTTGTCCCTAATATAGTGGGTGTTTGTCCCTAATGTAGTGTGTGTTTGCCCCTAATGCAGCGGATGTTTGTTCCTAATGCAGCGGATGTTTGTTCCTAATGTAGTGGGTGTTTGTCCCTAATGTAGTGGGTGTTTGTCCCTAATGTAGTGGGTGTTTGTCCCTAATGTATTTGGTGTTTGACCCTAATGTAATGGAGTGTTTCCCGAGCCCAAACTTGTACTATAAATTAACCCAGCAGCCGTCTGGTCCGCAAAGACTTGTCTGCTGGGTTCCAGACATGTCTTAAGCTGAGTATTTCTCATCATGTTGTAGGCGTCCATATTGACCAGTTTAAAAGTATAAAAATCGACTTCTTGCCCGTCCATGTAGCTGGTAGAAATTATCCTGGTAGGCCTAGACAAATGATTAGGGATGGCTATTCAATTATTTTTTTAAATTAGTAACAAAAGGCTGTTAATTTTAAGAATAGTTTTGCTTCAGGGTTAATTTTAGTAACCAACACCATGTTAAGAAAATATGTTTTCAGCCTTGGTGTAGTTTGGTAATCAGTCACGTATGGAAACATTTTTATAAAAAAATCTAGGCTTTTCTAGTTTTGCTTTGTCCTGAAAAGAAATAACATAGAAATGTATTTTAAGTATAGAAAGTATAAGGAATACTTAGCGTTATACTTAAAAGAAGAATAATCTCTTACACGATTTTAAGAAATATTTGTGAGAAAGAAAATAAATGTACCTGAATAAGAATCTCTTACACAATTTTAACAAATATTTTTGGAATACACCTGAATGGAAAAATGTACATTAGCATGTTGTGTCTTGATAGACTTAAAAAGAGTTAATGCTTTTAACACACACCAAAAGTTATGATTTTCACCCTTATGCAAAGATGAAATCTTCATGCTGTGTCATGATGTTTAAAGGACTGTTTGGCATTGCTTTTTTCTAGCCTTGATTTTCAATCTATAAAACTAGCTTATTGAAATGCCCGAAATGTACTCTGTTTTAATGAACAAAGAAATTTTGTAGCCGTTTATTTTGCAGGAGTAGTGTTTTGTAAATACTTAGTGCTTTTGCGTGGTTTGTAAGCCTACTGAAAACAGTTTTCAAATACAAAGGCTTTTCCCGTAAAGTGTGTGTGTTTCTAATTTCCTGAGAAACTGTGAGTTTAAGGTGTTTTCAAAGTTTTGTTTGCTGGTTTCATGCGACTGGTGGTTTTCTTGGTTACTTGGCGTTTCTCGTATCGTCCTGGTGAAGGACTTAGCGAGCCCCACACATGTAAGTAATAAACCCAGTGTATATTCTACCGCACTCGGAAGTTGACGTCTAAGGCTAAAATAAAATACATGTACTGACTATTATTTCAAACGAGAGGGCTTTCAATAGTGCTCACTTTACAGTGAATAGTCTATAATCGTGTTACATAGCATATATCGTGCGCAAATATATAGGGACATTTCACGATTTCAATGACCTTTAGGCTAGAATCCACTATCCTAATTCATATTTTCGAGCCTCGGCTATTTGTTCTTTGGCTGTTGTCCCAGTACGTAGACATTTTTATCTCAGACCAAGAGACACGGGATTTGGGTCTCTGTTCTCTTGTCGGCCTGTTTTGAACACAGTCTTCACACAAACTATGGTCCAATTTTCAAAATAAAATGACTGATGAATCAGTGGAAAACGTCACTGAATCAATAAGTGAAGGAAACCTGGCCTTTTTTCACTGGTTCATCAGTTAAATTCACTGAGGTGATTGTTGAAACAGACAGACACTGTTAAATTATTGAAACAGTGAAATTCAACTGATTCTGATTAATAGTGTAAGCCAATCACTGATATTCACGGTTCAGTAACGCGAATCTGTGAAATTATTAGGCACATAGATATTCTACAAATTTACTAATTCTTACACTTGCATTCATAAAATAACCGAAAGCAAAACAAATAATTTTAGTATCCACAAATAATCACGTAACTTTCTTAATTCAACGTGAAGACGTGCCAGTACTTCGCCTCTGTAGTTACTGACACTACGGACGGAATGCCAGTAATTTTGTCCGTTAAAACATTCGCAGGTAGGGGCAGTGAATCCTTTTCAAACATTATTTTTTAAACTGCTCAGTTCTCTGCAAACAGCATGCAACGTAGGCCTATATATAAACTGACTTTAAACGCAAACTTCCTTTGGCAGATTTGTGGATTACTTACTAACAGAATACCATTATTTTTAGTAATCTCACTGGCGTATATGTTAGAAGGACAGACTTTTCCTTCTTTATAAACTCATATACTCCTGCCTGACAGATCTCCGAGAAATTATGGCTTTCGCATAGGCATAAGAGTCATGGGTAGAGACATGCAAAATTAGCGTTATTATTTGGCATAAGGCTAAATTTCATAGTTCTGTATGCACCAGAGCTGACGTCATTGTTCGTTGGGTGCTGTATAAATGAAAATTCACTCCTTTTTATGTGTTAATTTATTTGCGCAGCGTTACCCGGGCCGTGTTAAATAAAGTATGGTCCAATGACAAACGTATTGCAAGTGTATGCGTTTAAAGTTTAACGAGTCCCCAAATAATAACGCGGAATTTGCAGGTCTATTAGGCATGGGCGTAATCGAGATATTTTCCAACGGGTGGCCAAGTATATCAAGTTCGCTTCCGAGGAGTGCGAGACTTGCAGCTGGGTTTCACGCAGAATAAATGCTACAAACATACGCGACGTGTGATGTGAGTAAAGTAGTTTCTCATTTACAACTCGTGATATAATATTACAGTATTAGAACATAATAAATACAAAAGTTCAAAAATTAGCAAACTAAAATAATCCTTTTAGTAGGGACTCGCAATTTTTAATTACGTCGCTAATAAGCAATTGATTTGTTATAAAATTCTTACTACTTAGTCAAGAAAGTGATTACCAACACTAATTATTTATAAATGATTGTTATAATGGTCCACTCACATTGTGTAGAAAAAATTCTCTTATCAGGGAGAGGTGGGTTACCTTTCTTTTCCCTTTTCTGCTGACACACCTGACGAGAGCGAACACAGTGTACGAACTAGAACTAAGCTACTGCTCATTATTTCGAGCAACTCCTTAAATTCTACTGTTTTTTTCACCTGTTCAGTTTTTGAGTCCCTGCGTCTTGTATATTTGTCTTCTCTATTCCGTAGCCACCAACACGAACTTGGCCACTGTGTTCATCAGCAGCACCTGAGTAATTTAGACATCGAATGAAGAACCTCATTGAAATTGAAGCAATTGTTCGTAATAAATGAACAGTGGCTTAGTGATATTTATTTCAAATCCTGAACAGCAGTCAAAGGATCAAAGTTATCAAGCAGCTGCACGTAAGTAGGTTGAGAAAAGCTGTTTTTGTTGCTTCAACTTGGTGAGTTTTGAGAAGCCGCCTACATTTATTCTACCAAAACTAGTAATTTTTGCTGTTACAACTAGAGAGTCGGGAACTTCGAAAGTTAAGGCAGAGTTTGGAAACATAATAAACAGCTGTACTTTCTTCTTGTGTGTGTAACAGAGCCACTAGTTTTCTCACACGCAATACAGGGCCGTGAACCAGTAATACGCAAGTAGCAAGAGTGAGTGAAGAGATTTGGGCGCCTCTTAGCAGCGAGGTTTTGAGAGCCGATGGGGAGAAGCTAGATGAGTATGAAGCAGCGTCGGATTGAGGGAGCGGGGGAAACTGGAGATCTCCGAGAAAGCACTCCGAACAGCGGCATCGTCCGTCACGATTCCCACTTGCGAAAATCCGGGTTCGGCCCCACCGGGAATCGAGCCCGGTTCGCCTAGGTGGGAGGCGATTAGACTAACCACTACACCACCTCGGCCCCTACAGTTGGAAAGAGAATAAGTGAACCACTTACGTACGACCTTGCATTAAAGATAAAGTCACAGAGTACTAGAGAATACAGAGGCGAAGTAAAGCATACGCCAGGAAAAATGGCGTCACTTACCAACAAAATGTTGAAACACCGTTCGCCGTTCAGCACAGCCAATAAGGAACTCTCCGCGGTGTACAATAGCCTATCAGACACAATACTCGCTACCAGACCCTTGCTCAGCCAATCAGAGTCGGATCTGATTTTTAATTTTGTGTGAGGTATAAGGTTTTGTGTGCAGCCTTCAACCTTAATGTTTAAGTTATCCTCTTTTCCTTTAACTTTTTGATCGTCATGAAACGGTATGATAATAGACAATCAAATTTTTTTCTCTAAACTAAACTACCCTTCGAATACAAGCAAGCTACTCTAAACTTCATGTTTGCAGATAACTATGGAACGTATTCAAGCGCGATGCAGAAACACAGATCATAAACGTCAGTGCGTAAGTTGAGATATTAGTCAACAAGTTGATTAAAAACTGGAACGTGTTGATAACCCAATTACTTTCTCGAACAGCAGAAATTAAAGCTGCTCTCACCAGCCATTAACACTTTTTCTAACTTTACCTCGTAACGGTTAAATTTCCTGATATCCAGAAGTTAGTAAATTAAACTTACTGTGTGGAAGTTAGTCCCAATAATCATATATATAACTTAAGTTTTCCACCTTTTTACTATGCAAGTGGATTTTGCGTGAACACCGTGTTTGTGGACTGGTCTACTCCAGTGCGAATGTTATTATAGGTTGTATACTGTAAACTGAGCACTTTTGAAAGCCCTCCTCAAGATATACTTGTATATACATTGAATATTCTTCCGCCTTATCTAAAATTAACATTGTCATGGGCCTCATCACTTTATTCATGCGTCGGTTAAATTAACTGTAGAATTATTAAGAAAGTAAATACTTCACAAATCTGCTCATTTTTACACTTCGATGCATTAAAACATGAAAACGCGAAAGAAATGATTTTGAGTTATCATAAATGGTTACCTAACACTTTTTATTCAACGTTAAGGCGTGGAACTACTTTCCAGCCATCGTTGCCAACTTTACCGGGCCAATATCACTCAGTGCACCCATTAAAATGTATACATGCAGGAACAGTAACTTTTTTTCTAAGGTTCATTTCTAAAGTGCTCACTTTATCGTGAATAGTCTTTATCAGAACTTCATTTATTTTTTTGTAACTACGCGCAGCTGTACATGTAACTGCGACATTACAGCACAAACTTCTGGAGCGTTAATTTATCTGCTCCCATTGTTCCTAGAATTCTAAAATCTTATCGCTAATATCCCCAACATATTTAAAATTAGAGGTGATATCGCATGAGCATATAAACTGGTTGTATATATCATTATGGTTGGCTATACTGTAAAAATGTTTCTGGTAAACTTCCTAAACTGTAATGGAAGTTGTTAACCTATAGACTGTATGGTAATAATACCACACATCAAGCTGCAGATAGAGGAATGTTTAGCAGTGCTGCTATACAAAGCTGGGAACTACCCTACGTATCTTACTGTTTTCTGAGCAGACGAAGGAACGCTAAAATGAATGTATAGGGGAAAACATTACCATTCCTGTTTTATCACTAAGCATATACACTGGCATGGGAAATTTCTGAATAATTTCTTTGAGTGTACAAAAGAAGGCTTGTTCTGAAAATTCTTAATATCTGTTATACATTCCAGGGCAAAGTAATCTATACCGGACCTACGTCAAAATAAGCTCACCGCTATATGTGAAATGTTCGTGTAATGAGAAGACATCTGCGTGCAAGTAAGAGTAATTCATCTGTTCCTTGTGGGAGCGGAGCTGGAAGTAAACTTTAGTGGGTGATGATATTTTTTTGGATATTTAACATTATTTTTGGTATGTGTGTGTGTAATAGAACACTTATTCTTAGGCAGGTTATCTGTGTGGTGTTTATAATCTCCATAAACAGTTCCGCTTAACATGGGCTACACCATGTGACAGCCTGTACCCTCAGCTCGCCTTCACTAAACAAACCTGTACATTTAACGACTCTCCATTGGAAAATCTCATCTAAATAAAAAAAATACAATAATTTTTAAATCTTAACATGTCGAATTGCTAGTTCCACAAAATAGTGTATAATTATGAACTTAAATGCAGAGAATGTAACTGAATTAATCTGCTACTGTACTGGGGTCCATTTCGACCCAAATGATTTTTGTTTTTCCGATTAAACCAAAATTAATGTACATATTATTTTGTAACTTTATGACTTTGTATATTTTATTATTCTAATAAATACGTATGATTTTTGTAATTATCTGGACAATAGTTTGTGAGTAAAAAAATAATTTACGCTTTCTGTGTTTGGGTCGTTTTGGACCCTAATGAAAAAAATATTACATAATTTACATAAACTAGTACATCTGCAGTTTCTCTCTTACAAATAAAATACATAGCTTATACAAACGTATATCAGTGACAGTTCTGCTGTCATCCTTCTTTTATTCAGTATAGGATTCTCGAAATAATTACTGGTTTGGGCTTGTCTTTTATATGTGTTCGGGTCCATCTGGATCCGGAAATTTATTTATTTGGCCAATAAAGGTCGAGAATGTTTGTAATATTATTTCGCAAATTTAAAAATACAAATTTTTAGTTGATCTGATACGTACTTGAGAGTTTTATGAAATTATGACCAATAGTTTTCTAGTAATACAAATGCTATACCTAAATTGTGTTAGGGTCCTTTTGGACCCTTACATAAATATCAACTATATGTGTAGAAACATAAATATACAGTTGGGGGAATTCTCAGCATTCGGCTATATGAATAATAATTGGTGGTCTTTAAACAGGGGCTTAGCCTAATTATCGCAATAGAAGGCACTTTCATCAGCAGGAGCTCTCCATTCGACAGAGACTCTCCACTTGAAGGGAATGCCCGTTCTGTGTGGATTACCTCGCTTGACCAGGACTCCCTCCACCCCATGAACTGCCCACTCTGCGGGGAATTCCCACTTGATAGGGAATTCCCTTTGATGGGGACTCCCCGCTCAAAGGGAATTCCCCATTCAAAAGGAATTATTCCCTCTTCGTTTGGAACAAAAGTTGTATTTCTTTTGACAAAAGTGCTGCAGTTAGAATGTGTTCGGTGCTGTTTGCTGAACCTTAGCATCATTCGCAATAGTTTTCCGTGTTTTCTTCAGTATTGCACGAAGTTTCACAATTCTGACTCGACGATTCGACAATGTGCTACCGGCTGCTTCAGACGACGCAGACATTGTATCTGGATTAGAGGATCACATTTCCGTCATTTCAGAATCATCCTCAGAAGAAGAGACTGGGACCTCTGGTGTTTCTTACTTATCGAAGGATGGTTCTATTCAGTACAGTAGTGGACCTCCTTTACAAATAGGAAGACGTGCTGCAAAGTATGTTCTGAATCTTACTCCAGGGCCTACCAGGTATACAACTTCACAAATTACAGATGAATGTTCTGCGTTTCTACTGTTTTTTTTTTTACGAAAGATACTGAAAGCATTGAGGGCGTTCGTGTGTATGGGGAGTAATGAAAAACTATTGATAGTGTTGAACTTGGTGCTTACATAGGTTTACTGTTGCTAGCTGGAGTTTTCAAGTCATGCAATGAATCATCAGAAAGCCCTTGGGATGCAGAAAAGGGCAGGCCAATATTTAGAGCAACCATGAGATTGCAAACATTTTTCAAATATCGCGCATTTTGAGATTTGATAGCCACGAAACTCGTTCCTCCAGGAAGCAAAATGACAAGTTTGCTGCTATTCGTGACTTGTGAGACATTTGGGTAGAAATACCTCCGAAATATTTCAACCACAGTGCATTTGTTACAGTTGATGGACAGTTAGTTGCATTTAGAGGAAACTGCCCTTTTCGACAGTATATGCCCAACAAACTGGCAAAGTATGGTTTAAAATGTTGGGTTTTCTGTGACAATGAAGCAAGTTATGTATGGAATATTCAGCCATATACTAGTAAACAACCAAACCAGCCTTCAAAAAAAAAATTAGGGCCTAAGAGTGGTTCTTGATTTGTCTTATGGTTTGAAGGGACATAGTATTACTTTTGATAACTTCTTTACGTCGTATGAACTTTGTCAAATATTAATGAAAATAAATGTAACTACAATAGGAACAATCAGGAAAAACCAACCTTCCATTCCAACTGAACTGCTCACCCCCAAGAAGAAAGAAGTTTTTTCTCCACTTTTGCATTCGTAAATAACACCATGCTTGTGTCGTATTTTCCTAAAAAAAATAATAATAAGTGTGTTGTTGTTCAAAGTACATTTCACTTCGATAAAAGCGTTCCTAATTCAGTATCTAAGAAACCACAAGCAATTTTAGATTATAATGAGACTAAGGGTGCCGTGGACACTTTGGATAAAATGGTTTCATGTTATACGAGCAAAATAAAATCTAAAAGATGGCCAATTGTGGTGTTCTCAGATGTTCTTGATATTTAAGCAGTGAGTGGGTACATACTTCTACAAAAGTGAATCCAAACTTAAAATAGAAGTCACTGGCAAAAATAAGACTTTTTCTTGAAAATCTGGGTATATGTCACTGGTTCAGATACACATCGGAATAAGGGAGGTGTTTCGAAGACAAAAAGCAGCTATTAAAACTGTGCGAAGTCTTCAAAGTCAAGAAACTGAAGATGAACGCTCAACTCGTAAAAGGTTTGGTGCGGCAAGTAGTAGCAGAAATAGGGGTCGCTGCTCCTTGTGTCGTAAGTCAGACAATAAATATCAAAACACTTGTAATAAATGTGGAAAATACTATTGTAAATCACATTTACTTCAAGTATGCACGAAACGTGTTTGATACTAAACTGTATCTGTTTTTTACCCACTAAAATGTATTTACTCTGTGTAACCTTTTCTGCAAAATATGAGAAGTGAATAATGTATTTAGATTTTACCAATTTGCAGCAAAAGTGTGAGAAACGTGTTTCATACTGAACTGTAACTGTTATTTAGTGACTAAAATTTACTAAATACTATGCGTAAATTATGTGAAGTGATTATAATTGTACCTGGATTTTACTTATTCCAGCCAAATATGGGTAAAATGCGTGACACTGAACTGGAACATTATTTAGCTAAAAGAATGGAAAAAACTATATGTCATATTATATACAATGTAACATTTTCATAATTGTTTTTAGATTTTCAATATTTTATAATGATTTACTGTCTAAACATTTTATTTAATGTTGCCTAAAAATTGTACTTGGGTAATAAATATTTATAATTTTATTTTTCTCTTGTAAAAACATGAAGGGTCAATTTGGACTCGAACACAGTAAACGAGTAGTTGACATGAACACAGCAGCAGGGTTAATATAAAACCCGTACAAAAAAAAAAAAAAAAAAAAGCTGACTACCCACTAAAAATTATCTTCTTCTAAAATTTTCTTGAAAAAAAATAAAAATAAGGAAATGAAAACAATTGGTTGTGCAATTCGTGTCAGAAGGATGTGTAAACGGTGTAAACAATCCGCCTTATCTCTATTGCACTCTTCAGTATCGAACTTTGAAGCATGACTAGCGTCAGGAAAATTTCCCCGGAAAGATTTGGGATTAATTGATTAATTTACATTGAACAACATTGTAGTCTCGTCTGTCATCGTGACTAAGTATTCTTTTTTCGGCGCATGCCAACTGTTTTCACACGCATTACAGCCGTTCAGTGTCAAAATTTCCAAGTTCTGATTTGCATGTCTGAACCCGGCAATGACTACTCTTGCAGAACGCTGTCAATGGCAACAAGAAAACCGCTGGTATGTGCACACGTTACTGGTATATGCTGTGTATCCAGATTATTAAACCAAGTTCGATTTTTTCCCCAATGTGGCCAGAAAATTGCACCGAAAAATTATGAGTAATCTACTTTCGTTCATTAGCCACAAAATTTTTTTAATTTTATTTTGATTTTTTTTTACTGGAAAGATTAATGTGGTTTGCACTCTTGGCCACAGAGTACACCTTGTTTCTAAAATTAATGTGTTTATGGATCGGATATATACGGATATAAGTATTAGAAGAATAAGAAGTTGAGGCACGCGCCTCATAAAACTACGTCTCTCCGTTCCCGTTATGCCTACCGGCTTCGACACCGACGCGACGAGGGAAGACAATATGTGCAGCGCGGGACCTATAGCCTGCATAAAACGAACTGTTTACATAAAACATATGTGTTGCTATATATCCACAATTATAACAAAAAATTCTTAGTGAATTTACTTACTCAAATTATACACGCACGTGATGTACTGCAACAAAAAGCCTGCCCCAGCAGGCCTACCTACGTAGCAAGGATTCGCCCAGCAATCAGACAAAGCTTCCAGCTGCGGCGTGCACCCGAGGTAGACTGGCCGCTGAGGGTAGGGGATAGTTTGATCCGTCCGCACCAGACCGCGCTGCAGTCGCGGCGGTTGCGTGGCCGGATGGTTAACCACGTGGCATGGAACTGTGGCACCGGAAGTGGATGTTCACTAATAATTTGGAACTGTATAGAAGCTTCCGAGAGTTTCTTGGGCTCTGATTGGCCGGACTCGCGTTGCTCCCTCCTTGAGAGGGGTAAAAGTTTTGTATATAACGCCAGGAGTTTGGTCGTGTAAGCAGAGACCGGCACTCTTGGACGTTCAGCTCACAGTTAAGTATAAAAATAATGTCGCAACAGAAATAATAAATATGGCCCCTCTGGCCATTGTCAGGATGACGACTTTTGCGTCATGGCAGGTAGGAAAAAACCTAAGAATTTTTGTATTTCAAGATTGAAAATTTCTCTATGAACTATCGGCTGATTAAAGTTATAATTCATGTTTTTAAAGACAGCCGAAAATTCAGAATGTAGTAAAATGGGAAAATGAGTCATTTGTGTCTTTGTTGGACTTTACTAAAATATTGACTCTATTGTCAATGTCAGTATTGTGAGTACAGTACTAAAAGAGTATGCTTACATTAGGAGTTAGGAAATATTTCAATTGTAGACTTTGTATCTAGCCAGTATTAAAAAGAAAGATGTTTAAGTATTAAGAAAATTACTAAGAAAACGCTAAACATGAAAATATAGCCGCGTGGGCGTTTAAAGGGAGCTGAGCGCATGTTTTTCTATTTGTTCTGAAAGCGACATATCAACCAGTATTTTTTTTATCTTTATTATTTTATGATAATACCCTTAAACCTGGAGTAGGAGTACAGTAGTGACATGGATTTGTGTTAAAGGACACAAGACGGACATAAGATTTAACTTGGAATTGTGTTCAACCACCATTTGTATGTGGAATTCTAGTACAGTTTTTAATGGGCATTTGTATTTTATATTTGAAAATGGTACCATTGTATAAATTTCTGAGCCCATCTGATATTTAATCAGTGTCAAATTTTTTTGGAAGACTGGGAATGTGGATAAATAATAAATTATGAATATTTTCCATAATCCTGTGTAAACTTTGAAACATTTATTAAAATAATTCATTCATGTTATGCCAAGGAAGTCATGTGTTTTCTGTCTTTCTAACCAGAAATCTTGAAATATATTTGATCTTTTTCTTATTCTCTTGTGGATTGGTTCTTGAAGGACAGTGTAGAAGTCCCGCTTGTCACGCCCTTAGGGAGGGTGTCGCAAAGTAATAAAAACAACCCTGAAAGGATAAGAAGTTAGAATTTTGTAATACTTGGTCAATAAATTAACTGACTTTTCACTGGAGCAGTAGTCACAAACAAACCTAAGACTCGAATATGTTCAGAGTCGCGGAGATTCTATAGCCTGGAAATAAACTCGCGAATGTTCCGTGAACTTATTTACGAGCAGTTAGTTACTCAAGAAGTGGTCGATATTCTGTATTATTAATTTAATAAACAAACATCTACAAATTTAGATGCTCCACTTTCGAACAAAAAATAATAACTTTAGCTATAACGAATGGGTTTTGTGCATATTATTTTCAAACATTGACACGTAATAATTTATGCAATTTTCACACATTTGTTTACCTGACACAGTAATTTATGTAATATTTATTATGTCAGTGCCCATTTGTAAAACCTGCTGTGTGCAAAAAAGAATCACAATATCAGATTATTGTTTCTATGGATAATCTATGCGCTGCAGCATCACTTAAAATATTTACCAAACTACAATTCCAGCTATAAAGTATATGAAAGTGGAGTTGAAAAACACAGTAATATGCAGAACTAGCTATATGCATACAGTCTCAGTATGCAAAACAATTTAAAAATGGAGCCATGTTTACCAGTGCAAAACCTGCTATAAGTTACAAATTAATATGGCCACCTTTAAGTTGCAGATGCAAAACCCATTATATGTAATTCCGAACAGTACTGGACTCATTTTTATATTAATATAACTGTTGCTATTCGTTTGCTGATGAAAAGTGAATTACCAAACCTTAAAGTTGGCTGTCCTGCTTATAGAACAGCTGAGTGTGATATTTACGCACAATTTATTACAAACGTTTTGCATGTGTGTATTTGCCTGACTGTGCCGAGTAGTTACCGACGTCTGATTATTTATTTTGGTTTCAATGAGTAATAATAAAGGAAAATGGGGTAGTGAGACAGAATGTATTTTTGAAGTTGAACCTGGGAGATCACGAAAGCGGAAAAAAGGCCGGAAAATGGAAAAGAAATGTGGCAAAAAGAGTTAGGTAAGCTAGTTTAACCTAAACTATCAACAGATTATGATCTGATCGTTCTGATTCTCCTGACGATTGTGTTTCTCGTACTGTTTCAGACACCGGTCAAAAGGTTTGCCTAAAAAGTCAACCTGCGAACATGGGAATAAGGGACATTTTCGGTGCAAAGACCTACCTTTGCAAGATATCAGAAGGATTCACCAGAAATTCTACCAGCAGTTGGATCATGAGTGGCAGAATAATTTCTTCTTCAGCATATTTCTGTTGTAACTCCAAAGAGAAGTTGTACATCTGCAGGTATACCAAGCAGACGTAAAGTAAGTACAAACTTTTCTTTACCGCCGCTAAGACAGAATGTCAATTAAAATGTAAGAGTGTGCAGGGCAGCTTTCCTTGAGATTATAGAAGTAGGTCGTGATCGAGTAAACAGATTGTGACAAATATTCCTTACAACAGACTCAACACCAACAGGTGAAAATCGAGGCGGTGACCGAAGATCTCAGAAATATGAACTCAAGCGAGAGGCTGTGAAAAAATCACGTTAAAACATTTAAGCCTCTACAAAGCCATTACTGCCGTGGAAAGCACGCAAAGCGGCAATACTTACCTAGTGACTTAAGTGTTCAAAAATGTTGTTAATTTATACAGAATACAACCCAGAAGATCTGCATGTGCAATATGACAATTACAGAACCATATTTAATGAAAAATTCAATATCGGTTTCGGAAGTCCTTGTGTGGACAAGAGCTTCACATGATGCCAACTTGAAAGCAAATTTTCAGCTGAGAGAAGTAAGCCTGAAAAAACAAACTTAACACTATAGTTAAAAGTTCACAAGAAATGAGCAGAAGTATTTTACCAGAAATTACGTGAAGAGATGGAGAGCAACATTACTTTTAGTTACGACTGTGAAAAAAACCTAGCTCTGCCAAAGATTCCTAACCAGGCCACGTACTATGCAAGGCAACTATATCTGTACAATTTTACCATATACCAAGGATCTTCAAAATCGTCACAAACGAAAGACAACACTTTCTGTTATGTATGGACTTAAAATGAGTTCAGCAAAGGTTCCAATCAAATTGCATCTGCTGTTCATCACCGCTTGCTCAATACGAACAAGGATACGGCCACCACAGTCCAATTGTTCTCCGATGGATGTGGTGGACGGAATAAAAATAAAACTGTGATAGCGATGGTTTTACATTGGTTCCTTCTTGAAGCACCTCTTCATATTGAAAAGATTGAAATCTGGTTTCCTATTGTAGGGCATTCTTTTATACCACCAGACAGGATATTTGGGCATCAAGAAAGAGAATTTCACTCTCGCAGTGTTATTGAAAGCCCAGACGAGTACGTGAAAGTTATCAAAGAGCGTGGGACTGTTACTCATCTAGGTGAAGACTGTCCTGTCGAGTACTAGAAAACTTACGTAGACGAAATGCTAAGAAACCATTTAGGCCGGGGAGAGCCGTTTTACAATTTCGAGAGTGGGGAACCAAAAAGTTAGTGCAAGAGGGGAAAAAAATTCAGGCATATTCAAATTCCTGATGTTCGAAAGGGAGTTCCTGTAAATCAAGCGAAGCTTTGTGATGTCAAGCGACTTCTTGTACTTCACTTCGGAGAAGAATGGGACAACAATTCGAAATTGGAATTCTTTAAAAATGTTTTCGACGAGGAGAGTTTTCCTACTGAAGGTCTGAATGAGGACGAAGAGAGTGAAGAATCTCTGGACTTTGATTTACTACAAGATGATGGAAAATTTTTAATTTGTAGGCTTTAAGGTTTTATATTTTTATATCATTAGACTGGAAAGTAACTAAAAATGTTATAAACATTTCATAACTTGGACAGTGAGTAAGATGAAGGTACATTTAATTTTCATTTCAGTAACAATCTGTTGTCTTTAGTTTATAGTTATGTATGTGACATTAAATTATCAACATTATTATGTATCTGCCCGATTGTGTAGATAATATTTTCTATGCAGATAGATGGTATTGCGAACTAAGACAGAATACAAATGGCCGCCATAAGATTTGCAAAACCTGCTTTGTGAACAATAAAGTTGCAAAACCTGTTATCTGTATTTATTTTTTTGGAATAACTAACTAACCACTAATAGGAGATTTACCTTTGGTAAAAATGATTTATTTTTTTTTTTTTTGCAAATTAGCAATAAAAGTTTATCCATCCATTACATTTGCATAAGTTTTTATAAGTTTTTTGTGATTTACCATGTGGCGCCCTCTATACCACTAGGACACTAAAGGGCGGCCTTAACTAGCCTTTTAGTCAGAAAAACCCTACTTTGAAGCGAACGTGGATAGTGCAAATCAATATCCAACATATATAATTACATAATACATAAAGGAGAAACACGTGCATATGTATTTTCAGAAGTGTACCAAAATTCATAATATTTTATCAGCCTTAGCAATGGCTCTTTCAGCAAAAACCTCTCACAGTACCTCGCACTTGTTTTACGCAAAAACACACACACATATATATATATATATATATCCTTTAATTATATCCATGGAAGAAAATACCAAATTGATCTAAAATAAATTATGCTACAAAAGAAAGTTAATATGTGATTTATTGCACCCAAGCAAGATCATCAAAAAATTACACGAAAATCATTCTATGGATTGAAATTTTTCCTAAAAGTTTCACACTAGAACAAAATGACACAATGTAAGAAAAACCACACCTGGAAAATGTATTGTTATAGGCTTTTAACTATGGCGAAAGTCATCCTTCCTCTTAACAGCACATTATATATAAGTCACATTAAATATTAATGGCTAATTGACTAGAGTGAAAGCTACCTATCATATTAACTATAAAACAAAAGTGGCAGAAATATCACATTTTATAAAAGCCACATGAAATATTACTGGTTGCTTTAACTAGAGCGAAGGCCATCAATACAAAACAACATTTCAATTGAATATTTTTATTTACAAGGAAAATCTATGACCTGCTTGGAAGTGTTTTCTCTTTCTCTGGCCAGTCAAGATAGTACAAGGCCATTCATACAAATACAGGATGATTCCGAAATATGTAACCACTTATTATGAGAGGTGGGAAAACGTGTAACAAGCATATCGCAACTGAGATGGTTGCTTTAAAGCTTCTCCACTTGTTCGTAGCCATTTCCACGTCTATAACCGTTCTGCAACAAATTGAAAGACAAATATCAGTTGCATTCACGTTTGTTGGAATAGCCATTTCAGTGTTAACATATTTATGAATCAATCTGTATAATAATTTAAATTTTACGTTTGACTTTTTCTTTATTTTTAAAAACTCTGACGAGAACAACGAATTTCGCTATAAAAAGATTACCAAAATTCATGATAAATATTTTTAAAGTTTCCTATAAGGACGAAAATATTGTCCTTCCTCCAACAACCTTAAGGGCATACACATTTTATAATAATTTAAATTTGTTACTTAAATTCCAACACAGACGGCCCATCGGGGAATAGCCATTCTCCTCTAGTGGCTGCTCCACTGATCTTAAATACAGAAAATATTCAAAATGTTTCATTCATGCTCAGCCAATAGGAAACAGCAAGGGGCTGAAAGTTCTTCCGCACCAACGCTGTTACGACGTCCGCACATTTCCCCGAGACAGTTCCACGAGGCACCGCTTGAGAGTGCTAGTTGGCTGAGAAGCTATGATCATGTCGGACGTGTCGCAGAAATGTTCTGGCGGAAGAAAAATCCCTTGGCGAGCAACAAAATGCACACAAAAACTATTAAGTGTTGTTGATTTTCTAAGTTTGTGTAGTTATTATTTATGTAGTCTGTATTTACGTGAAAACTGATTACTTCATACGCCAAGGTCGGGAAACAGTTTGATTTAGTCTGTTGTTTTGAATGTGACGAAACACTCACTCACAGTCCAATCAGTACATTTTCATTTTTTTTATTACTATACGATTTATAACGTGCTGGGTAAAATAAAAACCGCAGTTCGAAAAAACCATGAACTTTGAGTTAGATTGTCCAATTTAAGAAACTTCACGTACAATTCATTACAGACGTGACGTAAGTTCAGAATAAACAGTTCACTATCGTGTATGAAAATGTGCAGAAGGAAAAATGTATTAAATTGAGACCGCCCGTCTCAACTAGAATTCGTTTAGCTTGCACATAGCAGGTTTTGCCAATGGGCTACTCATGTGATACACTTATGTTAATTATTCAGTAATTTTCATTTTCGTTCTCTTGTTCGTTATTATTTACGCAGCAGCTATTTTAGTTATTTATTTTGTTATGTTGGAGTTGTAATCATAATGTGCTGGATCACCTAAGTTGGCAATGCCTTATGACGTCAAAACCCGAGGTAGCTTAAATTAATTTGCCTTACATTTAATCCCTTTACCTTACCAGGTCAATTTAAATGTAGAATAATCACTTAATTTGATATGGCAATGAACGGACCTCGTCTCCATCTTGTTTCTCAAGGGTCGCCATGTTGTCAGCAAGGGCTGCTGATGCTCCGCTAGTAATCGAATAGTTTAAAGTGTGTAACTGTTTCATCCGCAAGTAAATAAGAGCTCATTATGTTTGTAATAGCCGCCGGGGTGAGCGTAAGCTCTAGGAAGAGGGCTAATGAGCAAGCCGAGATAATTAAATGCAAATATAGGGAAGGTTTTTTCGCCGCCTATAAGAAAGTGGTCATTTGTCCAGCGGTGAAGTCGTAAAGTGTAAGTAAAATTGAGAATGACTAATTTTAACACCTCAGTTTTACCACGGATAACTTGAACGTTAAGAACTCATATCTACCGACTTCATAATTTGTATCTAGCCAGGTAACGTTAATTTTCTTCATCTGATTAATGAGTTACTCAGCTAATTGTGTGAGTTTTCGAGGCACTTACTAAACGTTTTATTTCACTGAATAACATTTACGTTCATTTATTGGCACCTTTTAAGAACATTATATCATCAACTACCCACTACCTTGGGCATAATTCCTATTTCGTAACAGACATAAGGGTGAACCCAATTATTTTAAAGCTGCTGAATATTGTAGTACAGATTAAGATGGAAGTTTATTCTTGGAAAGAAAGTAATTATTTCTTATTAAAACTACACGTCACCTACGTATGACTTTTATTGGTAGAATTGTATGTAGTTTGGTTTATCCACTGTTACTTCACTGCCTATATGACGCTGGTGTTCTTAATGTGTTTTGGAGTGTGGAGCTAGGGAAATATCTCCCTTATGAAAATACAAGAAATGCAGTTTATTGTCATTCTATTATGGTAAGTGAAGTATCTTATGCATTTACATGTCAGTTATGTCTCATTGTCATCAGTGTTTAGTGCATCACATTTGGGCAATTCGAATATCAGGCAGTGTTTTGCATAAGTTACCTATTTATATTAGCATCATATCTATTAAGCCACTAATCTCTCATATTTGTTTCGTTGGTGCTCCAAAGTATGGTCTGTTATAGTCGCCCCAGCTATAGCTATGGCATGCATGGGTGTGTATATATATGCCGTTCACGATAAGGTGAGCACTTTTGAAAGACCTGCTAAAATTCTGCTTTCTTGCCCATCATGTATCCTTCCACCACATGTAAACAAACATTGCTATTTGACTGCCATGTGATTGCCACATGTTAGTAAACTCAATATTTACATTTTAGGACTGCTAAATGTAACACGTATATTATATATAAAACATGTAACATATATGATGTATAATAACACATGATATATATATAATGTATATATATGCATATATATGTACACATGTATGCATATGTATGTACACATATATCATGAAAAATATACAATATATAAAATACGTAAAATATATAATTGTTTGGGTCATCTGACATATCCGATAGACAAAAACTTTACACAACAAACAATTGAAAAATTAACGCCCTAGCAATTAAGTCATGGAAACTGTGAAAAAACAAACATTAAACTTTGGTGGTGAACAAGGACCAACACAACACGTTAAAAAAGGACACACATTAGTTAATCTGTAAAATAATTTGGAAGGGCAGCCAAATCCAGATTTTGGAATAGGCTAGCACTACTGCACACCAAAGGTACAACACCACTTGTCACACAAATGACCAAACATTTAAAAACTGTACCGCACACTTAACGTTTCCCATATCTCACAGTTTTCTAAGTGCCCCATCGCTCTGTAGCGTGACAAGTAAAACGTCAGCTCTAAAACATGGTAGCTGTGTTTGGCCTCAGCTGACTGAAGTTAGGTGCAACTAAGCCACCAGGAAAAAACATACATCCTGCAGGCATAAGGTAGCGGCGTAACGTAGCAGATGTCTGAAGCGTATAAGGTAGACAGAGCGAGGCCGTGCAAGGACTTAAATTAAAAATAACAAATCAAAAAATAATGACGCACGAAGGGGGAAGGGGAAGACAGGGAGGCAAGGAAAGACGAGGGGATCTGAGCCAAGCAAAGAGTACACCACTGCGCAGAAGTAGATGATGCAAAAAAAATTAACGTGACGGCGCAAACGTGGCAGTATATAAAAATTTGTAATATATAAAAAAGAAAAATATACATTACAAAATAAAATATATGGCATGTATTTGTACATTTTAAGGATAGTTCTATATGCACCTTTATAAAGGGAGATAAATCTATTTCAACGTAGGCCTATAACGTATATATATAAAATAAAAATAATTTACACTAAAAATATAAACATATCAACAAATGCAATTGTGTATATGTACATATAGTTTTTTTTGACACCATTACTCTGTGTTCGTACCCTTCTGAGACCCTCCAAAAAAGAACTGAACATTTATACTGTGAATTGAAGTGGTAACTTCATTTGTACAAAATAATTCTAAAAATAATGTATATTATTTATAACTAAGTGAAATGCCGATCCGGTGATGGCCACATTTCCGGTCTCTCTTGTGGTCCAAATAAGTGCGACATTTCCGTTTTGTCAAACCCACACATACCTCGAGAAACAAATTTTACAGTTAAAGTGCATGGACTATCCACAAATGACAACAAAATGATAATGTAAAGGACAAATTATAAAAGTAATACCTACAGGCAAGTTACTGTGCATAGCGACAAGCTCTTGGTTTAACTTTCCTTGTTACGATAGCTGTGCGTCAATAAACAGCCAATCAGAGGTCCCGAACTTATACTATGCCATCAATTGAAAAACTTATTTACAAATAAAGAAAGTGTGTATTTTGACTTCATTCCTCTGGAAGATATTTTCTTTTGTTTATTTATGGATAGTCACAACCGCGGAAGTTTTGTAACGCTTTTAGGTAATGTTTGAAGTAAACATTAAAATGTAAATAATTTACCACCTAAAAAATGTCTCAGATCAATTGAAAATATTTATTAAAAAAAAAAAAAAAAATTGACTACCAACTATATGTACAGACCTTAATTTATTCGGTACAAATGTAGCAACATAAACAAATATTATCATCGTTCATCAATTGTAGCCATGGCACTGTGTTTTTGTGTTTTGTATATGCTTATCGCTATAACTGCGAATGTGTTAGGTATGTCAATTGTAGTCCTGCCCTTATTGAAAGCTAGCTCATGCAGCTTCTTTAGAAATACTTAATTTAACATATACACTGGGTAATGTAATCTAACCTTTACAAAACATGCACTCACAAGTAAACAGGAGCTCTGGGAGTCTGGGGTATTGACTATGACGTGTAGTTTACAGTTACATTAAATTTCAACAACTACAATAATTTTGCGGCCAATGTGGCAGATATTACAAACAATTATGCCTACTCAATAACGCATACTATCTTTGTTGACATTTCTCAAAAGGTAGCAAGTTATCTTGTCGAACATCCATTTCGAAATTTAAACATGGAATTGTTCTATATGCCTAACTGTTGACAATTATTTGTTAATACTTTCTAATTCTTATTACGGCAAGCATTACCAAATAAAACAATTAGGCCTACACTTGCATCATGAAATAATGTCGGCAACAAGCACAACTATAGGTCTATAGGTAACAAAACCAGCTTCAAGTTGTTATAGTTTATATGTTGGAACACCTTTGGTGTAGCATCAAACTGCGACATTTATGTTACGTTAACAATATTAAAACTTAACACTGTAACTTGAAATTAATAAATACATGAACACAAGTTTGAGGTTAGGCCTACATTACAAAATAACACAGTAATTTCAAAACGTGTCAAATTAATGTATAATTACTGACAGGCACATTTGCACTTGTTATCAAGGCAGATTTAAGAAATAGATCATAAATAGATACGTACAGATGTATTTGAGGCTAGGCTTACATTACAAAATTACACAGTGATATAAAAACGTATAAAATTAACATATAATTATTGACTGCCGAATTTGCACTTGTTATAATGACAGATTTGAAAGAAAGGTTAAACAGATGAGCGTAAGTAGATAGGTACAGATAACTTTTAATATTATTTGTCAAACTTAGGATATAACATGTACTTCGCAAACTCACACGAATATATTAATGTTGCGTTTCTGCTGTCGTTCATTTACTTTATAATTGGTATTTAACTTTCCGTTTATAATATCACGTTTCTAACTGTCGATTTATAATTGTTCTTTTTCACTATTTTTACTGGGGATAACCGGTGAAAACACGTCGTAAAAACACATTTACATTTACCTCCGGACAGTTGCAGTTGAAATTTTCATCATTTCTGCAACTTGTTCGATCACCTGGCACGGCTTAATCTCTACTCGACGAATTAAAGAATAAATACTTTCGGCGAGATTTATAATGTCCTCCTGATGCTGAATATTTGTACGTAGTTTGCTGGAACTAATAACTTTACACTAAATCACTACAACGCAACTAAACACTATACGACCTATAGTAAAACAATGCTGATTGCATTTAAGCTGAAAAATAAATGAGAAATATTAAAACACAACTTCCTGTTTCCAAATTTGTAGTTTGCCACACAAGCAAAGCCAAGCAACAAGCATGAAGGAACCACAACAACGGACCGTTGGTTTTGACCGTTGCGCCGATCACGTGACACAATATAATTATGAGTTACAGTAAATACACTATCTTTATGCCAATAATTTTTGAAGTGTATAAAATAAACTTCAAACAGTTTAAGTAGCCATAAATTTAAACATTACACTTGCAATACCGCGTTATTTCGTAGAACTACTTTTAACATTTCACTACCAACATAACTGGGTGTGTTCATTCCCAGCCTGTGTGGTGACACACATGGTTATACATACGCAGTAGCGGGCGGTGGTTTTTTTCAAAGGTTTATTTCTAGAGTGCTCGCTTTAACGTGAACGGCCTTTACCCCGTATCACTCTTACACTCATTTGTTCCCGATATTTTACATAGTGTTTAAAAATGCTTCGATGTGCAACAGTTCTTGCGTAGAGCGGCCAGTATAATCAGACAAACACGCGAATCGTTCCCAAATACAAATAAACACATCACATTCTGCGCACCCAGGAACTTATTTCCATATGAGAATGAATACCACGGCCAGTTGTACGTTCGCTAGCGTTTAAAGGAGCATGCATATTCTACTCGGGAAAATGATAGCTTAACGCTCCTCCCCCCCCCCCCATCTGCTACTTCAATGTGGCCCTGAAATCACCCCGCGCGGAGAATGTTACGGCCATTTTTATGCGGGCGTCAATTACGGCCTGCCGTTAAAATCGGCCATACTCTCATTAATTCGTTTTCGCTCTCGTTTGCTCAGTTCGCTCGGAACTACGACTGGGAATAGATTGTCTTTTATTCCGCTTAAAAACTGTAGGGGCATCTTATCGCTGAAGCTGTTGCGGGATGTCCCACGCCTGGCTCTTAGGGAGGAAATGTTCTTCTCTTTGCAAATTATGTACTACAGTGTACCATGAAAGCTGGTTATTGCAGGTACATGAATATCAAATACACATATGAATATTTGGTTGATATTAGATATGAAATTTTTATTTTTATTTTCTTCACAGTTCCGATTACTTATAAATTCCTAATAAGAGACATCTCTGTCTGTAAGGCATTAGATATGAAATTTTTATTTTTATTTTCTTTACAGTTCCGATTACTCATAAATTCCTAATAAGAGACATCTCTGTCTGTAAGGCTAGTTATTACAAAACAGAAATAATCACAACGAAAGCAATTTGATTGCATCATCATACAAAACATATATATACAAACCACTAGACACTTTATACATTCCATTATTTATTTATGATCATATGGCCACATTTGTGTTATCAAAATATTCTTGGAAATACTCGTGACCAAGTACACATCCTGACATGAAGTCTCTCCAATGAATATTCGTTAAACACAACCAGTAGAACTTGTCGCTTGTTTTTCATCATTATCATTATTATCATCATTATCATCATCATTTGTGTACTACTCAGAGGCAGGTTTTCACGTCGTATCTCTCCATGATCTCCTGTCTTCTGCCAACCTCTTCAGGTCCATATACTTCCGTTTCCCTTGATGTCATCTATCGACTTGAATCTTGTCCTTCCTTTCTATTTTTTCCCACAAACTATTCCTTCCATAGCGTCTGTTAGCAAGCACTTCGTCTCAACGAGTGTCCCGTCCAGTTCTTCTTCCTTTATCTTATGACTTTCAGCAGTTTTCTCCTCTCATCAACTCTTTCCAGCACTTCTCCATTACTCACTCTTTCCACTCAGCTTATCCTCTTCATTCTCCTCCACATCCACATCTCAAACGCTTCTAGCCTTTTTTCGTCCTCACGTCTTAGTGTCCACGTCTCTACTCCATAGAGTGACACACTCCATACTCAACACTTGCCAAGTCTTTTTCTCAGTGCTTTATCTAGTTTTCCGCTTAGCAATCTCCTCATCCTATTGAACGCTTCCTTCGCTACCGCAATACGAGTCTTCACCTCCTGATGACATTTCAGGTCCTCAGTTATCGTACTTCCCAGATATTTGAATGCTCTTAATTGGCTGATATTAACTTGTCCTATCTTAATATTTGCCAGTTTCCTTCCTTTATTGAATACCATACTCTTTGTTTTTGATGTATTGATTCTCATTCCATACTCCTCACAAGTTTCATTCAGATCTTTGAAACAGAATATTTCAATTATAACAGTAATGTGATTCTTGAGGCCAGTATGATATACATTAATGAAAACATTTTGACATTTAAAGACAATACCACTGATAAGTCACCCCTCTTGCCTGCAGTCTGTTATGGGATTGTTCGATTTATATTCTTCGTAGAGTTTTCTATATTTGTGTTTAATTTTGCAAGTAAGTTTCACTTACAGCAACTGACAAAATTTATTTTAGCAAATTATTGGTTTGAAAACACTGAAAAACGTTTCCGCATTTTTACAGTTATTCCCATTAACTAAAGAAAATTCACTTTTAAAAATCGATTAGATCCTGTGAGGTCCAACAATAGAAACGACCATGCGGTTAAATATAAACAGCATAATACAGAGGAAGAAAGCAAGGCGATTATTAAAATTCAGTAAGAAAAAACCGTATTAACAACTCTCTAGACCCTGAAATAGTACAATAAAGGAGCCGCGCTGTTTTATATAACAAAGTACTCAACTTTTAAATTATGCTAATCCAATTACAAATTAAAATGGTGGAGGTTGAAATGATGCAGCCTGCTCAAATCGAGTACACCCTGATGTAAGTTTCCTGTTTACAGATGTGAGTTAGGCAAATAAATAAGTTCATGTTGGGTAATGGGACGTACATTTATTACTTTAAGGGTAACTGGTTTTGGTTTGGAATTAATAACAACATTCAGAAGTTTAGAACTTTAGGTGAAGATATAGCAAGATAATTCCTTGTTAATGGTATAGAGTGAATAATACAGAAAAATTTACAATTAGGAAAGCTGCTTTTTTTTAAAGATGAGTTACACACCCAACAACAATTAAATTTAAAAACAAAGACATTTTAATTTGATTAAGATAAAATACATGTATTTTAAATGTAAAACCAAGTGCTTAGTTGAGTTGGGGTGACAATTTTGCTGCATATTATGTGGGAAATGGATTGGCGAATTATAGTGAAATGTTTTCATTTTTCTGCAACACTGGCCTGAGCACGCTGTTGAGTCTAAACATTTTGTTTTCTGCTGCTGTTTATTGTAAAATATTTTATTATATATACATTTTCAGGCAACACATTCATTAACTCTGTTCTCAAGATCAAGGTAAGAGTTTTATTTCTGTCATTTAGTTTATCACTTCTATGATATTTTTAGCATACTTTAGTATATAGTACAGTAGTGAGAGTGGCGTGCTCTCACGATCAAGAAACAAGAGTGATCTAAGTGCCCATGTGAATAACCAGGAGAAGGGTTATCTTAGTCACCGCTTACAAACTTGTTTGAACCAAATATGAATCACATGAATGAAATTTCAACTCAGTCCAGCAAAAAAGGAACAATGGACTAAATTGGCTTATACAGTTTTCGAAATATTCTATACATATATTAAAAAGTTTAACTATTTGAAAATATGAGGAATTTTCAAATAATATTACCTCTCCGAACAATGAAAATATTTCTTTCCTTCTATGGGTGCAAACATTTCAGCTTTGCTGATTTTAATTTCAGAAAATTAAAAATTTTGATGCCAAGCTTTGCTATTTCTATATATCAGTCATTTTCTATTTCACATTTTTGTATATTAAAAGAACGTCAAATACTTTCAGCAATTTTTGGTTAAATAAATGCCAAATAACACCGTGAATGGCCTATAAATAGAGATAGTGGTTTCTCGCGAAAAAAAGAAAGTATGAGTGCACGGTAGACTTCAATACTATAGGGACCCGACAGCAGTTCATCTATTGCGATTGGTTGCTGTCTGCCTGAGAAGGCGTTTTCATATTTGACCGGGCCACTCAGAATTCGGCAACATCAGCACGGCTCCCACGTGATCTGTGTGCAGACAGCTAACACGTGTCGTAAAGTAATTCAGCTACTCAAGATAGGGAAACGACCTGAAATGTTATGAACTTTAACTTTCTATGAAATATTATCGCGATATCTCTCCACCCCCTACGTATAAACTACTCGCTAGCCAGTATGGAGCACGGAGTAGCAAACCAGGCAACGACCGTTCCCGAAAACGTCTAGCAACCAACAGGAGAATGGGTACGGCCACTTCAAAATAACCGCCACGCCACTGTGTACTTGTTTACTCTGCTGCAGTGAAAAGCGAACAAAGAGGAGCGGCACGCACACAAAGTAGATGTACAGTATCTTGTTTTACGTGGCTATACAAAGCCGTTCACGGTTTCCTAATACTCTCGTACCTCTGCTATTTCTGTCTAATCCACTATATGTGATTCCTTTAGGTTTGATTTGGATTCCACGTGTTGTCGTTTTGGGTCTTTGGCTTGCTTCCGAGGCTGCAACCTTCCCACTTAATTTTTCTTTGTCTGTTAACAGGCAGCTTCTTTATGCATTTTTCTACTTACTAGTTGCTCCCGCGACTTTGTTCGGGTGGACTTTAGGATTTGCTGACGTATTTTTAAAATAGAAATTTCATTTCGCTTAAGTTTTCTGGAGTTATTAAAATACAGCCTACCATCGCTTCGCTCAGGTTTTTTAATGTTTAAAATAGAAATATCGCTTCGTTCAGGTTTTATGGACATCCCGCCATCGCTTCACCCAGGTTATATGGAATCATTGGAATACATACCTATATAGTTAGTTTGAGAAATTATTAGTTTACTATCGGAAATAGTGTTATCAACGCGTTAGTGTTAGTTGTTTGACAATATGTTATTTTACTATGTTTTCCGAAAACTAATGTATCTTTTTCTATAATGCGTATTATATCAATGATTATTAAAAAAAAGATGTTTCAACAATGCCTTTTGACAATAATTCTTTTACAAAAAAAATGAGATATGAAACACAAAGAAAATTATATGAAAAAGTTAATTTACTTCATAACCATCTGATATATCGAAATGAAATAAAGAGCAGATTTAAAATAGAAATAAACTTTATGATCTCTCAAGTTTTATCAAAATCGATTCAGCCGTTTCGAAGCCCATTTTGGACAAGCATCCAGACGAAAGACAACAATTTTAAAAACAGTTATTTATGCTTTAACATCGTTTAAGTAGCATATTGCGCTTAGATGTTGGTATCAATTTTGAAATAACAGACTGACACTTTAATTTTATTTATTAGTATAGATTATTGTACTTTACCGTCACCTCTTTGGATTTTCGTATTTTCACCGCTTTGTTTGTGTCATAAATTGCATTCCAAATAATCTAGAATAGTGCCGTGATATGGTTGATCCTACTATCTACCCGGTTTCCAAGTAGTTTCCTAACAGACAGCAAGCACCCTGCACATACAGTGTTCTTAGCATCTGTGTATGGACAAGTCTGGCATTGGGATACCAGACTGTTGCTTCATACATTATTTTGCCTAAGAATACACTTTTGTACAGAATGTCCATTATCTTGGTTCCCAGTCCCCATGATGCTGTGGATACTTCTCTCTTTTCTGCGGGCAGGCACACTGCTTTATTCAATAAACATGTGGTATGTTCTTGGAAGCGAAGCTTATTGTCCAATGTAACTCCTACATATTTTACTTTCATCGCTAGCTTTATTGGTAGTCTCTTAAACCTAATGACTGCTAATCTATGTAGGCTCCTTTTCATCAGCGTTGCGTTCGTCTTTTCTACAGAAATGTTTGTTTCGCTTTTTCACAGAAGGCTACCTCGTCCCTCAAGGCACAGAGTAGATAACCACATTGAGACTAAATGGCGTCATGGTTCCTTTGATGTTTGCGTGCGCATTCCTAGGCTGCCTGGCTTCGAGAGGCTCTAGAAAATGATTGGCTACAGCATGAAATGGAATATTCCCTATTGGCTGGAGTGTCAGCTGCATGATGAGTATCTTACCGAGTGCTTATGGTCGAACGGCATCGCAACTCATTACTGGACAGTGTGCGTTCTTATCACAGTCTCTGAACTACGTTGTGGCAGGAGCGTAAGAACACGGCGCGATCAATGAGTCGTGGATAAGGTTACTTCTATCGCAGGCTGGGAAATTAAATATTGAAAGTTTGGCTACGTGAATATTTTCGCCACTAGGTAAGCGCTAGTGTCGACTACGTACCAGATTGCCTTTATTTTCTACGCTAAAAAAATGGGATAGTTGCAATAGTTGTAAATAAAGTATAAAATAACTCCGTAACTAGGTAAAATGTTTTCATTTTATAATTCACTAAGCTTAAAATTTTAATTAAATTTACCTTACGGAACATCGCGCACCTGGCAGCTGTAATGTTCCCTATACCAAACTGTACCATCAGAAATCTCGTCTTCTTCGTAACCTGAGTAGAGTAAACCTTAGCCACGACCGACTTAGACCACCCTAATGCGACAAACCGCCCTGGACAAGACTCGATCTTGCCCAGGACAACTGAGGACGACCTTGGCAGACGGCACCCGTATGTGAACTTGGAATGAACCACATAACAAGGAACAGGACCTTAACGAGGTCACAGGAAAATTAACTGAATGAATGTGTGTGGGTGTGTGTGTACAAGTGAAACGTAACCGAAAGTAAGCAGTGCGGTCTAATAGCTACCGTCATGCATAAATTTTAACGAGAAGGATAATCGTGGAAGCGGTAGTACGTCTTGTTTGAGTGAGTAGTTTAGTGTAGTGTTCTTTTTCTCTTTCAGACAGCATAGAGGTTTCAAAATTGCGAAGTTCCCGGCAAACCCTGAAGATCAAAGAGCCGATTTAGCTTTTCTTTTGCGGGGGTTAAATATAATGGTTAGAAAGCATAGCTCTAAGTATGACCTTTTAATATGTGTCAACCACCAAGAGGGGAAGATGGAGAAGCCAGGGAAATTTTGTCGTCACTATGAGAAAAGGGGGAGGGGGGAGGTTGTAATATCGGTGCGAGCTGCGGATATAGAGTTAGTGACCGCGACCTGGTAGCTGTTAACTGCCCGGGCGAACGTACAACCCAGACCGGTGCTCACAACACATTACACGAATGCAGTTACTCAGTACCACCTACCAGTATTACACCAGTGCAGTTACTCAGTACCACATACCAGTATTACACCAGTGCAGTTATTCAGTACCACATACCAGTATTACACCAGTGCAGTTACTCAGTATCACCTACCAGTATTACACCAGTGCAGTTACTCAGTACACCTACCAGTATTACACCAATACAGTTATATAGTACTACCTGCTGGTATTACACCAGTGCAGTTATACAGTACTACCTACCAGTATTACGCCAATGCAGTTATTCAGTACCACCTACCAGTATTACACCAGTGCAGTTATTCAGTATCAGCTTCCAGTATTACAACATTGCAGTTACTCAGTACCACCTACCAGTATTACACCAATGCAGTTATTCAGTGCCACCTACCAGTATTACACCAGTGCAGTTATTCAGTACCACCTACCAGAATTACACCAGTGCAGTTACTCAGTACCACTTGCCAGTATTACACCAATGCAGTTATTCAGTACCACCTACCAGTATTACACCAATGCAGTTATTCATTACAACCGACCAGTATTACACCAATGTAGTTATTCAGTGCTACCTACCAGTATTACACGAGTGCAGTTATTCAGTACCACTTACCAGAATTACACCAGTGCAGTTACTCAGTATCACCTACCAGTATTACACCAATACAGTTACTCATTACCACCTACCAATATTACAATCAGTAGGCGTAACACATAAATACCAGGGGTTGCACGAGGTAGCATTTTTTTGCACATCGTAGTGAATTTCGACGGTTACGAGTAAAAAAAATTAAATTTTGGGAGTGGAACGGGGATCATTGATTGGAAGACAGAATATTTCGAGGCATAAAGAGTAATTTCGAACTTTTTAAAACTATAACCTATATTATTTCATCACGTTAAATACCATCTAAATTGCCTTTGCATACCGCCAGAAACAATGATGTGTTATAGGCCATTCATGCTTACTTCACACTTTCCTGAAACCCTGCTTAAGTTTTACTTCCGAAATATTCATCTGCCTCGTGCAAACAATGCTTAACCGAGTCTATAAAATTACACCAGAGGTAAAACGCACCGTATTCGTGCGCAATCACATTATAAAACTCTGGGTAAGAACAGTTTGTTAGTACACCTTAGTTATACACATAGTTCCTGACTGTTTCGATACATAGTAATAATAAATGGAATATTATAATTTCCAGAAAAAAAAAAAATTTAGAAAAGTTTAATCTAACCAAAAACAACATACCTTATATTAAAGGCAGTATAAAATGCTTGTGATACATGGCACATTAAGGAAATTACCAAACATGTAATACATGGCGTGATTTTTCAAAGGTTTGATTCAGAAAGTGTGAATAAACCGTGAATATACTATACAAGGCGCTGATTGGTGAACTGCTTCCATACATTTTGCTCGCGTGCTTACAGTGTGCGCGCCTCTGTCAGATCTGTACTGTGGGGCGGGACACGATGTTATACAGCTACAAACAACGCATATGTTCGTTGCAACGCCTTAAATTTCATTTTATAATCGCCCGAAAGGGTTAATAAGCTCGGATATTCGGGCGAGTATATGAACGCCACTGGCTGCTATCAAGTTCCATGTCAGAAGAGTGTAGAGCAAAGAAAGACACACTGAGAGAATTTAAAAGAGTGTACGGCTACCCGAGCAAAATACTTTGTTAAGTACACAAAACTTGAAAAGGAGAAAAATGAAATGTCTTCGTCTAACGAAGTATACGTTTGAATAAACTAAACTCTGTAAACTAAATATTTAGTTGAATGTACCCTTATCTGTTTGTTCGGCCACTGCTATGCTTGTCTTCGTTTGATAGTACAGTTGGAAGTTTGTTTGTAATGTTTCTGACAACTAAAATACAAACAGAGTTTATTAGTGATGCTTAGTAATGCTATAAACATCCTAATAAGTCAAGTTCACAAGGAAACTAAAAAGTAAGGCTGTAAAATTCGAAATATTTATTTACTGGTGTTGTCCAGTATTTGAAATGTTTACATTTCAAAACATCCCCATTTTATCATTAGTCACCGTAACAAAGGTTACTAGGGCATAGAGCTTGTTCGGGAACAATCTATGTTCAAATTTCGTTTGAGCTTTAACTTTTTGTAGAGCAATTCAAATGATTCGTTGGAACAACCAAATCTTACAGTATGGGCAACCAAATAACAACAACAAAATTAATTTGTTTTCGATAGTAAAATCTTCCGTTGCCCCTGTACAGACAAGTAATTTGGTTGCGCGAAACAAACTTTGTTTTATTCGATAAAACCTTTCTCTGGGCGCGAGCATGTTGAGGTCACGTAGTTCGGAAACCACCACGACAGAGTGTCCGGCGGGATAACGTGGCTCAACATTGCTTCATTAACATGCAGTGATTAATTAGCACGTGGTCGAGAGAACGTTGCCACGCGCAGCAGCTAGACTGACACGGAGATTCGCCACTTGTAAAGGAACTCGCGATAGTGACAACTTGAGCAGTAAGCGATGTGATTTGACAGTATGCAGTAACCTCACGAAAATCTAGTAGCTATACGCAACGACGATGTATTTGTATTTACCTGCACCCTAAATTCGAATCAGTGGAAAACCACTGATTCGCAATGAAATTCAACTAGTCGAATCAGTGAAAAATGGCTCCACTTAGAATCAGTATAAAACCACTGATCGATTCAGTGAAAAAATTTCACCGGTTGAATTAGTGACGTGATATAATTTCTCTGATTGAATAAGTGACGGCCGACTGCAGTAGCGTATTAAATATTGGCCTTATTGAATGTAGACACATAATTACCTAAAATAAACGTATTTACTATAGTTTACTATTTATATTGCGCATTTTACCGTAATTTAAAACATAAAAAAAAAAAAAAAATTCGCAAATGGCTAGGATTGACTTATACACCACTTATACGCCAAGTTGAAAAACAAGAGGAAAGCATATGTGTTATACTTTTTAACAAAATTGTGAAGATTAAAATTATGTACCATTACTTTTGGTTTTTGGTTTAATTGCTAGGGGTTGTTAAGACAAAAAGTACATATAAGTACATTCTCTTCGCCATATTATATGCCGTTTAAAACTTTAAACAAAGCGCTGTGATGATTACATGTCATCAACGAAGTGAAGACGTAAAAACGGAATGAAAGACTGAATGTTCATATTAACTCGTAAAATGGTGCTTTGAAAGACGAAATACATTTTAGAAAGTATTTTGCATTGCTTCTATTAGTTTATTCGTTGTTATTTCACTTGATACACGCTATTTAACAGCTATTCTTAAACGTCAGTTGACGGTAATTTTTTTTCACGCTGTTTAACTGAGCCATCAGTCAAAAATTAAACCACTGAAAACAGTGAAAAAAAAAAAAGTGTGATGAATTAGTGGAAAATGTCACTGAATCTATAAGTGAAAGAACTGTGGTATTTTTCACTGATTAATCAGTTAAATTCACTGAAGTGTCTTGAAATAGTGAAATTCTCACTATTTCAGATTTAGAATGTATTGCGCACGTCGCCATATTGCACGATGGCGAACTCTGGTGTCTGAAAGTGAAATTCAGCGTTTGTTTTGCATTCCTTTCGCCCGGTTGTCAAATGCAGAGAAAACTGGTTAACAAAGGGCGTCACGCTAATTACACTTGGCTGAGGGTTCGAGTCTTGAAGCCATCCTAGTATTTTATAATATAAATAAATTTGAATGGTTTGTTACTTCTCACTTAATGTTGTTTTTCAAAGCTCAACTTTCCTTTAAGTTGTAACTGATTCTAACACAACGATGCGACGTCTGCTTAGCGACTGAAATAACAATACAAGGATATCATACCAAACAAATCGTATGTTTGTGATTAACAAACTTTGCAGTGGTTCATGTTAAAGCAAACACGTTTTTCTTCGCGGCAACAAATCATGTGTTCCAGCTAAGACAGCGTTTTTACAGTCCGTACAGCAGTGTGAAGTGTACCTTGGTAACTAATTATTTATTGCTAATAAAGGGCTGCTAACTTAGTGGACGTTTTTCTTTTTCAATAATCCAGTGTTCTATATTCAATTACGTCACACAATTATTCCAGTATATAACCAGAGGTGTGGCCAGGGTTAGTGGTCACATTGCAACGAGACAGAAGCTGACGCCTTTAATTAACCGTCCAAGGCCAGCACGAATGTATTTCAAGGACTCTGGAGCCCATCTTCCTCTAGTACAATAAATTCAACAAACAGAAAGATATCTAGTGTGACCTTCGGTATATTTGTTGCTCTTATGGAGGTTGTAAACCCCAGGGATGGACGTTAGTGCTTTAACGCCTTACAAATACGAGACACTTAGCACACGGGGACTAGCCCGTGGTCATGCATAATTTCATGCTCACATCCAACTTTCCTGAAGTCCTGCTAAAGATGTATGTACATTCAGGCTGTTCCTCCACATCATGCAGACAAAGCTGAGCTAAGACTAGAAAGTCACACCAAAGTAACAGCGAACCGCATTCGTGCGCGCTCACTTCAATAACATTTTGTTTGACGACAAATGTTTCTTACTAGGCTTTGTCAACACACTGTAACGTTGCGGATGAAAGAAAATAAAATATGCCAGTTGCTGACTGGCGGAGAGATGTGGCGTGGTCAGACGACAGCCTATTGGAAGACAGGTGACAACATTCGTAAGGCATAAATAAAATCGTACTTAAATTTTATAACAGAAACTATACCACCATCGTCAAAGGCATGCGCGTGTGGTGAATAATCATAAAAATTTTTATAATAATGATTAAATATATGTTAATATTAATGTTATTGCTGAAATATATTTTCAAATATTCATGATTGATAATAATAAACGAGTAAGAGTGATTCATTATGTTTGAAAAGAAAAGAATAATTCGTCAACTTTGTTGTAAGAGGAAGAACGAGGCAATATAAAAAAAAACCCATTTGAGAAGCCGAGAAACTGAAAAGTTCCAACATCTATTTTTTTCTTTATTCACATTAAGTATAGATAAAATATTTCAATATATCGATAAATAAGAGTTGAAGTTAATTTTTATTGAAAATTAGATAATTTTTATGTTAACATGTATAAAACGCTTGTGATAGTATATGGTATATTTAGGGTACAACAAATTACGTTATATTTAAGAAAGATTTTACGAAGATACTGTGAGCAGACTATATCAGTTATCCAACACATTTCGAGAGATGCTTGTTCCAATGGCGATACATCCACGGTAATTTAAGTCCGAAATTTCATGCTGGGTTTCACCAGATAAAATTCGCAGGATTTCCGGGTATCCATGCATGAAACTGGATAAATAAAGGCTGTGCGATACGTAAAATAAACAGACGAAAAGGATGTGACGGGCGATAGAGAGAAGCAGCAGCCGGGAACAAAGAATTCCCTGCGCCACTATATCTGCAGGTTTCACGCGCCATTTACCGTGGGTTCGACTGCAAAGATCCCGAGCGGTCCAGTATCGCCTGGACTGTGCCGCCGTCCTCCAGCCTCTTCCTCCTGGACCACATCACGTCATTTGCAGCTTGACGGCTCGGAACGCCCGGCCGACCGGAAATGAGTAAGAGGTTTAAATAACGCCTTCTTTTCGGAGGGGGGTGGGGGGCAGGCCTGGAGGTTGGGGTGGACTGAAACACTCTCGGAGTACCAGCCCGCTGGAACTGCGACGAATATGGCCGCCACGGCAGAAGGAAAACTGCTCGAGCTGACGTTATACATTGGAATCCGATATTTCCTGCGTGGCCGGTCCTGGAACCAGCGGCAGAACTATAGGCTAGCCACGGTAAAGTGATCACTTTGAAAACAACCCTAGAAGAGAAAGAAAACCATTATTGTTAACACCATACATGCCACCATGTTTATATTCTCTATGTCGTAGTGTTAGAAAAAAAATTAGAAAGAGTAAACAAAGCGCCATTTCACATATCTGGAGAGTAAAATGGGTCTCGTAGTTACGTATGCATCAACCCTAATAATTATCGGAATCTGTAAGCTGTTCAATGAAAGCCGCTAATGTTGGTTTTCCGTACATATACTTAAACGCATGTCAGAAATCAATAACCTACGTCGGCACATGCTGCTTGAATTACAATCAAGTTACTCCAATAAACGGATGTGATTTGCGGACAATCACTTAAGGCGCGTAGTAATTCGAATTATCCGATCACAAAACTGTATCTGAGCACAAGTGTTTTGGAACACACAGATTCCTGGACTCTTTTTCGAAAAAATTAGTTGTCTTAGTTATAAGCCATTTTTCTCTCTGACAAACCCACATTGAATTCGCACACTTAAACGCTTGGTGTTTTCCATCGGCTTTGTGTGACAGGTAGAACGTGGCCCAGTGACTCAAGGAAAATGAAATGATAGCGGCTTGAAGTATTGTGTTCTTGGTAAGATGTTACGAGAAAAAAAATAACTACGTTGTAAAAATATCAGGAGGTTTGTCCCACAGTAATAACACACTGTTTGCGAACTGTAATGAGAAACTCTATTTTATTTACAGCTGACGTAAAATTACAGCACTGTGGAGCAAAATTTACTAAAATGACGGGGAAATATCGCATACATGTGCGGAAAAATTGTCGTATGACGCGCGCAGAACATATCTGCACACCATATATCGAGCAGTGTTTCAAGAACCCGACACTGAACTGCAACCGAAACAAAACAACATGTCGGAAAGCTTTTAGAAGTACTATTCTTTAAGGTGGGCATACAACCAAGCAAAACCTGTTATTTATAAAGGAGAAGACTCTAAAATGCAAATCTATGCATATATTTTGAAGTCTGTAAATACACATATTATGTAGACCAAAATGCCCCCCCCCCCACATACCCTCTTCTGCACCACAATCTATCAGACTTCACGGCACAAGTATTTTTCAACTACTAATATAGTGACACCCAGACAACAGCGGGTAGGTAGGCTAGTATCAGATAAATACCTACGTAAATAATGTTACACTACGAAATATAAAACTTGGTACGGAAAAAAATTGATTTGTTGAGAAATGTCGTGCGGGTTCATGCGAGTGTGATAGCATAGTGTAGCCGACTTCCGCGACGTGGTTGGTTCGCACGCAGGCATGTAGGGGGGGGGGGGATCCCGAACTCCAGTCCTGGTAAGGCAAAGATGGAGTCCGTCTGACCAGTTTTCTATTCGTCACCCGATCTGTAAAACTGTCATATTGAGCTATAGTACGTTGACATTTTTTTCTAGTGTGAGCGAGCCATTAATTGACACTCACGTGAACCTAGCAACACATTCATTGGGGAATCAAGACACCACTAATTGCGACAGACAGTATACGGTAACGAGGATTAAAGTGAACTGGTTCCGAATGTTTACGTCGGAGATACATTAACTTGATATTAACAAAGTAGCTTTTACATAAATGAATAGCAGTAAACTTCCCCCCGGTTTTGTATAAAGCAATGGTTGTAAATTGTTGTACGATTGTGATTTATTGAGTTTTATATTAAGTCGTTTAAGGACAAACCCGTCTTAATCTTGAGTACGCCTACGCATCCTTACAGGCTCATATTGTACAGTCGGAGATGCCTGTACAAGCAACCAGAATATTTATATTGTCTGCCCGATCCTGCAACAGGAAGGGACAGAACAAATGGCAGACTAGTGTCGTCCCCAACCTTAAAGCTGCAAGCTTCAAAGCTCCACCAAAAGTGCATAATTTTATAAGTTAATATATCGAAGTGAGTCAGAAATTTGAAAGTGTACGACCGAGAGGCAGAAATCCACCCCTCCCGTCTATAGTAGGCCACCTCTCCCGTCTATACTAGGCGACCACTCCCACCTACGCGAATTTATATAACAAAATCAACTGGGAGTATAGGTATACATTTATTTATACACTAAGGAAACAGAGTATCATTTAAAATGAAACAAGGGTTGTTAAAGATACAATTTCGAAACCACTGCTTGCGAAAGGCATGTTAGTAAATATATTTATGCCAAATATTATGTATTAAGGTGCAGAACATAGTAATGTGCCCGTACATAATAAGAATAACAGAAATTAGATAGTCAAATTAACGAGCCATAGCTTTCACGCAAGCCATATGTAAGGCTCACGGGCGGCCAGCTGAAGCCACAGTTACACAGGCATCCTGAAACATAGCAGAGTCCTTGCAGTGCAGGCACTTTGTTAGCTGCCATACTGCCCTCCATCCATCATCCATAGTCGCCACACATTTCCTTATTCATGTTACATACATATCGGGTACATTCCGAGAGTGTTTGTTTCGCGCCTGAGCGTGGAAACAATTGCACGTTTGTCGGGGAAATCGAACCTATATTGCAAGCCTGCACTTCGGGTTACTGTCATCATGGGTGTTTCCGGGGAGTGTAAGAGCGTAAAGGAAGCAGGGTACTTCTACTGTAAGTCATATAGATATAACTTACACAGTCCAAGGCAATGTGCCACGAGAGCATTGAAATTAGGCCCTGTAGTGATACTTAATATTATCATAATGACCAAGAAGAGAGTAACTTCCAATAGCCTGAGGAACCAAAAGCCTTAGTATATAGAATATTTAATGTAGATATTATGTTATGCTGACACACATGATTAGTAAGATAAAGACTTAGCAAGTGCTTACAAAATATTACAATTAAAAAGGAGCCAGTAACATTCTTAGAATAATATAATAACGTTTTGAATTAAAGATTAATCTTAGACTGAGGAAATAAATAAACTAATTGTAGCGCACAATAAGAAAGCAGTAATATAAGGAAATATTGTCATGAAGTGTATGAACTTAGAAATGTAACGAAGATTACAAGTGCCCACATAGACTGTTAGAAACAGAGTTTCATATAATAATTAAAAATATATAAAAGAGGAAGAAGCATGTCTCATTTTATTAAATTATCATATAAACAAGGTTCAAGTTGCGAAACTATCTTAACATCGTAGAATGAGATTGCTCATTATGGACAAAAAAAAAAAAAAAAAAAAAAAAAAAAAAAAAAAAAAAAAAAAAAATTGTAGTTATTATTGCCAAGTCAATAAAATTTATGGGGCAGCATATTGATAAGATGACTTAAATACAGGAAGCTATTTGTGTGTAAAATATAGGGTTTTACTCTAGACGTAAGCACATAAGTTGTAGCATAATATGCCAGAGTCGTAATATATTTTTAATTTAATAAATTAAATACTTAAGGATATACTGCTCAAATGTCGTAATTATTTAAGTCTACATAAGTCTACATTGATACTAGCCAACAGTGGTGTAAATTTATTATGAAGAAGGGGAAAGAAAATAAATTGTGCAGTAATACACTTTTATACTGCATGGAATATTGTAAGTACAAACGCTCACTTGCGTGGGCTGGCATGGAATCGGGCATCAAGGACGCGGCGAAGCGCACCGACCTCATTACAATGTTGGGTCATCGAATTCCGCAGCCAACCTCACCACCCTCTCACCTCACCAAATGTCCACAATATCGCATCGCGCAACATAAGCCGATGGCGACCCGCGATTGCGTAAAGCTGTCACAACACCGCGTGTTCGATGCGTACCTCGCTGTTTTGCTAACATGTGTTAAGTGCATTATCACCTTGTACAGACTACAGCGGTTACTGTTAATTACAAAATAGAATTCCTTTAAACCAACAAAACATTTAAGCAGAAGTTTATTGGTAATGCCATTTCGTACAATGTAAAGTGAATATGAATATTTTGTAATCTATATTATTAGAATAATACACACTGCGAAATTGCCGATAAATGCAATTAATACATGATAAACAAGTTTAATTATTACTTATAATCTTCATATAAATTTTGTTTGCAAGAACCAGAATAAGTTAAGTGAATTTTAAGTGGTACAATAGGTAATTATTGTGAATTAAACAAAAATATGAACTGCAAGTCAGTTAAACGGCACAAGGGTAGGTTGATACTGTGATAAATTGATGCATGATATAAGTGGCAAACGAATTGATGTATACTAGTTAAATTATACATGAAATAAAAATTAACCAGAGCCACCACATCCCATATTATATAATAATTAATTGCTTTCGACAAAAAGGGCACAAGTCTTAAATTAATTTTTATGGCTGAGTGCTAAACCATACCGAAAGTGTTTCAGGGCATGCGCATAACAGCTCTAATGCCACCATGCTATTAGATCCCTCCGGAGGAAGCAACACAGCGATGGAGCCACAACACTGGACCATAGCATTTGGATTGCAGAGCAGAGAGCAGTCAACCTCCCTTCCAGGGTTATGCGCCGCACACAGCTCATGTATGGCAGCGCGCATTATAGCAGCACAGCATGATACAGCGAAAAAATTAACTTTTCACCACAAGGTAACGCTGCGCCATTTTTCACTACGCCACACTGACATACAGCCCCGCCAGGATGAACACGAACACATAATAATCTGTACGCAAGACAAGACAATGTACAGAAAACTTTTTTTCCCATGTGTATAGTAAACAAGAAAACACAAATTTCACAAAAGTTTTTAAGTTCATAAGCACATCGATTGTTAATTGCTGAGTATATTTTCTTGTTCAATGTAAACTTTATATATTATTATGCGTATAGCTATCATTATTTAATTATTTTTCTAAACAAAGCTTCAGAAAATGTAAATAAAGGTGCAGAAGATTCACACCTATGAGATTAAGCGTGCAAAAGTCGATTTCAAATAGCACATAGATTCAGTCTAGAATACGTTCACAAAATTTGAACTGTATTAATATTTGCGTTATGTCTGTGCCATGAACTAGATGCTGAAGCTCTTAGTTTTTTTTTTAAATTATTAATAATAATGTTAAGTTAATCAAAGTGGGTTGAAAACACTGTTGAAACCATACTTACCAATTACTTAAGAGTTTTAAGGCAAGATTACCAACTTTTTGTATGTGTTTAGTCAGATTTTCACTGGCTAGGAATTGACATATTTTGAATTCTAACCCTTAGGGTTGCTACGCATAAAATAAATTATGCACACCAACATAGGTTATATAATAATAGAAGCGTATTGCCACTTTTTGCAAAACAATATTTGAAACATTACCTTGTTAACATAATATTCTGCGGCATAGTGTAATAAGAGAATAATGTATATTGTGAGAATATTGATCATATATAGTTAGGGTTCACATTTCAATGACACCCATCCTCAGTAACGAACTGTAGCAGGGTTAATGAGATGAATTATTGAAAACTTTTTACACAAGTAAATAACTTAAGTCATAGAAAATACTACATTTCATTAAGTACACCCTTCCCATACCCTTCCAAATGAGCTCAATGATGGTATCTATAAATGAGTGAATTATAATAAATATGCTAGATATAATATAACATAAAATGTTAAGTGTGGCACAACCACAAGTCCACCAGTGTATGTCTTTCACAAATACCATTGCATGTCATGAATAATTACATTTCTTTTCAGGTACATATAATCAAGATTGTGAAAAAAAAATTTCTCACAGCATTAACTATGTAATGTTTTGACTGTAATACCTATTGTTATGGGGGGAGGGGATTTTCAATTTTAAAAGTGCTAAAGTTAAACAAAAAATAATGTAATTTTGTTGCATTCTCAAATATTCACCCTTTCAAAATGGGTTGATAACTTCTTAAATATTTTCATAATCATAATGCCATGCATAAGTAGGTAGGGCATCAAGCAGGCTACATGCATTTGTGTCCGCAATTCGAGTGTGTTGCCACGTCAACCTAGAGGAAGCATGTACACCCCTCGCACTCAGCCAAGTTCATGGCCATGGACGGCGGCCGAGTCGTTTAATACAACCGCAGGCTGCCGTAGTAAACACAACCAGCAGGTCACCCATAGTGATTCTAATGCCATTACATTAAAAAAAGAACGCAAGGCATCCACTTACCCCAATTCCCTTCCTTCGACATTTCCTCTTACACTCGCTTCCCCCCATATTGAAGACGGCTTCAACGCCGCCATCTTCCCACTGTCGGGAAACAGATGGCCACCATAAGGTCGACTGAACCTAATACAGTACCACATCACCATATGTCAGTCCCAGAGCTGGGGTGTGAGCAAGCCATTAATTGACACTTGCATCAACCTAGGAACACTTTCAGCGGGGAATCAAGACACCAGTGATTGCGACAGACGGTAGTAAAGAAACAATATGGTGATACATCAAACAACACGCCGATATAGGGTAGTGCGAGGTTCGTCGCATGGCCAGATGCCATTGAGACGTGGGCCAGTGGCCGACCTCTCAAGAAGGGCCACAATAGGGGCATACCGGGGACAACTGCTGCCGATACGGCAACGAGGATTATGGTGAACTTGTTCCAAAGGTTTACGTCGGAGATACATTAGATTGATACTAACAAAGTTGCTTTTACATAAATGAATAGCAGTAAACATACTCCTAATTTGTATAACGTAATGATTGTAAAGTGTTGTACTCTTGTGAGTGATTGAGTTTTATATAAAGACATTTAAGGACAACCCCGTCTTAATCTTGAGTATGCCTATCCATTCTTACAGGCTCATATTATATAGTCTAATTTTAATAACTTTACAAAAATATTATGAGAACGAAGTCGCACGGGTCAGCTAGTAAAGTCGGTGATGCCTGTACTAGCAACCAGAATATATATTTTTTCTGTCCGATCCTGCAGCCAGGATGGAACAGAACAATTTGTAATACTGATAATCATAATAGGAAATATATTAGTGACAACTTCAAACATTCTAAAAAAATTTTTGTTCGCATGTTCAAGTATCAATAAGATTGAAAATGGTTTTTACATGTTTATGTATAATAGTGGAACATTTTTTAAACCTACGAAACTACTAAAATACTTGTAAAGCAATTATTTGCAGTGTACTAGCAAGTTGCAAACGAGATTCTATTGAAAGTTGTATAGTGCTGAAATAACTAGAAATATTTGTTGAACGGAATAAATCTTTTAAACGTAACAATATAATGTGTTCGATACAATGGTGTCAATTAAAGATATTTTTCATAATCGAATTATTATGCTTAATTTCTCTTACATGCATAGATTTAAACCTTTTGCCATTTCATGTCCGAAAGTGAAGGGTTTATTACGGTGTTGATAAATATTAATATTTTCTTTATTTTAATTTTATGTCTTTACATAATTTACCCCACAGTGTACCGTGTAGTTTTTTCAACATTTTTATAAGGTATGTCTCCTTTACATTTAATTAATAGTCTCTTGTGTAAATTTACCATGGAGATGGAGAACAAACTTTCTATATGGGTAAGCGTAATTTGATAGCCTTACGCGTAGGAATTATATCTCAGATTTCGACAGTGATATTATTGTGCACGGTGCTGTGGTATCGTTGCTAATTAGTTCCAACAACGACCACCAGTTTGCAGCGCCACGAGGTTTGCTCCCTGGACACTCGGTCTCCCTCTCATATCTCTTTTAATTCCCCAACCCCCAAACCCCTCCCTTATTTCATCACAAAATTTAATTCAAGGGGCCGAATAATTATTGCTGTTCATGCCAGACCCGATACTTGCTTTCTCCTCCGCTGTCGACCAGGTCCGACTTCGTCAAGCAACGAGCAACTTAGCTTTGACATTATTATATAATCTAGAGGCACAGAGTACTTGGGCAATCTCATATCGTCAGTGATAGTAATGTAATATTGTGAACTTATTAGTTTATTAAGCTTGTGTGCCGGCGAGAGAGAACTTATTGGTAAGTAGTGAACGCAGAGCATATTTCCACTAAAGGGCATTTTAGGATTGTAATCTGGTGTTTGATTCTGTAGCGTGTGCTAAATTTTTGGGTTTGCAATGGTAATATTTATTCTAAATTAGGTCTTGTTGCACGTTTGAAATCGTGGGTACGAATTAACTTCAGTTTAGCTGGTTGGGTGTGTTTGATAGTGCTCTGCATTACAAGCTGGTTTGTGTTTGCTGCTGCCCCATTTGGCCCAGCCCAGGCAAGCCTAACTTGCGTCATCACTCATGTCCACGGCTTTCCGTTAAGGTTTTTCAAATGTGTGTGTCGTCAATTAATTTTACGGCTGGGTGCCTTGGAGGGCTGGATAATATTAGCTACTACCCAGCCGATTAATGAATTTTAAAGATATTTGAGTATATTTTAAATTATGGTGTTTATGCTTGGGGCGCCTTAATGAGCCAGACTGGCTGCCATTCCACACCTTTGTAAGTCGTGGCGTTACCATATTACGTAATTTTAAAAGTTAATTGTTCACAGGTTCATCAGCATTATATATAAATTTTGTAATAAAGATAAACACTAGTTAAGGAAACGTATTAAATTGGTTAAATTGGATGGTTACTAAATCTAGCGTGTTTATGATAAGTGATTACGGTGCTAAAGCTGATGCACGTATTTCTTAAATTATATTTATTGTCAGAAATGTTGAAACGTTAGGATTTAATGAAGAACTGAGATATTATTACATTTGTCAAGATTTTTTTAGGGCAAAGGTGCCCTTTAAATCATTGTCATTATTCTGAGATTGGTCTACTACTGGTTTTTCAGTCGTGTGCTGAATATGAATAATTATTTTAATGGTATGTGCGTACTTGATTTGTAAATGAAATATTAAGGTGCCAGCTGCCCTGAAATCGAACAACTTACCCTATTTTGTCATTTACGACTGAATTCATAAAGAGGTCTTTAAGCTACCTAATTACGTTGGCTTTTCTGCACCACATATTTTTCTGGGTGCTTGTGTATTGCTTATAAAATTATATATTTATTCAGCCGAGAGATGAGAGGAACAATTACTCACGTGTTTTACTTATGCTTGTAACTCACAAATGTTATTTAACAGTAATTACTACTTTTGGATTATTTAATGGTTCAAGCCGTCTGGTAGTAAATTACCTTTTTAAATCTCTTGTCGTTTAATAATTTTTATGGATACTTTCTGTGGCATCTACTGATTTATTTATTTTAGTCTCTTGGCTATGTTATATTACATTTTTTGTAACTGACATTTTGTACCTGAAGTTGAGAGATGTGAATTTTAAAGGGCTTAAAAATATAATAACGAGAATTATATTGTACTTGTATAATGTGTATCTTGCAGTACAACCGAATATAAGGAGGACCTAATTAGAAAAAATTAATTAGAGAAGCAGTGAATTGAGAATCCATAGTAAAAAAAAGTGTAGACATCCAGCTCCTATGAGCTATACTTTAGTCCTCTAAAACTGAAACTATGTTATCTGCTCACTAGCTGTTGCAGCATTTAGAAAAAAAATATATGCAAAGGACCGAAATCATTCACGACACTATATGAAGATATGTTATAATTCACAAACGTGCACGATTCAATTTGTTGTTTGCATTTGTGAGAGTTAATGAGAAACGTTCTGGAGAAATTTCCGCCGATAACAAACCTGCAATGTAAGAAGTACGTATTCCCACTGCAACTGGTGAAGGGTATAAATTGATATCTATACACTGCGGAGTCAAGCATGAAACTCAATATAACTTGCAAATCCTTTCCAGTCCACGAAGGAAAGTGCTCCAGATTTCTGGAAGAAATTGTCGTCATGTTTCAAAAGTGATACGAACATGTATTAAAGCCAAGCCTCTCACATATAAAATAAATATAAAGGTTTTTATAAATAAACTTTTGACGGAATCAGAAAAGTATCACAAAGACAGTCTGGGTACTGCAGTACCCAGACTGTCTTTGTCACACAAGACAGTTTTATTTATCTCTTTATTCGCAATAGGCACCATCTTAGTGGTTCACGCTACAACACACGCTATAATTTACTGTATAGCGTTCATTATTGGTTGGCCATTAGCTAATGGAGAGATGGGTATTATAGGTCTCAATCATTACTGGAACAGTGAAACTCTAATCATAATTTCTAAAACCGAATGTATTTCTAATATTACTACATCCTGAACTACACTCGCGCATAGTCCTTAACATGCCAACACAAAACTTACAAGTATTCAACTATGGTGCTAACTCACAGATGTAATAAAATTTTTGAAGATGTGGACGATATGTTATTCCTAAAGGTGCGAGGGCATGTTTAGCAGTTGGAAGTAAATAAACAGATGATCATTAGGAATAAGTAGAGAGCTGAGAAATTCGCGCGTTCAATGACTTGCAGGCTAGACTCTATAGTCTTATGTACAAATATGTCGATATCATTAGCACATTGGATATCTGCTGTCACAGAGAGGTGGCAATTGGACACCGTTCTCCATGAGCTGTCAAACACTGTGTGGAACAATGGCTTAAGTTATATAAACGCAAGTGTTTTGAATTCTAGTTTGTCCCAAAATGAATCTGCAAATTCTTAAGGTCTCTACGAATAAAGTCCCTGTCACAATGTCAAATTTTTCATTCAAACTACTTTCAATAAGTTTGGTAAAATAATGTTGGATAGTTAAGACATCATTAAAACGTCATAAACGCCACCATTTTTGTCTGAGAAAGTTGGATGGCTTTAGTTTCCATCAAACATTTGAAGAGTGAATCGGTTATAAAATTTCAGTGATATTTGATGGACTCAGCCGATCAGAATCGTTCACGACAAAAAAGGAAATAAAGAAACTTTAAAACAAAGAACATTTGCTGGAAACTAAATTGGTTATGGAGATAATTAATTTATATAAAAGCTGCCTGGGCATGAATGCTATTTATAATTAATGTTGCACATATTATTACGAACTCAGAGGCATTACATTTCTTTGTGTGGGAAACTTATTTGATAATTAAAATTTGAATTTAGTAAAGAAGCGAAAATAAATATCAACATTCCTTACATTTGTGTTTATAATGGACTGCACGGCAAAACAAAAGCAATATCTCATTATGAAAATCATTCTTAAATCATAATTCAAATCAGATTCACCCAGTTAAAGAAAATTGACAGTGTGATACATCTTCAAACACATTCAAGATTATTTGAAAACAAAATTATTACAAGGAAACAATAATGGCCGATTTTCGCCTTCAAATTTTATTGTCAAATATAGTTGAAGGCGAAAATTTGAGTGTGAAAGGGACTTTAGGTATAATTTTGCTCCAATAACAGCATAGACTTAAAAGGAGCTGCATGGTTCTTTAATCTGCATACATTAGAGATCGTTAATTTGGCACAATTGGACGACCCTGCTTGCATTTATCGTTGTGGTATGCGAGCGTTAGCCAATATACAGGCGACCATTTGTGGAGTATGTAGACCTACACTCTAAGAGATTACTTGTAAATATACTATACCAGTGTATACGTAGAGTGACAAAGCGCGAGTGGTGAAATATTTTCCCATACATGCATGGTAACGTTCCTATAGTTGCTCAGGGAAGAGTCAAATGCGTAGGGAAGTTGTCAATTTTGTATAGTAGCGATGCTAAAAATTCCTATATTTTCAGCCTGACAAGTAGTACTATTTCCATACACTGTATAGGTTTATAGTTTAAGAAGTTAACCAGAAAGGTTTTTTCCAGTGAACATAAGTGTAAAGAGTAGCTCGAAGATCCATCATGCGGTGAGGACGTGTGAGGATGCAGAGTGCACTCACCACGTCTATGAGCTGCGCCAGCTTGAGGCCCATCTTGACGGTGAGCCGATCAGAGTTGTTACCGACGGGACGAATGAGGCGGTTGTAGTTGCTAAGGAGATCTTCGTAGAGCCGCTTCGCGTCAGGGTTGGCCACGGCGCCGCCAATCACCGCCAGGCAGCTCGTCGCCAGCAGCAGCGCACTTCCCATCTTAGGCCGTTTCCCCCACTACAACACACAGAGACCAGCTGTTAGGCTTTCTACCAATATAATTCCGAGTTGAAAGTGTCTCAATCAATTCTTATTTCCTGTGTTATATAATTATAGTAGAGGCGGGCGGGTTCTACCCCACTTTTGATTAATCTAATTAATCCTTTGATATCAAATCGATTGGAAGTGTCACTCAAATTGATTGAAAGGGTTAATCCTCAATCCGATTTTAATCCGAATAAAAATTATCCGATGTGATTAATTCTTAATTAGGTTTTAATCCGATCGATCTTTTTGTGTAAATTGATAAGTGCGTAGTTTTGTGCAAAGGTGTGCTAAGGGACAAATTTATTATTTTATTTCTTTTTGGATAGGGGGTGGGAAGCATCTGTGGTACGTCCTCGCCCTTGGAGCTCTGGCACTTGACTGAGGTGTGGCGGTTTGGGGACAGGGTATATATATGCTAAGTTTTCTGCAAGAGTGTCATAAGTGTTAAATTTTGGTTGGTAGTGATATTGCTTGTACACGGTGGTGGGAGATAGGCGATTTTTTTGGTAATAATAATTGAACAGAAAGAGAAAACTATGTATATTTAACACACGAGAGAAATTTCGGAGTGTTTAAACGAAATATATTTCAAACGAGTTCTATGTTTGAATAAATAACACGAGAGAGAATTTTAACTATGTTAATAACCGGGTGTCGACAAGTGCTAAACGATCACAATTACAGGGTATTTGGAAACATGTAAAAATTACACTACTTGACGCCTCTCGCATGTACCTTACATGCTTTTAAAACATGTCTGTTTGGTTGTGAAATGGCTGAAGCAATGACTGCTGTGTATGACGTGCGCCGGCTTATAAGCTGTTAGGAATGTGGAGTGTGTCTGGCATCTGACAGACAACTAAGGATATAAGCCTCTCGATAAGAAATGTGATTGCGATTTATGTTGCAAATGAATAAACATAATGTGTACGATGCACGTACAAATATATAAACTACACTACTTGAATTAAATACACATAGTGAGAATCACGGTTAATATTCAGTGATTTTTATTTATGTCCAATCACTCAGGAGGTCACTGCAACACTGCCTTACGTCTACTTGTAAGCTGAACGAGGTGTTGAGAGCAAATATAACTTGCGTCGGCCTACATCTGATTATAGACTGAGGTGAACAACTCAGAAATGAAAGAAAATACATAAGGAATGTTTCCAAATGAATTAAACCGCTAAGGAACACAATAATATGACAATCACTAAACGAATTATGGAACCCAGCTATCTAGTTTTTTAAATAAATTAAATCTCACCAGGAGCTCTCCCTAAACACATCCGTCCACCTGGGAGGCTGGTGAATGAATGACTATAGTGTATGAAGTGCACCAGCTTATAAGCTGTTATATACGTGGAGCATGGCCGATAGGAAACTGAGTTGAAATTATGGAAAAATTCTGAATACATTACGTCCTACAACATACAACGAAACGATAATTTTAAAAAATCTTACCCAGGTTTTTAACACTAGTTTCACTGTTGTAAGAAGAGGAAACATGTTTGTGAAAGAATTGAATTTTTTTATACCTTTTGATTAGGTTTTCTGAGATTATTTTTTGCCAGCAAGCATCTTCGTGTTGAATCATCAGCAGCAGTATTTGTAATCTGGTTGCTGTGAGAAATTTTTTTAAATTTCAAAATTGGCTGGACTCTCGCACCTGCAGAGTTGAAGGGTAGCGGGACAACATTCTCGGAGCTGTGGTTTGTCACTAAGAGCTCTTTCTACCTGACTCCTGAGAAGTTTTTGTGTAACTTGACTCTTGGTTTTGTTATGTCCACCCAGGAACCTTCAACTTGACCAGCAGGTCAGCAAGGTTTTCTAAAGGTACTACAAGTTCCTTTTCCTTTTGTTGCAAATTCAATCATTCAGACATGTTCGATTCTGTCCAAAATGTTTGTAATTTATCCCTTTAAAGCGGGTTTTTTTTAAATATATTTCTTTAATGGAAACTTAAATGATAGTTTTTATGTACAATTTTTTCTCCCTCATCAAGAAGAAAGCAACAATGAATATTGTACTATTTCATGAAAAAATTCCAGTTACTTGAGTTTAAATACAAAAAAACACTGATACTCACCTACTTCTTTTATGTTTACCATGAATACTTTTTTTGTATAATAACCAAAGACTCATCAATCACAAGAAATATAAGGACATGACGAATTTTTCAAACTAATAATTAACAAGTCACATTATTCCATTTTAAGATAGAAAATAACATTAAAAAAATTTCTTTTTTCAAAAACTAATCCTTAAAACAAAATATTTACAATACTTTATAACAGATATTGGCACACTAAAATACATTTTACAACAAGCATTTTTTAGGAAATATATATAAAAACCATTTTTCACTACTTTAAAACAAAAATATCACGAGAATAAAATATCACAATAAACATCTTACAACCTAAATTACCAATCTATTTTTTTCAATGATATTTTAACAAACACAAGACATTTTATCTCTGACATTTCAAGAACAACAAGATACCTATTACTATATTTGCAATTTTCTTCAATAAAGCTGTGTACAACAACAAACATTTTCAAAGTTATGTACATCTTAACGCTATTTCTGTTTACTACCACTGCTGCTACAACTACATTCCAAAATCTTCTTACAAAGATTACATAATAAATAAAAAGAACAAAAAATATATACAATAAATTATTAGCAAAATATTTACAAATATACTACATCACTGTGGTGGACATCCTTTTCTTATCTATTTACAGCGAGTATATTCATAATTATGCACTTTTAAGGCATTTATTTGTCACATCCAGGATATTTTCTGGACACTTACACATGCAAAATGACTGCTTATAACACACACTCACATGCACACAGATTCGGGATGATGTTTTACCACACTGAGAATTTCTTCTTATTATCTGGCAAGGGGGAAAAGATATTGAAGATATTCTTGATACTGTAGTTTGACATGCCTTACAGATAGGCAAACATGTAGCAGCAGCATTGATGATGTTGCAAGAGATATTGCAAACAGTTGTCGATATTTGTAGATGTTGTAGACAATTGTAGATAGAAATATAGTTGGTTGTGGAACAGGAGGTGCGTGTGATGGTGGAAGATGGACGTCATTGACGGTGTGGTGCTGGCAGTTATGCTGCATTTATTGTGGTGCTATAACTATTTTAGGGGGGAAATTAACAATATTTACTTAGGTATTCAGTAGTGACCCCAAGGTAAAGTTGATATTACATCTGCCTCAAGGTAGTGCTTATCATCCATACCTGACAACATTACCTTGGTTATGCATTTGGTTTAGACTTCATGAGCATGCAAACAGAACTGTTATTGGGTCCCCAAAACCCTTGTGCAATTATCGAGGCAATCTCGATAATCTTTGTACCTGTGTGATTGTAACATGTAAGGTGTGACACCCTTCGCCTTAGGTATTTATTGCTCATTCGCAACAACATATGCGTAAAGCTTAGGATGTAAACCTACAAAGTGTGTGATGATACGAACAGCATATTCATCTTTCATCTCCCTGGTATGGCCTTTGCTCTCATGAGGGAATCCTTGCAGGTTATCGAGTGCATAGTTAGATGTTTCAAACCACACCTTTAAATTTGGGGTAATTACTTTATAGATATCCTCACAAGAAACAGAATATTCCAAGGAATCGGTGTCACAATAGAGGAGGTGCAAGGCTGGCAGAAGAAATTTTGTATGCATGCACTGATAATGGAATTCGCAGAGGGTTAATTTAGAAAGATCAAGAATGGCAATGTCAGAGTAAAAATGCTGGTTGAACGCAACAGAACTCTTTGGCCTCTCGATAAGGACCAAGTTTTCATCGATAATCTGCTTTGCCTGGAATGTTGAGCGCCCTATTAGCTCTGCATCCCCATAGATCATGTCATACCTCGAAACGAATCTTATGTCCCTTTCCCGGCTGAAATTTTGTAGTGTTTTTCTATAAACTGAATTATTCATCTATTAGAAACACATTTTTTTCGAATTTGTTTGCATCCTGGGCATGTTTCTCGATGTTAAGCTCGATGTACAGAGCCATCCAAGCCTTCTGCTCAAAATGTAAAATGCGGCGAACAGTCAAGTGGGGCTCCATACATCAAGTACTGCCTCAGTGTTTCCCCGCGTTTAACATATTTCTTTCGTGGCATGAGAGTCAACAGAAGTTTCTCAATGAACTCATTTGGGGGTATGCCATTTTCTGGGGCCAGAGGCAAATCAGATAGTGCATCATGACACTCGTCTGGAAAAGATAGATCCACTTCCGCAAAAAAACAAGTGTCACCGACATTCACTGTGTTTGAAAAAATCCCATGTTGAAAACACGTCAGCCTCAACCCACTCAAAATTGCCAATTGGAAATTTGAATCGCATCGTATGACTGTACAGTCCATTGACGTCGGAATACCATATATATTTCGATATCACACTGGGGTCGCAGTCCTCACCCACGTAAATATTGTTGGTTGCAGCACGTCTTTTTGAAATGTGGGTAATGCCACCCCTAGCCCCACGTTCTACAAAAATATACATGTCTGGGTCAGTCAACAGCTCTAGCCATGCACGTGTAATTGACAATAATGTGTCCCATGAAAGAGACCGAGCTGTAACATGTATGGCGTTGTCAAGACCATAATGAGCCAAACATACGGTCCTGAAATTCTCAAATACATCTGCCAGCAAACAAGTGTCCACACGTAAGTATTGAATGGCATACTTCAGCAAGTTTATGGAGTTAAACACATGCTATGCGGCTTGGGCATGAGTGCGTAATCTTCATCGCTAATGCCTTTGCCTCTCATCGCATTACGAAATGAATTCCTTGGTGGGAGTGACTTGCACATCAGACTGTCTGGCGACTTAACAAAGTCAAAAAACAAACTCTCTTCTGTTTGCCAATTCGAATTGGGTGTTGTCTGGAAACATCGAGTGGGCGATACTCAATTTCGCAGGTAGTAAATTGCCCACCAAAGTTTCCAGAGAGATGTTCATGAACTGGAATAAATCAATAAATCGTAACTTGAAATATTGTCCCTTTCCATTGAAATCAATCCCATTGGGAATTTGTTTTGTAATGTATTTGTATTTTTCAAGGGTGATTCCAATAACTTTAATTTTACCTGGGCTTTCGATTACCATGATTCTGTCGGGTTGTGGTACATGATATTCATCGATGTGCTTTATGAGAAAGTGAGTATCATAGTTTTGCAGGTTTTGAAAAACAGTGCAAGTTGTTTTTTTAGGCAGTCTGAAATTCAAGTTGCACTTTTTTGTGCGCGACCTCTGATTTCGCCCATCAGATGGTCATGATTGACTACACTATCATCTGGATCGAGCATTTCTTTATAAATGTAATAACTTTTCTGAGCTGCCAACCTAGCTTCATGAGCAGGGCTTTTTGGCTTCATCAGAACAATCACACTGTAAATTCCTGCAACCCAGTTTGTAAATTCAAATAATTTATCAACTAATTGGTACATACAATCTGCAAACACAAACTCAAAATAGTTAGATAAACTTGGTTTGTATGAACAGACCAACAAAATGCTACAAGCATATGGAAAATGTTGGTTGATTGTAGTTGTATTACTTGTTTCATCATGAGGCAAGCAAGTGGACATGGGTTTCAGGCAACTTTCAACATCGCAATAGGCGACGAAACCCAATCTCTGCTGTTTGCTGTAATATTTAAATTCCAAGTACTTGTGTTCCCAGCAGGAAAAGTACTGCGAACAGGTTTTTGTTGCTGGCAAAGGATAGTGTGAGTCACGAGTTTCTCCTCACTAACAAAGCAAGGAGGTAACAGTTGCAAATAATTTTTTATCTTAGTAAACTCACTAATACAGACAAAATGCAAAGCGGCATTTCCACGCACTCGAATTGCCAAAGTATTCACATGTTTGTCATGGCATACAGGAGAAATATGCATGTGAACATCAACCCCGCCCTTTTCACAAGTTTCTTCAATTCTGTTGCTATCTTTGTACACCACACAGTAGACATTGATAGAAATATAATTGTTCTTCTCGAACTTATAAATAGCCCGTATGACTACAGGTGTCGATAGACTTTCAGTATTCAAAACCAAGTGAGGTTTTGGATATTAAGTAGTTCTCTCAGCATGTCATGTGATAGGAAACAAAGATGCTACGACAGTGTAGTGGAAACACATTCCCTCTGGGTATTGTACAATCGACACAAGTTTTCCTATCAGCAATAAACTTTTGTAATTTAGTGTGCGCAGCATCGGTGGTGAACGGCCGGTATTGAGACACATGTGCATCCATGTATGTCAATATTTGCAGACTCCACCCATATTCACACACACTAAACTCATCAAGTATATTAGTAAGATAAGGGACGATGTCATCATCATTGATTAAACCCACATTGGATGAGTGTTAGGACAGGGAGGACTTTGCTTTGAAAATGGAAGGTTTCTGTAGTGCTTTACCCCACTGTGAGAGATTTCAAGTACTTACCTGCTACAGTAACTGAGACTCTAAAAGACTGGTGTAAAGCCATTATTAAGTTAAATAAAGGGACCTTACACCACGCGAAAAAACTAGAAAAGTCCACATCACTGTTAAGCCTATCAATAAGTATCCACAAGTCATTTAGCCTACGCACGAATGCCATAGCCATGAGCTCATATGTCAGGTCTGGCAAAGCATCCACTGAGGGTGGGGAATTGGAAAGTGATTTATTTTCTGGCTCCCTTGGCGAAATATCTCTAATCGACTCGAAAGTTGGCTCTGAGACGGATTGAGCACTCTCCGAATCACAAGAATTTTCAGAGTCTAATAGAAATAAGTCATCATTTAAGAGATCATCCTTGTCATGTTTTGGGGAGCAGACACATTTCGATCTTTTAATGTTGATGATCTCTCTGTAAGTTAATCCATGTCGAAAAGCTTAAGTAGAGATCATCCTCCAAGATAATAACTCGTGTCTGCTTAGGCGAAGGGACACTGTCTCGACAGCTTGCTGTAGACTATCTTTGCATCTGCAATTCAGAATCTGAATCGCTTACGTAAAGACACAAAGATCTTCAAGCAAACTGTCAATACTATGCTGCTTATACTCACCCATTTTTAACTAACTAATAGTTTCTTTTGTTTCCCCGATATAATATCTACAATACCACAAAAAATTAAACAGAAGTGCCTCGTCATTCTGAAAACAAAGAAAAATAATTTCACTTTATTCTCTCATCACAACATAATTGAAATAATCATATCGTACTAACATAAAACACTGTATACTTTAATATAAATTCAATTTGACGAGGGAAGATCTGTATATTTGGGAAAGGCAGTCGAATACAGCGACGTGTTTTTACAAAAGATATGGGGGACAAGGGTTTCTTAAGGCTCATGGACAAACCCAGGCAGCAGATGGCTGAGAATTGGGTGCGTGGGGGAGTGAGTGAAACTTAGGTAACAAGAGCTGATGAGTGTGAAATGCGCACGGAGCCAGAGCAGTGTATGACACAGAAGAAAGTTTAAACTGCATGCGGAGTGAGCAAGAGAATTAAAAATTGGTTCAGTAACCCGCTACTGTTTGTAGCGTACACCACCATCCAGGCATGCTCCCCTTTCCCCTACCCTGGTCGACAACCACCCATTCAAACCCGCTAGTGCTCATTGCACAGATCCTACAGTCACCTGTGTGCATGCGCGACAGTAGAGGGAGAGCCGTTACTTACCCTCCACCCCACCTCTCCAACAACTTTTATTTGTGGCACGAATTGCCATCTCCAAAACTCTAGCCATTATACAATTCACCATTTCCCACGAACTGCCTGGCCTACCTTTCACATCTTTTAAGATTAAAGCAAGTGGACTTAATTTAGAATATAACATTGAAATTTAAACTCATGCTAATGTGTTGCAGTTTAAGTCCATTTTTGAATAGCAAAAACTTTCCAATTTAAATGCACTTTTTAAAAATATTTTGAGTTACTCAACACCGTCAAAAGCAGTGAACATCTTCAAAATAAGCTCGCGTACACCATTAAAAAATCTATTGAATTTTACACCATCAAAAAAATGCTGTAGGAAAAGCCATAAAAATTGTTTACACTGGCAAAACATTTTCATAAATTTAATAATGAATTTCATGTAATTGTATTAGCAAGAGAGAAACAATCTATACTAATAATAACAAAACAAATACTCTTAAAACTAAACATCTACCTAGTAGACTGTATGCAAATGTTATATAAAAAAGAACTACTCAATTCTCTATCTAATGGCATTTATTCAACAACTTGAAAATGAAATCTGTTAATAAGACTTAAAATTTAAAAATCACATGGTTAAACCTCTCCATCACATTCACATCAAAAATATTTCATTCGGTAGAAGTACTCAAGGCTCATTATTCCATCACTCAAATAAACATCAACAACCCACCTAGAATTTATTGAAACACTTATCCCCTTCACTCATATTCGCAGTCATGCATGTGCGCAAACATACACACATCATCTAATTATTATTAATTAACACTAACAATAATAAACTATTTAACAAATGGGCAGGACCACGTTGCTGCATGTCCCTGAATAATTACTGGTTGAAGTGAAATGGTTTTCATCACATTCTGAATAAAGTTTATGAAATTTTCATCAAATATTTAATGATGTGTTAAAAAATCTAACGAATTTTATAACATTTAATTCAAAATCGAAAGAATTTCATTCAAATTTGTAAAAATGTTTAACTATTTGTTAAAAAGTTTCATGAAATTTATAAAAATTCATTCAAGTTATGATTTGCAAAGATTTTAAGAGAATATCATTCTATTGGTAAACAGTTACTAAAAAGTTTAATGAAATCATATAAACACTAACAAATTTTAAGGAAAAGCATTAAAAGTTCCTGAAAGATTAAACCAATTTAAGAAAACACGAAAAAAATTGCTAAAATTTTAACAAAAGATGGCAAAAAAATTAAAAAACCCTAAAGTTTTAAAATGAGTCACTTACATAAATTATAGTAACAAGCTGTTAGGCATGGAACAAGACTTGAACCAAGGTTAGGCGAGCTGAGAGCACAACGTGAGCGCCAGTGTTCCTACCACAGCAAGCAGTCATATTCCCCAGCATGCACCAATTCCTTGATCCTTGTTGCGGAAGAGTCATGTAGAGCTAGCGGCGAGTGGGCGGGTGGTGTCTTTGAACAAAACTATTCCAGGCAGCAGTGCAGACTGGCTCATAAGATGTAGGCGCACTGGAGGGGAGAGGTTGATGCCATGAAGGCAGATCAGCAAATGACGTGTTGCACGTGGGAATCCCTATTTATACCCCACCTCTCTACCTCATCACAAAAAAGTTATATACCGTAATTCACTTTCAAAATACATAAAACAAACATATTATATATTTTAAAAGTTTTTAACCCAATCTTAAGCAAATTTAACGCAATTAAACCAATTTAATGCTCTTTTCTAAATTTTAACATGTATATGTTGGAATTTAATGTGTCATATGTGTATTTATTCGGTTTTAAGCAATTATATTTTAGTTAAGTTCTAATTTAGCGAATTTGTAGATAATCAATTGTAAGTCGAATATGGGTTTTTGCATTATAAGGTGTTTGTAACCTGATTTTAATACGATGTTTACACCCTTTCATGTTTACGAACAAACAATTATCAAGCTATTGTATACATTTTAATTGCATGGTTCGTTCATTATAACTTGTATATTTATTAACTAACTATTATCAGTCATGTCAGAGCCGAAATTCGAACCTATAAACTAGATTACAGCTGTATAATACCTACCTGAAAATTATATTACAATTGTACATGACCTAGCTGGGATTCTAATGTGGAAACTAACTTATACTAGCTATGTCTTATCCGGTACTCGAACTCAGATCCTCCTTGCATAATCTGATTACTCTATGGAGGCTCTGCGAAATAATACTTTTTTTAAATTGTATTTATGGTGTCTTGTAAAATATTCTCTTGGTTTTTCAGAAGACATCGTTTGCTAGGAGACTAGTTCAAATATATCTTTATTTGAAAATCATTTTTGTGAACTAATAGATTGTCTGTTAATTGATTTAAAATTATTTTTCCCTGTGGCTTTTTCATTACAACACTTGTTTGATAGAAACCAGTCATCTTTTTTAAGAACCTCTCTCTGGTGAGACAATGTTTTTTTTTTCTTTGGAAACCAAGTACCCTTTAATAATACTGATAGGTTAAATAAGTGTATGAAAGGAATTCATTTTACAAAATGAATTTATTGTCAAAAATATATACAAATGCAAACTGTTTAAAAAATGAGCATATATATCTCTTTTGAACTACATAGTGTTCCGAAACACCCAAGCATGCACATATTGCTCAAAAATATACACAAATAACTACAGGTTGTCACATAAATTACACGGTTATTTAAAAAAAGTATATATACACAAAGAGTTATCCAATTAAATACAGGTTGATCCAGGAATTTGAGTACAACACTAGTAAGTGCAGGTTAATTCAAAATGTATAAACAATTACAGAATGGCACAAAAACATTAAACAAATTTAAGAGTAAACATTTGACCCTATTAAGTACAGGTTGATTCAAATTATATACTTTTTCTTTAAAAAAGCAAATTGTTTGATAAATTATTAGCTATTTTGGAGAACAAAGTTTTCGTGCAATTTCTTAATATTGGATCCAGATCCCCTTCTTGAACTCTACTTTCAAGGAGGGAGCTGGCTTTAACCTGTATGTTCGTACACAAATGCCTTTCTATTCAGGAGTATGTAAAACAAGCTTTCAACCAAGAATGGTTATGCTTCAACATAATGCAAGTGTTCATCTTCTATACTACATGGAAGAGGTGTGGTTGCAGTCATATAAGACCCTGGACATTTCTTGTTATCACTGCATTGAATTAGTATGGCTCTTTTCATCACCCAGAGGAAAATAAATTACTTTTAAAAGAAAAATTCTGTTGCAAGTCTCCATGAATTTGCACAAAAGCCCATTACACCTTGGGGCATAAGTTACATTAGACTTTACTTGTTGACTTGTATGACATTCAATGCTCGAATTAGAAGAATTAGCAATGAACAATATACATATATTAATAAATCCATTCTCTCTCTAAATTTGTAAGTTGAAACATGTTTGAAGGCTAAATTATATTTTTCGCAATTTTATTGCTCCATGAACATAACATTTTGATGAATCACACACTGTATAAGCCATGTAACCAAACTTGTTTTTACTATAATTATATAAGGTATGAAGTTTATTATAACGTTCTTCGAAATACTGATAGAGCAGACCATTGTCTGTATTGCAACCAAGATATTTCAAACATTGATCTTCATCCCATCACAATATGATGTTACAATGCATTCACCCTTAAGCATACACTTTCGATATACTATATGAGGCCTGTACTGGTTTACAAGACATTCAGAACTATTGCAGTTAATTCAAGGGCAATCATAACTAGTTGGTTTACTATGTGATGTCGAAGTTTGAGAGAAATACATACATTTGAAATGGACGTCTGACTCACATATTTCCTTAACAACATAATGTGGATATAATAAGTTATAAGTTACAGAATACAAGCCTTTATTAAAAAATGCACACTTGTATTTAAGGGAGAACATTATTCTGAATTAGTTACTTCACATGCATATAAATTACACATGGACAGGAAAACTAATCCTCCTTGTTCGAAAATAAAGTTGTGGATGTCACCATCTCAGGTCTCCTTACATTGAACAATGATTCCCTGATTAGGTCTGGTGAGATGGTAGGCGTCTAGTCCATATACACGATCCTCTTCTATCTCCTTGCTAAGATTTGCAATCATCGAATATTCTAATGTTGTTGGTAAGTCACTGCCGGGGCGAAGATATTTCGCAGCACAATTGTTGCATGCTATTCTTTCACCAAAGTGAATGCCGAGACTGTTATCAAAAGTGTAGCAACAATGTTCTATATCATTGCATTCATGAACTTGTAAAATACTGTCATGCCATTTAAAATACACTCTTCTGCAACCCGATTTGCAGGACTTCGTACATGTCTGTAGGGTCGAAGATACTAGCCATGACTGACGATTTAATACTGAACCATATCCTTTATATAGTTGTTTAATCAATTTTATCTATTGTTTCTAAACCAAACTTGGTCACCAATGTATGTAAAATGTTGCTTCGTGTTACATTATTCTGTCCAAACTGTAGTAAGAGAGCAGCAACTACACACCTTCTGCAATATGTATTTGATTTTCTTGTAGGACATACATTTTGTGATGTATCCACTTTGAGCTTCAAGTTCTAATTGACTGTCATTACAATGTAGTGTTTCTATCAGGATGTAAAATATATAAAGGAAAGAATTTCGTCCATAACATACATCGAAAACTTTTAAAGTATAATCAGGACTAATTAACGAGAAATGCCTATGTTCATCTCTGTTGCACATCTGTATCTGTAGTGGACTATCTTCTTCAAGTTGAAACTACACTCGCCTGTATCCTGGAGTAACACTAGCGTAATGATGTGATGAGTCGAACCTCTCCACGTAAATGAAGCTCTGATATACAATGCTCTCTCGCTCTCTTTATATAGTTATATTTCAGATAATATTAGTTCTTCAGCATTAATTTGGTTAAATCACATCTACAGTAACAAACATTGCTGTTCCAAAACTCACAGTCCCACATACCATAAAGTGATCTTTGAAACTGGCTACTGCCTTGCATTTCCATGATGTGTTCCTTATTACTACATGTTTCAGTCCTAAACTTTCTATCCAATTTACATTTTATTTGACGAAAACCTGGTTCTTTGGTAATTTCTTCACTTCTATTTTTAAAACACAGATGCCAAGAAGAACAGGGCAGTTCGCTGTCAGGCCACATATTAAAAACTCGACAGTCTTCTCCTTTATAGCACAACACTCCTTCTGTAAACATGTTTCCTCCAAAACTTTTTGCAAAATTCTAATGTTCATCTGAGTTGCACATCTGTGTTTGGAAGTATATGTTGTCTAGAGACTGAAACCATACATTCTTGTATCCTCGAGTAATACTGTAGTATGTCTTCTTTGGATTGAATCTTTCCATTTTTTCGAAATTAATATCTTTATACATAGGTAGGATGATGGTATAGATATTCTCTTAAAGCTTTGCTTTTGCATTGTGAACAGAACATTTTTTCCCACAGTAATTTGTATTTTAGAGTTTGACTATTGAATTAATACTCGAACAGTCGTGATATCTTCTAATAGTATCACGTCAACATTGGTTAAGGTTTTTAAAACTTCCTTATACATTTTTTCAAGCACATACTGGATAGCTTTCATAAGCTATGACACCAGAATCCCATTATAGGTCATGTATGTCATAAATCTGTTTCCGAAACATCATTTTAACTTGAGATTTTAAAGTATACCAAGGTCTGGGAAGTTTAAAGCATAATACTTTGGAATTATTAGCATCGGAAGCATAACAAATATCAAGCTCCTAAATTACAATAGAGGTGTCTTGGTTGTTTTCGAAACCCTGCGTGTAGCACATAATTTTTACATTGTTACTTTTTTTACACTCTCAAATTATACACTGTTTACAAAAAGTCTATCAAATAATTTTATTTATAAGATCACAATACTTGCCTTGGAATACACTTCATCGACTCTGGATAAGTCAATTACTATATCTGGTATAGTTCTAGCTTCAAGTAGCGGTTCCAGTCTTCATGACATACAATGCCTCCACATGTTGAAAGTTATCATCATTAGGAAAGGCAGGCATGCTGTGAGGGCAATCTTCACATGGCAAATAGGAGATGATATCCTCATCAGCTTGTAAGTGTTCAGCAAGTAACAGATATACTAGTTTTATTTTGTGCCCTGCAAAAGAAATTATACATTCTTTAGGAAGCACTCGCAATTGGGAACAGTCAAAACTCAATAATGTTTTCGCCTTCCCATTTACTAGGATCGCAGCGAATACTTCAGCACATTCCCCATCGCAATTATCACAGCAATGACATGGATGCATTGTACCTATTGCGAGCTGATGCAGAGTTCTTATCCTCTGTAGATACTTCAATGTAGATCTAGATGATGTAATGGACATCTGCAGTTGTAGTAGAGGCTTGGCGTTGTTTTTGTAGACATGATGGACGCCTGGCATCGTTCTCGATGTAGATGTTTGTCGTTGTAGGCATTGTAGAATTGTAGATGTGTTGCATTGTAGTAAATGCCTAAGTCTCTACTGCTAATGCATTGCACAAGCCTGCATACACACACAAAGTGAGCTTGGCAGTTGATGACTTAACGCTAAGAAAAAAATTAACTTATTCCTCCTTATATAGTAAATGGATTCAAAATGGCTGCCATTTTCCTTTAAATTCGCTTAAATTTGGACTTATAAGAAAATGATTTGAAATATTGCGAAATTTAATCAATTTTAGCTTCGATAGCAGTCATTTCAAGCCTGATACTTGCTATTTTAGTAATATCAAGTGGAAAAAGTAGTATTTTTACATAAGTTCATATTATGCTACATAGTATAGTAGAAATTCCAGGCTGGGAAACTTTACAGAGAAATCTACATGTAAAAAATCTAAAAACAGACTTAATATGTTTACTAGTCACCTGAATTTAAAGACATTTGGTTTTACTATGAATTTGTTTAAAATGGGTTTTCAATAGTTGAAAAAAGAAAGAAAACATTTACTTGTGTATTTCATAAATCGAAAGATGCTTGGTTTTCACTACATAAAAAAATTTAAGTTGGGAAATTTTTTTTTGGATAATTAGTTATAGTTTGTTGGAAAATGGGATAAAATTTGCAGGATTGAAATATATAGTTTTTGTTGTAATTTTAAATCTGGTGATTGCAATATCTAGTAATATTTAGTTTTAGGGATATAAATTTCATCAGTGGGAGTTGTGTAAATTTAGTTTGCTGGAAATACACCAGGCTCTGGCCTTGGGATAAACAGTTTTTCTTGTCAGTCCAGTGTTCGAGCGAAAGTAATTTGTTTGTGTTGGCAGAGAGGAGAGGGGAACTAGCCAAGCAGGGTCAGTTAAAAATCCGCTGGCTCCAGCGATGGAGCCTTCCCGATGTGATGCATAAAATACTCACTTTGGCCTTCAGGTAAGCCTCCATTCCTGGCCGATGCAGCTGTCATCTCGGAAAACACACATTCTTAGATGGTGGTGAAGGGCGGGTGTGCGTGGCCTTGGAAATGGCAGTCCTCCAGCCAGCTGAAAATGCACCTTGCGCTGGTGTAGGGGGAGAGAGTGCATGGGGCTTGACAGATGTATGCAAGCATTGGAACGATAGTGGGGGTGCATGGCTTTGGACAGAGCAGCCCTCCGATTACCTGTTCTGACCTTGAAGGGGGCTGTGGGGGAGGTCGGCTACAGCAGGACCGATGTGCACACTTCTAGTTGTCTAGCATCATCATAGTTTGATGCCAACACTTGTCTAGGATACACATACATTACTTTCTCCTCTGAAGCATATGTTCATCCAATGCGACGGTCAGTGGGCTTCACCTCTCATTAAGCGATATTATATACATATTTTAATGTAAAAAATGTTTTATAATTTTTTTTTAAATTTATTGGGAAAAAGTAATTTTCCTGTTTTAAACCTATATATTATGTCTATTGTGTGAAAACCCCATTTCTCAGTTTGGTCGACAAAACTAGTGATGGCACTAGTTACTTTCGGTAACTAGTGCCATCAATTTCACAGACTTAACTGAAAAATTTCTAGTACGTCTGTTGTTTTTAATAATTTTTCTTCTGCCAACTTTTGTAAATTAAAAATAATATATGGTATGTTTCTATAAAATGTTGCAGGACTAAGACATCCACGTCTCCTTATGTTTCGACAGAAAATTTTTTGTTAAAAGTGAATTATTGTTACAATAGTGAAACTTGCATTAAAAATCTGGGTAAGTTTAAAAAAAAATATCGTTTTGCTGTCTGTTGTAGGGCGTAGTATATTCAGAGTTCTTGCCGTAATTTAAACTCAGTTGCCTATTGGCTGTGCTCCACGTGTATAACAGCTATAAGCTGTCACATGTAATAAACTATAGTCATTCTTTCACCAGCCTCCCAGGTGGATCGATGCATTTTGGGAGAGCTTCTGGTGCGATTTCATTGGTTTAAAAAACAGGATAGCTTTGCTCTGTAACTCACTTAGAGATTGTTATATTCTTGTGTTCGTTAGCTGTTTAATTTATTTGGGAATATTCTTTTCGTATTTTCTCTCATTTCCAAGTTTTTCATCTCAGTCTATAACAAACATAGGCCGATAAAGGTTATGTTTGCTCTCAACATGTCGTTCAGCTTATAAGTTGACATAAGTGGTATATCCAAGTCAGTGCTGCAGCGACCTCCAGAGTGATTGGAAATATATTAAAATCACCTACTGTTAAACATGAATCTCATTACATGCTTTTTAATTCAACTAGTGTAATTTATATATTAGTACATGTATCGTACACATCATTTTTATCCATTTGTCACATAAATTGTATTCACATCTCATTGCGAGTAGCTGTATCCTTAGTCGCCTGTCAGATGCTAGCCACACTCCCCGTATCTAACAACTTATAAGTTGGTGCACATCATACACTGCAGTCATTGCTTCAGCCATCTCCCAACCTAGCAGACATGATTTAAAAGCATGTAAGGTATGTGTGAGAGGCATCAAGTAGTGTAATTTTTTATGTGTTTTCAAATACCTTGTTATTGTGGTCGTTTAGCACTTGCCGACACCTGGTTATTCATTTAGTTAAAATTTCTCTCATGTTATTTATTCAAACATAGAACTCGTTTGAAATATACTTTGTTTAAACACTCCGAAATTTCTCTCGTGTGGTAACTATACGTCGTTTTCTCTTTCTGTTTGGTTACTACTACCAAAAAATCGCCTATCTCCCACCACCAAGTACGAGCAATATCACTACCAACCAAAAAAATTAACACTTATGACACTCTTGCCGAATACTCAGCACATATATACCCTGTCCCAAACATGCCACACCTCATTCGAGTGCAAGAGCTCCAAGGGTAAGGACATACCACAGCTGCTCCGCACACACTACCCAAAAAGAAAGAAAATAATAAATTTGTCCCTTAGCACACCTTTGCACAAAACTAAACACTTATCAATTCACACAAAAAAATCGGACTAAGAATTAATCCCATCGATTGAAGAGATTTTTGATCGCATTAAATGTGGATTAAGGATTAACCCTTTCAATCGATTTGATTAACCCTTTGAGCCAATTTGATATCAAAGGGTTAATACAATGAATCAAAAATGGGTAGAACCCACCCGCCCCTACTACTAATAGTGTACAACTCCTAATGTTACGTTTCCACAATTTACACCTTAAGTGTTGCTAACGTAATACTTCTTTGCAAATAACCTTATGTAAAGTGCAGGCGAAGTAATATTTTCTCGCCGGTGTTTGTATAAAGAATGTGGACGTCGAAATATCACGAAAAACTCTATACAACTCAGTTAAATTCAGGCGAAGCGATGTTACTTTGGCAACACTTGTACTGCTAGTCTGCCTCCCCCACATCCTGTAAATTGACCTTTACATCCATGGTCTCCTATTCAGAGGGCATTTATCACAGTAAGCTGATGTATGGTCTAAACTGTAATAGACGGTATACCAATGTCCAATAATAACATAACTCATATGTAGCGATCCTAAAGATTTGTTACAGTTTAAGACCAAGTCAGACAGCATACAAGCATAATACATTAGTTTCACGTGGGTCATTGGATTTCGTCATCCCACATGCCTTGCAGGACTCGTAACCAAAATATAAGGACAGGTAAATTTCGCGATTACGGGGATATGTAAACTAAATTCCACTGTTTTATAATTCTCGAGCTTCTGATTTGCATTCATTAGTCCAGTGTCCAGACTATACCATCGCAAAAAGTTTTATGTGCCCTAAGTTTGATAGCTGGAATGATATACAAGAACCTTCTAGATTATGTTTTTCTTGGGTAGACATTTCAATTTCGGGACGATTTCACCACTGACAACATTTTGAAAAATGGCGAAAATGCTAATTTATTTAGTTCAAAATGCTCACATAGGGATACTATTGTCGAATTAATACAAGCTATTTTAGGTGCTTAAATAAAAAATAATGGTTTTTTTTCAATAACATTAACATTTAATAATATATTCTGCTTTTTCCCAACATGGCAGTGCTCTATTTTGCATTGCTTTGTAATATTTACTTTGATGCCAAATCATTTATTGTTAGTGTTGTTTATTATTTATAATTATTATCGATTCAAGTATGTACATTTTTGGTAAACATATTACTGGTTTTACTTATTTACCTGTTTGACATTAAAATTAAAAATGCCGATGTAAATTTCAAATTGATTTTAATGACTAAATTTGTAACAAGTCATTGTAGTAATAATATGTACATTTCTCTGTAAACATTATTCGTGATGATAATGACAAAGTAGCTGAGAGAAAGAGACTACACTCTAAAAGAACAATAGTTCTTATAGTTTATAACTGCATAACAAATATCAAACAAGCACATTTAACTGTTTATGCTTTACAACACTAAGTATTCACAATAACAAAAAGTAGAAGAAGAAATGCATTAAAATAAGATCAAATAAATGGAAAAAATCTGATTTATGCATGGATAACACATACATTTCGAAATAATTTAAATGTTTTTAAGAGTTCTCAAACCATATGTTATTAATCGTTAGTAACACTTCGTATTACGCATTCGAACCACCAATATTTTAAACATCCTCCGCTGTTCATTCAGTTAGTTCCTCATCAAGGTTTTTCGCACTTGTCCTGGCACTTACAGAAGGCAGTACACAATAGTCCTACACTCTTGCATCCACAGCCACTGAAAGTGCAAGTTTTACAACTGCATGTCATCACAATATCTTCGGGTACCATTTGTAGACACTTTGATGGAATCAAATGCCCATCTACTTCCTCTTAGCCATTTCCCACAGGGTTCAAATTTGATTAGTTAACAGACAATAGTTTTACAGAGTCTCTAATAACTAAAAATGCCCTTTAAATATGTCCTTTTATCGAATTAGATGTAGGAGGAAGTATATCCGGAGAGTTTGTCTTTTGTGAATATGTAATAAATCTAAGTTCATCAAATGATTCTACAGCAGTATTTCTTGACCACACTTTCAGTAAGTACTTTTCTTCCTTCGAAACATCTTCCTGTAATAGATTATCTGTTTCTCCAAACTGTTCTAGGATCTGATTTTATCGCCACTTGTTTCGTGCCAATTCTACTTAAAACATCGCCCCCTGTTACAATATGAGCCTTAACAATAACTCTACAGAGTTCAGGTCCAAGTCTGATGAGAAGATGGTGTATATGAATGAATCGTTTCTTCTCTCTTGTTCCAAATCTGATCCAAATCTCAGCTACACCTTTCTCATGGAAAATTGTAATGCACCTTGACAGTAATGCTACAACATCTGTGTCATTTGATAATATCACTAGCCATTTTGCGCCATGCTCAATTACCCAGTTTGCATGTGGTATAATGCGACGGTCAGCCTCTTCAATACTACAGCTGAGTTACTTAATCCCACAGTTGTCATTGTTAATGTGTAAGTATGCAGTAATAATTTGATCATCAATTACCACCACACTAGCAATGATAGGCATTTTTTACAGCTTTGAGTGATCAGAAAGAAGATTTGGCGCAAGTTCTTGCAGCTTAGTTTTGTTTCCACACGATGCCCAGAACTTACTCATTTGAACAGCAATTCTCGTATCTGTATGGATGCCTGATAACTCAACAGTCCCAGTGTTGTCTGCTGTCGAACTATTTCACCCACCTTGACAGATTGCTCGATGTAGCTATCAAAGATGACATGCAGTTCGTGACCAGAGCAAACTTTTGTAGAGTTTTGTACGACAACTGTTGTTAAGTCACCAAAAGTTTTCTCAGGCATTTTTTCATTCTAACTTGAGACATAAAATCTACTAGGACAGCAGTAGTCATGGGTTCAGAAGATCTTTTAAACTCATAGTCATCAGATGAAAGACTTTTTTAAAGCTCCGAAATCAAAGTGTGCTTGTCTGGTTTTGCTGTCTGATCACCTTCAAACAACCTGTTAGTAGGAAGCAGATCATAGGCTAAAATGTCCTTCAAAGATTCTACCCTGTCTCGAGCTATGTCAACTGCTTTTTGTGCTTGTGTAATTTGTCTGCTTGTTGGTCCGACATTCCTTGGTGATGCATTATGTGCAATTGAAATCTGAAAATAGGGAGTTTTCATCCTTGGTATCCTATCATTGAGTTTCTTGACTTTCAAAGTAAATTTTTCATTTTGAAATTCTCTGTAACACTTGGACCCTTCCTCAAACATGTCCAAGATGTACTGCTTTTCTCTTTTAGGTACACATAGTTTTGTTACAAAATTGCAAAGAGGAGCGTGACATGCAACTTCGTAAAGATTTCCTTTTTCCACCATGAAGTATAGAAGGTTCTTCATGTTTTTATTTATCAAGGATCCTTTTTTCCTTGTTAAGTCATGGTGAAATACTTCTGCATGATCCATTACCCTTGAAGTATTAAGCTCTCTAAACAAATTACTGATAGTATTTTGTGATACATGAGCTCCCACCCAGCTATATAGTGACTCTTCCTTGTCTGGCAAACTATTCCCTTACTGCTCTTTTTCGACCTTTGGATGGTCTGTTCTAGTTTAATATCTGGAGCTACTGAATTGAACTGGATTTTCTTGTCACACACTACAAAGTGGCCTTCAATAAATCTCTGATAAAGAAATGGATTATCAACTTGCAATTTCTTTATTCTTTCCAAGTACCATGCTCCATATCTCTGGCAGTGGACACAGCTGAATAGATGAAATATTGTGACAAGTCGTGAAACTGTTTTTACATGAAGCTTCCAGTTCCCTTCTTGGTCAGCTGTCACGAGATTTTTCACTAAGGAAACCATATGTGTGAAGACACTGAAGTACTTACATAGCTCCGATTTTTCACATTGCTCTGCATCGAACACATCAATTGCTATTCTGATTTTATTGTAGGTCTCAGAATGTAGAAGTGAATTAAATAGTTCTTGGCATTTATTGTCATTCTTACAGTTCAACGCTTCTCTCAATTCAACAACACTTTCAGTGATGCCACAGTAGTCATTATAGCTGTTAATGGCCCAAAAAACCTTCAGCTTTAACGCCTGAATGGTATCTGAAAGAATCAACAGTCCTTCAAGTGGCCGAGTGTAGTGGGATCCATTCAAGACTGTTTTCACAGTTTTAATCCCAAAAACTTCAGTTTCTATAAGGGTATCATCTACTTCACTGCCAGTTACATATCTGTCTGTACAACGCAGAGCTACTTTTGCAAAGTGGAACATTCCCATAATTGGATACAGGTGTTGAAATTATTCAGGCATGTGAAGTACAATGTCAGCTACTGTGTGAAAAACAACTCCATCACAAAAAAATGGCCATAACTGGCTGACTTAATTGAATTGTTACATCGTCGAAGTGTTTCAGTTCTATGAATACAGTGCCATAATTAGTGGCAGGTGATGGGATTATTGGAATAAATCCAACATGATACTTTGGAAGTATGTTTTTGGAAATCAGAGCATGGAATCGTCCAAAAGGAGGCACATCTTGCAAAGCTGCACTTTCCAACCTTGTTAGTGTAAGATAAATTCTATATTGCTAGCAGAGTACGTTTTGGTATGGGTGAGCTCAAGTCCCTTAACTTCAGCTGTTCGAAAGGTATCTGCGAGTTCTGGGTATTTCATAGGCTTCACATGATTACTCACGACTTGGCATGGGAGCATACCCTGCAATTTGCAAGTTTTCTTCTTCAAGTTTGTGGAAGAAAAGTTTGGTTTGCAAGGCGCAGCTTCTCTGGCAGAAACCTGAAACAACACCATTGCAGTGTGGTGTGTACGAGATGTGCCTGACAATGATGAATTATCCTCAAAATCAAAGTTGCCGAGTGCTGCCAAGGTAAATCCTGATGAGTTGAAGTGGCTTGGAATAGGTCTGATTCCATTATTTCCTTTGCACAACTGTACAGTTCAGGCTGCCAGAAGATTTCTTGCCCGAAGTACTTCTGAGTAACAGATGGATACGCCCACTCGATTCATGGATGTAATCAATTTTTACTTTTGCATCTGTCATATATGCCCAGTCATCATGTGTAGGGGGGTTTTCTTCGAACCGTTGTGCAGCTTGTAATACATAATCTGGAAAAGACATGAAATCTGCATGGCCTGCTGTTGAATTTGTCTTGAAGAAGTGCCATCAAATATGTCATCACTACCATCATGTTCATCGTCATCATAAACGACTCCTGTATACAATGTTTATACTTGCGGCATTTGTGATTTACTGATTTGAAAAAGAGATGAAAAAAAATTGAGCAAAATATCTTGTATTTTAGTATTCTTCCACGATTTCTGCAATTATTTCGCATCGCAAAATTTATCATCTAGCTGGAACTCAACATGCAACAACCTTTCTTAATATATCACCAGCATTTCTACCCGCATCATTTGATCTTATCTTGGATGCCAGATCTTCAGTGCTTATAGAAGCAGAAAATACCAAAAGCGGTTGATTTTTTTATTTTGGTGAAAAAAATAGGATCATGTCTTGGTAGATTCTTACTAGAAATATCTTTACCTCATTGTTGCGAATATAAATGTGCCAGTCTACATTTTTCATTAAATCTCTCTGATATCACTGAGTGTAAAGCCGTACCCATATCTTCCAAAAGTGGTTACAAAACATTATTGAATCTCTGAAATACCTGGAACTTTGGAGATGTTTGTGGTTCCTTAGTGGGCTGCACTGACTACTGATATTTCAAGAAGTATTTCTTCATGCAGTTTCCATGTGCAAACAGATCGGTAGAAAAAATACTTTCTTCACTATCTATATCTGCTATACGGTTGAATACATCATCTCTGATGTAGCTAGATGCCAATAAAAATTTATTTGCCCTTTGCTCTTCACAAATTCTGAACTTTTTCTTCACTTCTTCTCCTCCTACTGTGGTGTGAATGCAGTTGCACACGATACAAGGAAATTCATCTGGAGATAGTCTGGGACTACTCTCACTATGTGACGTTAAGTTTGACCTTAATGACATGAAAAAATCACTGGATGTTTCTTGTTGCATTTCAATGGAACTCGCATTTATACATATCCTTTTGGAATTGATTTCTTGTATGTTATCCAAAGATTTCTTCAATGTATACGTTTTATAGCATTCATTGTCTACATGGTAGTAAAAAGTTTCATTCTCGTTCAGTATCTGCAAATGCTTCAAATACCTCATCTTGCCTCACTTCTGCAGCTCTTTTCATTCCCCTTTCAGTCGATGAAATTTCGCGTTTAGGTGTCTGCCTGAGACATATAATACAGTTACTTTTTGCAGAAACATCTGGAAGTTTTGGTTTCAGCTGAATTCTCGTGCTGATGCCTTCAATAATGACTGTGGTATCATGATCAATTTTCTTTCACCTGTAACAAAAATTATAAAAATTAATTAACATTTCATATAGGCCAAAATTAACTTACATCCACTACACAAATAATCAGAAACTTGAATTTCACGACCAAAATACATATAAATTGACTCCAACACGTACGCCATTCATACATATTGGAAAAGTGCCGCCGTTTCGAAAAAAAAAAACACAGTATATGACAAACTCTTACTTTTATAATTAAATTTATTTTTATTTCAATTTTTTACTTTAAAAAAAAGTATTTAGTCGCCAAGAGTATCCCTACATGAGAATTTTGAGCTAAATAAGTTAGAATTTTCGCCATTTTGCAAAATGGCGTCAGTGGTGAAAACGTCCCAAAATTGAAATGCCTACCCAAGAAAAACATAATATAGAAGGTTCTTGTAAGCCATTCCAGCAATGAAACTTAGTGCACATAACATTTTTTGCGGGGGTATAGTCTGGAGCCAGGACTACATTGGTGTTTGTCCCAGTGGATAGACATTTTTACTTCGGACCATCATAATGAAATTCGGGCCTTGTTTCCATGGAGGTCGGTTATTGATTCAGTGTACACCTGGACGTGTCTAATGAGTAGAGGCACCCGATTTTCACGAACAGTTTTCATGACGAGTTTTGTTCCAAAGCACTAAACACTTCCGTAATTGAATGGTTTGCACTGTTACGCGTCTTATCTGTCTGTCCTCGAATCACGGGCGGTCAGTATCGGAGAAACTTAACTCCGATTGGCTCACTCATGTCACAGACTCTCTTCACACCAAGACAAGTAGCCAATAGCCACACGAGGGCTGCAAGTGTGCGTACAGAATATTGAAGTCTACCCTCCGCGTAAATCTTTTCGCGAAAAACAGTCGTCCCTACTAATGAGAAATGGTTAGAAAATATTTATGGCCATGCTAGACTTCAATATCCTATGCCTACAACCAAAACTTCCTTTTATTATTAGCCGCATGATTACTCGAGAAGACATGTTCCTATTTGACTGGGTCAATCGTAATAAGGTACTCCGATACCGAACGTCCATGATTCCCAGACAGACACTTGAGGCATGTGGCATTAAAAACCATCCAACCACTTAAGTGTATATGAAATAAATTCACAAAATTATCTAGCCCCTTCCAGTAGTATACACTCAGCACTTCGTGCGACGGGTTCAAAAATGAGAATGAGTTCTGTCTGTGGAGGCAACCGATGGACTTCTGCTCAAGTATGTAGAGGAATGCGGAGTCCAATTCGATGCCACTTTATGAATTAAGTGACGAGATTCCTGACAATCTTAGTTTTACATATGGTTTAACAATACACAATGCGCACACAAGTAGATATAAAGTCGGGTTTAGAAAAGTGCTAAGTTTACAGTGGACAACTCTTATCAACCATCAGCTCAGCATTACCTCAATCCTGACCCCAGTACTAGGATAGAGAGTTTTGTATAGAGCCTATTTGTGGTTTATTCAGACTGTTTGAAATTTTTTTTTATCAAAAATCGGGGCCACGGTAGCTGTGTGGTTAGCCTGCTAGCCTCCCACCAAGGCGATCCGGGTTCAATCGCCGGCTGGATTTTCGCATGTGGAAATCGAGCCGGACGATGCAGTTGGTCGGCCGGTTACCTCGGCGATCTCCAGTTTCCCCCGCCTTCTCATTCCGGTGCTGCTCCATACTCACATCAATGACCCTCATCGGTTATCAGGACCTCCGTGTCAAGAGCCCCCCCCCCCAAATCTCTTCAATCACTCACTCATGAAAAATCACCTCATTTATGACTTGTTTGGTTATTTCCTAAATATCTTGCATCGCGAGCGTTTTACACTTTTCTTGAAATAAAAGTACCTTATTTTCAGCCACCTTAAAATTTTACTTATATTTAATTTATAAATTAATATATATCGCATCTGATTAATATGGTTAATAACAGAGAGAAAATAGGTGTGTTGGTAATACCTAGTAAGAAATAGTTCTTATGAAAAATATTATTGCAATGAGAGCGCATGAATGCGGCACATTTACCTTTTTGGTGTTATTTCCGATACTCCGTTAAGTTTTGTTTGTATGATGCGGAGGAATACACTGGAAGTAGAACTTCAGCTTGAGAAATGTTGGAAGTATCCGTTGGTTGCCTATACCACGTTGATATAGGTTATTCACGTCAAAGCTTGCACTTTTGAAAGCCCTCTCAACTGTAATGTTAGTCAATAAATATATTTTATTTTAGCATTTGGCGTTAACACCAAAGTGCAATGGAATATACAAATTGTGTTTATTACTTATATGGCAATAATAATTTTAAAGAGGCGGTAAGAGTATAAAAATGGCTGAAAGTAAAAAGTAACTAGGGCCTCGAAAGTACGTTTACTTTACCGTGAACAGCCTATAGAAAGATGTACAATATGGTGCAGCCTGCGTCAGGAGTTGTTAGTGGGGGGGGGGGGGGGGTGCTTAGCTGGCGGGTACAGGGGTCATCCGAGCATGCTCCACTGTCCTTCAACAACACTCGTCCTGCCGTACTCCTCGACGTTGTGAAGCTGGCCTTGCTTACACAGCATTGCACACCTGTTCTCTGCGAGGCTCGGTGTCTAACGAACTTCTTTGTGGATAACTGGTTGATAAACCACGAGAGCATGGGCCAGCGGAACGCGCAGGCTAAGCCTCCGTCGGTGAAGCCGCTAATATTACAACATTTTTCTCGGAAAACCAGCACGTGCTCGCTCGCACATCCCGCCATGGAGTTGCAAAAAACTATGGTACAAGTGTGGTACATTTAATAATTGTGAGCGGATCTAAGACCTAAGATGTAAGACTCAAGACTTAAATCATAAGACGTAATACTTAAAACTGAAGACTTAAGACTTGAGGGGGAGACGGACCTAACTTACCATTGGCGGAGAGGGGTATAGAAAGACAACCCTTCCCCAAATCTCACGAAAATCAGTCGCAAAATGCGCCTTTCAGAGCCTGGGGGGCATAAACCACAAAAAAAGAGGGGGGGGGGCAAAAACCATATTGGATTCCGAACTTCCTGCTCTGCCATTCCGGTCATGCACCCGCCATCTTAGATTACGCTAAGTTGTTAGCCAGTGCACCGCCACTTTTGTAGCCAATATCTCGCGAAATTTGTAGTCAGTACACCGCCATTTTGGTAACCAGTAAGTCATTTTTCATGATCTTGTATTCCGAGTGTTTTCTTCGAGTGCTCCCATTTTTTCTTTTGCATTTTTCTTGCGTTTTCTTTCCGTTTCTTCCTGTCCTTCCTCCTTCTTTCCTTTATCTTCCATTCTTTCCTTTCTCTCTCATTACATCGTTTGTTTACAACAGCTGTTACTGGAGGACGCCATCTTGAGCCGTCATCTTTGTTTACATTTACATGGAGGCCGCCATCTTGGTTTTTCGTTTGTCATTTGTCTCCCCCCGTTTGTTCTGACTTTGGCCCCACCATATTGGTTCTAGCATTGACCTTTAGGAGCGCTGGTGTCTCTCTCGTTCGATTAGTCGATCTCGAATGTGCTCGCCCGACATATTGGTTCTGGAATTGGCCGCTAGGGGCGCTGCTTTTTTTTTTTTTTGAATTCAAAATACCATCTGGATTACTGCAGGATCAAAGTGCTGGACCTTGGGTTACCATACTTACGCCTAAGACCACTCGGCTATCGCGACATTCGTTGGGACAAGAGTTTATAAGTAGTATATAGCTTGGAGATGAATAAATAATATCTTGCGTATGGTTAAAGCCATTACATTTTAAATTTTCACTATATAATTTTTAAGTATTTAATTTAAAAATCAATGCTTTTTTAAAGTTTATATACGAATCGATAATTTTTTAAGTATATATTTTTATTATATAATTTTTATTTCTTAGTAAGATTTTGAGTACCTTAAATTTATTTTAAGTTTTTTTAATCAATGTTTCCTTATCATATTATTTTTTATTTTTTACTATTTTGGTTTAACATACATATATTATTTAGATTTAAACGATATAACTTAGTAAGTATTTTTTAATTGTATCATTTTTAAATTTATTTTTTATTATTTTGGTTATACTTACACACATATTATTTAAAATTTAACTTATATACTTTTTAAAAGTATTTTATTAAATATTTTTTATTAATCTTTAAAGTGTATCGAGTGAGGAGTCTACGGATTCGTATTTTTAGGCAAATAAGAATATGACATCAGAATATATGATTACGTAACTATGAAAAGCGCCATATTAGATTTTATAAGTATATGTAAAAACTGTCTAAGTAAATATTAGCCAAGTGTTTTATATTATGAACGTTGATTATTCGCACTTTTTCTATTTCTATTTACGTATAATATATATATTTTTTTAATATTCCAGACATAAGTATGTAGGGACTATCTTGAACTTAGAAATACGTATATTTCCTACTCCTATGTAATGTAATGCTTGTAAATTTCACACCATCCAATAATCGAAATGTTCAGTATCCACTTCGCTTAACCTAAGATAATCTTAACTTACTTCGCCTAACCTAAGATAACCTAAAACAATCATCTTGTCAGAACTCTAAATATATATATAATTTTTTTTCTATTTCTCTCAACATTCAACCATCATACTCTAGTCTACGCCAGACCCCTCTTCACCTCCCCTCTACCATTCTTACTTAACAGCTATATAGAATTGTACTGAATACCAAAACAAATGTAATACCTTTCACCATGAATTAGCTTGCCTCATTCATGCCATTAACAATACAGTTCCATATCCACCACCGTACCTCAGACTTACTGATCAATAGTAAAAATCAACTATATTGACTACCATTTCAGCCCGTTATAACTTTGCCAATTACACATATAGCCAAGCCATACCAGCTACCAAACCAATTGAATATTCCAACCATGCTATCATAAGATCAATAATATTAATATAATCATCTGCAACACCCATATCATCTTAATTCCCATCAAACCATCCCGCTCATACTAACCAACCATACCAGCTAAGTATTCTACCCTCTCATACTAACTACACAAAAAAAAAAAGAATCACACAATTAAACCATTCTCCCCACACCATCTAAGCTATACTTTTTTTTCATACTGCCAAAATAACTGAAAATGTGACCAGGTCATATCAATCAACTACACAAGTAAATTAAGTGTACAACCAAGTCATACTTGTATGTGTTCACCCATGTCAGGACTTTTGAAAGACATGTTAACCTAACCTAACATATCCAAGGCTCTGCATTTAGCACTGCATACACTACGTGTTCCGCACTTAGCACTGAGACACTATGTGCTCTGCACTTAGCACCGCATTTAGTATTGCAGGCACTGCACTTAAGTGCAATTTAGGGTCATTTGGGATATTATTGGGGTCATTAGGGGTCATGTTGGTGTCATTAGGGGTCATCAGGAGTTGTTTAGGGACCAGTAGGTGTCATATTGTGGTCATTAGGGGTCATTTAGGAGTCATTAGGTGTCATGTTGGTGTCATTAGGGGTCATTTAGGGGTCAAATAATCAATCTTTTGAGTGGCCGGTCTGACAGTTGTTTGCTTTATGAATTCAAGCTGAGAAAAATATATTTTCACATTAAAAATAACTTATTTACTGGCATCGATAATTAGTTAGCAGCTATTGTAGATCACTTTAGAATGAGTACTATAGCCCTCCTACGACATGCACTCGCATAAATGTTGATTTAACCTGAATTAATAAGTGTTTCAAAGAAGTAGATATGCATATTACTATGAATTTATATAAAAAATTTTATTCACAAATGCATATATTCAGTATACATATCACCACATTCTTTTGTAGAATATCTGCTGTACTAACCAACACCAGACTAAATTTACTCATACCTCAAACTAGAAGTCATGTAGACCACAGCCCAGACATCTTGAACAAATCATTGCTAGATTTAAACTCACTACGACCGCTTCATTTTTAACCGAGGACCAGTTGACCTTGTAAATGTCAAGAGCAGGTCTGTACCTGCATGATAACTGGAGTCTGTACGTGCTTCCTGGACGTTTCCGCACCTGGATGATGTCATATAGCCTTATAGTCAGCACGTAGCATTTCTGCTCCCCCTTGTTGTCTGGTAACTGGAGTTGGCACATTCTTGCAATTCGTTTTCACACCTGGATGGTGTCATATAGCCTTAGTCAGCACATAGCAGGTCTGTACCTGCACGGTGTCTGGTAAATAAAGATAATGAGTCAGCAGGCTTCACGAGCAAGTACAAGCCTGCAACTGAATTGAACACTGGTCTATTTAGAATGGTGGTGGAGTGGGAAAAATCAGCAGAGAGGGAGAAGCTGATGTATAGAATTGGAGCAGAAGGCTCGTAGTATTAGTTTCATCCATTCGTGTCTATGCAGTTCCGACCGGAATATGTTGCTACATACAGTGATGTTAGCATAGGCTACCGTCGCGTTATTTCTGAATACCTGGTATGCTAGAGCAATTGCAAGACTGCAACTGAATTGACCCTTCAAAGGCCCTCCCCAGAAGCAACAACTTCTGGCAACTTCCTAAAAACCCGGTCTTATTGGCGAGAGACTACTTCCGGCAAAACAAAATGAAAATAAAGTTAAAACATTAAATCTCTTTCGAATTAACAAATAAAAGAAATAATTATATTTTAAATTAAAAGAAATTAACTACACAATCATGGTAAATAAACAAAAATATGTTGAAATTAACACATTCACATCATAGCCTCTTATCTTAGAATTAATATCAGTATGTCATAGAATAACAAAAATAAAAAAATCTTTGGTTTGCTGGTTTACAAATAAAAATATTACATGGTTTTAATGAAAGGCCTCTTCATACAGGGCGTTCTCTCTGACAGGCATTTTGAACATAGGCGATAACCCGATCGCATAATTAACACTGGAGACAACCAGTTAGCGATAATGCAGACCGTGGCTCCATGGTCGTTGAGATCAAAGACAGCCCTTCATATTCGCAATTAAACTTGTTTGTGTAGCAAGAGATAATGTTTCCAAATCGTAGTTAAATAGGTAGGCCAGTAGTTAGTTAGGTAGTTAGATAGGTAGGCAGGAAGGTGGGTATATAGATAGGCAGGCAGGTATATAGGTAGGTAGCCATGAAGTTAGGCAGATAGTTAGGTAGGTAGGCAGGAAGGAAGGGAAGTAGACAAGCAGACATTTATTTAGATAGGAAAGTAAGCCGGTGGGTAGTAGAGCATGTAGTTAGGTAAGTAGGTGGTTAATAAGGTAGGCAACAGGTAGGCAGACATGTAGAGAAGTAGTTAGGTTGGCAGGCAGGTACGTTGGCAGGCAGGAAGGCAGGTGCGTAGGATGCAGGCAGGTTGGTAGATAGTGAGGTAGGTGGGTAAGTAGGTAGGTAGGAAATTAGTTAGGTATGTTTTAAGGTAGACATACAGGTACATATTTAGGTAAGTAAGTAGGTAGTTAGGCAGGTAGAACAGTGGATAACGAAGGAAAATAACATTCTTGCTATGAAAAATGTGAGACAAATGATAGACAAGCCAAATAAATGTTAAAATTTCGTTCTACTCTAAGTGCACGCCTGAGCACTGCGTTATTAACGTTGCTCCAGTTTCCCAGAGTAATCTCATTTTCTATCGTTTAAAATGAATCCTTAAGGGAGGAACTCAAGTCCCATGAGCCACATTTTTTTTCTTGGATGCGCCCGTAACTGAGGTAGTACGCATGTGTGTTCCTATCACTGTGTAAAGGTTGTTCACGGTAAAATGAGCACTTTAGAAACAAAACTTTGTAAAATGTTGCTGCCTCTTGCGATTATTTTAACGGGAACACTGACTGCTATGCGCCCAGTAAAGTTGGCAACGAAGTAGCGAAAGTACGTAGTTCCATGTCCTGGCATTAAATTAAACGTGTTAGAAAAACGTTTGTGGATACTGAAACATTTTCTTTAACTTCCTGTTTTATACATTCATATAAGTGTAAGAATACAAACATTTTAAAACATTTGATTTTTAAATAATATTACAGTTGCTCTTTATCGACAGATGAATAAAGTGATTTGACCCATTGCAATGCTAATTTTTTCCATTAGGTGGAATAATATACAATGTATGTATGTACATGAAGATATAAAGCAGGGCTTTCAGAAGTGCTCAGTTTATCGTGAACAGTATATATATATATACATACACACACACACACACACACACTAACGTTTGTGAAAAATGCAACACCAAGAAGGATACAAATGATTGAAATAAACTTTATACCACAAATTAGGTACATGACAATACACAATTGATTAGGATTACAGAACTGTACATTATCTCTGTCCTTGAGGATTCAGTAAGGTGAGAAGCCCCCACGTGCTGCAATCAGAACTCCTAAACGTCGTGGCATAGAATCAAAGAGGACCTGGATATGTTCCTGGGGAATCTCCCTCCACGCGGTTTGTATGCGAGTACACGAAGAATCAACAGTGGTTGCTGGAGGTCCGTGATGAACAAGTTGACAACCAATTATATCCCAGACATGTTCAATGAGCAACGTGTCAGGCGAACGTGCAAGCCAGGGAAGCAGTGGTACCCGTCGTTCATTGAAGAAAGCTTGCACAATGCCCGGCCACATGTGGCCGGGCATTGTCCTGCTGAAATATGGCATGTGGAGTCGTCTGAAGGAGGGGCAGTATGTCGGGCTCTAAAACTTCCTTGATGTAGCAGTTGCTGTTCAGATTGCCCTCATTATACACGAGTCGAGATTGCATGTTGTATCCAATGGCGCCCCAAACCATCACACTGTGCTATGCCGCTCCACATGGGACGTTATAACGTTACATTGTGTGTATACATTGTAAAGCTGGTGTTTATACAATACGCGGCAGCGCTGATAGGAAATACGTTGTTATTGGGTTGGCTTCTTGGTCTATACGCGCCAGTAGTGGAGGTATCCGTCGAAGCAGACAGCTCCACACCAGTTGCAGTGCTCCTGTGTCGAGCCAACACTGTGGACTAGGCTGTACGGTGTGTCACGGCCATGCGGACAAGATGGCGGCCATCCCGTACTGTGGTCACATTGCGTGGTCCAACACCCGCTCGTCGCTGCGTACGACTCTCTTATATCCTCTGGTTCCACACACGCATCACTGTCGTATCAGCATGCCTCGTATTGTCATGGTATGACAAACCCGTTTCCCGGAGACCGATCACTCTGCACCATTCGACCTCACTCAAATGCTGATATGGCGTCATTTGACGTCGACGAAGCATACAGGCACTTGCGTTCACTTCATGTGACTGCTCTACATTGACTGACCTTTCCGGCCACACAAGCGAGGGCGCTGCTGGGCCTACGTGTACGCCATCTCTCTGTAATCGCGTAATCACTTATTGATGGTACACTGTTCTACACATCCTCCTAGTTAGGATTCATTTGGGGCATTCGTTCTGGGTGTTGGGATTTTCACAAACAATAGTGTGTGTGTGTGTGTGTGTGTATATATATACCCAAAAAAAACGAGCCTGTGTTAGACGTCATCACTAACATATGTTCTTGTATGCTCGCATGAAAGAGTAAAAATACCGCGTAAACCTGCCGACAGTTCAATATATTAAAAATAAAAACCGCCATAGATCACCCGTCCCTGAACTGTGTGAGGTGGACTCAGTGTGGATGTACTCTTTATTAGTACTCTTTAATAGTTTAACTTCGTTTTCATTCGTATAAAAATGGTGCGGAAATAACTGCATCTGCTGAGGCGTACATAATGGCTGGATTATCTCCAGCCATCACGAGGACTGAAAGGTTCTTTGGTTTCCCGTTGTGTTATGGCAATATACTAGGGTTACAGCAACTTTACAGCCATTTCATTGGTGTTATTGGCAGTGGAGTGTGGTGAATGACTGCAAGCTAAGATGTTGCTTGGTCAGTTCTGTACACACACGGCGCATGCAGCAGGAACCAATAACCAGCCGGGAGAAATTTAATGTATTGCGGCCACTCACAAGAGAGCGGCGAGGCGTCCATTACTCACGTGATGTGATGTCAAATGTACTTCTACGTTTAAGTTGCCGATGTGTAAACTAGTCAACTATTAGGTATAGCACAGAGCAAAACACAGCTTATCTCGCTACAGTTCACCACACGCCGTTTGACATAGAAGCAGGTCGTCAATATCTATATCACTGTGGGCCAAGCTAAACTTGGTCATCGATCACAGAAGTGTTTAACAAAAACAAACGAAAAATGCATCATAGGTCGATAAAGCTTTGTAAATATTGATGTATGTGTACGCCACAGATCTTTCCGCGTAACGGAGAAGTAATGGTAAGTGGATGTTCCACGCCAATGCAAGAAAAATCTACTTATAAATATCTTATCCACGATCTATTAACTATTCTGATGGTGTAAAGAATATGATTGTCTATTAACTCGGAGTGAGTGTTGCCGATTCCACCGCACTGTGGACATCCAGATGACGAATGCGAAGCTCAGCTGAACTACTAGACAAGACGATCAACGATATGGCGTGCGCAGGTGTGCACTTTAACATATGTCAGCATGCCTGGCAGTGTGTGATGTATCACGCATAATGCCTGGTACCCACGTAGGGATACAACTTGACGATCCAGAGGGGCCGTGGTGTCTGAGCGGTTAGACTACTCATCTCCCACCATGTCGAACCAGGTTCAATCCTCGGCCGGGCCTATCCCGGATTTTCGCACGTGGGACTCGTGCTGGACGATGCCGCTGGTCGGCGGGTTTTTATTTCGGGGATCTCCTGTTTCCCCCGCCCTTTCATTCCGGCGCTCAGCCATACTCACCTCACTCTCCCTCATTGGGTCCCAAGACCTCGCTGTTAAAAGCCGCGTAATCCTCTTCACTCATTCATGCAATATTCAATAAATAATATTAACAATAGTGATTGGACCCCGAAGTCGGGAAACGCCGGAAATATTTTCCATATGTTAAGTTATATATTCATATGGACGTTTTGTATTGCTTTGAGGTCTATTATCCACACCTCATTGTAGCTACGTAAGAGGTTATCAAAAAGTAAAACATATCCGGCCAACAATATTTACCCAACTAGATGTAGGATATGAAAAGTTGTGAAACTCTGGAATGTAACTTAGGCCCTAATAATTTTTGTTTTTATACTTTCAGTACCTTGGGTATGGTCTCCGCGATCGTACGGATCACATAATCGCTTCTCCCAACATAAATATATGCTTATTTTTAGGCCAGTCCTTGCTTTGAATTTCCAGGTGCGGGAAATGTAGAGGACGTGATTAATGGCATGCCAGTTTTATCGAGGTGCTCCAGGTTCCCTCGCAAATGCATCCCGCATATGCGAAGCTCGCCTATTTTTGGCGGAAAGATTACCCAACTAGTTGTTCTCCCAAATGCTTTAGCTCAGATCCCCTTTCGTGATTGGATAAACTTAAGGGTCACGCGTGCCTGCATCGTGTTTGTCCTTGTTTTGGCTGACAAGGATGGGAGACATAAGGGCTACACTTGCACGCGCTGCAAGAGCGTCATCGCCGCTACGCGCAGGACTCTGAACTGACCTGCAGTGTTCTCGTAGTGCTGCGTGTACTCAGTGGCGTATGGTGAATTGTTGCAAGGTAAGCTGGCGGTAGCTGTGTCTGTACCCTGTTGCTTGCTAGTTTACACTTCCACCAGTAAAACGTAGTTCGGCAGCTGACGCCACAGAACGTGTGTAATGGGTCCCTCGCTGCTCTCTTGTGAGTGGTCGGAATACATTCAGTTTCCCTAGGCTTCACTCTGGTTACTGGTCCTGCTGCATGCACCAAGAATGTACAGTAGTAAGCAAGCACCAGCTTACCTTGCAACACTTCATATCACGCCACTGCGTGTACCTATGAGACTTTCAGTGGCGATACTATTACCTCATTAATGAAAAGTCTGTAGCAAAGTTCAATACAGGCTCCTATCGTAGTTTGGCTCGTGTCCAGCTAGTATTATTAAAGATACGGCAGTCTAAAGACTTTTTTTAAAACCATATTGAAGGGCTCCAAAATAATATTTTCAGCATGCATGGAAACTTCAAAGAACCATTACGTCCTTGTCTGGGTTATGGTGTCTTTTCTTAGGTAAACATACTGGGAGCTCGTTTTGAAGTTTCGTCAAAAAACAAGTATTTCAAACACTTTGCACCGCATTTCACGCGCCAGGCACGCGGATTCCTTTAGAATACAGAGAACTACTGCTGCAGAAGCCAGCCATGATGGCGTCACATGCCGGCGCCGCGAACGAACGCTGTTCACCGATCGTCAGCTTGGTGAACTTGTTGGCCTGCAGCCAATAGGGAGCATCTCACAGCGTACAGTAGCTAATGAGACGCAAGCCCGTTCTCGGAGCTTCGCGCATCCAATCAGAGAACGGGCGCGCACACATCTCACATCTCAGGAACTGCTGCGTCTTCTCTACTCTGTGCCCGCCAATCATTAGCAGTCACTATAAAAGGAACTTCTTTCTGATTGAGTCATGTATAGGCCGTTCACGGTAAAATGAGCACTTTTGAAAGCCCTGCACCTCTATGCACATTGTGTACTCTTCCGCCTTATGCAAAATTTACATTGCCATGGGCCTCATCACTTTATTCATGAGTCGGTCTAGTTAAAATGTGAAATTATTACAAAAGAAAATGTTTTACAAATCTGCCCATTTTACACCACGATGCATTAAAAAATCATAAATTGAAAGAAATAATTTAAGTTATCACAAATGGTTATCAGACACATTTATTAGACACACATTAAGATATTGAACTACTTTACATTCATAGTTATCAACTTTACTGGGCGCATGTCACTTAGTGCGCCTGTTAGAATAAATCCAGATAAGAGTAGTGACATTTTTCTGACGTTCATTTCAAAAGTGTTCATTTTGTCGTGAACAGTATGTAGTAAAATGTCCTCTCAGTAAGGCACGCGATATGTAGCCACTGAAAGCTGCAAGCGTACACAAAGGACGTTTAAGCCAAACCCGTAACGAATATATTTCGCCAAAATATGGTGTCTCTACTTAAACGTAAGGATAAGAACATTTTGTGACTTCGACGTCCTGTATGCTAGACTCCAGTGCACAAGAACTAGTGAAATATGAATGTCATTTATAACCACACTCTGCTAAAATAATTTTTTATCCTTAGATTTGACTAGCGCGAAAATTTAACCACTAGCCAAGAATTGTCTAAGGTGTGCCATACTTACAATGAACTGAAAGAAATGCACAAGTTTGGGAGTTACAGCACGTCAAGCGTAACTTGATAGGAATGTATGTGCAGTATTTTTTGTCACGATATTAACAGCAAACTTCTCGTATTCAGCGTGGCTTTCCGGGCCAGTCACTACATAATTTGTGATAATTTGAAGCCGGGAACCGGTGCAATAATTACGAACAGCCGCTGCAGTAATTTGCAACCTGATAGCGAAATAACGTGTCAAACACTCCTATATAGATTGAGTTGTTCGTGTTACATGCAACACGTCGTGTATCATATGCCAAGTGTAATGTGCCACAAAAATGTATATGAACGAATAGCAAGGCAAGTTGATGGATAATGTTACCTCTGTATTTCACGCCTATGTGTATTTCCTTTTTTTATATACCTTCTGAACGTTAGTTCATCATTTACTGTAGTGAATCAGTTTTGAGTTAGTTTTGTTTAGGTCACATGGGTTTGCAAAAACGGCTAGCCCTACTAAATACAGATAAATGTGTACGACACGATAGTCAACTCACCACCCACAAATAGATATCGCTCTCCTGCGAGAAATATGGTGGTTATGTAGGCTGTTCACGGTAAAGCGAGCACTTTTTAAGGCCCTTATAAATTTTTCTTTTCATGCAATTTCCATCTTCCTGCTTCTTCTTAACATAAACATTGCAATGTCACCAATGAACACAGTGTATACATTTCACCACCATCAAAATTTAATGTCGGAGCCGGCCATAACATATATTTATTAGCGGTTAGTGCCTGTTTGGAGGACCTTAAACGTGCTCACTTTATCGCGAACAGCCTATACATATGCATATTGGTTATTGACAGTTTCTTCACCATAGACTAAATATGGTGGATCGCTTAGCCTGCACATGTACCCAACATTTACCTACCACAAATAATCACAACTGTTAAAGTCACATGGTCAACAATGATGAACGTGTTTGTTTATATCTTAAATGTTTAAGGCGGATTCCCACCCGCCATTTCGGATTTATCGATTTCTCACCTAAGCTTCTATTTCAGAAGTTGTATTGAAATTTCCCGCACGACATGTCCTAAATAACAGCTTCCCAAACTTTATCGAACTGCCACAGCTTCGCTACATTAATTAATTTTTAGCTGGTAACTGCCGAGGCAAAACGAGAGATTATTTCTTGCGAACGATTACAAAGGCGACAATATCAACCGCAATGAGGGAATACTGACCACAGTTAATGCACTACGCAATACTTTGTTTTCGGGCGTTCGAAAAACCATGATACAAAACTGTATTTCCAGAGTATGGAAAAAAATTCCATAAATCCAAGATGGTGGGTGCAAATCTGCCTTAATGACAAGCACCATTTTATTAGTAAAACTTTTTTACCAGTTCGAATTTAGTCAAATTGCATTACAAATTGGCTAGAGGGAGTATAAAATCATCTCAAATTACCAGTTTACTAAACAGTGGCCTAAAATCAAATTCAATCCTTGCCATTTTGGTAGCCATACTGGCACAAACGCAGTTCAAACATGGAACACGGATATTGGCTGTGAGGATCAGCGAGATCGGCATACCTCATATTTAGTCTATGTTCTCTACATGGACAGCCAACAATTACTGAAATGTTCACAAGGAAATCGGTTACTGCAAAAACTGACATCTTTGACGCGTGTGCAGGTAATCAAGGTACGCGAAAAGAAACCCAACAAATCACTAAACAAAAATGGAAGGGAAATATGTTGAACTATACTGCGTAACAAACGATGTTCGTGAGCGCAGACTTAAAATATTCGACGTATTTTGTGACGCAGCACATTTCAAGTACATGTACGTTTGTATTCCCCTTACTATTGGAGCACGACTTGTAAGGCCACCCTAGCAATAACCCGCAGTAAAAGTAATTCCCAATTATGAGCAATTATCTCTGCCAGCACTGGCCTTAACAAACTATTTGGTTGATGCTTTCCAAGACGAAATTTTATCGCTGGTAAAAATGCAAATTGTGGTGCACAGTAACAGCCTAGAGTACATTGAGAAACAAATACATGGTTGTAGAAAGCATCAAGATTGTTTCCATGAGGTAAAGTGTTCATGCCTCGACATGTAAGCCACTTGCTGTATTCGTGTTATGTGTAGGACAAGCTGTTTTGCACGAAAAGATTCACATGAAGGCTAGGCTCCGCTGTCCTATAGCATGCGTACAGTTTTCGTTTAGTTATTGGCCTCGTGTCTTTGTTGGGAGACAAATCCTTACCTGACGGGTCCAATCAGAATTAGGTAACTCCAATACTGAGTGTCCGTGATTCGTTGGCAGTCACCTAATACACCTGATAGTTAAACTCAGCCAATTACAAAAGTGGACCTCAGCTCTAGTGTTTTGGAGTACAAGCTGACTTGAAATTTTTTTCGCGATAAACAGGTGGCCCTAGTTATATGCATGCTCAAATCAAACTCCACAAACATTCAGCGAGGTGCAGTAGTTGTGACACACTCAGCTTACATTCGAGCGGACCCGAGTTAAATTCCGAGTCAGGTCACACTACAATTAAACTTTTCAGCATTTGTCCGAAATAACTTGAGGGAATCACTGGTTCCTTTATAAAAAGCTTTGCTGACTCTTTCCTCCCAACCCTGCTGTCGACAAGACGTCAACAAACCACGCCGACCTAACAAAGCCCACAAACCGTAAAAACACTTTTGTGAGCCCCTCTAAGCAGTATTCCTGATAGCGCCTTAACATTTTTGCTGCGACTAACAAAAAAATTATTGCCTATCTGTAAGCTGAATTTATTGATGACCACAATAGTCTTTTTGTTGTTGCCACTAATGATTGATAATGACAAAGCATTTTGTTGCTCTCACAAAAAAATCGTTAGGACTAACTATATTGATAGAAGAATTTTGTGGCCACCCTATAAAAGTTTTGATCACAGCAGAACTGTTTTTTAAGCGTACTCTTGACAAGGTAGTATCGTAGTTGGTCTTAGTTGACTCTGAGATTTCTTTTTCACATACAGTTAAATAGGATTATCCTAAAAATCTCTACCCCGATTATAACTGCACGACAATTTCAAATGTTTGAAGTGTTCATTAGCTTTATATAAAACTATGTAATATTCTAATATCTACAGTGTAAGTTCGAGTTAGTGGAAAACCTCTAGTTGACAGTGAATTTCAACTATTATAGTCATTAAAAATGGCTTCACTTAGAATCTGTGGAAAACTACTGATTGTTTCAGTGAAATAATTTCACTGCCAATTGCGTGCAGGGAATTATAGAATGTTTTTATTTAATTTAGCCAAATATGTACGAGAAATAAACGCATTTCCGGTAGCCGCCGTTTATATTGGGCAATTAAACGTAATTAAGAAGAAATGAAGGAATTTTGCAGTGGCCAGGACTCGCACCCACAAGCACCCCGGTTTTTACAACATTATCTTACTAATTGAGTTTGTATTCTAGTTCTTTATCAAAAATATGGAAGTAGTTTTAAGAGATGTACTTTCTATTCGTTTTTAGTTTAGTTAGTTTAGTTTAAAGAACTATAAAAACAAATGGTACGTATGAAGGCGCCCACTTCACCACATTTATTGCCATTTAAACCTTCAAACCGAGAGCTACGATGATTTTCGAAAATACAAAGAAAACGTAGAAACGGAATGAATGGCTGAATGCCTAGAAAATGTTACTATAACAGACCAAACCCACATAAAAAAAAATATTTTTTATGGGTTTCATACAGTTTATACGTTGTTATTTCATGTGATACACATTGCTTAGCTGATTCAACAGCCAAAGAACACATCACTGAAAAAAACAGTGAATGAAATGGTTGATGAATCAGTGGGAAATGTCACTGAATCAATAAGTGAAGGAACATTGATATTTTTTCGTCAGTTTAATTGACAGAAGTGACTGTTGGATAAATGAGGTGATACTAACTGGTTTAAACAGTGAAATGCTCACTGTTTTAGATTTAGTGTGCAGTGATTCCTACACTATTAGGCACTTACTAAATTGCGTTATGTCAGCAGCAGTTTATGGCCTGCCAATGACATTAATAAGCGAAATGAGCTAACGTTACTTTGCCGACATATTTTTTTGCGCACATTGTTTTATTAATTTATAGTCGTGTAGTGGTCAGAGTTTTCATATCCACGGCGAACAGATGTCGGATTTCCGGTGGTAACAAACCACAAATTCGACATGTGCAGGGAGAGTTTCGCGAATTAACGGAAATTTTCGGGGAAAATTTATCCAGAAACATTCATAAAATTGAAGATACCTATCTTTCCCCAGTAACAACCTTGCCGGTACATTTCACAGAAATTTCTGTTATTTCCCAGGACCTTTCCATAAATGATCTGCTGCGTATTTACGTATTTCCGGTTTGTGAAGAGAGATTTAAAATTGGTTTTTCAACTTTCTTTTTCCACTGTTTCACAATGAATGAAAAATACATACAAAATATGAAAAAAAATTCTGTCAACGTATCGGGATGCGAATATAAATCAAACAGTTTAGGACTCACGACCCTTGCCAGGAGGCTGTGTCCCCTTGCAATATTGTTGTAGTATGAAAATGGTTTCTATGTGTGTCCTTGCAATATTGTTATAGTATGAGGGTGGTTTCTATTTGTTTCAGGTTGTTTGCATTGTTGCTGACTGCAATGTTGACATAATTCCGCAATTTTATTGAAATGGGCTGTCATCCACTGGAAAATCAGTAGAATGCACTGAGGTTTTATTGCCAGGGCAGCGTAAATTACTAAGAATCAGTAGAAATAAATCTTTAGTCAGCTATAGGTTGTTCATAGTAAAGTGAGCAGTTTTTAAGGCCCATACAATCGGCATTATATACTAATAAATATATTATGACAGTTTCAGACGTTAACTTTCGGAAGTGGTGGAATGTATAGGCTTATACTGTGTTTATTGATCACAAGGCAATGTTTATATTAAAAAGTGACGGAGAGATAGAAAGTGGCTAAAAAGAAAAATTTTGTAGTGCCTTAAAAAGTGCTCAATTTATCGTGAATAGACTAACAAAAACCAGTACAATTTTCGCGATTTAAGTGCACCAGTTACAACAGATCTACAGTCAAATTCATTGATGTTTAGCAGTTTTAATTGTGTCGAATTTTGAGTGTATAGAATTAAGACAGTCAATTATACGCGAAATATTATTCTATACATATTCGTAGAAAATAATTTTGAATAACTATTATAGCATTCACTAGGCCCGAAACTATGAAATAACGTTTTTCGTGATGAAATGATCACGTCACAAATGTTTCTCGGGCAAAGAGTTTCCTTTTATAAACCAACATGGTCAACATGTGAGACAGTGTTTCTTTCATCACAAAATAGGTAAATACGCAGCTGTGATATTTGAACTAAAGGGTAGTAGTTTGAACTGAAGAACTACTCCTGCATACGAAATAATATCGTTCACCGGTTTTGGCGTGTTCAAGAATATTGGTTATCAATAACAATTTCCCCCCCCCCTTCCCCCAATATTTTAAAACTGACTAATACGGAGTTACGCTAAGTGCTAAGTAATCATGTTGATTCTGGAATCATAACACCCGCATATGCAAGTGCCAGTTTGTGTTCTCCTCTCTGGTGGACAATATTTAATGGGGTGTAAGTTTACTTAGCTCACGACCATCTCTTCATTATTGCTCATTAAAGGTTTACCATATAATCACGTGACTAGAGAGAGCGACTTATCGCAAGAGCATTCAACTGATATCTTCCAATGTACTGTTTAGGCCTTCATGTCCGGGTATTCCTTCTTTTTTGGCTGCAATATGTGTGTGTGACTCAGGATATTTCTCCATTTCGCTCTGCAAGTTAAAATGCTAGTACTTTAAACGGAACAATTGGATTCGCCTGCAGTTAATCAAGCTACATTAAAATAATACATCACGCGATACCAAATGGCGTAAATAGGTACAATGTCTTGGAGGAGCGTTGCCAACAGTATGAATGTACGCCTAGCGTGTAGGGACGTCGCGGAAAATGACGGGCATGACGGTTTCGCCCTTACTGCTTCCAGCCTGCAATCACGCAAGTAACCTCCTTCATCCGAGTGGCCTCGACGTTCTAAACGAAATTCGAAGCCGGAAATGTGTCGTCGCAGTCAACTTGGCCAGGACGGTCAGCAGAGGAAGTGATGTGCTCTGATTATAGTGACGTGCTCTGACTAGTGACGTGCTCTGACTATAGTGACGTACTCTGATTGTGGGAGAGCCTGATGAAGACAGACGGTGGAAGTTGAATTACAAGGTCTAGTAAATACGAGCTCCTGAGAAGCGGTGCCATCCAGAACGAAGGGATCAGAGGAGAAGCGAATGAGGGGTGAAGATCCGAGAGTCGACGACAAAGTGAGGAGGTTTGAGCAAAAAAAAAAAAAGTGGGTCGGGGACATGACATTGCAAAGGAAAATGCGGCGGCTGAAAACGAAAGAGAACGAGAAGTAGCTGGCCCATCCTCCTAGTGTGCGACCAGAGACGTAGATGGCAGGATGGGGTAAGTTCGCGTGTGTAGAGAGAGAGAGAGAGAGAGAGAGAGAGAGAGAGAGAGAGAGAGAGTGAGTGTGAAAGGGGGGAGGGGGGATAGAAGATGCCTAGCACACTCACTGCCCTGAAGCTGTAGTAAGCGAAAAATGATAAATCCAGGGTTTTTAAAAACTATATTTCTATAGTACCTTGACTAACTATCCCTTCGTGTCAGGTGTAACAACCAGTTCATAAATATAACACACACTATTTGAGCTACACAGAGGACTTAACCTGCCTATATATGAACTTTCATTTGTTTGATGGCTGTATTGTCAGAGTTGCAAAAGCCGCGTATACCACGAACTCCAGCGCACACGCTAAGAAAATGGCGTCGATTGTAAGCAAAATGTTGGAACGCTATTTGGTAGTCAGTGCTTGGCGAACTACTCGTTAGCTGACAGCCCATCCAATAAGGAGCCTTTCGCAGCACGCAGTTGCTAATCAGTCACAAGGCCCAGTGTATAACTCAGCCAATCAGTGAATGGGTATGACCACGTTTTAGGAACAGCCACATCATTATTTGCCTATGTGTTCTTATAAATTCTCTGTTTTACCAATCACCCAAATACGCTTTCGCCTACTCTACACATCGTCCTTATTGGGGTGGCCGTCGCCATTGGACATGTTCGTAATTTGTGTTAGGAATTTTAATATTTATTTTATCGGGGCGTGTTAGGAAGCTCTGATAGAGGTCGCCAATAAACGACCGCCTTCCCTTGTGTGCTCGCCAATTTTCATTTATCATTAAAGATTTTATCCTGTATTTCCAGGGTGGTGATGTAATTAGGGCCCATTATAGCTTGTAATGAATATTGATTGCTCAGAGTTTATTGCTGTACATTGTGTATTTGAATAAAATTGATGCGTCCTGTAAGCATTGAGTATTAAATTTTGAATTCAATGTGTTTGTGAACAAAGGCTTTGTTTTGAATGTTGGGATCCTTCTTTTCTAATACTACTCGATACATCACAATATAACACAGCAGTAGTAGGATAATGTACGTTCGGGACACATGGCATCTGCAAAATACATTTTAAATACATGATAAATTTGAATAATTCTATTTGTTTATTACTGTATCGATACCTGGATGTCTGATTTGTAGGACTGATAGTTCAGCGCCTCACGTTCGCAAGCTTATGTTTCTCTCCTGTGCGGTGTCTGTGGATGACGTCATTGCTCGTGCATGCCCATGAGGTCACACTGGTAGGTCGCTGCAAGTGTGTCTGCCTCGCGGACCTGTCGGCGTGGTGATGCATAGCTGGTTACAAGGCTAGGTGACAAATGTAATAACGAATTGAATAAAGTATAATATTAATACAAAATATTGTTTTTCAAAATATAAAGTATTGAAAATTGAATATATTTTACAAAGTCCTGCCTGGTATGTACTTTACAATAATTTTTTATACGTCTTCTCGTGTATGGAAAATTACATATTTAAATTTGTAAACAAATATATGCACTCTAGCATGTGATGAAGGAACTATGTAAATGGTGGAATGGAGCAAATGTGACAAATCGAACAAGTGTGAGTAATTAGAGGAGCAAAATCAACTAATCGAACACGTATAAGCAAATGCGAATATCGAATGTGGGAAAAGTGAGAAAGAGATGTAGAGTGAAAGACAAGATAGAATGAAAGAGGGAAAGAGATGGAGAGAGAAAGAAAGAGAGACAAGAGAGGAGATAAAGAGATGGAATGAGAGAGCCATGAGAGAACGAGAGAAAGAGGTAGAATGAGAGAGACAAGAGAAAGCGAATGTGAGAGAAACGAGAGAAAGGAAAGAGAGAAAGCAAAAGAGACAAAGAATGAGAGGCAAGAGAGAAGAATAGAAAGAAAGGGAAATGAGAGAAAGAGGGAGAAACGAAATAGAGGGAGAAACGAAATAGAGGGAGAAACGAAATAGAGGGAGAAAGGGATGGGATAAGAGAAAGAGAGTTAAGATTTTGAACGAGGGAGGCAAGAGAGTAGGAGATACAATGAGAGTAGGAGATACAATGAGAGTAGGAGATACAATGAGAGAAAGAGGTAGAATGAGAGAAAAAGACAGACACGAAATATGGAGAGAAAGAGATGGAATAAGATAAAGAGAGAGACTCGAGAGAAAGAGATATAATGAGAGGGTAAAAGAGAAATGAAAGAGAGAGAGAGACACGAGAGAAAGTGATAGAATGAGAGAAAGAGGTGGAATGGGAGAGCATGAAAAACAAGGCGGGTATGGTGGTATGATATCACAATCGTATGCATCTTGAAAAGACGAGTCCGGCGATATACAACACTTAATATTTATGCCTGTAAATTTTTTTATTAATAAAATATATTTAAATAAAAAATAATTATTTATTAAATAATTTTTGTTTTATCGATTCCTAATTATGAGATTGAGTTTCTCATATCTTAGTCTTATCGAGGAGATTCTTCAGCCGCAATTAAGAGCAAGCACTTTTCAGGAAAAAATGGGAAATTTTAAGGGAAAAACGTGAAATTTGTAGGGAAAAGGGAAAATTTAAGACATATTTGGGATAAAACGTACAATTTTGTGTGAAGATGAGAGATTTTTGGAAAAAAAAAGACGGGAAATTGCTACATGGTGGCTGGAGCATCGCGCCTCCAACCGAAGCCGTTTGTGCACGAACGTACGTGATCCTACTACTCACAGCGAATTGGCATACAGTAACACAACTGAAATAAGGGGCCCTGTCTGCCAGTTCTATGTCACATAATTACGGAAAATTTCTGGTGGAGTCTTTTGGCGCCCGACCTAAGACGTAGAACCGCAGAAAGTAAGTAATCACATTGAGTCGTTGATAATATCATCTGGTCTTCAGTCATTCCTGCTAAAAATCGTTTATATAATTGTATTTCCGCATACTAGCCGTGATATTTAGAGAAGAAATCTGTGCGCAAGATCTCGCCTTCACCGTTACTTCTAAGTTTCCTAAAGCCTTGCTAAAGTTCTACGTACTAGCCGTTCCTCAGCCGCTTTCCACACAGTGAAAAAATATTTGTTAACTCCCTAAACTGCAGTGGATTTTTTAAACCTATAAAGTGTATGAAAATAGCACTACTTATAAGATTGAAAATATGGGAATGTTTAGTATCGCTACTATAAAATTTGGGAAATTACTTACGATTTTGACTCTTTCCTGAGCAACTGTAGGAATGTTACTATGGGTTTATCAGTAAATATTTGATCATTCACGCTTTGTCACTGTACGTGTATACACCGATATGGTGAATTTAAAAATAATTTCTTAGTGTTTAAGAAATCGTAACTAAGTCTAGAAAATTACACCAAACGATCAATGCACCACGTTTTTGAGGCCTCAGTTTAATTATAATTTGCATAATAACTATACAAACACACCAATTTTTACAATAACTAAAAATATGATACAGTTATGTGAACAGAAATATAATATGCCTGTGATACATGGAATATTTAGGAAACAATGAAACACGTCATATACGTTCTTTTTCTCAACGGTTTTATACGAAATGTGTGAAGACTGTAAAAACCAATAAATTTTGTCCAAAAATTGAGAAAGCGCTTTGTCAGAAACTGGTGGTAGCGAGCAGTGGCGTGATGTGAAGTGTTGCAAGGTAAACTGGTGCTTGCTCACTGCTGTACATTCTCGGTGCATGCAGCAGGAACCAGTAACCAGAGTGAAGCCTAGGGAAACTGAATGTATTCCGACCACTCACAAGAGAGCAGCGACGGACCCATTACACACGTTCTGTGGCGTCAGCTGCCGAACTACGTTTTACTGGTGGAAGTGTAAACTAGCAAGCAACAGGGTACAGACACAGCTACTGCCAGCTTACCTTGCAACATTTTACAACACCCGCTGGTGGCAAGAATTTAATTGCCAGGCATGTCAATATTTGCTTACAACAGTGTGTGCCCTGGTTGGGATGTCAGCCTGTGCGTAGTTCTTCCGCAGATGACGTCACACTATGAGTAATTTGGCCACCTCGCGTCCAGTATATGAAGAGTGCAATACAGTACATCTTCATCACCGAATATTTAATACAGAATGAAACGACCCCTTCTATCGCCAACGCCAGTCACTGACCTGTAGCACAGCGTAACTATGGTTCACCAATCAGCTACTGGTGGCTGGTGGCCACACTTTCCAGGTGGCAGACTAATCCAATAAGTTGTGAAGAATGAACTACTTCCTACTTATTGGTTCACATTGAGGTATCATGTGTGCAAAGTTGTGAGCAATCACTGGCATGCTATGATAGCGTGTACCATTTACTAATATGTATAAAAACCAGTAAAAAAAATATATATGTGAATGATTTTTTTGAAAAGAAATTATGTTACGTAGTGCGTCAAATGATATCTATTCAAAATGGAAAATTATTTAAATGCTAATTATTATTAATTATTCTTTACATGCATTACATAATTGTGAAAATGTTACGACAAAGAAGATAAATTTTAATGGGGAATAATTAAAAAGTAATAACAAATTAGCGGAACAACACTCTTAATTACATTAACTCATTTACATGCTTTTCAGTAGACACATTTTGTAGTTAACTTGAAGAATTAAGCAAATATTGAAATTGTAGTTACGTTATCGCCATTTTACGTTAAAAAAAAATAGGTACCAAAAAACTTGATAACTGTAATGTGGATAGTGGCAATGCTAGTCGTGTGAAATGTCCAATAGAGCGGCTGAAATACTAGTTCACTCGAGAAGGGATTAGTGAAGGTAATCGTATAGAGTTTACGTAGAAGCAAAACAAACAGTGGAGAAGGCAAGATGGAAAGCAACTCGGTAAGTCAACATCTCCAGGCAACCGAAGACGCTCCAGCTAGGCTGCGTCAGAGAACACGCTAGTTGAGAGATGTAAACACGGGAGAGAGGCAGCGATAGTTCAGGCAGACACCGCTAGGGACGCTGCCTGTCTATCACGACGCGGCGTGCTCTTGCGGGTAGGGATAGGCTAAAACACGGCCGTAGAAGACAGGTCTGCACACTAGCTGGAATACTTGAAGCACTTATTGACTCATTTAGTTCATGAACCCAGCCACAGAACGCTGCTACCGAAGCAGTGCAGTTTGACATGGCAGCATAGGGAGGGGGATTGCAATTTTTTCTTAAAATGAGAAAATTACGTTCATATCTCTATGCCAGCAACGCTAACAACACTAGTTTGCTTGCAGCGCTCCGCGGCTACCGCATGAACTAAATCATTAAATAAGGGGGTCAATTCGCTAACATTGTTAGATAGGCGAGTGTCCAGACCTGTCTTCTACGGCCGCGGGCTAAACAGTTACTGTCGTGTAAGTGTACCATCGTTCCCGTTCCAAACATGTAACAAGTTCTAGGAACATGTTATTTTTGTAACATGTTACTGTAAAACACGTCTTGCCTGTCCCGACGTTCCGGAATATAACGGTTACGTTGTTCAGTGGTCCGAGGCTCGGCGTTCCAAGAAATAATCTTCGCGCATGCGCAGTGTTGCAAACTAACACGTTACAAAAACAAACTTTCACGCACGCGAACACTCACATTTGCCTAGCGAAATGTAAGTGAAACTTGTGAGGCTGTGACCAATCAGGATAGAGCAACCTGTGTTCTTGGCGGGAAACTTATTTACAATAATGTAAGTATAAATAATACTAAAAGGCGTATGTGTGCACATGTTTACGATTATATTTGTTCACAAAAATAAACTTTTCTGCTATAAAACGCCGGATTTAAAGTATGATTTGTTTAAAATGTAGTTTATATATACGAGTTTGGGTTAAGAACAAAACTAAACAATACGAAAAATGACTTTTACGAATGTGCAGTAGTCAGGTGTTGAGGCAATCCAAGAAGCTTAAAAATTAACGGTATAAACAATGTAACGTGTTACTTGTGTAACGTGTTACTAAATTGTAACAGTTATTTTATAACCGTTACGTTAAATAACGCCCATCACTACTTGCTGGGGCTCAGTTTACGAGATTACTTATGGGAGGGTTTGGCATAGGCACATTGCCGCCGCAAGCTTGAGCTCTGGTGTCCCTTGAAGGTCGCTTCTAAGCTGGCAGCAAATCGAACAATTCTACTTATTTGTGTGTGAAAGTTCGTGTTTTGCTCAAAGCGTGATCAATACTTGCCCGTGCAATAATAAACGTTTAAACGAAATTTTGTATCCGTTATTCGCACCTTCCAGCGTTGTCGACAGGATTAAACAGTAATAATACAATTGTGTTTGATATTGAGCTTTTGTGGGCAGGTTTATTTTTGTTAAAAAAAAAGTTACGGGTATAAGAACGAAATAAAACTGTCATCAAAATGAGTTTTTCGGTTTCGTTGACAAATTTAATTAAAATAATTGTTTAATGTTACGTTCGGCCAGATCCAGTTTTAAGATCAATTATTACACAACACGAGGAAATATTATTTTTAAATTTCCACTCTAGTGCGCAGAACAAGGTTGATTATTATTTAGGCAGCTTCTAGGTCAATAAAAATCGGGAGATCATAGAATATCGTATTACCTTTTTATAATAATTGAAATTATCTCATATATTTACATGCAAACCGAAGTAGATCAGGTAGACATGCAGGGATATCTGACGTTGAAAATCCTTATTCCCCAAACTACTAACATTGGGCTTCCCAGCCCCCTAACACCCGCCTAATGGCCCGCGCACAAAAGGCAGTTCGACTTTCAGCATTGATAGACATTTTTATCCACCAACTGCACTTCAGAATATAAACATTTAAAACTGCTCCAAAACAGCGAATTTGATTACAGATCTGTTGAAACTACTTCACTTGATATAAGTACAGTTCTACTGATCATCTTAGTTTCTGGTATTAGCTGATTAAACAGTGATTTCTACCTGTTCCTAATGAACGGCACTGGCCTGGCACATAAACCTTAGTCCATCGCACTGTTCCGCCGGCAGATAACAGCGTTGACAGTAGGTTCAGTAAAATAATTCTACTAATTGAAATCACTGTTTCAGCTTTAAAATATGTATTAAATCTCTTGCGACTTACATTTATTAATGGTTTCAAGTGTTGCAGATAAGAAATTGTTTGATCCTTGCTGTGCTTAAGCTGCAGAAACGGGATATGTTTCGTTCATCACGTTCAATAAGCCGTGGACTTTTTTATATTAAATTTACTATGAAATCAGTATTACACTTCCATTCAGTCCCACCTCAGTTCAGTCCATGTACCGCCAGTCGCAATGTTCTAGAATCCTCCAAGCGCCCTCACGCACAGTAGGCTTAACTCGTCGGTTTCACACCCTCTCGTCCATTCAAGCCACGAACACCTCACTCGCAATCCATATCCAGTCGTCATCCACACTTCACTTCCTTCGCGCACACTCGGCCAGGCGGCCTCCTTCAAAGACTGCCGGCCGCTGGGTTGCGGTAGTATATATAGTGTCTTAGGCCGCCACCTAGCATCTTCCCCAACTCGTGTGATGCGTCGCGGAGGGCTAAGGCACCAGCCAGTCTCACCAGAACATTCTTGCGTCGTCGCTAAACGTATCGGAATATCTAGCAGGTGAGAGGAGGTCTGTGACGCCAGCAAGTCTCGCCGCTGTCGGCATTCACGAGATTCCCAGAAGGGGTGCAGACAGCCACGAGTGAATCGTTCCAGGAAGAGGGGAGTGTGAGGTGGGTCTCCGTTTACTGCGCGGGGCAGCTGAGTCGGCGCCAGCTGCAGCACGTAACTATAATGAATATTTTGTTTTGCGATAAGCTGCCTTTAGGGCTCCATCTGACGGGATATTTTGAGTGCCCGATGCCTAGAAGCGTGACAGTGCTAAGGGCTACCCATGCACCCAATTCGTTTGCCTCATCGCCTCTATGCGTAAGGAACTGAACTGGAGTACAGTCGCTCTCTCATTGACTCGCATATTGAGATTCTCTCTTTTGAGACGAGCATTATATCGTGTGATAATGAAGACAAATACGTCCTCCAGGTAGTCAGATATAGAATTGTCGTATATAAACACGATTGTGAAATACTACTCTTTTTAGCTGATATTCATTTTTAACAAATACACGTTGGAAAGGGAAATTAAGAAAGGAAATTACTTTTCAGACATGAGAAATCCCATAAAGGGAAAGAAAGCTGTATATTTAACTAATTTTTTTAAAAACTCTAGAGGATATTTTTTTAAACTTTGGGCACGTCAAGACATTAATAGTTATTATGAAAACCTTCTTACACTTTTAGATAATCACTAGTCACATTATTCTCAGATCACTGATGGCAGATAATAAAGAATACTGTATTTCTTATCTTCATTCAGGGCTCCGAGAGTAACAAGGAAGTGATTATCTACAGGTGTAAAAAGGTGTTCACAATTATTATTAACGTCTTGTCATGTGAAAAATTTCGTTAAAGCCTCTAAAAAAACAACTTACGATGTAAATCGCGTTATGGGCTATTCACGCTAAAATGAGAACTTTTGAAGGCCCTGCTTGAGATCTACTTGTATGAACGTTGTGTATTCTTCCGCCTCATGTAAGATTAACATTGTCATGGGCCTCATAACTTTATTCATGTGACGGTCAACTGAAACTTGGAAATTATTAGAAAAGTTAATGTTTTACAAATCTGTTCATTTTTACACTTCGATGCATAAAAAAAAAAAACAGAAAGCGAAATAAATAATTTAAATAATCTGAAATGGTGACCTAACTCTTTTTATTCGACGTTAAGATACGGAACTACAGCCATCCATCGTTATCAACTTTACTGGGCGCATGCCACTCACTGCACCCGTTAAAACATATGCAAGTAGGGGCAGTGACTTTGTCCTGAGGTTGATTTTAAAAGTGCTCACTTTGTTGTGAACAGCCTTTAACTATACTGGTTTTGTGGAGCCCGTATTCATGCACCGCTCGTAAACGACGAGCAATGTCCAAACGACAACCGTAAGACGCAAGTTGCGCGAGCTGAGGGGTAGAGACGGCGCCATCAAGGGTGACGTAAATTAATTCCCGGGGTAGTAGGAGGGTGACGCAACTTGGCTGACTGCAACTACCATCCCGTGAACTCCTCTAGGGGATGACAACCCTCTTCCCCCTCCCTGCCAGGGATGTAGGCCGAGGTGTCGGCTCACAGGGGCATTGCCGCTGAATATTAAACCTGCCCCGGGAGGACCCACCCCGTCCTCCCAGCCAATCAGCAGGCGCGGCTGCTGCTTCCAGTCCTCCTCCTGCCAAACCCTGGCGGGGTTCTAGCGCGTCGGGTAGGCAGCGAGAGCGTCTGTTACACACGCACACACAGAACAGTTAAATAATGTACTAAGGTTAAGATCTCCGCCTAGCTGCCGATTGAACTACGTTGTAGTGTTAGAAATACACGTGTTTCTACAAAACTATCAAACGTGCGTCCAATGTGTTTATCTACGAAAAGTACACACACATTAGACGAGGGTTGTTGAGTGCTGTCAAGACGTCGCGCACATCAGAAAAACCATTTCATTACATTCCAAAGTTACTATACTTGTGCTGTAGCTCAACACATACGCGTGAGATACACACAAAACTACCCAACGGCCTTGCACTGAACCTTCCTACAGACAACCCACCGATAAACAAATAGCTTCGACGCTGAGAGTTTAGTCTGTTCACGGTCAAATGAGCACTCTTGAAGCCGGCCTCCCGTGGCGCAGCCGGTTGGTGCACCACCGATCTGGGGTGCGGAAGGCCCTAGGCTCGAATCCCGGGCAAGGCCTGGGTGTTAATTTAAGCTAGTCTGTAAGCCGCCCCTTGCCAAGCCTCCAAGCATAAAACCGAGGGACGTTAAAAATCCCTTTACAATACAAAGCACTATTGAAAGCCCTGCTTAAGATCTCCTCGCATGCACGTCGCGTATCCCTCCGCCTTACGGAAAATTAACATTGCCATCTGCCTCATCATTTTATTATTCATGAGTAAGTCAGGTGATAGTGTGCAATATTAAAAAAGGTAAATTTGTTACAACTCTGGTCATTTTTACTTTTCGATGCATTAATAATAATAATAATAATAATAATTTAAGTTATCACAAATGGTTACCTATCACATTTTTTTGACGCTAAGAAGCGGAACTACTTTCCATCCATCATTGCCAACTGTACTAGGCGCATATCATTCAGTGGTTGATTTCAAAAGTGCTCACTTTATCGAGAACAGCCTTTACACGCAGTGCGAAGAGAACACTGCACGCAGGGTTAAGAGTCTTGCGCTTAGCGGCGATGGCGCCCTTGATTTACATGGCAGTATCGCCCTTATCGCTTCCGTGCGCCGGTTCTCTCACTGGCTGCGCGAGGATCTAGGAACTGGCACCTGCGCTTGATTGGGCTACTGCAGTTACGAAATGTTCCCCTACTGGCTAGACTACCCGCTTACGAGTGGCTGACCAAGCGCTGATTGGCGGACGGTGTTACTACACGACGTTGGCCATTGGCGCCATTTTGCGTGCGTGTGCAGCTGGAGTGACAGAGTGAGTGAAGAGATTTGGACGGCTCTTAACATCGACGTCTTGAGAGCCGATGTGGGTGAAGTGAGGTGAGTATGGAGCCGCGCCGAAATGAATGGCCGGGGGAAACGGGAGATCCTCGACAAAACCTGCCTACCAACAGCATAGTCCGGCACGATTCGCACATGCGAAAATCCTGGAGTAACCCGCCCGTGGATTGAACCAGGATCGACATGGTGGGAGGCAAGCAGGCTAACCGCTCAACCACCGTGGCTCCATGCGTGTGCAGCTAGAGTTCACGGAATAAGTTGCTGTTTCATCTGCGTATACTTAAGAACCCCGTGTCCACATAAATACTCAGTATTCTTATGGGCCGTCCGCATCCCGAGCCAGCTAATATTCGAGCACAAACGCCCTAACCCGCTCCCAGTATATTCAATCACTTTATGGATTTTAACATACTTGTGGTCCTACGAGAGACTGACATACGCGCAAGAAGGCGAATAATTAAAACCAAAGAGAATTTGTGGAAACTTTAACTTTGCTTCCTGTGACAAACAAATTTTAAAATGTTGCAAAAATTAATATCTTTGGCTTCTGATTAAAGAATTGTTTACTGTTTAGTCTAGCATAAAGTTTACTAAAACTGCATGATCTGGACCACGACCAACTTCTACCGCATTTGTTGCTAGGAGACAAATACGAAGGTCTTCCATTTGTTGACTTGGACATGAAGTTAGTGAGTCATGGATATGCGCACATCAACAGAGGAATGTCCACGCCACTGGTTTGTTGTGGCAGTGTGATTAAATACACCTCGTAAGAAATCATTTTAACTGTTAGTTCTTTGCGTAGCGAATTACGAACAGTGGCTGGGCTTCTTTACGTTGTTTTTGTTGAACAAACCCGAGTGTGAACAACATCATGTTTATGAAATTACAGATTTGCTTAGTTTGGTCCAAAGTTATTTCTTTGTATTGAGCCTACAGGCTATTTTAGACAAGATAAAGATGTAATTGCTTTAAAATTTTGTACCTCAAAATAGTATACTTTCCTCCAACATTATTTTGCATTTCTATGTTACGAGGAAAATATTTGGGTTGGACATTTCATATTCAGCGATAGAGGTTTGGAAGGTTATACAGCAGATGGTAAAAATTCTCTTATTCATATTTTCAGTATGATGGGATTTTACGAATGCCAGTTCTGGGCTGCGGTGTATCAATGGCTAGAGCTAGAGTGCCCGCCTCCCACCGAAGCGAACCGGGTTCGACTCCTGGCGGGATTGTTCCCTGATATTTGCACGTGGATAGAATGTCGGGTTAAGCCAGTGGTTGGCGGGTTTTCTAAGGGAATTTCCGTTTCCCCCGCCGTTGCATCCCGGCTCCGCTCCATGCTCGCCTCGCTTCACTCTCATCAGCTCTCAAGACCTCGATGTCAAAAGCAGCCCAAATCGCTTCACTCCACTAATGCCACTTTTTAAATATGCACATTACATTTAAATTCGGCGTGTTGCCCTAGACAGCTGGGCCATATCGCGGACGCAGTATTTCCGAAATACTGTTTCGTGATCGTTATCGTTATACCTTACTCGCAGGAACTGCCGAAGATATGGACGATAGGTAGTAATGAAAAATTTTCAAACAGAGACATTCTATGAGAAAGTAATCTTGGTGCAGCTCTGATGTGGAGAACGTAGGGGAGGGACTGGTGGGAGGGAAGCCACATGATACCGCCCTATATAGAACACACTGCTAACATAGCTCTTACTACCACGTTGGTACAGCTACAAATAAAACAATTACGTTTTTGGCAAGTAATATGCACGCGCGAAGCAACTCTCGCCGAGAATTACTCGGCCGCTGTCCCTTCTGAGCAGAACAACCCCACCCCTTCTTGCAGACGCAATTGACTCTCCTGACTCGCCCGACGCCTTTTGGACAACCACGCATTATTTTTTCTTTCAGATTTGACTTTACCGTGGGCGCCGCGACGAACAAGCAACCTAGTGGGCAATGGTTTGTATAGGCTTTTCACGGTCAAATGAGCACTTTTGAAAGCCCTGCTTAGGATCTGTTTGTATGAACGTTGTGCATTCCTCCGCCTTATGTAAAATTAACATTTCCATGGGCCTAGTCACTATATTCATACGTCGATCAAGTGAAACTGAAATTATTAGGAAAGTACATATTTTACATATCTGCTCGTTTTCACACTTCGATGAATTTAAAAAAAACAACAGAGTGAAATAAATAATTTTAGGTTATTGCAAATGGTTACCTTACACTTTTTATTCGACGTTAAGGTATGAAACAACTTTACATCCATCGTTACCAACTTTACTGGGTGAATGTCACTCAGTGCGCCCTTTAAAATATATGCAGGCAGTGACAGTGATGTTTTTCTAAGGTTCATGTCTTAAGTGCTCACTTTATCGCGAACAGCCTTAAATAACGATGTCTTGACAGCTGATGAGAGGCAAGCGAGCTGAGTACGGAGCAGCACCGGGACAACGCAAGGACGTGGGAAACGGGACATCGCCCGCCACGGTTGCCACGTGCGGATATCCGAAAGCAGCCCCGCCTGGAATCGTACCCGCCTCGCCTCAGTAAGCGTAGTCTGACCGCTAAACCACCGCGGCCCCCATGAACGTTACGTGAAATTATCGTTAGGTAACGTGTCCTCTATTTTGAATACCACGCATCTGGTAACTAGTAATTCCGGTCTATAAACAATTCATGGTTACTTTGCACTTCTCTTAAGCCCTGTTAATTTTCTAATTCAATGATATTCTTCCACCTCGTGCAAACAAAACTTAACCGAGTTTATAAAATTCCACCTAAGGAACATCGCGCCCCATTCATGCGCATACATTGTAATCGAATTTTGCATAAGAACTATTTCTTACTGGGAGTTACCAACACTCGTATGTTTTACCTGTTTTTATTCATTTATTATATATGAAAAATTATAATTTACGAATACAATATACGTAAAAGTTCAATTTTACCAAGATTGAGGCACTTTCATGTCAACACAAGTATAAAATGTTTGCGATCACGACATATTTAAGAAACAACCAAACCTATCATACATGGGGTGTTTTTTCGAAAAGTGTGCGTGAGCCGCGACTAGACTGTAAGGCAGGATTTACAACCACCTGTTATGTCCATCCGTCAATCACGTGACCAACAACCAATTTGAGGTGGCTATTAATTCTATGCGTCCGACCTTCAAAACCATGTCAGCTTTAACTTTTGACGGACGAACGGATTTTCACGTTTTGTTACTCGTTTATCACGAGTTCTTTACAAGGTAGTGTAGTGTGTGCAGTGTTTTGTTTTGGCTGTCTTTATTCTCATATGTTTGTTTATTTAACTGTAAAATGAAATTAAGATTAATTTTTCTGAATATTAATTGATAATCATGCTTTATATACTATTTAAATATTTATTTAATAGATTAATTTCCGTTACGTACATGAATGGTTGTTTTGGATACTTATAAAGACAATACCATTAAAAAATTTCACCTTTTTATGGATTTTTTTTCTTATTTGTAAACAGTTTTGTTCTTATTAGTTAGGAGCAATGAACTTACGACGGACGTACGAAGTCTGGTTGTAAATCTCTCGACTGACAGACGGACGAACGTATGATGGACGAACGTATGACGGACGCGAAGGGCTGTTATAAATTCTGTCTAAAGGTGTGTTCACGATTGACAACAGAAGAAGTTCGCCGTATGCTAAGTTAGGATTCAATGTGTTCAAGGGTATTAGTTTATGGAGTTACGAATGACCTGGTGCTAGCTAGTTGCACGTCCTCCGTTCTCTACAGTCTCACCACGAGCTACGAGCCACGAGCGTGTTTCTGATCTGCCAGTAGCTGTGCCGGTTATTTTTCTTTATTTTGTTTCCCGGTGCGCGCGCCGTTACCATTTCTTTTGTTTTTGTTTCTGTGGGTTGGTCGCATTGCATCAGACCTGCTTGTGCGGGAGCTGATTGCGTCCGCAGAGTGCGATGGCACGCTGCGCTGCCAGTTCCAGCATTCTTAACTACAAACAGGGACAGAACAACCTGGATCAGAAAATATACTAGGGATCAAACTTCTTTTACAATTTACTAAAGGGTTTTCACTTTGAACTGAGCAGTTTTCAAAGCCCTGCTCATGATCTCCTTGCATTCACTCTATGTACTCTTCCGCCATATTTAAACTTAACATTGATATGAGCCTGATCGCTTTATTCATGCGTCGGTCAAGCCAATTTGTAAGATTATTAAAATGTAAATATTTTACAAATTTGCTGATTTTACACGAATTTGGCAATAAAAAACCTCAAAGTAAAATTAATCGTTTCAGCATTCACTAATGTTAAACCTAACACTTTTAATTCAGCTTTAAGACGTGGAACTACATTCCTCTCAGTTGTTACCAACTTTACAGAGCGGGTGCCAGTCAGTTAAAACATATGAATGGTAAGGGGCAGTGAGATTTTACCAAGATTCATTTCGAAAGTGTTCATGTTACCGTGAACTGCCTGTACCTGTCCAATTGAAGCACAGCTTGTCCCGCACACCGCGAAATTTTTTTTACCCCTGATAACCTCACATTATCCACGACTCAGTCTAAATGTGAGTGCCTTCTCACTGTGATTGCCGACAGTAAACGAATGAAAGTTACCGCCCCATAGACTAAAGTTGAAATACACAGATCTTCGTCATTGCCAATAACAATGTCAAAGTCACACGGTGAGCGAGTCTGTTCACTTTCGAACTATCAACAGACCCAATGTTTTATTTGAATATAATATATTGACTGACATTAAGATATTCCAACTGCATTAAATATGGCTAGACAATGCGTACAACCATTCCAGTGAACTTGCTTAGCATTAACAGAGTTCTAACCTCAATTAATATCGTACGTTGTTTTTGACAGGGTTATTGGCAGAAAAGTAGTTCAATATTGGAACACGTACAGTAGCTACTGGGCGTCTAGAATGAGTACTTTACCGCATTTTATCTCTACGACTCGTCTACACAAATATATATTAAGCCTTGTTCACTAGTAATTTAAACTTTAAGTGACGACTTCCAAAGTCTTATGTGGACTCGAGCCTGGGCAGTTTTCGGCTGCTGTTCCCGTGAGAAACCAACTTTATATTTTACAAGGCAGCATAGCCATCCTTATTTACTTGCGTAATTGCTATATAGACTCAGTGTCCACTGATGAGATCCCAATATATTGTTATCGAACGGAGCAGCGTCGGAATGCAAGGGCGGGGGAAACGGGAGGTCCCCGAGAAAACCCGCCGGCTAGCGGCATTGTCGAACACGATTCTCATTTGCGAGAATCCGGGAGTGACCCCAGGGGGGGGGGGGATTGAATTCTGTTCACCTTGGTGGGAGGCGAGCAGTCTAACCGTTCAGCTATCGCGGCCGCTTAAAAACATCTACGTAGATACAAAATATCTTCGCGGCAAACAACTATCTCTTGATGATTGCATGTAATGAAACACTTCAAGAGTTCTAATACTTAGCTGCCGTGTGCCCTCCATAAGCATAAACTCCTTCAAAGTTATCTAAATGCAAAAGTTTTGAAACATAATTACTGACGTTTGTACTTTTGTGTGGGCTAATGAAGCAAGAAATGCTTTGGAGTAAGGCGTTTTGTTGATACAAAACTGTTCCTCCTGAAAAATTCACGTTTTGAGTTGTAACACTATTGTACTGAGGTACCGAGCTAATTATGTTAGAACCATCGCCATTCTTCTAAAAGTTCCGTCTGAGAAAGGCACGACGCTTTCTTCCTTCAGCTGCCTGATATTATCCGTCTGGGATTAAATTTTTATGCTTAGCCAATTGAAAGTAAGGAAAGGTTTGTCTCATTTTTTTACTGGACTTTACCGTATGGGAGTTTAGTGTATGACAGACTGAGAATATATTATTTTCCCTACTGTTACGTCCTACACAGAATTTCAATTTATAATGTAATAAGCATCTGACAGGCAGATATTAACAGAGGTTTTCACAACGGCTCGCTCACTCTGTTGGAATTAAACATTTTATCAGACATTTAAGAGATATTGAGCATTTGCTGAAAGAACATTATACCCATTTTCACTCTTAGTTTTACTAGTAAGATTTTTATTTTTTAATTTCTATGATTTTTAATTACTTGTAATTTTTCGAGCAAAAGGTGTTGCGAAGACGAATTGAAGGCTTCGTGAAAAAATTGTGTTCTCCTTTTCATTTACTAAACTGTTGAATTTTGAAAATCCCTATAAATAATTTTCTGGTATAGGTATTTATAAAAATTTTCAAGCAACAATCGCCATTATACAAAGTCGGGTTCAAGTGATATTAAAATTGTTTGGAGATAATGTGCAGGAATCAGAATTTACAGGTCCGCCTGTACGTTTTAAATAACCAACTTCATGTATTCATATATGTATGTATAATATTGAATATTTAGTGCGTAATTGAATAGTATAATCGTAGAATTCTGTCAAAATCTTATACATGATTACACAAGTAAACAATTAAATAATGCTTAGACGTCGTCTAGAATTATTCGTGAGCCTTAATCTTCAGGACTTCTGGGTCGAAAAAAAGACCACGAAAGGTTTCCTCTTTTGATCAGTATGATGAATAGACTTACCAACTGAGTGGCAGAAATGTCGGTTGAAACCAATATTGGTAAATGTTGAATCATATTATGTACTTCACCCGACTGAAATAAGCTTCAAAATTAAAATAAAAATTAATCTGAATTCATTGAAAAAAAAAACTGCTCTAATATTACCATCAACAACTTCCTGGCAACTCATACATCGAGGTTGGCACACAGAATAAAAATGCATGAACTATAAAACATAAAATATATAATTATTTATTGTACTAAGTGATGCTACAAATGACGTTAGCCTGCCTATAGCGGCTTACAAGCACAACTAATTTAGTTTAAATAAAATACAATAAGCGCCACTGGACTCGAGAGTGATGCATCACAATAAATGGTACCACTTTTGACCACCTTTACAACCGCATTTATACCCCCCCCCCCTTTTTTTTCCCACGGCGATGTCTACACTCTAAGAAAAACCACACCGAAAATGTTCTGTTTCGAATAGATTCAGTGGCTTTCCTTTGGGATATGTGTTGATGGGTCAGTCCTTGGACTGTGAGGACACTTATGTGTAACAAAACTCTACCAGAATTATTGGTGCGAAAGACCTCTTTTAAAATAAATGCGTGTAAATGTTTTGGCATAGAAAAAATTATTTGGTTTACTTCATACACAATTTTTTAGCAGTGTTAATTTTTATGCGTAATCACACTTCAAAACATACATACACTACACGTAAAATATATTACAGATTTTTTCGGGATTCCACACAATCTTCATTTTTTGCTGAGAGTCTTCGCGTATCCTCATTTACCAGTTTTCTCTGGAAATAATTTCTAAACGCATATTTGTAACAAGGTATTTAAAATATCTCCTAATAAATGCTTCAAAAAGGAAGCAGAATGCGGAAAGCTAGATGTGTTTAAGCAAAAGAGTTAGCGTATTTACATAACCGTTTCATCGTAAACTTGGATTGGCAATGCAGAAAGCGTCACAGTTTAGATGTCTGGCACAATAATAGGCTTACAATTATTTGCTGAAATTTAGTAGAAAGATTATAAAGCCTCTTAATGCATGTGGTTTTGTATATTAGTAACGTGGTGGTTTTTGGCTATAGCATTTTTTTTTTTAATCAAACAAATGTTCTGCTACTAGTTATGGGACCTGGTTGCTGATGTCGGACTTCGGCACAACAGAGAGTGTGGTTGGTTTTAAGACTGCTTACTTTATCACGTGTGTCAACACACATGGACTTAGTTACACTATATTTTTTGTATTTGTTTCTTTGGAAACTATTTGCCAATGATATTTTTTAATCACGAAAATTATTTAGAGTAGATTTCTTTAAAACTAAGTGTCGAATGTCTAGAACTAATTTAGAGTGAAGAGAGCGCAGGTCTTGAGAGCTGTCGACGGCGAAGTGAGGTGAGTACGGAGCAGCGCCGGAATACAAGTGCGGAGGAAACGGGAGATCCACGAGAAAACCCGCCGACCAGCGGCATCGTCCGGCACGGTCCCCAAATGCAAAAGTCCGGGAGGGGAGGTGGGTCCCGCCGGGAGTCCAATCCGCCTCGCTTTGGTGGGAGGCTATTTGTCAAACCTCTACACCACCGCGGCCCCAACACTAATGTTGAGTTTTCACAAACAAGTGTTGTAGACTTCAAGTTTTATATAAACATCAAGTTACATAAACAATTTAGTAAGTTAAAAAAAAATGCGTTGTAAATATACAGTATTTGAGAGGTAGATTTGTAAGAAAATCTTTGGCAACTAGTTTGGGATGAACTTGTTTATACCAAGAAGGGAAATGTTTGCTGTGTATGTTGCGGAGCGTCATATTGCAGTGTAGTGAGCCAGTGTTGCCACCAAGTGGCTGCCCTGAGGGCGATCGCGACAGACAACCCTGGCGGCAGATCGACGTAGACTACAGTCCCCGGCAGAAATCTGGTCAAGTCACAGAATGACGGAGTGTGGTGAACATGGAAAGGGGGTGGGAGGGAGAGAGATACTCTCGCAACACTGGCCGAGCTATCAACTGTCCCACAAACATCACGTGGTGCGTGCTCAGGTGTGGCCACTGGAATTACTGAACACGTGTTGCTAATCCTGGCAAAGAAACTCACGCATGTTCGCCATGAGCGTAAGTTTACGACACATCAGCAGAACTGGAAAATATAATTAAAAAGAAACGATGTGCAGTAGTTATAGTTGGCAAACTTTAACTATCTTCTATAAATGTAATATTTTGTGAATCATTATAAAGTTTTTACCAAGGCCTTGATCGAATTCACCAGCTAAGGACACTTTCCTGTGTTCGCGCCCTTGAAAAGAGCATTCCGAACGTGATGTGACGTAGACACTGTCAAAATTCTCGGTGAGAGCACATTGTACCCTAGAAAGGAACGTGCCACTTGCCCTTCTCAAACCACATATGGTTTTCCGATATGCAACAGTTTGAATTTTTACATAGTTTGTATTTGGTTTGGTTTACAATTCTGCACGGCCACGTAATACACTTGCTGACATCACAAAATACAAATGAAACTCTCATAGAGCGGAATTCCACAGAGTAACAGACACAGGCGTCCGAATTCGCAAACGAATATTTGTGATGAAGAGAACAAGGGCTCTGAGCGTCCTCACTGCTGTTAGTGACGACTGAATACCGGATGTCTGTAGAACGGTACATATGCTACGCACTGAAAAATATTTGTTAGTGGCTACAAAACTATTTGGTTGATGCTTTCGAAGGCGAAAATTTGTTGCTGTTAAAAACAGATTATGTTAGCACTAAAACTGATTAGTGCACATTAATATAGTTGTTTATTGAAGAGACGTTTATTGGCTACCTCCAAATGTTTATTTGGCAGCAATAGAATTCAAGTCATCCACAGTAGAATGTTTTGACAGCGACTGCACAACTACATCCGTTATATTTTGCGCATGCGCTCTGGCATATTCTAAGTGGCCACCTTCTGTCTGGCCACGGCGCCATATTCGCTCGTGTTTTTCTCCTTGAATTAGATAACCAACTAATTCAAGAGAAATATTATGAACGGATTGTACTATTCCATTATTCTAAATGTGTGAATGTTACACTAAATAATTCCACAAAATTAACTTCCCACGTGATGAAGTGTGCAAGCCTTGTTATGCGTGCCACTTATTATATTAACGTTATATTCCTGCTCGAGATAACTCTTTCACATCGAGCAAGGCGGTGCAATGTATAAATGACAAGCTCGCTTTTGAGAGATCCAAGGCTCGAATCCCACTCCTGACGACGTTAAATTTAGTTTTAAAGTTTTTACTTTCTTCGAGCCTCACTAATCAGTGTTGCTACTATCATTGTAGCACTTCCTGCGAGCCTCCCTAATCAATGTTACCACTATTATTGTAACACTTTCTGCGAGCCTCACTAATCAGTGTTGCTACTAGCATTGTAACACTTTCTCCGAGCCTCCCTAATCAATGTTACTACTATTATTGTAACACTTTCTGCAAAGCCTTACTAATCAGTGATGCTACTATTATTGTAACAATTTCTGCAAGTCTCACTAATCAGTGTTGCTACTATCATTGTAACACTTTCTGCGAGCCTCACTAATCAGTGTTGCTACTATCATTGTAGCACTTCCTGCGAGCCTCCCTAATCAATGTTACCACTATTATTGTAACACTTTCTGCGAGCCTCACTAATCAGTGTTGCTACTATCATTGTAGCACTTCCTGCCAGCCTACTAATCAGTGTTGCTACTATCATTGTAACACTGTCTGCGAGCCTCACTAATCAGTGTTGCTACTATCATTGTAACACTTTCTGCGAGCCTCACTAATCAGTGTTGCTACTATCATTGTAACACTTTCTGTGAGCCTCACTATTCAGTGTTGCTACTATCATTGTAGCACTTCCTGCCAGCCTACTAATCAGTGTTGCTACTATCATTGTAACACTGTCTGCGAGCCTCACTAATCAGTGTTGCTACTAGCATTGTAACACTTTCTGCGAGCTTCCCTAATCAATGTTACTACTATTATTGTAACACTTTCTGCGAGCCTCACTAATCAGTGTTGCTACTATCATTGTAACACTTTCTGCGAGCCTCACTAATCAGTGTTGCTACTATCATTGTAACACTTTCTGCGAGCCTCACTAATCTGTGTTGCTACTATCATTGTAGCACTTTCTGCGAGCCTACTAATCAGTGTTGCTACTATCATTGTAACACTGTCTGCGAGCCTCACTAATCAGTGTTGCTACTATCATTGTAACACTGTCTGCGAGCCTCACTAATCAGTGTTGCTACTAGCATTGTAACACTTTCTGCGAGCCTCACTAATCAGTGTTGCTACTATTATTGTAACACTTTCTGCGAGCCTCACTAATCAGTGTTGCTACTATCATTGTAGCACTTCCTGCGAGCCTCACTAATCAGTGTTGCTACTAGCATTGTAACACTTTCTCCGAGCCTCCCTAATCAATGTTACTACTATTATTGTAACACTTTCTGCAAAGCCTCACTAATCAGTGATGCTACTATTATTGTAACAATTTCTGCAAGTCTCACTAATCACTGTTGCTACTATCATTGCAGCACTTTCTGCCACTAACGAATACATTATTGCTTACAAGCACACTTAATTTAATGGTGACCACAAACGTCATTTTGTAGTTTTTACTAAATCCTGAAATAACAAAAATATTTTGTGATGTCTATATTAGAACTCGGTAAGGACTTCATAACTTCTCTGGTATTATTTATTTTGATAAATTAGTAAGGTTTAGGTATAATTATGTCGTTTATTTGAGTTCCCTAAAAAAAAGACTAACGCCATTCTAATTTTGTGTTATTTACAGACAAGTTAAACGTGTATTAACGGTCGTTGTCATTTTGTGCCCTTTTCCGGCTGAAAACAGATTTGTTTAGATTGTGCTCCTTCGCGCCACAGATTCTCTCTCGGAGACCCTTATTTTGATGCTATTTGGGCAACCCTGAAATTTTTAATAGGCTTGGACAACATGAACTCAGTTAACTGCAAACATAACTTAAGCTCGATGATTTTTAGTTTCTTCTATTGTTTGTCCCGGAGTATCTGACTTCCTCCTCATTACCGCTAATGGGCTTATTTACCAGCCATGAACAAAGAATTGCACTGGCTTTAAACACCCGAGCATTCCTGAAGACTCGCCGTTGTTCTAAAGGCCTGTTTTACTAATGCAACTCTGGCCACTTCATAACATTACGCTAGCTGAAATGTTACAATAGTCAAATAGCTTATTTTTGTTACATAGGTAAGGTCGCGTTGTGTAAGGTACAAAACGACACCACTCCAATGTAAAATATATAATGTCATCATCGTTTTTATTTTGATATGTAACCGTTGGGTTCGGTAATTTGACTCAGTGATTTCCATCCTAAGCTTGTTAATACTCGAAATATCTGCTTCCAGTGAGTAGCTTTCTAGAGCGTCGACTGTGCTAAATGTCGCTGTCTGTATGTTATGTAATTAGTTTTAACTGTACGTGTGTTTCAAATAGTCTTCCTATCACGTCATGGACTGATACTCATATACAAGAAAACTATTTCAATAATGTAGGCACGTACGACATATCTTGTGCTATTTCTGTCCAGCAATGAATTATGTTGGTTGCCAAATCTTCATGTATTTGGAGAGTATAGAAAACATTTTAGCACTACGGTTTCCCTTGATCGATCATACACATTTGTACATCACACAGTGTTTATTAGAAGCTTATAACAGAGCATATCGTTAACATACTTTACATTATACTGCAAAACATGACACAATTACGTTCACCTGTCTCCCCACGCTTTAGCCAGATAGGCCATTGTGTTTAGACAAATAGGCCAATGTGTTTATACAGATAGGCTATTGTGTTTAGACAGATATGCTATTGTGTTTATACAGATAGGTAATTGTGTTTAGACAGATACACCATTGTGTTTAGACGGATAGGCCATTGTGTTTAGATGGATAGGCCATTGTGTTTAGACAGATAGGCCATTGTGTTTAGACAGGTAGGCTATTATGTTTAGGAAAAATGAGGTAGTGATGAAGGGTGGGTTGCAAATTAAAATAAAGCTACCCTTTCATCAGGAAGACACGCTCATATCAATCTGTACCTGCGAGTGTTACAGTGTCCCTACAGTTACCTTACAGTGGCAGGTGAAAATGTCATCACGAAGAGAGAAAAAATAAAACTAGTGTTGCGGAAATTTTATTTTAAAAAGGACTTTGCGGTATTTCGAATTTTTCAAATTTGATTGTACTATTAGCTGATGCATTATAGTGTTTTTTTTTTTTGGTCAAATATTTACTTCCATCACAATTTAAACGATGTAATTCGTGATTTTAGCGTTCAATGATTTGAGACAATATACGCGATTGTAATGTATGCACGAGATAACGACTGGGAAGTAGACGTAGAAAACTCAGTGACGTCACCTACTTTACTTTGGAGTATCTACCTAGCATTTTTACGTACAGTTTTCTCCCGTGGAAATATTCAAGTAACTGATTGAAGTTCGTGCTATTTAAATAGTTTGCTACTTAGTTAGGCAGGAAGTTGTGGCAAAGTTGGGTGTATACTCTTATAGAGGATGTTCACGGTTAAATGAGTACTTTTGAAAGCCCTGTTTAAGATATACTTGTATGCTCGTTGTGTATTATTCCACCTTATGTGAAATTAACATTGCCATGGGCCTCATCACGTTATTCAAGCGCCAGTCAAATCGAAGTGTGAAATTAAAGTCTAAGAAATGGTTTTAAGTTAACCCGAAAGATTACCTAACACTTTTAATTCCACGTTAAGTAATGTAACTACTTCCCACTCATCGTTACCAACATTGCTGGGCGCATGTCACTCATTAGGCCCGTTCAAATATATGCAGGTAGGGGTAGTGACTTTTTCTGGGGTTGATTTCAAAAGTGCTCACTATATCGTGAACAGCCTTTAACGATTATTTCGCGAGGGCCTGCATATAGTTCAGCGTGGGCCTTGTCTGTTACACGAATGACGCTTATAGAATGGTTATTGTCGTTAACTACAAGTTACGAAGCCTTATGTTGGTTCGACATGTGATACCGACTACTGGGTGTACGTGAATAACTTTCACGACGACATGTAATTCGTAAAGAAAATATCAGTTACATCAAAATTGTTACTTTTACCCTACATGCTGTGGAAACAATGCGGTTAAACGATTCCGTCGTTTGAATATTTACCACAGTTATAATAAATGACTGAAAATGAAAAAGTTATTAGAAAATAAAATCGCAAAAACATCGAATAGTAAAATACGTAAAAACAAGGAAAAAATTCAAGCTATATATACAAAATATAATTACTGCGCGCGTGGTCATTGACACGTAAAGTCGCGTTGTAAAAATGCGTGGCGAATGGCGAGTGGAGAGATCTGGGTACCTGTTGACATCGAGATCTCGAGATCCGATGAGCGTGAAGCGAGGTGAGTGTGGAGCAGCGCCGGAATACAAGGGCGGGGATAAACGGGAGATCCCCGAGAAAACCCGCCGACCAGTGGCATCGTCCGACATGACTCCCACAGGCGAATATCCGGGAGCGACCCCCCCCCCCGTGCAGGTGGGAGGCGAGTAGTCTAACCACGTAGGTAATAATACGTGACTTAAACTGTAAGTTTCATTCTCGATCCGAGAGAGCATCTAAGATCGACACTGAAAACTGTTGCACCATTCGAGTTCAGAGCTGTACTGGAGACCGAGATGAAGTTCATTTCAAACCGCCAAAATTGGCGGTTCGAAATGTCGATCTGAGATCAGCAGCCTTCGTCGACAAATATAGTTTGAAAATATGCAAACAGATTGAACTATATTAGATTGTTTTCTTGGGAAATTAAAACATCTTTAGGCTATATGCACTTAAATATTCAGTAAAATTTGTACAACAATAATTCACTTAAAATATATCAAACATAGCTCATCTAGTTCTATCTGTAGTGATAAATACGCATACTTCCATGACGTCATATATTACGAACCAATAGCAAAATTTGTCTCATACTTAATCTCGATCTCTCACTTTGGAATCTAGATCGACGGATCGGAGACCCATAATCATGCAATTTCGTTGGTGCAACACATTTACATTGGAACCAAGAACAAACTGAATCCTGTTTCGGAACTAGGATCGTTCGATCTCGGATCGGAGAAGATGTTGCTACAAACGGGCATAAGTGTTCGACGATTGAAGGTGTCTATGAATTTCATAGTATCCGTTGTAACGAGACATGCAAGCCTTTGGTAGAACAACACGCTGTGAGAAGCAGCAAGACCGTCTGTGTGCGAGGTCGAACTCACAACTCGTAGTCGAGGCGCCTTGTTGAAGCAATTTGTGTCGGCGCGGCGCGGGCATTGTTCGCGACAGGACGACCCTCATTCAGCCACTACTTGTTCACGAGTATCCTCAGGCCTCCAGGTGGGTATCTCACTCCAAGCACTTCTTCTAGCACCGTAATCTGCTTCACTACGTCCACAGTTATGAGGCATCGTATCCTGCAGGAGCTGCCAAGTATACGCCATTCACTATTACTTCACACTTCACTGAAGCGCTGCTGAAGTTCTATTTCCACGATATTCCTCCGCCTAATTCAAACTAAGCTTGACACAGTCTTAGAAAATTTGCACCAAAGGGAAAACGTTATTTCTTATTAGGTGTACCCAACACACATATTTCCTCCGTGTTTTATTTCATATTAATCATAAAGGCAATATTATAATTTATAGATAAAATATAAGTAAAAGTTCAGTTTAACTAAAAAGTAAGGTACTTTTATTTTAATACAAGTGTAAAAGACCTGTGACACGTGACATATCTAGGAAACAACTAAACACGTCAAACATGGAGTGATTTTTCAAACGTTTTATTTAAGAAGTGCGAAGAAATCACGAATAGACTAAATGTGGGATAATTGAAGCTATATACATGGTGCAAGTTCCTGAGCCATGTGGTTAGAGAGGCACACAAACTTAGCTATTTCTTTAGACCCTAAATCAGTATCACGCACTTGTAAATATTAGTTATTTTTGTAGTAGACTGACGGTTTATAAGAGTGATACCTATAGTAAAACAAGGATGGAATGTGTCACTGATCAAACATTCAACAATCTTTTGAGTAGGGCATATGCACTAGTTTTATCTAACAGTACTTATATTTACCATTTTAGCTTATTCTTAATTTTAGGTAAAATATTGGTTTAATTTAATTTATGGTATAAAAAACTCTGTTTCCCAACTTGAAGAAATTTTCAATAAAATTTGTAACAGCTTACGATATGTGTGATTAGTGTGACTAAGAAGAAAAGATACGGGCATTTTAGGGACTAATTATCAACACTAGTGCTTCAGGGACTGTTCGGTGACCATGGAATTTTTCGTTTTCTAAATTGGAAAAACCTTCGCAAAAATGATATAACTTTAATTTCTGATGCTATATTTTCTTAAGTTGGTGTTAATCATGTATTAAAATATCGGTACTTCAATTATCAAGGTTGACTTGTAATTCATTACGTGTTTGTTGTACTAGTGACGCAGAGCCGGGTAGCTAACAGCACCCGTTGTTCTTCCTTATTTCCGACTGCAACAAGCGTGGCATCCAACCTAATACTACGTAATGGTACAAGTAGTAGGATTTGGAGAGTTGGGCATAAGGGATTGGGGAATAGGAGTTGGAGCCGGGGAGTCGCCATTTTGTTACGTCACCTGGCCACCATTTTGGATGTCAATGACCTTCCACCCCGACCCATGTAACCTTTGACCTTGACCTTGATCGATGACCAGTGACTTTGAAAAACATTTAAAAACCTTTAAAACATTCCAAAAACTCCTCAAAAATATCTGAAAAATTCTAAAAAAATTCCGAAAAATCATTATTATTAAAAATTATTAGAATTTATTAGAAAATTATTTTAAAAATTACTAAAAGGATTTTCAGAAATGACCCATTTATTTCTGAAATGCTGACAGGGATCAGCGACTGGTGAGTGGGATCAGTGACTCCGAGTCAGGTCCATTGACCTTTGACCTTGAAAACGAAAATGAAATAATCGAAAAAAATTACAAAAATTAAAAAAAAATCCCAAAGAATAAAAAAATCAATTAAAAATGTATTATTAAAAATATTTATTTAATAAAATCATTTTAAATTTTTTTAAATATAATTTTACTAAAAAAACTTTCTTAATTTAAAAGTCTTTAAACCCTGCGACCATTTTTCACTTTTCCCTAGGAATTTCCTATTTTCCCTAAAAATTTTCCCTTAAAAATTTGCATTTCCTGTGGTCTCCCCCCACACCACCATAAGTCACATTCGTTCCATCCCCAGCAGACGACTGACTCCCTCGCACCCACTCCCCTCACCAGTACTCATTCGGCCATTTTGTTTTTTCTTTCGTCATTTGTTTACATGCTACTGGAGGAAGCCATCTTTGTTTATATGTTACTGGATGCCGCCATATTTGTTTTTCGTTCGTCATTTGTTAATACATCACTGAAGACAGCCAACTTGGTAGGCGACCACCATCTTGGTAGGCATCATCCATCCTCCGCATTGAAAGACAATGACCATGGCCATGACTCCATGACCTCGAATGACCTCAAAAACAAAAGCTAAAGAATAAATTTAAAAAAGTAAGCATGCTGGATGCCAGGCATAAAATACTTGAAAATTTTCACCCCATTTATAACCGATTTTTTCAATCAATAGTATACCTACAAGCATATTGCGAGACTTTCATGATAGACATAATTTACTAAATATCTATGTTTGGTATTTAAAATTTAAAGCTATTTAACTTAAAAATCTTTTTTTTTTATTTAATTATATAATTTTACATATAGTACAATACTTTTTAATAAAATTTATTTCTATACCTTTCTAATTTTTAATTATATTCCGACAAAGTAGGAAAACATGAAATAATACACAATTTTTTTCACAGGCATTTCTTTATTCAATTAAATTATTACAGTCGCCCACTTTCTCTAAAAATTAAAACATTCTTTATTATGTCTAAGTAAACTGTCTCTATGGCTGATCTACCTACCGCACCTGTCAACCAAATATGACATGATACAGAGATTTTTAGTACAATTAGAGCGCTCATGCCGCCGAGTATTGCTTCTGTGCGTGAAGGTCTTTTCACAGAAGCGACACTTATAATGTCGGAATGGTTCAGCAGATGCGGTTGACCATACAGATGCAGCTGGAACAGAGGCCGATGGTCCAGTTCGCAATGCTAATGGAGCTGCCGTAAGTAGCCCGTTCATAGAAGTCGTTGGCAGCTGAAGCAGTCGGTGGTGAGAAACCATTGGTAGGCAATATCCACTCCACTTTAACATAACTGGCCATGGATGACCTGGCGTATAAGCTAGCTGAGGCGATCCAGCTTTCACGACAGCCGCTGTAAAACTAAGACTCTCAGCTTACCTCCCTACTGCTTATATAGAAGTAAGCAAGCCCATGACGTCATATTGACGTTGAACCAATCGTATTTCGAAAACCAACCAGCCTTTCACCAACTAGCCATTCACCAACCAGCCAATTACCGAGTTGTCCAGTGATTGCAACTGGCCAATCACGTACAAGACTAAGAGCTGATGATAGTTTTGAAGTTTGTCGACTTCACGCTAATGCCTTGCAAGTGTACTTTCCACACGAACCGACTGTGCTGCACTCATTCCATCTTTAGCATTAACTGTCTCGTAATAATCGTCTGCGGAAACAGTACCCATCGATGTAGCAGGAGGTATTGACGAAATCACTTTTGTGAAATGTATGATATTATTTTCCGCACCAATCATTTGAGCAGGGAGAGTAAGAATGACTTATGATGTGGGACGGTTGGGTTGCCTCAACCCCATGCATAAGGAAAAATGGTGTGGATTTTGTACTTCCATTTACTGATGCATTATAATTAAAAATTATATATTTTATGTATTCCTCCCAGTATTTAGGGTCGTCACTAGCGCAAGATGTTTTATTATTGGATTAGAATTTTGTTCACGTGCTCTGTTAAGCCATTATAAGCAGGGTTGTAGACTGTAGTTATTAGTTTTTTAATTGCAAATTGTTCAATAATTCTGTGATGAGTTCATTATTAAATTATGTACCTCTGTTGGTGAGGATCGACTCAGGACATCAGAGTAATAATATTACGTTTTTAATCAAATTGGCACAAGTGGGAGCTTCAACTGATTTTACAGGGCATGTAATGGCATAATATGTCACAAATTCCATCACTACAAGAATGTTATTTTTTTGCCACGTGCTGCTGTTGGTAGCAGCCCTTTCGCATCAAGACTCCATGATTCGAGAAAATGGGGTGGCATTACATGGGTCATCCAACCTATTTCTTTTTGTTGGTGGCCTTAAACTTTTGGCATGTGGAACAGTTTTTTTATGTATTCCTTTACATAATTGTTCATAGTGTCACAGTAGTATATGGTCTTTGTTTTTTCTAGGGTCTTGAACTGTCTGAAGTGCCCGCGTCCTAACAGGGCATCATGGTGGGCAGTTATTATTTCTGGTATATCATATTTAGGCATAAGAGTTAGTTTATGCACCCGGCCAGTGTATGCTGTTTCATATAAACTTCCCCGTTGGCTGAAATGGCATAACACCTTGCGAGGCAACTGTATTTCAGGGTGGCTTTGTCTGGTTCAGTAAATGCTAATTTGAGCTGTTGAATGTGCGGATCGTTAGAATATTCTGGTAAAAACGGCGATGCCAGTTGGTCTAGAAGGGGTAGCAACAAAATATGTGCATCATCGTCTACTTTAATATATTCTTGCTCATAAATATATTCCTGCAGATAACATATTTCCCCCTTATTTCCAACTTTGATGAAAATGGGTCTATTAAGATGTGGGTCGAGACATGTGGTTGTTATCGTCTGAGAGCTGTTGTCGCGAATAATATCCATATTAACATTAAAAATTGTGGAAATGGTGTTTGCTATGGTGTGAATGGGCAAGTATTTCTCTTGTAGGATGGCTTTCACGACTCTCGCTTTATCTGTGGCGTGGAAGTCCGCTTTAATTAGTGGTTTAAAGTCAGACCAGTTGTTGGCGATGTATTTGCCAATAGTTATTTTGATTTCTGCGGCCTTCTGTGGGTCTAGGAAGAGTGATTCTGCTAACATGGTGTAAAAAGATGTGCATTGTTTAAATGTGTGATTTACTTGGTATTGTGTTGCATTGATGGTAACAGTTGTCGTGTCAACTGCCCCTACTGTGGGTATACAACTGAGCGCGTCGGCTAGGGTGTTCAATTTTCCTTTCACTATTTTTGCCTCGAAATCTTATTCTGTTAATGCGATGGCCAAGTTTTGAATTTGTATATATTATATTCGGCCATAGATTTCATGTAACAGAGACTGGCATGATCGGTCTCGATGACAAACTTTCGGCCATAAAGAAATTGTTTAAAATATATTATAACGTATTTCATTGCTGGTACTTCTCTCTCTGTAGCTGACAATTTTTGTTCATTCAGTGATAACTTTTTGGAACCAAAAGCTATTTTATGTTGTTGCTTGGTCGCAGGATTCTCCTGTAAAAATGCTGCGCCAATGGCAGTCTGTGACGCATCATACACTAAAATCGTCGGTAGATGCTCTTCAAATTTCGCCAGTATAGATGGGTTATGAGAGCTGTTTTTAATTGTTGGAATGCTGTTTCCACTTTCTGCCTCATTGAAAATGTATTGTCTCTTTTGTAAGTTCTGTGAGTAGTTCAGCAATTTGCGCATAATTTAAAATGTGGTGTCTAAATAGGAGGTAAGGCCAATAAAAGTTCGTATTTGCTTTACATTTTTGGGCGGTGCCATTTGCTGGATAGTTTGGATCTTTTCGGGATCCATCTGGATTCATTTTGGTGTGATGTAGTTGCCAAGTATTTTTATTTCGTGTTGGGCGAAATTACACTTCTTGCTATTAATTTTGATGTTAAACTTTCGTAGCTGTTCCATAACTTTACGAATGTTGTTAATGTGTTCAGTAAAAGTGTTACCAATTATGAATATGTCGTCTATATAGGTGAGCGCCATGTTCCAGCGGAGCGGACCTAGCATAATATCAACAAAATTCTCGAAGTAATTTGGGCTGTTGGCGAGGCCCATTGGCATATGAGTATACACATCAAGTCCGATTACATCCATGTCAAAAGCCAATTTATGCCTATCTTACTTGTGGACTGGGATGGCGTAAAACTAGCTAAACATATCTATAGATGATATATATCTAGAATTTTGTAGGGTAGCAAATATGTCTTCTGTCTGCAGGATTGGGTATTGGACTTTAGTAAGGCATTGGTTTAATAAACAGAAGTCCACTAGGAACCTAATACCACCTTAGTGTTAAGGGAATACCAAAGATGGTGCAATATACACGGAGTCGGATGGCATTATAATTTTAGAGTCAAGCATTTACTGTATTTGTATAAGTACATCCTCCCTTAATTTTGGGTTAATATGATACAGTCGCATATGAATTGGTTTGTCCATGCTCAAATCTAATTTTATTCCAATCATGTTCGTTTCTGTGAGCTCGTGAATGGAGCTGACGAATCGATCAACATATTCATGCAGTAATGTTTCTAACTGGCATTTCTGTTCCTGTGGCAATTCTGGGTTAATATTCCCTACCGACGTGTTAGGTGTAGTATCCTCTGTCGTCGTTATTTTGTTTATATGACTTTCGATGCAGTTACTGCTTTTGTACTCTGTAGAGTTGGTATTAATGGGAATTTCAATAATTTTATCATTATTTGATGCATGTATAAATATAATGTCTTTGTTTAATATTGGCATAACACAGCATTTCTTCATGAAATCGACTCTTAGAATCATATCAGTTTTAAAGTTATCTATCAATAAAAATTCTCATAAAAAGTTGTGACCAAGTATATTAACATTGGCTTTAGTTTTATATTGGGGAATCTCGATGTCTTATGTCGCCCCTACCATAGAGAAAATTCCTTCCACAGGTTACCGCTTTTCTTCATTAATTAACATGGTCGCAATGCACGAATGAGAGCAGCCTGTATCCAATAGTGCATTGTAGGTTTTTCCCACCAGGTGCACAAGGTCGCATGTTGTTGATATTGTGACATATCCCATGCTGCACTCGTCCTTGGCGATTTGCCCAGATTCCTCGTTCAATGCTTTAATGAACAGCCATTGGCTTAGGTTTCGCTGACCTCTTTCTATTGCCATCTGGTAATGTTTTATTGTTTACAGGTGCACCCATTTCTACGAGCAGCAACTTGTTCCGGGTTGTGCCAATTCTGGAACAGTGTTTGAATTTCCGGAAGTGTGCCGCAATGTCAGTATGATATGGTGTCGCCTGATTGGGAAATAATGGACATTCTGCAATGCGGTGTGATGTATACAACAAAGTGTGCAGGTTGACGCTAATTCCATCCTTGGCCTGACAAATGCTGGCCTTAGCTCTCTGACATCACCCTTCTGCTGCATTACACATTCCTGATGGGTTACCGGCTGGACAGGGGCCGTCACTTCCATGTTGATGCGCGGATCACATTTCACTGTCACTTCATGGTGTTTAGAATCTGATCTGGCCCTGGATCTCGCCTGCGTTTCCGTGATATGCAGGGTGTCATGTGTCATGGGCGACATGATCTGTGTATTGCCTGACTTAGCCTTGCCATTATTTTGATAATGTCTGGTATTGTGCGCTGGCTTTAATTATGGGTTTTGGATGTCAATATGATAAGGCCCGCCTTTAGCTGATACAAGTTTAGTCCTATTTTTACTTTCTGTGCTATTTTGTTTCTGGGGAATAATAAATTGTTGGTTTCTTGAATTGAAAGTGCATTTGGCAAATAATACTTCGCAGGCATTAATAACACAATGTACTTTTGTTTTAGGTGGTATGTGTCTGCTTGGCGTTTAGGAATCACCATTATCACCACATTGGCGGTTCTGATTATTGCTTGTGGTCATTAAGGACCCTGCCTGATTGTCCATTTTTCCCTGTACGTTATTTTAGGTATATTTGGCATGGGGTGATTTTTGTTTATTCGTGCCCTTACAGGGTCTGTCTGCCTGTTCTAGGTTTTGCTGAAAAACGTCTTTTTCCCATATGTTCGCCCTTGTGGGGTGTTTGTGGTGTGGTCAAAATGATGGCGATTTTGTTGAGAGGGTGGTTGATGGTATGTTTGTGGAGTGTGGGGGTGGTTGTAACAATGTTGTTTTCTTTGCTGCACTATTGCCATATTGGCGATTTCCTCCTTAAGTTTTGTGATGTCAGCGCTAAGAGAGTCTGCTTCGGACAGTTTGTGTTGGCTGCTAATTCTATCACTGCATCTAAAGAGGCCAAGTTGTGCACACTGGACATTTGTCATAATGTCTTCTAGCATGTCGCTTTTCAGCGCCGCGAATTTTTCTTCTAAACAACAGCTGTTTGAGATATTCCTCTGTTGTGGGTGTAGAGAAGGTGGTTTTCCAGTTTGTGAACAATGCCTTGCCATGTAACATTACCTGCTTGTGAATGAAAATAATTATCTAGTGTATGGTTTGCGGAATATTTTAAACAGTATTTGAGTTTCTTATATTTCTCCTCATCGGTCCAGTTGTTGTTTTCCGCGGCTTGCATTTTTCGGTTCTCTCCTCTGAAAAGTTTGGTGTATGTAGGCTGTTGAAGAATTACATTGACATGAGTTTATTGTGTTTCAAGTGATATGAGGGTAGGAGTGGCACGTCAGTATTTCATTAATGTTGGTTGGTTGCGGAATTTGTGTCATTTCGTGGGTGGCATTGACATGTTGGTGTGCTGTGTTGTGGTTTATGTTCGTCAATTCATGTTATGTTGTTTCTGTCTCTGTATCAGGAATTAATATTACAAATGGCATGGTTGCCTGAAGAGTTGAAAGTGGGTGGGGATGCAGTTATCCACTTGTGCTGGTTTTGCTTGTGTCTGATACTGAATAACCACATGCTGAGTCTTGCTGTGTAGGTGGCGTGTGTTCGTATTCAATAAAATCTGTAGTGTCTGTGGGTATCTCGCAGCGTTGTGTAGTTTTTGCTTCTATTGAATGATTAAGTATAGGTGAAATCAAATGTGGCATTATTGACAAATTTCCTAATCGATTTTGTTGCAGATTTCTGTGACTTACTCAAGACTTTATAGTAGTAATTTTCCTGCATACTTTAGCCTTAATTACTAACATGCACACACACACAAGCTGGCTTTAGTAGCTAGTATTTCCACACAGCGCAAGCCTGCATGCAAATTATGCATTTGCAGTAATCAAAACTGTCCGAAAAGCGGCCATGATTTAACATGCATTACTCTTTACAAGCTTAAGCATGCACTCTTATTACACTACTATGGACTACATGGTTTGCTGACGAAACTGCAAGTGGTTGTCCCCGGTATGCGCACTCTCGTTACACAAACACGATCGGTATACCTCATATATGAACACCACATAATTTCTCCTAAATAGTAAGGGATGCTGCGGTAACCACCAATGTCTTCTATAAATTCTGTCCAAGCATTCACATTGATTCTAGTCATTTATTCGCCTTTCGGGCTACAAAAAGAAAATACAAAATATGCATCAATATTCCATCACAGTGACACCTCAGATACAAAATTTGTAGTACCACAATAATCTGACGTAATGTTACCTGATATAACCAAATCTGATCACTAATTTCCATCTTTGTCTTCTCGCATGAATACATAGACACATTACCAAAAACACTAATTACAGCAGTATTGCCTGCCTTGCCCTCATGAACTGGAAAAGTCTTCCATCAGATTATCCTGTTTGGATCACTCTCATCAATCTCCTTTGGTGCAGGCTCCTTCTCTACATGACACCTTATGAAGAAACACGTTTCTAACAAACCACAACAGCTTTAAAGGTTATTCCTAGAAGACCAAAATGGCACAAAAAGACAACAAAAAGTAACTCTCTTCTATGTCAAGGATCTTAACTGTCCAAGACCTATCATCTTTATTGACATCCTTAGTAAAATACACAATATTGCACTTGTGTGTGTGTTGCATGTAACAGGATGTCATCAGTTGCGATACTGCATTGAGCTTGGTTGTAACTGGAAGTTGTTTATCGCCTGGAAGAGGCGGCATGGTTGATACTGGAAGTTCATCCGGTGATAAGGTCCCAGCACATAGCGGCAATGCTTAGAACAACGGAGTGCTGCCATGATGATTCCTATTCGCAAGTTAAATGTTTTCTGGTTATTTTTAATACGTGTGAGACAAGTACACATGTAATTGCACATACAGTTTGTCTCTTTGCCCTTGGCCCATTCTATACGCATCCCCGTTTTCACCCGTCCGACATAAAAAAGTATTGATCGGAAGTAGTATGTTGAAACGAACTACAGAAATTGGACAATTATGCTAAAAAACTTTCTTTTAACTTCCATAAACATGTACATTTGTATTGAAGAAAGCTCACATTGTTTGTATTTACGACTTGTAGTAGCGCAAATACTGCACAAATTATGATTCTTGGTTGGACTGACACCGGTCACGTCACAGTCCCCGAAAGTTAGCTAGTTCACCGGCCTACCCTGTTGACCAGGGCTGGTGTTGACGCCAGCCGCCACGAGAGTTCAGCAGTATTCCTTCTTCGTAACGCACCAGAAGGACGGGTCTAGCCCGCACAGTTATGAATGGATAATTTTAAATGTATCGGAGATGATGTCACAGTTAATTCACTGGACTGTTCTTTACAATTTGTGAATTATAGAAACCCCGCCATGGCTTAATTGGAAGGCTGATTTTTTAAACAGTGCTCGCTATTGGTGGATGATTGTAGCTACACCTATAGCGAGGCAAATAATTTAAATTTTCCTGAAAATTATACTATGTATGTTGTCAGTACTCTGTCAATTTGGGCTGATCGAATAGCTTCATTCCTTGTCATGTTTCGCCCACCGTTTTGGAAACAGTCTGTTTGGGAATATTAAATGGCCTCTACCAGGGCTTAGGAGCCAGAGATTTTTCTCAGTTTTAATTTGAAAATAGTGGTGTATTTACATTTTTATTAAGAATTGTGTAACTGAAGTAATAGAATTTTACCTTAAAAATACCTGTTAATGACCAATGGAAAATCTTAGGTGGCCAGGTCTAGGACATAAATTGTTGCGTTTGTTGTACAAAGCCAAAGATAAAATTTTAAGTATCTGCCAATGTTATGGCTAGCGAAATTATGGATGGAACTACAGTATGAGTTATACTTTACCTATTTTAATAATTTTTGTGAATTATAATTTTGGAATCCTTTTTGGCTCAACACTTGGGTGGTACTATAGGTGTAATATCTGTGAATGTTTTATTCTATTTTGGCGAGAAAAACGAAACAATATATGTATTTAAAAGAGTCCTTGTGGGTCAATATTTTTATACACACACATATATATTTTTTTTCTAAAATATTATTGTAAACTCTCAGTTTCCTTAAACATTGTAGTTGAATATTGTCACGGCCATTTTGGGCCTGTGTAATGTTTGTCCAAAATAAAATAAAAAATATTATACTATATTAAAAATCAATATGAAAATTTTTGTGTTTCAATTTGGTAGTAAAGTTTTATCCTTATGCAATTTAATGCAGTTTTCGGTAGTATATATTCTGCTTCATTGACCATGCTATGGATACTCTATGCCTCTTTCATTATATCACCTTGTTTTTAAACATACTTGGTTTTTTTAGTATTTTAGGAAATTGTATATTTGAGGTGTTCTGGGTTATCAGGGCCTCACATGAGTGTGTAAAAGTTAGCAGATTTATAAAATGTTTACATTTCTAATAATTCCATAGATTCACTTGACCGACACATGAATAAAGCGATGAAGCCCATGTCAGCGGAAGAATACACAACGTGAATACAAGTAGATCATAAGCAGGGCTTTCAAAAGTGCTCATTTTACCATTAACAGTCTACATCAAGATGGAGGACCATTTGATTGTCAGACAAATGTAAGCAGATTCAAGAGTTTCTTGCTCCATATTTCAATGTTGACGCTGTGAGTTTTACTCTCCCTGGTTCCCTTTCCCAGTGTGGCATTCGGTGTGCTGCAGTGTTGTCAACCATAGGGACACGTCCCTTTATGTAGTGATCTTTGATTGATGATTTTGGGCTGCTGTAGGGATGTAGGGACAGACCAAAATTTTCAGGGAGATTGTGGGGACATTTCAGTAATGTTTAAAACATGAGCTCGGAAGTCCTTAGCTATGCTATAGTGATAAATTCTTCCCTAACGGCATCCGAAGGCGATTGCAGACCATGTGCTATAGGCGAGCAACATATTACTTCTCAGAACATTGAAATGTACAACTTTATGACAACTTAGTACATTTTTATGTCATATGGAAGCTATAATTACAGGATGCTGAGGTGATTGTCGTAGCACATTATTAAGTTTTATTGGTACGTGGTGAGCATTCTTATACTTTAAAATTTATCTTGGGTACATTTTAATTGTTTGTAGGGACCTTCGTCTCAAAGTAGGGACTATTTTGTCTGCCCATAGGGGCATGATGAAGAAGTGTTTGAAAACACTAGCTAAATGCCGAGATCTAACCCAACGAGAACTAATCCAGGGTTCGGAATGACTCACAGTTTCTCCGAATATACACTGTAATTATTGCTTGTGATGCGCAAGGGCGCAGTGATATAGCGACGAAGGGCGTCTCACACCTCACGTATCTTGCGGTGCATGCCAGGATGCACTCTGAACGCTGAATAAGTAGAACGAATTCGTAACCATTGGAAATGAGGAGTGTAGGTAATCATTGCGTGACAAAGTTTACTCATCTTACATGAAATTGACAATATATTGCACGTGAGTACAAGATGGAGTGCTCACACAAGCTGCAGTCTTCGTGATCCAACATTTAGTGCGTTTGCAGTAACATTTCAGTCCGGATTGAACCTGGAGTGGACTCAGGAATCCAGATGAAATGTTAGTATAAACACTTCCAGACAGGACTGAGATAATCCAGTCCAGTTGTCGAGGTGGACTGAAATGTAAAACCCAGATAGAAATGTTTTCTTTAAAAACCTTCCGGACTGAAATTAGAATACAGAAGAAGTGGCCTCCATATTGACTCGTTAGTTTGGGTGTATAAGAGGTTAGAATAATTCTGAGACTAGCTAAATAAGTGCTTTTTTTGGCAGTGAAGCAAAACATAAATGGCTATGAAGGAACTGAGACATATTTGGGATTTCAATTTTATGTTATGTTGGCAAAATATATTTTATGTTTACTGGACTTTTGTAATTCCTTTATTTTATAGTTCTGCCAGTCGCTAATAGAGTTCTTCAATCTTGTTTCAATTCGTATTCAGTCTTGTTTACACTTTAGTCCACGTTCGAAACTTTAACTTAACCACTTACGTTCGATACGAGTTCACTCCGAGTTCGCTACGAGTTGATTCCAATCCGAGCTCGGTCCAGTCAGAAATTTTACTTAAAATCACTAATTGGGATGATTTTCTGCCAGCACTACTATCATAACAGTGTGGATAGAATTTTAGGTTAGAACATTGCCTAAGTTAGCATGTGCTTTGAGATGCTTGTACATTTCCTTTAACCTAGTTCTTACGTAACTAAATCATACTCATGTTGGTTGGAATAACATATTTCATTTATGTAAAAGGATATGTGTGTTGAGAATGTACCTATAAACATGCACGTTCTTCACTGTTAACCATGTGACTTTGTAAATTGTACTAAATATACACTAAAGATGAGGTAGACCTACTATTTGTCTTCTGCGCATGTACCGAACATTGACCTGTCCCAAAGGAACACGACTGTTCTAGTCACATGGTTAACAGTGTTAAATGTGTTTTTTTTATATCATAATTTTCAAAAGACAAGGACTATAAAATTAATAAGATACTTTTACCAATTTGAATGTACTCGAATGGCAATACAAATTGGTTATAGGAAGTATAACAACATCTCAAAGCACGTGTTAAACTAAACAGTTTTCTAACCTCAAATCCAATCCACGCCGGTTTTTGCAAGCCGTATGAGCAGTTCGGTATCAGGGACACACAGACTGGTTGTACGCAGCCAACGACGTCGCTCTACTTCATCAGTAGTCTTTGTTTTTGTTCCTGAGGGAGCTCTCTTTGTCTGTCGGGAAGAACTATAATGGTCATAGTACTGACCCCGCCTGCACCCGAGGTTGCCTTATATGCCTTACGTCAGTCAGGCCGGGATGGTCTCGTGCTGGCAGTGTTGTAAATGGAGCTCGGCAACAATTAGATGATGCCGTAAAGCAGAACATGACAATGCGATAACGTAATAAATATAATCACACGGCAATGGGCTAACTCCCAAGATATTATTGGTGGGAGATTGTAGCATAGGCAAATTAAGCTAAGAAAATAAAAAAGAACAGAACGATATTATATCGCAATAGAACCAATATAATATAATATAATAAAGGTGAGTAATGGCGAGAGTTGGAGACCGGGTCAATATAAGCATTCTGTTCTCTTATGTTCATCCCGCAACAATCTTGAGACTTGATGGCCACCTTCATATCTCAGTTTAAGCACCAGAATTTTACTTGTTGTGACAAACAATGCAATGTATAATTGTAATATATACGAGCTAGAGTTCATATTTTCCCAGGAGCAAACAATTCATAAGCCAAGTGAAATGCAGCTGCTATACCTTGGAGGGAGGTGGTGGGTATCTAAACTGACATACTGTAGTACAGGGGGCGAAATTATCTTTATACACTCTTTCATCACACTACAATTTATTATCGGGCGGAATGAAATACTAAGAGAAACTGTCGTGCAAAAGTATTTTGTTGTATTTTTATGTACTTGAGCTCCGTACACACGACTGCAGATCCAGATCATTCTCGTTGCACTACTCTGACAGTCATCCGCCGACGTGCTTGTCTCGTTGGAAACACGACGTTTCTGCAACGTTCGACACACTTGTATCCATCCTACTGTCCGTTGCTCAGGAGAAGGCGTGGATGCGTCCATTTCACCAGCTGTCGCAGCAACGAGACACCCTCACTACTAGTCATCCCGAAAGAAGCAGCTCTCTGGCAGTCAGTCACGAGTTAATTTCAGTTGCGTGTGTATCAGGATGGTATATTATGGTGCAGTCTAGGAAGAAAGGACAAACTATACACAGCGAAGAGAGGGAGGTGATCAGACAAGTGATAAATAAATGTGACGAAGAATCTAGTGAACGTCAATTAAAGCATTTATTGTCTCAATTCAGTCTACGCGCATCAGAATACACTGGAATTTCTATGAAAACTGTTTCCAAAATTCGCAATGAAGGTGGCGCTGCTTTAACTGTTCGCTACACCAGGCAAATATCGAAAGCATCCACATGAAAGAAATGTGCACTGTGACTCATTTGACAGGAGCGAAATCAAAGATTTCATTCATGATTTTTATTTAGTATAGAAACAAGTACCAACATGTCCTAAGGTTCTCGTTGCTTTGAGAGAAAAATTGGTTTTCCTTGGGATGTTCATACGCTCTGGCGGATACTGAAAAAGAATGGGGTTTAAATGGAAACGGTGTAACAGTTCTTGGAAAATATTAGTGGAAAGACAACAAGTTGTCCACTAGCGTTGTAAATATTTAAAATCAATTCTCCACTACAGAATGGAAGGGCGCCCCATAATTTACATTGATGAAACCTGGGTTGATAGCAACATCACATTTAACAAATGTTGGCAAAAGTGATACTGAACCTGGCGTGTTAACTAACAGCAGTTCTTGCCAAACATTCCGGAAAAGTCTGTAGTTATTATGGACAATGCGCCTTACCACTCAGTGCAAGGAAATAAAGCCCCATCGAAGTATGCAGTGAAAAAGGAAATGGAGTCATGGTTGACCACATTCCCGTTTCTCGCGAATTGCGGAAAACAAAGCTTTGCGACTTACTGCGCAAAATAGGACGCCTAAAGAAGTATTTCGCACAGACTCTGCACGGACACAATGTTCTTAGACTTCCTCCTTATATATATGTGCGAACTTAATCCCATTGAACTAGCGTGGTCTAAAACAAAGATTCGAGTGCGGAAAAGAACATTACTGCTAGCTAGCCATCAACAAAGCTAATGGAAATCACGATTGAAGCAATATCTTCTGTCACTAAAGAAGACTGGCAAGAATACAGTTCGCATTTTCAAAATATAAAAGCAGACTACTGGCAAAAGGACTGTCGTGTGGAAGACGTAATAGACAGTTTTGTGATATGCCTAGGCCGTGGCTCAAGTGGCTCAAATGGCTCGAGTGACTCATCTGAAGACTTCCTCTTCCGAATGGGAGCTGGCGCTACCGCTTTCCGAGAGTGAATAAATTATCACCGAACAACAACATCCACTGTAGATAAGCGCTACAATTATCTCCTTTCCGAATATTTTAAATTTATGCATTCCTTATCTTAACTGTTTTCGCCCTACATTTGTCCAATCAAAATTGTTTGCAGGTCACTATGACTTTTTCGCAGGTATTCAAGTATTTAAGTTAAAACATTTTGAAAGTGTTGGCCATGTTGGACGTCTAAAATTAATGTCGGTAATGTGAAATATGTTTTGAAAATTGTAATTAATGTGAAATGTGATTAATTATCTTACGAGAACAGATTGCAAAAAGTACAATAAATAGCTTGCTTTACAAATTTGTACTTCAAACTCAATGCAAAACAATTCGCACACCAGGCAGACGGGTACCTAAAATGGACATTTTAAGGTTACTCTTAAAAGAAATAACAGAGGTGTACACCACAACATTATATTGTATGTTTGTATGTGTGTCGTATGAAATGGAAATCTCCCTGCAAACTGATAGTTTTAGTACTGATAGTACGGGCTAGAGACGACAGTGGCAACGCCCTCTTGACGGACTACAGGCCTGCTTTAAAGCGTGTGACGTCATCAGGAATCGTCCTTCCTCCTGATGAACTACGTGTACAGTATACACTACTGCAGTCACTTCCTGCTGTATTTTATATTTGGATTTCTATTATTAACTTCATAATTAGCTTCTACCGTATTACTAATGCTCTTTGTGTTAAATTTAAATAGGTGAAACGATTAGAATTGACAATTAGTAGGCATAAAAATACATGAATTAGAGCTCAATTTTTAAATATGGTGATCTATTGTCAATAAGCCGAAAATCATAGAAACGTGATTTATTTACATACTAAATTAAAGCTGACAATCGTGTTAAAATGCAATTTAATATTAATTAATACCTGATAAACATTTTCATTACTTTTGGTAAGAAGTTGGATATTATTGTTGCTTAAATTAATGACTTACAAAATTTCACAGTTGATAGTGTGCAACTATAACATTCACATTGAAATATGCCACAGTTCATTTTTAATTGGGATAGGCACAACTGTTTACAACGAGACCCATGTGACTTCAAGGAAGGCCCCTCAACATGGTAATATTCAGACGAAAGTAAACAAAATTAATTTCTCCGATGAACAGTAAATATTTAATTGTTAAATATATTTAGGGCATGATAGTTTAACTTTATTGCCCAAACCATTTTAAACATTAATTATTATAGCGATTAATCATATTATATCGTGTTAGTTGTGAGACACCAATCGTTCGCCGCGGATTTGATTTTCCAGTGAGTGTATACTATGAAAATTTCACATCACTCCTTTTTCATAAAGCTTGGCTATTGAAGTGACTCAACTCAGTATGTACTCTTACTACATATGTTTTAATAGGCATATCCTAAAAAACTACTATCGCAGTAATTAATAAATAATTAATTCAAGAGGCGGAGTGAACCATTAATTGATCTGAGTGATACTTTCAATGCACTCGTTTTATATTGGGAGGCAGAGCCAGGAAGCGGAGTTTACAGAATAAACTAAAGCTTTTCTTAAACAAATTAACGACACACCAATTCATGCCTTCACCAAGATTTGAATCTGGAACCCCTTGCATCGTAGGTTGACGCGTATGCCAGGTGAATAATGGCGATCTGGAGATCGTCTGTATCAAATGATGGTGTAGACCTCGCATATCACTATAGTGAACCAATGATACTCACAAATTTGCTTAAAATTTGTAATACATCTCAAGACAATCAACTACTGCCATTATGGCAACTTCTGCGTATTTACTACTATGCTAATGAAATTCAATGCGAACAGGTTTGCGGACATCACAGTGAAATGAACATACGGAAAGATTATATATTTATGTATGTACATTCAAATACATACACGTATGCGAATACATATAAGTACACACATACACATATGTTATCTATACAAGTACATATAGACTATTTACACATACACATATGTATATGCATAGGCATATATTTATAAACGTATACACAATGCATACACATTCGCACATTTAAATACATATTCTTACATACATAAACATACATATATAAACACAAAAATCTGCTGATTATTCTCTTGCAAATAAAGCCTAGTTGATTTTTTCGGGCCGAAAATTGGAGTAGGAATAAAAGCTGACAAATTAACCATAATATGCCAAATAAAATACAATTCGATATTATAAACAAAGGCAAGTAATCTCCTGGCATATTTTAACCTGCTTTCTGAAAGAAAGATAGGCTTATGCAATCACCTGGTTGTCTGTCTGGAATGTATGTCTACCTTAATAACTTTTAAACCCGGCAATCGAATTTAACCATCTAGGTGCACATATTGTATTTAGTAACATATTGTATCAGAATTTTAGTTTTCAATAACGCCGGGTACGTATTTAAAAAAATGGCAGCGATTTTGAAATTAATGGCACTACATCATATTTCGGGAACAAATTAAAAATCCTATTTAAATTAAATTTGGAACATTGACAGTGTATTGTATAAACATTACATTTTGAAAGCGGTAATGGAAAAATAAAGCTTTTGCATTATATCTCGGGAACCATTTAACCGATTTAAACCAAATTTGATATGTTGACAGTAGATGATTTATGCATTTAATGAATTTTGATAATGTTTCAACCAGCAATTTTGGAAGATAGCACAAAATGAAAAATAAAGCATTTATGTTGTATCTCAGTAAGTATACAACCGATATCTGCAAAATTTGGCATATATATACATATATAATACTATTCTAGACCATGTTCACATAAGCAATTTAAATTTGTAAAACACGAATTTTTAAAATAGTGGTTATATAAACTTCGTATGCTGGCAGTATCTATTACAATCATAAAATTTGTCTACCCAGCGCCTGTTTTGTACCCCATTTATTAAGATAGAACCACGCGAATAAGTTAAGTTTGCTCCTACTTCGGGAAACATTCAACCGATTCCTTGCAAATTTGGCAAAAAAAATTTTACTGTGGTAAGCCATGTAAATTGATAGGCCAAGTTTTAAGAAGATCAGGTGCTTATTTTCAGAATAGTGCCCTTGTAAAAATTTTAGCTTAACATGCTATTTCTACGAAACAATGTAACAAGTTTCAACCTTACTTTGTGTGCTGACAGTATATATGCAAGCATAAAACGTGCGAATACGTAACTCATGTGTCCGCCATTTTGGAAGATAGCACCATATGAAAAAATTAAGTTTTCGTGACCTGTCTCGGGAAACTATTAACTGGTACCCACCAAAGTCAGGCGACAAGTAATACTTTTGTAGTCCATCTAAATCTGTATGACTTAAGGAGGTAGTCACATATTTTCAAAATCAAAGCAATGTAAATATATTGTCAGTATATCACACGTCACAAGCAATTTCAACCGACTTAATATGTTACAGTATCTATGACGAAAATATGATGTGCCAATAACTCTCCGTTTTGATTTCCAGTAACGAAGATACCACCACATGAGAAAACCAAGCTTTTTTGTCATATGTCCGGAACCAATCAACAAATTCCCTCCGAAATTTTAACACTTGTAGTGGTACAGTAGGTCATGTATATAGTGTGTGTGGCTTTATTCACAGTATGGCTGCAATATAAATAATTTAGATAAGTTGATCATTTCTATTACACAATTCCACCAATTACAATTAAATTTTTATAGGCCTACTGAGAGTACGCATTAGAAGCATCAAATATGCTTATAGAGATCATATTGTGCCGCATTTCTGTAAGAAAGTGCCAGATGATAAAATGTATAATTTCTGACATCTCAGGCACCAATCATCTAATTCCCACCAAATTTTTCACACGAGTAGTATTACAGTGGACCTGCACACTTACATATTTCAAGTTGGTAAGATTTTTTAATGGTGCAATATAAACTGTTTCGATAAGTTAATCATATCTCTTAAATAATTTGGCGTATTTCAGTATGTATTAGAAACACAAGATATGCATATACAGAGCCTGTTTTTGGATGTTTTGTATGATAGCGCAAAATGAGAAACGGAAGCTGTTATGCCATATCTCGGAACCGGTCAAGCTATTTCCTTCAAATTCTGCACACAAGTGGTGTTATGGTAGGCCATGAAAACTTACATGATTTAAGCTACTCACACACTTATCAAAATGATGTTCCTGTAAAAATTTAACGTTGATAATCCTAGCCTATCAAATCTTTAGACGGATTACTATCGAAGTTGAAATTCCGAATCCTACTTCCGTGATGTAGTTGACTGCGCGCCGGCTTACTGTGCGAGGCGATCTGTGTTAAGTCCCAGGTAAGCCACTATGTGAGGGTATCTGTAATTGTCTCGCTAGTGTTGCATTTGTTTCTGGTTGCACCTGTAATGATATCGCTATCATCGATGCGTCAAGACCGACCAACCATCTAACCTTTTAATAGCTTCATCAAAATTATTTGCATCCATGCAAACGAAAGTAGGCTCATTACTTATATTGATAACTTCTTGTCTTAGTACTCTGTCAACAGTCCTGGTTAAAAATTGTAAAACAAAATAAGCTTAGAGATATAAGATATGAGTAAAATGTATTATGATGAGACTTTTTAATAACCGTTTGTTTATACAACTGGCCCTGCTATTGGAAAAATGCATTTCGTCTAAAAATTATAGATATATGCAATTTATCTAACACGAATTGAGAGATAAAATCATTTTTGTCTAAAATGAACAATTATTTAAACCCCTCCCCCAACACACACGCAAATTACAGATACAGTAAAAAGTCAGGTTTCAACAAAAATTCGTTAGCCTTCTTTGGACCTGGTTGTAACCCTTATGTTAATTTAATGTAAAGTAAAATTATACTGTTGTATATCCTGTGGAAGTTCCACCACGGAAAGTATTAATGCGAAAACAAAACATTTAACAATATCGCACTAATAGTAAAACTGTTGTAATGAAAAATGAAATACTAAACTGTAGCTTATGACCAAGTATCCTGACGAGTAGAATTTATCATAATAAAATACTCTCATAAACGTAAAACATGTGGAATAAAAACTCAAACATACCGTACGTTGGAATTAAAAAATGCCCACATATTAAAAATATGCTACTTATGTGAAAGTCACAGGAAATTTGTTTACTGTAAACGTTCTCACGCTATTTCAAATTATATTTTTAACAGGCCCACTACGGTACCGATTTACAATGTTTGTTAATAGCGGAAGTGTGTACGAAGCGCTACTATTTAAGAAACTTGAAGAATATTTCATTTCTTTGGACACGATTATCTTTCGTATTATGTATTATTGTAACTTCGTCGAGGTTGACTACTGTAAATGCTTTGATTACAAATAAACGGAATGGTTAGTTCTTGTTCCTGCCAGTATTTTGGTTATAGCAGTCTTAAGCGGGTTTAATAATTATTGAACTACGCATTATCAGGCTCTAGTAAAAATGTACATTTAACGCATTTTTGAAACTATCTTATTAACGGGTCCTTAAATGTAAACCTCTTCGTTATTCGAAATCGTGTCTTACTTAAATGTATTATGTTCGACACATAATGATATTCTAATTACGTAAATTATTGGCTCCCGATATCTTTCATGCAGTAGAAGGTAAACCTAGCAGGCATCACTTATCTTTACATACGTTCGTTTTCTGCCGTTTTTTACAGAGAAAAAAACAGAGGAGTTCACACTTCTATTTCATTCATTCAGTTTTGTGGAAGTTCATCGCCATTACGCAGTGCTAAACTGCTAATACATAAACTTATTTCATCTGAACAGGCTTCCACATATTTCGCCAAATACTGTTTTGTACGCCAAATTTTTTAATCACCAAATATAGTGACAAAGTAGAAAATGACTGGAATAGTCGGCAACGTACGTAGAAAAAATATACAGTAAACTTACTTTAGAATAATCTGATGATTAGAAGTTGGTGCAAGAAATTTCACGCAACCGTAACTGTCTCTTTTCTTCGCTTTTTGGAAAACCAGATACACGAACTCGCGGAACGTTCTCGTAAATCTCATTGCAATCGATAAGGCAGCAGCGATGCGGTATCGTTTGCCAATGGAAATAGGTAAAACACCCGCACATAGTGGAACGTTGCCGCTAACTCGGAAGTCAGCACGAGAACTTGGCACTATAGCGCCAGAGAAGAGGGAGGAAACACGTGTTAGCATCTGGACTCCGGCAGGAAGCGGCTAGGACCACTCTCGATGACGTGACGTCACATGCCACCCTCTGTTTTGAGAGTAGGCCTGAAGTCCAGAAGGTGTTGATGGTGGCGACCTTGCAGCCTACTTGGTCCATCCACCTTGCCCGAATTCCAGAGCCTCGCCTTCTCGTCAGCACTGGACAGTACATTAGCCGCACCCAGCGAGAAAATGTGATACAGCTGCAAAGAGAGAGAGAGAGAGAGAGAGAGAGAGAGAGAGAGAGAGAGAGAGAGAGAGAGAGAGAGAGAGAGAGAAAAAGAGAGATTGAGAGCTCTCAGTGACAGTTCAGATCGTGTTGAAATTAATCATTTAATATATTAGTATTTTAGTATATTAAAGGCTATTCACGATAAAGTGAGCACTTTTAAAATCAACCTTAGAAAAAAGCCACTGCCCCTGCCTGCATATACTTTAACGGGCACATTGAGTGACATGCGCCCAGTTAAGTTGGTAATGATAAATGGGAAATAGTTTGATATATTAACGTCAAATTAATAGGGTTAGGTAACCATTTATGTAGACTTAACTTATTTATATTCCTCTCTGTTTTTTTAATGCGTCTAAGTTTAATAATGAGCAGATTTGTATCATATTTACTTTTCTAATAATTCCATAGTTTTATTTGATCGACGCATGAATAAAGTGATGAGGCCCATGGCAATGGTAATTTTACATAAGGCGGAGGAATACACAACGTGCGTACAAGTAAATCTTAAGCAGGGCTTTTAAAAGTGCTCAGTTTATTGTGAACAGCTTATATTAACTTTCAATTTGAACACCGCCGATAGTCGCTTGTGCAAAGGAAGTTGCGGTTTGGTAATTTAGTATTTTAGTAAGTTTCGTTACACCCTAAAAATTAAATTTCCAAATACGTCAACATTTCTGTAGAGAAATTCTGGTCAAGTGACCTGTTAGTAAACTAAAAGTTGCAATTCGGACACGGCCCCAGACATCGAGCGCGGCAATGGAAAACGAGAGGTGTATACTCGGTGGCACCAGGGCGCGGAGTCCAGTATGTGTGCACATAGAGCCGGGCGCGGAGGCCAGTATGTGCGCTCGTAGAGAAGGGCGCGGAGCCCAGTATGCGCGTGTAGAGCAGGGCGCGGAGTACAGTATGTGCGCGCGTAGAGCAGGGCGCGGAGTCCAGTATGCGCGCGCAGAGCAGGGCGCGGAGTCCAGTATGCGCGCTTAGAGCAGGGCGCGGAGTACAGTATGTGCATACGTAGAGCAGGGTGCGGAGTCCAGTATGTTCGCGCGTAGATTTGTGCATTGGACGTGCGGCGGTGTTGTTAGTTACCACGGCCGCCACCAGGTGTCAGGTGCGTGCAGACGGCGCCCGTGTATCCAGCACGCTTCAGAAGATGGTCTGGTGAAGTGAGTGAAGAGATTTGGGCGGAACTCAACAGCGTGCTCTTCAGAGCCGACGAAGGTGATCGAGGTGAGTATGGAGCAGCGCCGGAATGTAAGGGCGGGGGAAACGGCAGATCCCTGAGAAAACCCACTGACCAGCGGCATCGCCCGGCACGATTCTCACATTCATAACTCTGGGTGTGACCCGGTCGGGGATTGAACCCGGTTCGCCTTGGCGGGAGGTGAGCAGACTAACCACTCAGCCACACACAAGAGGCGGTTAGCGGTCGATCTGGCGTCTACGACGGACATTCTTCCAATATGCACATAGAAAAGAGGCGGTTAGCAGTCGACCTGTCCTGTACGCCTGATATACTGCTTATATGAACAAAGAGAAGAGGCTGCTAGCAGTCGATATTCTGTGTATGAACATCATACTGCCACTATGCACGTCGCTAAGAGGCGGCTAGCAGTCTATATGTCGTTTACAACTGACACACTGCCAATATTCACACAGATTAATAGGCGGCCAACAGTCGATCTCTTTTGTACGACTAACATACTGCCAAGGTGTACATAGAGAAGAGGCCGCTTGCAGTCGATCTGTTGTGTATGACTGATATACTGCCTATATACACATAGAGAAGAGGCCGCTTGCTGCCGATCTGTCGTGTACAACTGACGTACTGCCAAATTGCGAGTAGTAAAGAGGCGGCTAGAAATCGATATATCGCTTGCGACTGACAAACAGCTAATATGCACATATGGAAAAGGCGGCTAGCAGTCGATATGTCGTGTACAACTGACATACTTCCAATACGCACATAGAAAAGAGATGATTAGCAGTCGATTTGTCATGTACGACTGACATACTTTTAATATGCACATAGAGAAGACGCGGCTAGCAGTCGATCTCTCGTGTACGATTAACATACTGCCAATGCGCGAGTAGCGAAGAGGCGTACAGCATTCGATCTTCCGTGTACGATTCATATACTGCCAATATGCACATACAGAAGAGGCAGCCAGCAGTCGATTTGGCGTGTAATACTGACATACTGTTAATGTGCAAGTAGCGAAGAAGCAGCTTCCAGTTCATCTCTCGTGTGCAACTGACATACTGCCAATATGCACTTAGAGAAGCGGCGACTATCAGTGGAACTGTTGTGTACGACTAACATACTGCCAATATGCATGTCGCGAAGAGGCGGCTAGCAGTCGAATTGAGGTGTACGACTAACATACTGCCAATATGCACGTCGCGAAGAGCCGGCTAGCTGTCGATATCACATGTACGTCTGACATACTGCTACTACACACATAGAAAAGAGGCTAAAAGCAGTCGATCTGTCACATACGACTGACATACTGTCAATGAGCGAGTAGCGAAGATGGCTAGCAGTCGATCTCTCGCGTGCGACTAACTTTCTGTTAATATGCACATAGAGAAATTGCGTCTAGCAGTCGATCTGTTGTGTACGACTTACATGCTGCCAATGTGCGTGTAGTGACAAGGCGGCTGGCAGTCGATCTCTCGTGTGCGACTAACTTACTGTTTATATGTACATAGAGAAAATGCGAGTAGCTGTCGATCTGTTATGTACGACTAACATACTGCCAATGTGCGAGTAGAGAAGAGGTGGCTAGCAGTCGAACTCTCGTGTGCGACTTACATACTACCAATATGCACATAAAGAATAGGCGGCTAACATTCGATCTGTCGTGTACGATCGACAAACTACCAACATGCCCATAGAAAAGAGGTGGCTTGCAGATGATCTGTCGAGTACGAGTGACATACTGCCACTGTGCGAGTGGCGAAGAGGCGGCTGGTAGTCGATCTGTCGTGTACGAATGACATACCGCCAATATGTACATAGAGAAGAGGTGGCTAGCGGCCTATCTGTAGTGTACGACTAACATACTGCCAATTTGCATGTCTTAAAGTGGCGTCTAGCAGTCGATCTGTCGTGTACCACTGACATACTGCCAATACAGAGATAAATAAGAGGCGGCCAGCAGCAATCTGTCGTGTATGACTGACATACTGCCAATGTGCACTCAGAGAAGAGGCGACTAGCAATCGATCTAGTGTGTAAGACTGACATTCTTCCAATATGCACTTAGAGTAGAGACTGTTAGCAGTCGAATTCTCGTGTACGTCTTTCTTACTGCCAGTATACAGATAGAGAAGAGGCGGCTTGCCGTCGATCTGTCGTGTACGAATTTCATACTGCCAATATGCATATAGAGAAAAGGCGGCTAGCATTCGATCTCTCGGGTCCGTCTGACATACTGCCAATATGCACATACAGATGACCATGTTTTGCAGTCGATCTGTCATGTACGACTAACATACTGCCAATGTGCGAGTTGATAAGAGGTGGCTAGAATTCGAACTCTCGGGTGCGACTGACATACCGCCAATATGAGCATGAATAATAGGCGACTTTAACAGCCGATCTGTTGTGTACGACCGACATACTACAAATATTCCACTAGAGGAATGACAGCTTAAAGTCGATCTGTCGTGTACGGTTGACATACTGCCAATGTGCGAGTAGCGAAGAGGCGGCTAGAAGTCGATCTTTCGTTTCCGACTGACATACTGCTAATATGCTCACAGAGAAGAGGCGGATAGCAGTCAATCTGTCGTTTATGACTAACATACTGCCAATATGCAAATTACGAAGAGGCAGCTATCAGTGTATCTCTCGTTTGCGACTGACATATTGCCAATATGCACATAGAGAAGAGGCGGTTAGCAGTCGATCTGTCGTGTACGACTGTGTTACGTCTAATATGCACAGGGGGAGAGGCGCAAAGCAATCGATTTGTCGTGTACGATTACCATACTGCCAATAGGCACGTCGCGAAGAGGCGGCTAACAGCCGGTCTGTCGTGTAAGACTGTCATACTGCCAATATGCACTTAGATAAGAGGTGGCTTGCAGTCGATCTGCCGTGTACGACTAACATACTGTAAATATGCACTTAGAGAAGAGGAGGCTAGCAGTTGATCTTTCGTGTACGATTGACATACTGCCAATATGCACATACAGAATAGGCGGTTAGCAGTCGATCTGTCGTGTACGACTGACAAACTGGTAATATGCAGAAAGCGAAGAGGCGGCTACCTGTCGATCTGTTGTGTACGACTGACATACTACCCATATGCCCATAGAGAAGAGGTGGCTAGTAGTCGATCTGTCGTATACGACTGACATACTGCCAATTGTACATAGAAAAGAGGCGGCTAGCAGTAAATCTGTCGTATCCGTCTAACATACTGCCAATATGCACATAGAGAAGAGGTGGTTTTGCAGTCGATCTGTTGTTTACGACTACCATACTTCCAATGAGCGAGTATTGAAGAGGCGGCTAGCATTTGATCAGTCATGTAGCACTGATATACTACCAATATGCATATAGAAAATAGAGGGCTAGCAGTCGATCTGTCGTGTACGACACACATACTGTCAATGTGCGAGTAGCGAAAAGTAGGCTGGCAGTCGACCTCTCGTGTGCGAATAACGTACCGTAAATATGCAAATAGAATAAAGGCGGCTAGCTGTTGATCTGTTGTCTACGACTTACATATTGCCCAGGTGCACACATAGAACAGGCAGCTAGCAGTCGATCTATCGTGTACGACTGACTTATTAACAATTTGCACGTCGCGAAGAGGCAGCTAGCAGTCAATCCGATATGCACGTGTGATATACTGCTAATATACACATAGAGAAGAGGATCATAACAGTCGATCTGTCGTGTATGACTTACTTACTCCCAATATACGTATAGTGAAGAGGCGGCTAGCGGACGATCTGTTGTGTCCGTCTGACATACTGTCAAAATGCACATAGTGAAGAGACGGTTTGCAGTCGATCTGTCGTGTAGGACTTACATACTGCCAATATGCAGATAGTGAAAAGGCAGGTAGCAATAGATCTGTCGTTTACGACTAACATACTACTAATGTGCGAGTAGCGAAAAGGCGGCTCGCTGTCGATTTCTCGTGTGCGACTAACTTACTGTCAATATGCAAATGGAGAAAAGGCGGGTATCTGTCGATCTATTGTGTACCACTAACATACTGGTTAGGTGAACATAGAGAAGATTCAGATATCAATCGATCAATCGTGTACGACTAACATATTGCCAATGTTCGAGTAACGAAAAAGGCAGCCAACCGTCGATCTCTCGTGTGCGAATTACATACTGCCAATATGCACATCGAGAAGAGGCGGCTAACAGAAGCTCTATCGTGTACGACTGACATACTGCCAATATGCCTATAGAGAAGAGGGGGCTGGCAGTCGAACTGTCGTGTACGACTGACACACTGCCAATATGAGAGTAGCGAAGAGGCGGCTAGCAGTCTATCTCTCATGTGCGACTGACATGCTGCCAACATGCACTTAGAGAAGAGGCTGCTAGCACACGATCTCTCGTGTAAGACTAACATACTGCCAATATGCACATGGAGAAGAGGCGGCTAGCAGTCGATCTGTCGTGTACGACTGTCATACTGCCAATATGCACAAAGAGAAGAGGCTGCTAAAAATGAATCTGAAGTGTTCGTATAACATACTGCCAATGTGCGTGTAGCAAAGAGGAGGCTAGCAGCCAATCTCTCGTGTGCGACTGACATAATACAAATATGAACATACAGAAGAGGCGGCTAACAGTTGTCCGGTCGTGTACGACTGGCATACTGCCAATGGGCGAGTTGTAAAGAGGAAATTATCAGCGGTTCTGTCTTGCACGACTGACATACTGACAAAGTGCGAGTAGTGAAGCTGTATCTAGAAGTCGATCTTTTATTGCGACTGACATACTGCTAATATTCACATAGAGAAGAAGTGGCTATGAGTCTATTTGTCGTGTACGACTAACATACTGCTATTGTGCTAGTAGCGAAGAGGCGACTAGCTGTCGATCTGTCTTATACGACTGACATACTGCCTATAGAAACATGGAGAAGAGGCTGCTAACACTCGATCTGTCGTGAACGACTAACATACTGCCAATATGCACATCGCGGAAAGGCGGCTAGCAGTTGATCTGTCGGATATGTCTACATAATGCCAATATGTTCATAAACAAAGGTGGCTAGCAGTAGATCTGGCGTGTGTGACAAACATACGGCCAATGTACAATTAGAGATGAGGCGGTTAGCAGTCGATCTGACGTAAACGACTTACATACTGGCAATGAGCATATAGAGAAGTGGCCGCTAGCAGTCGATCTGTCGTGTCCGTCTGTCATACTGCCATTATGCACATAGAGAAGAGGTGGTTTTGCAGTCGATCTGTCGTGTGCGACTAACATACTGCCAATGAGCGAGTAGTAAAGAGGCGGCTATCAGTTGATCTGTCGTATACGACTGACATTCTTCCAATATGCACATAGAGAAGAGGTGACTAGTTGTTGATCATTTGTGTACGTCTGATATACTACCAATATGCTCATAGAGAAGAGGTGACTAGCAGTCGATATGTCGTGTACGACTGTAATACTGCCAATATGCATATCGAGAAGAGGCGGCTAGAATTCAGTATGTCGTGTACGACTGACATACTTCCAATAAGCACGTCGCTAAGAGGCAGCTGGCAGTCGATCTGTCGTGTGCTACTGACATACTGCTAATGTGCGAGTAGCTAAGAGGCGGCATGCAACAGTTCATCACACGCTGCTTTGCCGGAAGATGCCGCTGGTCGGGGGAATTTTCTCGGGGATCTTCCTTTTCCTTCACCCTTGTTTTCCGTCACTGATCTATACTCAGTTCGGTTTACCCTTAATGACTCTCAAGTCTTCCATATTAAGTTCCGCAATAATCTCTCCACTCCACCCCGCCCCCTTTTTTTTCATAGTCCTTTGTACACCTTGTATGTTTGTGCATGTGATTATGCACGTATGTAACATTTATTTCTCGTGAGGTAAGATTTCAAATATTTAACTAAAATAATTCATTTCGAAACATGTCTGTGTTTTCCTATGTTTATTACCTTCTAAGATAACTTACCGTTAAAATGATATTTAGGTAATGCACATTTTACGGCATGGTGACTTATTCTTGATTTTTGTCTCTCATTCGTGTTAAAAAAGTTTTACTATTCTCCCCAAATTATTTATATATATTAATTTAAGATATTGCTGAACGTGTTAATGAGAATTAACATAATATCAACTTAGTGAGCCACATGGTATTGTTATATATCCCTATTTATTCTTTCTATTTTTAAATCGTGTTTCAGTAGTTTTTGCGATGACATTTTCTCCGACAACAAATATTTTGTTAGTGTAATATAATTGTTTACGATATTTTGATCACTTATTAAATAGCAAAACTTATTAGTAGCAGAGTTAAGCGCCCATATCAACATACAAAATAAGGAAGATATAAATAATTGCAAATTTATGTTTCCAAAATTTTTATTAATATTTAAAATACGGCTGTGAGTTAAAAGTATGCTTTTGCAAATATGTTGTTAAGTGTAAGAGAATGCGATAACGCCCTAACATTGCAACGAAAAATGAAGACGATGATTATTGTTGTAAATGAATAAATCATATATATTTAAAAAAAATAAGCGAAGCAGTTTTCATTAAGTTGTAAATGCTTATTACGAACTGTAGTAGTGACCTGGTAACACATATCGGCGCACGCATGGGGAGACGCCCCAGTTGTATGAAAAGTGGAGTGCCTTCGCCCCCTTGCTCTCTTCCGACACTCAGCGTCGTTGTATGCGCCAGGAAAGAAACAGCGAACCACATTCATGCACACGTTGTTTAATAATATTTTGTTTGATAACTATTTCTTATTTAGCATTATAACGCCCCAATTTTCCCCTGTTCTTATTCGCATTTATTATAAATTACACGTTATAATGTTTCGATAAAATATAATTAAATGTCCAATTTAACAAAAAATAAGGTATTTATATTAACACAAGTATAACTCTTGTTACAATGACATATTTACTAACAACCAAATACTTCATACATAAGGTGATGTTTCAATGGTTGGTTCAGGGGCTACGCGACAGCCCTACTGGATGATAAGTGGAGGGGTTACCGCCCCTCTTGACAGCATCCACTATATCGTCGCTTATATATCCATACCAATGTCATTGTGGAAGGAGACTTAAGTGAATGGTTGGAGGGGAGCGGGTGACTGCTGATTCTCTTCGCCGTAGCAAGGAGAGGCTGTGGCGATACAGCGCGCAGGTTATCAGAGGAACAAGACCCGGAAGGGTCCGTGTTTAGACAGAGGGGAGAAGGGAGGAGAGAACGACATTACTGACTGCCAGTTGCCATGGCGACCAGCATCATTAGCCTAGCGCTGGTCCCTGGAGCCAGGACGAAGACGGCCAGCCAACGCTGTTCCCACCACACCACTGTCGTCATCAGCAGCGCCTCGGTGCTCACACATACAACTCGCCACCGTAATCTAACAAAGTTTCTGGTAAACTGTAGAGACCATGGTGGCTGAGCGGTTAGACTGATCGTCTCCCACCGGGATTCAATCATCGGCCTGGTCATTCCCCATTTTCGCCTAGTAGAAGTCGTGCTGAACGATGCCGCTGGTAGGCGGGTTTTCTCGGGGATCCGCCGTTTCCTCCGCCCTTGCATACTGCTCTATTCTCACCTCACTTCAGCATCATCGGCTCTCAAGACCTCGTTGTTAAGAACCACCAAAATATCCCAAACGCAACTCAACTCCTAACCGGTGGCAGTTTTTAACCCGTACGTTACATGTAAATAATATCAAATACCAGGCTGCAAATATAGGGATGATTATCGTCGATACTAAGCAAAACTGGGGACTTCCCGAAGAATTTGACACTTTACTGAGCAAATCACGTACGCTCCCGTGCATCTGTGGGAAATGACGATACATCGGCGTGTGTAGTGAACTGTTGTACGGTTAGCTGTGTTGTGCTCTGTGCTTTACATAATCCTTTTTCTAGTTCACACATCGCACACATAAACGTAGTCGCGCAGTTGATGTCACAGTACGTCTGTAAAGGGAGCCTCACCGCTCTCTCGTGAGTGGCCGCACTACATACTGGCTCCACTCTGGCTACTAGTTCCTGCTGAGTGCGGCGAGTGTGTACAGCACTGAGCGAACATAGCTTACCTTGCAACACACCACTGGGACGATACTATTCAAACCTTCTTTCTGTGCGTATACACTAATGTGGTAAATTTTCGAATAATGTCTTAGTATGTTCGAGCCCCGAGATACTTTCGTGTTTCGCGTTCGAGGCACGGCAATACGGGCAACAATAACCGGCCTAAATGTGGTTTACTGTTGGATCCTTTTTATAAGTTTTCTTCAGTGAAATGAAACATTTTGATACGTGTCCGCTTCGCAATAGAGTAGCTTGTGTACATGGGTCCGGCGTTTTCCATAACCGTCATCATGAAGAGTGAGCGACAACTTAATTATGTTATGAAGTTTAAGTTTGATCGTTTCGAGAGACAATTCAAGTATTATGTAATTGAATAAATCAGCAAATAAATGATTTTGTATAAGTGGCAGACGAAAGTAATTTTAGTGAGCCTATATTCCAAACAAGTGCTTAGGAATTAAGGATACGAAGTAAATATTAAGTTCGTGCGCGTTGAAAATAATATTTTTCAAAACGATTGCAAGAATGTTTGAGATGTACGTGGTCTACAACGAGCCAATTTTTTTTTGTTCCATTTGATTTAAAATCCAACTATTTTTGAGCGTGAAGTTAAATTTTCTCTAAAGAGTGGATTTCTCACATCGGTGTAAAGAGCGACACATTTCTCGCATTTCGTTCTTACGAAGGCTTTGAAAAGTTCGCGGCCATAAAAATTGTCTTTTTAGTGTAAAACAAAACAAAAAACAATGATTTTTATGTGCAAGGTTAAGTTCACTGAAAATGTTAGGTGTGTGTGTTTTTTTTTTTTTTTTTTTTGAATCCGTAAGGGCAGCTAAACATTTTATAACGTCTTGTTTTTCTTTTCACCAATTTGAAAAAAAAGTTTTTTCCCCTTTCCTGTATCACCCCTAATAGACAAGTATTTAAACAAATTTTCTATTTCAAGCCATTTTAGATTATTGTTTTTATATGCTTTATTACAGAAGAGGAAAATAGAGTGCAGCTGCTGTAGGTCAAATCCATTACCCATTTAAAAAATGTAACCAAGACCTTTATTTGGAAATAAGTGTGGTGAGTACAATTCCAAGTTAAAGTAATTTATTTCTGTACGAACAAAATGTCCTCCGCATCATCAAAACAATTCACAATTCGAATTGCTTCTCTCTTGTTAACAATCCCAGCTCAAGAAAGACCATAGATTGTGGTTCTCTGCCTTACCAATTAAATAACCATAATCCTAGGTATATTACTTGGTCATAACGAAAATAAAACATGTTGGAGTGAGAACTAGCTATAATATCCTACATTAAATACTATAGACTGGAGTAGTCAGTGCCTGACATTGGCCTCTTAGTTTGATATAAACATTGTTTTCTCTGCTTGAAAAATAGCTGCGGCGGAAGGACACATCGTGGCCGCCCTACTTATCTAGAACTATCAATATTTACTGAAGTTAAAGTTATATGAAAGTGACTTTAACACGCGATGTGAGCTCGCAGCTGCAACTACGACTGGACGGTTTTTTCCTAAATCTTATGGTAACTGCGCAGGCAATCTCTGAAAATTCTATCTTTTTACCATTTTCACTATTATTTTATCAAATACACTCAATATAATTAAAACAGATCTGCGCTAGCTTAGATAATCGGTTATCTTTTCTGGCGAAAGTCTATATTGCCAGGATATGTATTTGCTGTGATAGGCGTGAGCGCACCAACAACGGATATACAGAAAATATATCTGATCTCCTAATTCTTAAGATGATTACTTTCCTGGCGCATAGAGCGTGCTACAGCGTGTTTCAAATATATGTTTTTTACGGAGCTGTCAAACGTGCGTTAAACACTTTTTATTTAAGAATTGAAAACACGCCTTGAAGAGGACCGACTGTAAATTTTTTTTTGTACTTTTACAAGAAAATCCTTGGAAACCCTGTTACCAAGAAAATCCTTGTAAAATCTGCAAAACATTTATTTGTAATATTACAAATGATAATCTTGTATTACAACTAACATTATTGAGAAGTCTACATATTTTTTCTTCTTCTAGAACACAAACGTGGTAAATTAATAACAGAGAAAAGGAATCCAAATATAATTTACGAAGAAAAAAATTATTTCTTAGAACGGGGACTAGAACCCACATCCTTTGTGTTATTGGCCGACACCCTTAATTTTAGACAAACGTAACTTAACGAACTTCATACTTATTGATACAGTAAAAATAGCGGCAAATAAACCTACCTACAAAACATTCATGAAGTTATTTGAATATAAAGAATAGGTACATTAATTTCATTTTGAGATTTCTGTTATTGAGTTAAGAGGTTTGTACGGCTCTTAACAACGATGTATTGAGACCCAATTTAAGAGTTCTGTGTAGCTTGGAAGGATTAACTGTAATACAGTCACTTTTTATTGAAATTACCGTTTAGTTATGATTATTTGAGTTGTTTTAAGGGGTTTACGTTATTAAAACTTGCAATACATTTCTTTCTGCATCCAGCTACACTTTACATCATCCATAGTTTTTGCACAGTCAGCTATATACGGTTTTATGTTGTTAAGTGACCGCCATTTTTCTGAAGCTCGTGGAAACGGGTCAGTATAGTACAAACATTTCTTGAGGTACATTACAAACATGGCTCTTGTAGTTCCTCCTCTTAAATACAGCCCTGGCTCATTTCCTCAAGAACCAATGTATGTACAACGATGGCCTTGCCGTTGTAGAAATCCATACTACTTGGGGTGGATGTTGTCAATTGTATATGCTAACGGGAAAATGATAATTTCTGTCCGCCGTGTGTGAAGGAGGAGGGTAATAGCCCTTTGAGTACAGTGAATATTTGCAGATATTGAATACAAACTAGAAGTCAGTCGTGTATATCCATCCCAGCATTATCACTAATTCTTTTGATATAGGCTGTTCATGGTAAAATGAACATTTTTAAAATCCCTGCTTAAGATCCACAGTACTTGTATGTACTTTGTGCATTCTTCCATCTTATGTCAAATTAACATTGCTAGGGCCTCATTACTTTATTTATGCGTCGACCAAGTGAAACTGTGAAATTATTAGAAAAGTAAACATTTTTCAAATTTGCTCATTTTTACACTCCGATAGATTAAAAAAAACTTAAAACGAAAGAAATAATATATACTATCACAAATTGTTACCTAATACTTTTTATTCCACGTTAAAATTTGGAACTGCTTTACCTCCGTCGTTACAAATATTACTGGGTGAATGACACTCAGTTCGCCTGTCAAAATATATGCAGGTAGGGACAGTGACTTTTTTCTAAGGTTGATTTCAAAAGTGCTCACTTTATCGTGAACAGCCTTTTACCTACATTTGCACTTACATCGACCTATTGGCCCGTGATACACAGTGCGTCGCACTGTACTCTACAGTGCAGAGCTTATTACTGGCCAACATTCAGCCTAGGCCACGGTTATTATCAATATCATAATGAAATGTACTTTCCTACGAAACAACGTGTACACTCTGTGTGTTCATTTGAGTAATCTACACGCGGGGTGTTGCCATCGTGTAATCACGTTGCAAAGAACGCCATGAAAACTTATGGCGAGGTAATGTTAGGACGCCATTGTCTTCAAAGCATTCCGACGTCACGTCGTTACGTTATGACAATATCCATATAAATATGTTGAATTCAGGCTTATTAATATTGTGTCAATAGCTCTCGAGGTGTTAAGGCTAGTTTAGGGTCATGTAGACCTATTGGAATATGGAAATACGGCAAGTTTTAAGACTCTGTCCTACTTTGTCATAGCTCTTGTCAAATATAGCGGTTTTTAAAGCGAAAAAAAATAAACAATTTTACAACTTAAAAATTATAGTATTAATATTGTGTAGTTCAACTGAAGTCGTTGAAATTTTTTTTTTTTTTTTTTTTCATTGACAATTCACAACTACGCGCTTTTTAAGATAGCAAGTCTAAAATATTGGTTTGTGGGACGTGCAGAAGCTTGCCTGTATTGAAATAAAAAGGAAACTGGGATAAAATCCTTGTCAATTTATTTAAAATACGTTTTCTTAATTTCCTTGTTTTTTTTATATATGCTGGGTTAGGAAACATATTCAGCAAATGTCACCATTTTATTAAGGTAGAACTAGTATGCAGTATTTAATGGATAATACGTATATTTAAACATCGTGGACAGAAATATTCATTACAAACATTTTTATATTTTAATGCTGAGGGAGTGTTAATTTTCTTAATGACTAGGAAATGCGAGCATTTTGACTATTAATGAAAGCCACAGTACAAACCTTGAAGTGTTCTCAAAAGTTCTCTATATCAAGGGTACTCATACACTCTTGTCTCTTTATTATCGACGTCGAAGTTTAGGCAGGCGTGTACACTTAAGCCCTTTTGTGTGAGCTGATATTTACTGAGCGATAAGTTTAGAAGCCGTAATGTTGGCAAATTGTACTGTACTGGCCAATATAATGAGTGGCGGTTCACTTGTAGCGTGTCTACTATAGGCTGTTCACGGCAAAGTGAGCACATTTGAGGCTCTAGTTACTTTATCCGTTCAGCTATTTTTTAGCCCTTAACCACCTTTTCAAATAAATATTGCCGTGTAAGTAATAAACACAGTGCATATATTCCACAGCACTTGGAAGTTAACGTCTAGGACTAAAATAAAATATATTTATTGACTATTATTCCAATTGAGAGCACTTTCAAAAGTGCTAACTTTTCCGTGAACATCCAATAAGCCAGCATATTTGTAAATATTTCAAAGAGAATATTATAATACATTTAATCGTTTTCTCGTTCTTATGTTTTGTACTAAACATAGCAGAGAATATTTTAATAAATATTTGATATAATTTGACTACACCATCCGCATTAAATAAAAATCAACATAGATAAGCCATTTTAAAATTTTCATTTTAACGAATGTATGTACGTACACAAAAATTCTTGGATGGTTTGGTTAATATACTGGATGTTCACAAAAAAATGGTAATAAACACCAGAGTTGGGTAGATAAATACAAATGGATCACATTCCATCAAAGAACTAATAGTCTAGAGTCCATAGTTAGCCTGCTAATGACAGTGTCAGGTAGGTAATCACAATAACTAGGATACATGCAGTGCAATGAAATTATACTTTATTTACACACTTGAGCTGTAGTCATGGGGACCGAGTGTCTGTTCGGTGTCTCTGTTCACTGTGTCTGTTCAAATTGTCCGCCACCATCAGCCACACATGCTGTGCAGCGCTGAATCATGTTGCGTCTTACGTGTGCAAAGGTTTCCGGTGTATAAGCTCATGCCTCGTGTCAAGTGGTGTGGCATACACCATCGATCTGACGTGGCCCCACGGCCAGAAGTCAGGTGGTGTGATGTTAGGTGAGCGTGGTGGCCATGCTATGACGCCTCCCCTACCTACACACCGGGTCAGGAAGTGCATGTCGAGGTGCCGGCGAACCGCAATGGACCTCGTCCTGCTGAAACCACATCGCCTCACGATCATCTACAGGAACTTCCTCCACGTATGCTGGTAACACGTCCTGCAGGAATTGTATGTATATACGTAGCTCCTCCCAGACTCCGACCATGCGCGGTGTTATAAGGCACGCATACTGACTACAATGCCACGTACACAAGGTTGCATACCCGCCCCTGCACATTGCCACTGCCATTAGAGGGTTAACTATAGACGTTAGACTGTTGGTTCCTTGATTAAATATGCTCAATTTGTACTTATCTATCATTTGTTCGTGAACACCTGGTAGTATACTTTAGCAATGGTTGCAGCAAAACCGTATTATATATATATATACAAATAAAATCTCCCCACATAAAAAATCTTTGGAAGGTCGGAGAACATATTATTTTCTTCTAAAACATAGGACCGAGGCTGCTGAGCGGTTAGCCTGCTCGCCTCCCACCAAGGCGAACTGGGTTCAATCCCCGGCCGTGTCACTCCCGGATTTTTGCATATGGGAATAGTTTCGGACGCCACCGCTGGTGGGCGGGTTTTCTCGGGGATCTCCAGTTTCCCCCACACTTGCATTCCAACGCTGCGCCATTTGCACTTAATTTCACACTCATCAGCTCTCAAGAACTCGTTAAGAAACACCCAAATCTTTCAACTCAACACAATCACTGATTGAAGGGATAGACGCGTTTATGTTTCATGTTTCACGATCTCATGTGACAGAGAGCTACCTTCGCAGAACTCAGATTAGTTAGAGTCGATGAGTTAGCTGGTAATAGCGGATATATGTCCACAAGTAGCTGTAGGGTGGAATATTATCACGGGGCAGGTGGTGGGAAACAACAGCCGGCCCGAACACCTCGGTGCAAGACGAAGTTGCCATCCCGAACACCTCGGTACAGCTAGAGGGCCGCTCACAACACCGCGATGTTGTGCCAGGGTCGTCACCTTCATCTTCGCTGCCGGCCTGCAGGGAATGGAATGGAAAGTCTATCGCAGAGCTAAGCGGCCGCACCGTTGAGTCGCGCTGATTGCATCTCGTCCGCCCACATTGATTGCGCGCAACATTTAATTAGCAATTAAAATTTATCAGCAAGTCACCTGAGGGTGCCCGCTGGTGGAGGTATACTGTTGAGGTTTGTTGTTCGCTCGACGTCGACCGAACTTGTAATCGTGTGATCACAGCCGTCGAGGAGGTAGTAGACGCTTGCAAGTTGAAGGGGAGGGAGGGACATAACAGAGTAGGTGAGTACATAGAGACGGAGTGATCTGCCGGCTCCTTAGATGTGGACGTGTCCAGTCTCAGGTTGGCTGAGCGCGGAGTTCTGTGGATAGACATTGTGTCTGCTACTTCATGCTATCAAAGGATCCCTATTGGCTGGACTTCCAGCTGGTGTGTAAGTTACCAGGCGCTGATTGGCTAAGCTGTTGTAACATGTTTGTTGTTGTTGGCCAGTACCCTCGTCTTGCTGGTGTGTTTTGTTGTAGTTGGTCTTATAAGCGGCTGTTTCTACTGAGTCCACAACGTGTATACACGGGATTGTTATAACATTTGTCATTGACTGCTGCACAGAGAAGAGACAGTTCTATCATGTGCAACGTTGCACAGGATTGATCGCTCCTTCACTAGCGGCGTGATATAATTAGAGAGCTCAGAGTTTCGCGGGGTCATTTCTAGACACGTTGCAATTCACACACATGTACGTTCATGGAACTTTTTTAATTGGTCGACGTGTTGTTGGACACCTCCTGGAGATAAATGAGCCAATAAAAAACATGCTATAAATTGTGCGCCCAACCACCGCCTTTTACTACCACAACAATCAATTGATAAACTGTTGATATATGTATGAGAATATATAAGACTGCGAAGTCTTGTCTACAGGTCGCTGAATGCGCGAATTTCTCAGGTCTCTAGTTATAGTTAAAGATATATGAATTTCGCGAATGCATATGGCCACACACTATACTTCTCAGTCCTTTACACGTTATATGATCTTACCTATAATACATTATTACTGCTGGGTAGCTAATGGTTGTATCACGCCTTAGGAACTAATTAGTAATTGTTTGCAACTGAGATCACTGTTATTCTAAAAGGCGTTTTGTAAAAGTACGATTGAGTTACTTTTTATGTGACGGTACAATACTTTCCACCTCACGAAGATCCCGTAAATATTATGAATATTAGATTATCATAGTACTTGATGAATAAACTTGATTATGAAATATATTCAAGGGCACGTCTTACTCCAAGTAGGGATAAGAAATCTGGAACCAATATTACAAGTTAAGTAATTATTTAAAATAGTGTGCAGAGTTTCAGTTTGTTGGAGAAATTAACTTCTGATGATATAAGCCACAAATTTAATTTTGAATAACTGACAAGCTATCGCAGCTCACGTCTTTCATTAACCATAAATAACAGTTTTTAAGCACCACTCACGAAAATCAAGTTACCGAGGTGTTTCAATTCTTTATTGTTTTGAAGAGCTGATTCAATAAAAAAATAATAGTCAACAGACAAGCTCATATCCGATCACCGTATATTTATTATATGCTTTATACACACAATATTTGTTAACCATGGAGTAATTATTAGTAGGCAGTCAATGTCTGTTAATATCGTATCGAAAAAAACAATACTAGATGTCAATTCATACTGAAGGTTGTGCGAGGCGATTCATATTGAAGGTTGTGTGAGGCAATTCAGATGAACACCACCACACATGGCAGTGTCTCACATTTATAAATATTTTCTCAAAATTTCGTGGTAAAATTTTTAACAAAAATGTTTGCTGTAAATAAATCATTTAACTGACAATTTTTTTTTTAGATTTTTCTAGAAATGTAATTAAATATTACACCTATTCTTGCGAAATCAATAAAACTTTATGCGTCATGAGGCTGCGACCTAGGCTTGTAATCGTTTTGACCGGCAGAAAAACATCGCAGCTTTCAATAACGTGTACTCCTCACGCTACTACATTGTGTTGTGATGCTTGCTTCATCCCGAGTGCATACATTAACATAATGTTCTATATTCACGTAGAAGTGAAAATAAAAACTGAACTTAACTACTATGTTATGACATTATGCCAAAGTTACTGTAAACAATGATCTCCTAAGTATGACTAGGGCTCCGTGGGGGTGAGAATCTCCACAACCACAATGTCTTTTACATCCTTTCCCACAACTGTTTAGTCAATAGCTAATGCTATAGAGAGATCGTTTTATTTTTATTTAATTTCGTTCCTCCCGATACAGACACATTATGTATTCCTGTTTATTACTGCTGTTTGTTATTGTTGTTGAACAGATCGTGTTAGAATCCCTGTGGCGCAGTCGTAAAATGAACACTGGAGTAAACATATTTGAAGTTTATCCTGACGCTGGAAGAAATTGCGAAGTTCATTTACGTCTGGTTATAATCAGTAGATACTAGAAAATTTCGTGAATTGATTTGCAAGCTGGTCATAAAACACATGCATATTTCTGCTATGTTTACAATTGTATCATAGTTTATCAGTAGGGGTTAGTATTTTTCGCGAAAAGACTTCGAGACCAACTAAACATCAGAACACTTTAAATCATATGCACTTTCGTGGTTGAATTACTTTTAATGTCACATGCCTCTAGTTTCTGCCAGCGAATCATAGACGTTTAATATCAGAGTTCTTTAATATGACTGGCCCAGTCAAATAAGAACATGTCTTCTCACGTAGACGAGCTGCCAATAACCAAAGGAAGTTGTGATTGTGGACGTAAGATATTGAAGTATACCATGAGAATAAATGAGTTCGTGAAAAATACATTGCCCTATTTATCAGACATGTTCAAGATAAACCTTGAGCCAATAACAGACTTGTAAAGAAACAAGACCCAAACTAGTCTGAGGTAAAAATGGCTAGCCGCTGAAGCACGACCAATGTATGTACAAATAACCAGGGCTCTAAAATACACAGGACAGTGTAATCTATCCCACGGGTCATCTAAATCGCGAAATGTTTCTTTTCCTAACTATAATTACCTTGGAGTCTGTCAGGGCTTATCTTAAAACACTTGCCAGCTGCGACCCAAAAAAAGTATATGTTCCTTAAGTTTACCTTGCTCTTGAAGGAAACGGCTAGGATTTTTTAATGTCTGTAGCGATAAGAATTTCTAGGTCAGCTGAGCATTTCTAAAATATTCTTTCGAAAAATAAAACTTAACAGTTACTAATGCGTATTTTTTATTGCAGACACTAATATAGAAAACAGTAATTCTGAGAATCAATTTAAAAAATGTAGGTTTATGTTTTTATCTAGTCTGACCCAGTTTAGGGGTCTACAAATTTGTAAGCATACACTGAAAGGAAATCCAACAAAAATTGGTCTCGTATAGGGCCAAAAATATATTTAGTTCCCCCAATAAAATATTTTCTTCAGTAGACACATCTTGAAAAATCACAAAATAATTTTGTTCCTCGAACAAAATACACGATTGAATTAGAAATAACTCTGCGTTGGGCCCAAAGAAATTAGACTGTCGATAAACTGTTTGGTTGAATAACCTGTATATATTGGTTTGTTTAGTCATTTTGATTGCCTTCGTTCGAAAATACGGCTCACGAGTGTGTTTATGTTTTTGTAACAATTATAATTGTGTCAGTGTTTGATAATAATGGCATAAACATCATATTGCAACAAGTTCAACACATAGCTAACAAGTATAGCTGTAAGATTTGAAACATTTATTTGCGCATGTTATCCAGTACCTGAAATGTACGTAATAAGAAACATCGCTATTTCGTCAAGCAGTCACTTTAGCCGACGTTTGTAAGACGTAGCACTCAGCCGTATCTCATGTAGGTTCGAATCCCGGTCTGTCCAAAGTGCTTTTTATATTAAACGAAACAGTTTAATGTACTTACAGTCAAACAAATATTTTGTTGCACCAACCCAATCTTTATTTGTAACAAAAAAATAAGAACAAAATAATTTGGTTTCAACAACAAAATATTTAACTACACCTATACAAACAATTATTATGGTTGCGCCATACAAACTTTGTTTGATTCAACAAGACTTTTTCTCAGTGTAGGGCACAGGTGGATAATTTTTGACTGGCGCCGTTTACTGAAAGGCCCAATTATCTTACGTGCGAGCAACTGATCCACACGGACAGGAAAATATCGCGTTTTAAACGACATGCAGGCTAGAATTCACGATCCTGTGTATTTACGAGCCTCAGCTTTGTGATACTTGGCTGATGCCCAGTGTGTGGCCCGCTACACCTCCAGACAGGTAGTGTGCGATTCGACGCTTGTTTCCTTGCAGGTCTGTCATTGGCTTAGAGTTCACCTGGGTGCGTATAACAAACTGTGATCCCAGTGCGAACGAAACAGGAATACACACGCGTTTGAAGTCTAGTTTGTCCTAAAATGAATACGCAAATTTTTCCAAACTTTATACATTCGAAAACCTCGCCACTGATCTGCGTTTTGAATAATTCACGTGACTCAAGCCGAAAACTAAGGCTATAGCTCACTGGTTGTGACGTCTGTCGACTAAGTACAGCTCGTTTCGAAAAAAAGTTCCTCTTTTCAACACCTTAAATACTTAAATTGGATCTGCAAGGCTTTGAATCACATTAATAATGCTATGATCATGGTAAACAACTTCAGTTGGATTGGTTTTGATCACAAATGAGTGAAATTGGGCGACGTAGTATTATACGTGTGGATATTTGACAGCATCCCTACCCTCTCGAATCGAAGCACTTAAAAGAGTTCCAAAAAAACGAATTCGACTGAAAGTCTGATAAACTGCTCCACATTAATCGGTGGAATTCTACTGATAATTTTAGTGGCTGGTAATCACTTCTTTTACGCTGATGTCTACTGATTCCTAGCCAATTGCACTCATATGGCAGTGATCAGTGAGTCTGGCGGTGAACACTGAGTCTGGCGGTGAACATTGAGTCTGGCGGTGAACACTGAGTCTTGCGGTGAACACTGAGTCTGGCAGTTAACACTGAGATTGGCAGTGAACACTGAGTTAGCTCGTAGGTAACAGCTCATTAACTGAAGGTTCAGCATGTATGAAGTCGCCTGCTAAGATGGCGGGATGGGTATAGGCGAGGGGTGTCCTACAGAAATTTAAATATTTTTTAAAATTATGTGTTAATAATGTTTTAATAATTTGTAAGAAATTTTTAAGTATTTGTTAATAGTATTTTTTTAGGGGTTAAGGGGTTTGAATTTTTTTGGATTATTTTGGGTATTTTTTAGATTTTCTGAAAGGTCAAAGATCACCGGTCCAGAGTCAAGGGTCCTAGTCCAGCTTTCGTAACCCAAGGTCACCTGGGTCGCTGATCCGTCTCGCCTGCTCCAGGGAAAAGGGGAATTTTCTGGGGGCATTTCTTCTACAAATGGGAAAAAAGGGAAATTTAAAAAAAAGAGGAAAATGTAGTCGATTTTGAGTAAAAATGATACATTTTTAGGGAAAAAAAGGGGGGGGGGAAGATGGCAGACGGAGACGTAACAACATTGCAGAACCCGTGGCTCCTGCTCCGACGCCAGACGCCGATGTTTCTCAAACCCTGTTTCCCTACAACTTCAGTACAAGAATACAAGAACTCTGCTCATTGAAATCACTGATTCGGATTTAGTGTTCATGGAAATGTCAATTTTGAAACGTGGCCTAAGGACTCGCGTCCGACAGAAAGAATGAAAACAAGCAGGGCTTTCGAAAGTACTCGATTAGCCTCAGATACGCTGTAAGATCTCTAGTGGAGAGTGGAGTGTAGAGATTTGGGCGACTCTTAACAACGAGGCATTGAGAGCCGATGAGGGTGAAGTAAAGTGAGTATAGAGCAGCACCGGAATGAAGGGAGGGCGAAACGGGAGATCCCCTAGAAAACTCGCCGCACAACGGCATCGTCCGGCACGATTCCCACATGCGAGGATCCAGTGTGACCCGGCCGGGGATTGAATCCTGATCGCCTTGATGGGAGGCGAGCAAGCTAACCGCTCAGATCGCTAGTGAACGAGAGCAAAGCCATATCACTAATCGCTTCTCAACGTAGCCATTCGCTATAAATACTGATTATTTCTGAAGTCCTACAGAGACACAAGGAGAGCGAGGCAGCACTCACATCTTCAGTCAAAACGTCTAACCTGGAGGACAAGTCGTGTGCGACATTTAAGTTTCTTTTAAAACTCTTGGTACGGAATTCAGTTACGAGCTTAGTTGGTACATTCATGTAATATTTGGGCACGGCATGTACTTTTGCTTCTCGCAGTTTGTGATCAATGTGATGCGTGCTGTAAGTTATCAGTAGCGACACCTGTTTTTCGCGAAGAGATTTACGCGGAGGCTAGACTTCAATATCCTATACGCACGCCTGCAGCCCTCTTATGGTTACTGGCCGCGTGTCTTTGTGTGAAATATTCGGTTACATGAGCGAGTCAACCGGAATTAAGTTTCTCAGATACTGGCCGCCCGTGATTCGCAGGCAGACAGATAAGACGCATAACAATTCAAATGATCCAATCAATAAAGTGGTTATGAATTAAAGTTCTTTGGAATACAACTGGTCGTGAAAACTTTTCGCGAAAATCGGGTGCCTAGTTAGAATTAGCCATTCATATACGAGAGGGACAGAAAGGTTTGCATATCAGATTGCTAGCAGAGAAACGCTCAAAACACAGGACGCTGAAGAGATTTACGCAACTGAAAACTTAAGCAGTAAGCAGCATGACTTGACAGCGAATAATAACCACTCAAAACTTTATAATACACAGCAGCGATTTATTTGTATTTCCTGCTGATAAAAATATAGCAAATCAATAAAATAGATGTAAAAAAATCTTTTAAAACCAACCATTTATTTATAACCGCATTAAAAAGAGATAAATAATTTTAATAGTTACACAATTAGTAGAACTTGTAAGATGTGGTCGAACAGCAGTAATAAACATTTCTACAAATTAACATGTTTATATCAATTTATATTTAGTATATGAAAGCTTGGCACAATGTAGAACATATACCTCATTTCCGTAAGCGTAGTAAGTACATATCTTGCTTAAGGCTCTTAACTATTCACAATATAGAATGAATATCACATTTGCGTACGCATAGGGAGCTCATATTGTGCGTAATGCTCTTGATCATTCGTGCCAAGCTTTTATATACTAAATATAAATTGGTACAAACATATTAATTTCTAGTAAAGTTCATAACGGCTGTTCGACCACATCTTACAAGTTCTACAAATTGTGTAACTATTATAATTATTTTTCTCTTTTTAGCGCATTTATAAATGAAAGGTTGGTTTTAAAAGTTTTTTTTACATTTATTTTATTTTTCATTTTTTAGTCTCCAACCATGTGTATGTATCACGAATATGGCTTTCCCTTGCTAAGAAAGATCCCCATGATGTATCGTGATCGACCAGTAGTTCGCTCTCATTCTGATACGGGACATACTGTAGGAGCAAACTATAATAATACTTAGTTTTCAGATCATTTGCCGCTACAAAAAAAGGCACGCGCACAACAGCAGTAACACTTCTATTTTACTTTTACTCGATTCTGTAAAACAAACTCTATACGACGTTTACTGTATGTAGTTGTAAAGTTCCTGTGGCCACCTTCCGGCTTCATCATCAGATCAGCTCAGTGTTGTACCTTCACGTTCTATTGTCATGGGAACTAGACATGTATGCGAAATTTCTGCTGAATTGGATAACGGGAAGTGGTTTAAAATCGACTTGTAAGATTTCACCCGAATGTACAGACAATTGATCAACCTAACTAACAAGGCAATTAAATAAAAACTTGTAAAAATATAATTAAATATACGTCAATTTCGACTTTATTTTCCAACACTCTTTGAAGATACGTTTTTATTGTATACTGCTCACCGCCAAATACTACCGCATACTGCTTATGTTTTTAATTGTGTAAACCCCTTAACTCCTTGTTGTCCATACGCTGTGATATGAATTGATTTGATGGTTAGTTTACACCTGGAAGGGGCTGTGGGCGTAGTTGAAAAATGAGTCATAATTACGTAGAGCACAACAGTATAAAATGGGGTTTATAGAACACAAGGATTATACAATAACTATTTACGTTACTATTGATCGGGGGAGTTTAAATGGAATATCAAGATGCCAATTAATTGTGTTAGAATTATTTACCGCACGCCATTATTATTACAACCTAATTGGAAAGCCCCCACCTTGTTAATGTTGCCGGAGGTTGATTCTGGGAGGCGGTTAACGACGGTAGGACATACTCATCTCTGTGTCTTCTCGTTGCGGTGGCAAAGGACGCTACACCCAGTGTACCGTTGGCCTATATTTGGCGCGTTGTTTAACATTTATTGGCCGGTTTACTGGCCGCTGTAAGGGGTTTCTGCAAACTGCCTTTCGTACGGGATTACTGTAATGACGGACGCTCGTACCCTGGTTCAACGTTTGAAGGTGTGCTCAGGCAGGCCGCACACCTAAGACCTAGTCACTTCATAAAATCTGGCCGTAAGTATCTTTAATGTGCAACATGTCCATCGTCACTGACGTGGCAACTGAAAGGGTTAACGAGGCCTTTAGGGCCTGCGAGGATGATATGGAGACAAATCATCGACGGAATGAAAGGACAGGTGAAAGCTCGAGAATCAGGGGCAAAGTTCACCACGCAATAATATTGGCTGCTACCCTGTCCTGACGTGATTCAAACCCGCGCCACCTTGACGGGATGTGGGCCACCTTGGCGGGATGTGCGCCACCTTGGCGGGATATGCGCCACCTTGACGGGATGTGGGCCACCTTGGGATGATGTGGGCCACCTCTGCGGGATGTGCGCCACCTTGACGGGATGTGCGCCACCTTGACGGGATATGGGCCACCTTGGCGGGATGTGCGCCACCTTGGCGGGATGTGGGCCACCTTGGCGGGATGTGCGCCACCTTAGCGGGATGTGTGCCTCCTTAACGGGATGTGCGCCACCTTGGCGGGATATGCGCTACCTTGACGGGATGTGGGCCACCTTGGGATGATGTGGGCCACCTCTGCGGGATGTGCGCCACCTTGACGGGATGTGCGCCACCTTGACGGGATGTGCGCCACCTTGACGGGACGTGGGCCACCTTGGCGGGATGTGGCACCTTGGCACGATGTGCGCCACCTTGACGGGATGTGCGCCACCATGGCGGGATGTGTGCCACCTTGGCGGTATGTGCACCTCACTGCTCCACGACTCCTTTAGTTTCGCAAACAACAAAACAGCATCCAATAATGGGCCGCGGTGGCTGAGTGGCCAGCCTTCTCTGCTTGTTGTGTCGCCGGATTTTCGTTCGTGGGAATCGTGCCGGACGATTACGTTGGTCGGCGGATTTTCTCGGGGATCTACCTTCCCCCCACCCCTTCGTTCCGGCGCTGCTCCATACTCACCTCAATCACCTCCATCGGCTCTCAAGATCTCGTTACGAGTCACTCAAATTTCTCAACTCAACTTTTATCGCCTTTTTATGTCAGATGTGCAGTTGTATGTAGTACGTTGCGCGTAAATGAGACAGTTAACAATTTTTTATAATGTGATTTAATAAAATTAATTACTGTCTTAAACTGGTTGACAAACACTGTCCTTACTTTTAAACTCTTGTAGTTTGCAGAATTATTTGGCGAAAAGTCTTTAGCCTTCTAATATTTTATAAGTCAGTGTAATATTTGCTTTCGAGTCAAAGTATATTAGACACTTCCTGGCGGATTCTTGAGTCAGCGACATTTCAACAGTGAAACAAGGACAGGCATCCCTGCTACCTAGTCAAGGCTCAAGTTAAAGAGGACTGTATTCCAGTGAACAAGAGCGTAGACTTGAACATTTTTCCACTGCCTACTAAAAAATTAACCAGCTCTTGTAAGAAGCATCAGCAGATGGTTTTCAGACTGCCTGATGACAGACTTGTGAAATGAGACACGTATGTGTTTATTATGCAAGGGCAAAACGAAGAATAATACAGCAGTGACGGAATGCACGGGTGTGGGTCCAAGAAGAACGCAAGAAAATCCACCGAGCATAAGCAACATTCCACCAGGCAGAATTCCGGTATCGGAAATGCCACAGTTGGAATCTGAATCACCGAGACGAAAATGTGGCCGATGTCTACCGAGGACTTGTATATATACAAGGACGACATGCCGTGCTAGCTGGTGAAGGAGCTACTCACTTGGGGTGGTAGTCAGAGAACACAGAATACTGTGGAGTCTAGAATATAGGTCTATGACTACCATACCAAGTGAGTAGCCAGTTATATTCTTCACCAGGTAAGACGCGATTACGTCTTTGTTTCCTTACAGGTTAGTTATTGTCTTAAGAACTCCCAGTTCCTGACTCACAGATGACGTCAAGCGGAACCCGTTTCAGGAAGTGGCAGAAAAGTAAACTGCTAGCTTTTTGTCCTTGTTGGAATCCCGTCACTTGCTTATATTTCTTCTCGCATGCTTCTAATGATTACTTAGCCGATAGTAAAAGTCTAATGGTAGTACGCAAACCCAGTTATCCATGCAAACAGCTGCTTAGGGAAGACTGCAAGCAATCAATTGAAGACAACGAAGTCAAGGCAGTCACGCATTGAAATCACTAATAATGCAGAAGTGCACAGACCGTTCCTTTGGATGTTGTGGTCGTAGAATCCTAGGTTCTTGGAATACTCAAGAACAGGTGAGTTGTTCATTGTTTGTGCTTCTTTCTGACCTTTTTATTTCTGTAATTTTATCACGTAAGGTCAATACTCTTGAAAACTAACTTTTTGTATTTTGCTCAAGAATCTTGTAGGGCCCAGCAAAGAAAAAGAGTGGCCAATTTAAAGAAACAAAATTAACACACTTTGAGATTTTTTAAAATTTTATAACTTATGATAACATGAAGCGAAATGCTGGAGACTCAAATACTAGAGAAACTGCTACGCATGCAAATTACAACATAAAATGTTCTAAAACAAAAACTACAATTTGGCCGGCCGCTATTAGTTAGATCAATAACGTTCATGTTGACATACGTGTACAGTAACGTGACTAATGGCGCTAAGCAGCGGGAATTGTCGCATGAACGTGCAGCTGTCATTACTGCGCTGTGTGGAAGGAAATTGCTGTTTCATGACAGTCAGCCGCATGATAGGATAGCCCACTCTTTAAAGGTTTAGATGTCTGTCATGTATAGCATATACTAAGCCTGTGTCTAGTATTAGAAGTGAGCACGAGTATTCTTCGTGTAATTGAGCTTTTTCAATTACACTGTTCATCACAAACAAAATTATGCAGAGAAAGCTTATTTTTGATCTTAACTGTATTCGCTATGGAACCTGTGTCCAATAAAAGGAATAAATACACTTATATTAGAAGGACGTAATAAGACTGACATTGTTTATTAGTTTCAAAACAGCTAAAAAGTCATCAAGACCAACAAATTATTTTTACTCGTTCCTAGGTGCAAGAGAATGGTGTAACTATAAGAGTACAGTTTATAAATAACGCTCTAGGCGATGTGCCTTTGTCGGCAAAGTATTCTGTTTCTACGTGGCCAAACAGCTCGCAAACACACAATAGTGGATTAAAGTCTTGACTAAAATGTGGAGATCGATGTCTCCTCCAAAATATTGGTTCTCTCTTTTAAGTCATATCAGCAGAGACGCTATCATTTAGTGATTTAATCGATATCAGGCTATATGCTATTAAATATCATGTTAGTTACACTTAGAGACATTAGACTTCCGTTCATCCGATGCGCCCTGCATGACAGCAAACAGTGCACATTTAGCATTCCGGTGGTTAAACATGTATGTACGAATTTAAAAGAGAAAGAGTTCTGGCCGTGGCATCAGCTAGTGAATGAATTATCTAAGCTCGAGTATGTAGATAGCTTGGAATCCTTGCATAGTATCCTGTTATAATGCAACATGGTAAGTTATTTAACATTGCAAAGTAACTTAATATACATAGTATTAAAAATGTTATCTATTTATATATTTTAATAAGAGAAACACAGTTTTTCTTACAAACAACTGCAAAGTACAGAGTCCTCATATATCCAAGCAAAATGTTACAGTCACGACTGTAAGGATGTATAAAAACAGAAATGATTAAAAGTACCTACATATATGGCCTTCAGACTCATCTTCCTAGCCACCCACACTCTGTACAATACGACAGCTGTATTTCGGTTCTAGAGCTCTTTAAACCTTTGTGTACATAACTTTAGCCCTAGTAAGTTTTTGTTGACTGTCATTCACATGACAGTCGAGATCGTCAAAACGGTAATAGTGTAAATTACAAAATATCGAAGTATGTAATTTTTTCCAACAAAACAGAATCTTTTCTACGCTGGTAATATTCACAATGAAATGACAGACTTGAAACTAGGTTTGCCGCATTTATTACTGCAACGACACTTCTTTGATAAGTCTTGGAGGACGTAAATACCAGATCATAGTGTGACCAAACCATATACAATAGAGACAAACTTAATCAAATACTGTGAACTGTAGCAGCAGCCAATGATAAAACAGTGGTGATCCGAATTTACAAAAGACCATAACGTATAGCAAGATGCCACCTGCATTCATGAAGTTGCCGCGTATCTAAGAATACTTGAGACAGATACTAATGCATACTCTCGCACAGCAAATACAACAAGTGCAATTACATGTAAAGCGGTGTAGCAAAATGTTGTTCGTTACACAAGTATGCACTTGGGAAGGAAGTGACGGAATTAATTTTTAACGGAAATAACTGAAGCATCGAAACGAAAAAGAATCAAAATGGTTGACACTTCAAATATACATTTTCATACAACTACAAAAACTTACGCTCTCTACAGGATTTCCGCTTATGACGCATTTCTCCCTTCACATCGTTTATATTTTCCGCCTGTCTCCAAAATTCCGATCTCGATGTCACAATGTTTTAGGGCGTAATATTTTTGGTCCGAATTTTAGTAATGGGTCTTCATGCATTCACAACCAGCGACTGGACCTAAGAGAGGCATAATGATGTCCGGTTCCAGTATTACTACATGAAGATTCGCTATGCGCGTTGGTCCTGTAATTGCTTCAACTTTGCCATACGATCCTGCATTGCGGGTTGCAATCTGAACCAACTTAGGCGCCACGAAATGCAAATGTCCTTGTGAATCTGTATATTATTGGTAGCTGGTTCTTAAACTGCGACTCTTGGTTCGAGGAGAGGATGCTAAGTGTATCTCTATATATAACCATATGTGTGTATATATATACACACACATATATCGGACCAAATCTGTCACGACTGAGTGTGTTTATTTCGGTAGGTGATTCCGTACGAGAAATAAAGCAGAAATGTATTTGAGCATTTTTCAAAAAAGTGATGAAAATTGTGGTCGCTATGCGCCACTGAAAATATAATTTGAAAGTGAATTTCGTTATATATTTCCGAAGTCATATGAGACCAAGCAACAACATTCCAAACAGTGTTACAGGAAATGGAGATGTGGAACATATTCTGAATGTGGTGGTATATCTTCTCCCCCTAGGCAAGTACTGGGTGTTCGTTTCCATGTTTGGCCATTACTTTCGAAACACTGAGACGTAATGCACGTTTACGTACGGTATTTTAATCGCAATGTAAAACGCAACAAAAATGTCTTATAGTCAGCACTCGCTAAGGATAACCGATTTCGCGATATCAATATTAGTATGTTTAAAAGTGTGCGTAAGAATGCCTGAGGTATAGGCAAACTGACACGCTGTGTAGCCATAAGGACTAGGCTTTGTCCAAGCCGGCTTGTACCTAAGGTTAGGCAATGCCTTGTTGCCTTCGAAAGACAGGGGTGAACAGTTATTGTGGGAAAATACTCGCACTCTTTTGTGAAGGAAGGGAGTTGCGGGCATGTTCTGAGATGAGAGAAGTAGTGTCAAGGTGATCCAGGGATATCACAGAAGCAGCAATAGTGTGAATTGTATGGTTGGTGTTTTTGACTTGGATATGTGTGAGAGCAAGTGATCAGGCGAGCCCTAGCAGCATCCCAAGGTGTCTTGGTGGGAGAATACACTCTGCTCTCTCCTGTTCTGTGAGTGTGGTCCTGTGGTGAAGCACTACCGACTCTTCAAGGTGTCAGGTGAGGAAAGTATCTCTGGCTTCAGGAATGATGCTGTGAACTTTGTGGTGTGTGTTAGACGAGAGGAGGAATATTAGGAACTTTAGATTCGTTGTTCCTCTGGGAGCGTCTCGTCTGTGGCCTGTTTGCATGCAAATTTTCAATGATATGTTGGAGTCTTTCGTAATATTATTTTCTGTTCATTTTCAGACAGTTCAATTTTAGAAATGTTATGAAATTAAAACTTGCTTTACTCTTTTTCGTAGATCAAACTGAGTGGCATTTTTGATAGAAAGACAGAGATTCATTGCCACAATTATAAACGGAAACTATAATTTTGTCTTCATCATTTGTATAGTTTACATTATACCAAACTGGGAAAGCAATTTAGTGTCAAATATTTTCTTCCTGATTTAGTATTAAGTTTTGGAATTAATGCTCTCCACCTCTTCCTCATCCCTGTTGCTTTTTTTTCTAGGTTTGACGGAGGTTCTGTTGGGAAGTTGTGGCGGTTGGTGAGGGAGGCGAGAATCCGCCACAAGCTACAAGACATGTTCAACTGTTTTAATTGCTTTTACGTATAACGTTGATGCTTGTAAGAATGGCTGTTCTTTTAGTCTATTGGGTTGAAAAGGAAGAGCTGAAACTTTAATGAACTTAGTAGTCGCAGTTTTCGATCAAACGTGTTTCACAGGAGACGAGAGAACAACTAGTTACGGTTATGTGTTTTAAACACACAGGACGGAAATAAAAAAAAAACAGTGAAACACTGACTTTTGTATAATATGCTAACGGAACGTAATGAATGTGCCGTCAGAAAAAAAAACGCTCTACAGAGACAATCACTTGTAAAAATATAAATTCTATATTCGAAAACACTTTAGCTTCGTTTTACATTCGTCGTTCCACGTTATGATTGTGAGTAAATTAATCTTCCTGAGAAGAATCACAAAGGTTCCGTATTACAGTTATAGAATAATTGTCCCAGTAAAGTAGGCAAATTTAAACGGTAAGCAACAACGAGGGGTCTTATAATAGGCAGTGATAAACGGTGGTGGGGAAGTCCCAGTCAAGGCCAATTACAGTGTAACGGGAAGCAAGTAGCGGAAGGCCGAGATTGCAAGAGGCGTCATCCATGCCAAGAACTAATAACTGCGGGAAGCCGGAGCGAGGCCTGTGGTCGCGCACCGCGATTAGTTGACTCCCGGTCCAATCAGCGCACTCCTCCCCACCCCTACCGCCAATGAGAGGCCCTGCCTGGCCGAAGTCACAGCCTTGCTGCCAGTAAGTACTCAAGCCGTAGAGGAGAACTGGCCTTTAAGACGACATAACTGTGGTAACGAATACACTATTTAGTTATATTAAATGCGTAGTACTTACGTATGTACGTAAGGCACACCAACATTACAAAACAGAAAAAATAACACAGTATGTCGAAACAAGTGATAGATAAATAGCATTACAGATTGAATTAAATGCCATATAATAAAGAATACGATAAAAGTTTAAATTAGCCTCTTAAGAGAATGCGCAACAGTAACACGTATATTTTTATAAGTAAACACCTAAAAAATGTTTTGATTCCCCTTGTTAAAGGGGCCGCGGTGGTATAGTGGTTAGATTATTTGCCTGCCACAAAGGCAGATCGGATTCTATTTCCGATGAAGTCACTCCCGGGTTTTCGCATGTGGGAATCGTGCCGGACGCTGTCATTGGTCGGCGGGTTTTGTCGGGGATCTCCAGTTTCCCCCATTCTTTCCTTCCGACGCTACTCCATCTTCCTCTCACTTCACCCTTGTCGGCTATCAAGACCTCGATGTTAAGAGCCGACCAAATCTCTCCACTTACCCTTATTTTATCTTTATGTAGGCATGGTGAGTGTACTCGAGTTCATTCGAGAACCAGTCAGACTTCTAACAGGAATAATTATTTAACCCGTTCGTTGCCGAATTAAATTCCAAGGTCACGTCTTGCAATCGTGAAATATTGTGCAGTTCGCTGTGCTTGTTTGCAGCGTGCTTCTCACAGCCACCGAATAATGCGCTGCACTTGTAGAAGCAACCTTAGAAAAAAGTCACTGCTCCTACCTTCATATATTTTAACGGGCGCACTGAGTGAAATGCGGCTAGTAAAGTTGGTAACTATGGAGGGAAAGCAGTTAAATATATTTACGTCGAATAAAAAGTATTAGGTAACCATTTGTGATCAGTTTAATAATTTATTCCGCTTCCAGTATTTTTTATGCACCGTAGTGTAAAAATCAGCAGATTTGTAAAATATTTACTTTTCTAATAATTACACAGTTTCTCTTGACCGGCACATGAGTAAAGTGATGAGGCCCATGGCAATGTTAATTTTACATAAAGCGGAATAATACACAACGCACATACAATTAGATCTTAAGCAGGGCTTTGAAAAGAGCTCAGTTTACCGTAAACATCCTATATCAGCATTGACCATTCATAACCGAGAGGTACAGAAGCTTCCACCAATCAGATTACTCACGAGCAAGACACCCAATATACCGGGCGCCAACTGTTTGCTGCGTACAGCACCGGGTATAAATATCATTAGTTTGCAACATGTCCAAGGTTATACCAAACTCCAAGTCAATTACAAAAAAAAATCTGTCAGAAAACAGAGGCTGGAATCCTCGGCTACCTGGCTAAAGGTACAGCTGGTTACTTGTAAAGACTGAAGCCAACGATGAAACAGATGAGATTGGAAAATATAAACTGAAGTTATATAGTCCATTCACGGTTGCTTTCAACTTTTCTGAAACCCTGCTACCAAGATATTCCTCCGCCTCGTGCAAACAAAACTAGGCAATCACATCAAAGGGACATCGCACCGCATTTGTCCGCTCTCAGTGTAAAGATATTTTGCATAAGAACGTTTTCTTACTAGACATTACCAATACATTTATTTTCTTATACTTTTATTCCTATTAAATATAAATGAAATGAATTTATTACTGGTAAAATATAAATAACATTTTAATGTGACCAGAAATACGGTAGCTTTATGTGAACACATGTTAAAAAAAACTTGTGCTACGTGGCATGTTTAGGAAACAACAAAATATATGATACAAGAGGTGATTTTCAATCGGTTTTACTAAAAACAGATGTTTGGAGAAACCGTAAATAGACTATAGCTGCATTCTAACCACAAAACTCACAAATTTTTCCAATCTCTAAAAACATCATCGGACAACTTCTTCGACTTTTGGTGAAAAAAAAAATACTAAAGTTGTTTACTTCTGCCCGAGAGATGGTAAGACACGTGTTCAGATACGTACTTCACTGACTTACGACACTTACTTCACTGACTTACGACACTTACTTCACTGAATTACGATACGTACTTCACTGATTTAAGATACAAACCTAATAGTTGGAACGATTATACACTGTTCGTGTTTCATTGAGTACTTTCGAAATCAGCCTTAGAAAAATGCCACTACCAGTATCTCCATATATTTTAAAGGGCGAATTGGTTGGTAAGCGCCCAGTGAAGTTGGTAACGACGGGTAGAAAATAGTTTCTTTTATTAACAATGAATAAAAATTTTAGGTAAATATTTGAGAATATTGAAGTGCTCTCTTTGTAAAATTATTTACTTTTCTTAAAATATTACAGTTTCAATTTACCGGCGCATTAATAAAGCTATTAGGCCGATGACAATTATAGTTGTACATATGGTGGAAGAATACACAATGCACATACAAGTGGATCTTGAGTACGGCATTCAAAAGTGCTCATTTAGCCTTGAGCAATCTATAGAAAGGGCCACCTGTTTTTCGCTAAAAGATTTACGCGAAGGCTAGACGTCAATATATCTACTTTGTGCACACCTGTAGTCTTCATTTGGCTATTGGCCGCTTGTCTTTGCGCATAGAGTGTCTGTTACACGAGTGAGCCAATTAGAATTAAGTTTCTGATAGTGTAGTGACCGTCCGTTATTTGCAGGCAGAACATATAAGAAGCGTAAAAATTCAAATGATCCAATCACGAAAGTGGTTTTGAACTTAAGTGGTTTGGAACACAACTTTTGCCGAAATATTTCCGTGAAAAACAGGTGCCCCTACCTATATATATATATATATATATATATATATATATATATATATATATATATATATATATATATATATATATATATATATCTGAAAATGTTAGTCAAAAAAACGGCTACTTTTAAAATAGCCAAAAACAAGACACAGCGTATCAGATGTATTTAGATACGGAAATACAAGTCAAGAATATTACTCAATGAATTGATTATTATCTATAGTTAATTACATTCATACTCTGGCATACCTCGTTGACACAGCGCTGTCTAGTGCTACTCTACAAGGTAGTTGGTGTGTTTTCAGCTCGTATCACAGTATTAATATTGTTGATTATTTGTTATATTTAGAGAGTAGCCAGCGTCCTGTTTGTCTAAACGACCCATGGCCTTCTCTGTTAATTAACTTCGCAATGTTGTTAGGATAACGTTAATAGAAAGGAATATGTTTTCCGTAGTAAGCGATCATATAGTCGATTCTCAATTGCTTCACACCTTTTGAATAAAAGTTTGAAAAATCTCACCATGTGTGTTACGTTATTTTTTTATTATGCCATGTATCACTAGCGTTTTATACATCTGTTAACAAAAAAGTATCTCATTTTTCGTGTGTTGGTAGCCCCTAGTAAGAAATAGAACTCATGTAAAATATTATCACAAATGAGTGCGCACGAATTCGGTGCGTTGTCCTATGGTGTAATTTTCTTAGACTCGGTTAAGCTTAGTTTGCACGAGGTGGAGGAATATCCTGGAAGGATAACTTAAGCAGGACTTCAGAAAAGTGTGAAGTAACCGTGAATGGACTATAGCTACACGACTGGATTCGGCTTCGGAAATGTAATTATGTCGTGACAGTATTCCACTATTTACTGCAGTGATATAAATATAAATAAATATATATATATATCACTGCAGTATATATATATGCATATATATAACTGCATTAAATAGTGTAGTGGAATACTGTCACGACATATTTAATTTTACTGGGCGTATGGAATATATATGGTTGTTACACTTTGAAAAAAAAAGAGAGATTTAATAAGTAAATATAAAATTTCATATTCACACTTCCCCTTTTTTTTAAGTATTGATTGGTGCACTTTTATATAATAACAGAGTTTATATTCGTTTGCTGATACAGTGCATTGTTTGACCTGTTAAAAAGGCACAATTCCTTTACTCTTATTTGCCGTCTATAAGACATTTTGACATTCTTGCATTCGAAGTGTGACTTGTTCATTGGTTTTTGTCTTTGAATATGTTCTTGCTCGAAATTGGTTACCGTATGGCTACAGACGCTGCCATTTCCTCATTTTATATTGCAAAATAACTATAAGATCTACCACTGCGCCTTTTAACAAAGCACCGTGCTAATTACTTAGTGTTATATAATATACATATTAAACTATTGTCAGCGTCACAACTAGTAAGAGGGGGGAGAGATTTACGTGGAATGTGGTGTGGTCGGAGAGGGGATAGGTACTGTTCGTGACTAACATGGGGTTAGACTGCTCGCCTCCCACCAATACGAGCCAGGTTCAATCCCCGGACGGGTCACTCCGGTTGTTTGCGAATGGTAATCGTGCTGGACGATGCCACTGGCCAGTGAATTTTCTCAAGGATCTCCCGTTTCCCCCACCCTTTCATTCCGGCGCTGCTCCATTCTCACCTCATTTCACCCACATCGGCTCTCAATAAGTCATTGTCAAGAGCCTCCACTCAACTCTGTTGTGTAACACATTCAGCATGATACAAAACGAACCATATGTTCCAGTTTGGCATTGGAGCGTACATCGCCGTGTTCTCAAGCCCCTTTCACACTATAAAATTTTTGCCTTCAACTATATTTGACAATACAATTTTAGGAAAAAATACGGCCACTAAAATTTTCCTTAACACAAATTTTATCAAATTATCTTGAATTTGTTTGAAAATGTGTCATACCGTCAAATTTTTATATTGGGAGAACCTTATTTTAAATATTATTTAAAAACTCTTTGCATAGTAAGATATTGCTTTTGTTTTTGCATGTGGTCTATTCTAGGAAAGTAGATATATAAGGAGAGTTCTTGCCCAACTCAATTTTCATTGAAAAATCAAGAATTTTGAGGCCAAAATCAAGATTTTTTGCCCCAAATTCATAGTTTGAAAGTTCATATCTTTCGATAAAAAAAAAAAAAAAAAAAAAAAAAAAGCCAATTTACCACTTTTTTTTCCCCCAAAAATATCGTGCAATCTTGTCTTACCATTATAAACATTAAATTTTAAGCTAAAATAAAGCAAATTTCTCTCTTTTAAAGCAAATTTCTCGCTTTTCAAGCAAATATTCACGTTTTCTAGAAATAGCAATTTGTAAGCGAACAGTTTTTCTTATTAAATAAAAAATGGATAATCAAGAAAAACAATGTAACAAATGTGGCCACGTATTAAATATAGAAAGTTCTCACACGCACAAATACACACAAAATAAGAATATTAGCACTTGTAAAAATGTTGTGCTGAATATGACAAAGGTCAATATGAGTTGAAAAAAAGAGAAAGTACTACGCGAATGTGGAAAATATGTTTCTAAACTATCTCTTAAAAAGCATAAAAATAGTAAATAGCACAAAAAAATTAAATTCAACATGATTCTTCAACTAAGACATGTGTAATATGTAATGAGAATAAATCTATCGATTAATTTTATCTCCACAAAGTTACTATAGAAAACCATACAACAAAATGCAAAAAAATGCTTTAGTGAATATGGTAGAAGTCGCTGTAAGTTAAAAAATGAGGAAATGCTATGCGAACGTGGAAAATATGTTTGTAACGGATATCTCGAAAGCTTTAAAAAAAAAAAAAAAAAAAAAAAAAAAAAACAACAACAACAACAACGACACCAAATCACACAACACATCAATAGATATTCTAAATGAAATTCAAAATGAGAATTATCCAACAAAAACATGCACAGTTTGTAATGAGAATCAGTCTATACAATTATTTTCTTATAATAAATCTTGTAAGGATCAACATACAACTATGTGTAAAAAAAATTTTTACTGAATATTTTAAGACTTGTCGTCTTAACAAGGAGTTAAATATGATTTTCCAATAATTTTAACACCTTTTCGGCACTATTTCACTATAGTTTTTCTTATATTTTTATTTTGTAATTGAAAATGTTCCCCCTTTAAATAAACAAATGTGGAGGCTTCGAAGATAAATCATGTGTTGAGCGAAAAGACGGTGAGAAAGTTAAGAATTGTAGGTGAAATATTTGAAATTAAATATTTGTACAGGCTGCGGAAAGCTGATTTAATTGCACCTATTATAGCATTTATTTAAATTAGCAAAGAAAAGGAAACTTAAAAAATTTACCGTTTTCAAATTACACTGTAAAATATAGAAAAGCTAAAAAACAATTAAAAGAAATTTTCTCATTTTCTTCTAATATTTTCATATAACCTAGAGATAAAAGTAAATGTGTAACAGAATGCATAACAAAGAATAAGTTTACAAATTTACCGTTAGTTGATGCCAATATCAATGAATTATATAAAGAAGATAAAAACGAATTAAAATAAATATTCCCCTATTCTACTAATGTGTTTGTTAGCAAAAGAAATACAAGAACCAATAATAAAGTACAGAGTTAATACAGGTTTTAAAAATAGGATATCAACATATAACATAGAAAAGTCCTTTAATTGAGTACAGCCTCATTAATTATAAAATCAGTAAAAATAAGGTTTTTAAGACAATACGCGATTATCTTAGGAACTTTAGAGGGGTGAAAACCAGCATTATATTATGTACCAATTGTTGCATGCAGGAAAATAGCCAAGTAGAATTATTTACAGTTCTGTCGTATAATCACACAGTACTAAACGAAGGAGAAATTATAAAGATTTATAAAATTATAAAACTGGAATCACTTACACAACTATCTGAATTTCAAAGTAGAAATTCAGGATGAACTTTAGATAGAGTAATTGGAATACAATTAGCAATAAATAAGTATGATATATTAAAAGTATCATCACATATTCAACTACCACAATTTATAAAGATTAATGAAGCATGCATAAATGTTAAAAACAATGATCAGAAATGCTTTCTTTGGGCAATAAAATCAGCACTGTTTCCTCCTGAAAAAAGGCCCACAAATAATATCTAAATATGAAAATTTGAATCTCAATATCGAGAAAGCATTAGATAAATTTGAATATCCAATTGAAATTGATGATAAACAAAATAGAAAATCAAATCGTTACTTCTATAAATGTATACTCTATTGAAGATGTAGGTAAGAAATCCATGGTATATCCAATAAAACTCACAAAAAATAGAATTTATATGCATATAAATTTACTTTATTTCAAAAATGATAAAAACTCGCACTATTGTTGAATTAAGGATCTATCAAGGTTAGTTTCAGTCAAAAAATAATAAGCATGGCAAAGTTTATGTATGCCATATGTGTCTTCAATTATTTTATTCTCAAAAAAATGAAATGAACATACTGAAGATTGCTGGAAAAATGAGGCAGCAAAAATTCAATGTCATTGAACAGGCGAACAAATAAAATTTAAAAATATAAAATACACCACGAAAGTCCTATTCACAATATATGCAGAATTATAATAAATTCTAAAGAAAATATCAACTACTAAACCAAATCCAAAAGAAATTTATAGATTTAAACTAACAAAATAATATCCAGTTTTAACATAATATGATATCGATAATGATATTTACAAAGAAGTACTCAAAGAAAAATATAAACTTACTAATGATCAAATAAATAACATTGATTTAAAATTGAATGATGAATCATATACAATGAAATATCAATTACATGAAGCTTTTGGTTTTTGCTACTATACAGTATCTGCTTATGGTGATTATAAACCACCAGTTGTATATCGTGGCCCAGATGTTCATAAAATATTTATACAATCAATAGAAAGCGAAGTGGAAGAAATTAGTGAAATATATTTACAAATTGAGCCAATGCGCTTACTAACAAAAGAAGAAAAGATATTATATAGGAAATAAAAAAATGCACTGTATGCGAATGTGAATATATGGAGGAAAATAAAAAGGTGCTTCATCATGATCACACATGTAGAAAATTCATTAATCCAACATGCAACAATTGTAATCTAAAATTAAAATTACAAAATTTTGTTCCTATTTATTTTCATAATTTAGCTGGGTATGATGCTTACTTATTCACTATAGAGTTAGGTTATGATGATAAAAATATAGATTTAATAGCAAATAATGAAGAAAAGTTTATAACTTTTGGGAAAAAATTGAAAATTGAAAAATGAGATTTATAGACACATTCATATTTATGGCCAGTGGTTTAGATCAATTATCATCTAATTTAAGTAAACGTCAAATGGAACACACAAAAAAAAAAAACATTTTCCAGAAGATCAAGTTGATTTTGTTATTAGAAAAGGTGTTTACCCAAATGATTGTATGGATAGTTGGAAGAAATTTGAAGAAACTCTACTTCCAAAGAGTGAATTTTACAATAATTTAACAAAAATTGTATATCTGATGATGAATATGATCATGCAAGATATGCATGGAACCAATTAAATATTAAAAATCATTGTGAATACGATGATTTATATTTAAAAGCGATGTATTATTGTTAGCAGATATATTTGACAATTTTAGAAACACATATAAATTAATATGATTAAGACCCTGCATGATATTTCACAGCACAAGGTTTATCGTGGGACGTAATGTTAAAAATGACTAAACAACCACTAGAATTATTACATAAGTATGATATTATTTAATGATTGAAAAAAGGAGTTCGAGGTGATATTTCACAATGTTGTAAGCGATATGTTAAAGCTAATAACAAATATTTCGAAGAATTTATCTCTAATCAAGAATCAAATTATCCAGCATATCTCGAAGCAAATAATTTATATGTTTGGGCAATGTCTTAGCATTTGCCATATGAGGGTTTCGAATGGGTTTACTATACATTAAATGAGTATTGGAGTGAAAAAATATTAAATTTGAAAGACGATTCCGAGTATGGCTATATATTAGAAATTAATTAAGAGCATCCATGATGACTACATAATTTCCATAAAGATCTACCTTTTTGTCCTGAAAATAAGGTACTTTCAAAAACTAATTAATATAAATTATGAACAACTTTAGATAACAAACAAAAGTATGAAATTCACTATCGCAACTTGAAACAGTGTCCAAATAATGGATTAAAGCTTACAAAAATAAATAGAATATTAACGTTTGATCAGTTACAACGATGAGAACTAATGCAAAAAATTATTTCGAAAAAAAATATTTATAAGCTCATTAATAATTCAGTGTGTGGAGAAACTATGGAAAATATTAGAAACAGAGTTGAAATAAAATTAGTACCAGATGCTGGAAAATGTGAAATTTTTTTAGCAAACTCAAATTTCAAATGAAGCACTATATTTAATGAAAATATTGCGGCTATTCACATGAATAAAACTAATGTAAAATTTAATAACCAATACCGGTGGGCATGACCATTTTGGATATTTCGTAATAATAGACGTATGATTTCCATTATAAAGTGATGAAACCAAAATATGATGTTAAAATTGAACTATACTATAACGATTCATACACGTGTAATATAAAAACAGAAGATTTTTAGGAAGATATGAAGTTGGTGATAGAAAAATTTAATACAAGTGATTATCCATAACACAATATCTATAACATGCCACAAATAAATAAAAATTCGTAGGAAAAATGAAAGACAAACATAATGGGAAAATAATTAAAGAATTTGTTGGTTTACAAGCAAAAATGTATGCATATAGAGTTGGTGATAAAGAAAACAAAAAAATATATATATAAAGGTGTGAAAATATGTGTTATTAATAAGAGAATTTTATTCGAAGACTAAGAATTTGATTAGGAGTGAGAGAAAAAATATATATATGGTCGAAGTTAATAAAGTTGCTCTAGTCCTTGTGATAACAAGAGAATTATACTAGAAAATAAAATTGATACACGCCATACGGTTATCAAAATTTATAATTTTGAGCTCTTAGCTAGATCATAAAGACCATATTCTGTGATTAAAATTGTATTTTTTTTCATTATTTGTTTGGGGTGGCGTTATGCCTTCCCTACTAATTGCTTCTATTTTAGCTTCATATGTTATATTAATCCAAGAGTTGTGAGACTGTTGTGTTACATAACAAAAATAATCCTTGGTTTTTGCTAATCAAATTGATGGAATACTTGGGTGTAAACTACATAGAGATGCTGTTAAATGTCATATTAATGAAAAATATTTAAAAAATTATGAAGAGTTAAATAGCGGTGATTCACTGCTATAGAAAAATTTACATCCAAACACAATATTTGTTAATGAGAATGGTCTTTTTCAACTTCTAGCAACATCTAAAATGGAAATAGCTAAATTTCAAGACTGGTTATATGAAGAAGTTTTACCATTTTTGGTCTATATTATATAAATTATATTCATAAATTCTTCATTTTCTTCATTAAAAAAGAATATATATATATAAACAACATATTTCCCCATATACAAAATGGCCGAACCACTATAAAAGCAACTAGGTAACCTACAACTAGAAGATAACAAAATTACTACATTATTTGATTTAAGTAATTTAATTTTTGAAGATAAAAGAATAACTTTTGTGTTAGACGATAAAAATGAGCCCTGGTTTTGTGGTAAAGATGTTGCTAAAATTTTAGATTATCAAAATATAAAAAGCACTCTTTATAAAAAAGATTCCCCTAAATATAGAGAAACTTTATTAAAAATAGGCGGTATCCAAAATGGAAACCCCTCTCTTATAACGAAATCAAAGCAGTTTATATTAGAGAGCTTGGTTTATATGAACTTATTTTTAGTTCGCACTGTGAAATTGCTAAAGTTTTTAAAACATGGATATTTGAAGATGTTATTTCATCAATTAGAAAACATGGTGAATATAATATTCAAAAAGATGTAATGCAATTGTTCAAAGGTCAAATAAACCACATTAAAAATGAACGAAATTAAAGTTAATCATTTGATAGATATAAATAAAATTCAAAATGATCACATCGAAAATTTAAAAGAAAAAATAAAAATAAATATGGTCATATTGAAAATTTAACATTAACGGTTGATAGAGCCATAGATGGAATAAATCGCAGAAATGAGGTAATTAGAGATATGTCGTCTCATGTTGTACTACAAACACAAAATCGAAATTTAAATACAACTTTCGTTCTTTTAAGATTATTTGATGATTATTTTGAGCATGATTACAATGTCATTAGAACTCAAAGAAAATATGTTCAAAGACAGTTATATATGATTCAAGATATACATCCAAATTGTGAAGAATTATTGAGATTTGAATATATCCCAAATTCTATAAATTTATACCAAGGAATGAAGGAAACCATGAATGGCAACATTGAGTGTTTTCGCAACTATTTTAGAATTGATAGAAATAACTATACTCAAAAACAATTATTTAACTATATAAAAAAATCTTTATCAAATTGAGTAAGAATTATTAATAAATCTGGTGTCCATGATTCGTGGACACTTATATCTTTATATTCATTGCGATGTTCCAGGGATTACGAAGCTAATCCCTGGAAATTTAAAACAAATTAAAATAAGTTTCCTGAACTCAGAACTGTCCCTAAAATAGGGACGATTTCAAACATGCAACCACATACAATATTTGTTAATGAACCTGGTCTATATTTTATAAAATTATTTTCTTAAATTTTTTGTATTCTTCATAAAAAAGAATATATATAAACAACATATTTCTCCGCAAACAAGATGGCCGAATCACTAGCCAAACAACTAGGGAACCTAAAACTAGAAAATAATAATGATTTAAGTAATTTAATTTTTGACAATAGAAAAATAAATGTTGTATTAGATAATAATAATCAACCATGGTTTAAAGCTAAAGATATTTGCGACATTGTTGAATATACCAACTGCAGAAAAGAAAGCTATTAGCGACCATGTTTGTGCAAACCATAAAAATGCTTATAAAAACATAAAACCGAATAAATATGTTGGCAATATTGGTAAAACAATTTATATAAATAAAAATGGATTAACACGACTATTGGCGAAGTCTAGAAAAGCCAACGCATCATTGGCAAAACAAATTTATAAGTAGCTTAATTTAAACATAATTGTTTCTGAAGGAAAAAAAAGAAACAAAATTTATTTCCCACATTATTACAAGTTTTAAAAAATTTAAATTATAAACAGCAATAAAAAAAAGACAATTATGGAATTGATTTATGTTTTCCAGATATAAAATTAGCTATTGAGTGTGACGAATTCAACCACTGAGATATAAATATTAATTATGAAATAGAGAAGTAAAAGTATACAGAGACACAATTAAATTGTAAATTTATATGGTTTAATCCTGATGAAATAAATTTTGTCATAGCCGAAGTGGTTAATCGTATTTTTGGTCATATATTAAAAAACATTTAAGCATTAAATATCTAAATATACACTATATCTGTGTCATTAATCCATGAATTGTGAGAATTATCAAAACCCAACCACTTTACATAAATTTTATTGCCTTTAGATTTTTAATTTTTTACCAAATATTTATCAGGATAATTAGTTTTCATAATTTCCTATTCATAAAAACTACCCATTATTATGTTATCCTTTTGTATCTTTTTATTTGTAAGTTGGTATATCAAAATTTAAAACTTTACAAATAGTAAACAATTCTGTCAACCATTTAGAAGTATAAGATTTATATATTAAAAAAAACACATTTTTGTTTCCTCATGCGAACAATATCTCCAACTTCATATTTCGGTTTAGAAAACACAACATTTGTTTTCAATACATTTATTTTTACTTCTGTCGGTTTCATGTAAATAGTGCTGTGCTTTGTGTTGTAGTCTTTTACTAATTCATCCAATATATTTGTCCATTTATAATTGCCATTCAAAGCAAATTTTTTCCACATTGTATTTTCTAAAGTTCGATTAAATCTTTCATCGACACTAGCTTTTAATTCAAAAATGTATATATGTATGTATATATATATATATATATATATATATATATATATATATATATAATGCTTTTCCAGAAGTTCTTTAAATATTTTATCATAAAATTCTAAGTCATTGACGCTTTGTAAATTATTTGGTTTTCTTTTAGCCAATATATTTTCTAAAGCATTTGCTACATTCTTTGCGGTTTTATCTTTGATTGGTAAACTTTGAAAAAAAAAAATCTATAATTGCCATAATATATTTATAGCCTTTATTTATGGGAGCATTAGCTTTCAAATTCCCAGTATCCATTTCTACAAGATAAATTTTCCACAAATCATCAATGCCATACGGAATAACTTTTCTTCTTGGAAAATTTTTTCGTGCAGGTTTATATAACTCATTGATTATTCGTTCTCTCACATTGAGCAATTTCATTTTTTAAGAATGTTGATTATTTAGAATTGCACAACGAGCATATACTTTCTGGACCAATAGTCCGTTTATTGTATTTTTATTTTTCAAATTTTTTTTTAATGACTTTCTTGCACTTCAAACACCATGTGTTATCCATTATATATATATATATATATATATATATATATATATATATATATATATTTAATCTTTGTATTTTACGAATATTCCTATTGTGGTAAACATTCTATCAACAAAATTACTAGATAATTTTTTTTTTTAATTTTAAAAGTTAAAAACTCACCTCTGTTGACATAAAATGGTTTACTATGATCTATTAGAGAATCATCAGATAAATGATCAGGAATTATTTTATAAACTATACAATCAATCGAAAAAGAAAAAAAATTACATCATCATCTATGTGAAAAGCATTATTATTTTTATTCCACTTTCCACGCAAATAAAATATATGAGATTTTTGTTCCTTAAATTTCTCAATTGATTGGCTTAAATTTTGCTGTTTATCATACATTTCGTTACTATTGTATCTTTGATCTAAATCCTTTTTTAATGCTGTACATACCTAATCTAAATCCGATGCTTATGTATAAACGGAAGCAATAGTGTTGTATAGTGAATCTACAAATGTTTTTAATGCATAATCAGAAACACAAGTTTCATATTTTGAATCTTAATATTTTTTTAATTTGTTACGCATTATTTATTCATTTTATATAATCAGCAAAAGTATTGCTGAATTCTAACGTATATCTACTTTTGAAGCATAATTATCTATTTGTTTATTAAACAATATTTCATTGATTTCATCTTTATCGTCTCTAGGATCATCTATATTAACAAGTCTATGCCCTAAAAAAAAGAAGCATAAGATTGCGTCTGATCAAAGCAAGTGCTTACTTTACTTTGTAAATCAGAAACTCCCGAATTTGCATTGTGAATTGATAAATGATTTTAAAGCATAATCAGAAGCAATAGTTTTGTATTTTTAAAGCATAAACATTTGTGTCAAAAATTTTGTATAAATATTTTATTAATGGTTTCCCAAATACATCTGTCACTTAATAACAGAAACTATATCGCTAAAATTAATTTTAAAAAAAGGTGTTAAACAATTAAACATAAACATCCACAGATAACAGAATGAAAATTCTGAACTAGATCACCATTGTGATAAACATTGTTGTTTTTGAAATAATAGTTAAATTATTAGGAAATTGCCTCCAAATAAGTAAAAAAAAAAAAAAAAAAACTTCATTATTTTCTTTATTTTCTTTTCTATTATTTTCTTTCTTTCTTTCTTAGCAAACCCGATGAGTACCAGGATTTGTTGAAATATCAAAATTAAACCCACAGCACATTCATTTTTAAGCATTTTTTTTGGTAGTTAGTCAATCATATAAGTATTTCTGAAATTTTCAATATTTAATTTTTTTTTACGTATATTTCAATATCGATATTGCATAGTGGAGCTAACTTTTTTTGGCCTTTATCTTTTTTTCGCAACTCCACCACTTCCAGCTTTATTTTCCATTGCTAAACTGTGTCTCTGTTGTTCTTCTAATTCTTTTTATTTTTTTTTAGTTTGTTCAAAAAATTATAAATTGAAGTAGTTACTCCTGCTAAAGCACCAAGGCCAGTTAAAGCACCAACTATGAGATGTATACTGCCTCCATGATGTAAACCACTTCCAGATTTTTCTTTTAATATTTTTTTGAGTATTACCAATGCCAAGGTTAGCAAGAAATATTTTCTTTCTTTAATTTTTTTACTTTTTCGCTCAAGTTGATCTTATGTTAAAAATTTATCTATACCCAAATCTCTTAATTGATCAATGGGTATATCGAAAGTTAAGTTTTTTATCTTCATTTATATAAGTTATATATATATGTATATATATATTCAACAAAACATTTTAATTCCAAAACCCTATTTTCTTTTTGTACACTTATTGAGGCAACAGCTGCAGAAGCAATTTTTTCTCCAATTGGAGTATCTTTATTTAATATGATTTCTTTTGCATCTTTTTGTACAATTTTATCAGTTTCATGGCTAGATTCTAAATCTTTGTGATCTCTATAAGCGATATCATGAACTTTACAATCTTCAACTAGTTTATTCACTCCTGCATCTCCTCTTTCTAAACTTTCATTTAATTTTGTAAATGGTCCACAGTAATTATAATCTGGTAAATGCATTTCGGGCAGATATAAATTGTTTAATACTCAGTTTATAATGCCTTTGCCATGGTGTTCAGAATTCCAAAATGAGTGCGAAATAACATTTAAAACTCTCATTATATAGGGAATTCCTTTCGTGGTAATAACAACAAAGTCAGAAAATTGATTGTTTAATATGTATTCATAATGTTTACTTTTTAATTGTAAAAATTGCTATTTCTAGCATTTTCATCACCGTGAATAACTAATAATCCGTCAATTAATTTTCTAACATTGTCCATCCAAATATATTCTGTCGGCAAATTATTATATTTTTTATATCTTCTCCAGATCTAGGAGAATATGTACAATATACTCTTTCTGATGTGTTTGGTGTTGATCTTGATGCTCTTATATAATTATATTTGCATACTTTCAACTTGTATTCTAGTTTATTGACTTTTTAGGATTATATTCTTGGAATGCAGCATTGGTTGATAAAACAATTTATGTGAAATTTAATAGTCATTATCGGTGAGTTCACCTTCACGATCCGGTTGTATTTTTTTGTTAACAATTAAGTCAGGCCTTCTGTTAATTTATATTCTTTGCCTTTAACAGATAGTTTATCATTATTTATATTTACTGCTGTATCTCCAATTTCAAATTTATGTCCATCTCCTCGTAAACCTAATTTATCATTAATAAAATTAATATTTTTAGAAATATATTTTCAAAGATTTATAGCAGAAACATCTTCTATAGGTGGTAAATTTTAATGGGGTACAATGATGCCCATTCCCTCTACTACATTAGATAATTTTGGGAATAATTCTCTTTTGAAAGAATATTCTTCTCGTGTTGGTGGATAATCTAAATTTTTGCAGCAACAGATACTAGTGTGGTTATTAAATTTTTATTTTCTTTGCTTACTTGTTCTACTTTTTTTGCCAATATTTTGTCATTCACGAATAAATGGTAGATCTTTTTTCTTTTTTTTTTTTTTTTTTTTTTTTTTTTTTTTTTTTTTTTTTTTCTACCTCATGGTTCATTTTATAATATATATACTTCTCGATGAGCAATTTCACTCGATGAACTCCTTCATAATCCTTCATTTATATAAGTTGTTTACTTTAAATGAGTTATAAAAGCACCGAGAGTTTTGACAGACAAACGTTTCCCCCAACTGATCAAACTAGTGGGAATTTAAATGTTTACAATAATAGAATCGAGTTTGATATTCCCATAGGAGATGCCTTTTCTTTTCCAAACGATGCCTATGTGTTACAAGAATATCGCCTACTAAAAAGAGACAAAGTTGGAGATGAGGCAAAATACGAAAAATAAGATTATATTGGTGTTTTTTTCTAATTGTTTTCCATTTCAGTTTTCTAGAGTAGAAATTTCAAAACATTGGCATATTATTGAGGCTGTTGATAATCCAGGAATAACTTCGACAATGATGAATATTTTGCTAAGATCATCAGGTGAACAAAATTATTTGGATTCTACTGGGGTTGATAGTAAGTTTCGAGCAAAATCAGGTCGTAGTGATAGAATAAATGAAATAATGTATCCATTAAGATATTTTTTTGCCTTTATTCGCAATAATAATTAAGTTTACTGGAAAGGTGGTTATAAAATCACTTTGATTAGAAATTCATGTGATAACAATTGTATATTTGTTTATATAACTAAAAAATTCAGATGGTTCGGTTGATAAAAGCTATACTGTTCCAAGTAAAATTATTATTGAAAAATTAGAAATGTTGTGGCCTATTGTTGAATACGAAGCTAACATATAAATTGCAATGAAAGAAAAATATATATAAATCCTAAAATTCATATTGGTTTTAAGTGTTAGCAATTTTTATAAAAAGAAGTACCTGCTGGGACAACTGTTTTTGATTTTGATATAAAAAATGAGTTTAATAATTTGCAATTTGACATGCCTGATTTTGTAATTGTCGGTTTCCATACTAATAGAAAAAATCGCAATGAGCAATATGTGCATGCTTCAATTTTTGTTAAAAATGGTAGAATTGGAATTTTTTCAAAGGAAAATTGGAATCTTGATATTGAAAATGATATTTGATTTTAGAAATTCTAGAACAAAAATAGATACTATATACAGAAATAATGAATTTTATTACATGGCAACTACAAACTATCATGGCGATATCAATTATTATTCATTTTGGGGAGGAAGACCTTTGTATGCAATTGACTGCCTATGTAGAAAAACAGCAATAGTTGAAGATAAAACATACATAAAAATTAGCATAGATTTAAAAAAAAATCTGTTGAGGCTAATACAATTTGTAATGTTGTTTTAATTAGCCAACGAAATTTAACTTATGATTATTCGAAAGAAAATATCACTTATGATATATAATGTCTTAATTTTATTAAGTGGTAATGTACACGATTTTACTGAAACATAAAATATAATTTCGATATTTTAATACAGTTTTTTAGACTCATATTTGAGTGGTTGCATTTAGAAGTTTTACGAATTTTTGATCAAATATAAAATAATTCTAATTCAAAATTTTCTCATAGTATCACTTTTTTTATATAAAACATATATAAATTTTTAAATATTATAAATGGATAAAATTATAAAACTTTTAGAACTTTGGGATATTGGATATGTAATTATAAAAACAGCAACTTCCATTGGTAAAGAATTGGATATTGTTAATTTTAAAGTTGTTTTAGAAATCGGTAAAAATGATTTAAGATTTTTTTTTTTTTTTTAAGAAAATGTTTATGGTTTGGATTGTAGCGATGGTTGGGATTATGGAATCAGTAATGGCTATGCTTCTGAATTTTATTTATTTTTAGACTTTAAAAAATATTATTGGTGCTTTGCTTTTGTTGAATAAAATTTATAATTTCTTTTGATTGGAATCTTTTTAATATTTTCACTCGATTTTGTGTTAAATTTTGCTCTATTTAGATTGCTCGTTTGCAAATAGCTATTTCTAGAAAACAAAAAATTTGCTTAAAAAGTGAGAGATTCGTATGATTTTAGCTTAAAATTTAATGGTTATAATGGTGAGACAAGCCTGCTCGATATTTTTTGGAAAAAAAAAAAAAAAGTGGTAAATTTGCTTCATTTTGGGTAAATTTGCTTGTTTTTTTTTTAAAGCGAAAGCTCTGAAATTTCAAACTATGAATTTGGGGCAAAAAAAACCTTGATTTTGGTCTCAAATTGCTTGATTTTTCGATGAAAATTGAGTTACGCTAGAACTGCCTTTATACATATACTCAGGAAGAAATGTAAGTAACATTGTAATTTATTTTTGTTGATTTACTAAATTAATATTTTATTTATAATATGCGTTTCCTGCGCAATTAAATTTAATACCTCTGAGTTTGTAATATTATGTGCAATATTCACTTAAAATAGCATTCATGCCCAGATAGCTTCTACATTAATTAGCTATCTTCATAACTTACTTCGTTTCCAGCAGCTGTTCACTATTTTAAGTTTCTTGGCGTCCATTTTTGTCGTGCACAATTCTGATTGGCTGAGACCGTCAAACATCAAAGAAATTTTGGAACCGGTCCAATATTAAAATGTCTGATGGCAACTGAAGCTGTCCAATTTTTCCAGATAAATATGGCGGCGTTTATAACGTTTCGCTGACGTCATAACTGTACAACTTTAATTGACCAAAGTTATTGGAAGCAGTTTGAAGGAAAAATGTGAGAGTGGGAGGGGCTTAATGACGAGTAAATATCCTCTGGCCTGCTCTTTCACCTGACATCCTGGCTAGCGCCGTCAGCAGTCAGGTGGTGGTGTTTGCCGTGTGAGCATCTTCGCCATTGGTGGCATTAGCATCGCTGGCTCGCGATGACAAGCTTTTTGTCCAGTGAGTGCGTAGGCCCATGCAAGGTTTTTCCCAAATGAGAAAACCTAAAGGCTTCCCCACCGGGAATTGAACCCTATTTGTCTAGATGGGATGCGAGTAGTATAACAACTGAACTACCTCGGGTCGTTGGGCGTGGGGAAGATGGCGTTGTGACTAGACTGTCCAGTTCCAGAAAAACCCGGTCCGAATATATTTATAACAGTTCGTACTCGTCCAGGCCACAGAGTAAATAATAGTACAGATGTGAAATACCCGCATTCTAAATCGGAATCAGTATTTTTTTCCTGATTGTCAGTTGAAACTGCTCCATCCGGAATTTGTAGAAAAATTTTTACTAATTCATTAAATAAAAGAAATCTACTAATTCAAGTAGTAGAAAACTAGTTATTTATAGTTGGTTAATGCAAGTACATGTCTTTGCAAAGTTCTAAAGTCAATCTATCTTTAGGTTACTTCGGATTCTGTGCTTTAAAAGATAAATATAGTGGTTTCAATGTACGAGGTTATCGATGTTAACTAGTATCTGCCATTTTACAATACAACGAGACACTACAGATTTAAACTGTTATTTTTAGTGGCCAATAGATCAGTGACAATTTTACTGACTCAATAGTGTGGCTATTCAATAAGAAAGGAGAATTTACACCAACAAAAGTTTTGTGGTCTGCAAATTAACAGGTCAAAATAATGAGGAAACGACAAACACCATTATTACTAGTCAATCTGTATTTTCAAAATAACAATTTCATTCTGTAAAATCTCGTTGCATTGTAAAATGGCAGATACATAGAAAACACTGACAACACCGTTAAAATCACTACATTTCTCTTTTAAAGCACACAATCTAGACTAAACTTAACTTAGAATGACTTTCGATCCTTACAAAGACATGTACCTACGTACTCCTAATATATGTATATTTCGACAACATGAAGTACTTTCACATTACGAAACTTACAGCCGTTTGCCATTGTAAGTTTATGTTACTACGCAAATGCGATACCATTTATTTCAGTGGCAATGTAGCAGAGTTCGTAGGACGTCAGCCAAAAGAAACAACAGAATGTGTTGCGTTTTGGGGTAGCAGTTCGATACCAACCACTTCCTAAATTACCTTATACATGTAATAATTTTGTTGTACGGCAAAATAATTGTACTTAATTTATTTCAAACAGTAATGTGCGGTTTTTAATCCTTGTGCTTTTTATTAGTCGATTATAAAAAACTGATTTTCTACTGATTGTATTAGTGGATTTCATTTAACTGAAGAGATTAGTAGTTTTCTTTTTCTACTGATTCCGGGTGGAGCAGTTTCAACTGACAATCAGTAAGAAATTACTGATTACGATTTAGAGTGCGTTTATTTCGCGAAGTCCAGCCACACACATCAAGATGAGGTTTGCTTATCAGCGCTTGGAAAATTAAATGCCATCCGATAGCATAGCTACTAGGGAACCTTCCGTAACAGTGGAAAACAACTGATTGTTTCAGTGAAAAAATTTAATTGATTGAATCAGTGACGTGAAATTATTTAGCTGATGGAATAAGTCACGGCTAACCGCAGTGGTGAATAAAATATTGTTTTTATTTAACGTGGTCAGATAATTACGTGAAAAAAAAACGTGTTTACGATAGTTTACTCTTTATATTGTGCAATTCACCATAATTAAAAAAAGAAGTTTGGAGGTGGACGGGATTGAACTCGCTCACCCTCTCCACGTCGACGTTAGGCCGTTTCTTCACCATCCGCGCTACCACGTCAAGTTGAAGCAATGAGAGGGAAATATATGTGTCATATATCGCCACGAAGTCGTGATGAATTAAATTGTATGCTCTTACTTTTCGTGTTTTGTTTAATTGGTACCATTAGGATTGTTAGAACGAATAGTATATATGAAGGCAATCTCTTCACCACATTATATGCAGTTTAAATCTTCAAACAGAGCGCTGTGACGATTACTGTACATGGAAACGAAATGAAAGTCGTAAAAACGAAATGAAAGACTGAATGTTCATATTAACTCGTAAAATGTTGTTTTGAAAGATGAAACACGTTTCAGAATGTATTTTGTATTGGTTTTATTAATTTATTCGTTGTTATTTCACTTGATACACGCTGTTTAACGTCCATTTCAAGTTGTTTGACGGCAATTTTTTAACGTTGTTTGACGGCCATTTTTGAACAGACTGATCCATCAGTCAAAAATAATCCAATCAGTACACAGTGAAGATAATGACTCACGAATCAGTGGAAAATGACACTAAATTAATAAGTGGCATTTTTCACTGATGCATCAATTAAATCCACAGAAGTGACTGCTGAATCAGTCAGATACGTTTGACTGACTGAAACAGCGAAATTCTCACTGATTCAGACCAGACGATAGGTACTTCCACATCAAATGAACCACCTCGCAGTTTCGTTTCTGTACATTTATTGAGGCTGTGTCCGAAATGACAAATTCGTTATTTTGTAATTTGTTATTTCGTAAGTTTCAGTTCGGACATTGTCAACAGTCAGTATCAGCACTCGCGGCAACGCATTTTTACGTTATCAGTAACAATTCTTTAAAATCTAAATTTGATGCTTAAAGCGGACGTAATATTTCTACAATCATCACTGGAATGCTACGAATATGTTAATAAACAATAAAATTATTAATTGTGCAATAACGACTTAAAAAAATTTGTTGCAAAATATATAAACAAAGCACAACACTCGCTTGCTTTTTAAAACATGCCTAGTGTATGTCATGAACAGTTAATTGTTTTAAAAACATTTTAATTACGCATTCGCATATGTGTTTTCAATATCAAATCCAACATGGCGCGGATTTTGTCATTTTGTATTTTTGCTAACATCCGCTAGATACAAAATACGAAATACCAATTTAGCAAATACGTCACCATTTTGGTACACAAAATCGGGTCACGTGAACATTTTATCAACAAACTCGGTCATTTAGGACACGGCGTGACTGTGTGGCTGGGAAGTGTAGTGGCGCAGGACAACCGCTGACAGGGCAGGCAATTGTGAAACACCAAGGCTGCGTGGAAGGTAGACGTTAAGACGATCAACACGAATCTTTTTTTGCAGTTTTCAGGACAGCAGGCTGCTCCAGGAAGCTCGGAGTAAGTGACAGGGCTCAACTTCTTTGGAATATCGACCGCTCTCAACATTCTGTATATCGGAGCGAAGTTCGCGAATACTTGTTAAACGCTTTGCCTGGAATCTCTCTAATACTCTTTTTTTCTAATAGCAGAACCCGTCTTCTACAAGAACTCTACAAAGGAAAGTCAGTGGACATTTGGCAAATTGCACGTGGAGAAATCTGGCGATGATGTCATTTTGTATTTGCATTTTTACAAGGCCTTGGTATCTTAAAGGACTTCCAAAACCAACTTTAAAGGTTACTTTGCATTTCATTGTACCAGAGATGTTGCTTAGAGATGCACCAGAGACTCTATTAAAATTCTCTGCACGAAAACTTTATGAAATGTTAATACTGTCCGACTGGACAGCAGATACTACTTATTATTTTCTCCCTCTCAACTTGTTAATAATTTACACAAGGTTAGACGTGAATGTAGTGAGACAGTTTACTTTGAAAGCAGCAAGTTTCAAAAGTGCACTGGAGTAGCTGTTTGGTCTGAACGCACTCGGTTCCTGATTGGCCGCTGAAGGACCTGGGAGCGGCCAATCAGCCTTCCGTCTGACTACACTATTGTGACGATGCCTCGTCAAGTAATTTGGCGCCTAGTTGTTTTTATGACAAGGTTGGTAACAGTTGGTCGCCGTGGCGCGAGTGTACAGCACTTTTATTCAGTGTATTTTTTTTTATCGGCCGGCCGATTATTATTTTGCTATTGTATATATACTGTAGTGGAATATTTAATATTTTAGAATTTATTGATCCTATTTGCTCATTGTACATATAATTTTATGTTAATATATTTCAAATAGCATTTCATTGTAACGCGAGCAGTTTAAATGGTTGTTAGGGCGATCGCCTCCAGGTGCGTTACGTGCCGTGACGCTGCACTAGCTAGAGTCTAGTCGGCTGACGCCCGCTGCAAGGAGTATAAATAGTGCGCGATATGTTTTACGCGCCGCTCGACAGGTGCCAAACTGTGGCAGGCGATATACGACTGAAGGTCGTCTTGGGCCGGAATGGTTTGTACGTAACGTAAAATAATGAAGCTGCTAGCCTGGTGTAAAGATTGCACGTGCATTATTACGTTACGTAACTTACAACTACGCCTTTGCCCCCGCAGAAGTGTACCGGTCCTGTTGTAAAGTCTTCTTGCAAACTTCTTCTTGGATGCAAGTGCCGGGAATGATAGATAATTGAGTGCAGCAACGTAACTGCAGCGTGCACGTGGCTGGTGTGTGAACAAATGGTGCGAGCGTCGGGGCGCATTCAATGGGCCGGAGCTGCAGTCAGCTGGCGAGCTGTGCGACCAAGTCGTCCTGGCGGGCTCTGGGGCCTGCGACACGACGCAACAACGACGAGTTTTCTGGGGCTGTGTGTTGTCCCATACTGCTACGTCACCGCTTAGCTACCAAATATTAGATGAGCGAATCTTGGTGTGGCCAGTACTGTCCGGGCCGTATATTTCCTACAAGTATTACGTCGTCAAGTGTTGTAAAAGTTGCGGTGCGGAGCGCACCTTGTCTGCCAGCATCTTGCACTGTGACACGTAATATTAACTTTATATAAGGCCAGGAATATTTTATTAATTGTGTTGCCCGTAAACGTAACTTTTTGGTATAAAATTTTCACCACTTTAGTATTGAATTCGGAAGCGTAAATGTTTGTTGCGTACGATATGGAGTGTTAAAGCAAGTGATAATAACAGAGAGTGATATTTTCGTAAATAAAATAACTTGCAATTTAAACTGAAAATTTGGTGTGCGCTGTCAGTTACTGTTTCAACCCTCTGCCTGCATATTTGACAGCTGCAAATATTAATATCGAACTGATGGCCTATTGTGTGAATTATGAGACTGCGCAACGTTTACACCAATACTATAGTAATTAAACTTAACAACGAGTTTGCTACTTGTTCTTAATATTTGTTGCTCTTTTATATAGTCGAGTTCGTCATCTACTCACGAGTTATGTTTGTAGGTTTAGGGTACTTTTGGCAAAGTGAGGTAGCATTTGAGTATCCTGAAAGCCGCGCTGGGTAGAGGGCGGCTCACTATGTGGTACACTAACATTTGTTGTAGTTTTATAAGTAACATCTTTAGAAAACCCTGTTGACAAAATAATATTTTGTATAGCTTAGATTTAAAAAAATTCTTGTAAAAACTGCTTACAAGGCAGATATATGCTAGTTTGTAACTTTACGTTATAGTCAATAAATTGAAATAAAATAACTTCTGTATTGCGCTGTCGGAAACAATAGTGGTGCGTGTGTGCGTGTATATATATATATATATATATATATATATATATATATATATATATATATATATAACGATAATATAAGTCTTAGCGTGCACCGAAACTCGATACAGCAAGTTTTAAGCTTTGTATTTAGCAAATATTATAAGAATGCCAACTTTGGGAAGAGATGGGGTTAATGATTTAAAGGATTACTTGCTCATATTTATAAAGATTGTAAGGTAAAATGCAATGAAGATTTGTACACCAAAGAAAAAAGTTACAATTGTATATTTTAATGTAAATAATTATTGCTTAATAGCATGTAATTCGTAAAGAAATTGAAATACGTATTACAGGAAATAATGCATTATAAATTTCGTTTCGCAACATAAAACGATTCTTTAGAACAACCAGTTTGCTAGATAAACGAATATTTAGAAAACGCTGGGAGAATAAATTTTTCAAGTGATATTATTACAATTGTGTAAATATTTTGACTGTTGAAGTAACTCAGCTGTGGTATAGTTGGATGGCCACAATAATTCCTTAACTATCTTTAAGTACATACACAGACATACATGCTCATATTGAGACATTAGTGTACACGGTATATAATTACACTGTATGCCTGTTACGTGTCCAGTATGATTAGTTAATGTTGGCTGAAGTGGTCTACAAAACGAAGATTTTCAAGTCCAAGTAAAACTGATACTATATATTTTTATTAAGTCCAACGTTATCACTGCTGGTTGCAATAGGATAAAATACACATAAACTGAAAATAGGACGTCCATGTTTGAAGGGCTAAAATGTTCATAGGAAGAATTTAAAAACACCAGAAACTATGCGGTAACAGGTCGGGCACAACTTAATCGATATTAATTATATACATATGATATGATTATATTAGCTTAAATTTTTATATTACCATGTTGTTGTGGGTTTTAATAACATGTTTTAATGTTTATAGTTTGTGTGCAGAAATATATATGCATATATTTATTCTTTTTTATATTCTATTTTTGTGCGTTTTTTGGGGCACTATCACAAAAATATTTTGTCCGAATATATTGGAAAGAAAAGGGAACATTTTCACTAGCACTTACCATCTATCCACAGTTTTTTTTGTACACTGCTGCTTGAATTTGAAGTTACTAATTTTATTGGCAAACTACCGGTATAAAAGGGAGAGACGTGTGTTTTATCTCATGTCATGTCACAACATATTATCGTTTCTGCGCATATACCCAACACTGGCCGACACCATAAGAACACAACTGTCAAAGTCGCATGGTCAACAGTGATGAATGTGTTTGTTTATATCTTAATCAATTTTCAAAGGCAAATACTTTACCAGTTTAAAGTTTTTATGAAATTGCTTTAAAAATACGCCAGTGGAAGTAAATGGGAGCATGAAATCCTTGTTTAAATAAATAGTGTTTTAAACACAACAATCATGTCCATATCGTTTGTGATCGTCGTATTGGCAGAAAAGCAGATCAATGATAGAATATGGAAAGTAGTTTTCCCAGCTAGCGTGCTCACTCTACCCCAGAACTCGACTCAAATCCTACGCTGAAAAAATGATGGATGTAGAGGCATACGTACAGTCTAGTCTATTCAAGGTTTCTACACATTTTTTGAATCTAACTACTGGAACATCATTCCATGTTAGATGTGTTTGGTTGTTTCCTAAATATATCATTAATGGCGTGCGTTTTATTATTCTGCTACTGTAAAAGTATCTTATTAATGACGTGAATACGTATCTCAAGTTGCAACCATGGTGGTAGGTAATCTAGAAAATCCGATGATGACAAAATCGGAGGATACAGTTTGGCATTGCAACTCCGAATAAATCGTCTACATTCAAAATTCTATTACCCCACTCGATTGCCAAAGGACCAAAGAATACGTTACTTTGAGTGAGGACTGCGAAGCATCGTGAGTGAGGGGGTTCCTTCAATTTTGGATTCGTTTCGCCGCGTCTCAAAACTTCCACGTAGTATAACTTTTGACTAGGAGAAGCTACGACGCTCCTTTAAGTTTCAATCGACAGCTCTCGTTAAGATCAATAGATTGCGTGTATAAAAACATTTTTGTGGCATGGTTATGGCGAAATTGTATGCGCTTAATGTAAAAAATTAAGAAAACTTAACATAATTTCGGCCTATACTCGTCAAAAAGCCGAGTCGAAATAAATAAATCGTATATGGTTGGAAAGAGCAGCTCAAAAGAAATCCAGTGATACCCATAAAACCCCATATGATCGAGTGGAGCGGTGCTGGGAACGTAAAATAATCATCAAGACGTCGAAAGCGTCAACGTAAACGTATTCGCGCTAAACAAACTGCCGTTTCCGCACCACAGCCAAGCCCATTTTTTAATGTAAATTTTAAATATATATTATATACAAATTATAAAGATAACATTTATAATTACCACAAATAAATACAGGCAGAAAACAGCTGTGCTGGTAATGCCTTTACTTCATCCATTCCAAGGTGGCAGGAGTTATGTCTTCCATAAAAATGCCCTGCAAAAGTACTTCTTGTAAGAAAATACGACATTTTTCGCTGGAAAATGTCTTATAATTTGAAAGTGAGCTCAGCAGGGAGCAATGGTCAACATTGTATACTTGTACCGAAGCAAATGAAAAGATTAACTCTTTTCTTAACCAATTTGTCCATTGTTTTGAAAAACGTTTCCCATCCTAACTGACCCGTGGTAATACAAATCCAAAGAAAAATGTATGGCTAACCAAAGGAATAAAAATTTCCTGCAACAACAAAAGAAAACAATACAAGGCCGCCAGAACCAGCAGCAACCCTGACACAATGAATCACTACAGGAAATGATGCAAAATTTTAAGCACGGTCATAAAATCTGCAAAAAGGATTTTTTCTGTAACCTCATTAAGAATTCTCAAAACAAAATAAAAACCACATGGAATATTGTAAAAAACACAACAGGAAGAACAAAAGAGCAATGTCCAGTTGTTAACCTAAAAGTAAATGACTGCATATCCTCAGACCATTAATTAGTCGCAGATTCATTTAATTCATAGTACTTAAATGTCGTATACATGATTAAAAAAACCATTAAACAAGATATAAACCATATTCTTACACTACAGGGCACAGAATACTCTGCTATATCTTTTACAAACACGACTCCAAAAGAAGAGGAGAAAACAATCAATTCTTTGCAACCAAAATTATTTAAAGGCTATGATGGCATTAGCTGTAGGTTATTAAAGCAATGCGCTTTTGAATTCAGTGTTCCATTAAGCCATGTATGTGATGATATTTCCAATACAGGAATATTTCCAGACAGACTCAAATGGGCTATGGTAACACCATTTTTCAAGAAAGGGGACAAGACCGAAGTAAACAATTATAGACCCATCTCACTTCTTACATATTTTTCAAAAGTAATTGAAAAACTAATATACAGAAAATTGCTGCAACATTTTGAGAATCACAAAATCTTATCAAATTTTCAGTTTGGCTTTAGGAAAAACACATCAACAAATTATGCAATTTTCAAACTAACAAATATCATTCTTAATGCACTTGATACAAATATGCCACCTAATGGAATATTTTGTGACCTCACTAAAGCATTTGGCTGTGTAAATCACAACATACTTATAGAAAAATTAAAGTTTTATGGAGTATCAGGTACACCAAATAAACTAATAAGCTCATACATTTCAAAAGACAACAAGTGCTGATAAAAGGAAAAACTACTTAATTTTACTCTGAACCAGGAATAATCAAGCATGTGGTCCCACAAGGATCAATATAAGGCCCCCTACTCTTCCTAGTTTATATGAATAACCTTCCATGTACCTTAACCCCAGATACTACTCCAATTTTATTTGCAGATGATACTAGCATCTTAGTCTCCGGAGACTCAGTAAATGATCTTACACAAGAAACGGACACAACATTTACGGAGCTAAATGCATGGTTTACTGCAAACAAATTAAATCTCAACCTCGATAAAACATGTCTAATGAATTTCCTTTCAAAGAACAGAAAAACGTTAATTCATATGTTAGCAGTAACAGAGACAAAATTAATGAAACTGTAGTGATTAAGTTTATTGGCTTAAAAGTAGACAATTTACTTAACTGGAAATCTCACATTGCGTATATTTTATCTAAACTAAGTTCAGCATGTTTCACCCTGCGGAGTGTTGCAGAGGTCTTGAACAAAAATACAACAAAAATGGTATATTTTGCATATTTTCATTCCACCATGTGTTATGGTATAACTTTTTGGGGTGATTCCACTGACAGCAAAAAAAGTGTTCCACGTGCAAAAGAGAGCTGTAAGAATAATCACTGGCAAAAGAAAGCCAGACTCATGTTGACCTCTTTTCAAGAGCTCAGATATTTTAATATTTGGATGTAAGTACATTGTTTTCAGTACTTTTATTCGTGTCCAAAAAAAGTGATTTATTTCAGATTATTGAGTCCTTTCATGAACATGACACTAGAATAAAAAACACTTACAGGTGGCATCAATTAACTTAAAACTTGTCCAGAAAGGGCCATCCTACCTTCGTAGCCAACTTTTTAATAAGTTACCACAACACCTTCACAAAATTTGCTTCTCTAACCAAAAACTCTTTAAATAATATCTGAAATAAATTTTTCTAAACTAACTTTTTATAGTATAGATGAATATCTAAACTACTAAAATTAAGAAATTATTTTATAACATGTCTTTGTACACATTTCTTGTTCCGGTTTTTCTCGTTTCCTTTTTTTTCTGTTTCAGCAAAATGACGACACCCCACAGCATGTTGGACGAGGATTGGTCAAATTATGAGGAAAAGATGTGATGAGTGTACGTGTAGTCTGACACACACACACACACACACACACACACACACGCACACACACACAGATATATATATATATATATATATATATATATATATATATATATATATATATATATATAATCTTTGTAAAGCTATGTATTGAAAAAAGATCTTACGGATGCAATAAAACAAAACAAAAAACAAAGCGAAGGAACATACTGAAAGGAGAACGTTAGCAGGGCTTCACAACGTTTGGAAGTAACTGAGAATGGTCTATGGTGCTGGCGCCCACGAAGGCTTGTGCACAATAGACTAATAATGAGGTAGATCGATCTCGCTGGCTGCGCACAACCAATCTCCGTGTCCCAACATTGAACGGCCGTTCTACTAATACGTCTAGGGAAAACGGCGAGGTTTGGATTTTAGTTTAGAAAACTGATTTATAGACAAATGCTTTGAGGTGTATGTATACTTCCTCTAACCAAATTGTAATGCAGTTTGATTAAATTAAAACTGGAAAAAGTATTTTATTCACATTAAAGTGCTTGTCATTTATAAATTAAGATATAAACCAACACGTTCATCACTGTTGACCATGTGACTTTGACAATCGTGTATGATTGGGGTAGGTCAATGTTGGGTGCATACGCAGAAGACAAATAAGCGGTCTACCTCATCCTAGTCTATGTTGTGCACAGTCTAAGGGAGACCAGGCATAGTTGGCATACTTATTATAAAATTGTTATTTTAAAACTTATTCTGTTGTATTATGACTAAGCAGTTTCAAATACCGACATTTTCGCAACAACTGTATATCGCAACATTACTGACTTTTAAGTTACATCGTGTTTTGTTCAATGATGAAGTAACCTACTGCATGTGCCCCACTCAAGGTGCAAGTTAGTACACTTAAAAGCGCATTACAGTTGCTTTTGTACTACGTACTTATGTTTTATTGGCAAACAATCTAGCTGAATTTCTTGTAGTCATAAAATAAAAAGTAATCATTTTATCTATATATGAATGAAAATCAAAACGTCGATCTTTTAAAATACAGGGTTTTGTTTAACCATATTTAAAAGACTACGACATATTTTAACTCTCTATATAGTGTTTTCCTTTAGTCTGCACGCCCCGGTATCTATGTGCAAATAACTAGCCCTACAATGCTAAACTGTACGTGACTGTACATAAAATCTGAAAGACCTGTCCCAGCTTTTAGTAATTGCTTGTAGAAAATAACATGTAAAGTTTTTATAAGAAAAGTACATTTTAAGAACCTAGCAGTTAACATGATATTTAAAAGGCATTTAGATTATCGCGTCTGCGAGCTATAAGCAGTGTGCCGACTTACCTCGGTCTCCCCTATGTCCTCGGAGGTCCACAGAGATGTTGCCGCCATGTCCATACTCCGCTTCAGTAGGAACATAACCACCTCTGCCACGGCGAGAGCGACTGACGCACTTTGCACACACGCTTTGTGGACCACATTGACGTAACACAGTTAACACCATTACACGTATCGCATAGAAGACAAACACACGCTGTTGCTGTGCTTTTGTCACGTGACCTAAAACCTGCGTTAGTTCGAGGTCACCTCACTTCGAGCAACGTATGCAGACTGGTGATTTGTTAACGGCTCTGCAGTGCTACCAAGCTGGCAGCGTCGAACTTCAAATGGGGAATCTATGATAAACGAAATTCCTTCTCATTGCGTCAGTTTTTATGATAAATATATCTTACATTTTCACGATTTTTTTTTTTTTTTGAAAATATTGCTATTTTTAAGAGAAAAAAAAACATGTTTATTCATCCTTTTCTTTTTTTAAATGTAAATTCCAATATTACATTATATATATATATATATACTCCTTCTCATTGCATCAACCGTAAGGATAAGTATTTCAAACAAATTGTTTCCTACGTGACATCTCACGTAGGAAACGTTTTGTTTGAAATACTTATCCTTAAAGTTGACGCAATGAGAAGGGATTTCGCTTAACATTGATTCCTCATTTGAAGTTCGTGGCTGCCGGCTTAATAGGCAGGGCCATTAAGAAGGACTATTTGCATGTACCATATATATATATATATATATATATATATATACCTTTGATGGGCGAAAGAGAAAACATCCGTTACAAGAGAAACATGAAGCATTGGAATTAAAAAACCTACTGGAAATTTTTTTAAAAATACTTTCTACGCTACGCGCTTTCCGTAAAGCATTTTCCTTAGTTTATTGATCAGTAATAATATTTCCGGTTATTATTTAACCTATGTCCTATGGGAAGTTAATTCGTTTTGAAATTTAATTTTCAGATTATTAGATCACACTCTAATATCTAAGAGTAATATGGTGTTTTCTTGTTGACCGTCTAATGATGACGTCATGACGTGGAAACGAGCATGCAAGCTGATACAAGCATAATATCATATTCTATTTGTATAGGCTATTCAAGGTAATATGAGCACTTTTGTAAGCCCTGCTTGAGATCTACTTGAATGCACATTGTGTGTTCTTCCGCCTTATGTAAAATTAACATTTTCATGGGCCTCATCACTTTATTTGTGCGTCGGTCAAGTGAAACTGTGAAATTATTAGAAAAGTAAATATTGTACAAATCTCCTAATTTTTACACTTCGATGCTTAAAAAAATTCAGAAAGCGGGAGAAGTTGTCACAGATGGCTACCTAACACTTTTTGTTCGACGTTAATATATGGAACTGTTTTCCCCTCCATTGTTACCAACTTTACTGAACTCATATCACTCATTGCACCAGTTAAAAAATATGCTGTTAGGGTAAGTGACATTTTTCTAAGGTTGATTTCAAAAGTGCTCACTTTATCGTGAACAGCTTTATAGTTATTTTGTGTTCGCCAATATGTATATACCTGAAAGTGTTACGGGTAAACTGGTTTTTTTTATAGATCTAACGAAATCTGCAATTAAGTTCGATTAACAATTAACCTAAGTAATGCCTTACAACCTCCTTCGGGAAATGTGAAGAAAAGTAGTGGAGTGTAGCAGTGAGCAGGATTTTTGCACGAGTTAAGCTAGCATCAACACAACGTCGAGCGTACTCCGGTTTATGCCGAAAGGATTCGATCACATATCATGGTGAAACAAAGTGTTATCAGCAGTATATTCTATAATCTATTCTCGGTTACTTCGGAATTTTTTGAAGCCCTGCTAAAGATCTACTTCCAGGATATTCCTTCGCCTCGTGCAAACTAGCTGAACTAAGTCTAAAAAATTACACCAAACACAGCTTACTGAATTCGTGCGCACTCAGTTGTAATACGCTGTTGAAGTCGTCTGTTAGTGCGTTACAAGTGAGCAACCATACTGGAGACACAAAGCTTTGTCTACAATTCAATAACTTTGGGAGTGCTACACGAACTCACTAGTTGACCTGAATTTTCTCTAAATTTGAGTTATTCTTGCGTTTGTGACACGTGAATTTGATATGTAAGCAAGCCTTAAAACTACTATCTATTTTTAATTTATTCGGCTACGAAAATTAATTAATGTTAATGGATGAAAATGCGCACGAGCTGGCCAATGCGAGTTCAGAGGTGCATATTTCCGAAAGTAACAGTGTTTAGTATATTCGTATATACCATGGATACATCCGTCAAAGATATTGCACAATCATTGTGTGTATAGGGATATATTATCTGAGTAAGTTTGTAAATTAACAACTTCAGTGTGTTAAATTTTTGCAAGTATCGTTACGATTACTAATCTGCAGTGCATTTAATGTCTAACCTATAAGTTGCGGACACGTTAGAGGTAAATACAGGCACTTTTCTGCAGATACGTATTTTTCTAAATGCCGATTTGCTATTTCAGTGTAGGAGTTTATGGAATTCATTTATCAGTAGCTAAGGCTGTGAAAGTAAACAAAAACGTGAACAACTGATCCAAGCATGTCCAAAACATAACCTTTAACTTTCCTCGCATTAAAATAGCTGTTTGCGGGCATTAATGGCAAATCACCTCGTAAACCAATACAAGGCTACACTTATTTAAAAAAAAAGGTACTTTTACAATTTTTTTCTCCCCAAGCCAGCAGAGTAGCAGATACAAACAAGAAATTCGCTGTTTATTAACACAAGAATATACAACCAAATCAGTTCTCATATATTTAATAGATAATGAATGTAGCCGTCCTGATGTGCATTTTCCATGGTTTCTCGAACTCACTCCATGCAATTTCTGGGGTGACTCATTAATAAAGGCAATGACCAATTCCTTCCTTGTATTCCCTTCATTGTGTTATTGGTGTACCATTCTCTAATGAGCCTGCTGTGGACAAGATGTTAAATAAATAAAGTTTACTTGTGTGTTTAGATGGTGATGTATTTAACGGTAGGCTGTAATAGTTACAGTAAATGACAAATGTTTTCATTTTATCGTTTTCCAAAGGTAGTTCAAATAAAGAAAACTTAGATAAATGCAATATTTTTCTGGAACTACACAATCTGCAAAATTGAAAACAGCATGTGGTTTCCTTTAAATGCTATTTAACCCTTCTTTGGGATTATTTGAAATTCTAATTTTGAGGGCAACTAATTGGGCATAAGATTATATTAATATTGATGATGAATTATGGGTGAAGTGTGCTTCGTGAAACAGCGAGTACTCTAGCCGCTATACCACCACGGCCTCCATCATCTTAAGAAGGGAGGAGTTGAGAGAAGTTTAGGTGGTCTGTAACAACCAAGGTGTTGAGAGCCAATGAGGATGAAATGTGGCAGATAAGGAGCAGCACTGAAATGCAAGGGTGGGAAAAACAGAATAACCTCGAGAAAACATGCCAGCCAGTAGCATAAATCAGCACAATTCCTACATGTGAAAATCTGTAACCTCACGGGGAAACAAAGATGGATCACATTGGTGGAGAGCAAGCATCCGACCACTACGCCAATTGCAGCCCCCCCCCCCCAAAACTCCTCTTTAGGAAGAGGAGGAACCTCATTTCTTGAAATACACTATGTACCAAAAAGTAATAGGGTGCCTGCCCACAATGTTTGCTCGGTGGTTGTCGCCCCGTTAGAATCTCGTAGGGCCACCTCTTGCGGCTATAACAGCAGCTACCCTGTCTGGCATTCTCTCTACGATTGTTTGTAGGACATCCACGGGGATTCGTCGCCTTTCCTCTTGCAACCATTCCATGAGTTGAGCAATGAGTTTTGGTCGCTCCTGACGAGCCCTCACCCGGCGATCCAATTCGTCCCAAATATGTTCTATAGGGTTGAGGTCGGGGCTCTGGGCAGGCGAGTCCAATCGGCGAACATTGTTGTCGGCGTACCACTGGATAGTAGCCCTTGAAACATGGCACCTGGCATTGTCATCCTGGAAGTAACACGGGTCCATTCCGTACAAACACCACAGTGTTGGGAGCATTTCATTATCCAGAATGATACAATAGGCCTCTGTGTTCATGCTACCACGGACAAACACTAGCGGTCCTACGCCGAAGACCGTGAAACACAAGTCAACTGCCGTACTGAATTATCTATCGCCATGGGTGCCCAATTACTTTTTTGTAGATATTGAATACATGGGTAAAGTCAATTACAAAGTTGAATTTACAAAATAATCATAACAATTAATATAATTTTCTACCAACTTGACATAGATCTGGTTTCTGAATGGGAGGGATAGTATTTTGCAGATATGTATTATATTGTTTTTACAATTATACTTACTTGTTTCTTTCTCAGGTACCATTACATACTGGGAGTTGAAAAATATAATAACTATGTTTCAATGTACATACATACAGCATTAAGATATGGTATTTACGGATAAAACATAGAAAAGAATATTAAATTAGAAGTCATGTATTCCTGGAAGTGGCATTTGAAAACTTTCGCAGTAGACCTAGGTACTCGATTATAAAACATTGGTAAGTATTTTGACAAGCTGATGATAATGTTTACAATAGTGACATCATCATCACCCACAGTTTCAACTATCCGCCAGGTCTGCAGTAGTGACAATAATTGAAACAAATAATAAACTGTTTTATATATACAATGTTGTAGCAGAGTTTATGTTGCAGAAAACTTTAACTAAACATACAAACACACATACCAAATAGGAATAGTTGTCAACAGGCACATGAACACAGAGAATTCTGTAGAAGGAATCATTTAGTTACAAGAAGACCACTGTGTCTGTTTTTGTTGTGTACATCATTATTTTTTTTGTTCCTGAAATTTGCTGCTTACTAATTAAACTCCGCCTACACAGTTATCTGTGTTCTTCACGTTGGCCAACCTATTGCCAACTATTCTTGGTTGGGTTTATGTCTCTGTATGTTCTTGTGTGTAATTCTAGTTTCCTACGACATGAACACTGCTGCAAAGGCAAGTGTCCAACACAATTTTCCATTCAATAAATAATATTCACATAGGCCCACATGAATTATAAAGCGTAAGAAATTATAACTCAAAGGAAATCTGTTTACAAGAATCAGTGTTTAGTTAAATAATCATAAATTATAGCAATAGTTTATGGTAAGAAAACATGTCAAAATTGCGATATATCGCATGTGTAATAACCCCAACCTTAATAGCTCTCCCAAATACGCAGTGATTGCCCTTATTTACAAATTGGAAATAACAGTTACAAATACTGGATTCATCAGCTGGTTCCATAGTCAACCAATTTAAACGAAACCAATTTCTTTATTTGCATCACAGCTTGCACTAAGAAGTTAACTTTTACAACTACTTCATTGTGTGGTCCTGCAGTAGTCCGGGAAAATATATTTTACATGTCAATTACGAATTTAATTGATTGTGCACGTGTCACAAAAATGAAAGTAAAACAACATGGGTTGAATTACTTGGTGTAAAAACATGTTTCCAAACACTGCCTATTTGCAAAGGTGAAAATTAGTATTATCAATAGGGGTAGTGACATTTCGCGAAAATATTTCAAGACAAGCTATATTTTAAAACACTGTAGGGTCGTGTACGTATTTTCATTGGCTGAATTACTTTTCGATACGTGTTAATCGTCTGCAAACGAATCACGTAGGATTCGTGTCAATGTTACCGAATTATGAGTGTCCCGGTGAAATACGGAAACGCCTTCTCTAGCAGACAGCAACCAATGATAACAGACAAACTGCTGTTGGGTACTTATATTATTGGAGTCTACCGTGTACTCATATTTTTTTTCGCGAAAAGTCACTAACTCTAACTATCAAATACAGATTAAATATCTTGTTTATGTCACATGAAAGATGTGTTTAAGGGAAATGATTTTTATAGATAAAATATGAGCCTCCCTAATTAAATAAAAACGCAAAGACAGCAGACTAACTATTGTGTCTCTCCAATGCCGAGGTTGCTAGGCAACGCAAGCGGAAATGACGTAGACTTCAATAGCGTATAACATATTGCATGCGAACTATTACTTACAAGGCGCTACCAACATACATGTTTTCATATTTATTGTTATTGAAATATTATAATTTATAAGTACACTATAGGTGTATTTTCAATTCAACGAAAAATAAAATGCAATTACGTTGACAAAGGTATGGAATATTTGGTGTACGTGGCATATTTGGTCAATAACTAAACACGTCATAAGTAGGGTGATTTTTCCATGGTTTGATTCAAAGAGCGTGAAGAAACTGCGAATAGACTATACAATAAAATTCCGCAGCACTTGTATAAAGTCCTTAAAATACTGTTGAAATTGTTCAATACAATATTCAAAATAGTGTTTCTTTTATTGTCCCTCTTAAAACGAGTAAAATATAATACACCTTTGGGGATTTTAACAGCCTACGTAAGCAAACTATTTACAGTATTATTAATGAGAACCGCCCAATACGCTGAACTACTGCACTGCAACACTACCACTATCATGAAGTAAAACAGGAAGCCTCATGTCGAAAATAAATCTATACATGATTAGATTGCACTAAAAGTCTAAATTTTGCAAAACTTCCTTACATTAACTGATCGAGACCTTGGATTCACAATACAACTCACTAAGTCGTATAGCCTACATACTCGAAGTCTTAAAGTACTTCAGTGTTGAGCATGGATGACAATGCGAGATCAAGCATTATGTGCAGCATTAAATAATTAGTCCAAGGAACAATAAAGTTAAAATGTAAAGAAATTATTTAAATATTTCGTAAACTGAAAAGAAAAAAACAATTCTGACAATTAAAAAATTGCAAACAAGTCAAAATAAGTTTGTGTATCAAACAATAAGACATAAGATGATTTACTCTTGTTATGACTGGAAATATACTTGTTGGAGATACTAGTAATTCTGAAACGACTTGGAATTATCTTGTGACTCTACTAGTGCCTAAACGATTATTGAAAGCGTTTGTACTCAAAAAAGTGAGATTTTGTAGAAATAAAAATATAATTCAGAAATAACCAAATGTTTATTTTCAAGGGCACCAAACAAAGGTAACCATAATTTTAAGCCTACAGGAATAAGTTGCTTTGACCATACAAACAAGTAAAATGTAATCTGTTAAATTTTTTGAAAGACCGGAGAGGATCATAATTTACTAAAAAATAAGTAATTATGAAGTCTTTTGATTACCACTCCCTTAGCGTGGATTAAGTGTCTTTCTACAGAATGGGAAAGCAAATTTTGGCCGACAAAAATCAATTTTTCATACTTTAATTGAGAAACAAATATACTCAATGTCTATTGCCCGAACCATATAGTACGTTACACAATGACATTTGACTTGTACAAGTTTGACATTGATATCGAGAATATTGTTTGAAAAAAAATAAATATATATATAATTATTTTTAGTTTTCGCATAACGAAAGGATTAATTAAATACATTTCTGCCCATTTGTGCATTTATAACGGAGCGTTATATTGCGACATGTGTCTACAAGGTGGCTGTCAACCCCAACTGTTACCATAATGTTAAAAATTAAATTGCAAAAAAGGACATTTCCAAAGATTTAGAGTAATGACGACCCTTATACCAAAGTGAAGGTTTTTTACCCTTACTGGACATATTAGAATATTATCTGTATGCTATTTGCGTTAATACCTTAATGAATATTGCCGGTCTATTAAAATAAGTTACTAACACGCTAGAAATAAAATGGTTTCAGAGTTTTATAATTATATAATATAATACACATGCTCTACACTAACAAAACCCACAGTATATTTATTAAATTTAAAAGAGATTAAAACGTTTATATTATCCATACGGTAACAAAACACCATAAGAGATTTCAATCATTTTGACAAAAGTATGCTTAGGAACTTGGCGTTCATCTAAACAACAAATACAGACACTTTAAATAGTTTGCTATAAATAAGGAGGTTTAATTCTCTCATCTAGAGAATCCCGTGAAAATATGCTACAGAAATATATCTGCAAGAATGCATATTTTAAAACAATTTTGTATTTCTCGGAATAGATTGCATTAAGTGCGTAAGCAAGGCAAGATGTGATATGCAGAATTACTTAACTAATTATGTTATTACGCCAGAAAAACGAATGAAAAATACGTCAGATAGTGCAGATATTATTTAGCGTCATTGGATATAGCGCATATGTCGAAACTGTGATCCTATTAATGCTAAATTAATGGAGTGTTACGAAGACAAGGCTCACAGCCGAACTTATCAAGGCAGAATTATAGGTTCACGAGGACATTAGTTTATCTTACGATTTTTTTTTAAATATTTGCACATAAACTGTATTGAATCACCCAAAGCGTACAAAGTCGTCTTCTAAATACTTACTAATGAAGAAGACTAAAAAAAAATTAATTTGTTCTTAAATGTATGCTTCTTTGATCTCTTAGTCCAAATATGAGAATAATGATTTGTTCTAATAATATAAATTTCCAAAATATCGATTAAAAGCATTAAGAATTTTAACAGGAATATTAGGTTACACGAGCTATAAAATTGAATCATAGCTGATACCAACTGGCAACTTGGTGGACGATTGACTTTCTGTAAATCAGCAGAAGTTTCATTCGAAGTTGATAAAACTGAGTTACCAAAATTATAGTGATGTTCTGAACTGATTTTCCCTCACATGATTACTTGAATAATCATCTTTCTTGTTACACTACAGTCCGTTTATTTTTCTTTGTGTAACGTTTCTAAGGATATAAGTGTAGGAAATGACCCATGCAACCATTTATTAGTGCTCTGTCATTTCGCATTTGAAACCTTAAATTTCAAAGTGCTCTACCTATATTGCATTTTATCAGTGATCATTACTTAACTTGGAATGGACTACTGGAATAGACCAATAACACATTGTTAGCATTCGTGTACACTTTACGATAAAGATGACAGAGGTGATGGTATCTCCGGTATGCACACAAAATACACACTGAGCAATGAGTACTGGTCGCGCCTGACGAGACCTCACCCGGCGATCCAATTCGTCCCAAAGATGTTCTATAGGGTTAAGGTCGGGGCTCTGGGCGGGCCAGTCCAATCGGCGAACATTGTTGTCGGCGTACCACTGCAAAGTAGCCCTTGAAACATGGCACCTGGCATTGTCACCCTGGAAGTAACACGGGTCCATTCCGTAAAAACCAAGATACCTTATTGGTCAAGTTTACCACTCTAGGAACGATGTATGTATATGACCTTCACTTATAAAAATACTTAGTGCACTCCTATGTATTACACGCGTATAAAAATTACATACCACTGCAAAAAGTTATCTGCCTTATTGCGGTTAAAGTGAGTGAACTGAGTGAAGATATTTGGGCGACTCTTAGCAGCAAGGTCTTGAGATCCGAAGAGCGTGAAGAGAACTGAGTAAGGAGCAGCGCCGGAATACAAGGGCGGTGGAAACGAGAGAGTAGATGATAAATGGGGATTCTAGTGCAGGTTTATATAATTCATTGATTATGCCTTCTCTTGTATTGGACGAAATAAAAAAAAAAAGATTTATTAGAATTACATATTGAACTAATCGCCCATTTTTTGTATTTTCAGTTTATATATTATTATTTTTAGTAACCTTCTTACACTTCAAGCACCAAATATTCTCCATTTAATATTTACATATATAATATTTTATATTATATATATCCTCACATACAATTCACAAAAGAGAGAGTTAAAATATAAAATATTTTATTTGATTTTGAGACATTCCGTTGTCCATTATTCAACTCATATCAATTGTGATAAAACCATAGACTTTGCCCCAACAGCATGGACAAATCTCTTTAAATTTATCATATGACATGTCCTCACCAATGAAATCATTAAAGATGTGTTTGTATCATCTTGTCTAAATATACCTAAAAAAAATTACATTGTCTCTCACAAGTTGCTTTGGTATTTTCGAATATGTTTGTGCTAAATTAAGTACATCAATGTTTTTATGCCTTCCCATAGTAAAGTACTGGCGAACTATGTCTTCACTGTATAAAATATGATCATCAAATACATTTATAGATTCGTCTTCACATTGCTCTAAAGAGACCATTTTCTCAGTATTAATAAAAAGAATGCCATTTTTTCTTTAACTTTCAATTTTTTTAATACCTCATTAAAATCTTTTGTATCAGAATATATTTGGATTGATTCAAACTTTATGAGCAAACATACAGTTTATTAAAATTTAACCGACCAGTATTATAAATAAAATTGGCCATTAAGTTGGTTTTCCCACATTGCTTGGGCCTATGATTATACATAAAATGTTCTCAGGCAATAATTCGCCATTCTTTTTATTTTTAGAGTTTTCTTCAGAAATCAATACACAGACACCCAAATCAACTTTGTGCAGCATAGGTAGCTTTCGTTGCCATTTTTTAAATTTAATAACAATAATTTGTAGTATTAAATGTATATAAAAGTACTCATGTTAGCAAATAATACTTCTGTACTGTATAAGAAACTTCAGTATGACATCATTCATAAACATAAGTCGATTGCATTAGTTAGTTTTCACACAAAATTTTTGACTCCACATATAGACAATAATACTATAATGAACATTGAAAAAATGCGAGCTATCATTGATAAAAATGAAGTTATAAGTATCCCTAGGGGCCAATATGATATTGATTCTCTAAAGAAGCTATAGATTCAATTGATCCATTTTCAACAAATAACATTGAGTTAACATTGGATAGTGTGAAAACAGAATATCTATAAAATCTAAGTTTTATATTAAACTTGATGATAGATTATCTGATATTCTTAGTTTTGATAGGAATATTACAACTGAAAAGGATAAAGTTGTTGCGGGCACTAAATTGCCTAATTTTAATCCATATAAAGAATCAATATCCACTGTAACTTGCCATATGGTATGTTCATAAAATATGATTAATCTAATAATTTAAAAAGTGATATAGTTGCTTGATTTCCACAAAAAACTATGTTTTGTTTCAAATATTATATTATCTATGAGCCCCCATATCCGATTTTTTTTTACAATGAACAGTGAATGTTTTGATTATATTGTCTTAGAAATTAGAGACTAAAATGGTAAACTAATTGATTTTGAGTGTGCTGATATCGATATTGTTTTTGAAATTAAAGATGTTCAAGATTCTATGTTTCCATATCCATATGGTTACGTATCTATTTTATTTTCTAGGATAATCCTTTTGTTGTCACAGGGGCTTAATGCTATTTTATTAACTTCCACTGTGTATATTTTATGCTTTTTGCTTCTTATTAAATTTATTGTTCTATATTGTATTTTTTCAACAAACAAATATTTTTATAGTCATCAAATTAAATTATATTGTTAATAACACATTCCTTTACTCCTTTCGATTTTTTATTTTCTTTGTTCTTAATTCTGTATGCATACATTTTTGCTTGTAAACCAAAAAATCTTTTATTATTTTACCATTACATTTATCTTTCATTTTCCCTAAAACTTTATTATTTATTTGAGGCATGTTATATATATATAATCATTTGGATAACCACTTGTATCAAAATTATCTAACACTGACTTCATATCTTCGTAAAAATCTTATGCTTTTATGTTATAAAAGTATGAGTTGGTATCTTGAGAGCATAGTTCAATTTTATCATCATATTTTGGTTTCATTACTTCATAATGGAAATAATACATTAATTCTTTTGATATTTCTAAAATTGAAATGCCACGATAAATAGGCTTGTCAAATTTTGCATTTGTATTGTTCATATGAATAGCTGCAAGCTTCTCATTAAATATAGTACTTTTCTTAAAATTTGGTCTTGATATTAATTTTTCGAATTTTTCTGCATCTGATATCAATATCATATCCACTCTGTTCCTTAAATTTTCCATTGTTTTACCAAATGCAGGATTATTCATCAGTTAGAAAAAAATCTTTTTCAAAATCGCTATTAGAATTAGTTCTCATCTCTGTATTCAAATCAATATATTTTTTTAACCAATCAGACTGATCAAATGCTAATACTCTATGAATTTTAGTACATTTTAATCCATTGTTTAAGCAATGTTTTATATTACGATAGTGTATTACATATTTTTGTTTGTTAAGTTGTTAATAATTTCGATTGTTTTCTTTTGGGAACTATTTTATTTTTTGCGCAAAAATGGAAGATCTTTATGTAAATTATGTATTTCTTGTGGATATTCTAAATCAACTTCTAATATATAATGGTACTCAGAACCATCCTCCAAATCTAATCCTTTTTTACTCCTGTAATCCAAATCATTTAATGTATAATAAACCCAGTCAAAACATCCATATGGTGAATATTGAAACATTGCCCATCCAGAAAGATTATTTGAATCTAAATATGTCAAATATTTAGACTCTTAATTTTGATTAAAATCTTCTAAATATATATTATTGGCTCTAACATATTGCTTTCAACATTGTGATATTCCACCTCTATAATTCCTTTTTCTACCATTAAAATCATATCATAATTGTGTAATAAATCTAATGGATCTTTTGTCATTTTTAATAATGGCATGCCAATATAATCCTGGTGCTGTAAAGTACCATGCAGTATCTAAGTGATATGCATTTATCCATATATTTCAAAAGTTTTCGACTACATCTGCTTACATTAACACATCACTTTTTAAATATAAGTCGTGGTATTCACTAATGTTTTTTGTATTAAATTGAGTCCATACAAGTTTTGTATGTTCATATTCATCATCAGTTATATCAGATTCGCTTAATTTATTATAAAATTAACTCTTTGTGGGAAGGTCTGTTTATTCAAATTTCTTCCAACTGTCCATATAATCATATGGATAAACCCCTTTTCTAATTACTAAATCCACTTCATCTTTTGGAAAATGTTTTTGGGTATGTTTCATTTTATCTTTACTTAAATTAGATGATAATTTATATAATCTAATAGACATAAATTTAAATGTGTCAATGAATCGCATCTTTAAATTTTCCTTTTACTTTACCAAAGGAGATAAACTCTTCTTCATTATTCACAATTAAATATATATTTTTATCATCATATCCTAACTCTTTAATTAATAAATGAGCATCACACCCAGCTAAATTATGTAAATAAATTGGTACAAAATTTGGTATATTTAGTTGTAGATTACAATTATTACATACTGGATCAATGAAATTTCCAGTTATATGATCGTGGTGGTGTACTTTTTTATTTTGCTCTGTATATTCACATTCGCATACAGTACATTCGTTTGATTTCCTAAATAATATTGTTTTCTTCTTTTGTTAGTAGATGCAGTCGTTCAATTTGTGAATATATTTCCCCAATTTTTCTATTTCCCTGTTAATTGATCGTATATAAACTTGATGTGTATTTGGGTCTCGATATACTACTGGAGGCTTACAATCACTCATTAGATACAATATAATAGCAAAAACCATATACTGCATGTAACTGATACTTCATTGTGTATGACTCATCATTCAACTTTAAATCAATGTTATTTATTTGTTAATTAGTAATATTATATCTTTCTTCAAGTATCTCCTTATAAAGATCATTATCAATATCATCTTTGGTTAAAATTTGATTCTTTTGATAAAGTTAAATTTAGTTGTTGATTTTTTTTGTAGAATTGATTCAAAATCTGCATAAACTGTGAAAGGAACTTTCGTTGTATGTTTAATGTTTTCAAATTGTATTTCTTCACCTTTAAATGGTAAAGTAATTCTTACTGATCCGTTTGTAGAACAATCTTCTGTATGTTTATTTAATCTCTCTTGATATGTAAAGAATTGATGAAACATGTCGCATATATAACTTTTACATTTATGTATATCTTTTTGCTTTGAAAGCAACCTCGATAAATCTTCAATCCGACAATAATGTGAATATGTATCATCTTTGAAAGAAAGTAAATTTATACGTTTTTTCCTTTTTAAATTTTGTAAGCTTTAATGTATACACATTGAACTTGTCATCAAAAGAGTATACATTTATAGAGGTGTCAATTTGATTTCATATTTTTTGTATATCGTCAATTTGAATTGAATATTCATATTTATCTGATGCTTTGTTAATATTAGGGCTCACATTTTTATATTTAGGTACTCTTTAAGGATTTTTTCTACTGGAAATAGTGGCGATTTTATTGCCCAAAGAAAGCATTTTTGATCATCATTATTTACATTTATGCATGCTTTTACATTCTTAATTTCTTCTGGTAATTCTATATGTGATGCTCCAGTTAATGGATTATACTTATTTATTGCTGATTGTATTCCAATTACTCTATTTAAAGTCCATCCTGAACCTCTTCTCTGAAATTCAGATAATTGTCTAAGTAATTCCTGTTTTATAATTTTATAAATCTTTATAAACTGTCCTTCATTTAATATTCTGTGATTAAATGACTGAAATGTAAATCATTCTACTTGATTATTTTCTTGTTTGCGACAGTTGATATATACATTTTTATGTTAGCTTTTAGCCCCTAAATGTTCTGAGATTATTGTGTATTATCTCAAATACCTTATTTTTTTAACTGAAGTTAAAAAATGATTAGGTTGTACTAAATTAAAGGAATTTTCAATTATATATGTCGATATCATACATTTAAAGGCTTTAAAAACTATATAAATTTTATTGGTTCGTCTGCTTCTTTTGTTAGTAAATAAATGTTTATAGAATGGAGATATTTCTTTGAATTATTTTCTATCTTAGCGGTATAATTAATTGATATTAGCATTAGCTGAAGGTAAATTTGTAAAATTATTCTTTGTTATCGATTCTGTTACCCGCTTACTTTTATTTCTAGGCTGTACAAATAGATTATTTGAGAATGGAAAGATTTTTCAATTTCATTTCTATCTTTCTTATATAATTAATTGATATTGGCATAAGAAAATGGCAAATTTGCGAAGTTTCTTCTTCTTTGCTCATCAATTCTTCTTGTTTCATAGTCTATAATAATTGGTCAAATAAATGGTATAATAGTTCTAGTTAAATCTTAGTCTGTTTATATTATTTATTCCAAGATCTTTAGCTAAAAGTCTTAGCTCCCACACTCTCTCTCTCTCTCCACTCAATACAGCTGTTAGTTTCGCAGCCTCCATTTTTATAGTAATATTTATATAGAAAATTATTTAATTGTTTTTTAATTTCTATGGACTATTCGATACCTTGATTTCGTTATAAAATATCCCAAGTTTTAGGTAATGATAATATCGAAACCAATATTTATTAATTTTTTAACTTCCTACTATGACCATATTTCTTAATATATTTCTTCATATATTCATTATAACAAGCTTCAAATTTTGTTATATTTTTGCCCTTAATATTTTTTATACTGATAAAGTAGTATTAATGATTTTGTCTCATTACACACTTTACATGTTTTGTTGCATAATTGTCGTGTTTAATTTCATTTAAAACATCTAGTGCCGTATGGTGTAATTCTGAATTTTTATGCTTTCGAGAGATACATTCTAAATATATTTTCCACATGCACATAATACCTTCTCTTCATTTAATTTATAATGATTTATACCTTTTTCAATTCAACATTTTTTACATGTGTTATGAAGCTTATCTTTTGTGTTTTGATTAAAATAAAAAACATTCTTTATTTAATAATTCATCACACTTTTTACAAATTTTAGTATTTTCCATTTCTTTAGAGGATGTTGCATATATTTTTAATTTATAAGAAAAATAAACAAACTTCTAAATTACACAATACGGCACTTGATGTTTTAAATGAAGCCCAACACGACATTTATCGAACAGAAGCATGCAATGTGTGTAATGAGACTAAATCATTTAAATTATTAAGTTAAGAAAATACATTTATTTTAAATTTTAAATATCAAACAAACATTTTGGTTGTTTTGCCTTTATTATATAATTTTTTTCTTTATAAATAAAACAAAAATGGAATCACTGCTCAGAAAGTTAAACAATTCGTTTGAATTCGCAAAAACTACTGGATCTAGATATTGATAAACGGTACAAAGTCACAGGTTTTTAAATTCAAGAATCAAAGTTTGTTAAAAAAAATTTCTTGCATTCTAAATTGTAAGTATAAAATCATTTTACCAGACCGGCATGAAAATATACTAGATGCTAATGACTCAAAATTAATAAACGAGAGGAAAGTTTGCATAAAGTATAAAGGTTTAAAAGAAATGAGAAATGGAAAATCTGTACATGATAATGAATTCCGTTCAAATATTGAAATTCTATTAATTTGTATATTTTAATTTATGACTTTTAAAATATTTTGCTTGTTCTTCTCTTAAATTCCCTTGATTTAGATTGCTTGCGTGCAAAATTTGCGTTTCTAGAAAAACTGATGAATTGCTTGATTTTTGATGCTGCCACAATGCTTTTTTTTTTACTGATAAAATTGCTTGATTTTCGATGAAAATTGCTTGTTTTTCTAACTGAAAATTGTCGCTTCTAGAAACATGAATAAACTGCTCTAAAAACGAGAAATTTGCCTGATTTTAGCTCAAATTTGCCTAATTTTGATCGTTTTTTTCGTTGAACCCCGGATTTTGAGTTCTTTAATTTTTTCTTTCACCCATGTTAAAATTAATGAGAAATAGTTTTGTTACTGTTTTTTGTACTTTTGGAGTAAATTGCCAAAAAAAAATGTGCTGCGCTAGAATCCCCATTTAACATCTACTCGAGAGACCCCCGAGAAAACCCGCCGACCAGGGGCGTCGCCTGGCATGATCTCCACTTGTGAAAATCTGGGGCGATCTCACTGTGAATCGAACCCGGTTCGCCAAGGTGGGAGGCGAACAGGCTAACCACTCAGAAACTACGGTGGGAGGCGAGTAGGATAAACGCTCAGAAACTACGTCCCCTTTTGCGGTTAAACTATTGATAAAGACTTTTGGGTTGTGGGGGTGTCTCTAGGATAATATATGTTCCGAAATACCTTCGTCTTATGCTCTTCATTACTGACTTATGCCTTTTTGACATGAATTAACTACTTTCAGGCGAATAAAAAAAATTAGTATTTTACACTGGTGCTACAAAATTAATAAAGAGTCTCATAAATAAACATTTTATCAGCTTAGAATCAATCAGTCAGTCAACATTATTTTTCTTCTTAAGGAAACTTTGCTGCTACGCTTACTATTAACATTTGATGTGATAAAACAAAACCTTACGGGCTTAGGCAATTAGTTTTTATATTGTATGGCAAAAACTCGTATTCCCAGGTAAACGCGCAATCAACGAATATACAAAAAGTATGTCCGGAAGTAGTAAATCTTAAAAAAGTGTCTTGAAACTTAACTAGTGAAGTTACTTCTCAATAGTTGTATTAAAGTCGGTAATTGTAAATGATCACACACAGTTACTTTGGTGATACGTATTCAATTACCAGGAAACGGTAAATTAACATGGCGGTGGTGAATCGAGCTTGTACAGTATTGTTATATTTCGTCAGTATAGATAATCCAGCAAAGCAGAAATAATAAAAAAGAATGCAGAACTGGAAAAACAAATCCGTTGGAAGTGCTGTGTGTGTGAGAGAAAGACGGGGGCGGGGATTTCACGGTTGTGTGGTCGTGGTCTGAGGGGAGGATACAGTTGGAGGGGGTGGGGGGAAGGCTGGCAAATGCAGATAACGCAGCAGGACGTGAGTGTGGATGCTGGGAGGACCGAGGGAGAAGCCAGCAGTGTCCTGTGTGGAGTATCAGCGCCACTGTCACAGGTTGTTGGGGAAGTTGCGAAGGGGGGGGGGGGGGGGTTGTCTTATTGAGCGGCTCCCCGGGCCACGGTACAGCCACGTGACAGCACATCCTGCCACTCGTAGGGATGTTGCGATACCATGAATGTATCGATACTGGGATCTAAAGAGGAATCGAAATAATTGTATTGATACTTATTTCGATACCGGCATGACAAGAAAAGTATCGATACCGGTATAATATCAGTACCAGTAAACATTGTTTTAAATATTATTTGTCAGTCTTGTAATTTTTATAAAATACTTTTATATTTATACGTACTAAACGATATCTTTTCGAGGTCTATAAAGAATTTACATTTTTTCATATGTATTTTTTGATGTAAAAAAATTCACAGCGCAGCACTTATTATTATTAATTATGTGTTGACATCGTTCTAATTAGTTGACAAATAAAACACTGATAGTGCTACTATTAAAATAACTATTATATGAAAGAAAACACATCTTCATATTTTGGGGGTACTTTGATTGAAAGCGTTCAAAATTTTAAGAGCTAGAAGTAATTCCGCAAAAAAGTTTCGATATCAAATAATTTGCTGATAGATACTGATAGATAGTATCGAAATAAAAGTATCGATTCCAAAATACCCGGTATCGAAAGGAAAGTATCGATGCCAGTATCATATGAGTACTATCGCAACATCCCTAGCACAGTACTTACTCACTCCCACCAGCGGTGCCAGGCCCGGGTGCAATACAAGTGACCTTGAGATTACAGCGGCTCTTGCAGGCATCGGTCATGCAAACATTTCTTATTTTCGTTATTTTATATATGCAATATACATTTGTCAACTCGCAGACATTATCTGTATCTGTGACTACCTGGACTTGAGACAGAATGATGTTTAGATCGCTTTTTTTCTGCAAAATGACATGTTAACGTCAACATTTTACTGCTTTTGTAGTGTACTAATAATACAAACCAAACTGTTTGCAAAAAAAAAAAGTTAAAAAGAGACACTAAGAGATTTCTTTAAAATCCATTTTAAGAAATGTTTAGTGAAAGTTATTTTCTATTATTTACGGGCAACCACAAATAAAAAAACTGCAAGAAGTCCGTCATTTCAGCAAGTTTTTAAATTGCGAAAAAAAATTCCTTGTGTAATTTTATAGACATTTTGAAGTAGCTCTTGGCATCTTCTGTCAGTGCGAATTATCTTATTTGTGTAAAGTAAGAAGGATTTCATTATTTGTACATTTGCAAATCAGTAAAATTGTGATTTTGACACGTACAGTATTTATGCGAGAACTATGCAATCTAACATTTCTTTGCAACAAAAGCGCGCTCGCTAACAATATCTCCAAGTTTAATAGCATATGCTACAAATATAAAACAACACGTTTTCCCGTGGCCAACGCCTTTTTAACACTGAGGTCTTGAGAGTTGATGAGGGTGAAGTGAGGTGAGTATGAAACAGCGCCAGAACGGAAGGGGCGGGGGAAGCGGGATATACCTGAGAAAACCCGCCCGACCAGCCGCATCGCCCGGCGCGATCCCCACGTGCGAAACTCTGGAACCGACTAGTCTGACCACTGCACCACCGCGGCCCCACGAGAGATCGCTTCTCGTGGCGTTGTAAGGAGGCACCACTGCACGCATTGCTAGTTATCTCCATACAGTTTATTCCTAGCATCTTCACGGGTTTTGAATCAAACCTTCGAAAAATCACCGCATTCATGACGTGTTTGGTTGTTCCCTGAATAAGCATTTTTATTTCTTTTTACATGCTTATAATTTCATTTCTTTTAATATAATGAATAAAAACGGAACCAATAGGCTTGTCGGCAATACCTCGAATAAATAGCTATCATGCAAGATGGTATCAAATCCAGTAGGCAGAATTCGATGCGTTGTCTTTTTGGTGTAATTTTCCAGACTTTGTTGAGCTTTGTTAGCTCGATACAGAGGGACAGCTTGACAGTATAACATTAGCAGGGCTTCAGAAATATTGGCGGTAACTATGAATGGTCTATTCTCAACCAGAGGTCATTTGTGGATTCGTCCTTACGGAATGGAGCCATCCCTGACTCCTGATTCCGGTGACATGTATGGGCGAATACCCTCACGCTTTGTGACCATTCATCATAAACAAATTACAGTAAATTAGTGCGAACATAATACACATATATACTACTGAAATAAAATGTAGTCTGGTGTGCAACCTCGCAGGAGAGATACAACCAAAATATTAAATTATAATTTTTTCACGAAATGTTGCAACGTATATAATAATGCACTATTTATAATGGTGACATGTTGCCGACAATTTCGATATCAAAAAGAATAAATAATGACAAGGATAGAATCTCAAAGAATCTGGTCAAATATACAACTATCTTTTCAATGGGTTATCAACGAGTAAACACCCGATTAGTCTTATTGTTGGAATGGACGAAGTATACAGAATCTTCTAAAATATTGGCTCCTTCCTCATGTAATAATGCCATGCGTCCAGGTAGATGCGAGGAACACGCAGCCGTGAACGTTATCCCAAGTGACTAGAGGCGACAAGAAGCTCCAATCCGGAAGCACTAAGAAGGAGGCCAGTTACCCGGCACAACACTGCATTTGCGGCTCTTTATGCCGTTAGAGGTGTGTGTTGTGTGCGATGTGATATGTCGGCACGTGTATACGGCACTTTAACTGCGGCTATAAACGGCGACGCGCTCGAGAGCAACTGCAGGCAGTTAATCTGCGCCTCTTCCCCGCATGCTGAACTACCTCATGCTTGCCAGTTTTTGATACCCGCCTGCGAACAGCCTATTTATCCCCCGGCGTAATTCCCACGTCTATTTTTCCCTCATCGCCACCGCGGAGCCGAAAACGGTCGGCACCATCGAGGAAGGTGTTTAAGTGCAAGGTCTCTGCGTGCCATGCCGGGATAATGAACCTAGCTGGCCACCTGGTCAAGAGGACCCCCTTACACAGGAGCTCGCGTAGCATGGAGGGAAATTTGTATTAAGTTTTACACCTAACAATGAGAAAGCAGGCGTCAATTAACACCCTGCCACGCCCCTTTCCTTTCGTTTGTATGACGCACAGCTTCATTCCTCGGTTTCAAATATCCAACCTACCATCAATACGTCAACCGTAATTGGAGTGAGTGTAGGGACATCGGCAGATCTTAAAGGGGGATGAAGCGAGGCGAGTATACCTAGAGCAGGGCCGGAATGCAATGGGCTGGGGTAAACGGGAGATCCCCGAGAAAACCCACCGACCGGCAAAATCGTCGGCACGATTTCCTCATGCGAGAATCCGGGAGCGACCCCACCGTGCAGGTGGGAGGGGAGTAGTCTAACCACAACACCACCGCGGCCCAACCGTGCAGGGGGAAGGCGAGTAGTCTAACCACTACAACCACCGCGGCCCCACCGTTAATTTTCCTGGTGTGTACAAAAGTACCAAATACACTAGCCATCGTGTTAGCAGTGTCAGCTCTTCAAATGTTCAAATACATAATTAAACTAAAATAAATATACACTTTCAAAGTTGCAAAGCCTTTCAAGCTGTCCACATATTTTAGGCCAATTATTTATACTTAAGCTCTCCATCCATTCGCTACTATTGTCTACACACATACCGTGTATACGGCAAGCACAGTCAACCAAATCTACTTGAAACCTGCTGTGTTACCAATGCCATTTTTAGTAGTTGATGGCATACCAAAGATGTAATATTTGGTTTAAAGTAAGATTGGTGGTGGTATGTATAAAGTTAACTTGCCTGTACTACAGAGCAGACTAGAACAAACTGATGTTTGAGAATAAAGGGAAAATGCAATAGTTTCAATTTAGAGTTCCTTCTGTGGTTGCATCAATTTTAAACCTTTGACTTCGGCACATTTCTTGTCACTTTCATCACGAGCTATAAGTCATGCTTGTACAACCACCACTATAAGAAAAGAAGTTTTGTTGGGCTTGTTATTCCCACTTAGCACTATCCTATAGGTCCGCACAACACCGGCAATTTTTACTATATTGTACAATGTTTGCCAATGAAGTGTCGAGTTAACGGTGTACCAGTCAAATTTTGTTTAATGTATAAAAGGCTGTACAACCGATTGTGTTCGTTTAATTTAATCTTCAGTGCCCGAAAATCATTGCCGTAACTCAGTTCATAGTGTGTGTCGCATGTGTTACACCTTGTCAGACAGCTATGTGAGAAGTAGCAGGCGATAAGGCCGACGCACTCGTAAAAGCTCTGTTTCGCTACCAAAGGCGATAGCGTGGCGAACTTGTCAAGATTGTCGGGAGTGTTATGACTATTCGACGAGGCAACACGATGCATCCACATAATAACACTCTGGCAGTAGGCATTCAGAATAAAAACATTTTTATAATGGCCCAAAGCGCAGAACCTACGTAAGAAAGGTGGCACAGCAACAAACTCGTCACTCTCTGTAAACACATTATCACTAATAACACAGATTAAATATGTAAATGTAAACCTCTCACCAAAGTCATGTGCCTCATTATGACTAAATGTTCTGCGCTTGATATTCGTATGCCACTGTGTATAATATGTCATAATGACTTAGAAAATTTTTCAGATCTTTAACTTTCATCATAATCGCATATAATGACAAACTGAACAATTTTTCTTATTCACCTGCTCTTACCTGTGACAGGAGAACTCTTTCGCAGTCGCCTTATTTTACACACACACACACACACACACACACACACACACACACACACACACACACACACACACACATATATATATATATATATATATATATATATATATATATATGTTTAAGTTCTGCAAAAGATTAGTATTTTTATAAGTTCCCAGTTTTCATAATCGATGTAACACGTGAAGTAAATTTACTTCATGTCAAGAGAATTTTAAAAGTTTGATATACTTTTACAAAAATTAAGTTAAGTAAGCTGAAAATAAATTACGAAAGGTGAAAAAAGTAATATTAAAACCGGTAGCATCATTTGTAGTTTTGTAATAACTCAGAGCTGAAAATTTATTGCAATAGATTTAGCAGTGAAGATCTGCCAGTCACAAAAAAACTCCATAGCTTGTTCACTCAAGCATGTAAATATGCATTTTTACTTACTCATTAGCTGTTTCCCCAGTCACACGTAGCTGTGTTTCCTTGTGCGTTATATAGGTTCTGACCTACAGTTCTCCAGGGTGTGTGTAGCACCTGTGGCCTAACTACAAAATAACAAACGTACGCTCATTTGAAGTCTAAGCTGCCCTTAAATCACTCTTGCACTGTCATTAAATGTTTAACGTACCGTGTTATTTAAAGACGAAAGATAAAACTTAACCAGGTACCGTGGTGGCCGCGGAAATCCGAGGAATTGTTCTGCACGTTATTCAGCCAACGTGCGAATGAATACGTGGACATAATGTGCAGAAGACGAGGACATGGCTGACGTCAGCCCACAGCAGCTCAATTTGTGGCTTTCCACGCGATATTCCTTGTGGATGAAATAAAAGAAAAAGTGGGGGAAAAAAGCACGAACTGGAAAATTCCTACACACCAATCAAGAATGTATGGGAGAGAACCCACGAAAGTAATCATAATGGGCAGGGAATAAATTTTGGAAACTGCACCCTTATATTTAAAAAATTAAGATTTGCGGAAGGTGCCCGACGCCTTAAAAAGTCAAAGCAGTTAAGTCCCTCAGCATGCTTACCAAGTCATGTAGCTGTATCTCAATCCGTTTAGGAGAAATCGCAATTTGAATTTCTACCCTCCCCCGTCTTGAATTATTAAAATTGAAGTTATGTCACCGGTAATCTAAGAGGCGATGGGAACTGATAGGTTTGAGGAGCGTACCAAATCGGAATGCAATACGTTAAACAATTTCGGAAAGAATGTGAATAAAATATGGCCCCCTTAAAAAATATAAACTATCGAAATTCCCCGGACCGAAACAGATGCTTCTTGTGGTAGCAGAGACGCGTATATACAGTAATGTGAAGCTTATCCATTGCTCGGCAATACTATGGACTCTGCACGTAACGAATATACACAAAGATTTTGTATTTTAATAGACAGGATGACATGCTTGAATTTACAGTCTTCTGCATTTTCAAGCAGCGGTATTTTGTTCATTTACTGTTGCAGCTGTTAGCAATTACCTTCATACTCAACTTAGCTATTAAGCCTTAATTTATACAACTATTTTAGCGAAATACATGCCTCATGTTATGAGTGAATGAAATTATACAAGTGAAACTAGTACAAAATTTATAGCGAGTAGTCTTACTCGCAATTATTTGACTTCGACATTTTTTGGTAGAAAAATCTGATACCACAGTAGTTGTAATGACTATGCTGATGGGCAGCTATTTGAAAGGGCGGTGTTTTACAAGGCCAGGACCTAACAATCTTGTGTCTTTGACAATGGATGATCGCGTTCACGTATCCGAACAGTTAATATACAACGAAAAAAAAAGTATAACTTCTCCATAGTCTTTTCTTTGAATTTCACAACTCTGGGGAATTATGACATGGAATCGTAAGGTTTGTGATAACGAGCGAGAAAAACTTAGATGTGTAAACAGTACGTTTAATGCTTTGAGGTGTGTGCATATCAACAGGCAGTCACGACAGTTAGAAATAACTCGTCTATATATACTTCACTATAGGAGTACCAACTGTATTGGTCTGTACTTTTCCAATTACTATCGACCCGTTGGTCAAAGTTACAACGGGAATGCTAATAGTCCATTCGAGGTTACTTCCAACTCTCGTGAAGCCCTGATTAAGTTCTACTTGGAGTATATTGCTCCGTCTCAGGCAAACAAAGATGAACGAAATTTAGAAAATGACACCAAGGAGATAACGGACCACATTCGTGTGCACCCAGTTAAATAGTATTTTACGGAATAACTAAAAGGCCAATTTAACCAAAAATAGGACGATTTTATGTTAACATAAACAAACCGCAAGTGATAAACGACATATCTAAGAAACAACAAAGCACTTCATAGATTGCGTAATCTTTCAAAGGTTGAATTTAAAAGGTGTGCAGAAACCACACATTTGAAATTTTTGTTCCCGATTATTACAACTGACGTTTAATAATGTCCGGATAAGATCTTCACATTGTCACAAAAGACAAAAAAAAATTATCTATGTCACTGTTTTTGTCATATGAAGTGTATTCTTGGAGAAAACAATTCGTGAAAATTGTCAAATATCACATTTTTAAAGTTTGCCTATGCAGTTTCCTGAAGCGGCAAGAGAAAAGTACAAATATACTGGCGTAGATATGTGGTATTTCATCGCGTGTATTAAAACTCCACTGTTACAGATCTAATTTGCACAGTACAGCGTCACGACGGAAACACTGCACGCCTTGCGCGTAGGAGCGATGAGGCACTAGAAGTGAGTGTTAGTGTCGCCCGTATCGCTCCCTCGCTTCTTGACCACGGACGTGGGGTCCATCCCACTCTTAAAACACTGTCTGCAAATATCAGTCAGTGATCCGGCAATTACTGATGGTTGCAGCTACGTCAGCTACCTCCAGTGTCACCTCGGACAAGGAAGCTACGCCGGTGTTTAAAATTCGTAGCTGGGGAATAACAGGAAATTCAGGGCAGGGAACTGACGTGGAGGGAGATCGAAATTGAATTCGGGCGGAAATACGCGATGATGCGGGGAGCGGAAGAAGAGGAGGAGGAGGAGGAGGAGGAGGAGGACAGGAGAAGGATGGATAGGCTGACGGCAAAGTGAAACTAGGGCCTCGTCACCACTCCAGCCACCGGAACAAGATTACACTTTCAGTCCGTGTAAGAGTGCCTCGGCCTCTGCCCGCGGAGCAATTAGACAGCGAGTAAGATATTTCCTCAAGTAATATGGCTATAGAAAATAATACTTCCGTATAGCAGAACACGTCGCAGAGGACATACAAGACCAAGTCACGATCCCTGTGATCACAGAGATTTTTTTTTCGGGGCCAACCAATAGCAGGACACTATATATCACAAACACTTATTCTTCGAACTTACGAAATATTTGGCAAACTAGGACTCACGCTCTTGTAGCGCTGATTAATGTGAAGACTTTTTGCCTTTAATGCGTAACACAGGCATGTTCTCTCCTTTTTCAGCTGTGTTTGTAAGGATTTCATTAAGACACCTGTATGAATGATATACTAAAGTTATGTCACCTTATTAACACAACTATACAATGGAGCTTAGTTTCAGGCATAGCCATCTCGAAATTAAATCGGCTGACAGTCAGTTAAAAACGAACACTCTATAGTTTAAGCAGGTCTGGAGTAATACGGAACAATAGAATTTTCAGATAGTGTAAATACTGTAAGTACTGTTTCTGTAGTGGCTTATTCCCCATTACAGGACATTCTTTAGACATTGGAAACCACTTCGTATGAGAGAACTTTGTGACATTTCTGAGAATCTGCGTTTGTTATGAACACTTGTTCACATCGTAAGACGACGAAAAAATTTCCGTAATAAGAATATCGTGTAATTAGAAATGGGTAAAGGAAACGAACGATACATAACCCCAAGGAAATATAATTGTAAATATGTTTTGATACAAGTAATGTGGATGAAACTCGTTTCCCAGTTCTTCCTTGCTAAACAAGAATAATGATCGTTGTTTACGCAGAGACTCGGAAATGTTACAAACCCAGACAAAGCTAGAATATGCTTTCAACAATTGTGCATTCTAGGTGTTTTTGTGATTGGGCCACTCGTTTGCTATAACGCCCTGCAGGCCTGTGGACCAATAATACACAAGTGGAAAGAGAGACCAAGCGAATCACGTGCAACTTTGCAGACAGGAGATCGTGCCAATCACAAATACAGCAGTCTGCGAACAAACGACAGCAGCGCCTGGCGTGTTTACACACAACTATCAAGTTTAGCCTAGCCTTCTATTCGACTGATGCAGTTCCCGGCTATAGATGTTATTAGGTGCTTGTAGTTCTGCATTTTCTTGATTGCCAGATTATTGGGTACCAACGTCAGAGTTTAAGAATATACGCTGTTGAAGACACATAAATAAGGTTGGCATGAGAAGTAAGTCGCAACATCCTGCATGTTAATGTTTGCGAATGTTGTGATATTCGCTACAAATTCACACATAAATACGTTTTGAATGTTTTTATTTCAATTATAAGTTCAAAAATCTGTAAAATATTTAATTAATTAGTAAAAAAATTAAATATCCAATACTACATTCACTCAGTGTGTGGCAGAGGTGTTCCATAAACAGCAGACAATATGCCTTTGTGATATTTTGTCCAGCTAATGGAAATGAAATGGGTTTCTACGTTTTGTGAACACTAGGATACTATCACGCGGTCAATATCCGGTCCATTCACCCAACGTGGCAAGCAAAATTTTCCAGGTACACGCCCAAAAATAATGAAACATGTTTTTGAATTAGTTTCTTTTAAAATAGTCATCTATAAAAATAATAAGAAAGTATTATTTTACTTTATACTAAGCGTCGTTAAAACTATAGTCATTATAATTAGTGGCGTTAAAATAGCTAAACTTAAAGCTGGTATTTCCAGGTTTTAACTGCATCAGTTTGGAACTTGTGCAAAACCCAAGCTGACAACAAGCTTACCAGAAAGTTATTTTTAGGTAGCTTGGAAAATACCGGACATTTCAAACAAATTCCATACTTTTTGGATCCAGTTTACGATAGTCATTGATATAGATTTCAGTTTATATGAAATAACTACATACTTTTAGAAAACCCTATCTTTTCTCGTTATAATTTGATCCCGAGCAGTGTGTACTTGAACTGAAATGGCACTAGCCTCGAAAGTAACTGGAACAGTCGACCAGTTGTTTTATATGTTCGAACAAACTAAATCTGCATCTTACCCCCCTCCCTCCCCCAAGACACACAAATATATGGCAGCGAATAGTTAGGGACGGGAAAATTTCGCAAATTCTCTTTAGGACAAGTTAGTTTTCAAACTTTCAAAAAACATGCGTATTTCTGCTATGTTTACATTTGTTGCATAGATTATCAGGCATAAACAAGTCAACACCGAACTTGCACCAAAGGGAATTAGCGAAACTTTCCAGTCCCTATATATTCACTGCCATAATGATGCGATAATGCTGATGTGGGTTGGTACGGATAAAAGCAAGGGTTTGTCCGATTTCCATGTATATTTGGCTCCCAAGTTCCAGAGTACTTAGATATGTCCCAGAAACTGTCAAATCCTTAAGGTCATGTGATATTGACAGTTATTCCCTATCGTTTCAAGGACATCGCCGTGGCTCCACTGATAGTGGAAAAGTTTACTATGTTGGGAGAAAGTGCAGTTCGGGTCAACAAAATGTAAATAACTGATACTTCTAAGCGTCCTCCTCACATTTGCATTTGTACTCGTTGCATATATATCACAGCTAATTTTAAAAATCAAAATTCATTGTCCTTAATGACTGATATTATTGGTCAATCAAATAACACGGAAAAAAATTTGCAAACATCATTGCATCGCTGTAATGTCAGCTCTTTTCAAATTGCAATAGCAAAAGTAATTAGTTATTTAACATTACATTTTCTTAGTACTTCAAAGCATGCAACTAATGTCTTACATCCTGCTGACAGTAGTACAGCAGATTTGTCAGCGAGTGTGCATACAAAAGAATAGGCTAAGCAGTTATCGGTCGGGATGGTTTTCTCAAAGGTTGGTTTCAGTGTGCTCAACTTACCGTAACAAACAATACTTAATTATATATAATGATGATGACAAAACGCTGTCCTAAAAAAAAAGAAAGTTATTCTGTTCGCCCAAAGAATACGGCTGAATAAATCGAATCGTTTTGCAGCGAAAAATTAGTCTGCATTTAATGCAGACATATTCGACTACTGTATGTGAGGCTTTTTAGTAGTAACACCACACCATTCATACATGTAAGTACGCGGCATGGAAGCAATGATTTGAAAATCGAGTACACAACATGTTAAGTTTAGTTACGCTTGATCACTAAAGACCGTGATCTAACATGGCAAGTTTGATGAGAGAAGAGATTTGGGCGGCTCTTTACATCGAGGTATTGAGATCTAATGAGGGTGTAGCGAGGCGAGTATGGAGCAGCGCCGGAATGCAAGGGCGTAGAAACGGGAGATCCACGAGAAAACCTGCCGGCAAGATTCCCACTTACAAAAATCCGGGAATGACTCCACCGGGAATCGAACCCGGTTCGCGTAGGTGGGAGGCGAGTAGTCTAACCACTACATCACCACGGCCCCCTTGAATGTTTCAGTGATAGTTGATAGTTACGTTATTTTAATGGCTTCATAGTCTATGTTTCGTCTTCATACAGCTAGGTAATGTCATGATTGTATAATCTAATCATGAAAGTGGGATGACGTCAAAGCGTTTTTAAAATATAATCTAGAAAAAAGTTTCTCTGAGCGACGTTTTCAATTGTCACATTGCATGCTTTACACCAGATAAATTCAAACTTTTGTATTTGAATGGCATAATTATTCAAAAAATATTTTGTCACGTGGTTACAGCCGCTCATGCTAAACAATACTGACAAACTGTTAAATAGAAAATATAAATTCTCCCTCCCCCCCCCAACCTAACTCTCGCAGGCCATATTGCTATACCACAAATGGAAAAATTGCACTTTACAAGCGTAATTTTTTGTTTACAAGTTGTATTTAAGTGACATCATGTGAACAAACTACAAGTAAATACTGGTTAATCACACAGGATTTTAACAAGTTATAGGAATTTTTCTACAATTGCAAACAAAATTCTCAAAGAGAAAGTGCAAGTATATAAATTAAACTTGTAAAAAATGCATGCAAGTTTACTCACCTTTCGGGGTAGGTAGAAATGTGTTGATAAGTGATTCTGTTGTAATTACAACATTAAGATGTGGCATATCTCATTAAATAAAGAAAATGTATGTATTTATTTTTTCTTCTTTATCTCAACAAGGAATTTGTAAACATTGTCAATTTTGTAACCGAGGTAAGAACGGTCATCTAAAATGTACCTTATGACGGGCAGCGTGACGTCAATGCACGTCTCTGAATGATTATCAACTTGCAGCTACTAAAAACACTTAAAATTAATGGGATGGACCACGTCGCACACACCCTCGACCTACTTACTGTGCTTGCTTGGTTACCTGTTAAATTGAATGGCGTACTGTCCGATACACACGAACACTTTCAGATGTTGATTTTGAGTTTTAAAAACCTCCGATGTGACTTGAAACACTAATAAAACTAACTAACCTGTAAGGTTCTCGCCAGCTTCACATCACTGTAAAAAGATTTTGAAATATCTGAGGTACCGGGAAAATAACTGTTAATGTCCGTGCAGCAGCAACTAGACCTGGCAGAGACGTGTACAGCGGACTGGTGTTTCAGTGATTCGTCACCGGAGCGCAGCACAGTCGCCGGCAAACTTGGTGACCAGTTTGTGATGGTGCGCACGCCGCCCAAAAACGTGACGTTTCGTTACGTTGTTTCTGGAAACTTGGTCAAGAGGACGGAAGCTGAGGGCATACTGCAATATTATTGAGTGTTATAACTTGCAAACATTCATAACCACTTGCAAACATTCGTAACCCAGACATTAATTATGGCCTTAGCTTTTGCATCATGTAGGAGATATGCGAAACTCCTTGTTTTTGTGACATTTTTAAGAGAAAACTTTACGAAGTTTAGATTTTTTGTAAAAATCACATTTACTCGCGGGAGTTAAGGCTGGCATTGCTCTGCAGTTGCTCTCATCCAATTGGGATCGCGTGTAAATTAGGAAATAACCACTGCGGTTACAATGCTTTGTGATTAATGACCACTAAGGTGTTATCAAAATGGGTTTTTCCTGGTGTAGGAACTAGAAATTGCTTTGTAATGTCAAGAATAAAAATGTAGGTGCGACAGAAATGAAGCCACCATTTGGTAACAATGCTAATTTGGGGTCACTTGCACAATATATTTTGTGATAGCCTTTTGCATTTTGAATTTACTTATTAAAATGGCCAGAAAGGAGCATAAATATAACCTGTATGAAAAATTTTCAATTATTAGCTGAATACCAGTGAATGTACCTGAAAAATCTTGTGTCATTTTATTCTAAGTTTTTGGCAATCTGGCTTTTTATGTAAATGTTTAAAATAAATTCGTTATATATGCGAAAGCAAACTAATAATGTTCACTTTTCAACATGAAATGTAGAATGATAACGAATGGAAGTTTTCCACTTGTAATATTTATGATATATGGAAAAATAATTGAAAGAACTTACTCAAAATAAAGAGTACCACCACACTTCTTTGTTTCTGTTATAAATCGTTTATAACTATCAACTTAATCTTACACTTGACAGAAAAATGGTTTTTGCATGGCTTGTGCCATTTGTTGTGTTCTGATTGGTTGTGCTAGGTCTTATACAATCCTGCCTTGCCATACCCTTGGTTTAGGACGCAGCAAGGTCAGAACCTATACCATGAAATGTTACATAAGACTATAACGAGTTAAGCTCAACATTTTTCTGTAAACAAACTTTTTGGAGTATTTATTTTCTGTATTATGCCGAAATGTGTATCTTGTGCAGAGGAAATCCTTGGCTATAGGGATGATTTCTAAGCCACATGACTTTTCATGTATTGCTAACTAAGTCATCATTTTATCTTGCTTATTGTATTGGTGCATTTGTTAGAAAAACGGAATTAAGTATGTCGTTCTTGTGTTTAATCTCATATAATATTGTTAAAGGAATGCCAGGGGGAAGTATCCAAGTTTGTGAGGGATGGAGGTCTTATTAATAGTAAAAAATCTAAATTCAATAATTATAATTATTATCAATTTAATTGTACCACAAGTACAATTTATCAATCAAACAAATCAGTTAGAATCGTATTTATTGAATCAAGTACAAAAGAGCAAGTAAAAACGCCACACACTTCCAGGTATTTATAATATGTAGCTTACAACTAAATGTCGCAATAAAATATAATTGCCTGCAAGGTGCCTCGCTACCAAATACACAATTCAATGCATGAATACTGAAACTCCCAATTATAAAAAAATCATTCAAAATACAGTAAAATTGTCTAACATGAACGGTGCCTATACAGCTAAATACACATTTAAAACACGAAAAGATTTGTACCTTATCAAACTAATGTCGTACTTTATTAATAGTGGTTAAACATAATCGAAATTATTATGACCATATTTCAATCACTTCCTAGTATTAACTAATCTTAAATCACGTGAAAACTCTAACACGTGAAACGACTCACATTTTATAGCATTCAGTCAAAATGATTTGTAATCGATCGCACATACAAACTTGTTTAATATCATTATCCCACTCTGTCATTCACATTAGCCTTAACAAGTATCGCCATAACAGTGGACGTGTTAACAAAGGTTAGTTTCAACTACAGATGCGTTAAACTATGCCAGTTTCTTTTCAAAGCACAACCGAGAGGCACCTCACCTAATATGAAATTCGGTATTTCTTCACAAACGATAAATGTTTGGTAGTTTGGTGAGCAACAAAATTACGCTCTTACGTATGACTAGAGCTTGACTCATAATTAAAATCATTTATTACAAATAAATATTGTGTCGTATGAACATCTGAAAACATTTTATCAGCATATCTGAGAATATTAAATTATATTTCACAATGACCTTCACTATTGGTGCCCAACATTCAATACCATTACACATTTCACGGCAATTACTAAAATCCGCAGTGAGGCAGCGATCACGCCCATCAAAGTACACTGGAAAGATAAAACTAAGTTAAAAATTTAATTAAAAGAATATTAAAATTACAACTTAGATGGGCGGAGACAGTTACGGCCTACGAAACGGCCAGCCATAAAAATTTCACTGAACACAAACACATAAAATATTCCGCCCGAAATTGTAGATAGTGAGCAACGTGCAAACTGGCTTGGGCATACAATGGGGCGGCTCGAGCATCCTTGACAATGATTCGTCGTTACTGCTAAGTGACTATTGCACAAAAACTACATAATCTATTCCAAAATAAAATTTAGACCGCGCGGGTCAAAAACTGAATTCAGCAAACATGTAATACAAGAAACCATGCGCCCAATTTTGTATTAAAAGGCTTGAAACCACAACTCACCAGTTTACTCATGTCGCCTGCACCTTCATAGCCATAACTTTAAATAACATCAGCTGGCTTGCAATATTACAAAAGTCCCTTAGTACTGGTGTGAATTACTCGTCGCACATTTTAGTCAAGGACGATTCCCGATGAAACGAATCCAAGTGTCGGCCGGCGAGTAGAACGGGAGTAGGTGAGGTATAGGCTATTAACTATAGAATGAGCACGTTTAAAATCCCTGCTTAAGATCTCCTTGTATGCACGTTATGAATTCTTCCGCCTTATGTAAGAAATACATTATCATGGGCCTCATAACTTAATTCAATCGTCGGACAAGTGAAATTGAGAAATAATTATAAAAGTATACATTTAACAAATATGCTAATTTTTGAACTTCAGTGTATTAAAAAAACAGGAAAAGAAATAAATCATTTAAGTTATCACAAATGGTTACCTAACACTTTTTATTCGACTTCAGATACAGAACTAATTCCAATCCAACGTTACAAACTTTACTGGACGCCTGTCACTCAGTGCGCCCGTTAAAATATATACATGCAGGGGTAGTGATTTCAAAACAGTTCAATTTATTGTGTACAGGCTCTAGTAGAATGGCGACCCAGGCGATAACTGATACCTCGATCGCCACTTGAATTAAAGAAATAATGACGCACCACGGGACAGAGGGTAAGGTAGGAAGCAATGTGAAGGTGGGTCCGTCACGGGTTTGTAATAAGAGTGATCAGTTATGAAAATCCCGTGTATTTGTGACAGCATGACGGCACGAACCCTGGTGGCGGGACTAGCCCGCCTAGCGGGTGTGTACTGCGGGTTGCAGTGTGATCAGGGATCAGCCTTCGCGTGCGCTGCAGTGTTATCATTGGTCGGCGCCTTCACGCGCTGGCCAATGAAATATGTCTTAATTGTAGGTGGAGCGCCTATTGCCAGTATAGGCTGCTCTGAGGTCTTGTCTCTGGGAAAGGTAGGCTCGAGAAGGGGGTGCTGAGCGGTGTGAATACGGGTGCACTGGCTAGGAATCGAGGCCTTTGTCGACCCGTCAAGTGCAGGGCTCTAGTGGTAAGTGGAATCCACCCTAGAGCAGAATATAAGCAGACTGCAGCGATTAAGTTAAGTATTGCTGTCTTCGGAGATGGTACTTGTGGGACTTAGTAAATTTTTCTTCAAGTAGAACTCGTGTTAGTGGCAGTAGAGGACATAGAAGTTTTCGGGGCCGAGTGTGTGCGAACTTAGAAAATTCTCAGTACTTATAAAAATTCTGCCCAGCAATGATTGCGGACTTACAAAAGTTACACTTGGTAATGTGATCACACTTAGTAATGTTCGAGTCATGGAGCTCGTGGACTTTGCAAAAATCCCGTTTAGTTGAAGAAAAGAACTTGGGGAAGGTTAGTCGGCGGGACTCTTGAAAAGTCTGTGGTGCGCCGCATGGACTTGTAATTAATTTGTCTGGCCAGGGATTCCTGTGAAATTTTGTGGAAGGATTAGTACTTATAAGTTATGCGCTCTTAAAATGGGTGGATGGACAAAGCTAATTCTAGTGGGGATTGGAAGCAGGGCGTGGCCTGGTAAAGGGACGTTTTGTGTAAGCTGAAATCCAGTGACCCAGTGAGCGGACATTGAACTTTGGCGGATGCGTTTATGGGGGTTCATGAAGAACTTGCTCTGATTAAGGAGCCCAGCTGAAATTTGGTCGTTTCACCCCTAAAGGAGGTAACTTTCATGTTGAAAAAGAAGTGTTTGCCGGGAATGACGCAACCCGAGGGCGGAACTTAGGCAGTAGTGTATCCTGTTATCTTGTACTACGACTTCGTGAAAGAAAGACTTGTGTTCGTGTCCAGTGATTGCGTGAAAGTGATTGAAGGTCACCTGCTTACTTCGTGAGGTGAACTTAGTAAGAGAAGCAAGTGCTCCAAGCTTGACAGGTCCTTCGAAGAGGAGCGTTTTAGATCTTAATTACAATCTCGTTTAAGAACTAGTGTGCAGGACCTAGCTGTAATTAAAAAGAGTGAGTTTTGGATATGACTTGTTATGTGCTGGTGTGGGTGAAGGCGGAGCACTGTGGGTGAAGTAGGAGCACTGCCGCTGGTCCGCGAGAATGGTAAGGGAGAATATCCCTGGTTTTCTCCTTCACCAGTTGTGCGTGTGAGTGCGTGGCGTCAGCAGAGGGTAAAAGTCGGCATCCAGGTGTGCAGACGTGGAGAATATCCACACACTCCGTCGATTGTGTGGTGTTGAGAGACTGGAGGTCCAGGACTGGCCACCACCGAAATGTGAGTGTTTGGGAGAGTATCCCGGGGTCCTGGGCCTGAGTGTTGGTGTCTGAACGATTGTTGTTGGTGTGAATGTTGGGGTGGGATGATGAGGTATGGCGAAGGTTCAAATATGGCGCCCAGTTTATTCTTGTTTTGGGAAAAATAAAAGGTTATGGTAAGACTTCTCCAGAGCAGAGACTATCACCTCGGCGGGTTGTGGTGTTTTCGAGATTTGAAAGAAATACGATAAAAAAAGAAAACAAAGTTGAAATTCGGTCAGAAAGAGGATGGTAAATATTATTGTGATGTTACTGGTCAAATAATGTGTTTTAATGCATAGTATTTTTGTTGTGTTTTTAAAGGATTTTCTCCTAGGGAGAGTGGCTTTAGTATTTGTTTGAGGATTTTGTAACACTCATTAAAATGTGTTTTAAATTGCTTTCAGGCATATTATGGCTGAGTTCATTGTAATTGTAAGTACTGGGTGGACGTTTGCGTTCATTTTAAGTGCTTGGTGCACATTGGCAATTAATAGAATTTAGGACATGGATGTGATTATTTTCGATTTTGCCAATGATTGTTAATTGTGTTGAAGGAGCCAAAAAAAACTTTTACAGTGGGTTAGAAAGAAGGTTGGGGGACAACATTGTACTGATAATTTTGAAAACTAAATAATTGTGAAAATATCTTATATGAATATTTTTAAAACCACAGTAAATAATTTGTGAAAACGAAATGGTTTTTGCGGTGTTCTGAATGCTGGTAGTGTTTGTGAACCACTTTTCCAAATTACAAGAAAATTTTGAGCCTACCATAAGCTGCAAATCTAGCAACAAATTTCTGAATCTTTTTCTGATGATGAATTTTTGAGATAATTTAGAGACCTTCCCCTTCTCCTTTTCCTGAGTATAAGGTAGGACAGAAAGAGAGAGTCGGGGTAGTAGTTAGGCCGACAATGACTAGGAACTGGGGGGCTCAGCAGGTAGGAGAGAGGAAGTATAGTCGAGACTCTACCGAGAAAGGAAGTGTAGCCGAGTCTCTACCGAAAGAGGAAGTGTAACCGAGCCTCTACCAAAAAAGGAAGTGTAGCCGAGCCTCTAACGAGAGAGGAAGTGTACCTGAGCCTCTAACGAGAGAGGATGTGTAGCCGAGCCTCTACCGAGAAAGGAAGTGTATCCGAGCCTCTAACGAGAGAGGATGTGTAGCCGAACCTCTAACGAGAGAGGGAGTGAGGCCGAGCCTCTAACGAGAGACGAAGTGTGGACGAGCTTCTACCAAGAAAGGAACTGTAGCAGAGCCTCTACCGAGAAAGGAAGTGTATCCGAGCGTCTAACGAGAGAGGAAGTGTAGCCGAGCCTCTAACAAGAGAGGATGTGTAGCCGAGCTTCTACTGAGGAAGGAAGTGTAGCCAAGTCTCTACCGAGAGAGGAAGTGTAGCCGAGCCTCTACCGAGAAAGGAAGAGTAGCCGAGCTTCTACCAAGAAAGAAGTGTATCCGAGCTTCTACCGAGAAGGGAAGTCTAGTCGACCTTCTACCATGAAAGGAAGTGTAGCCGAGCTTCTACCGAGAAAGGAATTGTAACCGAGCTTCTACCATGAAAGGAAATGTAGCTGGGCCTCTACCGAGAAAGTAAGTGTAGCCGTGCCTCTACCGAGATAGGAAGTGAATACGAGCCTCTACCGAGAAAGGAAGTGAAGCCAAGCCTCTACCGAGAAAGAAAGTGTACCCGAGCCTCTGCCGAGAAAGGAAGTGTAGCTGAGCCTCTGCCGAGAAAGGAAGTGTAGCCGAGCTTCTACCGAGAAAGGAAGTGTAGCCGAGCCTCTAACGAGAAAGGAAGTGTAGGTGAGCCTCTACCGAGAAAGGAAACGTATCTGAGCTTCTACCGAGAAAGGAATTGTATCCGAGTCTCTACCGAGAAAGGAAGTGTAGCTGAGCCTCTACCGAGAAAGGAAGTGTATTCGAGCTTCTACCGAGAAAGGAAGTATATCCGAGCCTCTACCGAGAAAGGAAGTGTAGGTGAGCCTCTACCGAGAAAGGAAGTGCATCGGAGCTTCTACCGAGAAAGGAAGTGTAGCTGAGCCTCTACCGAGAAAGGAAGTGTACCCGAGCCTCTACTGAGAAAGGAAGTAAAGCCAAGCCTCTACCGAGAAAGGAATTGTAGCCGAGTCTCTACCGAGAAAGGAAGTGTAGCCTAGCTTCTACCGAGAAAGCGTGTGTAGCCGAGTCTCTACCGAGAAAGGAAGTGTAGCCTAGCCTCTACCGAGAAAGGAAGTGTAGCCTAGCCTCTACCGAGAAAGGAAGTGTAGCCTACCCTCTACCGAGAAAGGAAGTGTAGCCTAGCCTCTACCGAGAAAGGAAGTGTAGCCTACCCTCTACCGAGAAAGCACGTGTGCACCGTGAAGTGGTGAAGTTGAAGGTACTACAGTGGTGGACTTTCCACAAGGCCGTCCACTGTCAACAGTCAAACATTTCTTATTTACCAGTCTGAGCATACTATTAACTCTTAGCATTCTTATTGAAACACAAAATTATTCACTAACTATTTTTTAATTTAAGTCTTTGTCACAGTCTTTACTCTTGCTAACGTCCCTTAAAATACTCCAAGTTTATTTTCATACGTTTAGATAAAACTGTCTATTTCCATCGTCCTGAATGTCTTTTCATTCACGCATCCAGTTCACAGTCCCGCAGATCAGTCCCACTCTTCACTGCACACAAACTCGCCGACACACACTCGCAGATCACTGCAGTCGTCCCTCGCTGCTCCGGGATCGACCAACCCTCGGCCCTTATCACTCCCCCCCCCCCCCCCAGAGTCCCACACTTGGTGTATATAGTTGAGGTAGGTGCCGCCTAGAGCGTTCTCGGCAATCCGAGTTGTTCTGTGGAAGGTAATGGTGATGGCGACGGCATTCTTGCGTGATAAATGGAAATATGATTTCCTCAGGATCAGTGAGGCTTGAGCTGCGATAAGTTTACCGGCGTGTGCTGTGGCGTCCTTTATGATAGGCCGCTCGCTTCATCTAACACTACAAACTTGACCTTGAGCTCTCAGTGCCTTTCCACGCAAAGGAAACACCAGGCAGCGACATGCAACTGTATACGGCTTCCTTTAAACACATTGCATAATCTGCTTCTTAAACCAAACATGCACAATTCATCTTACGACAACAAACACAGTAAATGCACCCAATTTGTATGATTGCACTTTCTTTTCTTCAATTGTAAAAATTCTCTGTGGAACACATGTACACTGCAGAAAAAGGGACTTGTATGTTTGTATAAGCTGTTCACGGTAAACTGAGCACTTTCGAAAGCCCTGCTTAACATCTACTTCTATGCGCATTGCGTATATTTCCGCCACATGTAAACTTAACATTGCCATGGGCCTAGTCACTTTATTCATGCGTGAGTAAAATGAAACTCTGAGATTATTGTAAAAGTAAATATTTTAGAAATTTCATAATTCCTACACTTATATTCAGCCATTAAATAATTTGAAACAAAATAAATAATTTTAGTGTGTGCAATAGTTTATGTAAGACTTTTAATTCGAAGTTAAGACATGTAATTACGTTCCTTCCTCCGTTACCAACTTAACTACTGGCATATGTCAGTCAGTGTGCCCGTTAAAATAAATGCAATTAGTGGAGTTACATTTTTCAAAGGTTGATTTCTAAAGGGGCATTACCGTGAACAGCCTTTAATTTAACGTGAATACTAGTAAAGGCTGTTCACGATAAACTGAGCCCTTTAGAAATCAACCTTAGAAAAAGGTACAGCTCCTACCTGCATATATTTTAACAGGCACACTGACGGACAGGCACCTTAAGTTGGTAATGATGGATGGACAGTAGTTCCATATCTTAACGTGGAATAAATATTTTTGCGCAATCATTTGTGATAACTTCAATTATTTGTTTCGCTTTCTATCTTACTGCATCGAAGTGTACAAAGACTAAATTTATAAATTATTTACTTTTCTTATAATTTTACAGTTTCAATTGGCAGACGCATGACTAAAGTGATGAGAGCCTTGGTAATGTTAATTTTAAATAGGGTGGAAGAATACAAAACGTGCGTACATGCAGATCTTAAGCAGGGCTTTCAAAAGTACTCATTTTACAGTGGGACATCGCGCAAAGTGGCTGTGTGTAACTTAGCCCGCTGTGCCTCTGAGGGGATGTTGATGACGTCAGCCGGCAGTAATAAATGCGCGCCGCTCCAGGAGATCGGGGGAGGGAGTGAGGGAGGATATACAGCTAACATGGGCAGCGAAAGGGTGGAGGCAGATACGCTGATAAAAGTGGAGAGAAATGGGTGGGCAAGTCGGCTAACAGTCCGCGGGAGAGAAAGGACGGAGTGGTAAGCGATATTGGGAAAAAAAGGGGGGAATTATCATTTTTAATCCGCGTGCCGGTGGCCGAGCGATAACAACTATTTGTGAAAACACAATTACGCGACGGCGAGATGTCCGTTCGATGATCGACTATCAGCCGCAAGCCTGGTATGCTCCTGTCGAGACCATACAGGCAGTCCACAGCTACTGTCACAACCCTGTCCTGCTTAGTTTACCATTGTTATTGTCTTATCATCCGAGTTTTGCCACCGCAAATAGAACTTGAAGTTCGTACTGACAAACTGGCTTGCATTCATGCACCGGACAAATAACACGCTGAAGTTGTTATCAACAACAGTATAGGTCTTTTCGCAGTGTCTTCGTACTTTCTGAATCAAACCTCTGCAAAAACCACCCCATGCACGACGTGTTTGTTTGTTTCCTAAATATATAATGTACCACAAACGTTTTATACTTCTGCCAACACAAAAGGATTTAATTTTTTTATTTAAATTTTACTTACATTTCGTGTATAAAACGTAGTACTTCATTTTTTATTATCATAATAAATGCGGGTGAGGTAACATCCTCCGAGTGTAATTTGTAATGGAGAGAACATTGACATTTCTTGTTAATAAGTCCTGATTATACTTTAAAAATTTTCGATGTTTGTTTTGTCCTTAGCATAATTTGCATCCTTACAGCAAGCTACCTTGCTGTGAGAGTCAATTAACATTTGAAGCTTCATGTGCATACATCACGAAACATACATCATTCAAGATAATCAAATATATAAAGCAGAAGGAATATAGTTGTTCTATTCCTACAATAAGAAGCAAGCAATGTAACAACAAGGAACATTTTATGTACATATGAAACCAAGAATTAACAACTCCATGTGGCATGTGGAACAGCAAAGTTTGGCTAAGTAAGAACAATTAAAAATGAGGAAAAGCAACAACCCAACAGCTATATAAGGGAGGCTGTTTAGTAATTAACTGTCAGTCATGACCAGCATCTCCGACCCTACAGACGTATACAAGTTCCTGCAAATAGAATATAGAAGAGTTTTTTATGCCATATAACGGTATTTTACAAGTTCAAGTATGTAACAATATAGAATATTGGTGCTATACTTTCGATAGCATCCTCGGCACTCACTTTGGTGAAGGCATAGCATGCAACGATTGTGCTGTGAGGTATCTCTGCTCCGACAGTGAACTACCATCTGCATTAGAAGAATTGTTTATAGCCAGCCTTATCAAGGAGTTTGAAGAGGAATTGGGGGGGGGGGGTGCCGTAATCACCTATCAATTCACCAGACCTCACCAGGGAATCACCGTTCGTTGGAAGGAGACCTGCGATGGAGACATCCATAACTTTATTTTTGAACAAGGAGGATCAGTATTCCCATCAATGTGCAACATACGTGTGTGTGAAGTGACTAATTCAGAAAAATGTTCTCACCGATTTGCAAGTATGTGTTTATTGCAAATGGTTTGTATTGTGTAACTTATAGTATAGCATATTCACATGTTGTTAAGTAAATGTGTGAGTCAGCAATGTAGTTTTGATTCCAGTTTAACTAACTGCAACAGTTCGTAATGTCTTGTAAATCACTGTAGACCATACAGAGTAGATCAAAATCTTAAGCTTAAGGGCGAGCATGTTGTAACAACATTTTGTGAGGAAGAACAATGTTTGAACCATCTTATCTATACAGGAGGTAATGTTTTGCCCTATTAGTATTTCGAAGAATGTGATGATATTCATACTTTATATCATCACAAAATTTTGGTTACATATCTCGTACTGGTTGTGTTTCTTCAAAATGTTACGTGCATCGAGCTATAAAATTGGCAAAAATAAAGTTTAGTCCACAATCACTGTTTTACTTTAAATGTTAGAGAATGATTTTTTCAATATACATACATTGTTCCTTACGAATTGTTCATAGTTGAGTATTGGATTGCAAATGAGTAACATGAATTTTCATCCTGGAAACCATTATGTTAGTGTTAATCCAGGAAAGCCTTATATAACTTATGCAATGGTTTTCTCCATGAGTTTATGGAAACTTGTGATTGTATCTTACATTTTAAAGTGGTTTTTTTTCCCGCAAGGAAACAAAAAAAGCCATGAATTGATTCAATGCAGTGATTTGACCAAATATCCTGTGTATTATATGACTGCAACAACACCTCTTCCATTTAGTATTGAAGATGTTCACTCACATTATCTCGAAACATGCACAAACTTAGTTGAAAGTTTCGTTTTACATTCCCCTGAATGTAAAGACATTTGTGTTCAAACAGACAGAATAAAACCAGGGCATAAGAAATGCGCCCTCCTTGAAAGTAGAGTTCAAGAAGAGGACTTGGATCCAATCTCAAAAAGTGTTTGAAAACATTGTTTAAGGAAGTTGCTAATAGCTTATATATTGTCTTTAAAATGTTTGTGATTTATTTTTAACATCCTGTAGTAAAAGAAAAAATGTACTTAAATTTGTGTAACACCCAATACTCACTAGTGTATATATTGTCCATAAATTTATGTTTTAAAATGAATTTCTTTGGTATATTTATTTTTCATAACCTCTTTGAAACTATGAAAAGAAAATTTGTTTTTCTAAGAAATGAATAAAAATGTTGCAATGAGTTAAAAGATGCTTGGTTTATATCAAAAACTGTTTATTAAAACAAACAAGTTTTGCAGTCCTAATGGAAAAAAAATCTAGTAACATACATACCTATTCGTTTGCGAAATTACTTGTTAAAACAGCTAAAGATATTTGAAATAGTCTCCTGGCAAAAGATATCTATCGGAGAATGTACTATTATTTTACAAAAAATTCTTTATTCTTTCGCCAGCCTCCATAGAGCAATTATATTAGGCTATAGTATGGAGGCTCTGGGTTCGAATCATGGGTAAGGCATGGTTAATTGTAATCTAGTTTATAGTTTCCGGCTAGGGACATATATGATTGTAATCTAGTTTGCAGCTTCTGGATTCGAATCCCAGCTAAAACATATTCATATGTCAGTAATCTTTAACATATTACAAGTTACATAAGGGACTAATGAACAAACCACGTAATTAAATGATAATCTAAACAGAACACCGTAGGTGACATGTATTAAATTCCGGGTTAATAAGCTTGTGTTGAAAAAGAAATTTGTTGGTGGATGAAATCATTAAATAGAAATAATAATAATTGTTTCAAACCGAATAAATACAATATTCCACATTAAATTTCAAAGTGTGCACTCTAAACATCAGAAAATGCGTTCGGTAGTGTAATAATCCTTTTAAATTTGTAAATTCAGTTCAAATTTACTTAAAAAACATTTCAAATGCGTTATGACTACCTTCGATATAGATTTGAGGCGAATAGCAACATATAAAATTTTGCGACAAGGGAGGGTATCTGGCCTGTAAATAGGGGGTCCTGCCCAGAGTTCGTCATTTGATGTTCTGACTTCATAGAGTAAACATAACCTCTCTAGTGTGCATCCACTCTGTGAACTGGTTTCTGCTTGCCACAATAGCAGAGCTGGTGGATCAGCTATTGTGTGGTCGTGCGACTCTTAGGGGTTGATTTGCTCGGTAACCAGTCATTCGCCCATCACTTCCTAGCCTCTGCCAGTATCTTCCACAACGATTTTGTGCAGTCAAGCGACCAGCTGAGCCTCCACACGCCAGGCCGAATGTGCCTGCTGAAGCAGCCACCCCGGGGTTCGCCTGGGATTACGGCCAACCACATCGGCGCTCCCTATGCTGGTGCTCAGCACTCTGGCTACCTGACCTGGGTTCAAGTCTCGTTCGAAGCCTACCACCTTTGTTACTAGATTTTATGTAAGTAAATAAGTTTTTAAAAATCAGGGTTTTTAAAATTCTTTATTGTTACGAGATTGAAAATTTGTATCACAATTTTTCCTAAGTTTAACTTTTTTCTGGTAATTGTTAAAAAATTTTACAATTTCATTGGTATTTTCATAAACTTTTACAATTTTAATGAAATTCATTAAACTTTCTTTGCAATTCGTTAAACATTTTACAATATTTGTTATTTTATTACTTTCTAAGTAGTAATGAGATATTCAAGGGTGGGGTTTGGTTATGGCTGATGTGTGAATTATGGAGCAGAGAAAAAGAAAAGAGGGAACTGAGCCAGTGCACCTAGTGTATTCGGAGGGTGCATAGCCCTGCCATACTCTCTGCTCAGAATGTTATTGTGTGGTGATGAATGACTGAATTTATGGATGATTGGACCGGACCTTGAGTAACTCTAACGAATGTGGAATGATTGAAAATAGGTTGAGTGGGAAGTGTTAAATAGTTTTACATAGTTTTATATAGTTTGTATGTTATTTGCTAATTTAGTTGTGAATTTTAACATTTAAGTATATTTTAGTAGTAGTAGAGTTTTATTTTTAAATAATTAATTACTATGTAAGAGTGCAAAATAGTATTCCCATTTCCTAAAATTTTCTAGATCAAAAATCTTTAATAAATTTTTCTTTTTTAAACTTGAAAAGTAAATTTTCCTCAACTTATGAAATAACTTTCGATTTAAAGTGGAAAAATGTTAATTGATATGTAAAGTTTTCTCTTAAACAAATCGTGTTAAAAAAACAGGCTTAAAATTCGATACAATTTTGTGTTCTAAACAAAGTCTGTGTGCCTGGCATGAAAGGTGTAGCTGAGAAAGACAGAGTGTCCTGGTAGAGTATGTCACAGCATGGTGTATTGTATACTGGAGTATTGGCTAGGGACTCAGTCCACTGGGGACTGGCATCGCCGGAGTGTAGAGGAAGTGGCGAGTCTCCTTCCTGGTCGCATCTGCATGCAGATGCGAAAGACATTGGCGCATGTGTGGTGGGTGACCACATGCAGGGGAAGGGAGAACTATTCAGTAAGCTAGCAATCAGTGGGCATGTGTCTAAGCTGGCACTACATTACTCACAGCCCGTCTTGTGTAGCTCCTTCCTGCGTGTTCTCAGCTCTCGTACACTGCCTATGTGTCACACTGTCCCGCACGGTCCAACCATTTGTTTCCTGCCTCTCACCACAAAGCTTTCTACAACTTTGTCCCAGTATCTTTTCTAAACACGATGTGCACTGTTGAAAAATGCGAGAGTCCATTGCTTTCCAAACAAACACAACTTTGCTCTCTAATAAAATTTTATATTTTAAATATTGAAATAAAATAGAATGTTTTGCTTTTTTTAGTATGTTAATAACACACATTCTATATCAGGTTATTTAGATACATCTTGGTAAGTGAGTAAAATGTTTTTTTTTAGAACAATGCTGCAGTTTAAATTTATTTTTTAATGTGGTGTTCAAACCATAGAATCGGGGAAAACATTTTTTTAAGGAAGAAGTCAAAATGAGTGAGCATAAGTGACAAAGTATTGACAGTTTGTTGAAAGATCTTTACGTAACCGATTCCGATTCTGAATCACAGATGGAAACACATCCTAGTAAAAGCTCTCAAGACATTGTCTCTTAGTCTAAGTGGAAATGATTCGATATTTTACTGGATGACTTATATTTGAGCGATTCAAGCATAGACTTGCTCATTGAAAGGCAGTAAACAATAAAAAGTCGAATCGCATCCACTTCCCCAAACATGAAAAGGTTGAACTCTTGCTAGACAATTTGTTTCTATCTGATATGAAATATTTGTGTGATGCGGAAAGTGCTTCTACCATCTCACAGCTGACTTTGGAGTCCATTAGAGAGATTTTGTCTAGGAAAACGGAAAATTATTTGTTTTCTGAGTCCGCAGCCTCAGCGGAGTCTTTGCCAGACCTGACATATGAGCTATTGGCTACAGCGTTCGCGGGTAGATGGACTGATGTGCAGATATGTAATAACAGGGTTAATACTGATGTGGATTTTAAACATTTTTTTCTCGAGGTGTAGGGACCCTTTGTTAAACTTAGTATAGGCATCAACTCGGCCTATTAGACTTTCATTACCATAGCATGTAAATATGTTAAATCTCTCATGGTGGAGGAAGATGCTACAGAAACTTTCTATTTTCAGAGAAAATCCCTCTCTGTCCTGCTCTTCTCTGATGTGGGCATAATTTATGATGAGACAATTAAGCCTCACTTAACAAACATGCTTGTGGAGTTTAGTGCACATGGTTGTGGCTGGAGTTTGCAAATGATGTTGTACATTCATATCCTTGTGTCTCAATACAGGACATTTCCCATTGGTGCTGTGCATACTAAACTACCCAAATTGATCGCTAATAAGAAGGCTTGTGTCGATGTATATTGCCCAGAGGGAATGTATTTCCACTACACTGTCATAGCATCTTTGTTTCCTGCTACACAAAGCATACAGAATTACTTCATATCCAAAACCTCGAGAGGTTTTGAATACTGAATGTCAGTCGACACCTGTAGTTATACGGTATATTTGTTAGGTCGAGGAGAACAATTCTATTTCTATCCATGTCTACTGTGTGGTGGACAAAGATAGCAATATAATTGACGAAACTTGCGAAAAGGGCGGCGTTGTCATTCCTATGTGTATTTCTCCCATACATCATGACAAACATCTGTATATTTTGACAATTTGTGCTAATGGTAATGCCAAACATTTGCATTTTGTATGAATTAGGAATTTCTCAAAGCCGATTAGTAGCCAGCTGAGTAAACACGGTTATAAGAAATTTGTTTGTGATTGTTGTCTCCAGTACTTTGTTAGTGAGGAGAAACTCACAAATCACACTATTCTTTGCCAGCAACAAAAAGCTGTTCACAGTACTTTCCCTACTGGGGCCAACAAGTATTTGGAGTTTAAGGATTACAGCAAACAGCATAGATTGGGTTTTATTGTCTATTGCAACATTGAAAGTTGCCTGAAACCTTCGTCCACTTGCTAGCCTAATGATGAAACAATTAAAACGAACACCAGCAACCAACATGTTCCATATGCTTGTAGCATTTTGTAGGTTTGTTCATAGAATCCAAGCTTATATATCTATTTTGAGTTTGTGGGTGCTTATTGTGTGTACCAATTAGTTATTAATTAGTTGAACTTACAAAGTGGGTTGCAGAAATTTACAGCATGATTGTTCTGATGAAGCCAAAATCCCCTGCTGGTTGGTGGCTCAGAAATGTTGTCATATTTGTAAGGAAAAGCTTGGCACAGATGATTTTGTAGTCTATCATGACCATCTGATGGGCGAAATCAGAGGTTGCACACATAATAACTGCAACTTGAATTTCATACTGCCCAAAAGACAACTTGTCACTGGCTTTCATAACCTGCAAAATTATGATGCTCACATTGTCATAAAGCCTTTGGATGTATGTCACATAATGACCCAACAGAACCATGGTAATTGAAAACCCAGGTAAAATCCAGGCAATTGGGAAATACCCTAGAGAAATATAAATCCACAACCAAAAAAAATCCCCAATGAGATTGATTTCAATGGAAAGGCACAATTTTTCAAATTATCTTTTATTGATTAATTCCAGTTCATGAGGGCATCTCTGGAAAGTTTGCAGATAATTTACAACCTGCACAACTGAGTATCACCTGCTCGATGTTTCTATGCAACACCCAATTTGAATTGGCAATACAGAAGGGAGTTTTTCCTTATGATTTTGTTAAGCCATCAGACAGTCTAATGTGCACGTCACTCCCACCAAAGGACACATTTCATTATGTGGTGAAATGTGAAGGCATTAGCAATGAGGATTATGCTCATGCTCAAGTGGTGTGGGATGCATTCAACTGTGTTAACTTGTTAACTTATCAGTACATGTGTACCAAATTTTCTCCACCAGCCTTGCATCTCCTCTATTATGATACTGATTTATTGGTATATTCTGTTGCTTCTCATGTCTATAAAGTAATTACTCCAGATTTAAGAGCGTGGTTAGATACATCCAATTATGTGCTCGATAACCCACAAGGATTCTCCCATGAGAACAAAGGACGTACCGAGGTGTTGAAAGATGAATTTGCTGGTCGTATCATCACACATTTTGTGGGTTTATGTCCCAATCTTTATTCATGCATTGTTGTGAATGAGCAATGTATATGAAAGGCAAAAGGTGTACAACCGAATGTGTTGCAATAGTTTTGGTACAAGAATTATCGAGATTGCATCGAAAATTGCACAAGGGTTTTGGGGACCCAATATCAGTTCCATTAGCATGCTTACAAAGACTACACTAGATGCTTAACCAAAGTAGTGTTGTCAGGTATGGACGATAAGTGCTACATTCAGGAGGATGGAATATCGACCTTACATCGGGGGCACTATAAAAACTGAAATATTTTTTTTTTACTTCCCCCCAACAGTAGTTTCAATACCATAATAAATACAGCCTCCTGCCACCTCCGACTTTCCAACTGCCAGCACCACACTGCCAATGATAACCATATTCCAGCACCATATGTAGCAACACATCCTATTCCACAGCCATCATCACAGCTGTCTAGAACTATCTACAGCTGTCTACAACATCTACATATATTTGCAATACCTGTTGCATAAGCATCAATGCTTCTGTCTGTTTGCCTAACTGCAAGGCATGATGTCAGCTAACTTCAGTATCAGCTAGCCTCATGCAACTGTATTCGATCCAAATCCCCTTGCCACTATTCAAAGAAGAAGAAGAAACCAGTTACATCACCATCATATACTACTGTTCTTAGCGTGACACAACATCATTTTAAATCTGGAAGGTACATTTGCGATTTTTTTCATCTGTTGTTGATGTGTGTGTGTCTGCAAAATTTTAGTATCCTGGATGTAACGCAGTATTCAATAAAAAGAATGCCCCTCAGTGTGTCTTAATGAGTTTCTCAATGTATTGTAAAAAATGTATATAGCTATGAGACATCCACCAAAATGCTCAACATTTTTGTAGTTTAGAAGACGATTGTTTGTTATTAATGATTTTGAATCATTAATCTGTTTGTTGTTAAATATCTTTATCAGAATTTGTTGGAAATTCTCTTCCAGTTCTTAAAATGTTAGTTGTATATAGCTGTTCTTGCTTTTTTTTTGTTCATATTAAATGGTTTTGGTAAAATATAAAGTGTTTGAAAATGTCTTTCAGTATATAAATGTTTGAAAATATGAACTTTTTCTTTAAATTATTGTTGTAAAGTAATGAAAAAAAAGTTGTAATCATAAATGAATATTTGTAAATATATAGTTTATAAGTATGATTTTTGAAAAAAAGTTGGAATAAAATTTTTCTATTTTAAAAAAGGATTGTGTCATGTTATTTGCTAGTTTTTAATTCCTCACATCACTAATTTAAAATTTTCGTGAATGATGAAGTGAAAGTTACAATACTACACATACTTTGTTTTATATTCAAGGTTTACAAAAAAATTGTAATGTGTTATTACATTTTTTTTAAAAACATTTAATATTTCTATAAAAATGTTGGAAAATATGAAAGGACTGGGTCAGTAGCAGTGATTGCAATCTGTTCAGGTTTAGTTCTTCAAAAGACTTCAACCTCAGGTAGCAGGGTATATACTAACTTTCATGAGAAATACATGTTTCGCTCCTGAAGACAGCTCTTAGTCCGCTTTCATGTTTGTGAGGGAGAATATATGTTTATAGACTAAAGTTTGAATTTGAAAACCAAGAATTCCATTAAAGAAACTTGATAAAACTACATTGCAGAAATTGAAGGACTGGGGAAATATAAAAGTGTGTGAGAAAATCGTATGCCCAAATGAATGAATATGAAACAAAATGAGGGGACTTATAGAATGTCGAGAAAACCCTGTCAACCTACCTCCTTGGAACACAATGGTGAGACAGTGTAAGCTTGCCAGGAAAGGGGAAACATCCCATTATTATTTCAGGTATTCAAGCTTTTCTCTGCACAGCACGGTTAAAAGAATGCTTCCAGATGACCTTCTACCTTTACAGCAGTAAGTGGTGGAATGCATCGACTTTCACTTGCAACAAACTACTTTAACATACAAAAAAAAAAACAAATTACTAGTACTGGGAATCAACACGATGATATATGCTGCTAAAACACACATGCATACTTTATACAAACCTCAAAAAATATAAACATCTTTGGACATTAAAAAAAATTAACTAAGGTAGTGGTAATGTAATTTGAAATGAGGTAAGTTTTCTTCAGTACTTGTTTGCATGTGAAATCTTTATTTGTATGTGTTATCATTCTGTAGTGTGTTAGACAACTAGTTGTCTGTGCATTTCGGTGTGGGGAGCTGTTTAAATTGGATGTTGTTAATATTAGCTTTGTAGGGAAATAGGATAGACTTTGCCTTTGGTTAGAATTTAATTATTTTATATCACTTTGTTTGCGTAAATGCACTTCCATTTTGGACATTAAGTTATCAGGATTTCTGCAGGCGGTAAGCCAGTTTTCATTTTGACGTGGAAATAGGTTATGTAATTCCTTTGAAAATTTATTTTTAAGGGAAATATTTGTTTGCATCTAATACGTGCATCGTAAACATATTATTTATACATTTGTCATGTAGTTATGTATTCGCCTCCCTTTTCGCTCATTTCCAAGTTTTTCACGTGGTTTCAGTTCAGTCACCTGCCCTCTTAAAGCTTATAAGTCGGCACACATAAGACAATATATTCATTGTCCCACCAATATCACAACCGAGCAGATGTATATTTAAATAATTTAAGTTACATGTAGAACTGAGAGGCGTGTGCATCAGGTAGTGTAATTTGTACATGTTTTCAAATACCTTGTTAATGTGTTTAGGAAGACTGCCATTTGATTGAAGTAGTGTAATTTATATATTGAAATATATAATTCGTTACTTGATTTCTTACAGGATAAATGTGGTTCCTTTTAAATTTGTATTTGCGATTCGATGAGTCCTTCCTGTAAATTATATTACTAACATACAGGATATCGTATCCACATCTCTTTTTGTTTCATTCATTCATTGCGTATTTAATAATGATTTCATTAAATACACCATAACCTCTGTCGCCTGCCAGACGCCGAATGTACTGCAGGTCTCTCAGTTGCCTGTCAGACGAAATACTCTAAAAATTAATATATTACACAATAACTACATATACCTCTTCCCCAACACAGACACACCTCAGTACAATGCCAGAGCTGCGAGCGACAACATCTAACAGATCCGCTCCACACTAAAAAAAAAAAATGGAAAAATTAATAAATATCCTTAGCACACTCTTCCACCAAACTATACACTTATTGATTCGCACAAAATTTTTAAAAAATATTAATTAATTAAATTAAATTAATTGGATCTATCAATCAAAATTATTTAATAAGATTGAATTTTTTGGTCGGATTAATATTGGATTAAGACTTAATCCGATCAATCAATTGATATCAGATTGATAATTCGATTAATAAAAAGTGCAGTAGGATCGGCACGGCCCTACTACTAATCTCACATGCTACTTGGGCGCCCACATGTTTACGCTCATATCTCCTCTAGCTGGCCTCCTGGACAACGCGTTCCCTTTTCAAAACGTTCCGTGATGTGACCCGTATTCGCAGTGTCATTTCGGCACGCCTTTATTAAAACATTCTGTACAATACATATTTTTTAACCCATCGATATTATAGAGGTTTTGCACCTGACCAGTTTCCAAATATACAGAACTTCTAGAATCAACCTTTGAAAAAAGTCACTGTTCTTGTTTGAATATAATATTTCTACACGCACACTTACTAGCACGCATGCGTCCAGTTAAGTTGGTAACGACTGAAGCGAAGTACTTCCATGTCTGAACGTTGAACCATGTGTGTAAAGTAAACATTTGTCAATACGGAAATGATTTATTTTGCTTTATGTGTTTTAAACGCGTAGAAGTTTAAGAATGATAAAATTGGTAAAAATACTTACTTTTATAATAATTTCATAGTTTGACTTTACCGACGCATAAACAAAGGGATGAAGCGCATTGCAGAGTTAATTGTACATACGACGAAACAATAGATAGGCCTACATAAAGTGCATTCAAGTAGATCTTACGCAGGGCTGTCAAAAGTAGGTCTACTCACATCACCGTTGATTGCCAACAAACATTTCCAGCACAACTGAGATATAAAATTCTTAATCCAGTTTCACCTCTAATTTTTCTAAACTACTCAAAGCTGCTAGGATGCGTGGGCAGAAACTTTTAGTTGTCTTACGTGGAAAATTCGCGTAGAACTTTTACGAGGTATAGCCTCTAAGTAGAAGAAACCAAATCCAATTCTTGGTCTGATATATACCTATGAAATAAATCGTGATCTTCGCTCTTCTGTAGAAATCCGTAGTTGCTCACTAGAAGACTCCGTTGCCATTCGTAGCTCACCGTCTGCTACACCAGCCGGGGTGCATGCCTTGTTTGTCTGCGTATGTTGCGCACCGTCTGCTACGCCAGCCGAGGTGCATGCCTTGTTTGTCTGCGTATGTTGCGCACCGTCTGCTACGCCAGCCGGGGTGCATGCCTTGTTTGTCTGCGTATGTTGCGCACCGTCTGCTACGCCAGCCGGGGTGCATGCCTTGTTTATCTGCATGCGTAGCTCACCTTCTGCTACAAGGGATGAACCTCGCATGTCTTGTTTGTCTGCGTACGTACGCATATCAAAGAGAAGATGCAGTCCCTTTATAGCGCATCACACAGTTACGCGATACACGTTGCCACATCTATCGACGGCCTGTTGTCAAATAAACGTAACATTTTCTTCCGAAAACACAATGGAAAATTTGTGCGTGGCAAGAGATATCGAACAAAATTGTCCATGAAACGTTTTCGTGCAAGCCAATGTGAGTGGAAAGATAACGGAAGGACATCTTCTGCCTTTTATTTTTTTCGCCATTTTTTAATATGCTCATATCTGACGAGTTCCTTTCTTTCTTATAAATTCTGTTTAAAAGTCTGGTCACGTAAATAAAACAATAGTTCAGAAGATCTCCGGTAGGGAAGACGTTAATTTAAAAATCATTCCACTAAAAACTACGAAATATTTTCAAATCCTATATGTATAGTTGTTAACCAATTTATGACATTTACCCAAAGTGGTTAACAAACTCCATAAAACACGTTACAGCATATCACAGCCAAAATTACGTGAGAGAATATTTATTTAGTAAATTCACTGTGTGATCAATAATAAACTGTCTGCAGAAATTTATGGAGGGAAAAAAAGTAAATTTACTGGCACAGAGATTCGAATCCATGTTGTTCGGGCTACAAAGGGAACACACTACCCCATGGCCACTTCATCTGACACGCAGTATTCTTGTTTTAGTGGTATGATTGTTGTTTATTGCCTCGGGCAAAAATACAATCTTCTCACCTGTTGTAATGGATTGAGGTTAGTGACTCACGCGAATGCCGCAATTCAGAAAGTCATAAAGTTTGCAAGTGGATTGACCAACTGCACAGTTAAAGTTGTGTTTTTATATGTACTCTGCATTAGGATGACAATATACTGGCATTGAAAACCAACATATTTCACTAAAGTCTGTTCATCTTATTGTTTGTTAAATTTAACATTTACTTGTATTATGTCAAAATTTTTTAATATTTAATTCATAATTAAAATTATTGGAAACGGGAAGAAAATAGGAGTGTTAGTAATGCCTAGTAAAAAAATCGTTCTTATGCAACATTGCGTTAAAATGGTTGCGCACGAATTCGGTGCGTTGTCCCTTTGGTGTAATTTTCTAGGCTCAGTTAAGCTTTATTTGCTTAAGGTTGAGGAATATCCTGAAAGCAGAACTTAAGCAGGGTTTCAAAAATTGGAAAGTAATCGTGAATGGACTAGATATTTTTTAGTAAATGGCGTAAGGATTTGTCAGACAAATGTACAATAGTTTTCCGCAGTTAATGTTCCATAGCACGTTTCTCTCGGCTTCGTGAGTGTCAGAGGGGAATAAAGTGCTGAGTGATGAGTGGCGTGGAGCCAACCTCCCCTAGAGAGATAGGGAGAAGGGAGGGGCGTGTCGTGTTCCGAGGGTCAAGGTCGGGTCACAACTGTCCGCACCGCAGTAGCGTGGCAGAGGGTCCGTCCCGCTCAAGGAATGATATAATCGCCTCTCGTAGAGCGAAGGGGGGGGGGGTGAAGGGGGTTGGCGAGGGATTGATGTCCCTGTGACAAAGGCTCTGGCAGGGCTGTGGATCGATACTCGCGGTGCGTCCAGGGGTTGGGGGGGAGGTTGTGCAAGGGGGCGTGGCTTACCAGCCCAGCCTTACACGCCAGCCCATCTTTCTCTAAACCGTTTCCTTATTTACAGAATCCTTTCTGACATGATTCAATATGTGTCATGTGTTTTGAAAAATAAAATGTTTTGATTCGAGCTGTGTCTGAAGACGACATAGCTCTTCTCTTGTTATCCCAACCAGTAAGCTTCAGATTTTGTGACAGGTTGTAGAAATATGTAACAATTACTACGTTGAACAAGTGCGTGGTTTACTTGACGTGGTCCTTAAGTAATCTTTAACCTTTTAACACATCCCGAATGTATTCATTCACGTACCACGCGTTGATGAATGTGTGTAATCATGGATATTTTGTACAAGTTAAGAAGCTACCTTCAATACAGGCAGCACCGTCTCTGCGCAAAGATATTGACTTTTTGCTAACATACCAAAGTTTCTTAACTAGTTGCTGCTTGTGCCATAAACCAACATAGACTCTTCTCATTGGCTACATCGTGTATGTTAGTGCAGGGTACCAGTCAGAATAAACTTTTTCTCCGTTACTGAAAATAAGGAGCTTCTTGCATATTTTTATTTGCGCCTGCTCCTCAGTTATTGTAAAATGGCGTTTGCTAAGCATTCCTTCAAGTGAAATAAGACCTATGAGATGATATTTATTGATTGAATACTGCGCACATCATGTCGTGTGCGTGAGAGGGCATGTTATACTTTATGAATTGAATCGTTATAATTCATTTGATATGCAGACGCATGCGGTAGTAACCAACCAGAGCAGAGTAGAAAAAATTTCACAAAGTCGTTAATTATTTAGCTGTAAAAGGATAGGCAGAAGTTATGCAATAGAAACGAAGAAATATCACAATTGAAGGAGATAACAAGTGACAGCGTACTACCAGACATTTTTGAAGGGCAAATACACATCACGAAAACAATGATTTTAAAGTGAAACAAACATGCCAACCCTAATAGATCAATGCACATTTGCAACACGTACTGTACTATATATGTTATTACGCTCCAGTTATGTATGTCAAAACATTAGATCATTTACCAACACTGCTAACTGACGTCAGGCTTGTCGTAAAATTTCATTGACTAAAAATAATACGTAAGTATTTAATTTTGAATCAATGTTGCACAAGGTTTATGGTCGTGTGCAATGTTCTAATGTTAGTATTTCCTATGCTCTATGTCTGTGTTTTTTAATTGTGAATCCACCATAATGTTCCTATGTGTTTTCGAAATGTTTACATACATTTACGATAAACGCCTGGTCTCCACTCATTAAAGGCAAGGTGAAGGCAATGTATTGTTTCTCCAAGTAGTAGACGCGAGTCCCACAGTTCACGATGTATTCCTACATTCATGGTTAACATACTGAAAGTTGCATATGGCCATTGCAGAAATGCCAGTATTATCGCCTGTTCCCTGCAACTTGCACGACCTTTCACGAAAATTTACAGCAAATTGTCATCTGACATTAAGAATATATTCAACGTAAGTAGTAGGTAAATGGCGACTTTGGCACTCGGTATTGGGGAGTATGAGTGCAGGAGCAGGCCGCCGCGATCTTGTTACGTCACCATCCACTATCTTTTTTCCCTTTCTTCCAATCAAAATTTCCCTATTTTCCCTCAACATCGATCAAAATACCCTAAAATTTTCCTTTTCCCTAAATATTGACCTTTTTCAATAAAAATTTTCCTTTCCTCCCGGAGCAGGCAAGAGGGATCAGCGACCCAGGTGCCAGGGATCAGTGACCTAGGGTCAGGAGAGCAGGACATATGACCTTTAACCTTCAACCCAAAAAATCCAAAACATTCTAAAAAAAAAATTAAAAATTCAAAAAAAAAAAAAAAAAAAAAAAAAAAACAAATTATCGAAAGTTATTTAAAACTATTAAAAAAAATTAAGGGTCCTCAGAAAATACCCATTTTCCCCCCAGAAATGCTGACAGGGATCGGCGACCCAGGTGCCAGGGATCAGTGATCCAGGGTAAGACAGGTGACTGGGATCAGTACCTTTGACCCTAACCTTGTACCTTGACCTTTACCTTTGGCCATGACCTTTGACCTAGAAAATGAAAAGAATCCGAGAAATCTAAAAAATCACAAAAATTCAAAAAATCCCCAAAATATTTAAAAACCGATTAAAAAATTTATAAACAGTTCGTTATAAAAAATTAGTCAAAAATGTTTAAAAATCGCTCCACCTCCCCATCGCTCAGTGGGTCATGGAGTCAATGGGTCATGGAGTCAATTGGTCATGGGGTCAATGGGTCGGTCCGACAACAGGAGTCAGTTGTCTACTTTAAGTGTGACCGCTATTTATAGATGAGGTAAGAACTTGTCTGGAAAAACTATTGATGATATAACTGCATAGTAATGTGATCAAGGAACTAGCATTTAAAGCCTGCCTACCTGCCTGTGTGTGATGTCTCAATGCTCGCATGTGTTTGGTTAGCTGCAATCGTGTGGTAACGGCACAATGTATTAATGGTGCGATACGATTGGTTAAAAATCTATATGACTGCCATAGGGGTTGCACACTTGTATATTATAAGCAGTAGGGAGGTAAGCTGCGAGGTTTAGTGTGACAGCAGCTGTGTGTTAGGTGGATCGTCTCGGCTAGCTTCTGCCGCATCATATAGATTTTTTCTCGAGTTTTCATTTATAGGTCATTCAAGGTCATGGGGTCAAGGTTGAGATGGTATGCATGTAATGCGGTGGTGGTAGTCTGTAAAGTATTATGCTTGTTGATTTTTATGTATTTTTACCGAGTTATTGTTTTTAAAGTCATTCTAGGTCATAGGGGAAAGGTCAAGGTAGTCTGCATCTAATATGGCGGTTTTAGTCGTTAATGCATTGTACTTGCGGACATTTATATATTTTTCTCAAGTTTTGGTTATCAGGGTCATTCAAGGTCATGGGGTCAAGGTATTAGTAGTATATATCTAATATGGTGGTGGTAGCCTGTAATGCATTATGCTTGCTGACTTGTATGCATTTTTCTCGAATTTTGGTTTTAAGGTCATTCAATGTCATGGGGCCAAGGTAAAGGTAGTCCACGTCCAATATGGCGGATGGGAGATGTCTACCAAGATGGTGGTCGCCTACCAAGATTGTGGACTCCAGTAACGTATAAAGAAATGACGAACGAAAAAAAACTATGGCCACCTCCAATAGCATGTGAACAAATATTGCTGCCTCCAGTAGCATGTAAACAAATGGTGAACAAAAAATCAAGATGGCGGAATGAGTATGGGTGAGGGGAGTGGGTGCGAGGGAGTCAGTCGTCTGCAGGATTCTAACATAATTGAGTAATTGGTAGCGTGGGGGGAGACCTCCGGATATGTACGTTTTTAAATTACATTTTTTAAAAAATTTTTAGGGAAAAGGGGAAGTTCTAGGGAAAAAAGAGAAAATGGCGCCGGGGTTAAAGACTCTTTAATTAAGAAATTTATTAAATCAAATTTTATAAAAATGAATTTAAAACTAATTATTTAAAATTTAAAACGATTTTTAAATTAAATTTTGAATAGTACATTTTTGATCAATTTTTTATAGTGTTTTAATTTTTTGTGGATTTTTAAAAAAATTCTGATTTATTAAGATTTTTTATTTCTTAATTTTCAAGGTCAAATGTTAAGGTCAAAGGTCATAGGTCTTGCTCTCCTGACCCTGGATTACTGACCCCCACACCTGGGTCGCAGATCCCTCTTGCCTGCTCCGGGAGGAAAAGGAAATTGAAAAAAGGGGGGGGGGGGAAGGGAAATTTTTACGGAAAAAGAAAAAAAATTTAGTGTATTTTGGTCGATTTTGAGAGAAAAAAGAGATATTTTGAGGGAAAAGGGGGGAAAATATGGCGGATGGTGACGTAACAAGATGGCAGTGGCCGACACCTGCGCTGCTACTCCCCAATCCCTTGTGCCAAAGTCGCCATTTCCCTGCAACTTACGTATTTAATGGTATTTGCATGCATTTGCCGCGCCGTGAGCACTACTTAATTGACAGGTTATTATGTTTGTAATTTATTTCGACATCCTCTATAAGCTCATTGTGTCAGGAAACACGAACCTCGAGACACAAACAATGCATTTCAAGAAGGTAACAACAATGGTAACAATATTACGGCACTTAAGCAGACACAAGTATGTAAATCGGTCATAGAGAAATTAACAAAGCCAATAACGTGGTTGTGATTTATTGCATCGTGTATTTGCTTTGTCAAGTCACTGTGTAGTGCCAAATGAGGGCAATAAACGTACAAATAAAATATAATTTTGATTTAAAAACACCGCCATCATCCACTACAACAAATGAATTGACAGCATTTGTCCTAGAATGGGATTCCATTTGACTAAGGTTATTATGGAATAAAATTAATATGTCTTCACTTCCGTGCTTGTTTAATAGTCATTTTTTTCATGAAAATACAAAACAATAGATTAAAATATTAATAAAATCATATATAACATAAAATTCAAATGAGTGCCATTTGGTTTATAAAGAGGAGGTATTCTGATTTTTGAAGTTGCATTAAAATGTACCTAACACAAAGCTTCTAATAAAAAGAAACTCTTTTGATAAATTTCGAAAAGATAATATACATAAATCTAAAATCACATACTCTATTTTTTTTTTAAACGAGAATTCAATAGCCAACGAAAGAAACAAGAATATCAACAATAATTCCTTAAGCCGTAAATTTATTTTTCTCTTGTAAGCAGACTAAAAAGCAAATGTGAATCATAAATATTCCTTGCTAATATTAGTGTTTAAAGATGATGGCGTGGTTAACAGCGAAAGCATTTCGTGCTATGTTATTTGTAAAATTACTGTAGGTACTTGTTATAGCTGGCCCGCGGTTCACTGCAAACTTTTGAAATCATCGTTAAAAACAACTGTCTGAAACTGTAGGGATATATTTGATCGTAAATACTGGTTGGTATATCTAGAGTAAGGTTTACAGAAAATTGGTGATAAGTTGTTCGAGGTTCACTAAGCACTTTTGAAAGCTCTGCTTAGGATATAACGTTTCGCTCGTTGCGTATCCTTCAACCATGTAGAATTAACTTTGTATAGGCTATTCATGGTAAAGCGAGCACTTATGAAAGTCCTCCCATATGGGATAATAGTCAAAAAATATATCTTATTTTGGACTTGGACGTTAACTTCCGAATGCTGTGGAATATACATACTGTGTTTATTACTTACATGGCAATATTTATTTGAAAAAATATCGGGAGGATAAACTATGGTTGATAGGAAAAAGAAAACTTGTGCCGTAAAAGTGCTCACTTCACCGTGAACAGCCTATAATGTACCATCATCACTTTATTAAAACATCGACCCACTGCAATTGTGAAATTGTTGGCAGCGCATTTGTTGCAAATACGCCAATTTTACCTCTTACATACACAAAATGAATTCAGCGTCCGAAACTTTAAACGCCATAATTTTAGCCCGACCTTAAAAACAACTGATCTACTTTCCAGACATTACTCTTATTTTTACTGCGAGCGTGCAGGCCTAGATTCCGCAAGGAGCAGAGTTCAGGGATGGGCTTCAAAATTAATACATTAGTCGTGATCCGGTTACAGGACCTCACTCGACGACTGAAATAAACGTTTTCGATAGAAATTAACAGTCTCGATACAACTTAGGGACTTTCACAACTAAAAAAAAAGTAATAAAGTTTCTAAATTAATATCGGAATACTCTTTAGGCACCACAATGAGAACTGAAGTACAGCACTGAAAATGGCGACACATAATAGCAACATTTACATTTTGCGTGCAATGAAACCAAATTTCCATACAAGGAAGAAAGTTAGGTTGACACTCATCAAAATATTTTTGGGATATATTTACTACTGCAATGTGTATAATAGTAAATTAACTTGCTGCGACTGAATAACATCAGATAACTGTGGTTACAGGTCTGCCACAAAAATGAATAAATAACTACAGCGAAAATTGATTCTTAAGGGCAAATTACGTTCTATAGGCGGCACTTAAAACACCAGTGTTTGCAAATGTTGTCTAAATTAATTTAGTTTATATTTGCTGCAATGCCTAAGCACGATTTCCCAGATACAACAAAAAGGATCAACACAAGTTTTCCCGTCAAAACCCGGTTGTTGTGTCTCTCATTATACAAAACGCTAAAAATATGAGCGAGGTAACCAAACAGAAATGACAAATAAACTTGTTATAATCTTTGGGGATGCGGCAATTTACTGTCACTGAAAATAATATTGAATTGATTTACCTACTGTATAAGTTATATATACATATATATGCACATATTTATGTATCGTCACATCGCATATATACAGGTTCTACCAAAAGTATAAGGACATCATTATATTTAAAAAACGTAACGTTTTGTCCTTATGATCAATCGTTCGGAACCCGATTATTAATGGCGCAGGAATAATTGGTTCAAGATATGTTCAGTGTTTCATTTTAAAAAAAGTGAAAATATGACAATTTCTTCAAAAATTATCTCTGTTTTTCATTTTTTCTATATTAAATTAATATTTTACACTTTAATGTATTTTCGGAGATGTGAACAATCCAATCAATGGAATTCGTTTATCATTTTTTTTTTCGGGGAGGAACACAAAAACCTAAGGAATAATTATAATAACAGAATAACAATCTAATTTGATTCTACTAGAAATTACTACGACATTTATCACTTCAAAAATAATTACGAAAGATGTCACAAAACTGGGCAAATTAGCAATTTTTGGCAATGAACTGCTGTAACACCGAATGAGTTACCGAAGCCGGAATGGTGTCAAGTTGTAGTAGGTAGGTAGTATCACAGATAGCAGCACTGAGATGAATTTTTTGCTCCTTTCCTCCTTGCTGTTTTTTTACATATGCTGAGGCTTCCATAGTATGCAGATGTGCTTACAGCATTAGAAAGTTATCTTTATATGACAACGGGAAGAAAAGTGTGAAAGAAGAAATCAAGTGGCAACTTATCGGCATGTTTAAGTGTGGTATGTCATATTGAGTCATTGCAACTAAGTTAGGTATAAGTAGAGACCCGTAAATTTCGCGGATTCATTCGGCGACAAGTTAGAGTCCACAATCCTTTGTGCAGTCGAGCATCAGTTGGTTGTTTATTGGCTGTTGTTCCAGATTTACACCAGACCGGGTAGCACAGGATTCGGTTCTTATTTTCCTTGCAGGTTCGTTATTGGATGAAAGTCGTTCGGGCCGTGTCTAACAAACTATGCAACAATGGAAGAGCAGACACATATGTACACGTTAATGCAGTTTAACTTGTTTTAAGATGAATCTGCGAAATTTCCGGGTCTCTAGGTATAAGTAAAACGTGTGTTGAACAAAGAATAAACAAACCTACGTAGAGCGCCAATATAGCAAACTTATGGAGGGGCGGTACGTCGAAGATTACGTCACCCAGGGAGGACAGAACAATAGCAGGTATTTCCAAACGTCATCGGGGGGCTTCCATTCCTACAATTCAAAGGGAATTCCAGGTAAAGACTGGTAAGTCAGTGTCACCTATGACATGTTCCTGTTGACTGCGTAGTGCAGGACTTGAATCATATTTAGCAATAAAAAAACCACTCCTGGCAGCGATTTCGTGCAAAAACAGAATAATTTGGTGCAAAAGATTGAAGAACTGGAAAATGTAAAGGTGGAGCAAGGAACTATTTAGTGACGAGTCACGATTCCAGCTATTCCCCAACCAGAGCGTTTGTGTAAAGCGCACTACAACTGAGAAATTCCTTCCGGAATGTTTTTCACCAGCAGTTCAAGGTGGCGGTGATTCAGTTATGGTATGTGGCTGCATGTCTGCAAATGGTATTGGAATATTGTGGTTCATCAATGGTTACATGGACTCCAAGGAGTACATACCAACCATGAAGGACAATATGATTCCTTCCGCAGAGAAGCTTCATGACCGTTACTTCGTATATCAACAGGACAATGCGCCGTGCCACAAATCTCGCGCAACTATGAAGTGGTTTGAAGACAATAAGGTACCAGTGTTAGAGTGGCCAAGCAGAAGTTCGGATCTCAACCCCATTGAGACCCTATAGCACAAGGGTAGCTGCCTGCAGGCCCGCAAATCGTCATGAACTTCGTGAAGTTATTTCCACAACTTGGTACAAAATTACAGTGCAAGAGTGTCAAAAACTTGTGCAGAGCATGGTGAAAAGGTACAATTGTCTTTGAAAGCTAAAGGAGGTCCAATAGGCTATTAGAAACATCCGCAGTGTGTTTTGGAGTGATTCGATGTGATTGCATATTACCAAATGTTTTTAAATTAAAGGTTACACACATTTCATTGTGTGTCCTTATACTTTTAGTAGGACCTGATGTGATAGTATCTGCGTGTTTTCTTCTAGCCAGAACGAGTATCTAAGTTTATTAGCATGCCCCTTTTTTAAATTAAAATGTTTGCAGAAGGCCTTGTGGGAGAATAAGACGGGCTCCTTAAAAGATCAATACTGGGAATGGTCCTCCAATCAGATGTCTCATTCACAATGTGTTTCGTGAAGTGATTCTAAGAGGGAAGTTCGTACAATGGTTAGTGAAAAGTGTTTGCAAAATGCTTCGCAAAGGGGCGACTGGCCTCTGGACATCGGTTCAAGTTCTGATCAGATGGTGTTACATCGACTCTCATGGGCATACTCGCGAGTGAGCTGTATGGATGGTCTGTTCGCTGATCTCGAGAATTAGTCAGGTAATAGCTTATAAAACAGTATCGGCTATGCGCCATATGACAAATGGCTGATACCTGACATGAAATTCAATATGAAATGCAATGAATTATTAGCATTTATAAATTAATATATTAATGCCTCATAGGTAAGTTGTTATTGAATCAGAAAATCAGTAACATCTTGGCAGGAGCCAGTTTGCAGCAGACTGCCGGCAGGAGTCAGTCGGCAGGAGTCAGTCGTCAGGAGTAAAGTGTATGAATTCATGTATGCTTGAAGACAATACATGCCACTGACAATGTGAAATCTAGTATGTCATGTACGACTGCATGCATACCTTCAGCGACTGCCCAAAAACTATATGGAAACAATTGTGTTACTGTGCCAAGTCCTTCAGTAAAAGTTGTGCGCAACGACAAGAGAAGAGTGACTGTTTGAAGAACTCCTCTCATGCATTACTTAGCTGCTATAAATGCTATAAACTTAAATAAACACATAATGGCTAATAAATGTCATGTTTTTTCACCCACTGAGAAACAGCATGTGATGATTTAGCTACCTCATATTAATACACTACATAAAATATTTGCAGACTACGAGGTAACTCGCATGACAAAGCAGTACGACAATGACCACATGCAGTTTGTGCAAGGTGATACAATGAAGGAACACATTAAGATCTGCAAGGGTTCGTCTACTGGGAGCCAGCAAGTGAGGTCGCCAATGTCGCCTGCTACATCGATGGGTACTGTTTCCGCAGACAACTGTGAAGAGACAATTAATGCTAATGACGGTATGAGAGGCTAACGAGGAATGATTATAGTCGGTATTGTGTGTAATGTACAATTGTAAGGTATTTGCATGAAGTCGACGAACTTAAAAATAAATGGTTGTCAGCTCTAAAAACTGATGATGACCACGTGACTCCTACATAGAAAAGTAAGCTTTATATTGAGGATGAAACAGGAGGCTGAGACGATCATGAAGACAGCGTTGATGATAGTGACTATGGTAACAGTGTTGATGAAATATGTGATGCGAAGGATATGGATTCTCTCGACGTTTGCACACATTTCACCGATGCGTTTCCTTCGAAAAGAAGTGCGGAAAAGGCGGAAAGCATCAAGAACGCTCGTTACATATTTCCCGAAGACTCGAATGAACTTGCTGATACACTCAGATATTTGATTGACCTGCAAACACGCGGGGATTGCTCACATATCGTTGATATATCTTCAATCATCGCTGAACTGAAAAATTAGGGTTACATCAGATGAGACTGTTGGCTACTATCCATGATCTGCAAATGTCTGAGGAACCAGTCTTGATTGGGATTAGTCTTGGGTATAGCCAGTCGTTGGCTAGTATGGTTAGCCGGTATGGGCCCTTGCTGTGACTAGCTAGTAATGGTCAATTGTATGGACTGTGTTTCATCTCGATTTTTCGAAATCTATGTAATGGGATTCGAGATCAAGGTTGGCAGCAACCAACATAGTTAATATACTAGCATCACCTATGTGATGAAAAAGTAAACAAATAACAAACGGAAAAAATGAATATGGTAGGCAGAGTGCATTATACAGAATGATTAAAGTTGAGTGGTTTGGGAGAGGAACGTTAATACAATGTGAAACATTGGTGGCGGGTCAAACTACCATGCATAATCAATTAGTAAAAACACAGTTGGATGGTGAAGCGAACCGAAGTAATCAACCAATGAGAAACAGTGTTGAGGGTTAATCATCTGCTGGACATGACGCAGAGGCAAACCTCCAGAAATGTAAGTTTTTTAAATAAATTTTCTTAATTTTTTTTTTCAATTCTAGATTTTTTAATATTAGGGTTTAAAGTCGTTCAAGGTCATGGATATAAGGTCAAAGGTCAAGGTTAAAGTCACTTGGATTTAATATGGTGTAGGGACATGTCACAACACGGTGGCTGGTCGGCTTCAGTCCCTCATCCACTGCAAGACAAAACATTAGAAACCGAAATTTTTAGCAGTTTTTATAAACATGTTTGGGAAATTAAAAACAATTTTTGGGTTCAAGGTCATCCAAGGTCATGAGTACGAGGTCAAGGTCAAATCCAAATGCAAGTTCAAGGTCAAAAAGGCCACCGATATCCAATACAGGGTTGGTAGTTAGTAACATAATTATGCTAGCTGGCATTTATTAATTTACTCAATTTTTTACAATGTTTCTTGAGTGTTTATTTGAAGGTCATTAGGGTCATGGTCACTGAAATCCATCATGGTGGTTGTAGTCATCGATGTTATTTATTTCCCCTATTTTAAATCTTTTTTCAATTGTATTAATTTTTTTAAACCATTTTTTACATCAAGGTCGTCCAAGGTCAAGGTTGAAGGTCAAGATCATCAAAATCTAACATGGCTGACGAGATGGACACTGGTCGACGTGACGAGGGTGGTCATGTCGGGAGCTTAGTTTATCCACCGGTCGTCGAACCATGTGCCTCATTCATGTACAGCTTTAAATACCTTCTTCTAATTTAAAAAAAAAATTGGGAATTTATATATTCTCTGCGACTTTTTTGGGGGTTTAATGTTATTCAAGGTCACTGACATGGGGTCAATGTCATAGTCCAATGTCAAGTTCCCCCAGATCTAATATGGCGGTTTTGGTGACATCACAGCTTATCGGCTGGCAGGCTCTGGCTCCGGTACCAGGTCCCATTTTTGTCCCATTAAAAATACATTATGCCCGAATCATCATTTTTATTCTACTGTTGGCGTTATTTGAAGCATTATGAACCCACAATAAAATGTTAAATCGTTTTGTAACTCACCAGAAGTTGATCAAAGAAATAGCGGTAATCGGTTTCACTTCTCGATCACACAACCACCATTCACAGCTATGTAGGTGCCAACATACACATAATGTGTTGGACTTCAAGTTCAACAGCACACATCACGGAACCCTCAAAGCATCTTGTCGCAGGCCCAAGTGACTACGATAACTCAGTAGCACGCTAATACACTTGTTTGCCAAATGAAAATAATATAACCTCTAAATCAAGAGGGAAGAACATTAAAGACTGGCTTAACGCTTGCTGAGCTTGGCTTCACGACATCAACGTGCCGACATCAGGTAGTTGAGTTCAACATTTGCAACCGTTAGGAGTACAATGTTTGCATGGAATAATTTGTGGCAAAAAAATTGTGTGACTGAGAAAATCTTCACCGCCGTAGGCGAAAATGAGTCAAAGCGCGTAAGTACACGTTCTGGGTTAACATTTCATTGAAAATGAAATCAATTACTTCTTTGATAAGATGGTGGTTGGAAACAAATGACAAACGAATGTGACATACAAGAGAGAGAAATATAGAAAGGAAAGAAATAGAGGGAAAGGAAGAGAGAAAATAATAGAAGCACTCAGAGAATACCCCCGGAATAATAGAGGCAACACGGTATGATAAAGCATGGAAAACCAACATGTAATAACAGGACATGAAAACATGACATACTGGCCACAAAAATGGCGATATACTGGTAACCAACATGGTCACTGGAAGAAGAAAGGAAAAAGGGACATTTTGAAGGGAAAAAGGAAAAAAGGGTAATTTTGAGGGAAAAAAGAGAAATCCAAGATGGCGATGGTCCTTCAGTACTCCCCCGTATCACGGTGCCCTAGCTCCTCCATTGTATATCTACTAAAAATATAGGCAATGCCCCAAAGTCAGTTCACCAAATCTTATATTCTTGGTGAAATTGTGTAGGCACAGGAGCCGAAGTATTAGTTCCTAGAGGTGACGAGTGCTGTCATCGAGGGCATGTATCGAAGAATGGCAGAGAGCGCAGTTGTTATCCTAACTTCTTGCCAGCGAGTCGATGCGTCTGCATAGCGGCATCTCAGGGTCAGTTTGGGTAGGGTTTATTCTACTCCGATTGAGAACAGTGGCAGCTGCTGAGGGAGGGCTTCGGGGCGCAGCCCTCCTAATAACATCTCAGAATGCAGACCTCTACTTATCTGCTACTTAGTAAATAATATTGTGTATGAATACGGATGTTATTTCGCAGCCAATGTTTTTGAGATAGACAAGTCTTTTGTCACGAGGGAAACGTTTTTGGAAATGTCGAGTGGCGGGGCTACAGATTATTCGCCCCTAAGTGGGTGGAACGAGTGGAGAGAGACGGCCATAACAGTAGGATAGCGGCGCTGCGGGAGGGAGGGGAGACTTCAGGGGCTCGCCACCTTTCAGCCAATCACATGCTGTAAATCAGAGAGAGAGAGCTGGGCGCGCCCCTGATTTCACACAAAAACGGTTTCTTGGAACTTGTCAGGGCTACCAAATCTGGAACTTCGAATTCCACTGTAAACAGAATGTGCTCTACAGTTATATACTACACGTTTTGTAGGCGCACTTTCGCGCTCTGCTCTTTTGCAGTTGTCAAACACATTTCTTAACAATGCTTGTATTTATTTCAAATAGTTTTTAATTGTAGATATCTTTAAAAGTTGTGTGTAATATTCTTAACAAGTTTGTTGTTAATAATGAGCCGTGAGCATCGGTCAGAAGCAGGGTTGAAGTGTTGTTCATGTCGTGCTATGCAAACTTGTAAATAATGGATAATTCAGTGAGCATAATTTAAAACCTTATTACGACAAAGATTATGAATAACGGGAATAAACTAGAGCTTATAAATGTTGGACCAGAAAGGCCACAAGTATATACAACAAAACAACAAAGCCCCGATGGTAAACGCAGTGGTTCGTATATGCGAAAATTCAACGTTAAGTTCATATAATTTCGCGGTCTGGCTATGAGGGTGTGAAGTTAGTAATGCGTTGTTTTGTTTTATTTATTTTTGCTAGTGAAACCTAATGATCCTGCCTGAACTGTCAATTGGGTAAAATATTTGAAACATTTGGGAGACAAAAAGACTTACATCTTGTTCACAGCATATAAATAATGCAATACGATTTTCAGAGATTGGTAAGGTGAATATTCATTGCCAGTTAGATAGCGAGTACAGGTTGACGAATGTATTTTGTTTACAAATGCATTAATTAAGATATGCCACTTTCACCCTCTAATTTAAATTTAACATGCATTTTGTATGTATGGTATGTAAATTAGTATTGGGTTTTAAAAATAGTGTGTTTTAGTATATTTAAGTTATCATCTTCGTTAGTATAGTCGATTTAGTATTATTATCTAATTTCTCATCTATCGTGTAATGTACCACACCACATGGGTACTGGTTGGAAGTTATATAACCTACACGCATTAAACAAACAAATACCTGTGCTAGTGATTAGATCTGAACCAGTGGCCACAGTGTGTTGACAATTACGAATCGAGTGATGATACGTTTTTCTTCAAACAACAGCACTTAATGTTTATATTTAGTTGCACAAACTACACTTACATAAGCCTGTCGTACGCAAAATATTTATCACTGTGCCTATTTAAAAAATGCTACTTGTAATTATCTGAGTTAGGATCGCCACAGCCCTCCCAGTTTCAAAAGTCACCAGCCGCCACTGGTTGAGAAGCATAATGTTACGAGTTCGGCAACTAAGAATTTTCGCCGCCATTCAGCACTGATGTCACATGTGTGCCGGACTTTTTTTTGGTTTGTACGTAAGAAATGGGTTGATTACAGTTTATGATTACAATTAAGAAAACTCTCCGATTTCTATTGTGTTGGAACCTTCTACTAACAGTTGGAGAGTGTGTATAACAGTGCGATGTACACTTTCCTATACCTAGAGACCTGAAGAATTAGCGTATTCATTTTGGAACAAACTAGAATTCAATATCAGTGTATTTATATTACTTTAGCCGTTGGTCCATATGTGTTTGACACCGCCTGGGGAATGCTGGCCAAGTCGTCACTTTCCACTGTGACAGCAAACAACCAATGCACAGTTGACATCGGAATATTTGTACATAAGACTGTAGAGTACAGCGTGCAGCTCACTGAACTCGCGAATTTTTCAGGCTTCTATCTATACCTCAATGGGTCCTTGTTTTCAGCGAGTCATGCATAGGTACTATCACATGAGGACGCCTGAGGGGTGTATCTCAGTTCGTGATTGATGGTGGTTTTAATTTAAAAAAAAACTAAATTTGATTTCTGATTTATTCACTCCGCTATTATTTTTAGCATTAAATTATCTGTCTACTCATTTACTCTTTTTATTTAACAGCGAGGGCAGTATTTAATGTATGTTTTAAACTCTAATTAACGTCCTTCCTAATTGTCTCTGTTCGTTACAGTAAATTAACCCATACTCATTATTAGAACCTGTTAAGTCTATCTGTAACCATCATTTAGAATGTTTTTCAGTCACCCATCTAGTCCAATAGTCCAGTCTGCCAGCCGCACATTCACTGCTTGATACTTGCAGTAGCAGACATCCCTTCTGCTGGTCTCTTCTCCCACTGCTCGTCTTCTATCGCTCGGAACTCGGCCACTCATTCACTCATCAACTACAACTCAACTCCCGGCCCGGAGGCCTGTCGCAATATTTATAGTGTTGCCCTAACTATCTCCAAGGTTCAGCGCCCCCCGAGTCACACAGAGAATGAATTGAGTAATCCAGAACATTCTTCACATAAAAGCAGAAATCAATACAACCAGGATCAGTAGCGTACGCCGGATAAGAGATTATTTGTAGGCTCGCTTATTGTGAAACTGATACGTGGCCTCTATCGCTCGCCTGCCTTTAAAAACTACAATGACGTGCTGCCACCACAGCTATCATATAACGACTCACCGTCGTTCCCTTCGATCGAGCGGGATGTTTAGCAATGAGCACATAACACTATGTTGTTACCTCAATGGTTAGTTAACATTTTGACTGTTTCTTTACGAGTTAAAGATAGAGATCAAACACACCGATTTTTTTTATTGTGGCTGCCCAGAAGCCGAAAGTCGATTCGCCATTGTTCGTCTCACATTGCCAACGTCCCAAGGACGCGTAATCACGTTCTCTGCCTCGTGTCTCTAGGGGCGCCTATCAACGAGCTAGCAACTTGGTCAACAAATATACACTGCGTGTCTCGCGCCCTCATTATAAGCTCCCGACCTCGCTGGCCGACTCTCACACAGCGAGTGTTGAAAACGAGTTCCAATGACTGTGGTTACAAAACGCGCTGCTCGCCTCCCACCAGCCAAAAAATTTCTTCACTTACTTCCCAAACGCGACAAAACGGCCTAACCAACCAGGCGTCCCCAAACAAACAATAGCGAACATACATATAATTAACCAGTATTATTGTCTTGTTTTTATCGCTACACATAGTGTAATGTAAAATTTTATGTAATATTTTTCACACAAGTCACTTAAATTATTTCAACTGATTACGCAAATTTAATTCATATTTATTAACTTATTTTTTTTAACACGTGTGATTTTTAAAATTTAGCTATATGGTGACAATATTTTATGTTTAATTTGGATACGCTAGTTCATTTCTTATTGTGTATTTATTTTTATATAATTAATATTTATTTTTGGTGCGATCTCATTTATGTAAGTGTTTCTCTTTATTATTGTATTGTATCTCATTTCCGAGATCACTTATTCTTTGGTTTTCCAGCATTTAGGTCGTTAGAAGTGATTCATGTGGATGATTTAAATAGTTTTGATCCTCATTGGCCCGCAGGTTTACACCCTAATTGTTGATTGGTTGGCGCCTTAGGCCCCCTCAAAAATTGCGCCAATCGGCATAGCATAACGCTCTCTTCAGTAGCAGCCTATAACTAAGTCAGACGCAAGCTAGGACTCGCGACTAAAGTGGCGGAGAGTTAGGGTTTTTAATTAGTTTTAGGTTGTTTCCCTGAACCGACTTTTAAATAATTTTTGCAACCAGCAATGGAGTTTGTGAGAATAGTCGCCCATTTGCGAGGTATACTGGTCAGGAGATAGATAGTTCAAGTACACCGTCTACGTACGTGTAGAGCAGAGCCCCACGTATAATCACATTATCCTAATACATATTTCCCTGCAAGAGCATCCTACGTTCAATCCAGTTGGTAAGTCAACAGATAAATTCTACGCTGCGATCTGACATCTTTCATATAAATATAATTTTATTCATAGTTTTGATCAGCAAAATTTCCGTTAGGGTCAGTAAGCAAGTGACGCTATTTTGATTTTTATAAGTACGGAAGTTTCCAGCACGTTTACGCCCACTGCAAAACTTGAGATAAGTCATAAGGGTGACTTTTACCAGAGCTAGACTGTTTAGTGAGCACACAAATTTTCAAGGAATGTTAGCTACAGAAATCAGTTTAATTTATCGTTTTTGAAACAATAATTTTCAGACACTGGCAAGTTATTATACGCAACCGTCAAAGGGTTCAAGCAGGCTAGGCATGAAAACTTTTAACATTGTTAGGATAGTGTTGTGTCTTTCTAGTTTTGCTCATATTGCCATCAGGATTTTTTAACTATTTCTTATATCAAACAATTGCAAAGACAAAAGAAATTAAAAGTTAAATAAAATGAACATATCAACAGCCGTATCTATTGTGTCGTTTTCTCTGCTGCAATGTTCAGAAAACCTGTTTCATATCTTGTGCATAATATATGTTTTTATTAAAGTTTTCAATTGCCTGCCTTGCTGTGGCGTGCGTACACAAATGGAGTACGTGCCAAGTGTTAATTTTCTAGAGGGTGCTAATAGTAATAAGTTTGTTCACTTACCGGCCCAGGACTGCACCGGCGGTAGCCTGGTTAGGAACACATTCTCTCACTGTGTTATCGCATGCCAGCTGTTCAGCTTCGTCACTCTAAGTATAAATATGTATTGTTTCATTGGCGTGTGTATACCGCAGTGTTCATTTAAGTAGAGAATATGAAAAAGGACATCACACTGACACTAACCTATGCGCAAAACTGCTCGTGAGTGCCATATGCTATTAACCCTGGCTGGTGTTGACGAAACCGACAGAATTAATCAAAGTTCGAAATTACTAAATATTCAGTAAATAGTATTCCCAGCTAACCGTTATTTTTAAAGCTGAATATTTTTATTGTACAACTTATACGCAGAAAATCCAGCAAAAAAAATCTGCGCATGGTAACGGGCACACACTTCATTGCAAGTAAACACATACATCATCTGTGAATACAGTAAGAAATGTAGGACTATTTTTCACAGTCAATTTTTAATACGTTTACATTGATATGATTGTCTGTAGGCTGTTCACGGTAAAGTGAGCAATTCTGAGGCCCTACTTACTTTTTTCCTTTCAGCCAATTTTGTATCATTCTACCACTTCGTAAATGCAATTAACCATGCAATTAACAAGCCCAGTCTAAATGTTTCACCGGACTAGAAATTTAACATATAGGGCTATAATAAAATGTTTTTAATTGACTGTTCATCGAAATGAGAGGGCTTCAAAAAGTGTTCACTTTACAGTAAATATCTTATGCACGCATGTCAGCAATTTAATTATGAAATAAATATTGATCATCTTAATCTACAATGTCTGTGCAGAGGTACTGGTTTCCCCGCCTTCTGGGCGCGTACACTCCCACGCATATCTGTGAAAGTTGACTTTTTTTTCTGTTCCAAGAATGTCACGAAGTGTAAACCTTCATAAAAGTGAGCAAGTTGGCAGCCATGACACTATCGGTTGCAACCCTTTCCTGCTTTCCCATTCTCTCTCATATAAAATATTAAAACTGAAACTATATACTTAACATATTCCAACACCACGCATCACACTGTGATTATCATTAAATACAAATTAAAATTTACAATTAAGTTTCTATGACGCTTCTAACATGTAATGTTTAAATTGTATCTTCCATTTACTACAATACAGCCATTACTCAAAGTGCCCTGTCACATTACTTATAAAATAAAGTTTATATTTAACACTTTGTCTAGCGCAAGTACTTATACCAACTCCGGCCGAACAAAACTTTTCAATACAAATAAAGAGAATGTCTTCATTTACCGTCATCTTGAGGCTCTTGTCTACGTGTAGCTATATCCCTCGTACGAGGTCGGGAATCGCGGGAGAGATAAGGGTGACACTGCCACGTGCATAAAGTGCATCATCGCCAATAAATGCAAGGCTATGGACCGACATTGTTCTCGTGGTTCTGGGTGTACGTACTTCTAGCGGTGACCTTAACACGTAACTGGAGAAAATTTTCTGGAAATGCTTAATGCAGAACCCTTGAGTATATTTGCATGTATCTTACACTTATACTTCGAGAAACGACGCATTGAAAAAGTGGTATTCACCTATGTTTGAGTGTTCCGAAATGTGACTTTAATGCTGGTGACGTGTTGAGAGCAGTCGACAGCCTTCATCAGCATATTGGACGCACATTTAATAGTTTAGTTAGTGGGGAAACGTGTATTTCAAAACTCTGCACCACAGTTAAAGCACCAGGTAGGCGGAAGCCTTGTGACGGAGCGTAGTCCATCACTACAGTTATATTGTACATTTTTATGAAAATGTTAATATTCGTTCGTGTTTTTGCAATATATGTCTGTATTGGACGCTCGACCCCTTGTATCGCGTCTGTACCGCAGTGCACAGGTGTAGAGCCTGCTGCTTCACTCAGTTTAAAGGGGCTCGTTTTCTGGTTACTTGTGATTGCCTGTTTTACAGAAATTATGAATATGTGTTTGGAAAAGAGAGAGCTGGCGCAGCACTGGGTGGTCTCTGGAGAGGGCGCTCGCGTGGAGGGGATCGTTCTCGGGTATACATGCCGGTGTAGGTGGGAGGTTCGTGGAGATCGTTGCCGGCAAGGGCCGGAGTCCAGCAGGGGTCTGGAGATCGTCGACGGCAGATACGGACAAGGAGATGAGATCATCAGTAAACATGGGGCAGTTCTGCAGGAGGTTGTTCAGTGACGAACAAGTTAAGTATTGAGTTCGGACTTAGAATATTTATGGCAGTGTTCAGATATAGATAATTTCTTCGCAGTTTTGGAATTAGTCAACGACAGAGGTGTATAGGGACTTTGAACAAAAACGCTGCCTATGTGCTGACGTGGGAACTTAGCCATTTAAGTAGAGGGATTTTGAGTTCTTAAATCGGCTATTGGTGTACTTAAGTGCGAGCGCGGCCAAGATCTCGTTTGCAAGAGGCAATTTGATGGTGAATGAAGATAGAACGTTTTTCGCGCGGGTTGTGGCTGGACTAAGGAACACAAGATATTTTGAACTGTATGATGAAACACACAAGATGTGGTGATTGTTGAGAGTGTATAGTGTGTGTAGTATTGGTGAGAGCAATACCTCACCTTTGGTATACTGGTGGTGGCAATGCCCTCAGGTTCAAACTTTTACGCGTGGATGTTGGTGATCATATAGTGTGTGGGTTGGATGGTAATGTTTTTGGAGGGGAAAAGAGTGAGATTGGGATTTACTCTTTTGAGACTATTTCGGTTCGGCGAACTCTTAATAAGTGCGTTTTTACACGTGCAAGAAAAGTTTGTAAATGTAAGATCGATTGTAAATTTTTTGAAAATATATTGTCAAGATGTTAGTTTTACAAGTTTTAATGTGAAAATGCTGGATGTACAGTCTCGAAGGCTGTGAACAACATAATGGAACAATTGTCATTTTCTAAGAGATATATTTTTAGTGGAGTTTTATGTAACATTAGGTTTCTAAAGAAATATCCTTGTATAGACGGATGTTATTAGTGACGTTGTCTGGATCAAATTGATTACTAGAAAAGGAAAATGTGTTACAAGGAATAATTTGTGAATCAAATGAAAGTGCGTAACTGAAAGCAAGTATGGTGATGTTTACTTAGACACCCATCTATTTCTGAACAGTTTAGACATTGCAATATTTATTTTGGTTACTTTTTGGTGACGCTGATTCAGGGTATTGGGGGTTTTAGGTATTGTACTTTCTTTCCTTGCTCGTCCTGTTAGGGTTATGGTTAGGTGGAGGTTTGGGGGGAAAATTGTGGAGGCGAAGAACTGTCACAGCCTTAAAAAAAACATTCTACAGGCAAACTGTATTCTTGGTTTTTCGAGCTTGATTACATTTTTGAAAGGGAAAGATCCAAACGTATCCCTACACCCTACTAGACATGGACCTTACACTGCGGTATAGACATGGCGACTGAATTACAAAATCTATTTTTGTCACATCATTGAATTTGCCAAATTCTGGCAGAATGAAAATAGCCATGTAATAATGAGTTCATAGTTTAATTTGTTTGTCTGTAAAGCTGTGTAATGTAATTAGCTAGTTGGGGCATACGGCATTCTCGGAAATTTCTATTTGAAAACACAAGAAGATGGAGAAACCAACGATAAAGTACGGCGGGATAGTTTCCCTGTGCCGAACTTTCCCACAAGGAATCTCGTTTATTGTCTGTTCGCGAATTCTTCACACTTTATGAATAAAAACCTTCAGAAAAATCAACCCCATGTACGACGTTTTTGGTTATTGGTTGAATATCCCATGTATCACACAAACCTTTCTGTACATATGTTAAAATAAAAGTAATTTATTTGTGGTTAAGTTGAACTTCATTAAAAATTTTGTTATTTAATTTATTTACTCATATTAATTATAAGCAAAATATTGCAAGAGTGTTGTTAATGCGTTAAAATAAATAGTTGTTATTCAAAGTATTATTACACTGAGTGTGGATGGATGTGATGCGTATTCCCTTTAGGGTTCTTTTATGTCGTACGACAGTCAGACTGCTCGAAAAAAGTCGACCAAAGTCGGTCAATTTCAAATAGTCCATTTTGAGTATTACTAACACGATCCACTGCAACGAGTGTTGTCATTCGTATTGAAGACACTGTTGGCAGCACTGTCCACTACAATCCGGATGATTCACCAAGTTGTTCGTTTGCTTAAAACGATCCGTTGTAGCGCCGTGTATTTAGAAGTCATACGAATAATGAAGCCATGCGCTTCCTAGCAGAGGACGACATGACTTAAAAATCGGACGAATAAGAAATTCGGACGTTTTCAAATCGCAGGCACTTACAATACGTACGTTTTCGAGTCGTACAACACAAATGGGATGCATAAAAGGGCCCTTAGTGTAATTATCTAGACTTGGTTAAGCTCAGTTTGCACGAGGCGGGGGAATATCCGGGAAGTAGAACTTACGCAGGGCTTCAGGAAAGTTGCAAGTAACCGTGAATGGACTATATTACAAGAGAGCTTGGTTGGCGGGGAGAGAGAGAGAGAGAGAGAGAGAGAGAGAGAGAGAGAGAGAGAGAGAGAGAGAGAGAAAGAGGGGGGGGGGGGACATAGCAGTGGGACGGCGATCACAAGACAGCTCGGGGTCAGTCTCCAGCCGAGTAGTGGTGGGATCTGTACCCGAGGAGGGGGATGGTATAGTGGCGTGGGAGGTGAGCGCCCCAGGGACAGGGGGTGTGCAATCAATACGCCGCGCCGGCCGCTCACACAACTCGCCAGTTTATTGCTTGTTTCCTGAGCACTGGAGACACTCCTGGATTACTCACCTCTGTCCCGCCTGCAGATATCCCACACACTTCCTCTACGGTCGCCAACCGCCACCCCCCTTCCACCCTAGTGAGTCTCGCCTACTTATAGCTTCGTATTCCCCTCTATAGTCTATTGACTGCTACTTACAACTTTTCTGAAGCCACGATAAAGTCCTACTTACAAAATATCCCACCGCCTTATGCAAACTAATATTAACCAAGTTTATAAAATTACGCCACAGGGACAACGCATTGTATTCGAGCGCACCCAATGTAATTATAATTTACAGTTAAAATATAAGTTAAATTTCTTTTTAACCAAAAATAAGTTAGTCATATATTAATAGAAGTATAAGACGGTTCTGGAATATTACATGTCTAAGAAACAATCAAGAACGTCATAAACAGTGTAATTTTTCAAATATTTGGTTCAAAAAATGTGAAGAAACCGCGACTAGACTACAGATGGCTCGCCACTGTTGAGGGGCAGCTCTACTTAAATAACTTCAAACAACCCAAGGTCACGTGGGGACATGGTGGCTGAGCGGTTAGCCCACTCGCCTCCCACCAAGGCGAACCGGTTTCAATCCCCGGCCTGGGCCACTCCCGCATTTTCTCAGGTGGGAATTGTTCCGGTCGATGCTGCTGGTCGACGGGTTTTCTCGGGGATATCCCGTTTCCCCTACCCTTCCATTCCGGCGCTACTCCAGACTTACCTCAGTCATCCTCATCGGCTCTCAAGACCTCGATGTTAAGAGCCGGCCAAATCTCTTCGAGCAATTCCAGGTCACATCCAGCCGTAACGAAGCTTTCCGACGGCGATGAGACATAGCACACACAAGCTGTACGTGTGTACCGCTTCTCCAGAATTTCCAGCGCTGACTATAGGATGTTAATGCAGCGTTGACTGTAGTGTATGATTGAAGCGCTGACTGTAGGGTGTTAATGCAGCGATCTATTCCCAAAATGTTAGCTCAAAACACGGTTTTGTGAAAGAATATATGTCGTTAACCGATGGCTACAGTGAGTTTTGCTGGCTAACACTTCACTACGAACACATTTGAGTTTCAATAACCAAATTTATAAATTGGGAAAAAAATACAGTGTTTCATTTCTGTCCTGAGAGAAACTGCATTACAATATGTTATAGTTATTTAAAAATTAAAATAGACACAACGGATTCAGTGAGATGCGTATGACAACTCGGAAGGCATCTTAAAAGTTATTTTTCCTGAAAACGTTTCATTCTTTGATTCTGCTCTTACGCGTATCTCGGTAAATAAATGTAAACATATATGGCTTAACTTCATCATATTAAGTATATTAAAATCGTTAGGATGGTAAATATAAATCGAATTTTTAGAGCTATCTTGCGCGGGTTTTTGCTTGTAGAGAATGTCCTAACAAAGATATCTGCTCAAATTTTCGGAATGTTTACTACCGGTAAAATATTTTTATAATTAATTTAAAAACACTAAAACCACGTGGACGAAAGCTTTCATCGGATGTAATGAATTCCCACTGACATATCTAGTCTGCCTCAAATCGCTCTATCTTAACATAATCGCGTTACATACAAGAATGGTCGAGGGGCATATTCTAAAGCTTGCTACAGATATCAATATAATGCTAGGATCACTGCTTCAACTGCGTTGCAGAGTTTGTAAAATAAATGTTGTCAAAAATAATGTGCGAACTTTTGAAATCCCTGCTTACGCTCTACATTTCTCTCCCAATTTATATCCTTCCACCATATGTAGAGTTAATATTGTCAAGGACCACATAACTTTCTTCATACGTTAGTCAAGTGCAACTGTGAAATCGTTAGGAGTAGAAGTTCGTTACTTATAAAGATATTCTTGCACTGTTGCGCTTGAAACAAATATAAACTAAATGGAATAATTTCACTGTCAAAAAATGTAAACGTCGCACTTCTAATACGACGACAACACACGGAACTATTTCCCGAACCTCGTTGCCAACTTTACAGACAGCATGTCGACCAGGGTGTTGGTTAAAATTAACGTATTTACAGGCAGTGATTCTTTGCAAACGTTGGGTTCGAAAGTGCTCACTTTACCTTGAACAGCCTGTCTACACATTTTCCTACGATACTATATCTATGAAAAGAATGTAAAATTCAGACGAGTACTGTTGTATTGTATTGTGTTTTTTAACGTCCCCCGGTTTGATGCGTGAAAGCTTAGCAGGGGATGGCTTACAGACTAACTTATACATAACTTTAATTAACACATATGCCTTGCCCGGGATTCGAACCCAGAGCCTCCCACACACCAGTTCGGTGGCGCACCAACCGACAGCGCCACGGGAGGACAGCAATACTGTTGAGTGCTTTCAGCAAGTCACGCACATTAGAAATACGTTCCGCAACACTCCAACATAGCTGGAAAAGGTGTTTTCAAAACTTCGTGCTTCGAAATATAGACGGAAGAGTCATACAAAATCACTCAAGAGCTCTGCATTGAGCATTTCCAGAGAATATTTCGCAAGTGCCTAGCACGTCGTACGCCAGCGCACAGCCTTGTGCTTAGTGGCGATGGCTTACTTGTAGCGGGTTACAGTGTAGCCCTTATCACTGCCCCGCTTCTCTGTCTCCAATATCAAGAAGCGAGGGAGCAATACGGGCGACACTAACACGCACGCCTAGCGCCTCATCTCTCCTACGCGCAAGGCGTGCAGTGTTTACGTCGTGACGCTGTACTGTTGTGCAAATTACATCTGTAAGAGTGGGCTTTTATTATACGCGATGAAAGCCCACATATTAAACTACGTCCGTATCTTTGTAGTTTTCTCTCGCCGCTTAAGGAAACTGCATACACAACCTTTAACAATGCGATATTTTACCATTATCACGAATATTTTTGTAAAGACTACACTTAATATGACAAAAGAAAAAAAATAGGGGCACAGATAAATGTTTTTTATTTTATCTGACAAAAATTCGTAGTTGCGGAACATTTTTAGACTGTGGTTAAACTGTTGGCCTCGGTGGGAGGCCAACAGTCTAACCACATCACCGCCGCCCCTGCTCTAGTCGCGCGTAATTGGTTGAGTATAAGACGAGTACGTATAGGCTGTTCACGGTAAACTGTGTACTTTTGAAAGCCCTGCTTGAGGTCTACTAGTATGCAATTTATGTATGTTTATAACTTATCAAAAATTAACATTGTCATGGGTCTCATGACATTATTCATGCGTCGGTCAGGAGAAACTGTGGAATTATTGGAATATTAAATATGTTACAAATCTGGTAAATTTTACACTTCGATGCATTAAATAAAAAGAGGAAGTGAAATAAATAAATTGAATTATCACAAAAAAATGGTTACCTCACACTTGTTATTCGACATTAAAATATGGAACTCCTTTCCATCTATCATTACCAACTTTTCTGGGTGCATCTCACTCAGTGCGCCCGTTAAAATATATGAAGGCAGGGGAAGTGATTTTTCCTTAAGGTTGATTTCGAGTGTGCTCGCCTTATCGTGAACAGTCTTTACACGTGTGGCGTGGTACTGTGAGAGGAAGCCGAGGGATGCTGGCACCTGCGCCAAAGCTGTGACGTCATAGGGGTGACTGCTCTTCTCTCGCAGGAGCATCGATCCCGCCTACAGTTGACTGCTGCGAGGTTCAAGCTCGTGCTACAGTCCTGCTACAGCTCACTTATACACACTCCTATAGGCTGTTAACGGTTAAATAAACACTTTTGAAAGCCCTGCTTAAGATCTACTTGTATGCACGTTGTGTATTCGTCCTCCTTGTGTAAGATTGACACTGTCACGAGCCTCGCCTCTTTATTCATGCGTCGGTCAAGTGAAACTGTGGAATTATTACAAAAGTAAATTTTAAACTAATGTGCTCATTCTTACACTTCGATGCATTAAAAAGCACAGGAAGCGAAAGAAATAATTTAAGTTATAAATGGTTGCCCAACGCTTTTTATTCGTCGTTATTATACGAAACTACTTCCCATCCATCGTTACCAACTTTTCTGGGCGCGTTTCACTCAGTGCTCCCGTTAAAACATATGCAGGTAAAGGCAGTTCACGATAAAGTGAGCACTTTTGAAATCAACCTTATAAAAAAAGTCACTGCTCCTACCTGTATATATTTCAACGGGCGCACTGAGTAACATGCGCCCATTGAAGTTGGTAACGAGGGAGGGAAAGTAGTTCCATATCTTAATGTCGAATAAAAAGTGTTAGGCAACCATTTCTGATGACTTGAATTACTTCTCTCGCTTCCTGTTTTTTAATGCATTGAAGTGTAAAAGATTGCCAGATTTGTAACATGTTTAGGCCTACTTTTCTAATATTTCCACAGTGCAACCTGACCGACATATTAATAAAGTGATGAGGTCCATGACAATGTTAATTTTACATAAGCGGAAGAATGCACAACGTTCTTACAAGTTGATCTTCAGCACGGCTTTCAAAAGTGCTGATTTTGCCGTGAACAGCCTATAGGAGAGGGTGACTTTTTTCTAAGTTTGATTTCAGAAGTGCTCACTTTATCGTGAACAGCCGTTATATACATCGTTCTTCACATATACTATAGATGAGGTTGGCCTATCTCGCTGGCTGCGCACAACCAACTTCCGTGTCCTAACATTGAACTGCTTTTCAGCCAACACTTCTTGCGAAAACGGTATGGTTTGGGTTTTAGGTTACAAAACTGATTCGTAAACAACTGCTAAGAGATGTTTTTATACTTCCCCTAACCAATTCGTAATGCAGTTTGACTAAATACGAGTTTGTAAAAGTATTATATTAATATAATAACGCTTGTCATTTAAAAACTAAGCTGTGAACAATCACGTTCATCACTGTTGACCATGTGACTTTGAAAGTTGTGTAGTATTGGGGTAGGTGTATAGTTCTTCGCAAATATTTCAGAACTGCAGATCAACCTTCGGTACAAGTCACTGCCCCTGACCCGCGTATGTTTTAACAACGTCACTGACTGTCATTTGTTCAGTAAAGCTGGTGACCGCGGATGAAAAGTAATTCCAGGTTTTAACGAGGAATTGAACGTAAACAAATGCGAATACTGAAATTATTTATTATTCGCTTCCGGTTTTCCTAATTTGTTTAAATGTAAAAAGCAGTAAATGAATAAAACATACAAATTTCAAGTAATTTTAAAGTTTCACTTGAATGACACATGACTAAAGTGATCAGGCCCATACAAATATTATTTTTATGCCGTACGAGTACACAATGTGAACACGAGTAGATCTTAAGCAGGGCTTTCAAAAGTACTCAGTTTACCGTGAACAGCTTATACAATCCCACACCTGCATGCGTGACGTCATCCTGTATTACAACTTTTGTCTCGCAGGTTGTGGAAAGAAATAGTTTTAAATCATTATATTGTGTATTAATTTTTGTCAAGTTCTACCTTTAGTTGCATAGACCTATTATCTTGGAAATATTATGTGTTTCATTTATAATCAATACGAATAAAACACAGAGGAAATATGTATGTTGTTAATGCCCAGTAAGAAATATATTTTCATCTGGAAAATGTAACACACAATCCATTCACGGTTACTTCCAACTTTTCTGAAGCCCTGCGTAGGTTCTACTTCCATAAAATTCATCCGCCCCTTGCAAAGAAAGCTTAACCGAGTTTAAAAAATTAAACCAGAGGGATCCGCGCACCGAATTTCGTACGCACTCTGTTTAATAATAATTTTCACAAAACTCTTTCTTACTAGACATTACCAACCCATACGTTTCCCCGTATTTTATTCGTGTTAATTATAAATAAAGCATTATAATTTCCACAAAAAAAACTTAAGTTAAAGTTCAATTAAACAAAAATAAGGTAGTTTCATTTTAGCACAGGCATAAAACACTTGTGAAAAATAACATGCTTACGAAACAACCGAACACGTCATACATAGGGTGTTTCTTCAAAGGTTCGATTCGAAAAGTGTGAAGAAACCGCGAACAGACTATATTTCATTCTATAATCGATTTGAATAAACCAGAGGGGCAGATATGTTGGTATAGGCTATTCACGATAAAGTGAGAAGTTTTTGAAGCCCTCTCCTTTGGAATAATAGTTCATCCATATGTTTTATTTCAGCCGTAGACGTTAACTTCCGAGTGCTGCGCAATATACACACTGTGTTGATTACTTACATGGAAATAATTATTTCAAAAAGGTAGTAAAATATTAAAAAATGACAAAGAAAAAGTAACTAAGGATATCAAAAGTATCTCAGAAGTGTTCTCTTTACCGTGAACAGCCTATAATGCCTAGTGAGAAACAGTTTTAATGCAAAATATCATCAAAGGGAGCGGCCAAAAATGCGGCGTCCTTAATATGCAATTTTTTTTAGAATTGGTTATGCCATGTTAGCATGAGGCGGAGCAATAACCTGAAAGTAGAACTTCAGCAGGACTTCAGGAAAGTTGGAAATGACTACGAACGGACTATTAAGACCTAAACACAGCGAACAATGCTGATGGCAGTGCTGATGGCTGGTGGGCTTTGATTAGCTAAAGTGTAGCTCGTGACGTCACCAACAGCTAGATGGTATGACAGCGGGCTGGTGTGATAGCTAACTGGTGTGGCAGCGGGCTGGTGTGGCAGCGGGATGGTATGGCAGCTAGCTGGTGTGGCAGCGGGCTGGTGTGACAGCTAGCTGGCGCCAGCAAAATTTAATGGAACTTAATCTTTTCGTAGTCGTTGGACACAACAATTATCACATGGAACCGCCTACAGCCAATGATTATGTAGTTCTATGACGAAATCAGACCATGCGCAGAATGTACAGTATAACCCCGAAACCGCAAAATAAATGTAATTAAACAAATTTACAAAGTAGCAACAAGTATCAGTAGTTAAACAGTATCCGTGTAACAGTACATTTACAAATGGAAAACGGCAACGCCAACGATTTATTGATTGATTGTTTCCAGCAGCGGCCAATGCTATTTAATATTAGGCACCATGATTATAAAGACATTAAAAAAAATGCATGGGCCTCTGTAGGAGACATATTGGGATCTCCAAATACACCGACAAAAACACCTCTAATGTATAAACAGTCGAGCATGAGGACGAATTTACCGCACCTGTGCGGCGGTTCTTCGAACTAGCTCACCAGTAATCGTAACTACCATTGTGACCGGTATTTTCGGGAATTGGCACCTGCATTCCGTGAATGGCTAATTGACGACCAATCAGAGCCCACCAGCCATGAGCGCAGTTCGTTGTACCTAGGGTTTATAAGAAGGCTGGCAGTATGGATGGCGGCGCTGGACGCTGGTCTGCGAGAGAGGAACACACACTGGGCGAGACGAGGTTAGTAGCGGCACGATGAAGGTCCCTCAGCTGCTACCTGCCTCCAGTCTGGAGCGCGGCTTGGAATTATTCATCGCAGTGGTAACGGCGGCCTTTGTGAGGACATCTTATCCAAATACGCCTTCTTTTTATCCGGGACTGGTGCGGGAATCGATAGGCGCCTTCGACGTCGTTAACGACCGCCCGGCGAAGGATGCCCTCGTTTTCCTCCAGATCCTCTCGCAACAGCCTTCTGCTCTGCCAGCTGCCAGAGCTGCGCTGCTGAATTATCGACGGCAAGACAGACCCGGTCTGACTGCATAACCTGTAACTGTATGCGGCGTCATCGTCTGAAATAAACGCTCTAGACAGAGGAAGGGAGGATACTCGGGTTCGTGGAGAGACAAACTTGTATTTCCCTCGGCTTTCCTCCTCACTCCTTGACCACTATCCAGGCTGACCTGGAATGACGTCTCGTTCGCGGCAGTTGTCTTTCATCCCACACGTCTTGACCCCACCTCTGGTGCGACCTACACCGAGAAAATTTTTTTTTTGTTGAGTCAAATTAAGTTCGTTATAGGCTGTTCACGGTAAAGTGAGCACTTTTGAGGCCCTAGTTACTTTCTCCTTTCAGCCATTTTTTATCCTTTAACCACCTTTTTTTTTTTTTTTAAATAAATACTGACAAGTAAGGAATAAACATAATGAAGATATTGCACTACACCCGGAAGTTAACGTCTAAGGATAAAATAATACATATTTATTGTCTTTTGTTCCATAACAGAGGGTTTTCAAAAGTGCTCACTTTACCATGAATAGCCTATAATTGTTTGTATAGAGGCAATGAAATATTTTATTGTTCTATTTTGGTTGCCCCAAACTGTAAGCGTTGGTAGGTGTAACTCGACATTTGTTTGGCTCTAAGTACAACAAACAGTTTCAGTAATATGAAAAAAAATTGAAAGCCCGACTAATACTCGAACGTAAGTCCGTGCGCTGCGTCTAGCAAACTCAGCTAACGTCACAACTCATGAAATACGAGTGTGTTTATATAAATATATATCAAACGCTTGACAGAGGTGTTATATATATATATATATATATATATATATATATATATATATATATATATATATATATATATATATATATATATATATATATATTTTAACACTTTTAGTTTTAAGTTCACTGTTACAATCTCAATTGTCACAAAAATTAAGAGGAACTTCCGAGCTGCATTTTCGAATGAAGGCAATGGAATGAGCGGCCAAGCAAATGTACAGTATACAGTTGATGCAAACTAAATATTTTGCTGGCAGTCTTATTTCTTTCGACATGACACGTGTTTTTTTTTCTTTTATCCAAGATTGTATTTTGCTGGATGAACAAAATTAGTATCGTCGCTTTTCAAGTTTTGTTTACTCAACAAATTATTCTGTCGGCACAACTAAACATATTTTTTGGAGTAAACCTTTCTTTCAGTGAAGGTTTAACGGCTTTACTTCGCAGTGAATTTAAAAAATACTGTCCGTGTGTGCGTAGTGGCGCTAACTAGTAAGGTGTAAGTAAAACATCACTTACTGCGATGTCTCTATACTATTCTCAATCTGAATCAGTGATAATTTCTGTTTACTCAGTGATTTATTTTTGGCAGATGATTCATTTAAAGATCGTGTAAAAATTGCCGTCGAACAATTTGAAATGGACGTTAAACAACATTTATCAAGTGAAATAACAACGAATAAGCTAATAAAACCAATACAAAATACTTTCTAAAGTGCGTCTCCACTTTCAAAACGCCATTTTACGAGGTAATATAAACACACAGCCTTTCATTCCGTTTGTACGTATTTCATTTCATTTTCATGTACAGTAATCGTCACAGCGCTCTGTTTAAAGGTTTAAACTACATATAATGTGATGAAGAGATTGCAGTCATACACACTTAATTTTAACTATCCTAATGGTACCAATTACACAAAATACGAAAAGTAAGAGAATACGATTTAAATATTCACGATTTCACGGTGATAGTATAACCATATATTTTCCGTTCATAATTTGAACGTGGCGTAGTAGCGAAGATGGTAAGGTAATAAATAGCCTGAAGTCGAAGTGGAAAGTGTGTGTAGGTTCATTTCCGGCCTCCCCCGAAATAATTCGTACTTTTTTAAATTACGGTAAATTGCGCAATATAAATAGTAAACTATCGTAAATATGTTTCTTTCACGTAATTATTTGGCAACATTCAATAAAAACATTATTTAATTCGCCACTGCAGTCGGCCGTCACTTATTCAATCAGTGAAATAATTTCACGTCACTAACTCAATCAGCGAAATGTTTTCACTAAAACCATCAATGGTTTTCCACTAATTCAAAGTGGAGTCATTTTCACTGATTCGAGTAGTTCAATTTCACTGCGAATAAGTGGTCTCCCACTGATTAGAAGAGTGCAGTAGTGTTATATTGATTTGGGCGCAGTATTAAAGTTTAATGGGTAATATAATCGATCGCAGCATTATACATAGTAGAACTTCACGTCTGCGTTTGTAAAGCTACCAATGAGAACAACGTGAAACAAAATGAATAAAATAATATATAGTGGCAATACGACCATTCGTCACAGTGTTAACATATGCAAACAAACATATATTTCGCAGTGTCGGTTTCCAGATCTAACACATGGAAGATTGTATAATACCAGAAGAGATGGCCATGTTTGCAAACAGCTTTAACGAAATAAATCTGGAAATGTTCACGGCTTTACTGCTCCCATAGTTTTTTTACCCTCGGAAGTTCCGGTCATGGAACCAGGCACAACGCACGTCCTCTCAAATATCTCTTAGATATCAGCGCTCTTAGATGCGTGGATGACGCCGACTGTTAGTGAGGAAGAATTATATCCACGTCAAATAACTCACATGGCTCCCGTCACCACCATAAGGACTAAAGGCCCCCACTATTCGAGTCCAGGTTTCCCTAAGTGGGAAACGCGAAGGGAGATGCAGGTGGCTGGAGGGGTTTTCTCGGGATGCTGCCGTATCCCTAGCACTTCAGTGTTTCACTTTCGTGAAATGTTGGTATAGCGTCCACGGGCAGCCGACGATAAGAACTGATTTATTTTCACGTTCATAGGTTACTTGTCTTTTTGAAGTATTTTTTCCTGTTAGTTTTGTTTTTCCATGACACACATTTGCATCGAAATGGTGAATGTCCGAAAAATCTCCATCTAGTAAAGAATTGACATGGCATCGTAGGGCTCCCAATAACTCTTGCTGAAGTAGAAGAAACAGATTCACTACTCGTATTGCTCTCCTTCGTATTTTCGAAGGTTTTATTCACATTCTCAAGCTCGGAGATTCTGTTAGTAATCTCAACGTCTGGACTACATTAGGGATCTACACGTGCGGCCGAGATTTGTAAGCGAATTCTTAGCCTCACTTGTTTCAGCGGCAGTTCGAGAGCGGTGTGATATACAAATCTCAGTGGCAGAGCTGTCAAACTGGGAAACACACTCAAGAGTGGGAACAATTTCTAGTAAGGCTTCTGCCACCGCGGACTTACAGGTCGCATTCATTCTGGCCAGACATTCATCACGAACACTCTTCATGTAAGTGCGTCATGACTCAGCTAAGGCATGTTTGCTGAACTCATTAGAGGCTCGTATATCTTTCATTAATGCTTTGAAGTGGAGCTCACTTCTTTCTGTGTTAATTCTACACGACTTCCCAGACTTGCTTTGCTGGAAGCCAAACGACTTTCCAGACTTGCTTTGCTGGATGCCAGCTGGGTGTCCAAGTTAGTCCTCAATTAAGTTCGGTTATCCATTACTGTACACTTTCTTGCCTGTAATTCCTGTATCATATTAATTAAAGCAGCTATAGGTTCGAGCTGGCTCAAATGCGTGGCTAAGTCATGCACAAATTTTTACTGCGTGCCTGGACTTAAATTTGTTAGGTTCATTTGGTGTGTAGGTGACATTTCTAGTTAAATCCAGTTGGCTGATACCACACACATTGTATGACTGGTCGCCAGTATGTCCAAGCCACGTATTTTCAATTCTTTTGTTTCCAGAATTAATACGTTCACAATTTGGCGAGTCGCTTGTAACACTGCTCGGTTTGTCTGTAGTCTAATGTACCGTGCCTTCATTGAATTCTATATGGTCTACTCAATAATACTTATTAACCAACTGGAATTCTCTTTTAGCTTGATCAGGATGTCACATAATTTAATACTTGTGCTTATTAGTGACAATTTCTTTGTTAATTCTTCTTCGTCCCTAGTTCGTTGTGCCATTTCTATATCACCCTCAGGGTCTTCCTTAGCTATCGAAGGACTTTACGTTCACACCCACATGTGCCGCCACTCTCCGTTATGCAAAAATCCGCATTTGGGTGCATTTCTCAGAAAGTATAATTAATATTGTTCTCTGTCATATGTTTGTTATCGGCTATAAGAAAAAATTACCATAGTAGACATGGTGCAATATATTTTTCTCCTATTACATTTCGAAGAGAAAATATTTTACCCTTCTCTCTTATATTTTATCACGTTCATTTTCTGGAACAATAAAGTAATCGTATTTCCACCTCTCATTAATGTAATATATAATATTTAATGTTAATAGACACTATTATTTAGTTTACAAGGTATTTATTTTCCTACGTTCTTGTGTCAAGATATTATTTATTCTATGTGATGTTACTATAATCAGACGTATTTCAATTTTCAACATTAAGTGTTGTGTATTAACAAAATTGAATAATATATTAATTGTCATGTTTATGGTGTGAGTTAATGAGCATATGTTGTTTCAAGTTTCGAATACGTTTAAAGTTTTTTTAATTTGACACGAATTTTTTTTGTTGTTTTCGTGATTGTATTTTATTTAAATGAATATGTGTTCATAATTTTTTGAAATTGGCAGCACTGAAAGTACGTAATATGTAAATCATAATTTTTGAACGCAACCCCAATTTAAGCCCTGCATTGGCCTTGTTAATTGGAATGTTTATTGTTAGGTGTATGTTTTGCAATATAAGAATATTTTTAGGCACCTAGGGCGCCACAATGTTTTTATTTCCTGATCCTACGTAGTCGGCCCAGGACTTTTTTTGGCTTGCCAACCTCTAAAGTGTTACAAAAGTGTACTTTTAGATCGCTACAGTGTTCGTGAAACAAAAGAAGAGGACAGCCGTATAAATTTATTTCAAAATCAGTAAACTCAAATTATGTATCTCTACCTACAGAAGACGTGGTACCCAAGGCTTGTACCTACCTCAAGACTCCGAGTTAGAGAGATTTGATGAGTTCTGGCTACAGAACCGATGTTTCTACACAGGAGTGATCTTTATTTTATGATGCCAGGAGAGGTTTTCTGCAATTTTCGACCGTATTTATGTTACTAAGGATCGTCACTTTGGGAATACGAACCAGATAAGAGCTACATCTTATCTTTCAGTACTGAGATTTAAATATTCTTTTGCAGTTAAATACCAAACATTTCACTAATATTCACTGGTGATCAATAACAAGCTATTTTTCTCTCCGTCATTTGCCAACACATCACTATAATCAAGTTTTATCATGTTATAAGAAACTGAAATTAGCTAATTCTTTTAAAATTTCATTTTAATTCAAGTGTGAGAGGAAACTATTTTGAAGACTCATTACTGCAAAAATTTTTTACCACGGAACCATTCTGCCATAAAATTTGAATTTAAATAAAAAATAAGATTACTAATTTATTTTAAAACTCTGCATTTTGATTAAATCATTTAAAACTACTTTGCATAGTTTTCGTTGTAAGTAAAGGTTGCTCCATCAGACTTGCAGTGTTATGTGGCAGTTTTGGCTGTAACTAGAAACCTATGTCAAGGTTATTTTTAGTGTTTTCTTGTTTAGGGTATTTTTGAATTTGAGTTTTTTGTCGAGTCTGAGCCAGATTACGTACAGTTACCCATCGTTTAATGCACTACTGATATGAACTATATCTCTCACAACTTACACGATCTATTTTTTACACGAGCTTTCGTATCGTAAATCATATAAATTTGCTCATCTCTTCCATCACTATCATCTTACTCTTCAGTCCAAATTCAATATTATAATTCGTAATATTACAAAACGAACTAGGTAATATTAGCGTGGACTTATATAGTTTTAAAGAATAAAAAATTGTTTTGACGAGCAACACAGTATTTATATGTTTTTAAAAAAATTTTGAATACTACTTTAGTAATTAGTATTTAAGAAATAATGTTTCAACTTTCTTATGGGATTCATTATGAAACTAGCAAAATGTTTTTGCATAGATACTAATATATTTACTTCATAAATTCCAGAAGCTAACATTTTCTTTTTTTAGTTTAGAAAGGCGTATGGGAGGGTATTTGCTCTTACGATTGGGAAACGAAGTATACAGGTTCAAAAGGATTTTGTATTCGTCACCCCGACTAAACTACTGGAAGAATATGCACGCTGCTGCCCTATATTTTACCATGTAAGACATCGCCGTACCTTACTTTCTACAAAAGAAAATTCAGAGAGAATGAAGAAGAGAATTAACATTCTGCACTGGCGTTTAAATAACTTCGGAACGCTTTTAGATGAGTTTTCTCTACAGAAAAGCCAGAGTTGACAGGGGCGCTATTAATAATTGCTATTTAAATATTTATTATCAGACACTTTGTGAGGGTAGGCTGAACAGTAGTGGCTTGCACGCTCAGCTTAACCCTAAGCTTACAGGTGAAGAGAGTGCACACCAAATATACCTAAAATATTGTGGCCATCATTTTGAAAATAAGTACCTAATTGTGTTTAATTACTTACATTTACTTGACCTACTATAGTCACACAAACACACACACACACATATATATGCAAAATTTGCGAAAATTGTTTGAGTAGTTATCGAGATAAAACATGAAAAATTGATTTATTAATGAGGCACTATCTTCAAAAATGGCGGACCAACAGCAATATTCACCTCTAAATTCAATGCTTACAACATTTGCTGCCAGCGTACAAAATGTGATTTAAATCGGTTGAATGGTTTCGAGATATGACGATCACCCTAAATTTGAAAACGGCCGCCTTTTTTAAAGTAAATGCCAGGAGTGTTCGAAACCTATAAGAATCAGGTGCAGGTGTCCTTGTTAAGTATATGTGTACCAAATGTTGTGAAATTTGATTAACGTGTAAAAAAAAAAAAACCCTTTGAAAAAGGGGGGGGGGGGGCACGCTCAGACACATTCACACACAGACAGGAACATTTTTTCCTAAGTGCACACTGGTGATACAGTGCGATGCAAATCCGTTGCAGCAAACGAATGTTGACTAGTATATTCTTTACGGTCGTTACACAGGATCATGCTGATAGAAAACTTTTTCGAGAAACTAAGGGAAAATATTTTGAAAATATATTCAGAAACCTTCGTGAAACTACACTCGCTCCATTTTCAAAGTGACGAACTAGAAAGAAACTACCAGAATACTGTTTTGAGTATCAGGAACTCAAGCCGTACGGCCCAGCAAAATGGCGTGGTTGGCTATAAACAAGTCGTTAAGTTTACTTTTGTAACGTAGTACACGTAAATTAGAGCAAATTTAATTTCAAAGCTTTTCTGGAATATATAAAGTTGGTGTCGTATTTCAACGATCACTCTGCAACCTCAGATCGCCTGTTTGTTAGGAAAAATAGCAATAAAATGTCTTACATTATAACAATAAAATTAACATTCCACAGTTTTATACTTCATTAGTGCGAGGGCCCATTATAGTTAGACGTGATAGAAAAACGTGAAAATGAAGAATATCAAGGACATAAATTACATTAAAATATTTCAAGTTGTGTTGTTTGCAATGCAACAGAATCTTTCTGGCTACAGTCTGGCAGCTTGATTCCAGATTGAGCTTAGTGTTTAAGGTTAACTGGAAATTGTGTTATAATTACGGTTTCCTTTGAGGTCAATAACCGCAGTGGCGTGTACAATTTCCAGCCATCATTAGAATCTCATTCAGTGTGGCCGAAGTAGCAAAATTCTCTCTGTTGGTACGATGTCACCAGAGTTTATCCTGATTATGTGGTTTTCTTAATGGCGTAGTTCTGACAATAGTATGATGTTCGAAACACACACATCTTGACAATTGCTCTTATATTATTAAGTCGATGAAGTGTCCCAGGAAGATACTTATTACTGTTTAATAGGCATACACATAGTTAGTCTTGATGTAGTTATACGTTCCAGGATAGATACGTATGCTTAAATTCCTTATAGCAGGAATACAAGGAAATCTGAAGTTGAAGACTAGCAGAGTGATTTATAAAAATTAAGCACACATAATTATTTAATGGTGAACACGAGCAGTTTTCGGCATGCTAAGTTCATTAGTTTTCTAACTGATCAAAACACGAATAAGGTATTTAAATGGTTTAAATGCAATATCGGTATTGAAATAATTATTCTAGCATCTTGTTTAGACAATACTGCAATGTTAGTTGAAAGCTTGTCCTCACTACCTACTGTACTATAACTTATAGTTAGGATGGCGAAGTTGACACTTCAGCTCTCTCGAGCACGCTCAAATATCTAGAAATAATCAAGTGAAGCACCAACTTTTCGTCAGCTGTTTTAAACTACACAACGATGGCTTAGGATGAAAATCTTGTGTCTCACATTACTTGCGATATTTTAATTTTTTAAGAAGTTGCTCGGAAAAGCTCGTATCTCATTTTTACAGCGCTCCGAAGAAATAAAAACTCTCTTTCGGCAAAAATATTGCATGCGAGGTTTTCCTTCTAACAAGTCTGCGGTGTACGACTAGTTTACATACTACAACTAAACATTCCGAAATAAAAATTTTCTTGAAGGCTGGTTATTTTATGTATATAGCTCACCCTTCCTATAAATAAAACCAGTGGTTTAGTTCTGAAACAAAAATGTGAGAGGAATAGCTGCTTGTGTATTAAAAGCAGAGTGCAGTATCTAAACATAATAATAAACCCTGTTATAAAAAATAAAATTTCGATTATGTTTCAGAATATGGAACACGTAATTTTAACCAACGTGGTTAAAATTTACACGAACAATTTTTATAGACATATGAAAATAACCACGTGCTGTATTAGTGCAGCTTACGTCTTATGCAGGAATTATCTGAATTAGTGTACGTTGTGATGTAAACTTCTGTTTTGGTAAGATTATTGCTTTGCCTTTCGTTCTGACGATTATTGTGTTCATCATGAGGCAATATCACTGTTACGAAGAGTTGGAAACAAATATGGCTTACAGTTGTTCAAGTTTATAAAATATGATATCAACATGAATGCTACGTAACGTGTTACGAGTTAAAGTTGTGGAAATATTGATTCTGAATTAATCATGCAAGAATTTATTACACACTGATTTTAGGCAACTTCCTTAAGCACAAAAATCCATCCTGTAATAAATAAAGCATACAGATTTTACTCAAAAATAAATATCCGATTTCATAATTGTGCAGGTGTATTCAAATGAAAATCTATTCCCTACTATTGCGATATTTTAAAATCTCAAATACTGCCGGTATTTTAACAGCTACCGAAATATATAGCTTTGTTATTAAAGCAAGCAAGCTGTGCTTGAGTATTGGTGAACAAAGCCTGGTTTTCATACATTTGTAAATCCTCGCCTTATTGACTCTTTGTAAGTGAAAATATATATGTATCTCTTATTATCTTTGTTTTTAAACAAAATTGTTTTAGTTGAACGAACATAATTTTCTTATCGCTTAACTTAAGTGAAAACAATTTTTTTTTTCCAGAAAACTTAGCAGCTCGTATATCATACGCATAGAATATACTTCTCATATATACATAAATATACAACATAAAAACAAACCGAGGATCACAGAAGAACGGAAATGTTACTTTATTTGTATGAACGGTTATACATAACTTTAATTTATTCGTATAGTTTATTTACACATGTAGTTTCCCTGCTCGTTCTTTATAACTTGCTGAATTGATAAACGTCGTTCTTCTACTCTGTGAGACGACGTCTATATCTTGTGGGTTTCTATGACTCTAGTAATGAAATGCTGGGCGCTTTATTGGTATTGCTTTGTAAGAGCTGCCAATAAAAGAACGAGACTTCCTGGCGTCATTCAAACACTTCATGACTGGCTATGGCTACCCGTTTTGTGTGTTTCCTAAGAACAATATTTAGCCGATTCACTAGCGTTGATCATTCTCGAAGAACTTCAGAATATTACAGCTATTCTATTTATTTGTCCGTAACGTTCATAAATGTAGTTGAAAGGAACCGGAAATGAGAACAATGAAGAGAGAGAGAGAAGAACGACTGTGAAACATGTGTAATGCATAGCTTAGAGAGAGTGAAAGCTGCTGTCACGGCAGAGAGATGAGTTAATGAAGACATAGATGTACCCTAGTACTACTCATACCTTAACAGTGCCTGTAACTGATAACTCCACGTGAAATTAGGGGTTTTTCGATTTTTAATTCTAACAAAAACCACTATTCATCTGGCTTAAAAACTGAATGTAATATATATCATTCTGATGGCCTTTCAGTAGTTCGCTTTAAGATCAGATTTATGAGTTTAACCATCGGAATCTAAACTTAACTCTCCACGAGGCCTAACGTAATGAACTGGCCAAGACGTATCAAGCCATCAATTTAATTTAAAAGGAAGCGTGGTGTGTTAGAAAACACAGCACTGTGCCGTTGATAATGTCATGTGCGCCCTTTTCTGCTAACGTTTCGAGGCTTAATTACTTTCCAAATGTAGCCGTAGGAGCGGCTGTAGGTTTTCCCTAGCAGTAATGAAAGGCAGAGTCATTCCGGTGTGTTACAGCTTGCCTTTGCTGCACCAACGACACGATTAAACATATGACAGTTTTTTTCCGAACTTGTTAGTGATACTTCCTTCTTCGTATTGTTCTCTGCACCACATAAACAGTGTCCCTACATAACCTTCCATTTCTCAAGTGGAAGCTCTGCAGTCGTCTCGACAATAAGCGATTTACATCAAACTCGCCGAGTTTCTTGCACAGCTTCTTCACAAACTGAGACGGCAACATTCACCAATAGCGAAGCAGTAACTTCAGCAGCGTGGCCTATCAAATAATCGATATAGCTAGAATGACGAGTAATCAATGTCATGATACGTTGATCATTCTGATCTCTCTGAAACCAGTATGTGCGTAATGACGGCGAAACGCTCGTTCAATATTACAGTTGTTCTCCTTTCGCGTAATGTCGTAGAAAGAGCTTGTATTTCAGATATTGGCAAAGGTATTTCACTTTTGCTCATATAGGTTTCCTCATTCTTAAGAAGTCTCTTGAGGAAGTTGCAGACATAAATATCGATTGAATACACCATTCAGCGAGTATACATACAGCTGGCCAGTCACGCTTTATGATCTTTTATACCGCAATGCGGTAGGGTATCTACTGATTAGGTATATTTATTGAGGGCAGCAGGGAATAATATTCTGTTAAACTAATATCATTTTCATTTTTAACGATTACGCGTTCATCTAGGGTTAATTTTCTGTTGAGCTCAAATAAGCACTGTCGAAAAAATTATAGACTACTCATAATGATTTTATTTGTGGCTGGCAGTGGAATGAATACCACAAACACGATCTATCATCCAGCATGTAGTGATGATTTATAGTTGTCATTCAAGTCCGCCAACAGGAGGCTTTGCGCCAATTGGAAATATATTCTCTGTTTCACATACGGCGTAGGGACATTTCGTAGAGTATTTTACGAAAAATAATTACTTCACGTTTAGACTTTAGAACATCGCACTCACTATTTCCAGTGATAAACGTTTCTCCATAGTCGTATAGGAATCCAGCAACTCTATTTGGCAGTGATGTCACTCGAGCTTCTAAATATGATCAATTATTCTCAGGCTAAAATGCGACATGACGTTTTCAGGGATGCTGTTTGGGAAATTCAAAATCTAACTATATATATATATATATATATATATATGTGTGTGTGTGTGTGTGTGTGTGTGTGTGTGTGTGTGTGTGTACAAAATCAAGTTGGGCTAAATATGATTCCGATCCTATGTAAAACACATTATTAAAATCTACAAATTATTATATCTCAGTAATAAATACCAGTAAAAAGATATTGACCTCGTCTGACTCTCAGTGAATTCTACAATATCGGTCCCCTTTCGTGAATTTCGATATTTCGTCAATCAGGGGATATGCCAGTTAACAGAGGCACTTATTCAAACCATCGATTCAGATATACAGCATGTGCGTTGTCGGAGAAGATCAAATAAGTGTTTTGCAAATGTTATACACCAGTGTTTAAAGGGTTATCAACTCAAATAAACATTCCAATGCATTCTAAAGAGATAACGGTTTCGAATGTATACACGGATCTTTTGAGATATCGAATTCGGCGGAAATATTTGTAAGCCAAATATTTCACAGTGTTTGGAAACAATCACAGAAAAGTCTAAAAGGTTATAATGACATAATAACAACACACACATTCATTTTCACAGGACGAACCATAAAAAATAGCCTTCCATTGCATGTTTAGTAATTATTAGATATTCCACTAGTTTCGTAATATTTTCGCTCAATTTCCCAATCCTCTGTGCATTTTGGCCGCCATAATTTCTACATTGGTTGCTGGTACTGGAAAATACTATGTTTTCTCGGCACTGGGTCGTGGAATATTAAGTCCTTCGTCGAGAGAGGTATTGTTGTAATAGGATTCAGTGTAGACCACTAGGGAAAATGTAATTAAACTGCAAGAGAAAACAAAAAGTACAAGAATAAGAAGGCTGACCTTGAACTAAATTATTCCGCGAAATTTTATATCATATATTTTTTTTTACATTTTATACAGATTCATACATAAAAATACTACAGTTGATTACATCCAATAAGAAGACACGTATTACAGGCCAACATAAACAAAATAACTCGTTTGGTGGCAACGAAAACCACAGCCATCCTCTACGTAATGAGGTAGAGTATGAAAACCACAGCCATCCTTACGTAATGAGGTAGAGTATGAAAACCACAGCCATCCTCTACGTAATGAGGTAGAGTATGAAAACCACTGACATCCGCTACTTGATGAGGCAGAGTATGAAAACAGGTCACTCTTTGGCGGGTTAGAATAATTTATGTAACATCTATCTTGAGCCTGGACAAAGATGAAAATGCAGCACTTATTGTGTGCCTAGGTATATGTGTAATGATTACTACCTGCGTGAGAATAATGCCTGCAAAGTGGATGGCGATATTTATGTCCGAATTTCTTTGTTGAAATTAATGGGCTGTAGGTTGGTGTCTATTAATTCAACAAGTTGATATAACTATTCTGTTAGTGGGAATCTTAGATCACGTACAATGGGAACTATTGTAATTTATGTATGTTAGATTTTTCGCGTTTACACCAACACTTCTGAAAAATACGCAAAACATAGGTTAGAACTCAGATGACAGTAAATAGGAAACATAGGTTTTCGGTCAGACTGAATTTAATGCTGGATGCCTTATTAAAAATAAAAGGAGGTCCAGATTGAAATTTTTTGTCCTTTTTCATTTAGTTACAGAAATTAAAAAAAAAAATTTTTCGGTTTGTGTGAAATTACATTATAAATCTTACTTCAATTAAGGTTATTTACTTGGCTGGTAAAATGGAAGTAAATGTTTTCAAGCTTGCAGTCATAGAACACATGTTCGATGTTCCCAGGGTAACTGCCTCAGTTTCTTTCTAATGATTGACAGGACTAAATAGTATGTCCACCTCGCATTTCTGCACTGAAAGCGACGAAATCGGGCACTCAGGTTGCGATGGGCATAGAAACATATTTCTTACACTAATTCAGTAAGAACCATCCCCCTGATACGCGTCTCCCGTGTTCCTCTAAGTGTGTTTCGAATTATTTAAAACTATGATTCTCCTCATTGAAAAAAAAAAAAAAAAACTCTTGGACCACACGCTTGGCCCAGTAAGTTTTGTACATAGACAAAATAGAGGAGCCTGTAATAAAGTAGGTGTTTGTACTATTTTCATTAAAAAAGTCTAATGAATATGTATAACTGGCGACTCACTCATAAAATAATTGCTATAGTAACCGAAATAACATTTTCAAGTCGTGCAACAATGTACCGTATTATATAATAATTTATAAAATTGCAAAATTATTATATTTCCACACAAAATTAAGTGTACACACACACGCACGCGCGCGCGCGCACACACACACATACATACACACACATATATCTAATTTAACATTTTCGAACTATAAAGAAACTGATTGCAATTATTAACATGAAATTCTTGAGGAATTTATCAACACTTTAGCATCAGCACTTAAACTGTGAAAGCGAAAAATATCTAAAATTAACGTTTTCACATCTGCACGTATCATAACGTACTGTAGATAGCTGACTCAATGCATTATCCTTTCTTCCTGAAAATAAGTACAACATTTTTCTGGTGAGAAAGTCAGCCTCCAGCTAGTGAGACTAGTGGCGAATGATACTGACGGGTTTTCTCGGGGTTCTTCCGTTCCCTAATTTAGCACACTACACCAATGCTCCAGCCTCAACTTATCTGTCTCTCTCAGGGCAGATGACTCATCCTCCCCTCAACACATCCATTCTGACCCTGCTTCAGTCGGGAGTAGTGAGTGTTTCACAACGAGACGGGGCAATATTAAGTGGAAAGTTTTGGGCGGTTCTTAACATCCAGGTCTTGAGAGCCGATGAGGGTGAAACTACGCCAGTATGGAGCAGCGTTGGAATGCAGGGGTGGGGGAAACCGGAGACACTCGAGAAAACCCGCCGACCAGCGGCATCGTCCGTCACGATTACCAAACGCGAAAATTCGCGGCCCCTAACTGATACGACGTTGGTGTAAAGTACGCTTGTGAAAATATCGTTTTCGGCTTTGTGATTAGTTGCGATATCTTCATTTTGGCATTGTTGCCAATATTTGCAGATCTAAAACAATCTAGAATGTTTTCGTGGTCTAATATGTGACCATAAAGAACCAATAAAAGCCTTTTTAAAGGGGAGACAGCATTTACAGTTCAGCCAATGCTCATAGACTGAGCTTTTCTGCTGTGCCCCTATATAATTATAATGAAATAATTTGTATTTAGCGTTGTCGGATCACAATTGTACTAACTTTAGAAGTAACGTCAGTTTGTGGCGGACGAGATGATTGTAAATGTTAGCAGTGCACCAAGAAGTATTCTGTATACTCAGCAGATATGGGGATTGTTTCAATGTTTTATTGTGAATTATTAGACGTTTTATTGTATTCTATATTAATGCCATAATGGTTTATATACACGCACATACATAAACAGGATGGTTCTCAATTAGACCGACAAACTTCGGGAGGTGATCCGCCATGAACAAGTAAAAGGAAAACATACGTGACACTTTATACATAAATCGAATAGTAAGGGAGGCATGAGCCCTTAAAGAAAACGAGATATATAGACTCTTACGTTGAAGGTCCCGATAACATACAATAATGTTTCGAGAAGTGTCATTGTATTTTAATTCACTACCGATATTTTGCACAAATACGGTTTAAAACCTCGTTTTTTAAGGCTCATACCCCCCTTAATATTCGGCTTAAGTATAAAGTATCACAAATATTTTTCTTTTACTTTTTCATGAAGGATTACTTCCCGAAGTTTGTCAGTCTTATTGCGAATCATCCTGTATATATACTAAATAATTGTACAGTACTACATGTTCATAGTAGAATATAGCTTTTGAATAAAATCATTGATATCTGTATGCTTCAAAGAAATGGGTTTCTTTACCGTACAGAAAACTTTCGATTTTTTTCGTGTGTTTGCCTGTGGGACTATTGTCAACTTTACCATGCCTGGGTGGAAGTGATTAGATCGTACACGTGTTTAGGTGCAACCTTAAATAAAACCCACACATATTCACGAACCCTTTTGAAGTTTATTACTTATGTTGTTGTATTGGCGCTAATGTTCATATCGAACAGTTAAGAAAATTTCATTTAGTTGTGTTTGATTTCATAAACTCAAAATTAAATTAAGCATTTTTTATGTCCGATGTGCGCGTTGACTGTATTAGTCTCCCCCCCCCCCCCCCCTTTTTCTAAGACAAATTATCTGCAAAATGGATTTCTATGTTATAGCAACAATACATCGCGTTCCATTATGAAGTCATTGGCAATATTTTATTTATGTTACCTGTACTCAATTCTGGAATATTACCGATAGGCCGTTATCAATCTGGAATGTACCGCTTTTATATACGTAACACAATTTATGGCTAAATCCAAACGCTCGTGAAGAGTGTACGTCATAAAATACGTCAACAGTGTTGACTATACACAAACATGTGTTGACGCACTTCGATATGCCCTCGTTTGAAAATCTAAAAGCAATAACCGCCATTGATGATTATTTAGTCGATGGAATTGGTTTTCGCTTACAGCAGGGGATGCGCGTATCTTTTGGAAAATATAATACGACTTCAGCTTGCCAGTGGCGCTACCACGGGCCTGCACCATACTGGAGTCACCAGAACTCACAGCGAGGCGAAGTCTACCTGGGCACTACCCCATTCAGTATCTAGGAGTTCGGTGATTACAATACTAATTTTATTTTCAAAAATTCACTTGTTCGAACCCTTACTGGACATAATTGAAGACCATATAGTTCTGCCGAGTTCAGTTGACATCAGGTGAGAGTTTTAACACGTACATTTCCCAGTTGGTATTGCTATTGTGTCACATATAATAACAATCTGCTGTAACATTTTGATTTAATAACAAACCTATAAGAAAACAATGACGAAACTGCAATCTAGCTGTCCAAAGTGCCAACAAACCAAACACTGGGACAGCAGCCACATAAAGAACAGCTGAATGTTAGGTAAACAAACGACTACCTAGCCCAGCCTACAAGTCGTCAAACTGCGGCATTTTCTCGTACTTCACAGTAAATACAGGGATGCGTATTGTAAAATAAAACCGAGCCGGGGGGTTTGGATAAGGTCTTTGCAGTGTCAGTTGTACACAGTTTTTTCATAGTTCACGAACGGAGTTGATTTTTTTGGAAAATGTTGCGTAACATGCTTGCAACCTACAAATGGTACGTCATATTCAGGCCCACAACAAGCCACAAATAATTAATCTTGTTATTTCACGTTTTAATTCCTAACGGAAGACGAAAGCCTTAATAATATTTTGTGAAACACACATGGCGTTGTAAATCGTTCTAATTACCGAATTTGGGCAAGTAAAAATACACGTGTCCCAAATGAACTTTTCTGCGACAGCTCTGCAGAAACGCTGCACATCGACCTGCTGGATACTTCTTCTTCCACAAGAACCAGCACTGTCTACTTGAACATACTGGAAAACTTAGTGTTCCTACAAATTACTGATGTTGATAGCCTTAATTTCCACCAATATTGTGCACTGCTCTATTTTGGGAACACTGCTGTCTCTCAACAAACAGTTTCCCGGCTTATAGATCGCCCTATAGATCGGTGAGAAACACCATTCACTTGCCCTCAAGTAGTTATGGATATACATCTATGGAGTTCTACTTGAAAGAGTTTCGTGTACTACATAGAGAGAGACAGATATTTCCCCACTATCATAGTAACAGTTTACAAAGGATATTATGGTGCCTGTGGACAGGTTTTATAATGTATGAGAAGAAGTGGAATTTCTTACAAACTTTCGTATTTTCATCAAAGGAGATAAAATTGTCTTTTTTCTACTCAATAGAATATTTGGAAGATTCCTCAATAATGAGTATTTGAGATAAATATAGAAAATTTTCTTCACATTAAAACTCATTAGTTCTTTCTTAGATATCCTCTATTATGTTAATGTGAAATATTTTGACATTCTCATTACTATTTGCACCAGAAATGTTTATTACTGTAAAATATTTAGGCATATTTTCGTAGCTATATTTTGAAAACAAGGCAACTTCAAGTAAATTAATAATAAGTTTAACAAAATGGGAAGTGTTCCAGCTGAAAGTTATGGTTAGTTTGTATAATAATATACATCCCCAACAATTTTCAAAGCAGCTATGTATCAAATTCATGCTGTATAAAAACATGCCCCAAAATAATTTACAAGACAACTGTAATCTATTGAAATAAAATTTTTTAAAATCTGCATCCATTAATACAGAAAAGAACGTTTTCAGGATAGTTTAGTGGAACAATTTTGCCGTGACAGTCAATTATTTGGTATATTTTCACTCAAACCAGCTGTGTGATCTTAGCTATTCCTTCAGACATCGCCGATCGGAAGTAGTTTTCTCGTATTCATTTGTAATCCGTGGTCGTAGTGAAGTAAGCTGGTTACAACGAGCCTGCAGTATTTTCACATGTCACGCAGAGCGTATGCGGTAATGTCTGACCTCTAGTCCAGGGCTTAGTGTAGGGGTTCTGATTCTGATTGGCTATTCTAATTTTAAGGTAGAGGGAAGGGTGTTAAATTTTTTCTAGTGGTTTCACTTCGGAAGTAGTTTTCTCGTATTCATTTGTAATCCGTGGTCGTAGTGAAGTAAGCTGGTTACAACGAGCCTGCAGTATTTTCACATGTCACGCAGAGCGTATGCGGTAATGTCTGACCTCTAGTCCAGGGCTTAGTGTAGGGGTTCTGATTCTGATTGGCTATTCTAATTTTAAGGTAGAGGGAAGGGTGTTAAATTTTTTCTAGTGGTTTCACTTCACAGTTTAAGGTAAATACCAATGCAGCTACTTATATAAACGATCCCAATTTCCCACCTAACAACAAGTTAACACCCTGAGAAGAGATTAGGTACAGGCATATATATGTAAGTATACAGCTCTTTTTATATACACTCCCACACCTCTTATATACATATATTCTGTTGGGGTAGTGAGGATACTGATAAGTTTACAACACAGTTTTTGGAAAAATATTTACTATCACTACTACAGTAAAACAATTTGTCACTTTTGTATGTTTATGTTTGAATAACGCCTTCTTTACTAAGATATACACACATATACTTGACATATATGAGTTTATGTGCGTACGTATGAACTTGCATAAGTGAAGGTGATGGGTATAACATGTAGACCAGAACTGGCAAGCTATCTCTACTGTTCCCAGTCTTTCCGTTGGCCTGCTTCTGGCAATTCTCCATTCGCCTGCGACATGTCACTTTGTTACTTTGTCCTGCCACGGCCTCGTTTTGTCGCGGCGCCGCTCTCGTTGTGCTTCATTGGTAAAAAAATAAATTCTCATCTTTTCTTGAACCACGGTTGTTTTACGATGCAAGAATTTTAAATCTGATGTAGAAAAAATATAATATCTGATCGTAAAAACACTATAGAATTTTGTTTATCATTTCACTCACAAGCAAAAATAATAATTTCTTGAAGTTATTTAATGTCTGATGCTATAGTTTACCACCAGCTTATACAATGAAGGCAATGAGGAATGTATGTTGTGCTTAACATTATTGGCAGATGCTATTTATGTACCTAAGTAATGGTTTAAAAATCAGAAGCGACTGATGCAAGCGACTCCCTTAGTGGCTTAAGTTACCCTGCTCTATGAAGTACACTTCGAACTCAAACTTTCTCTGTAGAATATATTATATATTGGATACAGTGTTTGAAAGGAAACATGCCACTAATGATCATTTAAGGAAATGTGAATTATATTCATGAATTTTCCCACACCATATAGATGTAATTTTTTGTTTAGCGGAATACAGGATTATGAACAAAAACGTTTGGGAAAAGACCGTGGAACGCAACTTTTGTTACGTCAGACAGTAGCTGGAATTAACACAATTTCTTTGAACTAGCAGCATTATTTATCAATACTTATACCTCGTTTTTTAACCCTCGTGGAACTGACGAAAATAATATATTTTCCCATTGTGCAAACTCAATCAGTTCAGATATCCTTGATACAGTCAATTCACGCTTACTTCCAACTTTCCTGAAGCCCTGTTACAGCTCTACTTCCAGGATATTACTCCGCCTCGTGCAAACAAAGCTTAGAAAATTGCTTCAGAGGGCCAACGCACCACATTCATGCGCACTCAGTCTAATATAATGTTGCATAAGGACTATTTCTTACTAGGAATTACCGACACGCCTATTTACTGATATTCATATTATATATAAGTGAAATATTGTAACGTAAAGATAAAATACAAGTAAAAGTTCAATTAAATCAAAAATAAGATCCCATTACGTTAACAGAAGTATAAAAGACTTGTAATACATGGCATATTTAAGAACCAACCAGACACATGATACATGGGGTGTTTTTTTTTAATTATTCAATTCATAAAGTGTGAATAACCAGTTAACAGACTATACTTAGGGACACCTGTTGTCTTTAATAAGAGATGCGTTCAGATCCACTTGCTTGATTGGATGATCTAGATATTACGCATCTTAGGTGTATGCCCGCGAATCACAGACGTACAGTATCGGGTGTTGCATGATTCTGATTGGCCAGTCAAGCGAGAAGATGTCTTCTCACAAAGACATGCCAATAATAAGCATAAGAAAACTGGTAGCACACCCATAGAGTATCTAATATAGCATGTGCATGTGTTACTAACCATACTCTATGGTTACGGGACAGTCACATTACAATAGCATTGTGGGCTATTAACACGTTGTTCATAGGAGAACCGATCAAAACATCCTCATAATTATCGCAGGTTCACTGCGTGCAAGGTTTTATACATTTGTTCCTGGGAAAAAAAAATTTCCTGTCAACAAAATTGTATATTTAAATAGTATCAAATAATTATATTGTGTGTGTAACAAAATACTATAGCTAAAAATCATGTTGTAGAAAATATGCACACTGTTGTTTCACACAGAAAAAGCTATTTTGAGTTGCTTGGATGGAAAAGTGTTTGGTGTATAAGTAAATGTTAATGCTAGTGGGAAAACATATTTTCATATGATATTATATAAAATGATAAACATTTTAGTTAAGCTTACTTTATGTTCAAACATCATATGCAGGTTACTAAGTATGAATGACACTATCGAGATTATAACCCGAAGTGCGTTCGCGTACAAGTTCCGGTTCTTCAGTCAGGGGAGACCTACTAGTATCACATTAATATTTGCTCATATATTTGTAACTAATGTGAAACTCATACGTATTCCTTTTTATATACTTTCTTTTTTCTTTCACTTAAAATTAATTATACTATCGAGAATATTTATACCAGCATTACGCTTTACCAGCCATTACGATTAGCACTAATTGTATCCTAACTGTCACATAAATCGTATACGAACGCTCGATTGTATTTTCTAACAAAACTCCCAAATAATCCGAGCATAATGCAGCCCATCAAATGCAGCCCGTAATGAAACAAACGGGAGTATTAACAATGGGAAATTATTCGAGCCAAAAAAATATTTCCTTGACTGAAAAAAAAATAGCTATTAAAAATTACCACGATCTATAGTAAACTTTTGAACAACCGCATGATTAGTTGATCAATTGCTCGTTAAATGGTTGCGTTTACTAAATACATGCCAATGATATCGAAACAACCAAATATATTTTTGTCTCCGAAATTGATTTAATTCAAAGGAACGTATGCAAATGCTTATAGAGTAATAGAAATTTGGTTGTGTGAAGAAAATATTGGTCAACGTAAACAAATACTCTCCAATAAATTATTTAGTACCAGCAACGGATTTTTTTTTCTTTTTTTTAAATGTGGAGTCACTCTGATTTCTCGTTGTAGAAGAATGTCACGCTAGATTTCACAGTGTTGTACATACTCGAGCAGGCGTCATTTACTCAGCGACAATAGTAGCATACATTTCCTTCTGGTGCTGGTATAGGAGCCATCAGTCACTTCGTTTGTCGAGGTGGCCTGGGGTGACCTTGTTGTGAGGACCCCCAACCACCATATTGGATTTTGGTGACATTGACCTTGACCCCGTGCTCATGATCTTAAATAACCTTGAACCAAAAAATTTTAAAAAGATTCGCAAAGAAATTTTTTAAAAAATCTAAAAATCGATCAACATATAATGTTACCCTGCCCTCAAAATACTGCAGTTTGTAATGCTAATGACTTAAAAATGGCATCGTTACCTAGTACAATAAGTGATGATGCAATGATGGCAGCATCGGTAAATTGGGCCGTGTATGTGGACGGTATGGACAATTCACTGCCGATATCGGGTCGCTCGTGTCGCTACTGCGAAAAGACCTTTGCTTGCATCAGCAATGACCACTGACACGATATGCATGGCTGTACAAAGAGGCTCACCCAAATATAGTATGTGTGTTCGTTGTGTGAGGTGTCGATTTCATGGATGGTTGTTCTAAAGGTACGCATGGATATATGCAGGGACCCGACTTTATCAAACACAAACGTGCCGTAATAAATCCCCAAAACTATGATAACAATTGTTTCAAGTGGTCAGTGTTGGCCTGATTTGTTAAGTCATCGACTTTGCAGCGTGTAAAAAAGAGGTATACTGAGGCGGAAGAAAATTTTTATTTTAGCGGACTAGATTTTCCGACTCCTCTACAGCAAATAAAGGTCTTTGGGAACGACAACCCTGGTGCGTCTGTAAATGTGTACTCGCCGAGAGCTACGGGAAATGTGGTACCAACATGTGTGACTAAGAACGAGAAACCTGAACACATCGATCTTCCTCAGTTGAAGGATGAAACTAACAATATTTCACATTATAGTTACATTAAAAACTTTTCAAGACTGGCGCGATCGCAGATTACTTCGCATAGGTACAAAGTTCATGACTGCAAACAGTGTTTTAAGCATTATACCGAATACCCATGGAAATCAGGACTCACTGAGAATCAGTGCCTTGCAATACACAAAAAAAAGTATAAAAGATAAATTTTCAATGTGCATGTGTTTCCTCATGTTATGTTGAATAAACGAAATAGCAAATACTTAATGTTTGGAGTCGCAAAAAAAGTTTTGAAATGGACGACATGGGAACTCACTGATGGTAAATGCTAAAAAAGGAATAACTATCAAACACACACACTCTCTCTCTCTCTCTCTCTCTCTCTCTCTCTTTCTCTCTCTATAGTGTCCAATATAGATACGATTGATTGATTGGTATGGGTGGAGGGATAATTTTTGAAGGCCAGGGAATAATTTCTGTGGAGGGGTGGGAGAGGAGTTGTGGGTGGAGGGGGTGGTTAGCAAGGGAAGGGATATAAGATTATGTTACTCGATATTTTATAATTATTTTTTGTGACATAAATTTTTTTTTATTTTTGAGTGTGGTGGTGTAGGGGAGGGGAAGGGGGTGATGTGAGGTTTTGTAGGGTGAGCGAGGGATAGGGTAAAGTAAAATGACATGTTTCTCAATTTTTAGACATTTTTGCGATACAAAAATTGTGTTCAAGGTAGTTTAATGTCACGAGCACATGATAAACGTCAAGGTCACCATGGTACAATATGGTGGTCGGGTGCCTCGACAAGCGAGATGGCTGGTGGATGCTGGCTCCTTCGCATGATCCCTGGACCAGAAGGAACTTGGTGCTACTACTATTGATTACTGCCAATGAAGGAAACCATTATTTTATGATACCCAGCCATCCAGAACTAAAAAGCCGCCCTTAGGGCTGAATAATTACAATTGGTTAAGAGTCCTACTGTGCGAATCGGATGAGCGTAGGTTCAATAATACTTGTTAAATTAAATATACTTCCAGGATTCCTAACTTGTTAAGGAGGTAAGAAACTAAATTATAAGGGCCTATCCAATGGCTAACCCCAAAATGAGTTTTTCTTGGACTAAATTATTAATGATTTGGTCACTAAGACACCGATTAATTGCAGGCTCAAAGTTATCCAAAATAAGTCAAAATAATTGCAAACCAATAAGAAAATTAACAGATATGTATAAGTGCTTGAAGTTTAATATATCCCCAAATGGAGTCGCTTAATTAACACCCTTGCTATGATTGCTAGAGGACAGAAGAGCTCGCCTCAAGCTTACCCGACGTCTGTATTATTGTATGTATCTGAGTACGTGTTGTTATTCAGTGCCCGTTGACACATTCACAAGTTTTTTTTACCTTTCTGGCAGGAATTCACATGATTAGGTAGTTGTGGAGTGTTTATTTATGACCCAGCCTCATCCACGATGTACAGAATAAAACGTGTTAAAGTGATAAGAGTAAATCAGACGTATGAGTGTTTACACTGTAACCTTCCAGAGAAAAATAATGAGATTTTGTGCACGCCTTTGATAATCACAATTGGTTCTAAGATGTTCCCTATACTTTGATAGTAGGCTAACCTTTGAACTATTGTAAGTTTCTTTGCGTGTGTGGCTGTACTGTCGTCAATTGGACGCGTCATTAACATAGGACATGTAAGTAGAGAGGAGTGAAATTACCAGGTAGAATTGGAAATACGTAAGCTTGAGCCGTAAAAATTAGAACGCTTTACGGCCAGTAAGTCCCTAGAGGCGGAGCTGCCAAACGCTGACCCAGTCAGCACACGAGTTTTCTCGGTATGGTTTAGCCAATGAGAAATGAGGTCCTTCCCCAGAACATTACGCGGTCAATCAACAAATAGAGTGCCAAATACATCAAAGGAACCACCTTACCATTTCGTGCATGCCTTTATTTATTCTGTTCCGTTTCTCTGAACCATTTGCAAACATGTAGCTAATGAAAGGATTATTTCCGTGAATATATATATATATATATATATATATATATATATATATATATATATATATATATATATATATATATATATATAAGGATTGAAATTTTTTCAATGGCGGTTATGTTAAAATTAGACATATTTCACTTTTGAAAATATTATGAACAAGATCAAGATGAGATTTGGGCAACGTTTAACAGCGAGATCTTGAGAGCCGAATGAACAAGATATATTATTCACATAGCTTTTTAAATAAGAACATCAAATATTATGCAATAACTATACAAAATATAGTCCATTCACTGTTTCTTCGGTTGAATTAAAACGAAACTTTGAGAACTCACCCTAGGCGTAACATGTTAACCTGTCATGTTATTTCAATAACTTGTATACCACAGATATATAACACTGTGATTACCTTCAAAGTACTGTATTCTTGAATAAATGGAACTTTAACTTAGTATCTTATATAACTTGTAATATTTATTTCGTATTAAATACTAATTAATAACAGCGAGAGCAGCGTTGTTTTGGCAACGGATAGTATGAAATAGTACACACTTAAAATATTGTTTTAACTTGGTTTTTTGGTATGCTATTTGTAAATTAAACTTTGCCTATTGATATATTTCAATTTTTAGGTAGCACTACATGAAACATATTTAATTGTTACAGTTAAAAATATCAGTGCAAATTATCGAGCGTAGGTCCTTGGGACATGGTGTTTTTTTATTTTTGCCCGAGGAAAAATATTCAATAGACGGAGTGAAGCTTGTCGTGCTCGCTTTTTATCTATATCTCTTTCTCTCTCTCTCTCTCTCTCTCTCTCTCTCTCTCTCTCTCTCTCGCGAAGATTCGCACCACCTGTAGAAGCAGAAAATATTATACACGTTTTCAATTTTAGCATATCTAATACTAACTATAACACATTTAGTATAGTTTTACGGTGATTTTTTAATTTGCTTTTTTACAACTGTAATGAAATTTTATTGCTTGATAGTAATTATTAATATTTAGATGAGATGGTGGGATGGTTACAAATCCGAAGTTGGTAGAAGTGGCGACTGGCGACGCTGACATGACATGGCATGTTTATGAACGAAGCGTGAAATTCGTACTAGTGGCTATTCAAACCTATCCGTGCAAGTTACGATGTTGTGATAAATCTGTTTTCCCACGGCAGGAATAAATACATTGTAAATTTCGTCATGGCTGCTGTGTGTGTGAAAGAGTATTGTTGCCATTATGTTACATTCGACTAGTTTGTGTGTGTATATGTGATTGCAAATATCGGACTTGTGGAATTCATACGTTTTAACAACGAATAGTTTTTAAGACGAAATTAATTGTTTGAAAGTCGCATCTGTTTGTTACAACGTAGTTACCTTGCCCTAGTTTATTGAAACACAATCGTGTAACGTGCTTATGTTTCTGTGATTTGAATGTTTGCCACAACCTCAAATAATACTAAGTCCAGCCAGATAAATTTAAATAAATTATGAAATAAATCTAGAAAACAGTAAGAACTAATGCATATAAATATGAGCGGAATAAAAGTTACGTTAGGCCTATTTATGTGCATGTTCATCACTATCTTTTAAGTTGTTGTTTATGTGTCTAAAAGTTAAGTGACACGAGTCGCGTGCTTAAATTTACTGTGTATTTTCATTGGACTGGTTGTTACATCGTTTGAATTTTTATTCCTACTAAGGCCATCCTTTTAACGAAATAACCCAACTCACACCAATAAAAAGACGTTAAATGCTACAGTTCTTTTCCCCGCAGTTATAACATGTTTAAACACAGTCGAGGCGAAATATTAATGTGTATTATGTGTAATATGCTCTCTCTTGCATAACAAATATGTTGGCAATGTAAAATAATAACCGTAAGAAGTATTGCAAAAATAGACATTGTTGAAAATTCATAAAGTTGACCTAAATATGGTTACAGGCAAAAATTATTGTACACATTCGTACGAGATGGTTTTTGAAATATGACTAAAATCTTTGAACAGATGAAAACAGTAAACATGCATTTAAAACGTTATCACATGGCAGTGTTTATGTTTACACGTAGCGTAAGGATACGTGGTCGGTAACCAAAAGTAGAACTTTAGCAGGGCTTCAGAAAAGTGTGAAGTAACCGTGAATGGCATTTATAAGATATTCACGGTAAAGTGAGCACTTTTGAAAGCCCTCTCATTTGGAATTATAGTCAATCAATATTCTTTATTTTAGCCCTAGACATTAAACTCCGAGTGCGGTGGAATTTACACATTGCGTTAATTACTTACTAGGCAATATTTACTTTAAAAGTTTGTTAATGGGTAAATAATTTCTGTAAGGAAACAGTAACTAGGGAACCAGAAGTGCTCACTTTACCGTGAACAGCCTTTTGTTTATGTTTGACATACGATGTTATAAATACAAAGGCGAGCTGTATTGTTTAATCATATATTGTATGTAATTTAATCGATAAGTGGAATTAACAGTATAAACGATATGTGTAAAATTATTTTTGATATAAACCGATGAATGAGGCAGGTTAAAAATATTAAATGCTATTATCAAAAAATGACCAAATGTACTGAATATTACTTTATATAGTCTCTATTGTAGTAATGAAGTCTGTGGACACTATTAGCAAGCTCTGTTTAAGACACTAACAGCAAAAGAGATCCACAAACAAGAATTCATTTCCCATCGTTCCGTTGCTCGAGCATTTTACATATTCACAAAACAATAGTCGATTTTCAACTCTACCTATAGCGTATATTATTACTTATTATGAGATAATATTTTCGTCTTCAAATTTATTATATTTATAAATAGTTGTTTATCTTCTTCCTCCATAAATATAAAGGGCATTTCGACAAGAAAACACTTAGTATTTCATGTTTATAGTGACAAGAATTTTTAAAAGGTAGCAATTTGTGCCTATGCTGCAGTGTTCCTGTTAATAATTCTGTGTAGCAAAGATAACATTAAAATAATTCTTGGGCTGCTAAGATGTTCTACATTTATTTTTAGATAGAACGTGTCATAAATAAAGCGTGTGGTTATTAATAATGAATGAGACAGATCTAACACACTATTGTTCAGTTTCCAGGTTCAGGTATAGCCCGTTTACTACTACTATTATTTAACAATTCTAATCTCCAGTTGTTATGAACTCGTGTACGGACGCACATCTTAACGCTGAACTGGTAATAGCCATCATTTGCCAGTTGTGTTGGCACAAATTATATTTAATTGTAATTCTATTAATTACTTTCTATTTTATTGGAACTCTACCAAATATATTTTTTTATTCAGAAAGGTACTCTAGTTATATTCAATTAATATGTTTATTCAATTTTAAACTGTAAAACAAAACTTGTCAGCTGAAAAACTTCTACTGTTTTCTTATTGACCTGGTAAATATTTGTATACTTTTACTAAAGAAATAATTTTCTTAATGTTTGTTAATTATTTACGTAAATAATATTGTATAAAGTTTCATTTCAGCAACAAAGTGAAAAATGTTAGTTGTACTTTATTATAAGTGTTTTTCGACTTTCGAGTTATATATCGATTAGTCGTACGAGAATATGAAGTACGGAGCACGCCTTGGTATATATAGGTTTTCGCTCAAGAATACTTACTTCTTCTCCATCTTCTCCACAGAGCATGTAGTCTGCTAAAGATTTGCTACTGAAAGTTTTCTACATATTTCTGATGTAATTGTTTTGAATAAGTGTTCTTGCGATTAATTTCTTTCATGCAGACGTGATATAAGTTTGTTTGCACGTTCATTTTTGACGTGAATAGGTCTTTAAATTTGCGACCATAGTGGGGGGCAATCCAGAAAATCAGATAACAAAATCAGGGGATAGAGTTTGGCAATGTAGCTCCGAATCTATTGTCAAAGATTCAAAATTCAATTGCACCACTCGTTTGCCAAAGGTTCAAAGAATATGTTACGTTGAGTGAGGACTGCAACGCATCATGCGGGGTGGGGGGGGGGGGGGAATCGCCGCAATTTTTAGTTAGTTTCGCCGCGTTTCATAACTTCCGCGTAGTATAACTTTTGACTAGGAGAAAATACTACGCTCGTTTAAGTTTCATTCGACAGCTCTCGCCAAGATAAATCGATTGCGTCTATAAAACATTTGTGTGGCTTGGTTATGGTGAAATCATATGAGTTTAATGTAAAAAAATAAGAATACTTAACACAATTTTGCATATACTCGTCAAAAAGCCAAGTTGAAATACAGTAGTCGTATACGGTTTGAAAGAGTATCTCAAAAGCAATTCAGTGATACCCATAAAACCCCATATGATCGAGTGAAGCGGTGCCAGAAACTGATGTATTAACTGATGTATTAACCTCGTGGACATTTTCGTGCACCCTTTCTGGGATGTGAGTTGCACACTAATTCGTGGCGTGGTCGTTCTGCTCCATGACTCCACTTCTTGGCCTGCTGCATGTGTGGGAGCGTGCAAAACTTAGTTTCCATTGCAACGACATTTGCCGTGAAGTCTAATTCCTGGACTCATTTACAAAAATTTTTGAAGATGTTATTTTAAGCTCAAAAAAGTGAAGGAAAATGGTGTAATGTAGTAGTGAGTAAAATGATACCATTTAAAATGGCGGTTACCCGACGAAATTGTCTCCAAGATAAGTTAATACTTTTAAAGCTATCTTTAAAAAGTGGATATTACTTGTCAGTAATTAAATTCTAATACTCAGATGTAAAACCAAAAATGTTATGTATTTATTAGAACAAATATTTATAATCTTTTGCTGTCGTGGAAAAGTGAGCACATACTCAATACAATTCTTCTTTAAAAATATACTATGTGGTGATTTCTTGTCTCCCATATTTGTTTTGCTTATGGATAATTAAGATGTAATGTGTTTATAAAAGCCATTTTTTTAAAGTACAACAGTGTATCTGATATTATCATCTGGTTATAAAAGCAATTATTTTTTAAGTACACCATCATTGTATATGATAATATATTATAATTATGTTGATAAAAATCATTATTTAAGTACACCATAGTGTACCTAATATATTTGTTGTGCATTAACATGAGCACTTCCCACGGTTTATGCTTTAAGTGGTAAACCCTAATCTGCACAGGAGTCTATATCCCACCTTTCTGTTTTGTACCATCCTGGTGTTGTAAGGAGAGTACTTATGGGTGCTCAAGTTCACTACAGGAAGATGCTATCACGTGTTAAGTTTATTTTCTTTCATGTGGCAATTTAAACATTCTCAGTGTGTGAAAATTTACTGAATATTAAAATAACCAAGAGTACACGGTTCTGAGAGACCTAAAAAATCGCTTCTTTGTGATGCGACAAGGTCACAGAACCAATAATGAAACAGCGACCAAAAAAAGATAATGTTTAAGATCAGAAAATAGCAAAATTGGCGACTTAGCAACCGCTTGACAAACAGCTAGCGGTCGAGTATACACAGGCCTGTAAATAATTAACTTGCAGGTCTTTGAACTCACAGATATTCCCTGATTTTGAAGAAATTTGTGATCCATTCACGGTGACTTCTGTCTATCGCGTAGGCTGCTCAAGTGCTATTTTAATGTCAGGTTTAATAAATAATTATGGTGCAGATTTTCTGAAGTTTGTAATAAATCGAACATGACGAGAAACAGGAATCACCGTGGACGGTCTGCGAGTGCGGACTCACGGGGGTTGTGGCGATCTCATCGCCCCCTCCGGGCCGCCCAAGTGTGGAGCCGCCCTCTCAAGCTGACGCCGGCATCACGCCGCCTCTAGTAGCGGCTGCCAGCAAGGCCACGAGCTACAATCCTACCGCCACGGGCGGTCAGGAGCTACTGGCGCAGGCCGGGCGGGCTCGCCTACCCCTCCTCCAGTGAGCCGGGGCACTGCCGCCCGAGCGCACTCGAGCACGGCCGAGCATTGCCGAGGGTGTTGGGCGGGTAGTCGATACGGTAGGGGTCCGTCCAGGGCCCGCTGCTGCTGTGTGGGGAAGTGGCGAACCAGGGGCGAGTGTGTAGAGGATGTTACATCGCCCAACTTCATTGTGATAACACACCCCTTGCAGCCACGCTCCTGTACTGTTTGCGCCAAGAGAATACAAGCGCAGGAATTTCACACTTTTACAATAGACGTGTCTGATCAGAACCGGAGAAATATTTTATCAAAATTTGGAGCTTCCTAGTGCTAAGTTATATACTTCGTTTCATATAACTTCAGTAAAATTTGACAGACGTTGGGACCAACTTATACATCTTTCAAACAGTAAACGCCCTCATTTGCAAAGTACTGTGTCAGCTAATGGTTGTTGCAGGATGCGTGTTATTTTGTTGGCGGTCTTTGCGATGATTATAAAGAGAATAGTACTTGGAATTAAAAATAATAATATAGAAATGTTAAGACAATAACAACATTTAAGGTTAAAATTACGTTCATAGAATAATGTACAATTTTTCTTAGTTATAGAGCCAGGGCTTAAAAAATACTTAGAAATATTTCGTTAGAGCATGCGTACATTACGGTTACATGAAAGGTCTCCACCAATCTCTCTTGTATATGGTCTCCACCTGCACAGTGAAATGCCATTGCGATTGAGATCTCTTCCGTCATAATTTATCTATATGCGAGAATTCCTTGCTGGTGTTGTCGGAATATTATGTATGCAGTTAATTATTTTTGTATTTGCTTATTTCATTAAGTGTTGCTCGTCGTAGGTGCCTTTTTAGAACAGTCTCCTTAGTGAAATGAATAACCGACACGTGTCTACTACTTTGTAGAAGGGTTCGTTACGTGCTGTTGGCCACCATTTTCTGTAACCATCGTGAAGCGTTAGCGAAAAAGTATTTACTTTGTGAAACTTATATTTGTTGGTTTCAAGAAATAACTCAAGTGATTTGTTAATTGCATAAGCAAGCAAATAAATAATTAGTATCAGTGGCATACATGTGATTTTAGTGAAGTAATCATCCAAAATTCGGCATCTGTTTTCGAATTACGAAGTCAACAGCAAATTCGTATATTTTATAACTAGTGTTTCCTTAAATTTATGTTAGAATATTTTAAATATATTTTGATTTTAAAAAAGCCCTAATTTATTTTATTGAATTTTTAACGATTTTTACGTGGAAAGTTAAACTCCTGAACATGTTTACATTGTGCATTTCGTACATCGGTATTACCAGTGACGTATTTATTGTGTTTTTTTCTTGCGGGAAGTTTTCAAATGTACGTGGCCTAAATAAACACCCTTTAAGTGTAGTTCATTATATAAAAACTGCAATGATATTTATGTGTTGATTGTTACTCTCATCTGTGCGAACGACGACACATTCATCTTATTTAGCTCTCTCGAAGAAGTTAAAACTTTAAGAGTTATAGTAAACTGAATGCTATTTCTGTACGAACCAAATTTTCCTCTGCATCATCAACACAGTGTAAGTTCTAATCGCCACTCTCTCATACGAAGAAACGCAAAACAATCAAGCCTCACGAAAGACGTTACACTATAGTTCCCCACCCCACTAATAAAATAAACAGAACCCTAACTAGTATGTTAAGTGATCATAACAAAAATGAAACAGTTGGGAATGGCAACCAGCTATAGTAACCTAAATACTGGACAGAAGTTGTCAGCATTTCAATACTTGCCACTGGATTCATAGTTTGATTACGAAGACCCTTTTATTCGCCTACAGAACAGCTCTGGCGGAGGGATACATCGTGGCCGCACTTCTTTTCAAAACTGTCAAAAATTACTGAAGATATTTGAAACGGAGTATACGTATCTTTAAAATGCGTGGAGCGTTGAACAAGATATACGGGCAAGTTTGGTTAGCCAAGAGAGTTACATTAATAATGTTATGAACTTAGCAAAACTTACTGAACCACCAGATAACGCCGGCTAAATATCTATGACTGTATGTTGCAAAGTATCACATCGTGTTAGAACGGGCCACATCTCCTGCTAACCAAACTTGCACGTATATTTTGCTCAGCGCTCTACACATTTCAAGAACACGTCTAACTTAGCACTAGGAGCAGCCAAATTTCGCTAAAATATTGTTGCCTTATAATTTTGATGATAACCTGCTTACGAAACATAGACATTCCAGATTGGAAATATCACGTTTAACTGCTCTAGTTTAATACAGCTGCTAACGACAAAAGATAAAATACTTGCTACTGTATACAAAATTGACATAGATCGTGTTTTCTAACAGTTTTAATAAACTTTACGGGCTTTAATTACTACCCATTTATCGTTGTGATATATTTATTTATATTTATTTGGGATTGAAATATACCAAATTACAACCGGTTTTGTGATAGAAAGCAGTGCTCTCACTTTAAAAATCACTACACACTTTGTTACGTTTGACATAATTTTTTTTTCTATGTATTCATGAGACACCCGTATACAAGCAGGATATTCGTGTAACGTTGAGACAAATCATTTCAGATGTAGCCGACCTCCCGTGCCGCAGTCGGTTGGTGCGCCGCCTGTCTGAAATTCAGGAAGTTCTGGGTTCGAATCCCGGGTAAGGTAAGGCGTTAGTTTAAGTTAGTTCATAAGATAGTCACTAATAAGCCGCTAATAAGATTTAAGGCACAACACTGGGGGACGTGAATAATCCCTTTGAAAACCAAATCGAATACAATTTTAAATGCAAAATAAATATTTGAACAACTCTGACATTTTTGGTAATATTTGTACTCAGCAGTTTTTCCCATATGCGGTGGACATACTTGCAGTCCAGTTATATCATATAATTTACTACAAGCTCCAAATTTTTAATTTGTTGTGTGCAAATATTAAAAGCAGATCAACCACCATAAACAGAGTAATAGTATGGACTTTCAACATGTTTTACTAATAATTTTAAAAGATTACTGTTAAAAAATTCTCTTCAGGATTACAAAAATATTCACTGATGAGATCACTCAAATAGAAAGCTATTTATGATTATGCAAGTTATAGCGAGTAGTAACCTGTGAATTTTGTGAATTCATTCCCAGTTAGAAAAACCTCAAGTATTCTAAAGGTTGGACCAACCTACAGCTATTAATTTACTAATGCCCAAGTAAGAAGCATTTTGTGCCCTTTTTGCTGTGTGAATGATTCGGTCACTCTATTCCCAGCTGTTTACTACTGTTCGCAGCAGTTACCCACAGTATGTCGAATAAGCTTCGGTGAAATAAAAATATCGACACAAATTGACAAGTATTTAAAGATTAGTTTGGATTAAATGAATTCGCATAATTTTTGGAAATATAGTGATGAGATAATTATTTGGCTCGAAGATATCGCAGTTAATCCTCGACGTTTTACCGTTGTATTCTGCAGTATGGTATTAAAGGTAAAACATAACTCCCAGTCTTGAACATGGACAGGAAGTGTCAACACAGCTAATATTGCCCAAACTCGAGCCCGTGACGTTTCGTCTACCAATCAGGCATCTTGATCGCAAAGCCAAAATTTAATGAGATCGCCTGTTATATCAAAATAATTTAATTTTTAAGTTCTTCCGATTATTTTACTTTTCCTCGCTTGTTGAAGAATAATACGAATTACTTACTCCGAATCACAAATAATGCGGACGAGTGGAGTATAGAGGGTCGGGGAGCTTTTAACAAGGTCTTGAGAGCCGATGAGGGTTAAATGAGGTGAGAATGGAGTAGCGCTGGAATGCAAGGGCGGGGTGAACGGGTGATCACCCAGAAAACCCGCCGACCAGCGGCATCGTCCGGCAAGATTCTCACTTGTGAAAATCCGGGCGTGGTTCGCCGGGACTTAAACTCGGTTCGCCTTGGTGGGAGGCGAGCAGACTAACCGCTACTCCACCGCGGCCTCCAGTATATGGACGATAAAACTAATTTGCCTGAGTTTAAAAAGTAAGCTGGATATCTCGAGGTATGTATTTATACTATACTAATATATATATATACTGTACTAACTGGCACAGTAAACACACTGGTACTGTAGTGACAATTGTAAATGAGCGTTGCCCCCAAGACTTCAAGACCATACAACCTCTCTTAGTCTAGCCAGTGACGTCACGACTACGGGGCAAACATTAGTGGACAATATGACTCACAGGTATGTTGGTTTATGTACGTGGTGGGTCGTATTTTAGTTAAAAGTGTGGCTTATCTCAGGACCAACTGAATACGTCCATGGCGCGTGGCGATATCGGCAGGAGAAAGTAACGAAGCTACAGAATGCTAACAAACAGATTTATAACAGCTTCTTATACTGCGCACCTAATTAACGAGCTTCTGTGTACTCGACTACTCTGTGACGATGCTGACAGCTTGGATACAGCCACTCATCATCAACAAATGGCCATGAGCTCATGACAGTTTTCATGATTTTGGGGATAATTTCCTGCCGTATAAAACCGACATTGCAAAGTTACTGCCTGTGCAAATTATACACGTTTGGGTAAAAAGGAAACATTGCTTGTGTTTGGTTCCGGAGCGGTATGTGTGGAAATGCTCACACATGACGAGGCCTTTACGTAAACCGGTACCGGAAGTTCTACACATGCTGGAAGAAAAGCAATATTATGGTACACACAGCAAGCTTTGTGCACAAGTGTAGGACGCGCGTGCTCCAAGTACGGTACGGCATCCACGCCCAGCCAGCATCCTGCCTCGCCCGGCCAAGTCGAGCATGCAGCCAAGTATCGATTACTATCGCGGTGTATGTGTAGTGGAGTTTCCCAGCTATCGGAGAGGCCAGTCGAGGCAGATAGCCCGGTCGACTTGGGACGCAGTCCTCGAGATTTCTGAAATAATTGCTCTGAGTGAACGATGTCATACCGCTACTGGATTGCTCAAAGACGATTTTTTAAATATCAAAGCAGAATAACATACTGAAATTACGCCATGAAGTTTCAGAATCAATCCCGCAGCGAGACAACTGCATTCTGTTTGAAAGGTATAATGAAAATAAAAGCATTTTTTTTAAAACTAGTTAACCGACGCTTCTTTGTGGTTTCATATATATATATATATATATATATATATATATATATATATAAAATTGCTGAAGATGGCGATTTAATCTATCTAAAATATGTCTCCACACCTAAAATTTAACTATAGCTGGGCACAACAACAGTTCCAAAATAAGCTATGAAAATATAATTTTTAATTTCCAGACCTGAAATCCAAAACTCTAAGCGGTATTGGTATTTTCCAAGTAGGAAACACGAGCCGGGATTCATCCTGGCAGGACCGCTTCCTGATAGCAACATGGCGCTTGCCTTATGGAGCAAAGAGCACGGAATGCGATATTGGACAAAGGAGAGCACATGAGCATAGGGAAGACGGGCAAAGTGAGAGTAAGTCTGATACAAAAAAATTACATTTAATTAGGTACCAACGTAATTAAGGATATTTTTTCCTAGTCATTAACTGTACTGAGTAACGAGGGCGTTCAAATGCACAACAAAAATAGAACAAACCAACCAAAGGAGAAATGCAATCACATCAGCATGCATAGTACAAAAGAGCACAGTTATGGTTGTAACGCTTCACATTAGGTCGTTCCACAGCATGTGCTCGATGTGTTTACCATCGACAGCAATACACATGTGTGAACTCGCATGTAGCGACCGATGAGCGGCCTGAAGAGTTACTGGCGTAATGCCTCTGCAAGCTGCCACAATACGTTCCTGCCTGTCTTCTGGCGCTGTCGGAACCATGTTGTACTCCCTATCTTTCAGTGTTTTCCACAGGAAACAATCGAAGGTATGAGGTCGGGGGAGCTAGCTGGCCATATTACAACACCACCATGCCCTAACCACCAGTTTGGAAATGTTTCATTTAACTCCTGCTTCGCCACCAAACCAAAATGTAAGCGATATGACTTCCAGAAGTGCTGATAAGATCTCTCTGAGGAAATGGGCGTACGTACAGCCCGTCATTGTCCCTTGAATGACTTATGACGTAGTTTCCAACGATTCCACACCACACGTTCACTTTCCACCCTAGCTGGTGCTCCACATGCCGGTTCCAAGGAGGATTCTCCATCGCCCAGTAATGCATATTTCGTAAATTTACGCGCCCATGGTTTGTGAAAGATCACTTCATCGGTTAATAGTACGTTCTGAAGAAAATTGCTGTCATCCATTACAGACATCAGAACAAACCTACAAAACTGAACATTCTGCTGGAAATCACCTTCATGTAATGCCTGATGAAGAGCCACGTGATGTGGATAGAATTTACATTTTTTCGCAGTATCCGTAACACGCTTGTTTTACTTATTACTATGAATCATGTGGGGGTTTGCATCGACATATGTCCACTCGCAGTTTTGATGTGTCTCGCCCGTAGCATTCTTTCGTCGCACTCATGTTGTATAATTACAATCACCTCGTGACAAGAGACGGGTGCAAATTCTTTGTATCGTTTGCCGTGCGATAGGCGTCTGATTAGGATACCTTTCACCATACATTTGGACGGCTTGCTAGGCATTTCTACCACACTCGCCGTAAATAAGTAGAGCGTCCAGTTTTTACTAATTTGTGAACTTCATTGCGTACGTACAACCACAAACTGCAATACCACTTACCATAACAGATGACGGGGACTGTTAGTGCGCTGCTATTAGGAAGTGGTCCCGCCAGGATGGGTCACGGCACGTGTTACTTGCTTACAGCTGTAAGTACAAGTCCCCTGCCCCATGCTACCGGCACACCTAACTTAATCATATTTACACATTATTTCATGGCGTTTCAGTGTTACTTCCCAATGAATATGTTATATCACTGAATTCCTCTATGCACATACGTTCAGATGCCGTTGAAATGAATATATATATATATATATATTTTTTTTTTCAGGGGAAAAACGTATGTGGTTAATTTATTTCTGCCCATGCACATATTGTGGTTAGTCACTTTACGGCAAATTGATTGCCCCCGTACGTAATGTCATTTAGCGAAAACTGCATTTCGTGATCTGCAACCATTCCAGGAATTTTGGGTGTGTCCAAGTTAGACGAACCATCCTGTACATTTCACCAAAACGGTGCGGAACAAGAGACTCGTACTTAACGAGAATTCGACATGTCACGACAGTATTAAGGCCGCCAGTAAGAACATATTCAGTTCACTACACGTTCGTTCTCAGGAGACAAGAGAATTTTCTGCCTGAATCAATTAAAGTGCGTGTTGTAAATTGCCTAATAGTTCCGCATTTCCATTACTGTAATGTTGTACATGGTGATATATATTCCATCCTATCTACTAAACTTCAAAACATTCACAACACTTGTATCCTATTTACATCTATTCTAAAAAAAAGTGAAGATATCACACATTACTTAAGCAATTTGTCATGGCTTCGTTTGAAATAACGAAGGGAACTGCATGCGTTGCTATTAATTTTTAAGGTCAAGAGTCAACGTTAGCCATTGTACGTTTACACCAGTGTTCTTCCGTTGTATTTGCGCCATAGCATCAATACTAGGTCTCATAATTCTCTCATTATTCAGCGTCATATATCTGATTTTTAATCCCGATCCTTTTCTGTTGGATATTTTTGGCCGTGGAACAAACATACCATGAATGTAAAACAATCCACATAATTTACAATTTTCAGAAAGCTTGTACTGATATTTACTTAATTAACAAATGCCGTAGGTACCAAATAAATTTCACTCTTTTTACCCTTTCATGTAACGTGATGCATAATTAGGTGTGTGTGTGTGTGTGTGTGTGTGTGTGTGTTTTGGTGGGCGAGTGTGTGTATGGATGGGCGTAATAGATAAAGACATGTATTTTTTTGTAATCTCCTTATAGCACAATGTTATAATTGTTTTTTTCTTCTCTAAATTGTATGTTAAAGTTGCGTTTGTAAAGCTGTTCTTTTGTCAAGTGCATTTATACATATTTGATATTGACTCTTCAGTTACGTTAACAACATTCGTTGGTTTTTAGTGTTTTTGCATTGACGTAACGAAAATAAGATTTTGTAATTAGAATTATCACTTATTACCTAAAGAAAATGTTATTCGTAATCTGCGGTTAAGTGGTAGACAAGGTCATGCAGCTTTTATTTTGCCACATAAATAAAGACGACGTGTGTTTTTTTAACCCCACCTAAACTAACATAACGTAACCACACTTAACATACTCTGTTTAACGCTATAAACAAACAATAATCGTGACAAAAAGCCTTAAGGAACACATAACTCAATCCTAAAAACTGTATACTTTCAGTATAGGAAAATAAGTTTTTCTGGGCCATCGCAGTGTATCATCACCTAATATAGTACAATACAAATTAAATTTTCTCAGCTTATTCATGTAAACGTGTGATTCAGCTTGATACAGATATATACATAGTTCTTGCAGGAGAAAGGTTGTCAAGAAGAAAGTACAGACGTAGGCTCTTATCAACATGAAATCATAATAAACAAATAAGCTTATGAAATCAAAAGTAAAAAAATATGGCACTGGGCCTTGAAGAAAAACATTGCGTCTACCTTGCCGAAAATTGGTTACAGCCATTAGGCACAAAAATTAGAAATTTCTTATTAGTAAGTAATATCATAAATTGAAGTGTTTTTTCTATCAACTATTATAACATTTTCGTACTAAAACATTATGTACACCATTACGCAAGTTCTCAGTAGGCAATGCACAGTGCAAAAAGTTGTGATTAATCATCTTTTAAGAATGATGAAAGACAGAAATTTTATTTTCCTCAACAAATATGAGATTACGTCTGTTCGCAATAAATTCACTTTTCTTAAATCAAACTTTGAAAAAATTTACCCGTGTATGTCGTGCTCGGCGCTTTCCTAACCATGGCATGTATCAGAAGCGTCTTTTATTTCTCTTACATTCAAATATCTTAATTTTTGTTTGTTTAAAGATGTATTTATGTTTTGTCTAAATAATATAATATATTTTATTTTATAACCAATATTTAAAAAACGAGAGAAGACAGCTGTGCTGGTAATGCCTGAAGTGTGACCACGAGGTGAGCACTATTTAAATTAACCTTTGAAAGACGCCACTGCCGCTGCATGCATGTCATGTGTTATTATGGGCGCATCTAGTGAAATTCGCCCAGTGAAGTTGGTAACGATGGTTGTAAGGCTATTCCATAACTTAATGTCGAATAAAAAGTGTTATCTAACCATTTGTGATAACTTTAATATAATCCATTCTCTTTCTTTTTTTTATTAATTCATCGAAGTGTAAAAATTAACAGATTTGTAAAGTATTGACTTTCTTAATAATTTCACAATTTCATTTGGCCGACGCATGAAGAAAGTGATGATATACATGGCAATGTTAAGTTTGCATAAAGCGGAGGAATACACAATTTTTATACAAGTAGATGTTAAGCAGGCTTTCAAAAATGCTCATTTTACCGTGAACACCCTATAGCGACAAATAGCTCAAGCATATGCAAAATGTTATTCACCTGAGTGTGCACTAATTCGGTGCATTGAACTTTTGGCAGATATAGTTTTGCTGACTTAGTTAAGCTTTTTTTTTTTTTTTTTAGTACGAGGAGGAGAAATATGAAAAAATTAGAACTTTAGCAGGGCTTCAGAACATTTGGGAGTAACCATTAATGGAAATTTTAAATACCACATTCCAAAATCACGATTTCGCCGTTTTTATAACACGGATGAAATAAAATATATACCAAAATTTAACTCGAAGTCCTAAAAACATTGCCGTAGTTAATTCCAAAGTGCGTTCAGCAAGTGATATTTTGACTTCTGGGCCAGTCACAGATGAAACACAAACAAATATATCCACCGACTAAAATATTTTTGAAAATACATGCATAATTGCATGGCAGTGGCATTTTGGAGAGGAGTGGAGAGATTTGTGCGGCTGTTAGCATCGAGGTCTTGAGAGCCGACGTGGGTGAAGCAAGGTGAGTATGGAGCAGCGCTGGAATACAAGGACGGGAGAAACGGGAGCTCCCCGAGAAAACCCGCCGACCAGCGGCATCGTCCAGCACGATTCCCACTTGCGAAAATCCGGGAGTTACCTTGCTGGAGATTAAACCCGGTTCACCTTGGTGGTTCAGTCAGAAGTGTTAGGTAATTATCCATGAGTTCTGGAATGATATTTTGCTTTCTGTTTATAGTGCATTTACATGTAAGAACGAGCAAATACATTCATTATTTGTTGTTATAATTATTTCACAGTTTCACTTGACAGTTGTATGAATAAAGTGAGCTGGTCGACGGGAATGTTATTTTTACATATGGTGGAAGAATGCACACTGCACATACAAGTAGGCTACTTAAGCTTAAGCAGGACATGAAAGTGCACATTTCACCGTGAAAATACCTACATGTATGAAAACAGCATCCCGTACAGTGTCGTAGTACGTGCATCTGTAGAGCACACAGCAAGCTGTGGACTGAGCATGTGTGTTTGTGTTCGGGAAGAATCTACCTCTGCTGCGCCTTGTCCACGTGCGCTGTAAAATTGTATAGATGTGATGGTCGGCGGAGAATAATGACTCTCCAGCTCTTACCCTTCTCTTCCTTTATCAAACCTGCTTCTCCTACTTCCATCTCCTCTCCCGAGAGAGAGAGAGAGCTATGAGAAAGCACGCGTAGCGGCAGGGCGCGGCAGTCTTCTTGATGGGTACTCGTGTGCTGATTGGCCGAGGCCGAGCTTCGAAAGCGGGCCTTATCATGCAGGAGCGAATTAATGGTGGCCGTGCCCGCCATACTGGTTTATTTGTTTCTCTAGCCTGGTTATGTTTTTTAGAAAGACAATTCCCAAAATACCCCTACACACAACAAACTACACACCTTTACTCAGAAGTACAGACATAAAACGACTGAACTACTAACTCGAATTTACTAAATATTAGTTCGTAGTTCATTGTTATGTACTTGCTGAGTAATGTTAGTAGCTAGTTGGGTGTAGCGATACTTTGGAATTTTTACTTTTAAAAATATACACAACCAAATAAATCAAGAATCTAATATTACAGGAGAACTAACTGGTGAGGAACGCAGGGTGCGTTCAATGTGCTGATAAAACCTCTCGCGCACGCACATTACCAACACCACATCAGTACACTCCAACACAGCTAACAAGAACTTACTGTTGTCTCTAATGAGCCTACTTTCCTCTACACGGGTAGAAATAATTGAAATAAAGTTCTTAAAAATCTTAGATGGTTGGCAGGATTGACGTCTCGTTGAGAGCAATATCATTAGATATGTAACCGTAAACATACGTATTAGTGAGACAATTACAAATACACATGTGTCTTACCCGAAACTCGAACTCAAAAACCTCATACCATGAGCTTGCACGTTATCAACTGCATTATGGAGGTAGTATTTTTAAAACCGACTTCGGATCAACCAGTTTAATGGTTTGAATAATAGGATTTATTAACCTGAAATATTTATAAAACCGTAATTTTGAAAATAAGTACCTCAGCATCTTAAAACACGTAGGTTTACATGCCTGCCCTGGCGCTTCTTATGCGAATAATTTGGTGAAAATTTGTTTATTGTCTCCTGAGGTATTGGATAAATATAAACAGATGAATTCGACCACTCACGAAAAACGTCGCCTCATATGAACCCTATAGCTAACTTATTCACGCAAAACATTGCAAATCACCTCACCCATTGCAACATGGCTCGCTATCAGCTGCGAGGAAACCATCATAAATAATAAATGCAATAGATGGATAGTCTTCAAGAAAATCCCAAGTTCCCTACTCATGTGAGCAGGGGCCATAGATAATATGAACTTTCTTGTGACGAGAGTAGATTGTCCAATGGGCGAAGAACTTCACCCGCAAAAAACATGAAATATCAACTTCATCTCTGAAGAAACTGAATATGAAGGCTTTGCCCCATCTTCAGTGATAAAGTTTAATGGTTTTATAAACATTGTTGGCAAGAGACAGACTTGATGCAATTACTGTTATATATTGGTACACCTATCATTCTGTTACCGGCAATCATTAGCCAGTAAGATTCAACATCTTTGCTACTGATCTTAGATGCCATAGTTGTTGATCTCGTAATCGTAAACAACAGATGACATCAACACACCAATTAGACGACCATGAAGACATAAAGACCTCGCCGACATACCAATATACTGACAAACCGACATACAAAACATAAACATATACCACTATACCAGGCACACCACATACAGTAACACCCAGACTGACATACCAATCACTGACACACCAGCATTCCAATCATACCAACCATCTACTGACAATATTATTAAACATAATACAAACAAATCTTAGCCCTTGAAATTTACACAATTTCTTATTTGCAGTCACCCACAGCAGTTGCTCGCATATTGTTAAACAAGTGCTTCTGGTCGAGTCCCTATATCATTGTACGCAGTTTTTTTTAACAACAGTAGGATGAGGTACAATCATTAAAATGCTCAATTATGTGTATATACATATATATTGCACCTTTTGCATAAAACATAATCTTGCATTTCTCGGAGGTTGTTTACGGCCAATACCGAATCGACTCATTCTATATAACTCTGGCCATTCAATTCTTCAGTGTCCTAATATTTCTTGTTCATATAGCTGCAGTATCAATCATTCTGTAAATTTGTCAGAAGTATTAGTCTATCAATAAGTTCTGTAGGATTATCCAAAAATACAACCCCAATGTTCTTGCATTCCGCTTTATTCAGACCACTTGTAGCAAACTCATCGGAGAGATGTGTGAGTTTGTTACGAAAATCATATTAACAGAATCCTAATAAACAATGTCTTTAACAGCTACATTTTCATCTGCTTTTTCTGTAGAACAGGCACCATCCAAATTTCTTTTCTTTGTATCTGGAGTCTCGTTTCCAAAATCAGTCTTCATGGCTACTGGTGCTACATCATTATTTTAAAGTTCACCCATTTTTCAAGACAGTTTAGCTCAAACCGTTTACGTTATATGCTGTATATCATTAGCATTGTTTATAGTATCCTTTTTTCCACCGAAAGTTTATTTAGAATTACATAGGAATATTTTCATCTGTCTTTACAATTATCGAATTTTTGGTCTTCACTCGCAGGGTGGTGGCTAGTGTCCATTCAGACGACGTGAGTTTGACATTCCGAATCAAAGACTGGTTTTCACACATCAAAGAAAAATGTGTTTCCGGCACTGCAGCAAACATGGCAGACAAAACGCTGGCGTCTAGCTATACTTGCGTAAAAAATAAAGAAGTTTTCAGCTGTACTTGTAGTCGAGGAGTCACTAAGTATTGAAATTTAGCTGCATTTTTAGAAAACTTGCTGTTACAGTTCTGTTCGCTTCTGCACATCACAGCGGTTTCTTGACATGTTATATAATATGGAAGGAATCATGACCTTATTTGTTTGAAAGAGATTTTCTGGGAGTTTTTGATGGTCTGTTTCAAAAGGAACTTCATTCTGACGACCAAGCGAAGGAAATAACAACAGAAAAAAAAAAAGGGGGGGTTTATTTCTTTTCCAACTTCAGGCAGTATCATAACAAAACAATAAAATTTTATTTGTATAATAGCATGGCTACCAAACAGTGCTATATATTCTTTTCAGATGTTAATAGTAGAATGATTTAGATTACTCTATGCCAAAGGGGTTGGGGGACCAAAGCCGGTGCCGACATCATGCTCTGTTATTCTGGTCGCCCGGCAACCATTTTCCTCTAAATTTCCCTTTTTTCATTCGAAATCGACAATTTGTCGCTTAAAATTTCCGTGTTTCCCTTAAGACTTCTCTTTTTCCCTTAACATTTTCCATTTTCCCCTCAAAAGGCACCGATCCCCTCATTTGGAAAAGAACGAATCCCTTATTTGCAAAAACCATTATTGGACGGATTTGGGGGCTCGTTATTTACCCTGTGACTTTGACCTCTACCTAGAGCTTGGATGACCTTAAATCCCCCAAAATTTTTTAAAAATTTGGAAAACATTGAAAAAAATAGAATAAATCGAGAAAAACATTACATCGATGACTCCGACCAGTATGTAGGATGCCAGTAACCTTGTCCCAAATGACCTTGAAAACGAAAACTAATGAAGAAATTGTAAAAATCGAATAAACTCATAAAAGTTGGCAAGCCTATTACATTACTGACTATGACTGCCATATCGGATCCAGGTGACCTTGACCCTTGGTTTTGACACTGTGGCTGTGACCTACAAAGATCTCAATCCCAAAAATTTTGTAAATTTTATTTCGCTAATTATATACATATATTGTCGGAAGTATTCAAATTTTCAAAATTATTGAAATAATTGTATGCATTATTTACATATTCTCGTAAATGGTAAAATTAAAATTAATTCTTAAATTCATTTATAAGTATACACACTGGCATGTAGAGCTATCGGTTACACCTGCGCACTCTAGTAGCAATAAGCAACATGGTCAACATCAGAGCCCCTAGCAGTCGGCTAAAGAACTACAGCAGACGGCACCCATGATAGTGAACGAAGCTGATGTAAGAGAGAAAAGAGGTGGGAGAGAGAAGAAAGAGAGAGGCAATTTAGAAGGACTGAACATGAAGTATCAAGATTAAATTATGGATCATGCTGTAGGAAGATGGAATGACAGAGCACGAAGTAGAAAGGTGAAATAATAGAGCATGAAGTAGCAAGATGGAATGATAGAGTATGAAGTAGCAAGCTGGAATGACAGAGTATCAACTGTAGAATTGTAGAAACAAGATGGCTGGAAGTTTAAGAACATGGACATGGGTCAAATGTCATGGTTCATGGGGAAAGTGTCTTAGTTGATAGGTTATGAGTCTTCAGTCAATGGATCTTGGGTTTTAGGTCTTAGGTCGTTAGCCTTAGGCCTTTGGTTTAGGGTCTTCGGTCTTGAGTCTTGAGTCAAGGGTCTTGAGACTCCAAGTTGGCAATCGGGTTATATCAGTGTAATTTTTTCCTTAATTTTTAATTAATTTTATTTATTGCAATTTTCTCAGATTCAAGGTCATCGAAGACCACGGGCACAGGGTCAAAACCAAGGATCAAGGTCATCTGGATCCAATATAGCGGTCGTGGTCAGTAACGAAATATATTCGCCAAATTTTACGAATTAAATCGAACAAGCTATTTTTTCTCGAGTTGTTTTCAAGGTCATTAGAGACAATGTCACTGGCATCCAACATGGCGCTCGGAGTCATGGATACAATGTTTTCCTCGGATTAATTTTTTTAAATTTTTTTTCTCATTTTAGGGATTATTTGGGATTCAATTTCAAAGTCATCCAAGGTGAAGATTGAAGTTCAAGGTCACATGTAAAAAACGAGCCCTACAATTCCTTCTTATTGATCGTTTTTGCAAATAAGGGCCTCGTTATTTGCAAATGAGGGGATAGGATCTTTTTGAGAAGAAAACGGGAAATCTTAAAGGAAAAATATAATATTCTAGGGGAAATTGAAATTTTAATCCAAACAAATGGTCGCTTTAGAGGTAAAGAAAGAGAAATTTTGAGAAAAAATCGCTGCCGGACGACCGGAATGACAGAGCATGATCTCAGCTGTGGCTCCGGACCCCAGCTCCTTGCCTCAGACTCATCTGAATCATTCTACTGTTACAATAATTTTGACACCTCTACATTGCGACCGAACAGCATTCCTGCCCACGTCTTCTGTAGGATGCAAGAAATATGGGGACTGTGCGTATTTTGCTGATAAATCAAAGGGTTTGCGTGTTTCTCGAATTAAGTGTTCATGATGGCGGCTTCACAATATACGGCCGAGGGCATGGAGAAATATTCTACTATTCTGAGCCCAGTACAAAGTAGATACCTTCATAGAGACATAATCGTGGTGCGGTTCCTTTGATGACTTCTCACCCACTGCCACGAGTGGCTCTGTGTGGGAACAGGCCTTGTGTTCTATTAGCGACTACATGTAGTGAGAGGTTTCCTATTGACTCGGCTGCTGTCTGTGTGTACGTTACCAGGCACTGATTGGCCAACGCAGTTCCAATGTTTTGCTGGTCAGTGAAGTTATTCTGCTGGAATCTGCGACTGGAGTTCGCTGAGTAAGCGGCTATTTTACTTCAGTTTTCTTAAGTATAGGCTGTTCACGGTCAAATGAGCACTTTTGAAAGCCCTGTTTAGTATCTACTTGTATACACGTTGTGTGTTCTTCCGCCTTATGTAAAATTAACATTGCCATGGGCTCATCATTGTATTCAAGTGTCGGTCAAGTGAAACTGTGAAATTATTATGAAAGTAAATATTGTATAAACCTGCTGATTTTTACACTTCGATGTATTAAAAAAAAAACAGAAATTGAGAGAAATAATTTAATTTAAAACAAATGGTTACCTAACAGTTCTTCCTTGACGTTATTATATGGAACTATTTTCCTCTCCATTGTTACCAACTTTAATTGGCGCATGTCACTCATTGTGCCCGTTAAAATACATGCAGACAGGAGCAGTGACATTTTTCTAAAGTTGCGTTCAAAAGTGCTCACTTTATCGTGAACAGCCTTTACTTTGTTGCGCAGCTTAGAGTAATTGTTTTGTGTGTGTTCTGGCTTGTATGTATTTACAGGATGTTGTATGACTTCTAGTAATGGAGCGAGGATAAATGCCATAGAATAGGCAAGTTAACATAGGAGAAATTGCATGGTGACCCCTTTGTTGAAAATGATATTCTATTCGCAGTTTATTCACATTTTGGATCAAACCTTTCACAAATCATGTCATGTATGATGTTTTTGATTGATTCCTAAATATATCGTGTGCTACAGGCGTTTATTCCTGTGTTAGAATGAAATGATCTTATATTTTATTAAATTGAACGTTTGGTTATATTATGTTTCACTTAACATTAATATAAATAAAAATAGTGAGAAGGTAGATGTGTTGGTAATTACTAATAGAAATAGTTTTTAAGCACAATATTATTAAACTAAGTTCGCACGAATGCGATGCGTTGTCACTTTGGTACTATTTTCTATACTCAATTAAGTTTGGATTGCACGAGGCGGAGGAATATCCCGGAAGTAGAACTTTTGCAAGGCTTCAGAAAAGATGTAAGTTTCCGCGAATGGACTGTAGCCTATTTTTGGCTGTATGAGACATCACACTTTGGGCTGTGTCTGAATGAATGTGCTATTCCGGTGCAAAGTTTCCTATTGGCCCAGCTAGCACTTGGCTACTGCGTTTATGTAGCAGGTTTGCAGTTCGTTGAACACCTATACAAGCGTAACTCCGTTTCTGTGTTTTTATCTACCGTTTAATACATTATTTCAAGAAACGAATAGGAAAAACTATAATATGTAAATTGTTTTATTAAAAAAACTGCCTTTCTTTAAATTATTCTGTATTTAATTTCAAGAGGGCATTCCTTAAATTTGGATTGGTTATAGTATGTTTGTAAATTTAATAACACCATTACTAACTTTTTTTTAAACCTAAAATCGCTTCTAAATTTTTTGGGGAGAATGGTGATTAGGAAGGCGCTGCACAATTTAGTGGATTAGGAATGGAACTGTTAACTCCAATACAGAAGAAACATGGCATGAGCCAGAAGAGAAAAGGAATTATGTTAGCTGTTGATGTTATTGAACATGACGTGAGTAAGGGGGAAGCCATCTTTTTTTTTTTGTGGTTAGCCATCAAGCCCCAGCTAAAATGTTCCGAGTGTTATAAATCCTCAAAATGTAAAGCTTTCCGGAAAATTAAATATTTCTCAATTTCAATAGTATGTTTGTATGTCACGCTGTATTATGGTATTGAGACGAGATAATGCACTACGGCTTGAGTGATGAGTGGTGAAACATCATCTACAACCGAGTAGGGGGCAAGCCTTAAGGTGTTTTAATGAAAGGGTGGGTAAGGGGGTTCGAGGGTCAGCCTTAAGGCACCCTTATTAATATAGTTTTGCTGTTCTTATCAGTTTCATTTTGGAGCCGCCAAAACATTAATTACATGCTGCGTAAAATATCTAGAAAAGGCTATAACCCAGAAGACGTAGACGTAGAGGCCACTATATCGCAAAGGGCCTGGCGGAGCGGTTAGCCTGCTCGCCTCCCACCAAGGCGAAGGGGTTCGATCCCCGGCCGGGTCACCCCGATTTTTCGCATGTGGGAATCGTGCCGGACGATGCCGTTGGTCGGAGGGGTTGTCTCGGGGATCTACCGTTTCCCCCACCTCTTCATTCCGGCACTGCTCCATACTCACCTCAATCAACCTCATCGGCTCTAAAGACCTCGAAGTTAAGAGCCGCCCAAATCTCTCCAATCCAATCTATATCATAAATACATTTCGACAAATCATCAGAGATTGTATACATTAAATTAACGCACCTCGGTGAGCAAACACATTTAAGAAGAACATTTGCTCTCGTTCTAGAGTACTAAAATAAATTTTGGGAGGGGTAATGTATACACTAACCCTCCCCACCAACTCATTGTTGCGCCCTCATAACTCCCAAAAATAAAGTATCCTAAGTATTATATAAGCTGTTCGCAGTAAAGTGATCACTTTTGAAGCCCTAGTTAATTTTTCCTTTCGGCCATTGCTTATCTTTTAAGCGTCTTTTAAAATAAATATTTCTTTGTCTGCAATAAACACAGTGTGTATGTTCCACTGCACTTGGAAGTTAAATTCTAAACCTAAAATAAATATTTATTTACTATTATTCCAAATGAAAGGGCTTTCAAATCTACTCATTTTTCTGTGAACAGCTAATACACACATTCCCGGCACTGGAGCTAGTTAGTGTGCTATTTACGCCTATTACGTGTTATTCTGCACAAAAAAATTTACCATCTCTCTGACAGTGTAAATAAAAATTAATGGGAGCACTCTGAAAGTTGAAATGAAAATTTTGCCGTGAGAGGAACTTATATTTTTCGTGTTGCTATTTCTATTTTACTCGTTCTCTCCCTCTTTGTTCAGGAACTTTGTGTTTACGTTTCCGGACTACCGACCTTAAATTAATTTTGCATTCCTAGCACGCTCACAGTTTCAATTATTTGTGTGTGGTTCTTTTATTACCAACTTCGAAAAATTTAAAAACAGCCAGGCGCAAAATATACTTTATTTTGCAGTAAACATTATCTCAGCGTCGTTCTGGAGTATTTCTGTCTAATTTTGAAAACATATATTTGTTATTTACTGTTAGTTTTGCGTACGTCTAATGTATTTTTTTTTAACTAGTTGAGGAGATTTTCTCTAACAGCGTTATCAGCATCTCATTTTAAAACACAGTCTTAACCATTCACACATTATTGGACATGTTTGCCACCTTGTTTACTTCCATCTGAGTTATTATTGTGTATACTTCCATCACACGTAAAAATTAACACTAACGTGGAACCAATGAACATATATGAGATTATGAAACGGCACTCTGAAATCATTACTAACATGCATACATTTCCGTTACTCTAATTCGTCCCCTTGTGTGTATAGAGCAATAATAAGCCAATTATATTGGTTACGACTTTAAATGTTCCTCTTTTGATAAGAGGTAGAATCATGGAACCAAATTAGTTCAACTACCCGCTAAATCTACTGCAACTAGTCGTGCCTTTATTAAGCGCATGTAAACATGGCCTGGAACTGAACGCCAGCGACAAACTTTAGCAGATGATTCCTCATCAAATTCTACGTCTAAAATACATACTTACACGATATATAGCCTAAGTCTATTCCGAAGGGCTAGTAACATAGCTAGAATGAACGATAATTACCTAAGTTTCTGGATACTGTCCCATTAAACGACGAAGTACAAAGCACAACAATATGTGCTCCAATATAAACCCCACTGCCATGAGAAGTAAGGGGTTGGCTGCACATTGATGAAGTTGTAAACTAATCTACATGGTGAAAAAAATTCCGTCTTATGTTTTTAAGCTAAATGCTGCCGTTTTCGAGAAATTAATTCATGGCGATAAAGTTGAGTTCAGTTATTTAGGCGACTCTTGACGAGGTCTTGTGAGCCGTTGAGGGTGAAATGAGGCGAGGATGGAGCAGCGCCGGAATGTAAGGGTGGGAGAAACAGAAGACACCTGAGAAAACCCGCCAACCAGCGGCATCGTCTGGCATGATTGCCACTTGTGAAAATTCTGGAGTGGCCCGACCGGTGATTGAACCCAGTTCGCCTTGGTGGGAAGTGAGTAGGCTAACCGCTCAGCCACCGCGGTCCCATGCCAATAAAGGTCACGTGGGGTGGAGATGAGGCAGTGTCGAGATTACATGGTGGTAAAATGGCTGTGCTCCGAAAAATAAACAATGTTCCAGTGCTGATCCCTTTGGAACTGTTAACACATGACTGTTTGTGCCAAGGGTACAGGCTCCGAAGGTTGAATTAGGTGCGAAATGAACGGTACAATACGATGTGTAGTCTGTTATGTACTTAAATACGTATTGATATATCAGTTTTCTGTACAGTACCGTCGATACAATGTTCGCAAACATGCGTATTTGTATTAGTATTTCAGTATTTCACACGATACAATATCATTGTAGAGACATCTGATTGTGGACACGACCGGAACTATGAATGTTTTTGACGTGTCACTCTTGGTTCACGACAGGCGTGGTGACACAGTCTACTGATACCTACGTCACTTACATCCCAGCAAGCATTGCGTTTAGGAACCTGCAACCACTCCCATTATCCATAATTGTGTACCAAGTTTATAATGCGGCAGGAAACTATCAACGTTCCATTTAAATAAATAAAGCTCTGTGTTGAAAGGGGCGATGGTCAAAAATGTCGATGATATGAACAGAAGATGAATATCGAAGTACCTCATCTCTAGTCTATGGTAAATAGTCTATGGTCTATGGTCCTCTCCGAAAGACACTCTCTTCTTCCTGATAGTCACAGTAAAGGGGTAACACGCCGCATTCGTAGGCCCTCAGTGTAATAATATTTTGCTTGGGAACTATTTCTTACCAAGCATTACCAACACACCCATTTTCTCTCCATTTTAAAAAGTTTTTATTTAACTTGCCTTGTTAGTTGTTTATTTGTACGTTCGGGTGATATCTTGCAAGTGAATTTCGACCCACTTCTAGGTATTCAATCGAGCTGAAATGTGGTATGCATATAGAAACCCGATGACAACGCAATAATATGGCCATTGGACAATTACCAATTTCGGATACTAGGCAAAGATAAAAGATTTCAGCGGAACGACTATTTGTTTTACGCACTGTCCATGTTCGAGTATCATAGAGTCAAATCTACTATTGCATCTTGTTACAAAAACGCCCAAGGCCAAGATGGCATGGTAGAGGATATCCAGCTATACCTAAAAGATTTAAGGTTCTCAGCAGCCTATTGGCGTACAGCCTTAAATGAACTGTTAGTCCAAATTAGGTGCCTGGGCCCACCAACATATTTTGTAACTTTTAGTTGCAACGATATTAATTGGCTGAATATGCGTAAAGCCCTCTTGATTGCTGAAAACTGCCCAGATGAAAATAAAAAGGACCTGAATATGATCGCAACTCAGTTATTAATCGAGCGATACCCTGTTGTGGTAAGTCGTTACTTCATAAAATATTAATGGAATAACTGCGTAGATTTGGGCGGTAATCTAAAAGATTTCTGGTGGCGGATTCAATTCCAGAATCGTGGAAGCCAACATCTTCATATGGTGGTATAGGTTAAGAACCATCCATTGTTTGAGTCAGAGGAGGGAATTTATCAGCTAGATCAAGTATGTAGGTGCCAAATGCTACCTGAAAGTTCTGAGATATATGAGTTGGCAAAAAAGACTCAAATGCATCGACACGCCCACACCTGCAAAAAAAAAAAAGATGTTTCAGCGAGTCGCTTTAGCTTCCCATTTCAATAATGTAATCAAACACGAATTGTTGCTCTCACATTAGACGATTTTATTCGCAGCGGTGGAAGGATATGCCTTTTAAAGCGGCGAAACGAACATAGTTTGGTAAATAATTATAATCCTACACTTCTCCAACTATGGTAGGGTAATATGTACATTCAACCTTGTGGATCAAACGAGGCCATAGTTTTTTATGTAGCCAAGTACATATGTAAAGCAGAACCTACTCAAGTTGATGCAAGCGTCGCACAAGTTTCACGCCAAATACAACGGAAGAGTCTAATATTTCACGTAAGCTTTTTAAGGTATGTATGAGGTTATTAAAAGAACGTCAAATCTCGACTTGCGAATGCGCATACAGATGTGTCATTAGATTTTTAAGAGAGTTCAAGAAAGTGCGTTTTTCTTAGCACCAGAGAGCCTGAGGAAAGATACAGAGTGCTCCAGTTCAACGAAGATGGTCAAGCTGCTGGCTATTGTTCGAACATTTTTGATTGATATGCAAAACGCCCGATAGAGCACGCTGATTAAGACTTTAATAATCTGAGTCTACTGGATTTTGCACTGATATTTTAATCGCATTACGCCAAACGACAAGACAACAATGAAAAAAAGCGTTGATCAAATTGAGTCGCCCGAACAGCAGACTAGGTGACAATTAATTACACTTAATGACAACAGCAAAATGGTTATCAGAAACACTCCAGCAGTCATAAGTATGTCTTACTTTATAGCAGCTAATGATCCAGATAATTACTATTACAGTTTACGTCTCCAATACTTACTATATTGATCCGAGAGTGAATAAGTGGAAGATTATGATACACTGAAAGCTGCTTTTCTGGCGAGAGAATTGAATCTCCGTCATACAAGTATACACAGATGGACATTTTGAGAGAACTTGATAGGTAACTGGAAAACGCTTTTAATTAAGTAAACGTTTTTGAAATTCTAGATCAAGAACCACTTCAAGCTTATTTAGAGGCATAATATGGAGAAACAGAGTAGTATATGGGTACTTGAGGACAATCCATTTTTGCCCTAAAATACTCAATTTTTTCCTCGAATTTCATGCTTTTTACCTCCAAAAAAAATTGCACAAAAATCATGATCGAATACGGAACATTATATTTTTCGCAAAATTTAATTGAAATCAAACGACTACGCATAAAATTAACCAAATTTAGACCAAAAATGCAAGCTAATTCAAGCAAAAAATTAATGTAAATTAATCCAAAAATATACAAATTAAGCTAAAATAAAATGAAAATATTAAATAGATAATTGATAAATCCAAATTAATAGAAATTTATACACTTTAAGAGATTTGAATATCATGTACAGATTTTCCATTTTTCAGTTCTTTTAAACCTTTATACAATACAAAACTTAGATTCATAAATTTTAAATTCTGTAGCAGCTTACCATTTATTAATTTCAAGATCATATAGTTTAGTCAATTCATATGAATAGTTTAACTTCTTGATAAGTGATTCCACTTTGCTTTATTTACAAAGAAAAAAAATATAGAGATAAAGAAAAAATATTTTTCTTTATTATAATAATTTTTTCTTTATAAATAAAATTGAATGAATGCTAGAAATTGAGAATAATATCATATGCAAGCAATGCAACAAATGTGATGAGGTATTAAACATTAAATGTTTTTCATCACATAACACCACAAAAGATAAGCATATTAACACCTGTAAAAAATGTTCCATGGAATATGCCATAAATCATTATGATTTAAATATATAGAAAGTACTATGCGAATGTGGAAAATATGTATCTAAACCATATCTCAAATATGTACGAAAAGAACTGCACCATACTTTCAGATACCCACTTTCAGCTACTTTTTCAGTTTCCAAGTTTTTACCAAATTTTAACAATTTTTATCAAAATCGCTTCTGCTAATTTTATATTTTATAATTAAATTTTTTCCGTTAGTAAATTGAAGCTGAAACCAAGATGTCTGCAACTAAATATTCTATTACAGCATTGTTAGGAAATAAAATTAAACCAACCAATGAAAGATTTGGATTATGGTTCTTAACAGAAAACTTAAATAATAACAATCTTGATACAAATATTGGACATATTATCTACACAGATGGAGAACAAGAATTAGAAGAATTTAAACCAACAACAGAACCATTTTGGGATAATACTATGAGTTATTAAAATCTGTTATTTTAAAAATCATAATGCGTGTGAAGTTGAATAAGTGGGCAACAGACAGTTATTGCCATCAGCACAACGGATAAATTCTCGCGCCACGCTTTTATTTTTAAGTTTTAATTAATCTAATTATAATCATTAGACACTGATTGGTCAACTACTCTTGATATCACTGCGAGCCCTTTCAATTGAGAAAAAACATTTTCTAAACAATCTAACTGCAACCAAGACTAGTTTCAGAGTAAAATTAATGATAACTGACTGTTAATCATTAATATTATTAGTTGTTTCTTTTTAGTACAATATATAATAAAAGTTTGTCTTTAAAATGTTTTAATTATAACATTTTATACATTTTAATTAAAAAAATGGAATATAATTTGTAGATAAAATATGAATAAAAGTTGAATTGAACCAAAACAAAGGTACTTCTATGTTAACACAAGTATTACACCGTGGAAATACATCATATATCAAGGAAAACACGAAACACAGCACAGGTGGAGTGTTTTTGCTAATGTTCAATACTAAAAGTGTTACGGATCCTCGAAAAGACTATATTCAAATATTTCAAGGACAGTAGCAATTTGCGTGATATAATTTTGAGCACAGCCAAACACTTCAAAGTCTCGTAAGTATTCTGTCGATTGTAAAACCACGCAAGCGCCTGCGAAACAACAAGTCTGCAAATAAACGAGGACAATATGCTGCCCACACTACCTGATCGAAAATACAAATTGCTAATGTATAGCACAACGGCGTATGCACACGAGAGGAGTATTACATAGTCTACTTATATAAGCACATACTAAACAGTTACTATTATAAAATACAAATGAACATTCCAAACAACGTGTTTGATATAAATAAAACAAATAACATTTAAGTAATCAGGTAGTTAACGGACGGCTTGCATAAAACACGGCTTCATGAGGACGCATCTCTTCCAGTAGTTTTCGCAAATAGGCCACGTCCGCTTTGCAGCAGTTCTGGTATGATGGCACTTTAAATTCACTAAAATTCTGTGTCTTTATTACTGTTGGTAATGGTACTGCATTTCCATTTACTTCTGATAAAATATACTTAAGATTTCAGACGACTTTAAACCTTCATAGACTCATGGGTATGTTTCAAAGATTACGTTGCACAGGAAGCTAGTTTATGATCAGCAATAAAGTGGTGTACACTAAAAAAAATTCCTCATAACCTGGAGAATCCTTATTTCTCGAGACACTTACGTCCATAGCTACCACCAAAGATGCCGAGGAAAGAACAAGTTGTTCATTTGTTCCGAGGCACAAATGTGCGTTGTATCAACACAAGTACAGTCCCAAAGTTATAGATACTACGTAATTGAACTACAGACATTATACATTTAATTTGATTTAAGATTTTAAAATTTCTATAGTTGTTTTGCATTTAATCAACTTTATCGATGATAAGTATGCCATTTGAAGTTTCACGTGTCATTATTCATTTTCAGCTCATTTGGTTTCCTGGTACAGCCCAGTCTTAGAATAACGTATTCATAAACACTTGAGGTTTAAAGATCCTATAGGGGTGAAGCGATGTGAGGACTTGGCAACGAAGGTTTGCAATGACGAGGGTAACAGGAGAACCCCGAGAAAACCCATCGACCAAAGGCAACATACATCACGTTCCACATTTGCGAAAACCTGGTAATATCCCGTCGGGAAACGATCCCAGGTTATCGTGGAGGTAAGCGAGTAGTCTGGCCACCAGACCACCACGGCCCCATTGAAGGCGATGAAGTTAGGCTCGTCACGGTCACACCACGAGGTACCGGGTTTGGATCCCGCGTTATGCATGGGCGTGTGTGTGTTTGTTATATTGACGTTCATTACATATCCTCCTCGTACCCCCATTCACGATATAGGATGGACCTTTGATAAGAGACACAAAATTTTAATTATTATTAAATAAAAATGATTACTTCTGATGTTGCTCGTCTCCTAGCATCCCCTTTACTGGCGATTATTCGAGACAAGCTCTGCTCACTCACGTAGATTATAAAGTATTTAACTTACGATACAATATTAACCACTGAATTCGGTGGCGTAAGATTGCGCGCCCGCACAATAACTGTTGAAGTGTAGACACGAAGAGTGTTCTGCTAAAGATCTACTTCCAGGATATTCCTCCACCTCGTGCATATTAAGCTTAACTAAGTCTGAAGAATTCCACCATTACCACATTCCTGTGCCATTATTTGTGATAATAGTTTTCATGAGAACAATTTAATACTAGGCGTTACCAACACACATGTTTTCTCACTATTATTATACATATTATTTATAAACGAAGCATTATAATTTATAAATAAAATACAAATTACCATTTTAATTTAACCCATAAACCGTATTTTATACTAACACAAGTATAAAGCGTTTGTGATATATAGTATAGTTAGGAAATAACTAAACAAGTCATGCATGGGGCAATTTTTCAAATTTTTTATTCAAAAAGTGGGAAGAAACCGTAAATAGACTATTGCGCTTATAACTAGGCATTGAAACTGCGTTCTTGCGAGTAACACATAAAAAATCTTAGACTAGTTCGCTTTATCAAGTTAGATTAGTTGGTTTGTAGGCTAAAGTATGGATTTGGATCACACTGGCGGCAGATGCGTTGTAGACTCTACTCCTGGCTCAAGCCTACAAAGAATGCGTGGGAAACTATGCTATGAAGATAGGGTAACTCAGAGGAATACCATACGAAATATAAAGTTATATATATAATTTTCGCTGTATGGACGTAGACTCCATAACCGAATGAATCATGTTATCACTTATTCTTTGAATCGTGGCTGCTCTTGGGAATGGAACGAGAAAGCTATTTTCGATATATAATAGATTGAAAAAGATTCGATAATCGAAAATGTGTGTTCAGAAAATTTTTTAACTGCACCGATAGAAACGTTTGTTACAGCCAACAAATACTTGTTTGCTTAGGGCCAAAAATATATTTGGCCCTAAATATAGGCTTGTATGAACATACCCTCAGTTCTGGGCTAGAAGAACTGCTTTACAGCAGATCAACCTCCGAGTTTTCATATGATCGTTCCAATACTGACATGTTTTCCGACAAATGTGTGTGGCAAACATCTACTGATTCTCAAGCAAATAATAAAATGCGAATTGTAGACTAACGAATCACCTTTATAAACGGTGAATGATATGACTTGGAATTGAGGGCCGTAGCCAGTGTAATCTTAGATTGTGCTCAGTTATGTAAAGGACAGTGGCTGCGACTAGTTAACAAAGCTACGTCTCTATTCGTGACCAGTTCTAAATGCGCCTTTCCTTGCCGCAGTTCTGCTCCCAGAAGCTTTGCCCAGAGAAGCATGAGGCTAGATACTCCCAACATTGGGTTGGCTACAAGTTGTTCGCGCTGTGTTGAGCAACTGCGAAACACTGCTTGGTTCTTCTTACTGTATGTATAGTGTTTGTCCTTCCAGACCGGAAAAGGGGCCGCGGTCGTGCAGTCATTAGGTAACAACTTATAACGGTCATAACTTAGAATTTTGGAAAAAATCCTCTCAAGTTAGAACTATCATAATTTAAAACCATCGTAACTTAGATAATCATAACATATAAATGTCGTAATTTAGAATATCACACCTTAGAACAGTTGTAACTCAGAAAGTCGTAACTTAGACTATCATAACTTAGAAACACACAACTTAGAGACACACAATGCAGAATCATATAACTTAGAAACATCACAACTTAGAAAATCATAACTTAGAACGATCATAACTTAAAAACATACAACTTAGAACTATCATAACTTAGAAACATGCACCACAAAATCACATAACTAAGAAACACCGTAACTTGGAAAATCATAACTTAGAACTACCATAACTTAGAAATACACAGTTTAGAAACGCATAAAATAGAATCACATAAGTTAGAAACATCATAACATACACAATCATAAATAAGAACGATCACAACTTAGAAACATACAACTTCAAAATATCACAACTTAGAAACACACAACTTAGAAATATTACAAGCCAGAAGCACATAACTTAGAAAGTTCACACGTTAGAATCACGTAACTTAGAAAATTCTACCTCATGGGTTTCTGATTAGCAATTTCTAAGTTATGACACCGCCCCGACTGGTAAGACTGCTCGTCTTCCCCTTAGGAGAACGGATTTCGATTCCCGACGGTGTCTCATGGTTTTCGCATGTGAGAATTGTGCCGGACGATGCCGATGGTCGGTGAGTATTAGGGGCGTTGTCATTCAACCCGAAGGGGATGCCGCCTTTATCGATATCAAAGGGTTAAATTAATCGAATGGGTTAATCAAATTGATTTAAAAGGTTAAAAGTATAGAAAGGGTTAATTTTTGATCCGATTAAATTCTATCGAAACTTTTTTTTCCGATTCTAATACGATAAAAAATTTTAATCTGATTTTTTGTGTTTGGTGCAAGATTTAACTAAGGGTCTTTATTTTCTTCCTTTCTTTTTGTGGGGAGTATATGTTGTACGTCCTCACCCTTGGAGCTCTGGCACTCGGATGAGGTGTGGCGTGTTGAGGACAGGGTGTGTGTGTCTATATATATGCCGAGTTTTGTGCAAGAGTGGCATAAGTGTAAATTTAGTAAGTGAAATTGCTCATAGACGGTGGCGGGAGACAAGCAATTTTCAATTTTTTCGGTAATAGTAATTAAACAGAAAGAGAAAATGTTACATAGGGTTAACACACAGGAGAAATTTCGGAGTGTTTAAATGCGTTGTATGTGTGAAGTGTTAAACGATCACAATTACACGAGTCTCCAGTTGTCCTAAAGAAAATTAACTATCTACAACATAGCAAATATGTCCCTATAAATTAAACGGCTAATGAATACAGTAACAAGGTATTTGAAAAATAACACTACTTGATGCCTCTCGGACATACCTGACATGATTTTAAAACATGTCTGTCCGCATGTGAGACTGGTGAGAAACTTCTGAAATGGAATATATATATATATATATATATATATATATATATATATATATATATATATATATATATATATATATATATATATTAAACGACGATCATTAAAAAAAGAAATTAATTTATTAACATCCGTATAAAGGGATATGTTTAATAAGCGTTCATTCGCTCGGGAGGTCTGTGCAGCACTGACTTCGATATACCACTTACATTAACTTATAAGCTGTGTTGAGAGCAAATATAACCCGTGTCAGACTATTTTGATTATAGACTGAGGTGAAAAACTCGGAAATGAACGAAAATACAATACGAATATTTCCAAATAAATTAAACGGCTAACGAACACAAGTACATGACAATCACTAAACGAATTACGGAACCCAGCTATCCTGTTTTTTTTAATTAATGAAATCACACCTAGAGCTCCCCCAAAACACATCTTTCCCCCTGGGGAGGCTGGTGAATGAATTACTAGAGTGTATGATGTGCGCCGGCTTATAAGCTGTTACATACGGGGAGCTTGGCCAATAGGCAACTGAGTTGAAATTATAGCAAAAACTCTCAATACGACTCACGTAATTGAATTTTCTAACTAATTAATATTTCTATAGAAAACTCGTTTAACACCTTTTTTGATAACTTAAAGATGCAAGCAAACGACTTGAATACCTACGTCCTACAACAGACAATAAAACGATATTTTTTTTTAAAACTTACCCAGATTTTTAAAGGAAGTTTCATTATTGTAAGAAGAAGAATGTAATTTGAACACAAATTTTTTTATTGAAGCATAAGGAGACTCGGATGGCTTACATCTGCAACACTTTATAGAAATGTACTATATATTATTTTTAATTCACAATAGATGGGTTGAAGAAAAATTATTAAAAATAACCGACGTACTACACATTTTCCCATGAAGTCTGTGAAATTTACGGCACTAGCTACCGAAACGATAGTTGAAAATGCTACGAAGTAACATTGACCAAACTCAAAAATGTGATTTACACAATTAATCCACTATATCATCTTATAACACAAAAATTATTTTTTCCTGATAAATTAAAAAAAAAAACTTATATAATGTTTATACTAGAATTGGTATATAACATCGCCTAATGAGAAGTGAAGCCTGCAGACTTCTGCACATGGTGAATAGATGCTTCAGAGGAGAGAGCAATGTATATGTGTATCCTGGACAAGTGTTGGCGTCAAACTAAGATGGCTCCGGACAACTAGAAGTGTACACATTGGTCCTGACTGAACCCCCCCCCCCCCCCCCGGTTGCCATCGAACACGTTTTCGCCTGAAAAGAGACTTCCTATCCATGGTTACGCAAAAACACCCCAGGGCACGTTTTTGGCAATTAGTCCCCTTCCCCTAGAAGCCCAAGGTGGGTTTTCTACTGGCCCATTCCAAGGCCATGCAACCTGCCCTCCTCCCTTCACCAACAGCTGAGATTGCGTCTTTTTTCCAACAACTTCGAGGACTCTCCACCTGCCAAACACCCCTCAATACAGCAAGTTGGACTCTTCCAAAGCATTTATTTATTTACAAAACTATGCTATACCAATGAATTGTGGACTCTCCCGAAAATCTGCCCTATACAGTTCTGTGAGAGGAGTACTAATCCCCCCTGCCCGCCCCTGCCCCTGACTCGCCATACCTGGAGCTGGCCAGCAGCCTTCAAACCTTTACGACATGGATGTTTGAAAAATTCTCAGATTTCGAGTCTCAAGTGTTTGAACATTTGTTTCCATTCACTAAATATTTAATAAATTTTGCTAAAAAAAATTTCCCTTAACATTTAGATTGAAAATAATAGTAGTATATATGTAAGTCTATTTACAGAAATGCAATTTATTGTATATCCTGCATAGCAATATATTCTGCATAGCAAAGTGAAAACTTTTATAAATCTTTCATGAAATTTTCCGAAAAATAATTTAATTTCTTCCATTGTTTTCATTTCCGAATTTAATGCTGTGAAGGAATTGAAATTATAACATTTCTTTTCTAACACCATAACTCAAGCTTGTGGTTATGGTTGTCTAAATCATCCCGAATGTTTAAGAGAAGCTGCATTAAAGCGATGGTAGGAACACACAATGAACATCGACCTATAATTATTAATATCTCACTTGTTCTTCTATCCTCTCTCTACAGCATTGTATCCAATCATTAACGCAGGATAAATATTCCCTTTCCTTTGTAATAGGCATCGGTTATGAAAAACTTTACACTCTCCCTGCACATAATTCGTTTTTAGAAAAAAAATCTAAGTTGAGAAATGAATAAGTTGGGAATATTTTTAATGATTTTAAAGAAATGTAAAATTAAAAGGATTTAAGCACACTGGATAATCACTCAAATGTTAATCCAATGAAACGATAATCCAATTAATAAGTTGGTTGATTTTACAATGAATTACACACCCAAACCCCATCCTTAGGTTTCTTAAATAAAATATATCAAATATAATTTAATATTTTTTATTTACTATCATAATCTTAAAAAAAAAGTATTACTATTTTTAAACATCTTTATTCTTAACCCACGAATCATGTGTTTTTGAGAAACCCCTCCATCGAACCAAAGACATATATTTTTTTTCTTTTTAATGATTTTATCAAACATATATTCATTTGGAGAACTAACTTTTTTCAATATGAGCTGTCCATCTTAGGTTTCTATGTAATATACTCTTGGATGTGTTTGTCTAAATGAAATAATTTTAAAAATATTTCATATTACCTATTAACCATACATTTTTTCTCAAATATTCCTTTCTGCTTCGAGATACACATATACTGGCCAACTTTGAACTTTAATTTCCTCTCGTCGATTACTTTAACATAATTCTAAATAGTTTTCACTAAACTATTATCCATAACTTATTTGGGTGTCATCTTGATAGTTCTATGACATCTGGAATTATAAAATTTAACTATTTCAGGCAAAACATCAACCCATTGTTAAGTCCCTTTGGATGTGAAATGTTTATATATTAACTGTTTAATCGATATATTGTATCATTCCACAACACTAGCTGTAAGTTCCGAATTTGTAGCATAGTGAATAATACCATTTACTGTCATTAGTTTCTGGAGCAGAACAGAAAAAATTTAGCTCCTCTGTTGGTTTGGAGCGAATTTGGCTTTCTCTCTTTCAAAACGGCCTTCATTGGATCGGTGACCTGTTTCCCAGTTTTATTTTTCAAAGTTATACCCCAACTATATTTCGAATAAACGTTTATTATGGTTAAAATATACTTGTATCCTTTATTGTATTTGGAAAGCATTGTCATTTCACACAAATAGGCTTGAAAAAGATCATTCAGCCATTTAGTAATAACTCTTCTTGTAGGAAGTCATATCCTTGCAGGGGCTTGAAGCTCTTCACAAATATTACTAAACTTCAGTGGTAATATAACCATCTTCTTTCAGCTCTTCGATAATATAAACAATTTCGTTCTTTTGTGAATTATTACCAAATTCTCTCGAAGCTATGATAAGTTTTAATCTATCAACCAATTCATTGGTATTGTTCCAATATACAGGTGATCGATTTTCAATTTCATCTTCATATATTCTACTTCCAAATATATATACTATTATATGTAGTTTCGGATGGTTTTCATCTCTTAAATGGTTATTTCTGTTTGTTTGACGAACACGTTCTTTATATTCCTACAAATCGGTGTTGGAATATCCATTTGGAAAGTTTTTAAACAATTATTTAAACAATCCTTTACTCACATCAGTTACGTAATAACCTATTTAAATATTATTGTCAGGCAAAAATGCTTTTTCTGAATCTCCAAGGAACCAGAGGTTTTCATGTCGATGAACAACAAATGCAGTATCCCACATGGGTGAATTATGTTCTAAAGCTAAATAACTATGTGTTAATTGAGAAAGGAGTTGCCTTTTGTTCTTCTTTGTTGAAGTTTCCTCTCCCAATTTAATTTCCAAAGCTGTTTCTTTAGGTTTATTTAACACAGAATGCAATGGAATTATTCTACTCATAACAGGTTTAAATATATTTCTGTTCAAAACATCCTGTTCATGTGAGCTTGTTTGGCTTGTAAATATTTCTCCTTCACAGAAGATATGACATTATGTAATTCTGAAGCAGAGGTAGACATGTTTTGATTATATTAGATTCAATTCAAACTATTTATATATGAATTAAGTCGTTGGTTTTTTAACTGTTGCAGTAGGTCTAATAGTTTCGGTTTTTTTTTCAATCTTATCGATTGTACTTAAAACAGTACCTAATTTTGCTATAGTCTTAACTCCCAAATCATTAATAAATTAATTTATTCATGTTTCCAAATCAATATTGTGTTTTCTCAGATCTGTTTGCATAACTAAACCAAATTTTTTATTAATGAACTTATGACTTATATATTGCATTTTTTGTTCCTTTCAGAGTTCAAGTTGTTTTGTAATAGTAGCGCAACACTTCATTAATTACAATTCTTAAATTTTCTTACATTTCTGTAAGTTGCATTGTAAAAACAGTGTTTGTCGCACATTAAAGTCTTTCCTAAATCCATTTAAACCTTCTTCTATTCTATATTCATAACTCTGCAAATCATTACAAATATTGTTTAAAATGTTTGCAATTACACTAGTGTATTATAAATATTATCATTGAAATACACAAACTTTATTAATTTCTCTTGAATATAGTTTGATTGTGATTTAAATACGTTTAGCATAATAGAGTTTATGTCTTTCAGGTCATATTTATTTACCACATCACAGCCATATGCATATTACATAGACATACCCATATTATGTAGCCATACCCATATTGTGTAATATATGTTTGTTCAAATCACAATTCCCATCGCGATTTTTGGTTAAACAGCTATTGTAATGATTATGTTTTATACCGCTATGTTCAAACTTTGAAATACCCACTGTTCTTCGCCTGGAAGTAAAAAACTGTCAAAAATAGACCTACATCTGTTTTTATATAGGGAAAGCATTGGTATAATCACCAAAAAAAACTATAGTTGTGTTTCCGACAGTAAAAACACATATCTTTAAACTTTGTAAAGGTAATATAGCCTTAAACATGATCATTGTAATAATGTTACAGATTCATATTGTACATTTTAAAGACAATTATCATATTTGCTATATCATGCAAATTATGTTTTGGAATATGTGTATAACTTTGTGATAGATAAAAACAATCAACATTTGAATGTCGACCAAAACTGAAATATTACTGTATTTCACCCTGAAGTTCACACCAAACATCGTCAAAAATAAATACAGAATTGGGTAATGCTTCATTGGGAGGTAATATATCTTCTTTATAAGTAAAAGGGAAATATCGAATTCCTTCAATTAAAGATAAGATTGTTGCTAAACATTGATATTTCCCTTACTGTATTGTTATAGAAAAATCATATACATTTTTTAATTTAAGTCGATTTGGGTGTCCCAACAGCTACATAACAACACAAGTTTTTTCCACAAGAAGAAGGACCACTTATTTTACAATGTTATTTGATGGTAAAAGAAGGCCATGCTTATATTCAATTACATTTTATTTCGTATTTACACTTACCAGCAGATGTACATTTTGTTTTAAAACCTTCATTTCTACATAATTAGACAATTTTATATAACATACTAATGTAAAAACTACAAATACAAGTCTATATATGGGTTCACATTCAGTTGAAAATATTGGCTTTTGCTAAAGATACCAAAAAAGGAAGTAGTGTATTGAATACATTGATTAATAAATTTCAACTTGAATTGCATTTACCGAAACACAATTTTTGCAGACCAGGTACTAAACTTGCAAAAGTCTGGCACAGAACGATTAAGGAACAAACTCTCTGGACAATGCATGCAAAGAACACGATATAGTTTATGATCGAACAAACAATTTGACAGAAAGACAGAGAGCGGATATAATTCTAGCCAATAAAGCAGCAAATATAAGGAAGAATCCATCTACATCAACAGGTGAAAAGCTAGGCGCTTGGGTTGTTGATAAAGTCATGCATATAAAGGTTAAAAAAGACATAGCTTTAAAACATAAAACCAAATTAAAAACAGAAAGGAGTAATCATTCCATTGCTATTTCCAGCATTAACAAGACTTGGATCAAAACCTCGGAGGAGTTTCGGCAATTAGTAGAGCAGTTAAATCAACAGGTAAAGGAATGTATTTGAAAGCCTATAAAGTTGTACAAGGACAAAAAAACTCTCAATGTGGAAAAAAATGCAGAAAGTCCTAAATAGTCTTCCAAAATCTGCATTAAACAAAAAAAAAATATTGTATCTGTAAAGAAACTGGATATTCCCTATTTCCGAGGCCTTTATATGAGTGATGATTGACCAAAGAATTTAAATATTCATGAATATATGATTGTTAATTTAGATTCGAAACAAAATGAAGGAACACATTGGGTAGCATTAATTAAATACATAAATCAATAATTGTATTACGACAGTTTCGGTGATTTACATCCTCCCATTGAAATACATAATTATTAAAAAAAACATGCAAATAAGATACAATACCCAATGGAACAATTACCAAATACAATAAATTGTGGACACTTATGTTTACATTATTTACTCTGAATAGGATATATAAGTAAGTGTTATATTAAGTATATTAGATATATATCAATAACATTGATATTAGAAGGAAATTCGTCGCAATTGCATGCTGTATATTTCCTTGTGTCGGAGTTAGATGGAGAATTGCAAATAAGTCCAATCGACTTATTACAATTATATTACAATAGCATACCAATCATTGATATGCATAACCAATTATTTATGGTTAACATTGGTAAACAAACCTACAAGATTGTGATACCAGTCGGATCTTATGAGTTAGATGACTTAGAAACATTCATTAAAGTGGCATTACCTGAAAATGTACATTTCCGATTACATGGAAATCCAAATACGTTAATTAGTGCAATCAATATCGATTTCTTGGAAGACAGTTCAAGTGCAAATATGTTGGGTTACAAACGAAGAATAGATACAGATAATCAATTGCATGAATCGTCAAAACAGGTTAATATATTATCCGTAAATGTATATCGTATATATGTTATACAGTACATGAATTCACGATTGTGGAGGCTACAGAATATAAAATAATTGAAAAGTGGTATACATTGATATATCTACCAGTTATAGTAGATATAAAAGGGGAGTTCTAGGGCACCCCACAATCCATCAGAATACCAAGCGATTTGCCCCAAATTCAAGCAATTTTCCTGTTCTCAAGCTACTATTTCATGTTTCTAGATGCACTATTTCTCACCAATTTTCAGTTTAAAAAAAAAGCAATTTTCATCGAGAATCAAGCAAATTTACACCAAAATCAAGTAAATTAAAGATTTACGACTTTTTCAAAAATACCCAAACAGAATTTGTGTCATTTTAAAAATAAATTATTTTTCCCCAAAATCAAGAAAATTTCTTACTTTTCAAGCAATTTGCCAAGTTTTCTAGAAATAGCAATTTTGTAAGCGAGCAATCTAAATAAAGTAAAATAATCAAAAATCAAGTGAAAATTTAAAAAATATAATTTTAAGATTAGAAAATATACCTGATCTTAGATCATTTTTATGGATTTTTAAAACAATTTTGAAATGAACAAGGTCGAATTCTTTATCAATAAAAGTTTCTCTTTTTTATCATTTCATATCCAATATCCTAAACTTCCAAAAGTTCTACAATTTGATCCATTTATAATATTTAAATATTTAAATATGTTTTGTAAAAAAGTGATACTATGAGAAAATTTCAATTAGAATTGATATTTTGTATTCGATAAAACAATTCGTCTATATTTCTGTTGGCTAATTAATAACATTACAAATTTTGTTAGCCTCAACAGCTTTTTAAAAATCTACACTAATTTTTATATTTGTTTTATATTTAACTATTGTTTTTTTTCCATGTAGATAGTAAATAGCACACAATGGTCTTCTTCCCCAAAATTAATAATAATTGATATCACCATGATAGTTTGTAGTTTGCTTATGATAAAGTTAATTATTTCTGCATATATAAACTAATTTTGTTCTATAATCTCTAAAATCCTTAAAGCGAGGTACATTTTAAGACTAAAGAACATTTTTAATATCTAAATTCCAATTTTCTTTAGACAAAAATATCATTTCTTCCATTAAAAAAAAATTTCTTACATACAATGTTAAAACATCGAAGCATGCACATATTGCTCAGTGCTATTTTTTCTATTAGTTTGGAGACCCACAATTACAGATCAGGCATGTCAAATTGCAAATTATTAAACTGATCTTTTATATCAAAATCTTAAACAGTTACCCCAGCAGGTACTTCTTTTTATAAAAATTGGTAATACTTAAAACCAATATGAATTTTAGGATTTATATATATTTTTTTCTTATTTGCAATTTATATGTTAGCTTCGTATTCAACAATAGGCCACAATATTTCTAATTTTTCAATAAGAATTTGATCTGGATCAGTATAGCTTTTATCAACCGATCCATCTGATTTTTTTTAGTTTTATAAACAAATATACAATTGTTATCACATGAATGTCTAATAAAAGAGAGTTTATAACCACCTTTCCAGTAAACTTAGTTATTATAGGCGAATAAAGGCAAACGAATATCTTAATGGATATATTATTTCATTTATTCTATCACTACGACCTAATTTTACTCGAAATTTATTATCAACACCAGTAGAATGCAAATAATTTTGTTCTCCTGATGAGCTTAGCAAAATATTCATCATTGTCGAAGTTATTCCTGTATTATCAACAGCCTCAATAATATGTCCATGTTTTAAAATTTCTACTCTAGAAAACTGAAATGGAAAAAATGAGAAAAAACATCAATATAATCTTATTTTTCGTATTTTGCCTCATCTCCAACTTTGTCTCTTTTTAGTAGGCGATATTCTTCCAAAACATAGGCATCATTTGGAAAAGAAAAGGCATCTCCTATGGGAATATCAAACTCGATTCTATTATTGTAAATACTTAAGTCCCCCTTTGTTTGATCAGTTGGGGGAAAAGTTTGTCTCTCAAAACTCTCAATGCTTTTATAACTTATTTATAAGTAAAAATATATATAAATGAAGGATTCAGAGGGAGTTCATCAAGTGAAATTGCTCATCGAGAAGTATAGAAATTATAAAAATAACCATGAGGTAGAATATAAAAAAAAAAAAAAAACAAGAAAAAAGATCTACCATTTGTGAATTACAAAATATTGGCAAAAAAGTAGAACAAGTATGTGAAGAAAATAATAACATAATAACATCACTAGTACCTGTTGCTGCAAAAATTTAGGTTTTAAAAATGGAGGACCAAAAAAAAAAGTAAATGGCGATTTTCTATTTGTCAAAGATAAAAGATATGAATTAACAATAGGTCTTACTAATTTATTAACAAAAAGTAAACAAGATGATCTTGTAGATAAATCCACTGGTGAAGGTAAATTCACTGATGAGCACTATAAAAATTATGCAGAAATTGTTTTATTAACAAATGCAGCATATCAAAATTATGATCCAACTATGAATGTATCTTCGAGTATCTGCTGGAATTATAAAGAAATAATTAAACCAATTTATCACGAATATATAAAAAATTCTCCTAAATCTGGCGAACGTATAAAAAACATACAGTAGTTTCCCAAAATAACATATTTGAATGGACGATGTTAAAAAATTAATCGAAATGCATTTTGCCAGGTGAACCATTGACAAAATTAAATGAAATATTAGAAAGAGGAGACTCAAGAATAAATCAATTAGACAAAGCTAGTAAATTTAATGATATTGCATATAGAGATCATAAAGATTTTGAATCTAGGTATAAATATAAAAAAAATTTTACAAAAATAAGCAAAATAATCATGTTAAATAAAGATACTCAATAAAATATTTCAATTCCCCAACCTAATTTTCCTTTTGTAAACATTGTAGAGGCATCAGCTGCAGTAGCAATTTTTTCTCCAATTTAAGTATCTTCATTTTACATGATTTCTTTTGCTTCGTTTTGTAAAATTTTATCATCTTAATGCCTAGATTCTAAATCTTTATGACCTCTATATGCAATATCATGAAATATATAACTAATATAAATGAAGATAAACAGCATTACTTACGATATACCCATTGATCAATTAGGAGATTTATATATGGATATTTTTTTTAACAAAAGATCAACTTGAGCGAAAAAAAATTGAAAGAAGGCAAAGGTTTCTTGCTAACTATGGCATTGGCAATACTCAAAAAAAATATTAAAAGAAAAATATGGAAGTGGTTTACATCATGGAGGAATTATCCGTCTCATAGTTGCTGCTTTAACTGGCCTTGGTGGTTTAGCAGGAGTAGCAACTTCTATATATAATTCTGTTAAACAAACCACCAAAAATAAAAAACAATTAGAAGAATAAAGAGAGACATAATTTAGCAATGGAAAATAAAACAGGAAGTGGTGTAGTTGCGAAAAAAAAGAGGAAGGCCAAAACAATAGCTCCATTTTCCAATATCGATATTTAAAAATATGTAAAAAATTAAATATTAAAAATTTCAGAAATGTATATACGATTGATGAACTACCAACAATATGGTCAACAATGAGTGTGCCGTGGTTAATTTTGGTATTTCAACAAATCCTGGCATTCAGTGGGTTTGCTATTTTAAAGAAAATATTCATGTTTATTATTTTGATTCATTTGGAGACAATATTCCTAATAATTGAATTAATTATTTCAAAAACAAAAATGTTTATTACAATGGTAATCGAGTTCGGAATTTTAATTCTATTATCTGTGGACATTTATGTAGAATTGTTTCACATCTTTTTCTTTCGAGAGAATTTAAGTTTAACAATATAATTTCTATGTAATTAAATGATGTATATTTTTAGGGAACCATTAATTGAATCTGTAAATAAAAACTTCGATAATATTGCTGAAAATTTAAAAAAATACATATATTCAAAATGCAATTAGAGTGTTTCTTCTTTACAAAGCTAATTGAGCACTTGTTTTAATTTTACAAAATCATATGTCTAATTTTTTGGATGATGAATTGTTAATATAGCTGTTCCAATTGATGGAAAAGATGTAGTTAATAAAACATATTTAAATAAAAAAAATCAGCTGCTTATGCTTTAAAAGAAGATGTAAGTTTCCAATTCAATACCACTATTGCTGATAATATAAACCAATATATAATGCAAAACATACATTATAAAAAGGTGTAGATTCAAAATATAAAATATTTGTTTCTTATTATTCATTTTAAAAATGATGTAGATTCGAAATATAAAACTATTTTAGCTGATTATTCATTAAAAAACGATGTAGATTCAAAATATAAAACTACTGTTTCTGATAACTCATTAAAAAGCGACATCGAATCAAAATACAACACTAGTGTTTCTGATTTAAAAACATATGTTGATTCAAAATATGATACCATTGTTTCTGCTTCTCGCGATAAAATTAGTAAAGTTTTTGTTTACAGAACACAATATGTTTCTATTCAAAATCGCAGAATTAATAATATAGCTGATCCTATAGATGGAAAAGATGCAGTCAATAAAAGATGACAAAAAAAAAAGAAATAACCAATAAATTGAAATTATATATATATATATATATACACACATGGAGTTTGAAGTGCAAGAAAGTCACTAAATATAATAATATAAAAATGAGAATACAATAAATGGGCGATTAGTCCGGAAAAGTACATGTTCATTTTGCAATTATAAGAAAGCTACACTTAAAAAAATGCTCAATTTGAGCAAAGGAATAATTAAAGAATTATATAAACCGGCATGAAAAAATTCTCCTAGAAGAAAAGTTATTGTGTATTGCATTGATGATTTGTGAGAAATTGGTCTTGTAGAAATGGATAATGGAAATTTTAAAAGTATATCTCGTATAAATAATGGCTATAAATATATTATGACAATTATCAATGTTTATTCAAAGTTTGCATTTGCTTTACCAATCAACGATAAATGAGCAAAAAATGTAGGAGATGCTTTAGAAAATATTTTAAATGAAAAGAAAACCAAATAATTTACAAAGTGATAATGCCTCAGAATTTTATAATAAAATTTTTAAAGAACTTATGGAAAAGCATAATATAAATAATTTTTCTTCATTTTCTGTATTGAAAGTTGATAGATTTAAACGAACTTTAAAAAATATAATGTGTAAAAATTTGCTTTGAATGGCAACTACAAGTGGACAAATATATTGGATGAATTAGTGAAAGATTACAACACAAAGCACAACACTATTGGTATGAAGCCAATCGAAGTCAATTAAAAAAACGACACATAGCAGCCTATGCTGCGCAAAATTTATTGCAAACAAATTTTATGTTTACGAAACCAAGATATAAAGTTGGAAATGTTTTTCATGCGAGCAAACTGAATTTTTTGAACTTGCTGTCCTGATGAATATTTGGTAGAAGAAGTTTTAAAACTAAGGGTGAAAAAATATTTGTAAAGTGGTTAGGTTTTGATAATTCTCACAACTCTTGGATTGATTAAACAGATGCTTGCACAGCCGAGTCTGCTTTAGCTGACGTTTTATAAATTTAAAATATTAATTCCAGAAAATATATAAAAATTAGTTTCTTTCTCAATTTGATAAAGAATATTAATACAATTTATTAATTGTTGTTGAGTATAGTTATTTCTATCAATGTTAAAATAATTGCGAAACACTCAATGTTGCCATTCATGGTTTCTTTCATCCTTTGATATAAATTTATATAATTTGGAATGTATTCAAATCTCAATAATATTTCACAATTCGGGTCTTTATCTTAGATTCTTTGCAACTCTTTTCGAAGATTTTTCTTTGAGTTCTAAGCACAAAATAATCATATTCACAATCATTATCGAATAATTCTAGAAGAATAAAAGTTTGATTTAAATTATGATCGTGTGTTTGTGGTACATTTGGAATAAATTCTTTAATTTCTTCATTTCTGTGATTTATTACATCGAAAACTGATTATCTTAAGTTTTCTATACGATCATCTTTAAACTTTTTAACTGTTGGTAATTTTGAGCTCATAGCTAGATCATAAAGACCATATTCTGTGATAAAAATGTCATTTTCTTCATTACATGTTAGGGTAGGTGTTTTGCCGGGTCTACTAATTGTTTCTAACTAACCTTTATCTTCACAGGTCTACATTTTTTAAATAGTGTCGTTAGTATCTTTATATGCTAAAATTTCAGCAACATTTTTGACTTTAAACCATGGATTATTTTCCTCATCAACAATCACATAAACTTGTTTAACAGAGTAAATAAGCTTGTTGTTATTTATATCTAGAATTGATTATATTTTTATGTGCTAAATTATGCACAAGTGAAATTGGCGAGTTGTAATAACTCTTTTTACTAGCATTCTTTTTTCTGAAGAAAACGAAAAATTGAAGAAAATAATTTTATAAAATATAGACCAAATTCATTTTAAAAATGTGTGTGTGTTTGCATGACTAAAAGGTGTAACTGGTGGTTTCACCGTACATTTTCATAAAAATTTATATATTTTCCTTTAATTATGTACCTTTTAAGGAGTTAAATTTTTTGAATCATTAACAATATATTTAATTTTATTTATAACTTCATTATAGGATTCGAACTTTATACCGAACAATGAAATGCTGTTATTGCCAACTCTTGTAATTTTTGTGTAAATTTATTATATTCCATGAGAGTTTCATTACTAAAAAAATACAGTAAACCAATTTGTATATCTGAAAGTTAAGTCTATCATATTTGGTAAATTATGAAACTTCTCACTAATTAAACCATGCTTTTTTCTTCTTCTGGAAATGATGTTAATCTATTTCTGCATAATACAACATTTCATAGAAGATTACAGTTTTTCCGAATTTTTTTTTTTTTTTAAACATGCATTTAATTTAAATTCTTCTCTTAATACAAATTAAGCAAATTTTTTTGGATAACCACCAATAAAATTATAACTGGGACAGTCAACCATACAAATTTTTTCATAAACAAACAGGACTAACCTGATTGTCTTTGGAATATAAAAAAAATATTGAAATTGGTCAGTAGAAACTAAAACCAATCTGTTATCGAAAATGGCTTGTTGATTATTTTCTTGTATCCCAAACTTTTTGTCCAAATATTTTTATTGTAAAAAATATACAATTCACCATCAATAATTTAAAATATATTTATATATTCATCTTCGCATAAATCAATTGGTTTATTTTCATTAAAATTATTTTGTAGTGGTGGCCCACAAAAGTTTTGAATATCTGGAAAATCGCCTGTATGCAAATCAACCAAATCATTGTTGAGAATTGGGTACATGATTGAATTTTTGTTATTTGTATGCTGATGGCCTACTGTCAATATACCAATATTCCTGCTTATTAATTGGAATCTCAATGAGGCCATTTTGTTTATTTGGAAAATATGAATGAGCCAGTGCACTACCAAATGGTTGTAAAGTATAAGGACAAACTCTGCCCAACAGGCCTTGTTTATATGATATGATCTGGAGAATTCATACCGTAAAGTAATTCCAAATTTGTGTGTTTTTGCTAAATATTACAAGCCTCTTTGGCTAAATTTGTAATAGATTTATCTGCATATGCAAAATTCCATTTTAATGGGTTTTTAGTCAATTTTGCTGTTGATGAAAGGTACACAATTATCTTATCTTTAACACCACATTTTGATTTGTTGATTAAATTAAGTGTTTCTTCATTGAGTTTACCATCAAATGAAGAGAGGTTGTGATATTCTTGAAATATTCTTAAAGAAGTGTCGTTTTTTTTCAGTATCAATTTTTGAAAGCGAATTTGCATCACCTTCTAGATAGGCAAATTTATTTAAAAAGGTGATAATACATTTTGTCTGGTACTCTTTTTTTAGATAGTGCCAAAATTATATTTGTAACAGCAAGAATAATTATATGTCTTCATTTATATACAAAAAGTCTTAAAATATAATAAAATCTTCAATTTTAATTCTGTACTTACTATCCATAATTTTTCTATTCATATGTGTGCTAATAAAACCATAATCTTCATCCCAACAGTTTGCACAAATTTCTTTAAATTATTCCATGAGGCATATCTCCACCAACAAAATTATTATAAATATTCTTTTAGCTAGTATCATTTTGTCTAAATATACACAACATTTTGTATTGTTTCTTACAAATTGTTTAGGCATTCTGGAATAAATTTGAGCCAAAAAAACACATCATTATTTTTGTGCCGTCTTCTTGTAAAATATTCACGAATCATATCTTGAATATCTAAAATAACATTGTCAAATACAATCATTGATTCGTTTTTGCATTGATCTAAATGTTTCATTTTCTCAGTGTTATTTTTAAAATGTGCCATCTGTTTATTAATTTTTTTAGATATCACTTCAAAATTGTCTTATAATTGAATATATTTTGTTTGATTCAAGTTATAGAGCAAACAAGTAATTTATTAAAATTTTACCACCCCATATTATAAATAAAATTTATCATGAAATCTTTTTTTTACCCAATTACTAGGACCAACTGTCATGCCTCTTGTATCGTTAGGCACTTGTTTACCATTTTTCTTATTCTATGAAGATTATTCAGAAAATAAAACAACACTCCAGTCAACTTTGTCATCTTTTACTATAATTTTTGGAATAAATGGATAATACAAGTACATCTTGACAGCTTGAGCTGTCAAATAAAGTTTTAAAGTTAACAAACAAGAGTTATATTCTTAAGAAGAAACTTCACAATGATATAATTCATGAAGATAAATCGATAGCATTAATTAGTTTTCATGCAAAATTTTTTACTCCAAATACAGATAACAATACTATAACTACAATTGAAAAAAAATTATGTTGACAAAAATCAAGTTATCATGATCTCCAAAGGCCAATACTATGTTGAATCGTTAATAGAAACTATAAATTCAATAGAGCCATTTCCAAAAAAAATATTATTGAAAAAATAACAGATAATGTGAAAAATAGAATATCTATCACAATTAAGATTGATATTAATCTCGATGATCACTTATGTGATGTTTTTGGCTTTGAAAGAAATATGACTATAGAAAAAGATAAAATCTTTGTAGGCACTAAATTGCCTAATTTTAATTCATATAAAACAATCAACATTCATTCTAACTTGGCATATGGCATGTTCATAAAATATGATGAATCTTAACATTTGGTAACTGATATTATTGATAGTTTCTCACCAAAAACTATGTTTGGTTTTCGAGATAGCATTAGCTATGATTCCCCATATCCAAATTTTTATAGAATAAATAATGAATGTTTTAATTGTATTGTCTTAGAAATTAGAGACAAAAATGTAAATTTAATTAATTCTGATGATATCGATGTTGTTATTGAGAGTAAAGAAGTTTAAATAAAATCATATCAAAATTAATTAAAAATTATTCTTTTTGATATCCATATGGCAGTGTATTTTTTTTATTCAACAATATAATTATTTTGTTATCTTAAGAACTTAAGGCACTATTATTAACTTTGGCTGCATATATTTTGTGTTTCTCACTCCTTATGAAATTCATTGTTAAATTTCTCATCAAACAAACAATTCTGATAGTATTCGAAAGCAATTCTCTTATTAACAACATATTTTTTGATACCTTTAGATTTTATTTTCTCTATTAGTAACTCTATATGCATACATATTTGCCCGTAAACCAACAAATTCTTTCATTTTCCATTACATTCATCTTTCATTCCCTTAAACTTTTTTATTTATTTGAGGCATGATATAAATATTGGTCTTTGGTTAATCACTTATATCAAAATATCTAACATTGTCATCAATGTATGACTTGGTATCTTGCTAACCTAATTCAATTTTATAACCATATTTTGGTTTTGTGTTATAAAGAAAATCATACATTAATTCTTTTGATATGTCCAAAAGTGACATGCCCACATAAATAGGATTATTACATTTTACATTCATTTTATTCATATGTATAGTTGTAAGATTTTCATTAAATATATTATGTCTTTTGAAATTTTTTTTGCTACTAATTTTTCACATTTTTCAGCATCTTGTACTAGTTTTATATCTACTCTGATTCTTATATTTCTATAGATTTGCCAAACACAGAATTATTCAGTAGCACAAAAAAATTTTTTTTGAAGACTTTTTTACATTTGTTCTCATTTCTGTATTCAAATCAATGTATTTCTCCAACCAATCATTTTAATTAAATATCAATATTCTATAAATTCTAGTGAGTTGTAATCCATTATTTAGACACTTTTTCTAGTTGCGATAGTGAATTACATACCTTTGTTTCTTATCTGAAGTTGTTAATAATTTAGATTGATTTGACTTTGGAAATACCTTATTTTATGGCAAAAATGGAAGATATTTATGTAAATTATGTAGTTCTTGGATATATTTTTAATCAACTTCTAAAATATGACCATACTCAGAATCATTCTCTTAATATAGTTTTTTTTTTACTCCAGTCCTCTAAATCATACAATGTATAATAAACCCATTCAAAACCACCTAATGGTAAATATTGTGAAATTGCCCAACCATATAAATAATTAGTATCGAGATATGCTACATAATTTGATTCTTGATTAGAGTTAAAATCTTCCAAATATGTGTTATTAACTATAGAATATTGCTTACAACATTATGATATTCTACCTCTAATTATTTTTGAATCTTTAAAATAATATCTTAATTATGTAATAAATCTAGTGGTTGATTAGTCATTTTTAACATTTTGTCACACAATAAACCTGGTGCTGTAAAATACAACACAGGATCTAAATCATATGAATTAATAAATGTGTTTCAAAATTTTTCGAATATATCTGCTAACAATAATACATCACTATTTAAATAAAAATTAAGGTATTCACTAAGATTTTTAATATTAAATTGATTCCATACATATTTTGCATGTTCATATTTGATCTTCTGGAAACTGTTTATGTGCGTGTTTCATTTAATATATACTTAAATTAGATAATAAATTATCTAAACCACTGGCCACAAATTTAATGTGTCTATAAATTTCATTTTAAAATTTTCCATCTACTTTTCTTCATTATTTGCAATTAAATCTTTATTTTTATCATCATATCCTAACTCTTTAATAAATAAACATGCATGATACCCAGCTAAATTTTTGAAAATATATTGGAAAAAAATTTGGTAATATAAATTTTAGATTTCATGTTGGAATAATGAATTTTCCACTTACGTGATCATGATGGTTTAATTTTTTATTTTCCTCCATATATACACATTTGCATACAGTACATATTTTTTATTTGTTGTAAAATATGTTTTCTTATTTTGTTTATGAGTGCATTGGTACAATTTGTGTGTGTGCATATATCACCAATTTCTTCTACTTCTCTTTTTATGGATTGTATAATTATTTTATGCCCATTTGGGCCATGATATACAACTGGTGGTTTATAATCACCACAAGTAGGTATGATATAATAGCAAAAACCGGATGTTTCATGTAATTGATATTTCATCGTATATGATTCGTCATTCAATTTTAGATCAATGTTATTTATTTGATCATTTGTAAGATTATACCTTTCTTTGTGTACCACCTTGTTAAGGCCATTATAAATATCATCTTTTGTTAAAACTGGATATTTTTTGATTACTTCAAATTTATAAATTTCTTTTGGATTTTTTTTAGTTGTTGATATTTTATTTAGAATTGATTCAAAATCTACTTACATTGTGAAAGGAACCTTCATGGTATGTGTATAATTTCTGGAAAATATTTGCCCTCCTTTCGAAGATAATTGATTTTCTACTACTTTATTTTTTGAACAGTCTGCTGTATGTTTACTATATTTCTCTTGAGAATAAAAGAATCGAAGGCACATATTACATATATAAACTTTGCCATACTTATTATTTTCTAAGTGCTGAAACTAACGTTGATAAATCTTTAATCCAACAATAATGTGAGCTAGTATCATCTTTGAAATAAAGAAAATCTAGATGAATATTATTTGTATTTTTTGTAAGTTTTAGTTGATATACCATTTATTCCTTACCTTCATCTTCAATAGAGTATACATATATAAGAGTATCGATTTTATTTTCTTTTTTTGGTATTATATCATCAATTTTAATACAATACTCAAATTTATCTAATGCTTTCTCAATGTTAAGACACACATTTTTATATTTAGATATACTTTGTAGGTATTTTCTGCAGGAAATAGTGCTGATTTTATTGCCCAAAGAAAGTACTTTTGATCATTGTTTTTACATTTATGCATGCTTTATTAATATTTATAAATTGTTTTAGTATAATATATGATGATCCTTTTAATGGATTATACTTATTTATTGCTAATTGTATTCCAATTACTGTATCTAAAGTCCATCATGAATTCTTCTTTGATATTCAGATAATTTTTTAAGTGATTCCAGTTTTATAATTTTACAAATATTTATAATTTTTCCTTTGTTTAGTACTGTTTGATTATATGACTGAAATGTAAATAACTCTACTTGGCTATTTTTCTGCATACAACAATTGGTACATAATTTAATGTTGGTTTTCACCGCTCTAAAGTTCCTAAGATGATTGTGTATTGTCTTAAAAACATTATTTTTTACTGAAATTAAAAATGAATTTGACTGCACTAAATTAAAGGAATTTTCAATGTTATATGTTGATATACTACTTTTAAAACCTGTATTAACTCTGTACTTTATTATCAGTTCTTCTATTACTTTTGCTAATAAACACATAAGTAGAATAGGAGAATATTAATTTTAATTTGTTTTTATCTTGTTTATATAATTCATTGATATTGGCATCAGCTAAAGGTAAATTTATAAAATCATTCTTTGTTATGCATTCTGTTACATGCTTACTTTTATCTCTAAGTTGTATGAAAATGTTAGTAGAAAATGTGAAAATTTCTTTTAGTTGTTTTAGCTTTTTCTAAATTTTATAGTGTAATTTGAAACAGGTAAGTTTTTTAAGTTTCTTTTTCTTTGTTGATTAATAATAAATTGTATAATAAATTAAATTAGATAAACTTTCTGTCGCCTGTAGCAATATTACATTTTTAAATCTCTACCTATAATTCTCAACTATCTCCATCTCTTCTCACCCAACTCAACTGCAAGATTTCGCAATGAAATTTTTATTGTCTATTTATAAGAAAACAAATTTATAATGATTGTAAAAATGAGGGTCGAAATATAAGTGTGTAAAATCGAAATATGAGCTTAAATTCTTGATAATAATGAAATCATTTTAAACTACTTAACTTCTTATTAGGATATTTCTCATTGTAGCATGTTTTACTTCTTGTATGTTTGTGTGTAGTAGCTTTGTGGAGATAAAATGAATCTATAGATTAATTCTCATTGCGTACTACACAAATATTAGTTGACCAATCAGATGTCGAATCTCATTTGTGCTGTGCATTTTAGTATTATCATGGTTTTTTTGTGATATATATTACAAACTTATCTTCCACTATCGCATAGTATTTTCTCATATTTTAAATGATATTGTTTTTGTCACATTCAGCACAACATTTTTTACAAGTGTTAATATGCTTTTCTTTTGTATATTTATGTGTATGAGAACTCTATATATTTAATACGTAGCTTTTCTTGATTTTCCATTTTTTATTCAATCAGAAAAATTATTTATTGGGAGAATTAAAAAAATGTGTTTCTTTAATAATTTGTTTTCTTTGTAATTAACATGAAAAATGGAATATCTGCTCGCCAAGTTGAACAATTAATTTGAATTAACCAAACTACAAGATCTAGTAAAAATGGTTTACTGCTACAGATTTTGAAGTTTATGAGTCTAAGTTTGGCAAAAAATAAATTGTATTCTAGATGGTAAACTTAAAATTTCATTGCCAGAGTGCCAAATCAAGATACTTGATAAAATTCTTTGAAACTAATAAACGAAAAGGTGTTTTTTTATAATGTATAAAGACTTAACATAAATGAAAAATGAAAAATTTGTCCATTATCTAGAATTCTCCTAAAAATATATAAATTATAACAATTATACTTTTTAATATTTTCACTTAATTTTTGCTTATTTGGCAATCTTAAATTCGTTTACTTGCAAGATTGCTATTTCTAGAAATTTTTTAAAATTACCTGGAAAGTGTGATATGTGCTTGAATTTAGCTTGAAATCTAATGTTTTTAAGGTGACGCAAGTCATTCTTGGGCACTTTTGAAGAAGTGATAAATTTACTTGATTTTGGAGTAAATTTGCTCGTTTTTTAAATTGAATATATGTGAGAAATGGAGCTTCTTGAAACATGAAAAAGTAGCTTGAAAATGGGAAAATTGCTTGAATTCTAGATAAAATTGCTTGGTATTTTGCTGAAATGTGGGGTATGCTAGAACTACTCTTTTATATATAGTAGTAATAATTAATTGTGTTGATGAACTAGTTGTTACAATTTTCGATCAAGATGGTAATCTGTTTAATTTTAAAAACAATAAAATTACAGTCTCTTTACATTAAAAATATTCAATATAAACAGTTGCATCCTGTGTGCATTACAATAAAAAATGGGTATTGTGTATAACACCCAAAACTGATGTAAAGAAGACAGTTCTTTTAAGAAGTATCTCACTAAGAAATGTATTTCGAAGAAAGGAAGTATAAAAGAATGTAAACTCAAGCATAAAATTGTCACTTCAAATAAGTTACCTGTGAAGTTAACACGAGGTAACAAATTGCTTTTAAAGGAATAAGGATATATGGTTAATATAAATGGAAGATGTACTTAATGTTGAAGAACCTATCAGTTATGAAGATGCAATCACCAATACAGAAATACATGTGTACGAACCATTCGAGTAAGTCCATATACATTTCAATAGGAAATAAGGATTGCTATACAAAAGCACAATATTTACACAATTCCATCGAAATCAAGTGTAAGGTTTAGATGAACAATGAAAAAGACAGCTGATGCAACTAATCCAGTAACTACAGGAATAGTGAGTAATGTAATACTTAATTTAATAGGTATAAATGCATACGTGTTCAGTGGTGTTTAAATTGACCAAACACAATAAAGAACTATCTCTCGGAAACTGCAAACGATATTTATACAGATCTTAAGGCTGGGTGGAGCAATGCTAATCATTTTACACTACAAATAAACCCAGGTGGAAAATACAAAGCTGTTATGCCATTAAATATGGTACTTGGCTTTGCTTAGGACTATAAACATTTAATGTTAAATGCTAAACAAGAATTAGTTACTGTATTTGGTAATACTCATTTGAACACCATTTATGATACAGCTAATAACAAGGAAGGTATAACATTTGAATTACACACTGTTGAATGGCTAATGCCACATATTGAAATTAACACTCATGAATGTGTAAAGTTTTTAAAATATATAGAAAAAGGTAAGAATCTAGATATTGCATTCAGATAGTGGAGTTTGGAGACATTTCCAATGTTACCAGCATCACAAAAAGTAATTTAGAATGTGAAATCAAGTTATTTGTATAAGAAACCATGACTTGTTATTTGTTTTCAAACAAACAGACAAAACAATTTAAAAACTGATAGATCAGTATTCGATAATTGTGATATGAAAATATTAAACTGTATCTAAACAGTGATGCTTACCCTTATATGGATTTAAATTTGAACTTTGAAAATGGGGAATTCCTTATTTGCTACAATGTGTACTCAAAGACTAACGAAATGTATTATAACAAAATCAGTTTACCATTCCTAGAACCCGAATCTTTTCAAACCAGAAGAACACTATTTGTATTTGATGTAAGTAAACATGACAACATTATCGCCAATGGTGTAATTGATTCACAAATTGAAATTATTGCAAAATACCTATTTCGATATTTTACACAAGCTTATGCTCTGATAATTCACAACAGATTAGCGAGTTACAATGTAAGAGATAAGCTGCTGAAGCAAATGAATTGATTCAGTAGGCGACAAAGCACAATTCCGATGAGATGTTTTGCAATGAATAAGGATTTCAATCTGCAAATAAATCATAATTAAAGAATTAGCTATTACTAATATGGAAGAAAATATAATAGTATCCAGCTTTAAAACACCATTTGACTGGAAATTTCTAACTCCCAAATACAAGAAAACTAATAGATGGGTTACTAGTCATCGCCATGGTTTCAAATGGGAGTTGATATATGGAGTATGAGAATATTGAAGATATTTGCAAACATTACCTAAATAATTGTGAAATATATGTAGGTGGACTCAAGCAAAATTTCATTTCATAAAGTGTGAATAACAGGAAAGTAACAGATATTATAAAATAATACAATTGCCCATTGTCCAAACATTTGCATAAAACACACATCTAAATCAAAATTATTCTCTGCAGAGGAAAAATCTAAATTAATGCTAACTTGGACAATTATGTATGACTGGGGTGAAACAGATTATGATGATTCTCCTTCCTGAATCACCTATGGATATTATTTAAGTGATATGGCATTATTTGGGATGAGAGAACTAAGAGTGAAATTTAGTATAAAAAGTTTTTGATTGTATGTAATCCAATATCTCATTAAAATGGATCAACAAGACAAGAACGAGCTCACATGTTCTTGCATACAGAAATCTAAGTGTAAATTGAATATCAGCAAGTTATTAACCCATTGGAGTAAACCATATCGATTTTGTTTTGAAAAGAAATACTTTTGCCAACTTTTTGAAACAATTTGTATTTGAAAATATATTTTTAAATAACCATATTATATGTTTTGTAAATTCCTGTATTTACTAGTGTTAAAAATGTTGTATATATATTTTTGTAGCTAAATGTAATTGTTTGATGCTATGTTTGATAATGTCTGCTATTTTGGGACATTCTACATTTACTTGTGTATGTTTTGGAACACTCTGTAGTATAACAGAGAGATTTGCATCTTAAAAATGATGAACATAAATTTTTTAATTAACTGTGTTTGTATATTTGTTAATAAAATATGTCTGAAAATTAATTCCTTTCACATGTTTATTTAACCTATCCTTATTAAAAGTTTACTTGTTTTGATAAGAAATGAAAAAATATATATTGGTATCAACAGAGAGATTCTTGAAAAAAAATGTCTGGTTTATATCAAAATATGTTGAATTAACACATACAAGTGTTGTAATGAAAAATAAAGAGTGAAGTTTTGGAAGTGAGCACTCTAACTGCATTTCAATTACTAAGTATATAATATAACATACCAGATAAGGCATGATTGATATACATTAGTTTCTAGGTTCGAATACTGGGGAGGTATGTAAGGAAGTACTCATATAAGTATAAAATAAATAATTAACGAATCACATAATTAATAAAGATACATAAAATAAATGTTAGTAATTTGTTTGTGTACTTAAGAAAGCTTGATATGCTCAGATTTATAGATGTTTAAACTTAAATTAATCGTGTGGAATATTTCCAATGAAAAATTAGCAGTTAACAAATTTATATAAGCTTCGAAATCTTAGACTTATAGCATTTACTAATTTCTCAAGATGTGAAAAAAGGTTATATTAATATATCTATAGTCTAGCAGTGTGACTGCTTCTTGTCCAGAGTCATAAACCTTCAAGTTAGAATTTAAACATGTTTCCAATAGTACTAACTACAAAACCGAGATCTCAGAGGGTGCTAGCCGAACTCTAACAAACCCCTACTGAACGCAATTCGGTTTTATAATGCCTTGGAGAAAGGATCTCTTTTCACAAAGCAGGTTGCCAAAGTCCTTGGTCTGTCCTGCTAGGGAGGCCATTTCACATCAAGATAACAAGGCCAAAACATCTTCCTAGCTGAATTCTACTCTCGAGAAAAAATATTGTGTTTTCTACTTTATATAATTAATAGTCACTTTCCAACCTCCATTATGCAGGAATATATACAGAAAATAAAAAAAAATTCACATGACTTATATCAAAAAATTAACTATTATTTATGCAATATGTTTTATTCCCCTTACTCACCAACCTTTACAACAATTCTTAACATATTTTATATAATATATTTCTAACCATATTGAAAAATGTTCGTACACATTAATGGAAAATATACATATATGGTTAGCGTAAATATGATTAACAATATATACATTAAGAAAACTGGAGCATAATTACTTAAATTGGATTGTAAAGCATAACATGTTTCTTGACTTCGATAAGATTAGTTGAAAATAAAAATATTTCATTTTAAGTTGAAGGTTTACAGACATTTAAGGTGATGCCTTAATATTATGGAACATAATAGTTGATTCGAAAAAAAAGTAAATAATATTTACTTTAAAAGATAAAACTAATCTTAGAGAAGCTTAACGAGGGATTATAGCAAGTGTAAATGATTTTTAAATGGATTATTACATTTCCTTTTTTTCTATAAATTATATATCTCTTTATTGAGTGTGTTTATCTCTAATACATTTTCCAAGTGTTTTAATTGATTATTAAATAAACAGAATTTATTTTTATTAAACGGAAGTTATTATTGTGACAAATTAATTGTTATTCATTTCTTCTAGGGTGAAAATTAGCAGAGAGGTTTGTGTCAGAGGTTTGGGGTGAGGGTTGAAGATATTTGAAAGTTGTGGATGCGGGAAGGGAGGTGACTGGGTGTTTGGTTTTCTGACTTTTGGTAAGAGGGCAAAAATCACACTTCTCGAGCATTTGCCTGGGAATTCGTAATCTTTATAAATAGGGCTTTAGCCTTTGCCCGTTTCCACTGTTTCCAGTTGTTTGTCAGTTCAATTCGCCTTACCATGTCGTGCTCATATGAAAATTATTTTCTTGGCTTATCTACCCAATACTTAAACAGAGAACTTGCAGATTTTAAGTGGGACTATTTTAATGATTTATTGAATGGACTTGATACTTTGGAAAAAAATTATTTGATTTCTTGGACGATTACAACACAGAAAGTTGATCTCCTCTACAGCCATTGCTCTTGTCAAAGCCTTCAATGTTAAGAGCAGTTACAGTGATGCCTGCATTAACGAATCCTACAGTAACACCCTCAATGTCGAGAGTAAGTACATATATTGATGTCTGTGCCAACAAGACAAAACATCGAGAGCAAGAATATTGATGCCTGTGCTAACAAGACCTACAACATCGAGAGCAGATATATTGTGGTCTGCAGTAGCGATACCTACAGCGATGCCTCCAGCATCCAAAACTACAGCGATGACTTCAACATACAGGCCTACAGCGACACCTTCGACATCAAGACCTACAGAGATGCCTCCGATATCCAGACGTACAGCAATGCCTCTGACATTGAGCTTGGAAGCTCTAGATTTGACATCCATCATCAAATCAGGTGAGCGACGTATACAAAAATCAGCAATGTGTTTTTGTTGCACTCCACTAGATTTAACCTCACATAATGTGCAGGAAGATATTTCTAATAACTTCTTATTTCAAAATTAAATTTTGGCTCTTCACCTTCTCCAGGTATACCATCTCCTGAATTATTATCACCTGAATCACCACAGTGTAAATTAATTTCCCCACCTCCTCCTTTGTTCATACCTTCACCACAGGATATAATATATAGTCCAATATCATCACTTCCTTCACCTACTTCACCACCACCACCTGTTGTTCCTGTAAAAAATTCAAATTCAGCTTATCTCTGAATGTAAATTTTAATGATAATTCAAACTTACAGTGATGAATGATTTTAAGACGTAACATGGAGTGATTCATTTGATGGCTACTTACACAGAATAATTTGACACTTTTTCAGTTTTAAAATTGTAATGATCTTCAGATGTGATATGGTGATATGATTTTCACTTGTAATAGGGAAATAAGCTTTTACAGTTTTAATGATTGAAAATATAAAATTATAACGATTTATAAAAATTGCATTCAGTTTGTTAAAAGCTGTAAAAAATTTTTAAGAAAATTTCATTCAAATGTTTAATGATTGGATTAAAAATGTATTCAGTTTGTTAAAGTTTTAATAATTTCAGTAAAATTTCATATAGTTTATTAAAAGTTTTAACAATTTGCTAAGAAAGTTAATGTATTTAATCATTTCTAATGCAAAATGATGGAAAGTTTTAATAAACTTTATGATTTCGATCATAAAGTGTCGGAAATTTTTTGAGTTGTAACTGGATTTGTCATGATTATTTTACAGTTTTATAACATAAGATGGAGTTTTTGTCAATATGCTTGTATGGCTTTCAGACATGAATGTTAAAATGTTTAATGATTTTGAGTCAAAGCATACTTTTTTGTGATTATTTTAGTCTTATGACATAAGATGGAGTTTTGATTATTATGCTTGTATGGCTTTCACACGTCACATGTTGTAAAAGTTGTAATTAATTGTATTATTTGTGACGTAGCATAGAGTAATGATTATCTTTTTCAGCTTGTAGGGTTTTTAGTGGTAGCATGTTTTAAGTTTTCTGATCGTAGCAAGTTTGATGTGATTATGTAGAAACTTCGTCATACAAATGGTAACTAAAGTGTATTTTATGAATTTTTTTGAAAATAAATTTTTCAATGTTAAAACAGGACTCTTGTGAATTGTTATTTATTAGTTTGAATATTCTTCATTTCATTATATATCTTGTGAATGATGAGTGTTTATGTACTATTACCAAACAAAATGAGATTCTCTGTAAACATGAAACGAGTGGGCGATGGTAAGATTTTCAGGTCTGGAGATTGAAAAGACTTTAAAAGTCAGGTGGAAGGTTATTTGTTTGCTCACTTTTAAGGAAAAAATTCAACTTACTTGTTTCCTTCTTGATGAGGGAGAAAACAAACTTTGAAGAGGGAAATTGCAAAAATGTTGGAGGGAATCGAACCCATCTAAATGAATGAATTTCAAACTAAAGGAATATACTAGTATCTTCATAAAACCTCTGTCGGCCCACTGGTCAACTCGAAGAACCCTGGGGACTTAACGAAAATGAGAGTCAAGTGACACAAATATCTTTCCAGAGCCAGGTAGGAAGACCTCTTAGCAAAACACCACAGCTCCAAGAATATTTTCCTGCTGCCCTTCAACTATACATCAAGCAGTGGCAGAGTCCAACTCACTTTTAAAAGAGAAAAATACTTTTTTACAGTTACCAAATTACAATTACAACTGCAGCTGAAGATTCAACATGAATATGCCTGGTGGTAAAACATAATCATACTTTACACAAACTCAGAAAAACAAAATTGAAAGTTTTTTAAAAATAAAATTCAACTTATGTAAAAAAATCCTGACATATCCAGCTCGAAATATCATGAAATTTAACAGATTTCAGCTTCGATAGCAATCATTTCGAGCTGGATATGTGCTATTTCATTAATACTATGTCGAAATAGTTGTATTTTTATTAAGTTCAAATATATACCAACTGTATAATAGAAATTCTGGGCTGGGAAAGTTACAGAAAAATATACGTGTGAAATATTTAAAAACAGATTGAAAGTAAAAACACTTACTTGTGTATTGCTTAAATCGAATGATGCAAGTTTGAAAAAAAGATTGGTGATCTAAGTTTAACATGTGTATTGCTTAAATCGAAAGATGCATGGTTTTCATTACTTAAAAAATTTAGCCAGTAAAAAATATGTCTTATAGTCAGTTATATTTTACTGGAAAACTGGTTAAAGTTTACAGGAATAAAATACAAAGTTTTTGTTGGAATGTCAAATATAGGGATTATATTCTGGGGGTTACAATATCGGGTAATATTTAACTTCAGGGATATAAATTTGATCGTGGGAGTTGTGCAATTTTATTTCACTGGGAATACACCAGCCTATGGCTTTGGTAGAAACAGTTTTTCTTGTTGGTTCAATGTTCGAGCGAAAGTAACAGTTTGTAGAGAAGAGGGTGGAGGGATGGAGCCTTCCCGACGTGATGCATAAAAGACTTGCTTTGACCTTGAGAGAAGCCTCCACTACAGGCTGAGGCAGCTATCGTCTAGGAAAACATGCACTCTGGGCTGGGTTTAAGGGGTAAGCCTTGGGTGGGGTGGTTGGATAGGACAGCTCTCAAGATATCCAAAAAAGTGTTCCGAGCTGGTGTTTCATGACCTTGAATCGACTGCGAGGGTGGGGTGCTTGAACCGGGGAGATCTCCAACCAACAGAAAATGTGCTCTGGGCTAGTGTAAGGGGAGGGGGTCAGGGTGCGTGGCCTTGGGTAGGTTTTGCAGACCGCAGCATTGGATCAATAGCAGGGGCTTGTTGTCTTGGAAAGGACACTCCTCCAGCTAGCAGAAAACACACTCTGGGATGGTGTATGTAGAAGGTGTGTGTGGCGCTAAACAGGTTTTTAAGGCATTGGATCGACAGCAAGGGCGGGGTGCTTGGACCGGGGAGTTTTCCAGCCAACAGAATATGCACTCTGTGCTGGTGTAGGGGGAGGGGGTCAGGGTGCATGGCCTTGTGCAGGTTTTGCAGACCGTGGCATGGGATTGATAGAAAGGGTGTGTGGCCATGGAAAGGGCAGTCCTCCAGCCAGCAGAAAACAAACTCTGGGCTGGAGGGGAGGGGAACGCATCACCTATAACGCGCTTTGGAGTGTTGTTGTGTGACCTTGGACAGGAAGTCTCTTTTTGGGTGCAAACACGTTCTGCGTCTGCCATTTTTGTTAGACGTCAACACTTGTCCAAGATAAATGTATACATTGCTCTCTCCTTTGAAGTATATATTCACTGGGCATGGCAGTCAGCAGGCTTCGCATCTCTTTAAGCAATATTATATACACATTTTAATATAAAAAAAATAAATAAGTATTTTTTAATACATCAGGAAAAAATAATTTTCGTGTTATTCGATGATATAGTGCATTTATTGTGTAAACCCCATTTCTTAGTTTGGTCAACGTTACTTCGTAGCATTTTCAACTATCATTTCGGTAACTAGTGCCGTAAATTTCACAGACTTCATGGGAAAATGTGTAGTACGTCGGTTATTTTAAATAATTTTTCTTCAACCCATCTATTGTGAATTAAAAATAATATATAGTACATTTCTATAAAGTGTTGCAGGTTTAAGCCATCCGAGTCTCCTTTGCTTCGATAAAAAAATTTATGTTCAAATTTAATTCTTCTTCTTACAATAGTGAAACTTTCTTTAGAAATCTGGGTAAGTTAAAAAAAGAAAATGATTTTATTGTCTGTTGTAGGACGTAGGTATTCAAGTCGTTTGCTTGCATCTTTAAGTTATCAAAATATGTGGTAAATGAGTTTTCTATAGAAATGTTAAATAGTTCGAAAATTCAATCAAGTGAGTCGTATTGAGAGTTTTTGCTATCATTTCAACTCAGTTGCCTATTGGCCACGCTCCACGTATGTAACAGCTTATAAGCCAGCGCACATCATACACTCTAGTAATTCATTCACCAGCCTCCCAGGTGGACGGATGTGTTTTGGGGGATCTCCAGGCGCGATTTCATTTATAAAAAAAACAGGATAGCTGGGTTACATAATTCGTTGAGTGATTGTCATGCACTTGTGTTCGTTAGCCGTTTAATTTATTTGGAAACATTCGTTTTGTATTTTCGTTCATTTCCGAGTTTTTCATCTCAGTCTATAATCAAACATAGGCCGACACAGGTTTTTGTTTGCTCTTAACACAGCTTATAAGGTGACGTAAATGGTATATCCAAGTCAGTGCTGCAGCGACTTCACCAGTGTTTGGACGTATATTAAACATATCGTTTTTTACTGATGTTAATAAATTAATTAATCTTTAAATAATCGTTCTTTAACATATGGATTCCATTTCAGAAGTTCCTCACCAGTTGCACAGGCGGATGGACATGTTTTAAAATCATGTCAGGTACGTGCGAGAGGCGTCAAATAGTGTAATTTTTCAAATATATTGATACTGTATTCATTAGCCATTTAATTTATAGGGACATTTTTTCTTTATTGTAGATCTTAGATGCTTTATTGTAGACCAGGAGACTTTCATAATGGCGACCGTTTAGCATTTGTTGACACCAGGTTATTCGCGTAGTTAAAATGCTCTCGTGTTATTTATTTATACATAGAACTCGTTTGAAATATTTTTCGTTTAAAAGCCTTGAAATTTCTCTCAGGTGTTAACAATATGTAATGTTTTCTCTTTCAATTAATTACTATTACCAAAAATCGCCTATCTCCTGTCACCATCTACGAGCAATATCACTAACTACATTTACATTTATGCCACTCTTGCACAAAACTCTGTATATATATATATACACATTCATACACATACATACATGCCCTGTCCCCAACACGCCACACCTAATCGAGTGCCAGAGCTCCAAGGGTGAGGACATACCACAGCTGCTCCCCACAAAAATAAAGAAAGAATATAATGACTCTTAGTACACTCTTGCATCAAACAAACAAAATCTTATTAAATTTATTTCATCGGATTAAAATTTTTTATCGGATTTAATTGGATTAAATTTACCCTTTCAATACATTTAACACTTTCAATCAATTCCATTAACCCTTTCAATAGAATTGATTAACAATTTCATTCGAATTGATTAACCCTTTCAATCAAATTGATTAACCCTGTAAATTAATTTGATCAACCCTTTCAATCAATTTAATCCTTGGATATCAATAAAGGTGGCTTCCCCTATAGGGTAGAATGCCCACGCCCCTACTAATTCGGTGGGTTTCCTCGGTGATCTCCCGTTTTTTCCATAGTTGTAACCCGGTTTTGCTCCATACTCACCTCGCTTCGCCCTCATCGGCTCTCAAAATATTGATGTCAATACGCGTCCAAATATCTGCACTCACTTTAATCACTCCAGGCCGAAAAATAAGATTTAATATTACAACGGATCTAATGGTGTGTTGATAAAACTCTATTAAGTCATTGCAGTCATAAATGCTGTGATGACATGCTTGATCCTATTCAAATGCGTATTTGCGTATTAAATATAAAAAGTGACTTTCCACGCTAAACATCCAAGAGAAGATGAAAGTCAGTCGTAAACATAATCTGAGCATGCACACAAGTTATGTTGTTTTCTGTATTCCGAATTAACAATATTGGTGTGGTTCAATATACAAGATGTTCGGAAACTACCTGAAGAATTTTATACCACAGCATCTGTGGGCGAATAGAAACAAAAAACTCTAGTCACAAAATGTTCGGAATTGCAATTTAGAATGTTTAAATTGAAGTAGAACAGCAGTGGTGTGACATGCGGTCAGCCCCTGTAAATAGGCAACCATGATGTACACAAGCCCACCTGCTACTGTGGCGACGCCTGTTTGTGGGACAGGGGCAACCCAACCGACATACAGGCGACGCAGAGTGCCGCGTGCAGCACTGCTGTGGATCAGTTCGCCTTCGTGTCAGGCAACTTGTTGTGCATGCAGGTACATACGGCTGCGGGCACTCGGCGTCGTTTGCCGAAATTATGCGTCAATATAAACATACTGAATGGCTTCATGACTAGAGTTTTTTGTCTCTATTCGCCCACAGATCCTGTGGTTTAAATTTCAACAGTTAGTTTACCGAACATCTTGAATACTATACACGACATACTCTACTGAGCATCGTTAATTACTAGCCGGCTATAAGCCAGTGTGATGGCGAGCTGGCAACGTCCCTACGAAATATTCGTTTCTATGAAGTATGCAATCATTATGTTTATTTGAATAATTTGCATTTCGAGTGCGGTCGACCTGTTATTGCATTGCAACGAATGTCACGAACACTGACGGTGACGTAATATTGGGTCGCCATTGTCTTCAAGGAATTCAGACGTCAACCTATACACAGTATAGAACAAAGTCCCCCAGACGCATGTGTCTGTGTATTCGACTAAGGCTTTTAAACTACTTATGGATTTTGATGTGGTTTTCACCATCATTTAGAGAATTTCTCGAGGAAGGTTCATGTATTAAACAGAAATAAAATTTAATGAAAGGATAGTAGAGAAATGTCGTCGTTTTATAATAAAGTCGGAAAAAGCCACATTTAGGTTGATTACATGGCTTACGCTAACTAAACCAGACACACCAAATTAATGTGCTACAGAATTGTTGATCTCAAAAAGGTCTACAAAAAAGTCCGCAACAACATATGTTTATATTTTAAGGATGACTCAAAGTAACCATTTTTGTCTTTAAAAGTTCACTTGCGAAGATTTTTTGAACAGCACAGTATTAATGCTATCTTGGTTACCTTAAGCATTTAGTGTATATGTATACTTGCAGTAACCCTAAACGATGCTATGTTTGTAGTTTGCACCCGAGCGAGGCTATAGTGGGTCGCTAGTAAGTTATTTTACAGTAAACTCCTTACAACTCCTTCGAGTCTAGACGATAAACACTTACATCACCAGTACTCAGCGTGTTAATTTTCCATTAAGACATAGAACTGCATTTACTTACTCTCTTTCAGTAAGTATATTAAGTTGCAAGTAGAATTTTTTTCAAATTTAATTTCATATGTGCTAATTTAAGAAATCTACAATGTGATTGAGAGGTTAAGGAAGCAATAAAGACGAGTGCTGCTGAGGAGATAAGTCTATTGGAAGGAGCGGCGCTAGTCCAAAGGCAGAAGTATTTCCCACTTGTCTACAGAATGGTTGCAAAGTTGAGACGTTCAATTAATGATGATTCTTCCCGGTTATAGCGAGCGAACCATTTCCTCGGAACGGAAGCAAAATTATCGCTTCGATGTTCCAGTTCAATGATGCTGATTTCACAGCATTACGTTAGCGAGTGAAATAATAAATTTCGTATGTCAAGGAATGCCGCCAAAGCGTTAATAACGAATAAATTTCACCGCACGACAAAAAAATTATAAATATAATTTAATTAGTATTTATTCTGATAAGACGCTATAAGAGGCAGTAAAACAATATACAAAAATTTGTGTGTGGTGATTTAAGTTGCTTATCTAAAGACATTAATTGAAATATGATGTGTTATTAACTAAAATAACGAAAAACAGCGAGTGTTGATATGAGGCGTTACCTAGATCAGTGGTTATAAATCATAGTTAAAAATTAGTATAATTTACTGTAGATGTGCAACTGATAGGAATTTATATTTTTAGGGTGTGATTCCAAACCATGCCAGGATGTAAAAGCAACAAGGCGGGGTAATGATTTGGCGCACATAAACTCTCGATGTCTTCTCATTCTCTACGACATGTAAACGTGAAAACCTTCCGGAATCACGTAGCAAGATGTTGCTTCATTCACTGGTTAATTACTTCGTTATTTCGATGGTAGGAGCGCTGATAAAGCATATTCGTGGTCCCTCGCTCGTGATGAGCATAGGACGGTAAAGAGACATGTCTAACAGCTATGCTTAGCAGAAACTATTTGTGTTTGTATGCCCTGATGTTTGTGTAGTGATGCTTGTATGTTTTCAAATATCTCCTTTATCTACGTACATACGTACACTCTAAATTATTTTCGTACCTTTACAAGAAAAACCTTTGGAAACCCAGTTGCCAAGAAGATCCTGTGTAAATCTACAAAGAGTTTTCTTGTAAAATCTTCAAGACAGTTATTTGTAATATTACAAATGATAGGACAATTATATATAAAATTACTTTTTTTTTATTCTAGAAAACGAATGTGATAAATTAATAAGAGAATAACTAAAAAAAAAAATTTCCAAATTTGATTTACGAAACAAATTTTCACTTTGCCAGTACGGGGCTAGAACTCACACTCCCGCTATCATAAGCCGGCATAGTTAACCATAAGACCAACTTACTTTTAGCGTAAATATATCAGCTAGTTTCTACAAGTTATTATGTTAGTAAGAATAGGTATATTTATTTCATTTGAAGGATTCTGTTTCTAAGATATTTGAACGGCTTTAACAACGGCATACTGAGAGCCGATTTAAGAATTCTGTGTAGCCAGAAAACATTTGTGTTGTTTTAAGTGTTTTACGTTATTCAAACATGTAATACATTTCTTCTTACATGCAAATACGCTTTACATTACCCATAGTTTTTGCACAAATAGCTAAATACAGTTTTGCCTTTTTGAATGTCCGCTATTTTGCTGAAACTCGTGGAAACGGGTCAGTATAGTACAAACATTTCTTGAGGTATGTTACAAACATGGTCCTTGTAGTTTTACAAACGAGTAGTTTTACAAGAGAAATATCTGTACTGTTTACATTTACAAAATTACATAGAATTTCTCAGTAAAAATTACAACATTTTTTTTACAGTGTATACAACTTTCTTTTCTTCCACTTTCCCCTCCCCCCCCCCTCCAAATGTTTGTGATCGTCTTGTTTCTTGCATCCAAAACTTTATGATTAGTTTTTCGGAATAATAAATTGTTGTTAAAGACATATATTTTTTTTAATGGGAATATGTTTGTTTCTTTAGAGATCAGATTTCCTGAGCAAAAATTTTCATACTAGGCAAAAATTATTGTTCGTAACAAAATAAACATATGTGTGAACTTGGACAGTATAATTTACTTTGTGTTTAGTACCCTGTGTTGAAATACTTATGTATGTAGTACATTTGACAGATGAATATTATATTTGGTCGTTACGATGCCCTGCAAGGCTCAGGGCGAGTCATCTTCCTTGTGGGTAACTGGCCCAGTGGTCGTCGTTATTGCTGGTTGATAACAGAGAACAATACCCGCAGCGTACTGGTTATGATGAAGCAAGAACTGTGCTCGCTTAAGTGAAGTACGCATCAGAAATGTTCTTATTTTGGACACCTGAACTATAACTTAGTGTTTATAACAGCATAGATATCACTTTTATAAATAATCTATGTAAAATTTTTATATGCTTTCTTAGTGTTTGTGCCAAAATATGTAATGTAAAACTTGTAGTGTCCGTTTCCTTAAAGTACTTAATTCTAATTTTTTTTTAGAGGTCATGCTGAAAATATTTTTTTCCTCTATGAAGAAAGGGAAGCATTAGCCCCTGAGATTGGTTCTAATAAAAATATCTTGTTTCCAGTCTCTCATCACATCAGCCACAAGGAACTTCTGTGTTAGAGTCACTTAGTTTATGCATTCGTAAACCTGTGGGGCAGGTGGGACATACGTCTCGCCAAGCACGAACCAACTTCATTTTATATTATAAAAACTTAATATTATACGACTGTGTTTAAGAGCAACAGCAATCTACCTCTCTAAGTCAACATCAGGTTTTGAAACCTCGTGCTCCTCAGTTTGGTTTTCATATTTATTTTTTACACATGGCATGTTTAATATAACAAACAAGAAATATTTGTGTTTCACTGATAATCGAAACATTAAAAAATGCCGAGGCTTTCGTTTGACGCAGAATAATTATTTTCAAGAAGATAATTTTTGTTGACTGTGTTATTTTTCTTCCTGATACGTTTATTGAAGGCCCAATTAGCTTAGTTCATACACGAGTTGACAGCCGAAGTTCGCAAGTACATAATCAGAAAATCACAAACGTCTGCTATTGGTTTCTAAGTGATGTTAACTCACGTAAAAAATCCTATCGAGACATAGAGAGGAAATTTAACCCAGTTACTAGATTATTGTTGAAATTTCTGATATCTTAAGTAAATTCGGAAAATTTCATTGAGCATTATTTTCAATTTAATTATACTTAATTTAATCTATGCACACGGAAGAGCTGTTACCTTACACTAATCATAAGTAGCATTAAACCATATGTAGTAGCTCTGTTTCAACATTTTAACTTTCATCACAGACAAATTAACATGCTAGGATTTATTCAAATTGTTATGGATTGTTACTATCCGCAAATTTGTGCATCATCATATGTTCACGAATGCCCTATTTTTCTAAGAATTTATATGCACTTAAGAGTGTATGTGTTTTTATCTACATAAATGTACTTCCATACAGACTTGAAAAATTGTTGTGTGAGCCAGTGTCAGCCAAGACAGAAGAAGGATGACCAGGTTTGTTTGTAAGTATTTATTTTAAGGCATAACGTTATCATTTATGCGTAAAAAAGTCGTACAATAAACTGTTTTCCTGGAATCAGTGCCAACTTAAGTTAGTATGGAAATTTAAGAAATGCTAAAGTACCAATAAAGCGTGTTCAGTAGGTAACTCATAACTTTCGGTAATATTTCGAAGTATTCTGTTGGTCACTATTAGTGGAACGAAGATAGGCTTCAGGCAGGACACTTGTTACGTGACCAACTAGACAATAACGGTATAATGGGACTGTGATTTTGCACTGAGATGGTGTTAGTTATCGAAACAGTAGACCGTGTCAGGTAAAGTTAACCATGAATCACTCAGCTGAACGGAGATATGCAGTAGTGACCACCACAGCATTATACTTTGGAGTGTTGCCGAGAGACATCTTGGAAAGGAGCGAGTCTTTCGGTACAATTTTGCATAGGACGTGAGAAAACATTTCGGTATATTATAACAAATAATTGTCTATACTATAGAGACACTTTAAGTCAGACTGATCGCCTAATACAAGACCAACGGACCGACGCCTTCTGTACGAAAGGGAATACCGAGTAACAAAGGACCAAAACGTCAGGACTTTATATAATATATAAGGCTTTCTCAAAATGGAGCTGCACAAAATTTTTCTGTACAAAGCGTAAGGCAATCTTTTTCTGACAGTTTAAACTATACTGTGTCCATATAATACACAATAATAATTGTTAACAATAAGTTACTGATAACTAATGAGCCTACTTTCCTCTACATAGGTGCAAATAAATTTTAGTCCCGTTCTTGAAAGCTTAGATTGTAGGTAGGCGTTGACGTCTCATTGACAGCAATATCATTAGAGAAGAAACCAGAAACATGTGAAACAATACCAAGACAATTAAAATACACGAGTGACTTACCCGGGGTTCGAACTCAGTTTGCAATCAACAGCATCACGGAGTTAGTATTCGGAGCATCAACTTCAGATGTAATCAGTTTCATGTTTTGAATAATTGGGTTTAGGAACCTGAAATATTTACTCTGCCATTATTTTTGAAAAATGAGTGTCTGAAACCATAACGTTACTTGTGTGAAAAATTTGATGGAAAGGTGTTGATTGGTCTCAGAGATATGGCATAAAATCCTTATCTTCTTAAGTAAGGCTATCTTACAAGATTGCTTAAAAAGAAGCTCTGTACACGATGTTTGTAATGTATAATTTCAACATAAAATGTTTGATTGAAATTGTTAAATTGTTAAATAAATATGAAAATATTTATTTTACCACCTTTTTTAAAATCATTGCTTGGCCCCATTTAAATCCTGTAACTTTACTTGGCCTTCTGTAGGCGTGCAAAATGGAGGGCAAAAAGTTTATACATTAGTACATTCGATTATTGTCATAGATAAAATATACAAAGTTAAATTTAAATCTGTGACATAATCCCGTAGATATAGCACACTTAGCTAAAATGTTTCTATATGTGTCATTGAGAAAATAAGGGACTTAATGAGTTAAAACATATACATTAATATAGCCTAATACAGTACAACTTCTTCGCCAAATTTGAAAGAAATTGGCCAATTGTTTCCTGGGATACGGCATAAAACTATATTATTTCATGTGGGCTATCTTACAAAATGGCGGGAAAAATGAGGTTTTGCTTAGATAATAATGATGGATGTAACTGATTCTGTCAGTATACAAAGTTAAGTAGAAATTTGTTCTGCAATTTCGTAGATAAAATGTCGGAGCTAAAATGTTTATATGGCCGCCATTTTTAAAAATGTATCTCTGAGCCACTAAAAATTTATCAGTTCACATAGCCTGCCATAGGGCTAATTGTTTGCCAAATATAGTAGAAATCATTGTTCCAGAGATCACATAATTTCAATTTTTTAAGTCATGCTATTTTACAAAATGGGTGACAAAAGAGATTTTGTGTGTACAAATTTGATTGTTTTAATATATAGAGCCATCATTTAAAGTTTCGGTGTAATTAATTTCACGGTTTAGACGATATAAAATAGCTATACAGCCACCATCTGGAAAATAAGTGTCTTACATACCTAAAACATAATAGTACATATCAACTGCAGCAGTACTACTTGATTGCCAAATTTGGAAGGAATCTGTCAACTTTTCCCCGAAAAATTAGACAAAAACGTGATTAATTCATGTAGCGATTGCAACATGGTGGACAAAAGTTTTTTTTTTTTTTGGCTTAGTTGATGCTTGTTATAGATACTGACAGCGAACAAAATTTGATTGGAATTGGTCAAATGGCATGGTAGTTATACCAAATAAATCTAAAATATTTATATGGTTGCCACCGTGGCCCCTATAGTTTGGAAAATTGAAGCATAAGTACGTCTGCAGTTTTGTGTGGTCTGTTTTGGAAACTGATTTTTTGAAGGTTGTTGATTTTAAACTTCTGAGAGGAATAACCCAATTCATATTTAAATGTTATTCGATTTGACTTTTCAGACGAAATGATAGTCTGCAGCATGTTAACTGCCTTAAACGACGTGATTTATATTGTTCTAATATTTAAAAGTAGTGAACTCCTAATTTTTCTGCAATACGCAATCTACACGACAAATGTAAACATTGCATGTTAACTACATTAAGGGAACTTATTTAAATAAATTGCTCACCTTCTTAAAAGGAAGAAAATAGCTGTTTACTGCGTAAAAAAATTAAAACAAAATCATTTTCGGACAAAAATACTAGAAATTCTATACATAAACACAGAACAATCACGTGGACGGCAAATGTACATAACAGAGGCAACGCTAGTTTCTGTAATAATTCATAACAGTTACGACATTTGAATCGGGAAATAGTTTACTGATTGTAAAATATAAAGAAGCATGACTTATAGCCATTTTACTCGAAGCGGGACAGCAAAGCGGCAGTTGTGCCCGCTAAGTAAAGAATGTTGTGTTACATGCTAACCTGTGTGTGACAGTATCGTATCCGAGTGCTAATTTCAGGAATAAAATGCATTAATATTATACAGACTGTTTCAAAATTATCTTTAAAACTTTGATAGCTAATATCTCGGAAACTGTTTAAGATAGGTACGTGCGATTTGTTGCAAAACGTTCACTCGCATCTAAAGTTTTGATAGCCACGTAATGATGTGTTTGTTTTGTAGATAATTGTGCGACAAAAATGGCAGCCTGCAGCAGAAGGCAAAACACTTCGTGTGGTTGATGGAGACCAACTCTGTCATCCAGGTCAAGCGGGAAGTTCCGAGCACGTTATGGGAGCAGACTGCCATCGTACCTGACAATTAGAGCGCGGAACTGGACGTTCTATTTGACTGGAAGTGTTCTCAATAGGAAGACTTCTGGGCGAGTGTTGCAGATGTTGCACGCGAGAAACAGTCTTCTCTCTTCATAGATTCCTAATTTTTTTTATCATGTTTTACGATTACTTGTTTGCATTGTCCCTTTTATACTTATGTTTGACAGTTGAGACAGCCCAGTTAAGTAATAAAACAGTTTAGCTATAATACTATCTCCTTCCCATTAAGTTTCACTTACAATACTTACACGCTTGTCAAACAAAGTCTTTAATTCGAATGATAACATTACGTAACTAAGTTCCTGAATCTAAAAATTCTTTAATAAACGAAATATTATTTTTGTATACTATAGATATGAATTTCAGAATACGTAATCCAGTCAGCGAGAACTGATAGTTTGAAAAACAGCAAAAAGTTATGAATTCCTTCTTTAAAAATCTTCATAAGTTTACCAATAATTTATTCTGAACTTCAGAATGTTGGACTGTTCCAAATCAATTATGATGGTACAATTCGAAACTTCGCCACGCTACTGATGGAAATAAATTGCTTTTGAAGTAACTGCAATATCACTGAGCACAAATTTTAATTCAAAATTATTTTTTAAATAAATTGTTAAATATACAGGAGGAACTGAGGTGAAACATTAGCCGATTTCACTTCAATTCATATTTACATATTCATCAACAGGAATGTTACATAAATATGAGGGCATTTGATGCTCAAAGTCGTTATACAGTCCTCACACTTATTAAATATTACAATACTAACGGCGCGTTACTCAATCACATCGTAACAGCTCGACGGATTTGGTACAGGGATAGATTATATTCTGGATTAGAACATATGGTACTTCTCATACGGGAAAAATGAACAGTTTATTAGGGATTATATAAAATACGCCACCAACCATTTGATTAGGTGGTGGTTGGTGGTCTGTTTTTTATATTTTGCACGTGGGTAACAGTCAAGTGTATAACAACCTTGCTTTTCCTTAAGAGCAAGGTTACTCTATTGAAAGTCGTGTGAAGTTTCGAGGGCTGTTATGAAGACATAATGCATGTACTAAGGATGATGTGCTGTGGACTGGCGTGGCTTAAGTAACATGCTGTGGACTGGCGTGGCTTAAGTCACATGCTGTGACTGGCGGGGCTTAAGTAACATGTTGCGGACTGGCGTGGCTTAAGTAACATGCCTTGGCTTCTCCTTGAGAGCATACATGTGTAGCTTGGCGTGAGCTGCTGTGAATGTTAGTACTGGCGCAAGGCTGGAGCTCATTAATACCCTCTCAAGGATCTTAGCGCGTATTATACATACACGGTCGTCTCCAAGAGAAAGGATAATGTGCGCGCACTCTGCTGTGTAGTCCCTCGCATTACCGAGTCTGCAGCTCTCTACGTGCTGGCACATTGCGCTATTTTCGCGAGTACACTCCACGTGGAACGTTGTCGAGCATGGAATATAAAGCACTAACTTTTCCAGGTACACTCGACTATCAGGTTACGCTCCAAGTTACTTTGCGTATTTCAGAACTGGTTAGGATTCTTTGACAGTGGACCTCAAGGAATTAGAGCACCTTAGTGACAAGTATTTGCAACTGACGGAAATGAATTATTGATGCATATGTTTGAAGTCTTGACTTCTACCAAAAGTAACACGAAACATAATAGTTTGTTATAGGAACCTGAAAAATCCGAATTATTTTTGGTACAGGTTGAAGCGCTTTATGCCTTACCTGGGACTCGAACACAAGATACTTTGCAACACAGGCTGTTCACGGTTATTGGAGCACTTTTGAAATCAACCTTTGAAAAAAGTCACTGCCGCTAGCTTCATACATTTCAATGGACACGCTGACTGTCGTGTGCCCTGTAAAGTTGTTGACGAAGGAGGAAAATAGTTATATGTCTAAAATTTGAATTATTACTGTTACGTGTACATTTATGAACACATGCATGATTTATATTGGATTCTGTTTTATTATTTTTATATACGTAACATTAAGCAAATTTGTAAAATATTTAATTTTCTAATAATTTCACAGTTTCACTTGACCAAAGCATGAATAGTGATTGGGTCCATGGCAATATTAAACGTAGTACATGGCGGGGAAGCACTCACAATGGGCCTATAAGTAGACCGTAAGCAGGGCTTTCGAAATTGCTGAGTTTTCCGTGAACAGCATATGCAAGTTTTTACAGCAATTTCTTGGATGGCAGTAATCAGTTTATACAATGAATATTATAGAGTTCACTGACCTCAAACCTAGACACTGAGCCCTCTGTATACTCGATTCTCAGCGCTACTGGTTCGTTAAAAACTTCCATGAAAAGTAGCCCCTGGCAAGGAAGAAAGAAATTCACCCTCCCCCCTTCTCCAACCCACTCAGACACCGCTACAAACGATAAATTAAACCATTACCTAACGTCGTTCAGGGTTGTTCTGGTTACAAATTTCACAATAAATGTGATCGAATTGCGAGAATTCCTTAAACGTGCACATGTTTGAAACTCAAAATATCCTCGACTTACAATAAAAAATTTTCCCCTCATTAATAATGTGTTTTGCAATTATAATTTTCTCAAATAATTTCTTTTCTTGAAATTATGAAACGTCTAAATATTTCTTGATATTGACGTTGGCCCTGATACTTATTTCGCATGTTTTAGAACTTTTAACTACTACTGCTTCGCCGTGTTATCGTAAACACAAAGTAAGTGACCCGCAACGGTCTTAGAACTACGACATGGCTGCAACAAACATCTACGTGACGAACCAAACAATTCCACAGCAGCTGACGTTCAAGAAACGTAACAAGCTCAGGAAGTTGTGCCTGTCGCTTAACCAAGCTTTTCAGTTTGAGGAAAGCTTTGTATATGGGAATCCACCACTGAAAAATTACTTTCTCCCCGAGTAAGACTAGTACCTGAGGTTTAACCTCGTTCAAGGTTCATAACTTCTGAAACCTCTACTTAGTTTTCCTTTCTGCACAGTACGTATCCTCACATAAACCACATGCAAACATTAACATGGTAATGTACCGTTTGAGGATTGTTTATGAGTCCTTCATGGGGCTGCGAATTCTTCACAAACATGGATTTGTTACCACTAACACAATATTTTCGCTACTTTTCACAAAACAGTACTTAACTGGTTCCACGTGCTACTGACTTTTAACGTTACAGATTGTAATGAGATGTTAACACACGTGTTTAATTTTTTCTTTTCTTCTCGGCACTAAAAAAATGCTGTGGTCTTCACTTGCATTATAACATGTGCACTTCTAAGTGCAAGAATATTTTCCGAAGTATGCGTCTCCAGACTTTATTTACCACAATGGCTGGGCTTCCCTTGAGAGCGCAGCACAACTTGCCTAAACTTTGCTTCCTCCATGGAGTGTGTTTTGCTGAGTGTGACGATGCCGCAGTCAAGGTTAAGTCTGGTCCAGTAGCCGCGTGCAAGCGATGCATTCATGATGTTGGCGTTGTCCGAGATGCACTGCCGCCTGCAATCTCAGGCGCTCTGCAACCCACATTACAGCGAGTCCCACGTGATCAGCTAAAGCCAACCTGACCACGCGCCGTCCCTTGCAAGCAATTAGGTTGGGTTTGCAGCAGGAATATTAATGCGTTATGAGACTTACTCAGCAGGAGACAATCGCATACTCGTATAACTAACTTTTCTGCGTTTGTAATTCACGCTACTTCTTAATTACACCCAATTAAACTTCGCCATAAACCCGACCTCTTTGCGTGTAGCTCAGATAATACATTCCATTCACAGTTAGTTCCAACATTTATGAAGCCTTGCTAAAGTTATACTTCCAGGATATTCCTCCGTCTCTTTTAAACAAAGCTTAACCGAGCCTAGAAAATTACACCAAACGGACAACGCACTGTGCGCACTCAGCGTAATAGTGTTTTGCATAAGAACTATTTTTTATTAAGAATTTACAAAATACCTTTCTTCCTCTGCTTTATTACTATGAATTATAAATGAAATGTAATGATTACAAATAAAATATATGGAAATATTCAATTTAACGAAAAAAAAAAAAAAATTATATTAATAGGAGTATAAAACGCTTGTGATACATGGAAAATTTATGAAAAAAACCAAATACGTTCTATATGAAGTAATTCTTCAAAGGTTTTATTCAAAAAGTGTGAAGAAACTACGAATAAACTATACAGTAGATTTTCATCACTCATTTACGCCAGTTACCTGTGCTACACAAACCTTGTTCAGGTACTTTCTTCCATGTGTTTGTTTGATCTCATCCACGCGTCTAATCTATCGCAATTCGTCAGCACTCGTCACAGCTTCTCTATATGGAACTCTTGGAACTGGCAAGTCGATTTTCAAATGAAACTCTTTATCTCAGCACAGGACGAGAACAGTTTTGCTGTTACGTGTACGCTGTTAACTTAACTTAGAAATGTATTATTTATATAGTACGCTAAACAAATCAAATGTGAGTAAGAAGTACACTATTAAAAATAGTTATTTATATATTATAGATTTCCTCCAGCTAGATGTTTTTCGCTTGTTTAAGATTGCGTATTTAAAAGCAGTAGTTCACTCTTGTGTAATTAAGGTAACTGTGAATCTGATATATGCCTACATAAAATTTTACTAATTTAGCACAAGATTAAATATAAGATTTTTAAAAAAGAAAAGTAGACTGTAGCAATTTGAAAGAATGGCCTTTTACTAGATAGTATCAACTGGCTTATTTTCAATAATTGTCACACATTATGTTTAATTATTTACTGTTTTCTTGTATGTCACAGCTACTACATCAAAAATTTTATTTAATATTTAGTTTAGATGGTAAATATGTTGTATAATCAAAAATCATATTTATAATTAGGAGTCTTTCTTAAACAATTAAAAGAGGTCTGTAAACAGAGGCCACGGGCCCAAGCGCATTTAGTTGATGGTTGTCACGTTAACGCATGGCGTAATTTCTAATGTGTTGTATAACTCTCTCTCTCTCTCGTGATCGGTGCTAATTTTCATAATTACGTTTGAGTATATAAATTAAAGAGAACTAGGCAATATTGTTTTCCGTCAGGCGGGACGCCAACCTTGTGGCTTTGGCCTGGAAAGTTTTTCTTTTTTAATTGAACGCGAGATTTCATACAGGCCACTCTATGTGGGCGAAAATAGGCCTCATGTTGCGATAAGAAGAAAATCTGTACGGCTTACAACTAGCGAACTGCAGTTTCCATATGCAAATAACACACATCAGTAAAATGTTCAGTCCTGAAACTTACTGTTTCGTAACTTTACTTCCCTATAAGCTTTTTAGTGTTTTAATATACAGTTGAAAACATAAATTCAGCCGGGATAAATATCAAAACACTGTTTTGTACAATATTATAATAGTGTGTAAATGAAAACATTATTTTTAAAAATTGTAACCATACAATTAATGGAAGTCGCATTTTCAAATTGTTTATATCCATCACTGAATAATTTGTACTGTTAGGCCTAATAAATCTGTATCACCACAGCCTAATTTCACAAATAACAAGATATTAGGATTAACAGATGCAAGTTTCAGGTAGAGGCCACGGTAAACTAGAGACATTTTGATATTAGGATTAACAGATGCAAGTTTCAGGTAGAGGCCACGGTAAACTAGAGACATTTTGATATAACTCCTGATGGTTGCGATTAGCGTAATATTCTGCAGAGTATCGTTTCTGTATAAATTAGTCGAGTCGCCAGTTGAGTTTGAGATAGTGGTCGTAATGAGATAAAGTCTTTAAAATCGTGCATCAAACATTGTTGGTAAATGTAAAGAACATAACTTATTATATGGCTGATCTCTAAGAGAAGTAAAGTTGTAGTGTTTTGTAACAAATGGTTATTTTACTGAGTTACCACAACCCCTGATCCTAGTAGGAAGTTATATGTATCGTTAATGCTTAACGTTAAAACTAGTGGAGGCTAGGGACTTTCTTAACTTTTCCCGATAGCCAAGCGTGTAAGCTCCACCACTCCACCATTTCGAGTTAGCATATTGCATTATAAGCTCACTTTGCTACGCTTCAGCTTTTACATAAGTTACCGTGTTTAGCAGCGCAGGAGAGTGCCGCGTTCAATATCAACAGTCTTAGAGCTAAGTTCTGAATTAATTTCGTGTGTGGAAAAGAAAAAAGCAAAATTATGTTTTCACAGTGCACGTGCGAGTCAAGCATATAAAGTCAGCAGGTTTTAAAAAGACGGTGTAAATAAAGCTGTTCCAAGCGAGTTATAAAACACAGTTCCCTTGAAATTACTAGGATTGAAAAGGCTTCCCTTTATAGAACTAGTTAAGTAAAATATAGTAAGGAGACTGCAATAAGCACTCTGTGTGTGAAGTAGACCAACATGAAAGAAATACGCAAGAATAATGCAAATAGTAAGAACAACACATTATACATGAGACAGAAAGGAAGCGAAGTAATCTCGTGAACAGCTGGCAGTGAGTTGTAACGAGGCAACCTTGCACACACAGTGAACTGCGAAACTGCAGCAGTGCATTTTACGCCTGGCCTCTCGGGATCCAAAGAAGGAACTGTGTGTGTTTGTAGAGTGCTTTTATGCTTGTAAACAGTAATGCATGTTAATTGATTGGAACCATTTTTGGGGTCCAAAGAAATTTGCTGCAAAAACGTGTTCTCCACAAGCAAGTAGAAAAAGTGTGTGTGTGGAGTCATAATATGGAGACACTAGCTTTGTAGTGAGTAGTGTATTCTATAAGAAGTGAATTTTCTCAGTGCGCGAAAATAATACAACACATGTTACACATGTCAACATCACTACATAAAACACTACATTAGACACATATATACAATGAATGGCCAAAAAGATAAGCCATTTTTGCCATCCGCTAAAAAGTTATTCAAAACAGCGATAATATATTTATCAGATACAAGGCAAACCTTAGAACAAGCAAAAACAGATACAGCGGCCAAGTTCAATTCACTAATACAGAAAGCAGAAAAATTAATTCAGGAAAATCCCGTCCTAATCTCTAAATTAGATACATGTTCAACGAGGTTAACAAGAGGCCTAGTAGCAAAATCTTCAATAAAGGGCTAGCACCAAATTAACAGAAATAGAAACACAAAAAATGTTTGACTATATAAATATGTCTGACATTCAACTCAACTCTAACGCACACATTCAGCACATATACTCAAACATTCAGTCACCTTTGGTAACATACATTAACATACAGACAGAATATTTAAACCAACAGAAATGGTAGATGTACAGCCGGTACAAGTTGTAATGCAACAATCAGAGAAAATACCCATATTTTCAGGGGAGAATCATCAAAGCGTGGAGGAATTTTTAGACCACTACACGGCAGCAAGTGATATATATGCGTGGAATGATATAGAGAAATGTAGGTGAATTAAATTTTTTCTCCAGGGTACAGCCAAGGGAATGTACGAGAACACTATACAAGATAGGATACTTGGAGATGTAACATGGAGAAAAACAGCAACAAAATTAAGAAACACATTCACACCAAGAGATTGCATAGAAAAACACAGACAGCAATTGTACACAAAAAAACAACGTATTGCGGAAAGTTGTCAAAAGCTCTTAGAAGATCTTCTATATTATAAGAGGAAGTATAACCCACACATCTCAATTACAGAATTTATTGCGTTAGTGTGGAGCTCATCGCTACCTTCTATTGCTGACAAAATCATAGGACTGCAGAACAACACAGTGAAGCAGTTAATAAGTAATTTAAAGAGAGTAGAGCTCGGGTATTATTAATTCAAGAACAAGAAAATAGCAAACAAATAAATATTAAAGCATTTGCATATAAAATGTTACCATTAAATGAATCAAAATGATCTTCGAAGGAAAGAGAGTTAGGCACAATTAAATACTTTTGTAATTATTTCAGACAATACTTGTACAGGAGATCATTCACTATAGAGTCAGATCACGCAAGCCTCAGATACCTAAAAACCATGGTCGAACACAATATTCAAATACAACAAATGTTGAGTGCATTAGTTGAGTATAACTTTCAGGCAAAAATTGTAAAATGAAAACTAAACACATTAGCAGCTACAATGAGTAGAATACCTACAAGAGGCCAGGCAAAATGAGATAGGGGTGAAGTTAACAACATTAAATATAATGATAAAACAGAAATAATTAAGTGTAATAGTTTATACAAAGCATTAGTGGAAAGTTTGTACCAAAATCATCAAAAAGAAACAGAAATAAAAGACATTATTGCCAAATACATAACCAATAACTGGCCAGATAAAAAAAATTGTTTTATCGAGAAAGGACAAGACAGATTTGACAAAGCTAAAATTAGTAAAGCTTTTCTTAAACTCAGAAATCACTCCCCTTCCCATAAATGCGAAAATTATCGCACAAATATTTCCGGTAACGATGCAATTTTTAGAAGATAACAATCCAAACAAAATAAAAGTTAATAGTGTAGACCTACTATTAAATAAAGGATGTAACACATTATATATCAGTCTATCAACACAAAACAAGAATATATTAAAATCGAGAATGATAATGAACTATTTATATACCTAATACAAAACAACATTCAAATTTCATCATTTTCGGGGAATACGAATGCGACCCGCATATACAAAACTCAAAATATCATTAACAGAACCAACAAAAGCTGACCCGAAGTACATAAAACTTTCCAGGTGCTATGGAATAGCTGCAAACGGCGAAATATACTTGAAAATGCACAAATCCGCAGGGAAAAAAAACGGACACTAGTGACACAATATTATGTTAATGAGATAATAACAGCCCACCACAATTTCCTATAATGAGGAAGCCCTTTTGGGGCATTTAGTTCGCTCCAAAAAATTAAAAATGTATACTACTGGAACAACATAAACAAGGACATTAAAAACTATATCAAGATGTACCATATTTGTCAAAAATTAAACCCAGCAACAAGAAACCCATGGGGCAATTACAGGCAATAGAGCCCCCACCCTTACTAAAATCCGGGGCATTAGTAGTAGATATGTTGTAGTGAACACCTACATGTAACCAGAACGGAGTCGAATTAGAGAAACAAATCATAAATTAAACGGGTAATATTATAATAATAAAATCGAGTTAGTAATAACCAATTCTCAAACATGCTATAATGGTGAATTTGGTGGCTGATTGTTGTGCAAACACTGGTAATTCACATATTGTGCAGTGTGGAGATAATGGAATTTGGGTACCAAATTAATATCTGAGCATAAACAGGCCTGTAAAGAAGCACCACATGCAAAAAGAAGCACAGTGTTTGTGCTTTAGATGGTAAAATTATTTTATACGCCACTACCACATAATGTCTGCCAGTGCTATATGAATACTGAAATAAGCAAGATCGAAACAATGATTTTACATATACCGTGTTGTAAAGAACTATTCTCTTTCTACCATTACCAACTTTCCGGTTTTTCTCACTGTTTATAAATCATACTGACTCTTGTGGAGATATGTGGATCGTCACGGCAAATTTTGTGCTATTTTGGAGAAGTGCTAGTAGTGCAGTAAAATAATTGTTTTATATATATATATTTGTTTTATTGTATTTTAATGGCCGGGCAATTCAAGCATGGTACGTACTTTAAAATGAGTGAGTAATAATTACGTGTGATTAATATTATTTATGTGCTAATATAAATTTCAGTGTAGTATCTGGTTGTAAGAAATACCGCTACGTGGCGTGAGAGGCGAGGTATGTGAGGTCAGCTGGGCTGCGCTTATGGTTGTTGTGCAGGCCAGCTGATCGAGGAGCACTTCGTGAGTGCTTATCGGACGGTTGGCGCGGGCAGTCAGTTGCTGCACTTGGTTGTGGCGAATGACGGCACTTTTTAATCACGTGTGTGGTAACTGAAACATGTGATAGTAAAATTAAGTTACATGTTGACTCACATCCCATTTGCATTAAGCCGATCAATCCCGCTGCCGGACCTGCCATACGACAGATCGCTGCAGCGGTGGCAGTGGCACCACGATGTCTTCTCCGGAGGTCGCCGAGGTGGTGAGGTTTGTCGCCGTCGTATCCGCTAAGACCCGCAGAAGGAGCCGCTGCACAGGTATTTATACGTCTCGCTGTCCAGTGCCCAGCCCAGCACGAGAAAAATGCAACACCGAGAGAAAATTGAAATTGACCAATATTAGTGAACTCGCCCCTTTTCTACCCGCCAGTATTTTAAAGTGTAATTATATACACTTTAATATTTTTTTAACGTCTTGTATTATGGGATAAACAACATGCTTAGTTGTTTAGAGACGCGAGGTCTTTTAAATTTAATGCCAAAGTATTATTGTTGAGTAAGACTATCAAGAGCCGTGTAGCACTTTATAGCACTAAGAGTTGGAAGCCCATTTATAAACTTAAGTGTATAATGACATTTAACGTGAAGTGATAATTAAACAGCCCAAAAACAAATCCTGTTTGTCGAGAACATTATTTGTCGACCTTAATCAGATCAATTAATGGTGAAAACTTTGCTATTAAGCTGGTGGTTGTCAAATCATGATAACATTGTAGCCCTGCATATTTCTCTTGCAGTCAGGGGATCTTTAAGTAGAGTATCGTACCCCTCCCCCCATGGGAGCATTAGGTTAGGAATAAGTTGCAAGTGAGGCAAGTTGGAGATTTCCTGAACCCACCTGAGAGGCGTTTCTGAGTTTGTAAGGGATGGAGGTCTCAATAATATAAATAAATAAATAAATAAATAAAAGAAGCTCGATTTTGATCTCTAATTTATTCACTCTGCTACTATAGACAACATCAGTTAGCTGTCTCCACTTTTACTCTTTCTATTTGACAGTGAGAACACTATTTAATGTTTATTTCAAATTTACTTAATGACGCTCTTGATTATATTCAATTAACTCACACCCATTACTAGCATGTGATTAGTCTATCTTTTAACATCAGTTATGTCTTTCAATCACTCACTTGATCCAATAGTCCAGGCTCCAGTCACGTCCTTCAAAACGCTGTCACTTGAAGTCACCGCCTTCCTGTTCCCACAACACCCCGAGATGCGCAGCCTAGGTCAGTAATCCAGAGCATTCTTAGATAACCGAGGTAATACACTACAACCAGGGTCATACAACATCGAGCCACAGAATATTACCTTGTCGGCCTGGCTTTGAAACTGATACGGCACAGTCGCCGCTTGGTTGCCTGCCTCTTGTCTCACCTGCCCGTGCGGTGCCGAATGGCAACCCGTAACACTGCCCCCCTCCTCAAGTCTGTTCATCCTGAACAGACTCTGCAGTCCGGACCTTCGTAGAGTGCTCGTCGGTCGATGTGGACAATCTTCTGCTCTGCCTGAGAACCTTGACTACAAATCCGAAGGATCACATCATACACCTCTTCAAAATCCTGCAGGGGCCTTCCCAACATTTCTGTAGATTTAAGTATCCTTTTTGTCTCTGTGGGTTGTACAGCCAAACCAGTTGTCCATCTTGAAATACCTCGCCCGACATTATCCTCTCATACTGGGTCTTCATCCTGTCACTATATGGTTGTTTGTGCCTGACAAGACTAATCCTTTCATTAAAAGTTTGAAAAGATGGATCAACTCCAAATTTTCCCCTTGTATCCCTCTTTAGACGTTTTCTACCAATCTGATAAATGCTGGAAATTGCAGTGGTTACTGCTGGATGTGACTAGATCCTCGTACGACGTACACTGAATCACTGGTTGCTCCTGTCGACTGCCTCGCTCTTTTTATCGAGTTCATACAACTTGTTATTTGTCCCACGAGTCACATCCTCCATGGGACCACTACCCTCAGAGCACTACTATGAGGGGTCATCCTATCGCTTGCTCCATGCCAAGGGTACCTTTCACTGTTATATAGCACAGGGCGCACAGGTCTTCTAGACAGCTCTCGCAGGTCATCATGTGCATTTTACAACTGCTTCGTGAGGTGTGTAGCTTGCAGCACCAGCTCGTCAATGCGGTGTCTCAGCTGTTGGGCATAAGCACGAAGCTCACAAATTTCTTCACGCAAGTGCTTACATGCGCTCACCAAGGTCATTTGTTCTTCACCACGTTCTCTCTTTACTGGTTGTTGTTGTGGACAAATAAGCTCTCAGGAGCCTGAGCTGTCCACATGACCAGAACTCCCTCCGTTTGGGTCAGAGGTTGCCAAGCTCTGTAGCACCGATCATGGAGGCGAAGTCCCTCAAAGCCAGCTGCAACTCCTCCAGAGGATTCTTGATATCGCCGTCGTCTTCATTCAGCATCACTACCCATACCGAACGTCGGGGTGCGGCTCCTTGTCTTGCTGACTCCACCTCCAGTGCTCGGGCCACGGCATCCTGCATGTTGTAGGGTGCAGCCAGACTTACCGCTTGTCGTACCTCTGGGTCGGCGATGGCGTCGATGAAAAAGCTGACTGCGATGTCACTGGCCTACTCGGGGCACCCTTCCAGAGATAGGCGGTAGATCCACACAATGTCTTGCCATATCTCCTGTAGTGGCCGTCCTGGTCGCTGGGTTCGACTTCTCAGCTGTGCGTGGTGGGCATGTCGCAGGCATCGGTCGTCAAAACGAAGCTCCAAGGCCGACAATAGTGTGGGGTACTCTAGTCAATGTCGCTCTGACAGAGATTGTAGTATGCTCAGTACGGGGCCTCTCAGTACAGCGGCGAGGTAGTAAGCCCGCTGCTCTGTTGTCCAACCATTTATGGTAGCGACTATTCCAAACTGGTTTTGGTACTTTCGCCACGAAGTCTGTCCATCGTAAGGGGCGGGCTAGATTGAGACCCTCTTCCCCACTGCTGACTGCGCAACTCCAATGGCGCATATCTTCCTGCTCTCCTCCGAGGCTGCTGCATTGGTTCGTCTTGCACTGCCTCCTCACTCTTCTCGGTTGACGATGTATTGGCTGTAGAGCTCCGCTGCTGAAGAATACCCTCTAACTGCTTCTTAATCGCACGTATTTCCTGTTTCACTTCATTATCGACGCTGTTTGTCCTTTTACTGACGCTGTCCATCCTGTCGTTCGCAGCATTCCCTACTTCATTTGCACTGTCCATCCTGTTGTTAACACTGTTCACTATTTCCATTACAGTATTCATTTTTCATTCACACTTTCCATTTTTTCCTCCACACAGTCGATTCTCGTGTTCACTAACTCGCTAATGCCGTCTATTTTTCTATTTACATTCTCGTTTACACTTACAATTACTGAACAAATTTGGTTATTTACAGTTTCGTTTACACTACTAATTGGGGTATTTACAAAGTCACATACACTCGCTTTCACACTACTAACTTGGTTATTTATATCTTCCCTTAAGTTATTGGCAGTTACGCTCACTTGGCTACTCACCCCTCAATCAATGATCTGCAGTGATTCCAGTTTTGCAGACATTTTTCTTGTTAACATTCACTGACAGATTTATAAAACAGTCTTAATTATATACCTACGGCTATTACAATTAACTAATCTGTCCAAATATCACTAATTGCTAAGCTGTTGCCTAATTTAATTCCCAATTAATTAATTAATAGTTGCCTCCATCACAATTCTGACACCAGTGTTACATGTGAAGGATGACACTTAAGTGGCGTATCTGAGTTCGTAAGAGGTTAGAGGTCTTAATAATATAAATAAATAAAAGAAACTAAATCTTATCTCTAATTTATTCAATCTGCTACTACGTACAACATCAATTAGCTGTTTTCACAAGTACTCTTTCTATTTAAAAGTGAACGTACTATGCAATGTTTATTTCATCTTTAATTAATGTCTTCATTGCAGTCAATTAAATCATACCCATCACCAGCATATGTTCAGTCTATCTGTTTCCATCAGTTATAATGTCTTTCACTCACGCACTTGATCCAGTAGTCCAGGCATCTGGAAGTATGAAAGCACACCGAGACGCGCTGAGATCCTAGGTCAGTAATCCAGGCCATTCTTCGATAAACGAGGAAACACGCTACAACCAGAGTCAGAAAGGGTCGCGTCGCGGAATATTATCTTGCCAGCCTGGCTTTGAAACTGATACGGCGCTGGCGTCGCTTGATCGCCTGCCTGCGAGCGACGCCGACTGGCGACTCGTAACAGTACATATTCCATATCATACGAATACTGTATTTCAAACACTTTCTTAATATCATTCACCATACCAATTGTTATACATAATTAAAGCTCGGAAAGAGGAGCACTTGGAAATATGGAGAATAAAACCACTGCACGCAGTGGCGGTAAATACAATATTTGGGTTCTGTCTTCCTCTGGCGTCACGCAATGCCCCGCTCACGAGCTTGCCTATTGGCTCAGCGTAAAGTCCGCCTGTGTCACGGCACTACAGGGAACAACAATCTGTTTGTAGTTGGATCCTGGAGGAAACGTTTACTGCTGTGCGAATGGCTAACATCGGAGCCAGTCTGCCACATTATCCTAGTATCTCTCGCTACAAGTTTGCATCCGTCTCAGAGAGATGTAGAGAAGACTCAGTAGCACCATACCGCGTCTGGTCGACATTGATTTGTTATAATTCTCACAAGCTGTAAGCCAGTCGCTCTTAGGCTACTACTATCGCAGAGTAACTTTATTAACAATTCGCTCCGTGTGTACATAGTTCACTGTAGTTACTATCGGGAGAGTGGTTAGACACACTAGAGTAATCAGAACTTCAGCTGAGCTACTGCATGAGGCGAGTGCATTTTGAACGCTCCTAGTACTGCGTCGAAGAAAAGAAATATTCTTGACTTATAAAAAAAAAACGAAAGTAGATGACAGCTATAGTGAATGAAACAACACTCAATCTGAGGCGCAGCCTGAAATTTCTGAATGTGGCAAGGCTGAAGGGGGTTAGCTGACTGAAATGAAGGTAGTGAAGTGGAGATATTTGGGCGGCTCTTAACAGCTAGGAAACCCGCCGACCAATGGCATCGTCCGACACGATTCCCACATGCAAAAATCCGGGAGTGACTCGCCTTGGTGGGGATAATTTAGAAAACACAAGAGTTTTCCTCTCACCAATTATCACGTTTGTTTCTAACCCGGTTGGTCACACATTGATTTCCGAGGTCACGTATTGCACTCACGCATATTTTTTTTGCTATGCACTATACTTTTTTCATTTTTCTTTCAACGCTGTTCACGAAAAAGTGAGCACTTTCGAAAACGAACATCGAAGATAGTCACTGCCCCTCCCTGCATGCGTCCAGTAAAGTTGGTAACGTTGGAGGGAAAGTAGTTCCGTATATTAACGCCGAACAAAAAAGTGTTAGGTAACAATTTCTGACAATTTAAATTAGATTTTTCGCTGTCTGTTTTTTTAAGCACTGAAGTGTAAAATAGAGCATATTTATAAATCATTTACTTTTCTAATAATTTTACAGTTTCACTTTGCCGAATCATTGATGAAGTGAAGAAGTCCATGGCGCTGTTAATTTTTCATAAAACGTGGAAGAATTCACAACGTGTATACACGTAGATTTCAAGCAGGGTTTTCAAAAGTGCTCATTGCACCGTGAACAGCCTATACCAACGATGAATCACATATTAACCATTCATGTGAAAGAAGTGTAGACAATTCCACAAACTAGATTAGCCACAAGAAACACTGTATACTGCAATTATACCTTGCTGTGTACACTACCTGTCTAAATATATTGCGTTGCAACTTGTTCACGTAGGCACGGTCACTGAAATTATTAATTTTGAAAAACGTCGGACAGTCGACATTGCACGTGGCTCAAGGGCAGCCAATCACGCGAGGGCCCCGGCTGTGTTTGCCAATGGCGGGACGGGATCAAGCCGCTCCTAATTGCGGTAATCAAGTATTGAGAGGCGCCACCTGGGCCCTGTACCCTGCGCTCCGGGAACTACTTGTTATTTGCACTCCAGATCTCCGATCGCTGCCATGCACGCTGCAGCGGCGGGGAAATTAATGTGACTTCCAGCCAATCAAGTGTGCTCTCCCCGCTACCCACTTACCCCGCTCCCAAGAAGTACGTACTCGTGTTTTGGTAGAGGACACCTTATTTACCCACAAGTAATCAATACATAAAACATGCTATATCTACGCTGGTTTACAGTGCGAAATTGTAATTAAATAACATCAGAGTTGTAATATCGCATACCAGCGTCTCGCTGAAAAATTTATTTTCACTGAAAGTTACCATCGGTGTAAGTAGTGAAATATCGATATGTAATATAAATAGTAATTAAGAGACTCGACAGTGTCACGATATATTTGGTCGACAAGGAAAATTTCGTAGTTCTTTACATAGTGAAGAAGTTGAAGTACAATTATTCACTTGCCGGCTATTCTATTATTACTGTTACAATTTCTATCTCTAGAAATTAAGTGGGCTATACCAAGTTCGTTAAGGGATGGAGGTCTCAATCAAATAAAATAATTAATTATAATTTCCTTATTTTATTTACAATAATTACAGCAAATTCTCTGAACTCAAATTCTCACAATAAATTGAAATCACTTACTGTACACAATTGACATCAATTAATAAAATGGAGAATTACGACAAATAAATTAATGAAATTAAATAATTAAAGATCACTCCCAATAGACAGTGTATAAAGCTATTCAATTATTTTATAATTTATGCGTTCATATTTGACAGTTCGAATATTTACAATAAAATCAGTATTACACTTCCATTCAGTTCCACCTCAGTTCAGTCCATGTCCTGCCAGTCGCGATGTTCTAGAGTCCTCCAAGCGCCCTCGCGCATAGTAGGCTTCACTCGTCGGTTTCACACCCTCTCGTCCATTCAAGCCACGAACACCTCACTCGAAATCTCCAGTCGTCGTCCACACTTCACTTCGCTTGCGCACACTCGGCCAGACGGCCTCCGTCAAAGTCTGCCGGCCGCCGCTGGGTTTGCGGCAGTATATATGGTGTCATAGGCCGCCACCTAGAATCTTCCCCAACTCGCGTGATGCGTCGTGGACGGCCGAGGCGCCAGCCAGTCTCACCAGAATATTTTTGCGTCGTCGCTAAACGTATCGGAAACTCTAGCAGGCGAGAGGAGGTCTGTGACGCCAGCAAGTCTCGTCGCTGTCGGCATTCACGGGATTCCCAGAAGGGCAGCAGACAGCCACGAGAGCATCGTTCCAGGAAGAGGGGAGGGTGAGGTGGGTCTCCAATTACGTCGCGGGGCAGCTGAGTTGGTGCCAGCTACAGAACGTAGCATTACTCCCCGCCCATTATTTGACCACAAGAAATTCGTGACATTCACTCCTCTTTCTTTTCTCCCAACTACTCAGAGTACTCGAAACCCGATAAGGTTCGGATTTGGCTGTTTGAAGTTCACGTACGTACACAACATATAACACAATTTGTATGTAACATGGACGATGAATAAGTTTATGACATTTTACATATATCCGAAAGTCAGACTGAAAACAAAAACAACATCCATTAAAATCTGCGAGTATACTGCTGAAAGTAATAATTCCAGGACTATCAGTTTCTGGACAGTATTGCATATGTTTTTGCTGGGGAAGAAAATGTTCACGGGAATGTGTCAAAACAAAGAAGTATGCATATAGAAACGTTTTCATTTGTGTCCTTTAGAATTGGATCTTGATAAAACTCGCCAATGTTCTTTCAACTTGTAACATACAACACGAACGTTTTGACGGCATCAGAATTGCGACCTGGTGTCTCCAACATACGTGTTTGTATGCGTGGCGCAAAACTTGAATTGAGAAAATAGTTGTGAAAATTCGCGAAACCATTGAAACTGGAGATTTGGTCTAAATTGCAATCAGCGGCAGTTGCGTAGTGATCTTGGTAGGGAGGGGGAGGATGTGATTTCCCCGCGGTATTGTTCCCCTGCTGAAAAGGAATCGTGATCGTGAAACGAAGCTCTAAAGAGAATAATCAAATATGTAACAGCGCGGATAGCTGGGCTAATTCTGCGCACACGGTGTGAATGAACAGGAGCTGATTAAGTCCTGGCTATCTCCCCCCCCCCCCTTTTTTTTGATCGTGCAGAATGGATTCTACCACTTCTACGTGAGCATTTTATACCTAGAAAATACCATCCCGTTCCTACCTACTGGAAAAAAAAATCCGTGAATGAAGCACAATTATTTTTGTAACGATGCAAGCATTTGCGAACAGAGTGAAGAGAAGTGATTTGGGCAGCTCTTGACATTGAGGTCTTGAGAGCCGATGAGGGTGAAGCGAGGTGAGCATGGAGCTGCGCCAGAATTCAAGGACGGGAGAAACAGGAGATTCCCGAGAAAACCCGCCGATCAGCGACATCGTCAGCCAAGATTCCCACATGGGACGATCCGGGAGCGAACCTGCCGGGAATCGAACCCGGTTCCCGTAGGTGGGCGGTGAGAGCAGTCTAACCACTACACCACCGCGGCCCCTTCTGCGAACTTACAAGAATATTATTTGAAAACCGATCGCGTTTGTAGAATCGCTCGGATGACGTTTACACCGCCACAGAAACAACATGCAGAAACAGATATAACTAAGTAGCCTACTTTCCTCTACATAAATATGACAATTAATGAGTTTAAGTAGGCCTTACTATCAGATTGCGGTAAAAGGAATATGTGTGTTACAATAATTTTTTTTTTTTTTTTTTTTTTTTTCTCGAAAATAAGAGTTTGGAAAACCACACTTTCTCAGTCATATAGGTCTATACAAGATCTATTTTTTTTAAACTAAATACTGAAATTCAAACTACGCCATCCATGCGCTCATATTAACAATAAATCTTGTGGCAAAATATTAGGAGGTTAATCTGTTATATTTAAATTGAAATTGAAGTTAGCAAAACAGCGTCGGGTGTCCGCAACTTTACATACTTGCGTGCAGAGGAAGTTGCATATATCTAAGGCGAAGGCAACTGGTGCGCAATGTGGAGAGCGCCTGTATATAGAACATCATAAACTCGAGGTAGGCCTACATGGGCGTTGTAACTGGTTTCTTGTTAGTACACGTGTGTAAAACTACATGAACAATGAGAGGTTAGCAAGTGGGTAGTAAAGGCTGGCAGGAACGATTGCATTTTATTTCCAACAATACGCAAACGGCAGTACAGGCGATGTGTTGTCTTCGCGTGTTTCTATGGTGTCCCATGTACAGGAGGTCGCTACATGACGAGTCAGTTGCCTTCGCCTACGTGGTATGCAACTTGTCGTGCACACAGGTATGTGAAGTTGCGGACTGTGGCGCTGTTTTGCTAACTTAAATTTAAATTTAAATATGATAGATTAATTTCCTAATATTTTACTACTAGGTTTTCTTGTTTATATTAGCCTGCAGATTCCGTTGTTCGAATTAAGACTTGTAGTTTAAAAACACCTGTATAGTGAACGCTGCAGGGTAAGTGTATTTAACGATGTACGAAACAGAAAACAGCGTACAGTAAGGGATGTCCTTCACATGTAGGGGTCATGTATTCTGCAGTCTCATTAACAACTGATGGCAACAACATCACACACAGAACACATTTAATACTAGTCCCGACACATGGCTGAGCTATAGACTGTTATAAGCATAGTTTCAAGCAAAGTACATGTTCGTAAAATGCCAATAATTACATTTTTCATATGTTCCTGAAAGAGTAAACACACATCACTTCACGTGACAAACTCTTGTCATAAAAATTTTCTGACATTTGGGGTAGATATGTTGGTTTTTACACGTGATATGACTTACAAGTGGAACTATCTTAAACCAGTAGCTTAAAAAAGAAGCTTGTTTAGATACATTTGATGGTTGTAATACAGGCGACAGCCAGCCTACAATTTTGGTTGAAATTGGTGACAGTGTTTCATATCTTGTAATCAAAATGTTTATACATCATTATTTTAAAAATAAATATCAGTCCCACTTAAACCACAACCGTTTACATGGTGCACTGTAGTAGTCATAGTTTGCCTAGTTTTGTAAGAAACTTTTGGTTTATATCCTTAAGTACGATAAAAACTTTTATTTATATATGGCGCTATTTTAAAGAGTGGTGAACAAAAAGGATGCTTGTAATTGATACTTCTGCATGCCAGGTTTGTTCGATTATTATGTATATCAAATTAATCTGAAATATTTGTATGGCCACCATGTTGATAATACTGTTCTTATCCATATCCGTTGAGTCATGTAAGGTTTCATGTTCTAGCACAGTATTTGCTACCTGCGAAATTTGGAGCGAATCTATTAAGTAGTTTCCGATATATGGTGTAAAGGCTTAATTTTTTGTAGTAATATTTTCCAAAATGATGAACCAATATCAATATATCTTCCTGAATTAAAATTTTGCGTGATGAACTGTGCAAATACGAAATTTGATCTAATTTTATAAAATGGTTCGTGAGATACGAAGTGTCACCCTATATATATATATATATATATATATATATATTACAGGATCGCCGTTTTTTTAATGAGTACACGACTTTATAGAAAGCTATAAATATCTGTTTAGTGAAATTTGCTTCGTGAGTTCAGAAGTTATGGGGGTTATGGGAGTTATGAGGGTATTCGCATAACTGCATTAGACTATCTTTCCAAGGAAGGAAGGCCAAATATAGCGTTGATTTTGAAGTCCAGTAAAATGCAGATACGTCCGTGAAAGACAGTTGTATTATATAACTTCTGAGAAACCCACCTATTGACAGGTTTACTTGTGATACGCGCTGACTGCACAATCACAGAACACATCAGTGGGTCTGCACATAATCATACATGGTGAAGCGGTTCCTTTGATATCTGCTTCGCTATTCAAGTCCCTGAAAATGGCCATCTGTCTGCGTGGCGCGACTGATTCCATAATATAGTTCCTTCTCCGTTACTTCACACTTCTCCGAAACTCTGCTAAACTTCTACTTCCTTGATATCGCTCTGCCTAATGCAAACAAAGTTTGACCGAGTCTAGAAAATTACACCAAAGGGACAATGCGCCACATTCGTGCACACTCTGGGTAATAATATTTGGCATAAGATCTATTTTTACCAGGTATAGTGAACACGCTTTCTTTCTCCCTTTTAATTAATATAAAATATGCATTAAATATTATAATTTATAGATAAAATATAAGTAAAACTTTAATTTATCCAAAATAAGGTAATTTTCCGTTAACACTAGTATAACACGCTAGTGATAAACGACATATTTAGGAAACAACCAAAGACGTCATACATGAGGTGATTTATAAAAGGTTTTATTTAAAAAGTGTGAAGAAATCACGAATAGACTATAGCTGAGTTCCCGCCTATAGTCTATTAGCGGCTTCTTCCCACTTCTTGAATTAAACCGTTGAAAAATCCCGTCACGTGTTATGTATTTAGTTATTTTCTAGATATGCTATGTAAATCAGGCGTTTTATACCTCTGTCAACATGAAAGTGTCTTATTTTTATTGAAGCTTAACCTATATTTTATTTATAAATAATAATATTTCAGTTATTATAAATATGACTAAACCAACGAGAAAACATGTGTGTTGGTAGCGCCTAGTAAAAAATTGTTTTCGTGCAAAATATTATTACAACTTGTCACGAAAGTAGGAGCACCCGGAGGAAACTCAAACTCTGTAGCAGTGACCACAGCTCTCACCATCTGTCATACCAAGCTCTAGATATTCAGCAGAGTTAAAGAAATAAAACAAAGGTTTTTCCAATCCCATTTATACTGTAGAGTTTTTGCCCCCAAAATTGTGAGAAATGAACAAACCATAAATATAGTTTTATTTCCTGTATTGGAATAAATTCTTTTCCTTTATATATATATATATATATATATATATAATGTCCCAAAAATATGTTATATAAAATTTATAAAGACTGGTTAAATACAATTATGCCTGAAAACAGATTTCATATAACTTGTTAAATACAATTATGCCTGAAAACAGGCGCCAAGAATACAAAGGATGCCAATAGGGGCACGTGAGTATAAATACGTTACATTTTACCACTTTTCCCAAAAAGGAGTACAAAATCATTTCCAAAATTGTAATATTACTTAACTTTCATATAAATCCCCAAACTGGTGTTTTGTCCTGTATTTAAAATTTAAAATATGCCCGTTAAAATATCTCTATTAAAACATGGCAGGAAAATGCCTTCTGCCGGTTTTTCATCTTTCACATTTTAAAAATGAGTGTGGTGTATGTTTATTCCTGTCGCGTGTCTTGTGCTGTGTGTCTTGTCAGGCCGCCGCCGACCCTCATGTGCCATGGGAATGACACGTGTGTCGTGATACCGGGAGCCCCAACTCTCATAAATCACTGGGTGTTTGTAAAAACAATTACCACCCGACACTTGGACTATTCATAGGGTCTGCGGGCGGGGGGCGTGTCAGTGTAAGTCTAAGGTACCGGGCCCACATTTAGGCTGTTTTTGTTTTAGTGCCTATTATTATGTGATTTTACATGTTAATGTTGTCGGCGGGGGAGTGAAGCTCCCCTCCAGTCTCCCGGCTGGAGTGAATGTATGTATCGTGATGTCTGTCTAATGTGTTATGTTGTATACAAGTGTGCTATTTAATCTCGAGTGTAGTGTGTCGGTGAGTCCTTATTCGCCCGGGAGCAAGCCTCGGGGTAGGTTTTATCGTTTCAGAGTGTTGTGACATAGGAATGAAATCCAGTATTAGTGACAGAAACAATAGGAGGGGCCCTTGGGACCAGAGTCTGCCAGGCTTTGCCAGAGTCTGCCAGGCAATAGTCAAAGCAGAGCTCCCCCCTCGTCCTCTCTTCAACGAGGATCGTCTTCTTTACCGACCTGAAACAGACTATCAGATCGGTGTGGTATTGTAAGTAAATAATGGTGTTTGTTACATATAAAACACTATATGTTTAATTATTTAATTATTTAATATATTTTTTAAAGTGTTCTTGTATTTTGTGATTTTTTAATTTTTTTATATTGTATATATTTTTTTAGTATTTAATTTTACTATAATTTTTAAAATTCAATTTATATTAATATACTGTGTTATTAGTAAAAGCCTAAGCTAGATTAAATTATTTTAGCTAGTCTAAATTAGCAGTGTCATATCGTGTTATCACCCCGACCCCTACCTCGACTGGCATGTGTGTCACTTGACCTGCAAGACGAGTGTTGGGTGGGGCTATTTCTCACCTTTCCCGAGTTCCCACATAACCAGCCTGGGCAGAGCGCCCTAAATAACTGTGTGTTTAAGACGGTAGTGTCAGTTTGGGGTAATTTATATTTAAATAATCCCCAACTATTGTTTGTTTACTGTGGTAAAGTGACGAGTGCTGTGAGAAGCAACATCTGCTTCTCGTGTAGTGTTATGAAGGATTTTTGCCTGTGTAATGATGGGTCTAAAGTGGTCTAAAAGTGTTGTCAATTGTGTTTCCCGCAGAAAGGCGGCCAGTTCTTGCAATCCTGTGTCGGTGTCCCTTATCTCGTGTTTTGTGACGTGTCCCTTTTCTGTTGTGTAGGTACTTGTGCCCTGCGTGTGTTTCCTTGTTCAGTCTGTGTTTTCCCTACTTAGAGGGGAGGAAATTCAGCCTTTGACTGAATATTTGGTCGCGTTTCCTGCCTGATATTCTGTATTTGTTTGTTGGTTTTAAGGCCCATCTTTTGTTTTCGTATTTCTATATGTTTCTTGATCACTTCGCATTGCTTCCACATAGCCGAGTGTCCCGTTTTTTTTGCAAAGTGTACAAACCCACTTTAATTTGTCTTGTTCTTTAAGCGGACAGTATGCTTTTCTGTAATCCTTTGTACAGAAAATGCAGACATACCCTAGTGTGCAGTATTTCTGAGTGTGGCCCAGGGCACATCATCTCATACACAGCATCACGTCCTCAATGCGGGGTTTATACAGTCCTAATCGAACTGATATGCTGTAGAGTGTTCTAATTTTAGTACACCATACTCTTTGTTTTGATGTATAACAGCCTCATAGATTGCAGGTTTGTCTTATGGTGTTCTAAATTGCCATACATGGATAGGCCTAAAGCCATAATCATCGAAGTCCTCCTTAAGGGATTGTGTGTTTATGCCATGTGATAGCCCTTTTATGACTACTTTCATTGGCTTTTCATCTTTCTCCGCATATGTGTAGTATGACCTGGAATTCTTCTGAAGGAATATACATAAACGAGCGTGATCCTTCTTCCTGACAATTACCCTCAGAAATTGGTTTTTAGTTACTGAGAATTTTATGAAAAATTCTTCACTAAATTGGCTAGTCAACCATTTAACTATTTTGCTATTAAATATGTAAACCGGTGGAGAAAGTGGTGTTTTACATATGTGCTGTAGTGATACTACTGTTCTGACTATCGTCTAATGTCTTGTCAGGGTATCAACACCCATCATATATAGTCCAAACTTAGTGCTGTAGAGTGTGGAGGAACATGGAAGAACAGTATGGAGGTTTTACCGGAAGTACGAAATCAATTAATTTCAAAAATCGTGGTGATGTATGCGGCCCATATCGTAGAGTTGCCTATCGACGGCCAACTGCGATGAAGGGTGTGAGCCTGCGAGGGGTTGCGGGGAGTGGGGAAGTCAGCTGGCGGCGCCACGCAGTGCTGGAGCTGATGTCCAGCAGAGCAGTCACACTGCCTGTCAGCTCCTCGCTCGCCGTCGAAGGGGACAGCATACTGGTAAGTCTTCATAACCATGGTAGCTGAGCATTCTCAGGTGGCGGACAGCTGGTTCGGTGGAATACTTTCCCGCACCGTTACAAACTGAGTGCGTCGTCCTTTCGTGTAATTTTGTAGACTCGGCTGAGCTTGGATTGCACGAGGCGGAGGAATATGATGTAAGCAGAACTTCAGCAAGGCTTCAGAAAAGTGCGAAGTAGGCTAACTGTGAATGGATTATAGCAAGTAAGACACAAGCTGCTGATTGGCGAACGTCGTTACGTCGTGTTGCTTGTTTGTGACGTCATTTTGTTGGCGTGTGCTACTGGTGTCGCGCTAGAAGGGATTGTTCCGCCTCGGTATTGTCAGGTATTTTGTCGGGCAAAGTTCATCTCGACGTGGTTCGAAACGTGGAGAAAATACGGGGAGTGCGTATTCCCGCTGCGCAGAACCTTATCTCCATGTCCCAGCACTGGGGGTCTATTCCGGCACAAACATGATCAAAGTAACGTGTTTTATACTGACGGTTAAAACACAGTTTGTTTAAATGCGAATAGAACACTTTCAAATTATGTATACAATATAGAAATTAAATATGGCAGGCGGGGCTATTTCGCTCACTTTCAGTTAAACCAACGTAAAATGTATTACAATACTGTGTTTGAAATAGTAGGGAATCATGATTTAATAAGCTATTAAAAATCATCCTCAGAAGTAATGAAACACGAAAAACCTCTTTGTCAAGGAACTGTTGGAGTAAAAATGGAAAATGGAGACAAATGTAAGCTTTGCGGGGTGATTCCGTTCACTTACTGTGCAGCTATTCCTTCTCAAAATTTACATGCACGTTTCACATGTAATTTTTTCCTGTAGCACATACACTGTCTTCGTAAAAATACACCTATAACTACTGGTGTACGGTCAAATACATAACTTTTAAGGAATTTCTCAATAAACACTTTAGACTACAGAAAACACGTAGTATATTTTTGTCTAGGTTTGTTTGTGACTGATATTTGCAATGATGAAAATTTTTGAACACGTGACGTGATAAGTTTCGTTTTCGCTTTTAAGATAATCTATCCTCAGTCTTCATATCTGAGTATATATTTTTTTTTAGGATCCTTGTTCTTCTTACAGATTTTTATGTAATCTCAGGAACATTAGAAGAATTGAAAATCTGGAAGGTTCTAAACACAATTGTATCCAAAGCTGTATAATGATAAACATTCTTATGTTTCACTACCCGCAGTTAATAATTTATTCATAGTAGACACACCATCCTTTCAGGTTGCAGCAAATACATATTTCTGATTTTGCCAAACTCAAATCAAAATGTTTTAAAAAATACAGAGAAAAATTTTAGCACTTTGTACCTTCAGGACGCAGGGAAAATGATAACTAGATAAAAGGTAAACTGTGATAAAATACCGTCGGTAATTTATAGTTTCAACAAAAATCTATATTATTATAATAAATGCAATTTATGATAAACAGCTTTTATACAAAATTTTCTTAAGATATTTAAACTTTCATTTTCAATTTAAAGTGAACCTAAAAGTAAACATCACAGATAAAAATTACTTTACAATATATTTTAAAGTTACATTAAAGAAATAACAAACATTTTCCCTTATTGTTGCTGCTTGATGTTAGGAGGAGAGCCCCCCCCCCCCCACCCTGTTAGGTAGGTTTTAAAGGTCTCTGGATCTCTTCTTCTTAAATTCAGGAAACAGTCTCTTACACACAAACACTGCTGGTCTCCCACTCCCTTGAAATACAATTCTTTCCATTTCTTCCAAGCAAGTTGATAGGTCCACACACTGTTAGAAATTTCTGAAGATGTACGGAAACTTTCACGGAGATGTGGAGTTAATTGAAGGAAAGGCACAGTATAATGACGAATAACGGGCGTGAGCTCCGTAAATGTAAAATACGGAACCTATTCGTATTCTTATAGCTTCGGTTTTGAGACACGAACAATGCAGTCGATACCGGAAGCGTATAGAATATCATCTTTGCAATATTACTTCGTGTAAAATATCATCTTTGCAATACTACTTCGTGTAAAATAGACAAAATAGTAGTAGGTGAGTGGCGAATTACTCATGGAGTGCTAATTCTTTGATTTTTTTTTTTTTTTTCATTTTCCGCTGCAGTGAAATACACAGTGAAATACGTACATTGCGAAAATAAAACTATTTTTGTAACCTCGTTTTATAAACTGCAAATAAATGCACATGCGCTAAACAGACGATTTCGTCAGCAAACTCTACAGTGTTCCTCCCTCATTTTGACTGCGTTCTAAAATGTCCCTTTTCATTTTTGAAATCGCAACTGGCCATTCTATTAGGCTCAACAACACTTAACTAAAAAGCTGAAAATATAATCTCTGTGAAATTGCACGACTAACTACAGATTGAAAAATCTCAGCGACTTTAAGCATCACTACAGAATAAACTAACGAGATCTCACAACTCCCATGCCTACCACCTTCATACAACCAGCTAGGAAATTCACCACATTTTGTTACGAAACTACTTTAGTAACAATGTGTCATTTCTGGCATTCGCTGTTTTCTACTTTTCTTGTTCTCTCTTTCGGGAAATTCTTAAAAAAAAAAGTTAAAGATGTTTTTTATTCAGTACCTACCGTTTTGTTTATAAATCTATTTTCATGCGTGATAACATTTAATTGATGCTAGTCGCAATTTCAGTAATTTTGTGTATTTAACTAGCAATGTTTGTATATTTCTGCCAAGACGTAATTTTAAAATTAATTGACGGTCATTTTTAAACGTAATCTGATCAGGTTGAAATATCTAAAATAATTTTCCTGCGAAAAATATAATTATATAAAATGTATACGGAAATAATATTTTTGCTTTTCTGCATTTTTTAGTTCAGTTTTTTTAAAGTAATGATTATATTAATGTAAAATGACAAAATATTTGTTACTGACGTTGAGCCAAGCGACTTTATATCCGTGACAGTCACTGGTTCCTTCTTGCTTGTAACTCATAATGGCGTTCTTTGAATTAATTTGTGATTCTTCTTTTATCCTCGTATTATGGACTGAACTTCCAGTTTTAACCGCGTCCGGTAAGTCATGCATCAATTTCTCTTATGCCTCACTCTCGTTAAATTATTTCGTTCCACACACTATTATTTCGTCCCACGCTCTATTATTTTTATACTTTGTTTAGCGTTCTATAGGAGTTTTCCTGCCGGAAATTGCAGTGCCTTGTTAAGGCTTGCCCACGATCCTACTCATGGAGTTTGGGTGTGTTTCCTGATTCCGGCTTCATATGAATGTTGGCTTTTACGAGATTGTGGCAGAGCAGTAGGAAGTCCAGCTTTTTATTCCATCTTTCTCCATGTGGACGAGACAGTGTATAGCACACAAAGTCACTCAACAACGTGATTTTCTGGGTAATTAACATGCAAACTGTATTTTTACTCGTAGACTACCTAATTTCCAAAATCTTATTATTACTCTTTTTAAATATTTTCATTTTACTAACGAGATCCCAATAATTCAAATCACTACACTGTATCAATATGTAAAAAAAAAAAAAAATTGTGTGAATTGCTGCTAAGTTACGCCATGGGATATTATTATATGTATATATATACCATTGTATTTTTGAAATTTAAATTTCGTTTTATTTTACCATTATTAAAAAATGTTTATATTCTGTAATGTTGTAATAAATTTAAGTAAGTTTTCAATTTGTACGATTTAATCACATAATTGGTGTTGGACAACATACTGGTTATTTTTCGTATTTAATGTAATGTTTCTGGAATTTATGCTCGGCCCACCTTGTTATAGCCTAGAGTAAAGTCACACACTACACAACCAGATACATCGGAGCTTCCCTCCTACACTTCTCGTGCACTGTAAAATTTCTCTAGTAAACTTCCTAACTTGTAATGGAAGTTTTTAATCAACACGTTGCATGTAAATACTACCATATAACAGGCTGTAAATACTACAGCTACAATACGTAATTGTTAACTTCCCTATGCATTTGGCTGTTTGCTGAGCAAATGTAGGAACGCTACCGTGGAAGTATTTACCACCCGCTCTTCCTCGCTATACTTAGATATTGGTGTGGTATATTTGCAAACAATTTCATAAAGTGTGAGTAGTCTAAGACTTGGCGGGACTAACAACCCAGGTAAACAACTTCCTATCCAAGGGTTACTAACGAGAGGCGTGGTGTAAAACAACAGCTGGACGGGAGTCTAAAGTAGTCGGTGACCAACACGGCTTCCTTAAGAACGGACATCCTCTATTGCTGACGTAAGGTGTCTATGCTGTCCTCAGTTGCAAACCCAGGTGTCCTTAAGATAGTCTACCGAGTCTCTTTCTTCAGGGACTAGATCGACACACTTATCACTCCTCTTGCAGAAATCACTTTAGATGAGAGATTGCACCAACTCACAACTACCTTCGAACTCGTAGACACGCCTACGACTGCTATGACTTTTATGCACGTTGTGTGTTCTTCCACCTTATGTAAAAGTAACATTGCCACGAGCCTCAGAACTTTACTCATGCGTCGGTAAAGTGAAACGGTAAAATTATTAGAAAAGTAAAATTTAAAAATCTACTAATTTTTATACGTCTATGCATTAAAATAACAGAAAGGGAAAGAATTAATTTAAGTTATCTCTAGTGGCAACCTAACACTTTTTATTCGACGTTAAGATATGGAATTACTTTCCATCCTTCGTTTCCAACTTTACTGGGTGTATGGCATTCAGTGCGCCCGTTAAAATGTATGAATGTAGAAATAGATGACTTTTTCTAATGTTGATTTCATAAGTGCTTACTTTATTGTGAATAGCCTTTGCTGAAGCGCACTGCAAGAGATTTGGGTGGCTCTTAACAGCGAGGTCTTGAGAGCCGATGAGTTCGGAGTTACACCGGACTGAAAGGTTTAGGAGGGGGAGGAGGGAAGGGAAGAGGTCCCCATGGAAACCCGCCAACCAGCGGCATCGTCTGACACGATTCCCACATGCGAAAATCCGGGAGTGGCCCGGCCGGGGATTGAACCTGGTTCGCCTTGGTGGGAGGCGAGTGGGCTAACCGCTCAGCCACTGCCAAACCGCGGATTGGTGAGAGTGACATACTTATCGTGCGGTGGTAACAGCTAACGGTACGACCTGGCAACCACCAACAGCGCTACTTTCATCCGTGGACGATTACCCGTCCTGTCTCCGCGTCTCCTGGGTGTCACAGTTAAATGTTAACGGATATTTCGTACAGTTATTAATGTTAACTGTTCTATTGGTTGAAACTATCATTTTTTTTTTCAAAATGTTCTTTCGGCCTCATCCCTACACTGATGTCAAGAACTGGCAAAATGAAACTATTGCCTCCTTACAATAACAACTAAGAGACACCGATCTAAAGAAATTTGTGCTTAAGAAGCAATGACTACATAGGATACAGAGCTTGGCGCTTGTCCGTATTAAATAAATCAAACGCACGCGGCATTATTGTGTATGATAAGGTAAGCAAATAAATAATATTTGTAACTTCTGTATAGTGAAAGGAACTGTTAAGTGATGTGTAATGTCCTTAGTCGTATGCGTATCCGATATATTTTGTAATTTTGTGATAATTCTTATTCAAGATAGTAAGCGTGCAAAATTGTTCATGTGTATGTTACTCTAATAAAGTTTTGTGCCTAGGAGGTAGGCTCGCAATGTCGTCATATTCCCGGAATTGATACTTGTTTAAATCATGTCAAAAAAACATGATTTATGGGAATTAACTTATGAGATGCATTGCAAGAATATATATATAAGTTGAACATCGACAATGATGCAAAATTGAGACAAGAGATGCGTATATTCAGCACAACTAATGCCTGCAAAATTTTCTTTTATTTATATTGAAATGCGTATCAGTTTGTTTGTCACCCCGTGCGCGAATTTACGATTCTTATATATGTTCAAGCCAGCAATGGTGGGACAGGAATGATAATAGAGTTCCAGGAATTACGGCACAGCCCATATAAAAACGGAATAGAACAAACCATGGACCAGCCTGATATTTAACTGATATTAGAGAAGTGATAAATATACGGCCCGTATATAGTAAATAAACACACTACACAAAAAATGTTGTCTCCTGTGACTGAAAAGCACCAACATGCTGTAATATCTTCATAAACACGAAGAACAGCTACAATTTAATTTGGCATGTTTTGGATAAGAGTCCGGAAGTAGGTTCCCTACATCAATGGAAGGTTCTTATTGCATCAAAAATGGCATAATTTTACCAGATTTTGTGGATGTCTTATTTGGTATTTCATTCGTCGTTCCAGGTATTCCTGCTGCTTTTTAAGAGGATTTTAGTCTGGACATCTCTAAATTGTTATGAATGTTCACGCTTGAAATGAGTAAACTTTGCAGCGCTGTATATAACGGGAAAAGGAATGTTATGTTCCTCAGTAAGATGATGAGCGACCTGGCTGTATAGCAGCACAGTGTAGCCACGGCGGGGGTTCGAACCTGCTCTCATCTCAACCAAAGGACACATTCAGGCAAATTTAAAACACCAGCAGAACATCAGAGAACCATCTCAAGTTTGAAATACATTGTGAATGTAGTCCTCAATGAAAGCTCCTTTAATATACTTCATTGACACTTTAACATTTGGCAAGCCCTAATACAGGAATTCATTTTGCCTATTATTAAATTCAGTTTTACGTCACTTTCGTCCAACATGGAACAAGACATTCACTGCATTGTTCCATCACCCGTATTATGTAAGAACCGGAATATACTACCACTTTAAACATGTAATCTGACTTCATGTTCGGAGTTCTTATGTTCGTTACAGTGTAATCTTGGACATGTTATCTCTTATTATGTTTCTATATTTTACATTTAAATGCAAAGGCTTAATATATGCTTTATAATTTATTTATGTGAGCGCACTTATGGCTATATTCGCGTAAATGTTTTTTTTTTAAGAAGAATACAATGATTAATTAATGTTAGTATAGGCTGTTCACGGCAAAATGAGCATTTTTTTTTTTTGGCCCTTCTAGATTTTTCCTTTCATCTGATTTCGATCTTCCTGCTGCTTTTTAATATAAGCATTGCAATGTGACCAATAAACACAGGCAATACATTCACCACACTCAAAATTTAAAACCAGAGGCTGCAATAAGATATATTTATTAGTTGTTAATGCATGTTGGAAGGGCTTTAAAAAGTGCTCACATTACCGTGAACAGCCTATAGTAGGGCATAAAGAGAGCGGGTGCAGGATTCATGATCCGGCTCTCGGCTCTGACCTTGGATGACGTCACGCGACCAGTAGTAGGATAATGTTCCTTTGGGGCCATCAGGGATCAGGAAGTGGTTCAGTGGCTCAAGGTCATGCAGCCGCCATGTTGGATTCCGGACTTCCTGCTCTGTCATTCAGCTCACGTGTCTGCCATATTGGATTCCACCATCCTAGGCCGCCATATTTGTAACCAGCTTGCCACCATCTTGTACCATACCAGCTGCCGAACCAATCTAATATTCCAACCATGGTATCATAAGATTAATATTATTAATTTAGCCATCTATGACACCCATATCGTCTTAATTCCCATCAAACCATCCCACTCATAGTAACCAGTCATACCAGCTAAGCATTCTGCCCTCTCATACTTACTAAAAATCTCATCAAACCATTCCGCTCTTACAAAAACCGAATCACACAGTTAAACAATTTTTTCCTCACACCATCTAACCTATACTTTTTCCATACTGTCAAAATAACCGAACATGTGTTCAGGTCATACCAATCAACATAACAGCTATACCAACCATACACGCAAACTAACTGTGCAACCAAGTCATACTTGTATGTGTTCCACCCCATGTCAGGGCTTAGAAAATATATTTTATTTCTCTCGACATTTACTTAACCTAACCAACAGTACATTTTGTCATCTACATAAGGACTTGGAAAGTATTTTACATATTGTGTAGGACACTGAATATTTTTAACTTAGTCACACCCATTCTACCCCATGTCAGGACTTCTGAAAGACTTGTTAACCTAACCTAAATCCACTTTAATATCAATTAACCTAATTTCACCCAACCCAACATATCAAAGCACCGCACTTAACACTGCAGGTACTGCATTTAGGGGTCGTTAGGGCTCATTAGGGCTCATTTAGGGGTCACTTTGGGGTCATTTAAGTGTCATTAGCAGTCATTTAGGGGTAATTTGGAGTCATTTGGCGTCATTTAGGAATCATTTGTAGTCATTAAGGAGTCATTTAAGAGTCAAAGAGTCAAGGGTTAAGGGTCAAATAATTAGTTTTGTGAGTGGCAGGTCTGACAGTAGTCAGCTTTATGAGCTCAAGCTGAGCGAATATAACACTAGGACGAAATATATTTTAACATTAAAATGAACTTATTCTCTGGCAATGACCATTAGTTCGCAGCTATTGTAGACCATTTATAACAAGTACTATAGTTCTCCTACGACATGTTGTTTTAAACTGAATTTATAAGTGCTTCAGAGAGGCGGGTACCAATAATTCTATGAATATATACAACATTTTTATTCTTGCACATATATTAAAGAGATATATGACCACATTTTTGCAAAATATCTGCTCTACCAACCAACACCTCATTAAGTTTACTCATAAATCTTACTAGAAGTCAAGTACACTACTGCCCGTAGTTCAGACATCTATAAAAACACATTGGTAGATTTAATCTCACCATGCCCCCCTGACCTTGTAAATGTCAAGAGCAAGTATGTACCTGCACGGTAACTGGAGCCTGTAGGGTGTTTCCTGGCCGTTTTCGCATCTGAACGGGTGTCAAATAGCCTTAGTCAGCACATAGCATTTCTGCTTCCCCTTGGTGTTTGGTAACTGGAGCTTGTAATGCTTCCTGCCCATTTGTACACCTGGATGGTTTCGGATGATCCTGTGCATTGGAATAGCTGTGTTAGCAGGTGTGCACCTGCACGTTGTCTGGTAAATAAAGAGAATGAGTCAGCAGGCTTCACGAGCAAGTACAAGCCTGCAACTGAATTGAACAATGAGTCAGCATGAAGGGTGTTTTCTACATATTCTAACCACCATGTAGGACTTTGCAAATACTGAAACCAGACCAACACAAGTAAACAATAATATATTACTTTTCACATAAATTGTTTGTGTGCTAATATAAAAATTCTCAATCAACTAACAAACCAGTTAATTATGCCAGCCAGCCATACTTTTAGCTGATCTTGCAAATCCTACAACGTAGCATACCTCCAGCATCGAATGGTACTGAAACAGATGTATGGCAAAGGGTTAAGCATTTCAGAATTTTTATATTCATTATTCAGATATTTAACTTAAATTTTTTAAGTATTTTATTTGCACATAGAAGCTTTGTTACACACACTGGTCTTATTCATATAAGAATTTGTAAATATTATTTCATTTCAAAAATATCAATTATAAATATATATTTAAATATTATAAAAAGGTATACTTAAGAAATAAAACACGGCATAACTTTTTACACAAATTTATTGCAGACACAATAAAAAATACATAACAGGCAAAAAAGTTTCAATATTCTCATATATATATGCAATTTTGTGCATCTCTTGTGCACCTTTTATGCATCTCACTAATCACACTTGTATTGTCCTTGTGCGAAAATATCATGACATTTATTACACCAAGGCACTGTGCTAGGGCGGGTTATGTAGATAACTACACTTTTGAGGACATGTACCAAAGTCACAAAGTCACAAGAAACTCACTTGCAGGGGACTTGGTACTGAGGAACTGATGATAATTGCAATTCACCTTTACAGGTCTTTGCATCTCTAAGTACATTTCTGCTACAGCTGAACTGCATACCATGCCTGTCACACAAATATGACATCCGACAGAGATTTTGTGGTGTAATTCAAATGCTCATGTCGCCGAGTTAGCGATAATGCGAGTCGTGGATCCTTGTTAGTTAAAGCCAAAATCAGGTCTTCGTATTCACTGTATAGCGAGAGAAATCTTCCAAATCGAACTTAGCTTCCCCTGATACTAAGGTATCAGTAGGCTCTATATTAATTACTCCCATCACTCGGAAAAATGTCGTCTGATATTATCTAAGTTCGATAGAGAAAACTAATACTGTTTTAATAGTTTTGGGTCTCGAACTCGGGGTGTTACATCATGCCTAGCAGTTACAGATTTATATCAGGTGCACATGCATACTACAATTAGAAAATTTAAATTATGAACATTACTAAAAATGTTTCCAAAACTCAGGTCGCTAGTCGAAACATGAACCTCTTATCTTACCATGATTCCTATATCTGTTACTTAAAACTTATATTTTCTGTTTATTATACATTCCTAAAGTGGTCTCCGAAACACTGAGCAAAATTGCGAAATTTTAAGTCCAACACAGAAAAAATTATTTTTTAAATAGATTCAGGGTCTCGAACACAGATACCTATGCCATGCCTAGCCACTAGATATTTCTTAGGCATTCATAACGAGTGTAGGCAATCAGCCAGAAGTTCGCACACGAACCTTGCTAATAAGCTTCGAAAACAAATGTCTTTAATTGAATTCTGATCCTTTTATCTTACCCTGGATCCTATATCTGGTGCCTTAAACTTCTATTTACCATTTAATATAAGTTCCTAATGCAATCTCCGAAATACTGGGTAAAATTTAAAAATTTTTTTCCAAGTCTGATGGTAAATTAATATTATTTATATTATTCTGGACTCGAACTCTGGGAGTTACACCATACCTCGCCTTTGATAATTGCTTACTTACTTATATCAGATACACATGAATACTAGACAGTGAACAATTAATGTACGAACATCGTTAAAAAAAGCTTCACAAACTCATGACATTAATACATTTTCGACCCTATTAGCTCAATCTGATTTCTATATTTGGTACCTAAAACTTCCATTTCGCCATTAATATAAAATTCCTATAATATTCACCGAACAATGGGAAATATTGTTAAATTTTTTTTAAGTCCAATAGAAAGTTAACATATATTATAATTTCAGGATTCGAATACACAATCCCACAACATGCCTAATCTGTAGATATTTGCATAAACCTTTATATCAGTGGAACACATGAATGCTGCAAGAAATTACCGTATTTGTTCTAAGTCAGATAAAAAAATTAATATTTAGATGGTCAGGGCTTCGAACTGGAGGACCTATGCTACTCCTAACCTATGGATATTTGCATAAACCTTTATATCAGGAATGTACAAGAAAATAATTAGACCAAAAATCACTTACAAAATTTCGTTTAGAAAACGATCCAATATACAGGTCGGTGTTCAAACTGGGGTCCCTAAATCACGTTCTTTCTTTGTCAAAAATTTGTCTAACAGCTTGCATTATAAGTTTCATACACCATACAATTATTCAGAATTTTATTCCAGCGATTTTTTAATAAAGTATCAGTCAGGTTACACTGAAAAGTCTTTCTCAATTATTATCAAACTAATATAATTCTTCCTGAAAACATATTATTTAAGAAATTACGAAAAGGCGCGAGGCATTAAAAATTCCATGTCGGCCTCCGTGAGACCGCGGCATAATGATGCATGCAGCCATTACCTCATTAGGAAGGCGATGCGTGGGTCAACAAGGCATAGTGTGCTTAAAAAACACACCCATCTTGTGTATATCGCACTATCAGTGCATGGGAGAGGTAGTCCATCGCATGAGGTGACATCATTGCTATATCCAGTAATTATATCATGATAGTGCCTGGAGATGCTCTGAGCTGGCATGAAAAAAAGCTTTGTGTAATTCTAAGCTTTGTTTGTATGAAAGTAGATCTTTAGTAGGATTTCTGTGCACAAAATATCCGCACATGAGTAAGATTTGTGTGTTAAATAATAAAACAAAGTGTGCAATACTATACATCCAAAACTTCCCTGCATAAGACACTGAAACCCACTTCTACCGAGTTTTTCAGTTCCATTTGGGATTGACCATCAATAATTAGGAAATATGCACAAAGAAGTTGTACGGCTCTTAAAATATTATCCCGAGTAAAATCATTCACATTTGATGTGTTGGAGAATCCTAATGATTGGTACAGGAGAAGACCGTATAATGTGTAAGTTAACAAGGTCTTGAGAGCCGATGAGGGGGAAGTGAGGTGAGACTGAAGCAGCATTGGAATTCAAGGATGGGAGACAAGAAAACCCTCTGACCAGTGGCTTTGTCCGGCAAGATTCCCACATGCAAAAACATGGCAGTGATCCGGCCGGGAATCGAACCTGGTTCACCTAAATGGAAGACGAGTCAATTGGCCACTGTATTACCACTGTCCCATTTTACACACAGAGGTTGATTGAAATACCTTTAAGGCACGTATCAGTATGTTGATATCTATATATTTACAAACATTCACTACGGAACCACCAATGCTGTTGGTCCACACGAAGCATTACACAAACTGTTCCATTTGACGTTTGCTATTAGTTAAATGTAAGTTAACAGAAAATCGAATCAAATATTAAGTATCCTTTTATGCAAAACGTGACATGGAGTATGCTGTGGTGTTTACTTAATTAATTTTACAATGGCATTTGTATTTATGGAAATCAATGTTGTTATAAGTATCCTAGTAATATCGGAATAAGAGTAGCAAAATTGGCGTGTCTTTATTTCAAGAAAAATAATTGTTCATGTTAGCCTGGTCCGAGCACAGAACTGCTGAACATGCAGAAGTAGAATTACGTGGTGTGAATTGACATCGACAGGATGGAAACCCAGCTCATTTTTGCACAAGATACAAAGAATATCTAACACCTACTTGTATTGTTAGATATTCGCCGAATTTATTATTCTTGGAGTAGTAATGTAAGATAACTGTAAGTGGAAGTGTAAGAATGCCATAAAAATATTGGTTCGTAATCGTCATATTATCTTGTGTAAAATTCAATGCCGATCATATTAACTGTGTAAGAAAGTTCTCACATCAATATGAAGCTATGTCCTCGGAAAACATGCTTAACTTCTAAGTTTGTATTTCGACAGAAATGTGCGGGACACCTGGACATCACGCGTCCACATCCATGACTGTCAAATGTGAGCCGCGACTATTTTGTTTCTGGTGCTAGAAAAAAATGGTGGCAACTGGCTACAAATTTGGTGCCCTAGGATGGTGGGATACTTGCTACAAAGATGGCGGCATACTTGCTAGCAACATGGCGGAATCCAAGGTGGTGGACGCGTGACAGGAATGACAGAGCAGGAAGTCCGGAATACAACATGGCGCCTGCATGACCTTGAGCCACCGAATCACTCCTTGATCCCTGATGCCCCCGAAGGAACATTATCCTACTACTGGTCGCGTGACGTCATCCAATTTCAGAGCCGCGAGCCGAATCATGAATCATGCGCCAGCTCTCTCTGTGCCCTACTACTAATGTGTAGTCTTTTTATCTAGGGGAAGAACAAAAAAAATTGTTTTAAAAATGCAAATTTAATACACTAATGATTTTAGATAACGACAACATAATTATATTGTTTTCCAATAAGTATCGAGGTACAAATGGATTTGAAATTTGTTGCTGACCACATTTTAAGAAAGTAGAGGGTGCGATATTTGCGAGTTACCTGTAATGTAATCTTCGATTTGACAAGGAGAATGTATACATGAAACAAGGTGATAAATAAAATTTTATGGTATAAAACAGTTTGAGTTTTGGATTTTACGGCTGTATAGCAAGTAATGCAGGTGCTAACTTGGTGTCAGGAAATATACAGCTGGTTAGGGTTTGAAAAGTAATAATCGTTAGATGCTTGTTATGTATTCATGGGCGCTGTATAAAGGACTTGGGATGAAAAAGTAAGTTCTAAGTATCACAAAGGGGATATGGTAATATCCCCGAGAAAAGCTTAGTAAAGATAAAATGAAAGAACCATTCTTGAACATGGCTTGCAAAAATCCAGAAAATATAATTTTATGTTTTGTTGCACAAAGAGAGGCAAAAATGATGAGAGCCACTTATAACAAATAAAAAAGAACACAGAATTAACCTAAAAAGTTGTTTCTGCATTTGAATGACAATGCAATATTCTGTAATGACACAAACCCTCAAACATGCAGTGCACATTTAATTGTTTTTTTTTTCTTTCAATAAACCTATCTTCTGCGTCCATACGGCAAGTTTTTTTTGACAGGGCATTTAATTTCACAGTACTGCAATAATCGCCCTTATGTCATTATTCACGCTTCTCGAGAGAAGCTCGGGAGTGGTTTATAAATTCCGTATATATATATATAAATTCCGTATATATATATATACATATATATATATATTGATCTGAAAAATTATTCTATGTATATATAAACATGAGAACATTAATTCTGCAATGTAATCGAAGATATATACGAGCTAACCACAAAGCTCCCCGACTTTCGAGCGTCGTGAGTGCTGAAAGCTTTGTAACAGTCACGGCCAAAAACTTCACAGCTCTACTAAAAAAAATAAAAATAAATAACAATCCTTTATTCCAATACAGCCCTCCACAGCACTGTGAGTTCTACTTCCTTCTATTCTAAACTGCCCATTCAAGTGAGCAAGGAAGCAGTTTGCTGTTCACACATGGTGCTTTTGCGATCCCCAGTCTTGTATGACACGGCGAGCGTTGTCTAGCGTCCGGAATAAACAGTTGCATAAAGGCAAGCATCACGTGGTTCTTTTGATTTAGGCGTACTGACAATGTTTCCTGGCAGAATATGGGCTTGGACTCATAACCACCCCCCATGTCCCAGAACTAACTTCATCCTTCCTCAGGCGAAGGCAGTTTAATCTAATCGTTCCAAGACAACTCAGAAGGTTTCTAATATATCTGGGGTTCTCATATCATCCCCTAATAATGCCATGCCATGTATTGCCACCTTCATCACCCAAATCACCCTTCTGTTTCCATGCTCTTGTTCATGTGATTTTGTCTATTCAGTAATAATTCCTAGTAGGGAATTATTTATCACCATAGATAAGTTGACAGTCAAGCGACATAGGAAATCAGTATTAGGCCACTTGGTCGATGAGACCCCGACCAGCCCGACCCAAAACATCCATAACTTCCGTATCTGTGTCATATATGCCAAGCTACTTGAACCTGTTCATTGTTAAGCATGAGCAGTCAAGCAGACTCGGTGTCTAGGATTAGCTCTTTACAGCAGCGGCTATAAAGGTCCAAGCTTAAAATCCCAGGCTATTGCTAGGAATGCTCCCTCTTCCCCAATGTTGCCAGCAAAACCGGCCCAAATTGACTGGAGCCACGGTCCCACACCATTAATCCTGTCACCAGGAATCTACAGACATAAGACCCATTATCACCTCATGCGTCAGCTCTACTGTCCAACATGAGGAAGCCATGACTCTGGCATCCAGCGCATGGAGCCTGACTACTCGATAGAATGAGCATAGAAGATAATTGTATAATGTTGCGCACTTCCATACCACCCATCACAGCATCCAGTCATAATGCATCTGACCTCGATTAGTGCCACATCTCCACAACATCTCACGCAGGGCAAGCCACGACATACTCAAAGACCATCTCAGAGTAAGAGAGCATTTTTCATTTGCATCATCAATTGTCTCGGACCTGGCAGTGCACGTACTGTTAATCAAACTTCTCCAAACGTTGTCAGAGCTGTACGGTGTAGTTAGTCCAGACACGGTAATCCAGCCTTAAACGAACCACAGAGGATACTTCGAATAATTTATTACCAATCCTATTTTGCTAGTATACTGTGAGTATGTCATCTACCTTCGCACACAATGTCAAAATATTGCCAGTAGTGACCTCAATCCCGCACGCCTGAGAGAGCGGCGTGTCTATTAAATTAGAGCTGCATAGGGTTTCCCTTTGAATTTTCCATGTCCTGACAGGTATTAGCTTGATAATGGTTCACCTCAAGACATTTGTTCTTAAGCCTTTCCCTGATGTTAGAGTATATCCGATGCGTATACCTGCCCTTCTCAGAGCCATACCATTGATCCTGTTATTTGTGTAGTGTCTCAACTCGCACTGCTTTACATTCTTCATTGGTGGATTTTATAGTTCGAAAATTATTCCAATGGGTCTCCTCCCCTGAGAAAGCAGATCGACAGGAATGGTCATAGTCAAGACACGCAACACATCATTAGAGACAGTCTTATAGGTCTTAGTTACATCAAAAGCCTTAAACATCCTGAGCCTTAAACGATGTCCTTTTTCATGCGGGACTGCGCAACATCGGTGTACCACGATGCCTCACCATAAATTGTAAATAATATTATAAAATTCAGTCGCCAAGCTGCTGGATCAACAGCTTCACGGCTCCCCGCCACCAACCCAATAATTTGGAGTAATGTAGGGATGAAACTAGTTTCTTACAAACATCCGGTGAGTTACAAGAGCTTCGACTCCCAGTCTAAAGACGCGAGTGCCATTGGGTAGCATATGAGGTGTTCGAAAGCCACACTTGTCATGCGATATTAATATGTGCAACTAATTATTCTACATTCCTGCCAACTTTACTACGAGCTTGCCAGGCATCGCGTCAGTTAAAAAACCTGATTTTGGGCTAAGGTTTTTCCAAAGTTTAATTTGAGAACTGTTTAATTATCCGCGAATCGGTTGTAAATTCCAATCTGAAAGCATTGTTATTATGTTGGCTGAACATGAGCTAGTTTTTAACAATGTGCCACGTTGTGATTCTGTGAATATGTGTTGATGGTTACAACAGAGGTGACACTAGCCGCGTCTGGATGTGCTCTGTTCTAGTAAGGGCTGGTTCACAATATAGGGATAAAGCATAGGACATAAGAGTAGAGATCTCCAGTACCATAATTCTTGTGCAAAGTTGATTCCCAATTGAATACAAATTACATTTAACCAATGAAATTTTGCATCTAGTTTGACGTCCGTTGTCAATGTTGGCAAATAGCGAATTTTCGTAACAGATTGTGATATTGCGTTGAAAATTTACAATTATTAAAAATATTGAGCTTTTTTTCTTTTGAATGTTGTTTTGATGGTTGTGAAGATGGGAATAACATGTAAACATTTCTGATAGGTATTATTTCCTCTAAATTTATATGTTGACATATATTTCTTACGTTACTGCAGCATAACTGTTCCTCCATTTAAAACCAACAACTGCGTTGAAAATATTCTGCTCTGCTGTGATTGGCTGTTGCTCTATGCGCCTGCATAAGAAATCAAATATAACCGCCTCCCTTGTATTAAATGCCAGGAAATCTCATGCACACGACATGTTATGCGAAGTTGTGAATCAATAGGTTCGAAAACATGGCGGACAATTTTAGTGCAAGATACCTATGTTCTCTGTTTACTGTTATGTTCACAACTGTGAACCAAGCTTAACACGTAACGCTCGAATGTGCGAGAATTTATTTTCCCCCTGACACTGAGCTGACACTCAGTGTGACATGACTATCGCCTCTATGACGAGCTGTGACAAGAGAGCTGCCCCTATCAGAGTTCCACATCCCTTCCTTCCCTGTAGTCGACACTTCATTACCGCACACCCCCCCCCCCCCCATCCACACAACTTCCTTCCTCACGGCGAATCAATCAGGGCGGTAAAGTGTGAGGGGGTGTAGGGTGGTGGCGATACGGAGTATCTGGCGAGAGGCTGTCCTACAAACTCTGTTTCACGAGCGAAAATAGGCAGCCCGTTTCCTACAATCCATTCGCTGCTTCAAATATATATATATATATATATAAATAACTTACATGTTTTCAGAGTAGTAGGCTTCTAATCTAAAAGTGCGACGAATAAGTACCACGGCAGCTTCAAATTTAATTTAATTAAAAAAGTTTTATATACTTTTAAAAAATACGTCTGGCTGCAGCTGTATATATTCTAACGTATATAAACACTGAACACTATTTACAACGTGTTGTTGACAACGAATGACAAAAAGTACACTACCGGACTGAGAAACTGAAACCTCCAGAAAGCCACTGGTCTAAATGAGCGATCCAACATCGCCGAAACACATGACAGAGGGCGACGATTATGGCAACAGTGTTGATAAGAGGACCCTGAACTCGCAGCGAGGGCACAGTTGTCAATGATATCGAATACATGGAACTTTGCTGACTTTCGAGACATGAAGAGCTGGCAGCCTACTAACAGTTGGAGGCATGCCAAGGAGATCGCCCGTAAGTACACACGAAGAACGGGTATCACGTGGGCAAGGTTATCGCTCAGTACAACGAACTACTACAATATGCTGTTTTATTATTTGACGTGAATACGTCTTTATATTTGCAACCATAGTGGGAGGCAATCCAAAAAATCCGATGATAACAAAATCGGGGGATACAGTTTGGCTTTGCAGCTCCGAATCTATCGTCTACATTCAATTACACAACTCGATTGCCAAAGGACCAAAGAGTATGTTACGTTGAGTGAGGACTTCGAAGCATCGCGCGCCCCGGGAGGGGGGGGGGGGGGCGCAATTTTGAGTTAGTTTCGCCGCGTCTCATAAAACTTCCGCGTAGTATAACTTTTGACTAGAAGCTACGACGCTCGTTTTAGTTTCAATCGACAGCTCTCGTCAAGATAAATCACGTGTATAAAAACATTTGCGTGGCGTGGTTATGGTGAAATTGTATGCGTTTAATGTAAAAAATTAAGAAAACTTAACACAATTTCGGCCTATACTCGTCAAGAATCCAAGTCGAAATACAGAAATCGTATACCCATAAAACCCCATATGATCGAGTGAAGCGGTAGCGGGAACGTAAACAAAACGTCAAGGCGTCCGAGCGCGTCAACGTAGACGTATTCACGCAAAACAAACGACCGTGTCCCCAACACAGCCAAACCCACTTTTTTTTTTTTAATCTGTGGTTTTAAAGTTTTCAAAATTTTCTTAACTTAGCTTAATTTCAATTTTCTTCTAAATTAATTGATTCCGTATTGCAGGAATGTTATAGTAATTATGATTTAATTTATGTTTTAAGACAATTGTGTGATTTCAAAATTAATTCCGTTTCAGACAGCCACGTGTTTGTGTTCGTAGAGAGTTCAACTTTGTTGCCCAGCCTAGCTTGGTTTGCAGCGGAGTGCAGTTAGTACAGATGCACCAGATGTGCACTGCCACACTTGACTTCCTCCGAGATACCCCCCTCATTCCAGGTGCATAAATTTGTAATTTGTTCCCCTTCCACTTGTGATATAGCTGTACCGTGTGGTTTAGTGCCACCCGCGCACCCTATTGATAATTCCCGAACAAAAATGGTTGTTAATTAATTCACGCCATTTGCAAGGATTTTGCCGCCGCCTCCATGACTCCTCGGTATATTCTGTACGTATTACCGTTCACTCGGAGGAATTAGACACAGGAATTAGAGATGAGCCTTTAGTTGCCTCGTGTCTTTCTTTATAAGTTTCTTTATGTTATGTAGCTTTAGAAGACAAGTACTCCGTCGATAAAGTAATTAATTAATTATTTTCATTGTTTCTTCATGTGAAATCTACTTATGAGTTTCCTCTCTTACACTCACTGGTGAGTACAGTACAATACAAGTTTCTATACAGCAAATAGTACAGCACAATACAAGTTTTTATACAGCAAATAGTATGTTATAATGCTGCACTACAGTGAGTTGTATTTTAATAACAAATTATGTTCCGTTTTTGCGAGGGTTTAATTTTTTTCCTTACTTTGGCTTAATATTTGGTTCAACTTTTCAAGCTACTAAACATATTTCATTTGATAATTTGAGTTTCTGCTTTTTTACCATTGTTAATTTTGTGGTTCGTCTTCTGGGATGGCTTTGTAATGATTGCAGGTAATTCCTTCACAACGTTTTCCTTAAAACGTGTTGTTATGTCCAAGTCATAAGGGCCAAAATGCCATAATTCCGAGCGGCTGAGTGGACCGTCTAAGGCAGGCGAAAAGGGGGGCAGAGCGGTGCGCTGCCGACCTTCATAAGAAGAAACGAGCAAGGCCATGCGCCTTGCAGAGACGCCTCCGCTGCTGTATGACATCGCCGCCTGCCAACGACGAGGTTCGGGAGCCGAGACGCCTACGTCGAGAGGGACAAGAGGCGCCTACATTCTTTAGGAGTTCTTCGCGGAGAGGGCCTGGTCGCCTCGGTGTATAAGTGTGGTTAATACAGTGATGAGTCTACCAGATAAGCCTGGGTAGTATGGAGTTATCTTAGACCCCGTTTCAGATAGAACTGCTGGAGGATTGGGTCTGTCCATCTGACGGCGGATTTAATGTTGAATTCAATATTGAATTAAATATTGGTCTAACTTGAATTGGTAAATAAACGTCTTAAACCATACACTGTCAGTTTGTCTAACTCACTAATTTTACTAATAATACGAAGTAGTGATAAGTCCATTTTAACAGTTTCGTCCAGAGCACGACATTAAAAGTCGGCCTCCCGTGGTGTAGTCTGCTGGTGCGTCACCGATCTGGAGTGCGGGAGGCTCTGTGTTCAAATCCCGTTCTAGGCATGTGTGATAGTTTAAGTTAGGTTATAAGTTAGTCTGCAAGCCGTCCCCTACTATGCTATCCAACATAAAACCGGGGGACGTTAACAAGCCCTATACAATACAATACGATATTAAAAATAATCCATTGGTGTAATTCTATCAGAAAAACAGCATTTCGAAAAAAATATAAAAATTTAATATTTTTAGTAATGTACGACAGTAGAGGGAACGACCCACTTCTGGTCCACTCGGTTAGAATGACGTGAGGATGGAACAGATAATCGATTAATCGATATCAGCATGCATATATATTAATATAATAGTAGATTAATATATTATTAAGCGATTAATCAAACTAATTAGTGTAATTGTTTGATATCAAATTTCTCTGATTATTATTTTTTTTTTTGGTTTGATACGAAATTTTTTATTATTTTATTGGTGTTGAAAGGATGGCGGCACAGCATCGATGTGTCCTCTGTGACTTTTTGGAGTCGACTGACCAGAGGAGTGGGATGTAATTGCTTATATAGGTGTTAAAGCTGGTGTAAGAGTGGTATGAGAAATATTTTTATTTGTGAGTGGAACGCACGCGGTGGGCTCCTATCCCACTAGGCGAGGAGGTGTGGATGGAGCGAGAGCACACGGGTATGTTCCAGGACACTACGATTTACGATAAATAGGTTACGGAACGAATTACTTCAATCATGCGATTACGGAATGAAACCATTTTCCCGAGCAAAGTAACTGCTCTCCACTTTAATCAGGTAACATTAAATCGACAGAACCAATTATGTATTCATTAAACCGACTTTAATAGTGTGATTACTGAATGGAACACAAAATTTGTATTAATATCGTTTGTGCCTCAATTACAGTCGACAACGTGCCAACAATACATTACTAGAATTACTCGTTTTAAAATTCCACAATTCTTTTGAAAAAATAAAACATTGCTGAAAGACACGAATAGTAAGCTTTATATTTTTTATCTCGTGAAAAATAGTCTACGATTACAAATATGTATTTTATAATAAAATCTTTGTGTACAGTTTCCTTTGTTTTTGTGGGTAGCGCGTGAGAAAGTGTGGTTGGTTTCCATGTTGAACAGTATTTTTCCTCCTTCGTGAGATATAGATGTTTACGTGGTACGGACGTGGCCCTAGTGTTTAGCAACCTATTTGTGTATATGGGAAAGAAAGTATTTTCCCAAGGCTAGCGAAGGAAAGTTAGCAGATTTTAGTTATAGATTTCACGTGAAACTCTACTGAATAACAAAGAAATGTACACATCTTAAATCAATGTTTCTAACCTTGCTGTCCGCCGAAGTGTACAGTAGAGCCATGGAAGGTTATGATTTTGAAGTAATATAATATAAGTAAAGTTGACTAAGTTACTGGCGTCATACAATTTTTTTTCTTTGGTTGATAAATTTTAACAGTATTGCTAACCTCTTACCCCACAGGTATTGAATTTGGTGTGAATTGAATAACCTTTCCTCCCGTTTTACCACATATGAAACCTAAGGTTTTTTAAACACCGGTAACCTTCCAGCGCAGAAAATACTTTTTTTGTACAAAGGGAGTATATTTACGTACGTAGATTTTGAATGTATTTGTGTTATTCATTTTGGGTTCACAGTTAGTTTTAAATTTATGAAATGACGCGGAATTTAATAGTGCAAGGAATTGTAATTTTTTTACAGAATATATTCATTATATTTAAAGTTAATCACGATCCGTTTCAGTTAAAGTACATTAGGCCTACCTATCAAATTTTATCCTTGAATTTTAAATTAACAGAAACAGCCAAAAAACATTTCCAACTGTAGATTACTAGGGGCCAAAATAAAAGTGTACACATCTTATGGGATTGCCTTTAAAAAAAAAAAATGTTACCACATATTTAAACAAAATACAAATTCAGTGTTGGTGAGTTTCGATTCGATCTGAAACCACGGAGACGCTTGTGCTACGAAGCATGCAACTCAACAACTTTTTTCCCCTTAATATGACGTTGTTATGACATTTGACGTTGACGAAGCTCAAGTGAGACCAACTTGCCGACAAATTCTCAGTGCGACAAGCGAACTGAGTGTCTGCGGCGAAGGGGCTGGGGCGCGAGCCCACGGCCTGTCGACTGTAAATTGGACACCCTACCCCTGAGCAGTGCACAACATTACCACCGTACACATGTTGCGTGAGGAACGAAAAATCGTTTATCTTAGCGGCTTGCTAAGATAATAATATTTTATTGAATACATATTTACAGTTGAGTATCCGTACATTTACGCCCTTGTAGTAACATCCCACACACAGAATTCGCCACGTTCTGTTATTGCTGGAAATCACTGAGATCGCTGATGTTTCTTCAGTGTTCGTCAGCAGTAACAGAATAGTATCTGCTGACGAACACTGAAGAAACAAAGGTAATGCATGTTACCTTGTCACCGAATATTTTATAAATAAACCTACCGGTAATTTATATATATATATATATATATATATATATATATATATATATATATACATACATTCTACATATGCGAAGATCTAACATCTACAGATATGGGGGAAAACAACTGTAATATTGTCTTATTTATCTTTCAATGTTTTTCGTGCGTCTTCTATGGGCACAATAATCCTGTAAGTCTCATCTTCCTCATCGACAACATTTGGTTCGTAATTTTTATTTGAAATTCCCGCCAACAAACATTTTACTGGCACTACACAACGTCATAGAGCTCCAGTAATTTCAGTGATTTTCAGCACTCGTTTTAGCCTTGTGTAGGGCGCCACCCAGAGACTCGCAGAAACGGCTGTCAGTCGCCATCAGTGATCGTCAGTAGTATCGGAATGATAGCTAACGTTACTGAGATTACTGAACCAGTCAAATCAGCAGTATCGTAATACGGCGATAGTCTGTAACATGTTGTGCACAATGTTTAAAAAGGACGGACATGTGTGCTGCAAGTTTGTAATAGCTATAACCAATCTTTTCATGCTTATTCGTATCCTAAAAATGTATGTGTAGGAAAATTATAACTCCATAAAACACAAACACGAGCTGCACTGTCTTTATATTACACAATAATTATTTCCTTATCATTGAAATACACAGCCATATTTAATACCGACGCTTACCATATTGGTTTAACTACGAAATGCTAGCCTGGCAACTGCTCGTGAGCAGTTGATAAGTTCCAACTCCACTCATGACGTCACTCGACCTTCGTTTCAAGCTCAGAATACCGAGTGGTGGTTTGAGTCGATAGTTGTAAATAATCTGTTGTTTTTCGTCGGAAGGAGAGACTTGTAATAACCCCCTGGACTCGCGATCGTCGACTGTGCTCAGCAGTTGCGCTCGCTAGTACTTCAAGCATATGTATTTTCTGGTAGCCATATTGGTTTTATAGGCATAGGGTATTTCAAATCGAAAATTGTATTATATATTGTTCATTCGTATCGAAATGGTACATAGAGTATTGCGGAAACATGCAACAGTCTCTCATTCAGTTACCACATTTCTGGTCTCCTCTCTTGGAGTCTCGTTATTACACGATGCGAGAATTTGCAAATCTCCTGCCTCGTCAGTTTTTTTAGGGATAATTATACTAATAATAATAATAAAACGTCTTTATTTTTTGTGGCGAAGTTAAGGTATTGTCACCTTCTCTTACACTTAACTACTTTGCATAATAAAACATAAGAGTTAATTTTTTTTTAAAGAAAAAGAAATAAAAACAATGACACAAAACTTAATATCTACTATAAACTTAGAAAGAAGCTTATATGAAATATATTAAAGCAATTTACATAAAATAAAATAAACCTTAATAGTGAACTACACTATTAACACATACATGCATACACAAAACGTTATACATATAAAATTGTAGTATTGATAAAATTAAACTAGAAGATAACATTAACTAGCAAAAGTTCTAAAACTTAAATTTATTTTAAGGATTACTGGAGGACAGAAAATCATAGCATATAACTATTTAAACAGGGGAAAAGACAAAAAAAAAAAAAAATTAATGTAAGACATTAAAAATTATAATATAAAATGTCTAAAATTATTAGCTACCTAGAAATAGACACAAAATAAGACATTAACACGTCTACTCGCACAAGCTCATTCACACATCTACATACATTAACTATACATTTGATTAATTAAACAGTAACATAAGCATCAGAAACACCACTACAGTCGCAGGGAGCAGAAAGCAAATAAGTTACAGGTATTATAAAAGAGAAACCTCCACAATACATATTTTGTTTGTTTATATCAAACCTACATTTCAAATTCATTTAAATATTTATAGCGTGAGTAAGCTGTTTTCACATTTTTTTTTTTTAATTTAGTGATTGAAATTGTATCTCTGGCTTCCTGAGGTAAGCAATTCCAAAGTTTGGTTGCTGTAACGATGAAAGATGAAACGAAAAATGAATTGTGTTTTGGTACTAGAAGCTTTTGTTAATCGAAAGAACGAGTGTTTGATGCATTGGGCGGTAAGAAACGAGACAAAAGGTATCGAGGACATCCTGTTAAAAATAATTTCTTTAACAAGCAGATATTGTTCAACGATCGTCGATTTTTTAATCAAGCCGTGAGAGAGTATGTGTGTATTTGGTGATATGATTTTTCTTTTTAGAATTAAAAATAAGTCGTACACAGTTGTTTTGTATTCGTTGAAGTCTCTGAGCTACATCTTCATGCAGGTCACTGATAACTATACCTGTTAAGGTTTTCATCAATTTCGTAGGTAAAAATCTTTTAAGCCTTCTTAATGAATGTAAAGTGACATTTGTTTGTCTACAGATGTGACATGCTATCTCCATGTTAAAGTTTCACTTAATATTACACCTAGGTTTTTTACGGACTTTGATAGAGGAATCAGCTTGTCATCAAGTATGATATTAGGGGCGCTAGTGACGTTTGATGATGTGAGTAGTTTCTTGGATCCAGTTATAATGCTCTGGGATTTATATGTATGTAGGACTATATGTGACCTGTCCAAGCACATCATAGGAGAAGCGACCATGTGCACGCACAAGTATGTAAAATCTTCGTATATATCAGCATCTACCAACACTTTTAAAAGCATAGTTGTCTATGTTTTACGAACCAATAAGCCCTTGATACTTGGAATGTACAAGGGCAGTTTAGAAGATAATCATTCGGGTTATTCTCAGAAACCAACCATCCGATCAATCCCAGTCCTCTACAATCCTCCTCGCCAATTCTGAGCAATCCTCCTCTCCAATCCACTCCAATACTCATCAATCCTCCGCACCAATCACCAACAATCATTCGCACCAATCCCCACCACGGACCATCTTCGAGTGTATTTGGCTATCATGTTGTGACGATATGGTGGCCATCTTTGTTACCCTTAACTTAAATACTAATGTGATATATGCTTATACCTTCCTCAATAAATTCTCTAAATGACGCTGAAAACCGCATCAAAATCCATTAAGTGGTTTAGAAGCCTTAGCAGAATACACAGACACACGCGGCCGGGCGAGTTTTATACTTTGTATAGATATTACATCTTCAACGGTAAACGAGCGAACTAAAGTCAAATAATGTCACATTTGTTTATAAGCTGTGCAGTCTTCACCTTTGTTGTTAACGTGAAGAAACGAGCGGGCGGAGGCTGTACTGTCGCCAGTGTGGTCAAGCTAACATTTGGTACTGGAGCAAAGTTTCGCTAGTTTCCAATACACTGCAGTCATGTAAGGAACGGATCACGACCCTCGTGAGATATCTACCACCATGGCCATAAGACACCATGCTCGCGTGGTGGGTCTGAATATCGAGTTGGAACCTAATTGGTTCGCAAGTCATTAAAATGTTTACGCTTTGCGAGTAACCGCGTGATGTGGAATACATTTGACTTTTATTTACCATATTGCTGATAAGACGTCGGATAATTAACACCAGCAAGTAGTTAAATAAGATGACATTACAGAGTTTCAGAAATAGCGTCGAAAATAAAATATAAAGACCGAACAATTCTATCGTTGCGCAAAGAGTCTGAGCACTCGCCGTAATAAAGTAGAACTGACTGAGAACACTGCCAACTCCTAAGCACTTTCCTTGTTCACAACAACAACAACAACAACACGTTCTTAGCTCGGCAGAACTGCTGTGATCCGTGCCTTCTGGAGTACAGCAAACCAGAGTTGAAATGTGCATGCACAAACAAAAACGCAGGGGAAAAAATAAGACTTGCAAGCCAATAAAAAATAAACACGAGAAAGAATTTGAACAACCTACTTGGAAGTTATAAAGTTTTCTCCAGGCACGAAAACGAACGAAACTGTTGTAACGAATTTGCCTCACTAAAGAATGATAACAGAAGCAGCTGTTACAAAGTCTAACGGAAATGGGGTTATGATTACCAACGGAAACTAACCCTACGTGACAGTGCATTTACGATTCCAAACCCAGGTCTTTTAAAATATCAATTTAGACTTTGCGATATATTATATAGTAAAAAATTTGTTTACACATGTGCGTGCGTGTATTTATTGATATATATAATATATATATATTATATATATAATTCGTTAGTGTTAAAAATTGTTATAGATTGTATTTGTTTTTATAAGTATTTTTTTAACGAATCATATTTGTTAATGAGTTTGTAAATGGTAAGTCGTATAAAGATGGTATTTTTGTAAAAGGTACATAGTCAATTTTGTACCTGTTGAAAATAAAACATATTGCCAGTACTTATATCATTAAAATTAAATATATATTAAACTGCTTAGGGTAACAGCATTTATATGGTAATAATATTGCAGAGATAGATGTGTGTAATGAGTTTAGTGTCAGACCAATACCAAGGTCTAAGACACGTGTAAATACGAACACAAACGTAGTTGAACCAATCAAACTTACAGGCAGTTATGCTCACCACTCTGTAGATGACTCTGGAAGTTCTAGGCAAGCAACTGTTACTACACCTGAAATATATGCTACCATGCTAGCTACGTACTACTCGACTTTCTCTGAATACTAAATGATACTCTCAAATTACTTGCAAAAAATAGGAGTGATTTTATTTAGAAACTAATCGACACAATATATGGCAGTGAAAAATACTTTAGTTATAATTTTTACCAAGGGAGATTGTAAAAATAAGTTAAAAGACATATTCTTGGCTATGAAGTTTCACACAATATTCAACTTTGTCTATGCCATGTTATCAGAAATGAAGTATTTATATAGCATCGTTCTTTAAATATGGTCTCTGCAAAATGAAACATATCTTCCAGGACCACGTCTAATTTCTGTAGGAACGTAATAAAAGTTTTTTTTTTTTTTTTTTTACTCAAAAGTATGCACATCGGCTTTGCTCACACTCACATCAGGGAGCTGACTCTGTAGTGGGGAATGCGAGTTTAAAGACATAGCAGTTTTGGTATCCTACTGCAATACCAATATGACGTATGGGTGATGCCGATCATTAGCAACGTTGATCTTCAAAGAATAAAATTATAACCAATTATCTTGTAGTGCCAACTCAAGACCTTAATACAGTAGAAACTCATGAAGGATCAGCTGCTCTGGCTGATCATCGGGTGGTCGTCTGGCAGTCTTCCCTGATTTTGGGTCAACGAACCCCTGGTACACGATACTACAGTTCATTATGGTACCGCATCGAAACTCGCGGGCCTCGAACTAAATGCTAAATAATTTGTTAAGGCCGTGCTCCCAGCCCTCTTCTGTTCTTCTCTAACACGAACGAACCGCTACTTCATGGTGGCTGGAGCTTATAAAGCTAACGTGGACTGGCCGTACTTATAAAAATAATTACTTAATCCTACTGCGAAAGGCACATCTCCATTCCAGTCCTGGCGTGGTTTTCTTCCTTCTCGAAAAAAAAAAAAAACACATGGTGCTAAAAATCTTAGCCAATAGCTAGCCGGCTACTTCACTTCTGATAAACAAAGTTCAGTCGTTGCCCCTGGCAACCAAGCACAAATCAACAACGGTTGCCCCTGGCAACTTGTCCCAAAAGTTCCTACATAACCTATGACAAACATAGAGCACTCAAGCGATAAAAATACGAGAAAGAGTGCTAAATTCGAATCACATACTTAACGTCTCTTATGTTGTGGCAAAAATAAATAAACCTGTAAATACTACAGCGGAAAAATATTAACTCTGAAAATATTTACGTGACACAATTATTAGTAAACGTACATAAACACATCAATAATCATATTTGGTGGCAAATCATGTAAATTAGACGTTTCTGTGCGCATAAATAAAGTTCCAAATGAGGCATTACACTATAAATAATATTTTATTTTGAATACGTGCATTTGTTGAATAATTATGAATGTTATTTAAATAACTGAATAAAAAAGTAATCACTGCCAACAATTTTAAAATTTTCAAAATTCGCTTTCAAAAATTAACAGGGAAAGCAAATCCGGTAAACGCTCTGCATCAAAGCCCATATTCAGTATCGCAGATAAAGGTCAAAAGACTTTAAAAAATATATATAAAAAAATTTAATTATATAAGTTAATAGTTAATAACTCAATAATTATATAAACACCAAAATAATACTAACATATTAGTGAAAGTTTTTCTCTTGCACTTAAATCTGTCTATGTACTGTGACGATGGCTACACGTAGACATGCATATTAATAGAAAACCTATTTTTTTTTTTAAATATAAGTTACTATGGTATATTTATAAAAAATGTTCTGCTGTTTAGCTTATTTGTAGTAAGATATGAGAATTTAAAATATTGATTTCCATGGTCTATTGAAGTATTTATATCTGATCTTGTTTTTCACTTACAGTACAAAATGCAGTACACATGAAGCAAATTCAGTAGTCTAAAATATCACAATGAAAAAATTCTAGACTTGGAAAAACGTTAGGTTTTGTCAGCATAAAAAATCCCTAATCCTACAACGAAATAAAAATGCATTTATAGATAAAGTGTGTTAAATTTTCATAGTATTATATGTAGGTTAAATTTATTAATTTCGATGGCCCAAAGCGAGAGCTGTGCAGACTAGGCAATTTTTCTACACGCCTGGAATTTGGGGAACATATCGCATGCAACCCGCAAGGCTCAGGTACTTCGAAACGTTTGATACAGCGTTGCCGTTCCATCCAAGTTCGGCTATGCCCGGCATGTCGCTTCTGGTAAACACGCACTTATGCCGTTCTTGAGGGCAGGCCGACCGTGCAGCTATTGTGCTCGCCTCCCTACGCGTGGACCACCGGCACGGCCCGCCTCGATGCAGCTCATACTAGTGACGGCTCTGCTGTCTACTAACTGTTACAAAAATATTCGGCTTGCATCAGTAAACGCGCAACTGACTTTACAGAGCTTAATTTTTCGAGCACAGTATCATGTTGCAACAGGCTGTGAGTGCAGCTATCTGTCCCTTCATCCTCCCTTCCCCGCTCCTAGTAATTTCAACCGCCACCAGTTGCGGCATTGATATAGGCTATTCACGGTAAAGTGAGCACTTCTGAAAACTTTCTCATTTGGAATAATAGTCAATAAATATATATTATTTAAGCCATATACATTAACTTCCGAGTGATGTGGAATATACACAGTCCAGTGGCGCCGGAACTAGGGAGGCTGGGGGCATTCCCCCCCCCCCCTTGCATTGTGCACGTAGGGGTCAATAGGGCATGACCTTTTAAAAATAATTTTGAGAATTTAACGTAAAATTTTAATTGGAGTATTTTATGTTTTTAACAGCAGTAAATATCTGAAAAAGAAATGCAGTTAAGGACGGCCACTCAGTTAAGGACGGCCACTCAGCCCTACTCATGCAGATGTAACATAATTAAATGAAATACACACTTCAGAACTACTTGTATGATTATAACTCCTTTAAATCACAACAATTATTGAGTAAGGAGAATTAATTTATGGCGAGTAACCAATTATTTGGTAGATAACACATAGACAGTATTTTTTGTCTCTGAATGTACAATATGAGAACCACAGTCGCGCCACTACTTTTCCATGCTTGGCACCTGTAAGAATTAGCATTATTAAATTGTCTCATAATCTTGCTTATATTCACATATTCAAGTAATTCTGAGTAACTGGTAAATAACACACAAATTATTTGAGCGTTTTTGTGTCATGGTTGACTGAAGGTACTTTCTGCGTAGCATTGAAAACGACCGTTCAGCTGTAAAAGATGTAGCTGGAACCACAAGTAGCAATATTACGAGAACATGTAACTGTGGGAATAGGCTCTTTTTTTCTGGATGCATTTGTTTGATACCATTCGCATCATCTTTTATACTTTTTGGGGGTCGAATCAATTGTGCGATAAATCCTTTTCCTTGTTTAAGCTTAGCCACGTAAATTGCAAATGCAGATATAGCTGTCAAGGTAGACTCATACAATGATTCAGGAGCCAATAGCAAACTCTTTTCCAAGAGGTGATATTTCTCATATCCAGGTTGTTCAAACCTATTTTCTGTCTCATTAATAACATTATCATGAAACTCATAATAAGTTTTCCTGTATTATTCTTTGACTGACTCAAACTTGTGTACAATAGCCGGATTTTGGGCCTGCTCTAAGCTTTTTGGTAGTATTGTCATTCTTGGTAGTGTGGGTTTTGAAATATCCGTTTCTTTAATCTTCTCTTCAACCTCGTCCCAAACACCATCAAATGCAATATCCGATCTCTTACTTTTAGACATTGTATTACCACATTCACAGCTTCCATAGCACAAGCAACTGTCTAGGTTTAACTTTTCAAAGTGGTACTATGGTTCTCAGTCAATGAAAACACAATTTGGGTTATCTTAATACCAAAAAGGACATTCCCTTGCGAAAGCTGATCTATAAGACTTCTTACCTTAGGGCTAATGTCAGTACGATTATAAGTTAAGGTGTCTAGAAAATCCAGTTAAGCTGGATACAAGTTAAAAACACCCGTCAAGGATGCTTTTCGTACAGTCAAGCGAGTTGGACATAGTGGTCGTGGGCCAGAACTAGTCAAATTGTGATCTGTTGTGATTTTAGAAATCACTACACGTCGCTTGGGAGAGTCTCTTACAATCACTCCAATGTTATTCACCCACTGCAAACAGTTCCGAATCAAGGGAATTGATTTTGACGAATCATGTAATACTAAATTGAGAGCATGCACAGCGCAATGAATATAATGCTAGAGGTTGCTCACCTAACATTCTAGATTAAACTCCACTTTTTGCACCAGCCATGTTGGCGCCACCATCGTAATATTGCCCAATTAATTTATCTATGTTAAAGTCGAGACGAAGCAATGCATCTTTTATTTCATTAAACAAGGATTCTCCGGTCGTTGATGGTGTTTCATAGAACCCAATGAAAAACTCATCTATACTGAATGTTTCATGATCAACAATTCGAATATTTATTGACACTTGTTCCTTGCAACTAATGTCACTTGTTTCGTCAACTATTAAGGAAAACTCACCTCTTGTTTTAATTCTGCCAACAATGCTGCGTAATATTAAAAGAGAAGTTATTTTCAGGATTTCATTTTGTATAACGCTCGAAGCGAACGATTTTTCTTCTATTGTGAAATTTCTCAGTTCTGAGATATCATTTTCTCTCAACAAAAGAAGTTGACAGAAATAACCGTCATAAGATGTGTTAGCCCGAAAGGTTAGTCCCTGGCGTGCTAAAAACAAAGCCGAAATGATTATTGCTTTCAAATCAGTGCAGTTGTTGACCTGATCAATCTTGACTTGTGAAATAAGAGAGATTATTGGTGCGTCTTTTTTGAGAGCAGCATGTAAATCACACACTAGTTCAATTTTCGATAGATGCGCATAAATTACGCAGTGTTTTAAGTTTCTTATTATTTAAAGTTAAACAATACTAAGGTGCTGTAGTGCTGTACTGCACCTTAGTGGCCTTGGCATCTAACTATAAAGCCAGAAATAAATACATGTAACATTAAAAGAAAAAATTTAATTAATGTCAGATAATAACAGTTGTTTAGGAACCATGATTAACAGCATTTTCACCTCTTAATTAGAAATATTCAAGAAATACCCAACCCCTCCCCTTGCGGGTATTTTTTATCCAGCAACGGTTTTTGACAGAATTATTGTTTGCATTATTTGCTCCTCTCCCTCTCCAGACAGAAAAATATTCCGGCGCCACTGACTGTCTTCATTACTCACATGACAATATTTAATTTAAAAGGAAAAGTTACTTGGGCCTCAAAAGCCTTCACTTTACTGTGAACAGTATATTGTCGCTCTTCTCTAGATCCAGCGAGATTTTCGGTAACATCATCTTAGTACGCGGTAGATCGCGATCCTACTCTATGCACACACCAGCCGTTTTTCTGTTCTCATTGCCAGCAGTCTGAAAGGGAAGTGATTTATTTTTTTTCACCTGGCCAATAGTAGTTTGGTAACTTCCAAGCAGATATGAAGTTAAGAATAACTCGCTTGCTCGTCCTTCCGCAGCCTGATGGGCTTGGACCTAGTTTTATCTCGAGGGAGGGTCGGGTCACAACTGCTGGCTTTATACATATAGCCACACTTTAGACGAGGTGAAATGTTCCACTCCAGTTTTCGTCTGTACAGCGTGCTGCATAGGCCTTGTACCATACGGTTATCTAGGACCTCCTCATGTATTGTACTTATATAGTTTACCTACTAAAAAAGGCGATCACCTATATAGCTGATCAAATAACATTTTTTTTTGTTTACAAAATACGCCGGGAGCTACTTGAAAGCGGAGTGATCACACAGAAAATTCTTGGGTGTTTAAAGAAATTTGTGGAACCTATAATTTAATTTTTTTTTTATTTGTGGCTTTCCTGAGATGTTGAAAAATTAGTTTTCCGAAATGTATTTTAAACATAACTAAGATAATTAATTTTAGTTATACTTATTCAAGTTATACATACAAAAATACTTTTATATTAAAATCCATAATACATTTGTATTATGGATTTTAATATTAAAGTATTTTTGTCCGAAAACCAGTATTGAGATTCTGAATTGCGTTTTAGCCAGATCGACAGATTACGAAGAACATAGGTAAACATTTCTACTGATAATGTCAGCATGGTTAAACGTTTTTGGTAAAATCATTAAGAAAAACCTTTTTACCTTCAAGCAACCGTAAGCATGGTTGTGTGATGCATCGCTATATCGGTCACGATACTATAATTCTTAAATATGGTTTAACCTCACCAAATTCACCATGGAGTGTGGCAACCGGTCTGGCGTCGATACATCCATGGCCCAGAAAACACCAAGGATTAAACAATGCAAAGAAAAAGGAATTATTTTAAAGTTCGTACTTCTATGGTTGAAAATATTCTATTCTTTCTTGTGTAGCTTATTCTGATTGGCTAAAGCTTTCAGTTAACATAAACACTGGCGAAACATCGTATAAAGTTGTGAAAGTAATTCATTTCACTCCGTTGGGTCTAGCCTTCGAAAATATGAGAGGTGCCCGTCGGGCCAACATGTGACGGTGTCAGCAGGGAGAAAATGCTTCAGCAAGGCGAGAGATCGTTTCCCAACTCCTTGCATCAACTAGAAAAAGCAATTTTCTTTACAGGCACTGGGTAGTCAGTGAAGGCGATCAACTAGCATAAAAAGTAGACAGTTCGTCCGGTCTCGACAGATACTTGCCACGTGACCTGGAAAACGCTCGGAGATCAGATTAAAGTTTCTCCTCACTACTGCATCTGTCCTCGTCTTTCCATTACGATTCCATCAGAGTGCTCTAGTATTTATACGTGTTTCCAGTTAATTTTGAAATCAAACTCGAAAATATAATTGTTACGATTGCATTTATGTTAGTGCGAAAACGAAATGGCATACGAATATAAATCTTGTAATTTATTTATTTATTAAAACGTATTTATACTATATAGCGTGCAATTGCAAGTGATATTTTGGTTTACGCTAGTAAAATTATTGGTTTCCGTAGGTCATTTTTCCTTTTTTGCAGATACAGTTTTAATTGGAGTACTATTATCATGTTTGTGTCTCAAGTGTCACTTCTGTGCTGCAGGGACACAACTAAATTTACCCATGTAAATAAAAATTTTCTATGTTGCGGAAACGTACGTATTGGGTTGGAAAAAGTAATTAAACAACTGCGAAAAAATCTATGTATTTTAAATAAAAAGCGTACAGCGTGAATACTGATTCCATAGTCATATACATGATGCATCTTTTATTGCATTTTAAATTTCCCATTAATAACCACTGTAAAACCTTTCTCCTTTTGTGTACAACACAGTGAAAACACTTAAATACAGCATAGGCTAAAAGTGCATTTCCTACGAAGAGGGATGATACAGAATGTTTTGAGTGTAATGTTGTTATCGCAAATAATTGGCCATAATAATGAGCAGTGTAGTGTTTACATGAAGTTATGCAATAAAAGCATCAAACAGCGACATTCTTCGAAGCGTTATGTTAACAACTTAAAACAACTAATGAACGATTACAGCATGAAATCTTCCATATAATTAAAGATAGAATTAAAAATAATTTTGAACCCAGCTTCCTCAAAATACTACAGTATATTCTTCTGTAAGGTTTTCTGCAATATATATTTGCCATGAAGGCGGAACAGACGTCAAGTGTTAAACAACCTAGCAATTGTTATTTTCTTTGTGTTGGCGTTGTTCTAATTTGTTACTTCAACTGTGTAAGTTTTGTTGTAAAAAGACTCGTTGACTCTCTGGGTTTTCTGGGAGTACGTGTTCTGCGGGAGTCGTAGGTCTGTAAATTGTACCGATAGTATGTCGCCATGGTTGCTTTGACATTTGCTGCATACACCATTTTGTAAATAAAATCATCCATTTTATAACATATGTTGTTTTTGATGCCACGAATATAACTCATCATCCTGAATAGTATGTCACGTTTCTTATTTAGTGCTGCAGGATTTATTTTCCTTGCTGGCTAATATCATATCATATGGACTATATTTCTGTCTGCTGGAGTCTTTATTCACACGAGGCAGGATAGTTATGCAAGAGACATGAGGACGGACCCGGTTGTCCTACTCGAGGAAATCTGTCCTACCTGCCAGCATGGAGATTAACTCAGATAGCATAAGGGTTGTGTAGCGGTGTGGTAAATGGAAGAAGACTCCGAGAAAACCCACAGCCGGTGACTGTTATCAAGACAGTGAATCAGCCCGTGAGACAATATATATTCTTCTTCCGCTTTCGTAATCTAAATTTTCCTTTACGTTATCGTAACGTAGAAAGTGGAAAAGTGAACTAGTTGGAACATAAGGTCTCTATACGTGTTTTAGGACGTCTACTTCTTGACGTGAACACGTCTTTAAATTTGCGACCATAGGCGGAGACAATCCAAAAAATCTGATAACAAATTCGGGGGATACAGTTTGGCAATGTAGCTCCGAATCTATCGTCTACATTCATAATTCAATTACACCAATCTATTGTTAAAGGATCAAATAATATGTTACTTTGAATGAGGACTGCTAAGCATTGCGCGCGGCGGGTGAATGACGGGGGGGGGGGGGGGGGGGGGACTTTCTAGTTACTTTCGCTGCGTCTCTTTACTTCCGCGTAGTATAACCGTTGACTAGGATAAGCTACGACGCTCTTTTGAGTTTCAGTCGACAGCTCTCGTCAAGATCAATCGATGGCGTGTATAATTAGTGTGGCGTGGTTATGGTGAAATTGTAGGCTGTGAGTTTAATGTTAAAAATTAAGAAAACTTAACACAATTTCAGCCTATACTCGTCAAAAAGCCAAGTCTAAATACTGACATCGTATATATACGGTTGGAAAGAGCATCCCAAAATCAATCCAGTGATACCCATAAAACACCATATGATGGAGTGAAGCTGTGCCTGGAACGTAAAATAAACATCAAGGCGTCCGAGCGCGTCAACGTAGACGTATTCACGCAAAACAAACGGCCGCGTCCCCAACACAGCCAAACCCCATTTTTTGAAAAGACGTTCTCAGCAGCTGGTGTTTGTATGCGCGGCGCTCGCAACAGGGCCAACAAGCGAAGGAAGGCGCCGTGAACGAAAAGGCAGATAGCTTTTCCTCTTTTTTTTTGCGCACGTCCGGATGCTCTGTTCTCCTGAACTCGCGGCGATCTGCACAACTCATGCGCTGGTGAAGATAGTCCTTCGCGAGGGTTCAGCTGCACTGACAATTGTTTACGGCGATACTCGCCGGCTTGACAGCACCGCCTCATTTCCATCTCATTTCCTTTACCTCGTGACTCCACCGTGGCAGGCGGCGCCATGCTCCTGGGGGGGGGGGGGCCCTCTGTGGCGCAAGTTGCGGCGTCACTCGCTGGATTCCTGCACCGTGCCAGGCGGTGGCGCTTGTGGGCGGGTTTTCTCGGGGATATCCAGTTCCCCTTCCTTGCATTTCGGCGCTGATCCATACTCACCTCACTTCACTCTCAACACATCGATGTTAAGGGCACTGCCTACCGGTTATAGACTGTTCACGGTAAAATGAGCACTTTTGAAAGCCCTGTTTAAGATCTATTTGTATGTACGTTGTGTACTCTTCCGCCTTATGGGATGTTAACATTCCCATGTGTCTCATCACTTTACTAATGCGTCGGTCAAGAGAAACTGTGAAATTATTATAAATGTAAATATTGTACAAATCTGCTCATTTTTACACAGTCGATGTCTAAAATATCAGAAAGTGAAAGACATAATTTAAGTCGTCACAAATGATTACCTAACACTTTATATTCGACGTAAATATATGGAACAACTTTCCATGTATCGTTACCAACTTATATATATATATATATATATATATATATATATATATATATATATATATATATATATATATGCAGGCAGGAGTAGTGGCATTTTTCTAAGGTTCATTTCAAAAGTGCTCACTTTATCGTGAACAGCCTTTACCTTAAGAGTGGGATGGAAACTCGCATTTTTTTTTGTGAAATAGTTGTTTGCGCGAATACGCGTATCTCGGTAAATAAATGTTCTGCAAATACGACTTTTTGTCAGAAAATACAAACAACTATTATCTATGCCCCTGTTTTTTTTTTTACTTTAGTCATATTCAGTGTATTCTCGGAGAAAAATAATGGTGAAAATGGTCAACTATCGCATTTTTAAAGCTTGCCTATGCAGTTTCCTCAAGTGGCAAGAGAAAAGTACAACTGTACGGGCGTAGTATAATCTGTTGGCTTTCATTGCGTGTAATGAAACCCCAATGTTACAGATCTAATTTGCATAGTGCAGCGTCACGACGGAATCACTGCACACCTTGTGCGTAGGAGCGATGATGCACTAGGCGTGCGTGTAACTGTCGCCCGTATCGCTTCCTCTCTTCTTGATCTTGGACGCGGGGTCCATCCTAATGTTAAGAGGCACCCAGACTTGTCTACTCCACTTCTGTGTTGTGCATGCGAGCTGCAGCGGCACACGTGCACGCTGTAACTGAGGACGTGTGTAAATTAAAATATTGTAGTGTGTAAGACAGCACTTATGGTATTGCCTGTTATCGCCACGCGCATGGGCGCCAATTTCTGTAACGAGTACAGACACCACGTACGGAATGTTATAGCCCTGACGTTCGGATAGTCAATTTCTGTAATGGCAAACAGTCTGTATATGTGGATTATGTAAAATTAATTTACAAGTTTTGAGTAATTGAAATGTGTATATGTGTGAGCGTTTCTTGTGTTATGAATGATTATTTTTGCAAAAAAAAGAGGTTAAACACAAGATACCTTTCTTACCAAACTTACGAATTCCAGCTTCCCTGTAGTTGTAACTCAAACTTACCATTGGCCTAGATAGTAGGCAACAGGAACATCAGCTAAATACCAGAACATTAAATGGACCATAGACATGTCATTTCAACTACTTTACTAAAGGTCTACCGAAAAAAATTCTCAAATTGTAAAAATTCAATAAAATATGTTTATTGCAAATAATTGAAAGGAAAATAATTGAAGCCTGATTTAAAAAATAGTAATTGATCAAAATTAGATTATTTGTTATTGTTTCAGTCAATATTAGAACTAGTGTAAGTGGCCGTAATCTTGTCACCTTGTGATATGGTAGTCTTGGAATGCATATGAAGTTGGTTATTTCCAGTCTTTAAATTGTATTTAAAATATTTCTTCTTTAAAATAGTTAATTCAAACAAATTCTCACACCCGAACACGGCCCTAGGGCGGGAAGAGCGGGGCAATCGCCCCGAGCGCCAAGATGAAGGGGGCGCCAATATCAGACGAGAAAAAGTTTCTATTTTCCTGCAAGTATAGTGGAAATTTGGAATGAACAAAGGCATTTAAACACATGTACTGCTGATAATGTTGGCAGTCCAAGATTGGTAAAAAAATTGACTAATTGACGAGTGAGCTCTGTGCCTTGTAGTTCACCACGTGATGTATCTACCGTTTGGAAATTGGCAACATTCTTATCTAGTGTGATTTACTTTAAGAGTTTATCTGCAGTCTGAGGATTAGTTAGTGCTTAACCGTATTTACAGGTAGATATTGTGATCTGACGACATAATTTTGCGATTGTTAATCTTAACCAGGAGTGGGATATCATTACTTGTTATCTCATGCAGTAGCTAAGTGAAAATAATGGTTCATTTTTTTTGTACGTACATAAGTTTTGTTTATAGCCTACGCTATTCGCTGTAAAGTGAGCACTTTTTGAAACTCTGCTTAGATATTCTTTTCAGCCAATCTTTGTCCTTCTGCAACTATTTAATATTAAAGTGCTGTCCAAGGTGTCACCAACAGTGTAATAAACACGATGTTTACATCCCACTGTTCTCAAAAGTTAACTTCTGAGGACACCATAAAATATATTTATTGGTTATGCTTATGAGTATATTATAGGCCTATTACCCTGCCTCATGATAAGATTATCATGATTTCATAAATAATCCTTCTGAAATATTCGCATAGTTGTGGGCTATTTACAAGAGAAACTAAAATCAGTTATTACCAATTACAGTTATCCCAGTTAGTAATATTTTTACAACATCTAGACACTACAATCATGCTAAAAAGTGTTTTTGTATAGATACATGTGTTAAAAAAATTCTCAAATATCAACAAAAATGTACCATTTTTAAAATTTTATTTGCTGGTTACTCTTATAAAGCGTTGTAAGAGCAAATAAATATGTCGTAACACAAACTAAATGAATGCTTTATATTCTTTGTAAATGGCATTGTAACTCATTTATCTATTATACATATAATTTTTTTTGCGCAAAATATGCAATATGTATGAATAATTTGGGCAGAATAAATTATTTGGAGCTGAAAAAGAAAATGTAAATCCGAGACATTTGCTAAAATAAAATAACACGCGCACAGCATTGATAAATTCTTGTTACATATTACATCAGCCACCTGCAAGTTCTTCAAGATATTGTGGCAATGCCAGCAACTGAAAACATCTACAGAATTTCCCCCTCAGCAGCACCATTATGCCAAGTGGAGGTGGAGCTTTTGGAATGTACGCATAACCAAACTCTCTTGGAGAAAAAACTTGAGATAGTTTCAAATGATTTTTACCTATTTGTCAGATCCAGTGTTATGGCCTAAATTTTGCAGCCTTCAGTTATAGACATATTAATTTTAACCGGGTATCAAGAAATTAAAGACACTGTGTTTCCTTGAGATGCAAAAAGTGGCATGTTTCTATAAAATATATAATTAGGAAGCTAGACAATGGGAAAGATTTGAAAATGCGATGGCTTGTGTATTCTAATAGTTCGGACTGTACATTTTGCTTTTGCTGCAAAATATTCAATAGGGACTGTAGCTCAAAACTAGTAACAACTGAGTTTTGTGACTGGAAGCACGTAGGTTATCGCTCGAAAGAACATTAAAAGTTACCAGATCATAAAATGCGCACTGCAAGTGAATTGATTGTGAATTCTGACTGAGTCTCAATCAAGGTATTGATTCAAAACTTCAACAACTTATAAATAATGAAATTTGAACACTGTGTGTGCTCGAACGCCTTTGTGTATTACTATGTTGTTGGCCTTATATAACTTACCTTTCAGTAGATCCTCGGACAAGCTTTCTACAGAGAATAACTGAAACTTTCTTGGTATTGTTGAATTGTGTGAAATTTCTAAAATGTTACGCATGAACACATAAGGCGTGTATAAGCTAAGTCATCAAATTACATTATTGCGGGGAAATTATACAAAATAAACTTATAAACAGTTTATGCAACCAGTATTCAAAAACATATACAAACGGACTCAAAAGGCAAAATATTATCCCATAATCTTAGACTGCGCGACAAATTTGAGTTACACTGAAAAAAATGTCATTCACGGAACGGTTTGTTCAGGTAGAAGATGATGTAGTTAAAATAAATGAACACTCTTTGGGATTTCTAAATGCCAGTAATTGTACAGGAGAAGGCATATCAGAACTATTGTATAGAACTTTAGCAGAAAATGGACTAAAATCAGAAGACTGCCGTGGCCAGGGATAAGACAATGGTTCCTACATGAGAGGTGACCAAGGAAAAATTCTTCAAATGAATCCAAAATTATCACTTTTGCCTTGTGGCTGTCATTCTTTGAATTTAGTGGTTTCAGGTGCAGTTTCATCACCAATTATTTCTATCACATTGCTTGGCGTTCTGCAAAAATATGTGTTATCTCAACTTCTGTGAACAGCCTCACTGTGAAACAACTAAGTGCTACATGCTGGGAAAGAAGAATTGACAGTTTCAAGGATATTAGATATCAGGTGAAGAATATGTATGATGTTTTAATTGCAGTGTTCGAATATAGTTTGTAAGACCCTGTTTTCCGCTACGAAGTACACTCTTTAACGGACCAGTTAATGAAATTTGAATTTTTATTTCTGTTGTTGGATGGCACGATGTTTTGTAGCAAGTAAATATTGTGAGCAAATCATTGCAAAGCCCAGTGATGTATATTTGTACTATCACCACTTTAATCAAGAGTTATATGGAGTAGGCCTATGTATCTTCCTGCATAAATGATGGCTTCCAAACTGCAATTATAACTGCAAAAGAGCTAGCACATACATTAGGAACTGATACTTCGTTTGGAGATCCCACTCATACATGAAGAAATAAGAGTCAGTTTGAATATGAAGGCCTTGACGAGTCATCCGCTTGGAGCTTGGACTTTAAAAAATGTCCAGTGGTTTGTACCGTCATAGGTGAAGAGTTCTAAGAAAGTTCTAAAAAATATAGAAGACACAAATATGAGTGTTACATTTCCTAATATCTGATTGTCACTTCGAGTATTGCTGACTTCACCAGTGACAGTAGTCAGCTGTGAACACAGTTTTTAGAAGTTAAAATTTATCAAGACTTATCTTCGATCTACTATGAGTGAAGAACTGCTCTCATCGTTGGCGATATTGTCCATAGAGAATTACATAGCTCGCATGATTGACCGTTCTTCATCTATAACCAAATTTTCCCAGGCCAAGGCAATAAAGGCTCCATTTTTTTATAGGGCAATGTGTACATAATGTGCAATTTTATTTGTAAATTAACATTATGTATTTAATAGTAAATCTGAGTTTATCTCTTCTTCACTGACGTTAAAGTGATGGCAAGAAAGTGGCAGGTCTCATTTTCCCAGGACTGAAAAAAAAAAAACATTTATTGACTGTTCCTAATGAAAGTCCATTTTTCTGTTTCGTGGTAGTTGTGTGTGTAAGAATTATTATGGAGCCGTATTTATGAACTAACAAAGTTTGGTGACAGCGACAAGAAACGCGGCGAATTAGGCAAGGGCGTGATAATAAATTTAACACGTTATGGTTATTACATAACTGTGAGATTCGTTTTGTATATCAACGTTAGGTACATAATAATGCTAGTCATGCAAATTTTATTTGTATCTGTTTTAAACGAAACTGCATTTATATTACAATAATTTTAATTTTAAATGAGAAAAATATGGGGGCGAATTAATTACCCCTTGTCCCGGGCGCCGAATGCTAAGGCCGGCCCTGCTCACACCTTTCGGGAGCTGAGACCTCTATTAACTCGGGGGTTGTAGGTGTCAAAAATTAAATTGAGTCTATGGTGTCAGTCAACAAAATGGCGTGGGCATAGCTACGTATCAAACTGAATCATCTGCCATCATATTAAAAAAAGTAATGCTTAAAGAGTTTCTTAATAAATTTCTTAACTCACTAATTCCGATGCAGCCTCAGTAGAGTAATGGGAGCAGGAAGTCCTGGAGCTCTTCTGGTGATCTAATATCTTCCCTAGTTTGGATTCACGGGTCCTGGTACAATGATATAACAAAAGTCCTTCAGTACCACATGCAGAAGCGCAGAAGACTAGCTTGAATTTAAATTTAACCGGAGAAATAACTCACTCAGACCCTCTTCTGTTCTTGATTCCATCGTCCCGTATATTCTTCTTCGTGGTCTGATTTAAATCGGCTCTCGACCTTCCTGCTAAAATTAATAAACTCATGTTACCACTGGCAATGGCCCACGGCCTTCTAGATACTTCACAGTTAAATAAAACAAAATGAATAATTATTGAAAATAATGAACATTTAACTTCATTTCACTTATTAAATTAGGTTTAAAAAATGTATATTCTGGGCCGACATACACAAAAAGTACGGGTTGGAATCGGGCTAAAAGACAAATTCCGGGCGGCCAGATGATGTCGGCCCGCTGTCTTATGCCGGAAGCAGCCCGAGGGATTTCGGCTAGACGCCGGGCCTGCGGCAGCTGGATGGTGGCAAAACACTGGGCCTGCGGCGGCTGCATGGCGGCAAGATACCGGGCTTATGGCGGCTGGATGGCGGCAAGATGCCAAGCCAGCGACATGGATGACATTACAATGCCGAGCCTGCAGCAGCATGATGTCCAGAAATAAGCAGTATAACCATGAAAAAACCTTAACTTTTCGATTAAATATTTCAGTAAGTGTTATTTCCTCTTTACATATATTAATTTCATTTACTTATCAACACATCACATGATATGAAAATCTTTTGTTTGCCGAGTGTGGGATTCGAACCTAAGACCCTTGAGTTGACAGTCCAGCCTACGAACCTATAACCACGGGGTAAGTTGCTGATACTCCCCAGTAATTTCAAATTTATCATTACACAAATTATTATACGTAAATGTATAAATTCCATTATGGTAGAAGACTACTGCAGATATTGGCGCTCAATAATTTACCTAAAATTCATGCCAATTTCTCACTTTCAAGCATCATTTTCTCAATATCTTCAGAAAATATGATTCATTTCTTCAATTTCACCCCCAAAATCAAGATAATTTGAACAAAATATACGTTCTCAATCAAGCATACTTTAAAAAAAAACATACTTTGTTCACTCTTTGATCCACGGTTCATTTTCAGGATGAATGAGACTAAAATTAGGTCAAAAAGGCAAATATTTACTTCAAAATTGAAAAATATCACAAGAAAAGTATGAAAATGTTTGGAATTTCATAAAAAAATATAATGATTTAGCTTGAAAATTAGTCTTTAAAGAACCACACACAAAGCGTGAACACAAGTAGAAAACTGATTTTGATTTTGAGTTGCGTTTTGAAAAATTTGACACGGAAACAGACATTTGTTTAAATTTAGCATGAAATGCTAATGTCTGTGAAAGATTTGATGTGATGATAAGAAATTTTTTTGAATGTAGTGTGAAATTGCTTGATTTTTCGTTTAGTTATTTAGTTGTTCCAAGATTTGCAATAGACATCTACTGAATTTATAAAAAATGTCTACATATTAATGTACATATTTGAAAAAGACATTGAGCGAGCAAGCTAATGCTGCGCTAGGGACCTCCCAGGTTTGCAAGCAAATTAATGCCCATGTCAGTGAACTGTTAATTTTTCCAGTCATATTTAGCACCAACAAAACTCCAATTGGAGAAACCTCCCACTTCACCGGCCGGCCTTTAGTGAAGTGGGAGGTTTATTATTTCTCATGGCACTCCCTTATCATATGCCGTGACACCTTCGACATAACAGAACACCCCAGCTTATACATCTGATAACACTGCAATGTAGTGTGGAGAGAATTTTTGCTGAGGCTTCAGAAGTACCATTTTTTTTATCAATACCCATATATAGAATATATGGGCAAGAGCAATTGAATTAATTTTTTTTTTCTGTTCAAATTTTGAATGGTTTGGTGATAATTTAATAAATGTGGGTGCCTCTGCATTTATTAAATTATCCTCTCAACTGGGGATCGAGCCCCGAATCTCGAGTTGCAAACCAAACACCCAACCACGGAGTCAAAGCGGCTGAGCGAGCGATGTGCCGATAAAAATGCTGCATGTGGTGAGCTACAATGTTAATAATGGGAGTGTTCGATGCTTGGTGAGAAAATAATTTTATTCAATCTTGCAGTAGTGAATCGTAATGTGTTCACTGCGAGAAGTTAATTTTCCACATCTGCACTCGTCGAGAGCAGCGTGGTCGAGATATCAGCACAGTAGATAACATATTCCCTGTTACGGACAGAGCTCACAGACGAGGAAAACTTGTACTACAGAGGCCAGAATATGCCGAAGTTCATTTGCCAACGAGAGTGTGGATATGCTTTTTTTACTCACTACGAGAGTGCACTGAAGTTTAGTTGTGGACGAGATAACAGATAAGCTTTTTCCTATCACCACTAGAATGTGCTGCAGTTCAGTTAATGAAGAAGATAAGCCAATTTGTAAAAGTTATTGGTAGTTGCAGCTGCGCAACTACACAAATATTGGATTCACAAGAGAGTTAAAATATAAAATTTTTTATTTGATATCTTTACTTCCCATTATTAATTTTTCTACTCAAATCTAATGTTAAATACCGTAACTTTCGTCTCAGAACTTGACACATATCTCTTTAAATTTCTCAGAACTCATGTCTGCTCCAACAAAATCGCAATATATGTATATATATATATATATATCTCAAATTTGTTTCATCGTGTCGAAATATACTCATAAAAGTTGTGTTATCTCATACGAATTGCTTGGGGACTCTGGAATATGTCTGCACAAGATAAAAAAACATCAATATTTTTATGCCGACCTCTAGTAAATATTCGCGGATTACATCTTGCTCATCTAATATTAAATCTTCAAATATTACAAGGAATTATTTTCACATTGATCTAGTGAAACCATTTTAACATTGCTACTTAAAAAATAAGCCATTTTGCATTCAAATTTTTTAGATATCACTTCAAAATCGTCCTGTAATTGAATATATTTTGGTTGATTCAAACTTTCAGAGGAATCATAGAGTTTATTAAAACCAATTAATGATTAAATTGGTTTATCCGCCATTGCTGGGCTGTACTATCAACCTGCGAATTTGATCGGGCAATAGCACACAATTTATTTTATTCTTGGAAGTTTCCTCAGAAATTAAAACACTAACACCCCAGTCAAATTTTCTGATTTAATTACAATTTTTTTTGTGATAAATGGATAATAATAAAATTCTCAAGTTAACAAACAATAGTTCTGTTCTAAAGAATACACTTCACTATGATATAATTCATTAAGATAAATCGATAGCATTAATTAGTTTTCATGCAAAATTTTTAACTCCAAATTTGGAGAAAGATACTATAACTACAATTGAAAAAATGAGTCCTGTATCTCATAAAAAAACGCCATTAAAAATATCCCCAGAGGCCAATATGATGTTGAAACTTTAAAAGAAGCTATAAATTATATTTGGCAATTTTCAACAAACAACATTGAAATAACAGACAATGTGAAAAATAATAACAACTAAAAACCAAGTTTGATATTAAACTTGATTATCACATATCTGATAGTCTCGTTTTTAAAAGAAAATTAATTATTGAAAAAGACAAAGTTGTCGTGGGCACTAAATTGCTAAATTTTAATCCATATAAAACAATCAATGTTCATTGGTATTTGGCTTATGACATGTTAAAAAAATATGACGAAGCAAACCACTTGGAGACTAATATTATTACTAGTTTTCCACCAAAAACTATGTTTGGGTTTAGAGACTGTGTCATTTATGAACACCCATGTCCAATTTTTTTTATAAAATTAATAATGAGCAATTTAATACACTGTTTTAGAAATTAGAGATGAAAATGGAAATTTAATTGCTATTGATGGGTCTGACATTAATGTTGTTTTGGAAATTAAAGAATTTAAAAAATTTGCTATTTTATTAGAAAACATAAAGACTGATATGTTTTAGGGCCCCCTTTATACATCTAAAATATAAAACTTTTCTTTCAGAAATAGGCGTGATGTATAATTTTTGTATAGCACTAAGTGTATGTGATTCACTAACACCGAATTCATCATATGATTTTAAACATTTTTCATAATCATCGCACCTCTAATTAAAAAATTATGAAGATTTGACTGGTAGTGTTTCACCGCAAGTGGCAAATAAAAAAATTATTTATATATTTTGATATCTATATGGCAGTGTAACTATTTTATTTCCCAGTATAATTCTTTTAATTAACCCAATGCTATTTTATTAACCTCTACTGTATATATTTTGTGTTTCTCACATCTTATCAGATTCATTATCCTATAATGAAGTTTTTAATCAAAGACACATTTATTATGGTAATCAAAATTAATTATATTATTGACAACACTTTTTTTCACACATTTTGCTCTTTTGTTTTATTTACCCTCAACTCTGTATGCATACGTCTTTACTCGTAAACCAACCAATTCTTTAATTACATTGCCATTACACTTGTCTTTTATTTAGCCTAAAATTTATTTATTTATTTGTGGTATGTTATAGATATTGAATTTTGGATAGTTACTCATGTAAAATTTATCTAATGTCGACTTAATGTCACCATAAAAACCTTCTGTATTAATGTTATAAAAATAAGAGTCGGTATCTTGAAAATACAATTTAATTTTGTCACCATATTTTGACTTCATAATTATATAGTAGAAATCATACATAAATTCTTCCGAAATATCCAAAATGGCCATGCCACATATATTGGCTTATTAAATTTTACATTAGTTTTATTCATGTGAATAACTGCAAGATTCTCATTAAATCCAATACTTTTCTTAAAATTTGGCTTAGCCACTAATCTCTCACAATTTTTTTTACTTGAATCAAGCCTAATATCTACTATGTTTCTTGTATTCTCCATTGTTTTTCCAAAGACATAATTATTAATCAGTTTGTAAAAGTTCTTTAAAAAATATTTTTTTTTTTGCATTTGTCCTCATCAATGTATTTAAATCCATGTTCTTCTTTAACCAATCAGATTGATTAAATGTCAGTATTCTGTGTATTTTTGCAAACTTCAGTCCACTATTTAGGCACTGTTTCAAACTACGATATTGTAGTATATATTTTTCTTTATTATGTAAAATTGTTAATAGTTTATATTCTTTGGTACCTGGAACTAACTTATTTTCTGGAGAGAATGGAATATCTTAGTGGATATTGTAAATCAATTTCTAATATATAACCATACTCAGAATCCTTTTTCAAATTTAATATTTTTTCACTCAATTAATCTAAATAATTTAATCCATAGTACACCCACTTGAAACCCCCAAATGGTAAATATTGCGACATTGCCCAACCATATAAATTATTCGCATCGAGATAAGCTAAATAATTTGATTCTTGATTTGAGTTAAAATCTTCCAGATATTTGTTATTTGCTTTAACCTATTGCTTAAAAAATTGTGAAATACTGCCTCGAATTCCTTTTTCAATAGTTAAAATCATATCATAATCATGTAATAAACCTAATGATTGTTTAGTCATTTTTAACATTACATCCCTCGATAAACCTGATGCTGTAAAATACCACGTACGGTCTATAGCATAAGAATTTACACATATGTGTAATTTTCAAATATTTCTGCTGATAAATTGTACATCACTTTTTAAATATAAATCATGGTATTCGCCAAGATATTTTATATTTAATTCGTTCCATATATTTTTTCGTGTTCGTATTTTTCATCAGTTATGCAATTTTCGTTTAATTTACTGTAAAATTCACTCTTTGGTGAAAGTTCAGGTTCTTCCAATTTTTTCTAAAATGATACATATAATCATAACGGTAAAAACCTTTTTTAATAACCAAATCTATTTTATCTTCTGGAAAATGTTCTTGTGTGGGTGTAATTTGTTCTCTAGTTAAATTAGACGATAATTTATCTAAACTACTAGCCATAAATTTGAATGTGTCTAGAATCACATATTCAAATTGTCTTCCCCCCCCCCCCAAAAAGTAATAAAATTTTCTTTTTATTTGCAAATAAATCAATATTTTTTTTCATCATAGCCTAGCTCTTAAATGAATAATGAGGATCATAACCAGCTGAGTTATGAAAGTAAATTGGTACAAATTTTGGTAATTTGAATTGTAAATTATAATTGTTGCATGTTGGTTTGGTAAATTTTCCACTTATGTGATCATGATGGTGCACTTTTTTATCGTCCTTAGAATATTCACACTCACATATAATACATTTTTTGCGATATCCTGTACTGCATAATATTTTTTCTTCTTTTGTTAGTGGATGCATTGGCTCAATTTGTGAATAGATTTCCCAGATCTCATTCACTTCTCTTTTTATTGACAATATAAATATTTAATGAGCATCTGGGCCTCGATATACAACTGGTGGCTTATAATCATCATAAGCAGATACAATATAATAGCAAAACCCAGAAACTTCGTGTAGCTGATATATTATTGCATATGGTCCCTCATTCAATTTTAAATTAATGTTATTTATGTGTGCATTTGTAAGTTTATTTTTTCTTCGAGTATTTCTTTGTAAAGACCATTATCAATATCATCATCTGTTAAAAATTTATATTTTTTAATTAAGTTAACTTTTTTCATTTCTCTTGGATTTGGTTTGGTGATTGATATTTTCTTTAAAATTGATTCAAAATCTTCACATATTGCGATAGAAACTTTCGTAGCGTGTTTTATATTTTTAAGTTTTATTTGTTCGTCTTTTGAAGGCAAGATTATCTTCACTGGTTCATTTTTTGAACAATCTTCTGTGTGTTTATTTAATTTCTCTTGAGAATAAAAAAATTGGTGACACATATTGCAAATATAAATTTTACTTTTTTGTTTATTTACAACTTCGATAAATCTTTTATCCAACAATAATGTGAGTTTTCACGATTTTTAAAATAAAGTAAATTTATGTGTTGTTCTTTTTTATTTTTTGTATGCTTTAGTGGATAAACGTTGAATTTATCATCAATAGAGTAAACATTTATAGAAACATCAATTTGGTTTTCTATTTTTGGTATATCATCAATTTTTATAGGCTATTCAAATTTATCTAACACTTTCTCGCTGTTATTCTCGCCACATTTTTATATTTAGATATTCTGTGTGGGTCTTTTTCAGCAGGAAACAGTGCAGATTTTATTGCCTAAAGAAAACGTTTTTGATTATCGTTCTTTACATTAATGCATGCATTTTTATTCTTAATCACTTCTGGTAGTTCAATATATGACGAGCCATTTATGGATTATACTTATTTATTGCTAGATGCAACCCAATTATGCTATGTAAAGCCCAATCTGAGGTGCTTCTTTCAATGTTTTCTATTCGTGCAACTATTCATTTATTTGTTTGTAAATTTTTTTAATGTCTCCTTTACTCAATATTGTTCATGTGTGTGATCGAATGTCGTCAAATATTCGAATCTCGTTAAATTTTCGGCTTCGAAAATGAGCAGTAAATTTAATTTTAGACTTTACAGCTCTAAGTTTTATGGGTTGATCTTGTAATATGATAAATAATTGTTGCTTTAATGATGCTAAAAAATTCCTGGGCAACACTATATTAAAATTGTTTTCAATGTTATATTTTGACAACCTACACTTAAAAGCTTTCTCAACTTTGTATGTGTTAATAGTTTTTTTTGTATTTTTGTTGTTCACATATCCACTATTGGAAAAGGGGAAAATTTCTTTTAAAACCTTTCTAGTTTTTTATATATTATATTGCCATTTGAAAAAGGTAAATTTGCAAAGTTTCTTTTTCTTTGTACGTTTTAAATTATTGACATAAGATCTGTAATTAAATCAGCTTTTCTTAAATTACATATATTTTTTATTTTAAATCTTTTAGTTTTAGATGTTAATTTCATAACTATTAAAACATTTAGATTTTCGATGGGATTTTTTAGAATTATATTATTTATGTATATTATTTATTGTTTGAATAATATTTGCAACAAATTCATCTTTATGTAATTTATATAATTCTTTTTTATTTTTAATCCTTTACCTATAATTCTCAACACGCACAATCTCTTTTCTCTCAACTCACCCACTATGTTGCTCCTCTCCATATTTTTATATAATAAATGTTACTATAATAAAAATTTATGAAGTCGGCGAATGTTGAGTTTCACATAGAATATCTATTGCTGAAATGTGCATGTTATTTTTTTATTTATTTATTTATTTTAGAGAATGGTTATATACAAATTTTCTATATTCGCATTGCACTTTCTCTTTTTTTTGACTCATTATGTCGTTTGGCATATTCGTTATAATATTTTATTGCAGGTGTTAAAATGCTTATCTATTGTGTTTTTATAAGATGCGGAATCGTCGATAGACTTATTCTCCCTGCATACTATGCAGGTATTGCTTGAAGAATCGCATTGTAAAATTTCATAAGTATTGGAGAAGTTGGTAATTTTGTGCTTTTCGAAATTTCCTTGCAAACAGATTTTTAACATTTGCAAAGTACTACTTTTTTTTTTTACTCATAGTGACTTCTAGAATATTCACTGTTACATTTTTTACATGTGTTAATGTGCTTATCTTTTGTGTTTATGTGATGGAAAACATTCTATGTTTAAAACTTCACCACATTTTTTTACATTGCATGCTTATACTACTATTCTCCATTTTTATTTATAAAGAAACGAATTTTATTAAAAATAGAAATATTAAAATGTATGCATTTTTATATAAACCATATTCAATGATAAAAATAGTAAATATTTTGTATATTTTCGAGTAGCACCATTTCAGTGCTACCCAAGAACATTCACGACAAACAAAACTTTTATACTCGAAGCTCTACTAATTTTTTCAACACGTCTTCTATTTTCTCAAGATATTCACCCATTTCTCTAAGTTCATATTTGTCGCAGTGTTATCTAAGAGTGATAATTGCAAGCTTTGTAAATTTAAATTAAATGGGTGAACTAAATCTTTGAGTTCTTCAGCTAATTGATCTAATTTATAATATGGCGGACTTGCGCCATCACCACCTTTTAAAATATTGGACAAACTGCAAGGAAAAATAGGCGAAGACATGTTTATTTATAAAGAAACAAATATGTTAAAAAGAATTAAAATTTGTTAACTAATGCTTTAAAAAATGTGCTTAAGACAATTCTAGATTATGGACAAATTTTCAATTTTTCATTTCTTTTAAACATTTATACTTAATAAAAAGTTCTTTCTCATTTATTAGTTTCAAAGAATTTTTATCGAGTATCTTGACATAGCACTCTGGTAATGAAATTTTTAATTTGCCATCTAGAATACAATTATTATTATTTTTTTTTTAGAAAATTAGATTCGTATATTTCAAAATCTGTTGCCCTAAACCATAATTATTTTCTAAAGCTTGTAGTTTGGCTAATTCAAGTGAATTGTTTAACTTACAGAGTAGAGAATCCATTTTTTTGTGTTATTTAGGAAGAAATTTATTAAGAAGATGAAAAAATTTGGTACTGAATTTTTATCTAGATAAGCTGATAAACAAGGATATTTTATGATTTATTCATTATGGAATTGCAGGTGGAACGAAGTCCCTTCCTGAAAATTGTGGCAATATTAAGAGAGATTTAGTAAAATAATGTTTTATTTATAGATGAAGACATAATTACTCTCATTATTACGAATATGATTTTTGCGCTATACAAAAAAGAGAACCAGACAAAATATGTATCCACATACAAGTTTTATTAATGAATTTTGTCTGTATTATATAAAATTATATTCCTAAATTTTTCGTTACCTTCATAAAAAAGAATATATATGTGTATATATAATACGTATTTCTCCGCATACAAGATGGCCGAATCACCGGAAAATCAAAAAAAGATCCTACAACTTGAAGATGGCAATAAAATAACTACATTATTTGGTTTAAATAATTTAATTTTCAACAATAAAAAAATAAATTTTGTATTAGATGATAAAAATGAACGCCGGCTTGGTGGTAAAGATGTTGCAGAAATATTATAGTATTCTATCACAAAAAAACTTTTACAAAATTATGTTCTGCCAAAATGTAAATTATTTTTGTCAGAATTTTTTGGGACCCAAATTAGGTCCGAACTCGATTATAATATTTGTAAAGCAATTTACATAAATGAGTCTGGTTTATATGAACTTATTTTTAGTTCGCATTCTGTAATTGCTACAGTTTTTAAAACATGGATATTTGAAGAAGTTCTTCCATCAATTAGAAAATATGGCTCTTTTAAATTGCAAAAAACCATTGAGTTAAAAGACCAGCAGATAAAAATGATAGAACATAAATCTGAACAACTTGCTTTAGAAAATAAAAAAATTGAGCATTTTAACATGAATATAAAAATTTTTATAGACAGATCTAAACAGAATAAAAAGGGCTTTATGTACATTGTAACATCTAGGCGATATGCCTCAATTGACAATCTTAAAGTTGGTTAAACAGATAATCTATTCACCAAAAATGTAAATTTCAATTTTTCGCACAATGAACAAGATAAGTTTTACATTTGTTTCCATAAGAAAGTTTACGATGTAAACCAAACAGAAAATTTAATTAATGAATTAATCGACGATTTTTGTGATAAAAATAACAAGGAAATACTTGTTTTACACTACACTTATTTGCTTGAAATTGTAGAATCAGTAATTGAAGACATGAATAAACATTTGAATTACATCAATAATTTAATGGAAAATCATTTAGCAGAAATGTATACTTTGAAACCAATTATACCAGAGCCAGTGTCTTTAAGTAATGATGATGAATTATCACATAATTTACAAACCAAATTATTTAAATAATAGATGACTTCATTTGCTCAAAACAAATTAAAAATATTGTGCAAAAATTTATTAGAAAGATTAGAATTAGGCAACATGTGTAATGCAAAATCTTGGAGCGAAACAGAAGAATTATTAAAATGGAAAGATGGTAAAATCGCAGTTAATTATAACAATAAACAAATTACACTTACATATAATTAATTTTATGTTTTATTCATTACAGTATACCAGGGTATCCGAGCATCTGCCTGAAAATTTAAAACGAATTAAAATGACTTTAAATTTACACTATATCTGTATTATTATTCCATGACTTATGCAAGTTATCAAATCCCAACCACTTAACCAATATTTTTTTGCCTTTGGTTTTTAATACATTTTCGACCAAATATTCATCGGGATAGTTTGTTTTTATAATTTTGTATTCATAAAAAAATACCCATTATTTCTTCTCCATTAATATATATTCATTTTAAGTTGGCACATCAAAATTTAAAATATTACAATTAGTAAACAATTCTGTCGACCAATTACCTGTATAACCTTTTCAAAAAAAAATTTCAGTTTGCACATGCATACAATATCTCTAACTTTATATTTTGATTTAGCAAACACAAAATTTGTTTGCAATAAATTATTTCATTAATTTTATTAACTTGAATTGGCTTCATACCAATATTGTTGTGCTTTGTGTTGTTGTATTCTTTAAATAATTCATTCAATATATTTGTCCATTTAGAATTGCCATTCAAAATAAATTTTTTCCACATTTTTTTTTTAAGTTGGATTAAATATTTCAACAACATTAGCTTTAAAGTCATAAAATGAAGAGAAATTATTAATATTATACTTTTCCATTAGTTCTTTAAATATTTAATTATAAAATTCTAAGCCATTGTCGCTTTGCAAATTATTTGGTTTTCTTTCCACAGATATATATTCTAAAGCATTTTCTGCTGTTTTATCTTTGATTGATAAAGCAAACTTTGAAAACACATCAATAATTGTCATAATATATTTACAGCCTTTACTTATGCGAGATATACCTTTCAAATTTCAAGTATCCAATTCTACAAGACCAATTTGCCACAAATCATCCATGCCATACGAAATAACTTTTCTTCTTGGGAAATTTTGTCGTGCAGTTTTACATAATTCATTGATTTTCCTTCTCTCACATTGAGCAAATATATTTTTTTATGAATGTTGATTTTTTAGAATTACACAACGAGCATATACTTTTCTGGATTGATCGCTCATTTGTTGTATTCTAATTTTTTATAATATTTTTGTGACTTCGTTGCTTTTCAAACACCAAGTAGTCTCCATTTAATAATAACACACACACATATATATGAAATACAATATATTATATATATATATATATATATATATATATATATATATATATATATATATATATATATATATATATATAACAATACAATACTAATACAAAAATTGAACACAGCAAGCCCTTTGATGTTAATAAAGGTGATAATTTAACTTTTAAAATAAAAAATTAAAACATATCTTTATATATATGTATATATATATCACGAATATTCTTATTGCTACCACCACCCCATTACCATAAAGAGATGTTTTAATTTTTTATTTTAAAAGTTAAATTATCACCTTTATTAACATCAAAGGGCTTGCTGTGTTCAATTTTTGTATTAGTCTTGAAAATGGTCAAATTACTATAAAACATGAGAATATCCATAACTATTTTATAAACAGTACAATCTATCATGAAAGTAAAGAAAATTGGATCATTTTCTAAGTGAAAAACATTAGTCATGACATTCATAAACAAATGTCAAACAACATATATTACTTGAAGAACGATACTGATTATATGCACGTTCTATAATAGCAAATAGGGATACGGAGAGCTTCCGCGGAGTTTCCCATTCGCATGTTAAATGCCGAGCGAGTAGGTTAATGTAGTAGGTGCTGGAAGATCCTGGATTTTTCTGTTTTCGTTTTTTTTCTTACCTTGTTTTGAGGCATGTATCTGTGTTGTACAAATAGTTTTTATTCCTTTTTACATATAATATTAATTTTTATGATTATGAACAGTATTGATCTTGCGTTTTTGCAAGATTTCATCCTGAAATGAATCGTAGGCGAATTCGTTCTTCTGGGTATTGCCCAAGGAAGTTTTATCGTAATTTTGTGTCGTTTACTTAGGATGTCAATAAAGATGATAGGTATTGGACAGTTAAGATCCTTGATATAGAAGCAAGTTATATTTTGTTGTTTTTTTTATACCGTTTTGGTCTTCAAGGAATAACTGCTAAAGCTGGTAGTGGTTTGTTGGAAATGTGTTTCTTCAGAAGGTCTCATGTCGAGACAAACAAGATAATATGTTGGAAGACTTTTACAGTTCATGAGAGCAAGGCAGACAATACTACTGTAATTAGTGTTTTTGGTAATGCGTGTATGTATATGCCACACATGGGGTGATTTTTCAATGGTTTGATCACCAAAGTGTGAAGATACGGAGGATAGACTATACGTAGTACGATTAATAAGTTCGTGAACGCAGTAGTGTGTGGCTGCCTACACTTGGCGTGCTAGTTAATACACGAACTTATTCACTGTGGTAGTATATACTCGTGTACTTGCAGCCTTGCATACGGACTCATCAACGAGTACATACTTCACGAATTATGACAGGTATCATTTGCTTCGTAAATGTCTATTACCCAACTAATAAATTTTTGAACAAAAATTTTCGTTATGTTCAGCCTAACAGTTGTGAAATATATATGGTTAAACTTTATATTCGCAACATGCAAAGTGTTGTAGAGGAAAAGACTATGCAAATAAAATGATTCCGCTCTTAGTAAATTGTTACCAACATGTTGCAGCTAATGAATGAAAGCTTGTATTTATTACGATAAAAATATATATTGTTTATAATTTGCCATCTAAATTAACATAAATTATGATAAGCACCCATGGTAACTTTAGCAGTAAAACAAATAACTTACACAATTAAGACTGAGTTTTCTACCAATTTGAAAAACTGTTTTCCCTTGATATTTTCTACTAGTGTGTGCAGCGTAAAATATCGGCAGTGTTCCAATCACATAGCATATCAAATTACGTGACATTTATTAACTATCATCCTGATTGTATGAGTGTTCGCGATTTTGACTGATTGATCGATTACTCTAACTCAGTGTTTGTACATTATAAACAGATAATATGAATTCGTTCTTCATTACCTCCTTAACGTTTTTAGCTTTCAATATTTAATACATTTGAGTTTAAAATTGTAAGGCTGCAAAGTAGTGATGTTGCCCTGGCAGTCTTTAAACGAAATAATAACATCGAAAATCAACGAAAACCAACAAACTGCTTCTAAAAATGACTACTCGTGTATGCCACAAGGGCGTGAGATGTATGCACGTTCGTCTATTTGCATATATGCATACTTCATTTGCGATTCGGACAGTACTGGAGATGTCACTTCTGGGCACAGGTGCGGATAAGTAAGTACTTCAAGCTAATACGGATACGGTCTGAGCTACGTCAAGGAACTGCAGCTGCCAACCAGTGAATAGAAATTCACTAAACGGATTTACAGCTTATAGTACAAAATAATCTCCGGAAGTAGGTATACATTTTCGATATTGTGCTGATTCACTAGCTTACTGTATACATTTCTAAAATAGGTATTTGAAATGGTACGTTGATTCCTTGGATAATGCACAGCTGCAGGAAGATTCGAGACCAACTTTAAACCTGTAGTTAATACAACAATTTATTTAAACAAATATTGGTTTTGAATTTTAATGCTGGAAGATCCATCAGCATGCCATATTTCATTTTAAAATGCCATGTTGTCAAAATTCTAAATTGCACAACTTTTGAGGGCAGTAATTATTTTTCTTAACATCTAGTGGCCACTCATTAGGTTTAACGACACTTTTGTCGTCTACAGTTCAATGCATAGTTCAGCCTGTACAGGCATTCAGGGGTTCGGAAGCGCGATAAGAACTCACCAGAACCAAATGCCCCCGAATACCGACACAAAACGGGCGAACAAACGAGATCAGAATAGTTAGTGGACCTGGCTGTAACCAGTGTGTATATTTACCAAAGGTTAGTCTGTAGTATGCAAGCCGAAATTTACTATCATTTCCAAGAGCTTTATAAAATACCAGAAAAAACAGGGCCGACCACTGGTCCATTCCTGCAAACTTACACTAACGTTCATATTGAATAGCTTTGTCTGCATTATAAAAGTAGTTATAAATTATGATTTTAATTTATTAGGTTAAGTGCCAAAAGATGATCAAATAAAAAAAAAGATGTCATAGTGACTCTCTTTAATCAAAATAAATATATCGCTGTAATATTGAACACACACCTTCATATAAAACTCTTGTTCACTAGGCAATTGGCCTACATAACATCAATTATTATTTAATCTCAATATTTTTCATAAAACGGGATCCCGATTAAACAAAATTATTATTTTATGTTACATGCCTTTAAAGGTTAAGGTGATAACAACTTAGAGCTGAACACAACCTTTTTAAGTTACATTCTCATTAAGTTTAAGATGGCACAATGCCAGAGCTGAAGCAGATTTATTGTAATATTAAGTTACATTTTCATCTTTCTTTTTTGGGTATTATTTTTAACGTTTTAAAGCCGAAATTGCTTAAATATTTGGAATGGTCACAAAAGTAGGGTCGGACTGCAGACACCAGGTAGAAAAGTTCAAATTAACGAGTAGGTAAACACATGCTTAGTATTAAAAAAATAATTTTAGCCTGAAAGCAGTAGTAGGAAGTAAGAACACGCTCGCAGCCCTGGACGGTCCTCAGAAAGTAACAGTGATCGATCCATCAAGAAGATAGTGAAGATGGACACCAAGAAATAGGCTCGTCACATCTTAGGCCATGTTAAAGATAGGCCCTACATGGGAACCGCTAAACAAATATGGCAAAACAAATAAAGTAACAATGGCCTGCCAAAACCATAAGGATAAAAAGTTGCCGCGCATAAAGAGCTACAAAGCCTTACTTACCAAAAGTGTCGAAGGTACAGAATTAACGACGGCTCATGAAGATGCAGCAGAGATATATTTTTTTGAGAATGTCACGCCATATTTTAACGATGAAGGAGGAAACGAGACTGGCGGAAGTGGTCGTAGACCAGGTATCGATTCAGGCAGTTATGGCTACAATCGATATAACAATTTACAATAGTAAAGAAAATAGTCACGGGATTTAACTAACGAACTGACAAAAGTAACGTAAAGAATTAGTAACATCTTTTAACATAGTACAAAATTCTAATAATGATATTTCACTTCACGTGACCTTTCATGATATTGTATCTTTTCCGATACATTGATAATTGCGATCTTTGTTCAAATTGTAAGAAACTTTAAATGCAGAAGACTTTACGAAAATTCTTGTTCGTAAAATAAATTACTTGAAGACAAATTACAAACATGACAAATTATTCTGAAATGCTGAATAACAAACATTTTGACACAAAAGTTGACGAACTAATAAATACAAAGGCCAGAGTAAGATACTTGGTCACAGGAACAGTGACTATCAAAACTAACAATGATTAACAAAAATATTAAGTTTTATACACGAACGAGTCAAATTACTGAAAAATAGGTGTTGGGAAATAAAACTAAGTTTATCAAAATATCGCACGAAATGAACTCTCAAAAAGGGAAAGATGAATGCAAAAGGGCTAAACGAAATCAAACAAATTACCAGGGGATGCATCAAAACCACTGACACACACACAACCGAAATAGAATTACACAAGTCCCGATAGGTGTCGCAACGAGCAAAGTACGACTAAAATAAATCGTTACACAGGATAATACTGGGACAAGGTAAATACTTACTAAAACAACAAAATACTGGTTAATACTCAGGGATAGTATACAAAATAGGTCACGGAAAAGCAAGGGCAAAATTAGCTCATTTAACAGGAAAATGTACAATCTAACAAACTGGAAAGAAACAACAAAGCTAAAGGTTAGAAAAATCAGGATTCTTAGTAATAGTTATGAAAATGCTCTAAAATGGCCGGAGAAGGGCAGTGTCGCTTTTCAAAGTGGCACAAGCCACTGTTTACAATACATTTATGCGGGAATTAACGAAAAAGGGTGAGGTTTGGGTTATAAATGCAATGCGACAGTGTCTTGTTAACTTTGGCACGTTGATAAATTATTCATCCCTGTAAAACCAATTAAGCTTTGACGTTACAATATTCAATGTAAAATAAATGTGACAATTGCATTTACTTCAATCAAACAATTATATGACAGCAAAATTCAGCAGTTGTTACGTTTCTTCTTTAAATACTCGTTTCCACGCATCAGTGTTCTATAATTAATAATGTGTGTTTCTTTGCACTTGTGTTGCTATAGGTGTTCTTTATTATCTTTATGTGATAGACACGCGGCCGTAGTTTGTCGCTTACTAATAATTTATAAAACTGGCATGTAAATGCACCCAGACTCGCGTGCTACTTATACTCCAATTATCTGGCTCTGGATCGGGTAACTGCTTAATGTGTTTGTACACGATTGTTAAAATTTCAGTACAATTAACCTTTGTATTAGCAAAATCATATGCCGATATTCTCAGCTTTGCAAATATTTTTAAAAATAAAAATAATGTTCTTCGGCACATTAACACATTATTCTATATTCTTATCTTCTCAAACACAAAAAAATCATATAATTATTCTTTCATCTTCTCAAACAACATTTGACAAATCATTTCTTCTTAGACAAAATTAATAATTAAATACATCTTCACAAACACAATAAAATTAATATTCCTTATTACACAATTACCATTTCTTCTTATTATAAAAGCATCTTGCAGCAAACTTAATATATAATAAATCACTAAAACAGTAGAAAATAGATAAGTTGGGCATAAGAGCACCGGGCATCGGATCCGGATTCGGGGGAACTGCCATCTTGTTACGTCACCCGGCCGCCATATTGGATGTCATTGACCTTTCAACACTGACCCATGTGACCTTTGAACTTAGCCTCGAGGACCTTTGACCTCAAAAAAACACTAAAAAAATCCTTTAAAAATTCCAAAAAACTCCTCAAAATATTCCAAAAATTCGAAAAAAAAAAATTCGAAAAAAAAATGTTAAAAATTACTAAATAATTATTTTAAAATTGTTTAAAGGATCCTCAGAACTGACCCATTTTTCCAGAAACTCTGGCAGGGATCAGCGACTCAGAGTCAGGCGAACGGGATCAGTACCATTGGCCTTTGACCTTGACCTTTAAAATGAAAAATTAAAAACTATCCAAATAGATCACAAAATATTCAATAAAATCCACAAAAAAAATTAATATCTACAAAAATAAATATTATTAAAGCATTTAACTTCAGATTCAATAAAAAAATTTAAAAAAATCGTTTAGGAATATATTTTTACATAATGTTATCTAAACAATTTCTTAATTAAAAACTATTTAACCCCGGCGGCCATATTTCCCTTTTTTCCACAAAATTTCCCTTTTTCCCTAAAAAAATTCCCTTAAAAAGATTTAAATAAAAAAATTACATTTTCTGAGGGCCCCCTCCACACCACCATAAGTCACGTTCGTTCCATCCCCAGCAGACGACTGACTCCCTCGCACCCACGTCCCTCTCCTATACCCATTCCACCATCTTGTTTATTTTCGTTCGTCATTTGTTTACATGCTACTGGAAGCAGACATCTTTGTTTATATGTTACTGGATGTCACCATATTTGTTTTTCGTTGGCCATTTTTATACATTTCTGGAAGCCACCATCTTGGTAGTCGACCATAATTTTGGTAGGCATCACCCATCCGCTATATTGGATGCATACTACCTTTACCTTGACCTCATGACCTTGAATGGTCTTGAATACTAAAAAGCGTAAAAATGCATAAAATTCAGCAAGCATAATACATTACAGACTATCACCACCATATTGGATGCAGACTACCTTTACCTTGGCCCCATGGCCCTGAATGGCCTTGAAAACAAAAGCTCGAGAATAAATTCGTAAAAGTAAGCATGCTGGAAGCGAAGTGAGCTGTCAGTCCTTATATTTATAGGCATACAAAGACTTGAAAATTTCGACCCTATTTAAAACAGATTTTTCCAATCAGCAGTTTACCTACAAGCATAATGGGAGACTTTGATGACATGCATAATTCATTTAATTGTATAATTGTACACATAGTGCAATACATAAAAAAATTATTTCTTTAACTTTTGAATTTTTAATTATACTCCGAAAAAGTAGGAAAATATTAAATAACATACAATTTTATTCACATACATTTCGTTATTCAATTAAATTAGAACAGTCGCTAACATTCTCAAAAAAACTAAAACATTCTTTATTATGTCTAAGTAAACTGTCTCTATGGCTGATCTGCCTACCGCACTTGTCACATAAATATGACATGCAACAGAGATATTTAGTACAATTAGAGCGCTCATGTCGCCGAGTATTGTGCGTGAAGGTCTTTTCACAGAAGCGACACTTATAATGTCGGAATGGTTCAGCAGATGCTGTTGACCATACAGATGCAGCTGGAACAGAGGACGATGGTCCAGTTCGCAATGCCAATGGAGCTGCCGTAAGTAGCCCGCTCATAGAAGTCTTTGGCAGCTGAAGCAGTCGGTGGTGAGAAACCATTGGTAGGCAATATCCACTCCACTTTAACATAACTGGCCATGGATGACCTGGCGTATAAGCTAGCCGAGGCGATCCAGCTTTCACGACAGCCGCTGTAAAACTAAGACTCTCAGCTTACCTCCCTACTGCTTATATAGCAGTAAGCAAGCCCATGACGTCATATTGACGTTGAACCAATCGTATTTCGAAAACCAACCAGCCTTTCACCAACTAGCCATTCACCAACCAGCCAATCACCGAGTTTTCAAGTGATTGCAACTGGCCAATCACGTACAAGCACTGAGACATCACGTGCATGAGTCAGTTTCTTGGTCCTGAAGAGGTGGAGGAGGAGGGGGCAGTCTGTAGGAGTCAGTCAGTACAGATTGTCGGTGGAGGGATACAAACAAAATAGTTCCAAATATCTGATATAAGTTAGAAACGCACCTGCTTCGTTCCATTCTGCAATGCGAATTTGCAGTGTATGATTCCGAGTGTCTCTCCTCTACTGTCATCTTTAGTCTATCAACAAGTTTATTCGGGTCTTCGGAAAACATGTAGCCGCTGTTCTCAACATCTTTTACCTTCTTCACATCACTTGTTGAAAGAAACTCGTTAGTGAAATGTGTGGGACCGTCGAGGAAATAATGATCGTCTTCAACAATATCACTGTCGTCATAGTCATCATCAATGCTGTCTTCATGATCGGTTACACTTCCTGCTGCATCCTCAATGTCTAGTTTACTTTTCTGTGTTACAGAAGTTGTATACTCATCAGTATTTAGAGCTGATGGTCGTTTATTTTGAAGTTTGTCGACTTCACGCTAATGCCTTGCAAGTGTACTTCCCACACGAACCGACTGTGCTGCACTCATTCCATCTTTAGCAATAACTGTCTCATAATAATCGTCTGCGGAAACAGTACCCATCGATGTAGCAGGAGGTATTGATGAAATCATTTGCTGGCTCCCAGTAGACCAACCCTTGCAGATCGCGGTATGTTCCTTCATTATATCACTTTGCACAAACCGTATGAGACCAATGTTGTAATGTACAAGTCGTTTTCTCTTGCCGGCGAGAATTTTGAACATAGGTAAAAACTCGATCGCAGTATCGGACCACTCCGAGAAAACCCAAATACTCACTGAAAAACATTAATATTGAATACTAGCTATAAACAAATGCATCTCTATGTAAATAACAATTGAAATAAATGAAAGATTATACTGTTAATTCATATAATAAAGCAAAATTAGGAAATGTTATTAAAAGGAAATTACAACATTAGCAAGTGCTCTTTAATCATACATAATAAAAATGTCTACGCCTTAGTCTAAATATACCCCAAAACTTACAATGTTACACTGTTTCCTAAAGTTTATTAATTTCCTGATTGAAAAAAGTAGGCCTTCATAAAATATTTAGTTTAGCCCATTCAGTTTGTGCGTCGACGATTGTGCACTTGTTGAACACTTTGTAATACGTGAGACTGCACGTAACAAGGCTGTTAAATGTCGAGTGATCTGTTTCAACGTTAGTTCCAACATTGGTCTGTTCCCATTGTTAGAGGGTCGACACAGGTCGACATAGGACCCGCTTATTTTACAACTTGGCTACGTTTCCTGATGCAATTTCCGCCTACTTTTTACACAACACCTATCACCCAACTGCTGTTTTATATGGTACAGATTAGATGCTGAAGAATTTCAATCTGCGTTCGGTAGTATTTTTGCCATGCACCCACGGTGCTACAAGTTTTCTGCGGTCCTTGTTAGCTAGGTCGGGAGATGGCATCTGCATCTGCAGCTGTATTCAAGTGATGCAAGTCACTATCAGAGAGCTTGATTACGTAGGGACCAGGAGACAAGTTTTTCAGAGGCGTGTTGAAAGAAGGCTGGAGTCACAATACCCCGACGAATCCGACAAGATATCCCCGTCGAGACGAAATTTGAATAGCAGCGAATGAAAAGCAAGGTCACTGTGATGTCAGTTCGACAAACTTGCGGCCCCGACAACCCGAAAATGTAGGTTCTATTTCAACTTTCCGTCGTGTCGGGCTCGTCGAGACGCCCAAAAAATGTAAATACAACATAAAAAATCACAATTTCGTGGATATTTCCCTACTGTAGTAAATAATACACTACCTTGCCGCCAAGATAACGTTCCGGTTTTTTTTAAAATAAATTTTTCTCTTGTATAAATCCAAATATTGTCAAAAGCATAATATTTATTCGCTTTATCGTAAGTTTTAATGTAGTAAATATTGGATACTAATAGGATAACTTGCCGTTCCAGGATTTTCCAACAGCCAACTAACACTCTTGTCGGGCAGATTTCGTCGTGGTACTGTGAACACTGAATAAAGTACAATGTGATATTCCGTCAAACTTTGGCGTCGTGTCGGTGTGTCGTATGGTGTTCGTCCAGTTATTTTGGCTTGAGTTTAAGAAGGCTGGAATTATTTACTTGAAGTGGTGAGGAGAATGTAGTCCACACCTGGCGCGGGAGGGGGCAGATGTAGGTGACCCTCGTGAAGTGTGTAACGGCTCGGGACTATTATGTTCGCATTAGCACCTTCAGGGAATATCACGAGCAATGCTCACGTATTCACCAGTGTGTGTCCGACGCCTGCCTTCGCCAGACATGCAGTAAGTACCTCCACAGCGTGCCTGCCTTCGCCGGGCCTTAGTATTAGAAACACTGGAGTACGTCGTGTTGGATTTTACAGCTGTCGTGTTGTGCAAATACTAAATACTCAGCTGATCTAGCACTATACTTTGTTCACTCTTGATAGGATATTTTTGAATGCCCTGCTGAGTTTACCATTCTGCAGCCTGCGTGAAAATAATTTACTGTTGAATTTCAAGTCAGTTTTTAATAATTACAATGGTTGCAGGACTACGGAATTTCATTCCAAATGACACTGACAAATTTTAACATTTTAAAATTTAACGTATTTTCCATTGCTCTTCTTGTAAACCAAATATGTTACGAAACATTTTAAACCGGTATTCTAGCAATAATTTTTTTAAAACTTTTATAGTAATTTATTTTCTAAAATTAAAATAATCTTCTTCAATAGAACTACATATAAATAAAATTTGGTGAGAATCTGTTAAATACTTTCTGGCATTTTAAAGTTACACTATTCAAAAATGGCGAATAAAGGAGATGCAATGCTTTGATTACATGCACACCTCAGATACAGTAAAATACTAAGTTTTGGTTCAATTAATCTATCTGTATGATATTCCAGTCTCTAATTATTTAAATATGTCAATATAAAAAATAAGTTTGTGATTTACTAAAATTTCAGAAATACGGATGGGCTTCCATAGCACTACGCATATGCCAAATTCCGTGGGATTCGGTTGTTTCTTAGACACGATATATAAACTCAGTTTCACTCTAGCGCTATCTGCAAAAATTGATTACTAAAGATGGCATTAAATGCCACATTTACTGCACACGTTACGTGCTGGGGTATGTGCAGCACCCAACATTTCGAAAAGCAGCAATTTCTAAAACGAGTACTTAATTTGTTCAAAAATACAGAAGTCAGGTGCGCTTACTATATACTGTGGGTGTATAAGTGTTAAGCGAAATACGGTATGAGGTTTCCCTAGTAATAGGGGCAGACACAGTCACACAGTCGCACACTTACATACACTAATGCATAAAGAGAGGATAAATCACAAGGGAGAACAACCAAAAAAATATTAGAGCAACGGGAGTAGGGCTATTGGACAGGGCTGTTGATGGTTTGACTTCGAGGAGAAAGTGTTAGTTGCGAGTGATTCTTTAAGTGTGTGTGAGCGTTGAAATTAACGAAGATGCATTCTCAGACAGCATAACCAGCGTAAGTAAGACTTGAACCAAGTTTGTCATGTCCTGCTTGTAAGATTGCTATGCACAAAATCAAGTTCGAATGGAGCTTGAATCACATGTGATATGACAAGCCTCTCAGCAAGGCGAATTCAAGACAAACGGCAAGCGTGCCCGCAAGTTGATATGTTATCCGGTTTGCTCAGTTTCAGCCGGCGCGGCGTGGCTGTTCTCGTGGTTCTCCTGCTGCGCTGGTGGGACGTCGCGAACGGCTCCAGGGGAAGAGAGAAGCGCTACATCGTCTACCCTCCCAACGGCAGCAAGACCCAGGTCAGTCCCCTGTGACCAGTACCATTGCCGATAACGCTATCGCCACTGCCACTGCCACTGCCACTGCCACACTCACATTCAACACTATCACACCTGCCACTGCCACACTCACATTCAACACTATCACACCTGCCACTGCCACCCTCACTTTCAACCCTATCACCACTGCTCACTGTCACACTCACTTTCATCACAATAACCACTGTCCCTGCCACCGTTACTTTTAACACTATCACTACTGCCACTGCCACTGTAACTTACATAACGCTCACAACAGCAACTGCCACCAACATTTTCAACACTAACACCACTGCAACTGTCACACTCACTTTCAACACTATCACAACTGCCACTCACATTTTGTGCACTACCAACACTACTACTGTCACACTCACTTTCAACACTTTCACCATTGCTACTGCACAGTCACTTTCAACAATATCACCATTGTCACTACCACCCACACTTTCAACACTATCACCACTGACAATGCCAACCTCACATTAGACACTATCGACACTGAGACAGCTACCTTCACTTTCATCACTATCACCACTGCCACTGCCACCGTCACTTACAACACTGTCACCACTCCCACTTACACCAACACTTTCGACACTATCACCACTGTCACTGTCACACCCACTTTCAAAACTATCACCAATAACTTATCCACCTACATTTTCAACACTATCACACGACCAATTCAACACACACTTTCAAAACTATCTCCACTCCCACTGCCACGCATGGATTTAACACAATCCCCACTGCCACTGCCACCCACACTTTCAACACTAACACCACTGACACTGCCACCGTCACTTGAAACACTATCACTACTACCACTGATGCCGTCACTTCCAACACTACACCAGTCCCACGTCCACTGTCACTTTCAACATCATCACCACTCCACCTGCCACCGTCACTTTTAACACTATCGCCACTACCACTGCCACTCTCACTTTCAACACTATCACCACAGCTAATTCAACCCTCACTTTCAACACTATAACCACTGCCAATTCCACACTCACTTTCGACGGTATCACCACTGCCTTTGCCATCCACATTTCCAACACTATCACAACAGTGACTGCCACCCACAATTTCAACAGTATCACCCCTGCCACTGCCAACCTCACTTACGACACTATCCCCACTGCCACTGACTCAGATACCCACATTTTCAACACTATCACATCTGCCACTGCCACCCACACAGTCACAACTATCACCACTACAACTGCCACCCTCACTATCAACACTATCAACACTGCCACTGCCACCCACACTTTCAACACTATCACCACTGCCACTGCCACTTTCAACACTATCACCACAACCACTGTCACTGCTTCTCACACTTTAAACACTAACAACACTAATACTTCCACCCTCAATTTCAACACTAACACCACTACCACTGCCACCCTCACCCTTAACACTATCACCCCTGCCACAGCCACAGCCACAGCCACTGTCAACCTCACTTTCAACATTATCACCAAAGCCACTGCCACCCACACTTTCAACACTATCACCATTACCACAGCCACCCACACTTTCAACACTATCACCATTACCACAGCCACCCACGCTATCAACAGTAATACCACTGCCACTGCCGCTGCCACCTTCACATTCAACACTATCACCACTGCCACTGCCAGCCACACTTTCAATAGTATCCCGACTTTACTACTGCTACCCACATTTTCAACACTCTTCCACGACCACTATTACCCACACCTTAAACACTATCACCAATTCCACTGCCACCCACACTTTCAACACTCTTCCCACTGCCACTGCCACCCACACTTTCAACACTAACACCACTGCTACTGCCTCCCACACTTTCATCACTATTACTACTGCCATTGTCACACTCACTTTCAACACTATCAACACTGCCACTGCCACAGTCACTTTAAACACTATCACCACTGCCACTGCCACCGCCACCGTTACTTTCAACACTATCACCTCTGCCACTGCCCCCATCACTTTCAACATTATTACCACTGCCACTGCCACCATCATTTTCAACACTATCACCATTGCCACTGCCACTGTCACCTTCAACACTATCATCACTGCCACTGCCACCGTCACTTTCAAATCGATCACCACTGAAACTCGCACCCACTCTTACAACACTATCACCACTGTCAGTGCCGCCCACCTTTTCATCACTATTACCACTGTCACTGACGCCCACACTTTCAACACTATCACCATTGACACTGCCTACCTCACATTCAACACCATCGACACTGACACTGCTACCCTCACTTTCAACTCTATCTCCACTGCCGCCTTCACTGCCAAATTTCACATTCAACCCCATCGCCACTGAAACTGCCACCCTCACTTTCAACACTATCACCACATTTACAGCGATTGCCACATTCACATTCAACGCCTTCGCCACAGCCACTGCAACAGTCACTTACATTACTATCACCACTGCCACTGCACCGTCACTTTCAACACTATCACTACTGCCACTGCCGCCCAGACTTTCAACACTATCACCACTTCCACTGCCACTTCCAATTTCAACACCTTCACCACAGACAATGTCTCCGTCACATTCATCACTATCACCACTGCCACTGCTACCCACACTTTCAACACTATCACCATTGCGCACTGTCACACTCATTTTCATCACTATCACCACTGCCACTGCCACCGTCACTTCAAACACTATCACTTCTGCCACCGTCACTTCAAACACTATCACTTCTGCCACTGCCATTCACTTTCATCACTATCACCACTGCCACTGCCACCCACGCTTTCAACACTATCACCACTGCCACAGCCACCCACACTTTCAACACTATCACCTCTGCCTCTGACACTCTTACTTTTAACACTATCACCACTGGCACTGACACCCTCACTTTCAACACTTTCACCAGAGCCACTGCCACCGACAATTTCAACACTATTACCACTCCCATGCCACCCACACTTTCAACACTATCACCACTGTCACCACCACCATCTTTTTCAACAGTATCACCACTGACACTGCCAACCTCACATTCAACACCATTGCCACTGACACTGCCACCCTCACTTTCAACACCAGCGCTTCTGCCACTGCCACCCTCACTTTCAACATTTTCGTCACTGCCACTGACACTTCCAACCTCACATTCAACACCATCGTCACTGGCACTGTCACACTCACTTTCAACACTATCACCGCTGCCACTGTCACCCACACTTTCAACACTGTCACCACTGCCACTGCCACCCACACTTTCAACACTATCACCACTGCTATTGCCATCCTCACTTTCAACATTATCACCACTGCCACTGCCACTGTCACTTTCATCACTATCACTACTGCCACTGCCACCCTCACGTTCAACATCATCGCCACTCCCTCTACCACCCTCACTTTCAACACTATCGCCACTGTCACTATCACTGCCACCCTCACTTTCAACACCATCGCCACTGCCACAGCCACACTCACTTTCGACACCATCGCCATTGCCACTGCCACAAAGACTGTCCAGCTGCAGTCAACTTTGCGACCACCAAAGATGAAACAGAGATGTTGATCGTAAGCACGCTATCAACCGAACACTCCATCTTTATATCTACACTCCAATACCACACTTGCCCTAACTGATAATCAAAATTTCAGGCAGCGATTTTGCGTTTGTCAGTTAATTTATGGTGTAATTTATAACGATTACGTTATATAATACCTTGCAGAATTTCATTGAAGAGATGAATATAAAAAATAACTTAGCAGACTGAATGTTATAATACACATCAGGGAAGAGAGCGCGATATCTTACCTCTTGCAGAAGACGAAGAACTGTGATGATGCGCACCTTTTTGCTACATTTATTTTGTGCTGCGGACGAGATATCACAAGACCGACAATCATCAGTGCAGTCTAGTGATAGTGGTTGGGATTGATCTGTAGTTTGTAAATGGTTGTTATAGTTACCGATGTAAATTTTTTCTTCAATTTTTAGGATTTTTTTTTGTGTTTGCGATTATATCGATTTTTATAATTGGTCGGGTGTAAGTGAGATGTGGGAAGTTGGGTAGAGATTTTTGGAGGTTGAGCGAGGGATAGGGTGGGGTAACACTTATGCTTCTCGATTTTTAATTTTGTTTTCGAATTTTTGCGATTTTTAGAAACATTTTTCATTATTTTTTATTTTTGGTTTTGGGTCATCCAAAGTCACGGGCACGGGGTGAAGGTAATAGGCGTGAGGTCAAGGTGAAAGTCACCCTGACCCAATATGGTGTTCAGGTGACGTCATAACATGGCGGCCAGTCGGCTTCGGCTTCGGTCCTAAATACCGTTGTCCTAGAACGAAGATAATCATTCTACTATAAAAATGTTATGATTACAAGTAAACACGCCTAACACTCTCTCATGTGTTATCTAATGTAAGTTATGTTCATATTTTTCCTTCGTATTTCACAAAATATTCTAGTTATATAATTGTACAAAAAGTGATATACAAAAGAAGAACATTTTTTTTTTCGTTCGCCATTCCCAGTGTTTCTATAATAAAAAATAGCGATTTGACGGAGCGAAAATCGAACACCTACAATACCTGTTGTTTGCAGAGATATGTATAGGAGATTATTGTAACATTAATCTGCTTGAAGGCTGTTCACGGTAAAGTGAGCACTTTTGAAGCCCTAGTTACTTTTTCCTTCTAGCCATTTTTGATGCTTAAACCACCTTTTTATGTAAATATTGCCATGTTGGTAGTAAACACAGTGTGTATGTTCCACCGCACTCGAAAGTTAACGTCTAAGGCTAAAATAAAAGATATTTGATGACTTATGCGAAATGAGGGGGCTTTCAAAAGTGCGCACTTTACCGTGATTAACGCATATTGAAGCTGCACGCGGCTGCCAGCAAGAATTATAGTGACGTCAACCGAAACAGGTTCACGTGGTGGTATGATAGCTACTGGCCGGTAGTTCACGACCCACTCCAGCCATCATCTTGAGAGCACCAAGTTAACAAGCAAGGTTGGCTCATGAGATGTGAGGTGGGCTGACGTTTTTTGGGAAGCAGGACGTCGCCGCTTCCAGCTCCAGATATCACTATACTTACGGTATTCTAAGGTAGAGCGTGCTTTCATTATTTAAACTAATACCCTTGTATTTCAAGAAATTCAGAACGTTACGTCGTCAATAGCTTCTCTGGGCATGACAGGAGTCAAGGGAGGGGGGGGGGATCTAGGGGTTGTATTCCCCCCCACACCCTCTTTTAGGCCACAAAGATCGTCCGTCACCAGTTAGGATTAAAAATAGTAATAAGACTCGTAAAATTGCTGATTTTTTGAGTTATTTTTCCATTTAGTCATATGCATTTTCATTATATATTACTAGTACTTGCTTACGTTGACACTTTTTATAACATTTCCAAATTATACTTTATTATAACATATTAACAGTATAAGCCTTTGTTTATTTTAATACTGTATTGATAAAGAGATCATATTTAAGTAGTCACCATTCGTTTCTAGACAGTATTCAGTTTGTTATTTTCATTTATTTACTAGATGGTAGTCGGCATTAAATGTTTATGTAACAAAAGTACTATATAAAATTATCATGATTGTTTTGTGCCGTCATTGCTGATTGGCGGAGACGTGTATCATGGTCAGAACTACTGCCAATTGGAGGACAGGAGACAACATAGGCGAGGCAAATATAAAATAGAACTAACTTTTCCTTTAGAACAATTCCCACTACCTCCAACGATGGACGTGGGTGTAGTTGAAAAGGTTAAATGAGATAATAAGTAATAAGAATGAAATGATTTTGCTCATGGAGCTCCATCAGCTTATAGTGGACTATTAAATATGTATGTACAAGTGTGTGAAAACAAACGTGTAATTTCGCATATAGGGCCTTAGGTTAGAATAGACCAACACAATACACACTGCAACTGTATGCAAAATGGCAGCAACCAAGGACATACTTGCAATCAACTTGTAAGCTTATTGCACTTACCAGAATTTGATATACGTATCAGAATATGCAGCAGACATATGCCAGAAAACCTGTTCCGGGCAGCATTCAGCTCCAGAGACCAGCTGCATATACACATGTTACTTTCAATAAAACTTAAAAGGGGTGTAAAGGAACTAACTACTAGTGTAGCACCTCAATTAGAAGGCCAGGTTAGTGGCGAAGTGTCATATTTAATGTAATAACATGTTTCATTCTATGACGCCAGACTTTCGCCTTAAAGCTGTGTATGACAAACATGAGAAAGTATACACGCAGCAGCTGACCAATAAAATTGCAAATAATGCACCTCCCTATGCCTCCTAAAAATAACAGTTATGTAAGTTATTATAGTAACCGAAAAAAAAAATCTATCTTGAGTGCTTTACGTACGTATTCAAAAATGAAATATCTTACAGTGTAAAATATAATTAAACACAAATTAACACTTGTTCTCACACCTCAGTTGATTACTAACTCAGCTATCTGTCTCTGATTACTCTAATTTAATAACCCTGGCTAGCTTTATATTAGTCAGTAGATAAAAATTGAAAACAGTTCCCAATGTATGTGTTACACGCTAGGGAATTATTATTAGTTGAGTACACATCACCGCTGCTTAGATGTCAATGTAGGTGATGATGTACAAAACCTTATTTAGAAGCTGTATATTAGCAGAAATTGAACTCAGCAAACTTTATTAGGCGTTTAATACATACGCTTACGTTCAAAACAACTGAGCGTAACATTTCCGTAGGGGTCAATTCACTTTATACACATAAAATACGCCTTTTTAAGGAGGATAAAGACCCAACAGAGATAAGATGGCGAACGGAATCTTCGAGCGCCATTCCAATTCAGGGTCAGTTACAAATTTAAATTTTACGTACAAGCATATTAAATTACTACGGGTGCATTCCTTAAGTGTATAAACTAAATGACATCAGCTGATATTGCCAACTTAAGCTCATTTGCATAGTATTCAAAAATTTAACAACATAAAAAATATTCCAAATAATAATATTATTATTATTTAAACCTAAGATGACTGTGCGTATCATACATAAATATATCAAATAAAATAAAAATATTAAATAAATATCTTATATGCTAGAACACATCACATGAACGGTATTTTGCAGAATAAGTATGTGTAAACTCGAAATTTGCGTATCGTTTCAAGTTAACTAAATGAAAATCCGATGCGTCTCATAACCAGACGTCACAAGAAATATGTTAATATGTTATCTATTTGCTGGAATAAGTTTTGTAACTGTCGTCGTTGAAAAGGAAAACGAATAATATTCATAATATTTTATTGAAGAAGATTAATTAATGATTTTTTTAAATTGCGGGAGAAGAAGAACGAGTAAAACAAAATTTTGAGAAGATTTTTATTTGTAATATTATGATTTTTTACTTAAACGTAACCACTGATGGATATTTATTTTAAATGTTACAAACGGCGCCCAACGTATTAATGGTAATTTGTGGAATATCTTAAATTGAACAGCCTTAAATTGCGATAAAATTATGTAATCGCTGTTAACGCTGATAAATTTTATTATGCTGTGAGGTAATTTTGTCTCATAGAAATTCCCCTGATTAGCCCCCTCAGTCTCGCATTATTTTATGGGTTAAAGTGTTGCATTCAAGTAATATTTTGGTTCGACTGTACTCGTGCCGATCAAACACTCGCTTCATTCGCGCAAGCAAATATGTGTGCGCTTGGTATTTAAGAGACATTGGGAGAGCCACTCACAAACCGGAGATGTACAAACGGGCATAAATCTAGAAAAAGCTGACTGTGTTGATCAGTGATTCTATCTGCGTACAGCTCTTGTCATATATTTTCTTCATATGTACCATGTCCACTGTAGACACAGAGAATGAAGGGGCCAACATGTGTGTCTGCGCCGATAACTCCAGTCTAACTCGCGTCCTTCAATCCTGAACAGAAACGTTTCTGGCTACAGTTCTCAAGCAGACATTCGCGGTATTGCCGAGACTACAAGGCCTCACAACCTCTTGGTTAGTTGAGGCACGTGGCGGGTTGTATTCTAATGAGAACTGTGACGTTCGTGTAGTACGTAATACAGGACGATGTTTACTTGCGTGATTTCGGACGTCATGGAAGTTACTCTGATTGGCTGAACAGTTCACCGACGATGATGGAAGAGTAAATGGCTGGTGAACGATATTTCGCGAGACAACTTCGCGCGCACAAACACTTCCCGTCTAAGTAAACGTTTATCCATCAACTTTACAGATTTTAAGTTTAAGAAAGTAACATTCAAATAACATTATTATTAGTGTTGTAGTGTTTGAGTTTACTGGCATAAGCAATAGCAAACAATAGATTTTTTTTGGCCTATATCGAAGCTTATGCACTCCCCATAAAGGTGATTTTTGTAGTACTTTATGATTAAATAAAACAGATTTCAGTGAAAATAAATAAATTTATAGGACGTGTATATTTTAAATTCTTCATTAGTAAGTTTTGAAAGTTATTTCAAACAACATAGTTGTTTTATTAATATAATAAATACTCTAAACAGGTTATATTTGCAATAACTGAATCGTTGGTTAAAAATCATTACGTACACCATAGCTAACAAAGGACAATAAATAAATGGATTACCTTCTATACATTCAGCGAATTTGTCATTAAATTATATTTCTCAACATAGTTTTCTCTTGCTTGCAAATAGCAACAGAGTGCATGCAGACAAAATTAATAAATGACCTACAGATAGTTTATATATTTACAGTATGTAACATCAAATAATATTTCTGAACAATGTACTTAAGAGTGGGATAGACCACAGCGTTTTTTTGTGAAATAGTTGTTTGCGCGAATACCCGTATCTCTGTAAATAAAGGTTCTGTAAATAAGATATTTTGTCATAAAAGATTAAACAAAATCTTTATTTATGTCCCTATGTTTTTTACTTTTGTCATATCATGTGTATTATTGGATAACAAATCGTGAACATGGTCAAATATCGCATTTTAAAATTTTGTTTATGCAGTTTTGTTAAACGGCAAGAGAAAAGTACAAAGATACGGGCGTAGTTTAATATGTGGTCTTTCATCGCGTGTTATAAAAGCCCACTGTTACAGATCTGATTTGCACAGTACAGCATCACAACGGAAACATTGCACGCCTTGCACGTAGGAGCGATGAGGCGCTAGAAGTGCGTGTTAGTGTCGCCCGTATCACTCCCTCCCTTCTTGTCCTTGGTCGACTGGGAAAGGGGGGGGGGGGGTGGTTCCATCCCACTCTTAACTTTCTTATAAAAGGAAACATGTTGAAAGCAGCGAAAAATGTATATTATTCAGTACCGCCCATGGTTTCGTTACATTCGAAAACAATGGCGCATATTGGCTAGGGCCTGTGACGTCACACGGAGGTTGCAAGACCTCGGTGGAGACGCTCTACCTCTCCAATGATCCAGGACTGACGTGGAATGTGATGTCGTGTCGTAGCTGATTATAGGAGTGGGAGTTCCCTTGGCGTTCGGTGCCCATAGCCTCACGTCTGGCTTCAAGCTCAAGTACAACTACAAGGTGGCCACCAACTCCAGCTACTACCTGCAGCCCTACCTCACCTACCAGAAGAGAAAGACTACCTGCGCCACCGTCTCCCGCTGGGACGTATACAGAATGATTGAATCTCTGCTAGAAAGGTAAGTATCCTGTTCTATAGGCTATTCACGGTAAAGTGAGCACTTTTGAAAGCCCTCTCATTTGGAATAATAGTCAATTGATTTGTTTTATTTCATCCTTTAACCGTTAACTTCAAAGTGCGGTGGAATAAATACACTATGCTTGTTACTTGCATGGTACTATTTATTTTAAAAAGTGGTGAATGAATTAGAAAATGGTTGAAAAGAAAAAGTCACTAGGGCTTCAAAAGTGCTCACTTTACCGCGAACAGCCTAGCAAGAGCGGATCTACTCTTCCGTATAGTGGGTCGAGGGCGGTGAAAAAAAAAAGGGGGGGGGAAGTTTATCATTCACTTATTTTCCAGGTTTATACATTCGACTTGTGTCATGGGAGATGGCACTGTCTCGTAATAATTTTAGAAAACGACATTAAATTCATTAAATGAAATTAATATCTTAAACAAATCTAATGTTATTATAATATTCACAGGACAATTTAGTGTGGAAGTGAGATTTTATTTAAGGGGGGTGGAATAACCAATCCTTTTTATCAACACCAGGGTTGCAGCCCTTCATCAGGTTGTCAGTGCTTGTCGAAGCATCAGTACGCGTCGTGGTCTTACTGAATAAAACTGCCTGGGAATAGTGTCCTTGCTTTTGGATCGAAAACTTAGAAAAATTCCAGTAACGCAGGCATATTTTTCTTCTTTTATCTTTGCTGTTGCAAGAAAACGTAGTGCAAGTATGGCCATTAGTGATTAATACAGACGTTGAAAACAACTAGAGATTGCCACAACCCTCACAATAAAATGCACCTGGAAGATGTAGACATATTTTTCATGTATGTGTGATTAAATCGTATGTTCAGTAAAAGGATAACCTACCTAGTGAACATGTTCGTATGGTTGCAGCTAATGAATGCTAAATAAAGGAAATACTAACATGAAAAACATGCTACCGTAATTATTTACGTTATCTGCCAAAAAGTAATTGGGCGCAAGTGAAGATAGGCAATTCAGTACGTCAGTTGACTTGTGTTTCACGGCCTTCGGCGTAGGACCGCTGGTGTTTGTCCGTGTTATGATGAACACAGAGCCTATTGTAACATTTTGGATAATCAAATGCTCCCAACATTGTGGCGTTTTTACGGAATGGACCCGTGTTACTTCCAGGATGACAATGTTAGGTGCCATGATTCAAGGACTACTATGCAGAGGTACGCCGACAACAATGTTCTCCGATTGGACTGGCCCGCCCAGAGCCCCGACTTCAACCCTATAGAACATCTTTGGGACGAGTTGGATCGCCGGGTGAGGGCACTTCAGGCGCGGCCAAAATCCATTACTAAACTTATGGAATGGTTGCAAGGGGAATGGTGACGAATCTCCGTGGATGTCCTGCATACACTCGTAGAGAGCATGCCAGACAGGGTGGCTGCTGTTATAGCGTCAATAGGTGGCCCTACGAGATTACAACGGGGTGACAACCACCGAGCAAACATTTGGACAGGTGCCCAATTACTTTTTGGTAGATAGTGTGTAATCATTTCCTACACTAAATCTAGAGATTTTTATTTTTATTTTTATCCAACGAACCTTACTTTTGCTGTAATAGTAAAACTGTATATGGCTATTTGAGTGAAGAGGCTTTTAATTTATGGAATTGAGAAGAAACTTGGCAAGATATCTGACAGGAGATCAACTTGTCACGTCAGACAAAATAACGTAATGCCATGATTATAAATATGTATTACGTGTTTATTTCTCGAAAAAATTATAACAACCACTGATGTCTCGGTGGTGTGGAAAGACACAGAACAGTCCAGGAAGTAGCAAACAGAATGATACTTACGGGCGCCATGCATCACCTAGTTTCAAAGTTTTTCATTCATTTCGGTTTCAAAGAAAATATTTTTATGTATACTCAATATATCAACGAGTTGAGTGGAGTAGGAAGATTTGAACGGCTCGTAACATCAAGGTATTGAAAGCCGATTAGGGTGAAGTGAGGCGAGTGTGGAGAAAATCCAGAATGCAAGGGCGGGGAAATAGGAGATTCCCGAGAAAAGCCACCAACCAGTGGAATATTCCGACAAGATTCCCATGCGCGAAGATCCTGGAGCGATCCTTCTGGGAATCCTAGAGCGACTCCACTGGGAATCCTGGAGTGACCCTGCTGGGAATCCTGTAGCGACTCCGCTGCGGAATCCTGGAGAGACCCCGCCGGTAATCCTGGAGTGACCCCACGGGGAATTCTGGAGTGACCCCGCGGGGAATCCTGGAGCGAACTCGCCAGGAATCCTGGAGACTCTGCCGGGAATCCTTGAGTGACCTTGCCGGGAGTCTTGGTGTGATTTTGCAGGGGATTCCTGGAGTAACTCCGCCGGGAATCCTGGAATGACCCCGCCGGGAATCGAACACAGTTCGGTTCGCGTATGTGGAAGACGAGTTAATATTATTAAAAGTCTTCCTGTTTGTTGGTTGTGAATTTTTGAAAACACAGGCAATGGTGCCTAGGTCTGAGTGAGAGAATAAATCAGTAATGGTAACCAGGTTAAGTGGAGCCAAAGGTATTAGTTTACTGTAAGCAGCAGTGGTAATAGTGCCACGAATGCTGTACAAACTCCGGAAATAAAGACGTGTGTAAGTAGAATGTCAGAGAAGTGAGGGAATATTCCTGACATGGGAGAGTGTTATGCGAGCGCAATACAGCTGTGGGGTATGAGTTTCCACGCAGATACTGAGACCGCGAGCCATCCAGATGACACTGTAGTTCTGAGGTGAGCTAAGCGAAAGAATGATAACTCTCAGAACTGTTTAATGTAGTACAATACATGTTCTCCTGTGTGTTTTTATAACAAAACAGACTTCCTACAGGTATTAGCACTTCGTAGTAGCGACATACACTTGCTAGATTCTCTAACGAGGTATACTAGCGAGATAAACTAGGGAGATACATTATTGGTATATACTAGCGTTATACAATAGCGAGTTACAATAGCGAGATACACTAGCGAGATATATTGGCCGGAAATATTCACCCACGCTCAAAATGGCCGGTAGTCTCCGCGAACCCCACCCATGCCTTGCGTGCCTTGTGGCGCCAACTCAAGAAAGTTCTTGCAACGTAGTTGTGCCCGGTTGAACGAGACATTAATTTCAATCTTGTTATTAGTCACAAAATTATAATGTCGGAACGGTTCACGTTACAAACCTTACATCACCGTTCTCATCCTTCTGTCGGTGGGGCCACAGTGGTGAAGTGGTCAGAATACTTATCTTCCTACCAAGACGTCCGGGTTCGATTCCCGGTCGGGTCGCTCCTGGATCTTCACCTGCAGGAATCTCCCCGGACGATGCTTCTAGTCGGTGGCTTTTCTCGGAGATCTCCGGCGCTGCTCCATCCTCATCTCACTCTGTTCTCACTGGCTCTCAAGACCCTTATCCTCACTGGCTCTCAAGACCTCGATGTTAAGAGCCACCCAAATTTCTTCACTCCACTCCGTCCTGGTCCCCCATTAGTCAGTCTAATTCTAAAGACGCATTTGCGTCAAAATTATTTTATGAAGTGTTTCAATTTGGCATTTCTCACCATACATGCTCAACTATTAGGTTTTAAATGTACTGTTTCATTGTTTTATTGTTACCTTATTCGAGCTTCGAGCTTCCTGCAGCTAGTGCTGTAAGGGGAGCTGCTGTCAACATTCTCTGTCTTCAGGTATTGTTATTACCGACAACGTTTTAAAAGCAATGCGGGAATAATTTGAGTTTGGAAGAGTTTTTAAGCGAGTAAATTCTTTAAAAAGTTTCTGCACACTCTCGGACCTGTGCGTGGGTAGGCTTGTATACCAAACTGAAAAAATACTTCCCTTCCTGTTGACCACGTGATTTAGACAGCTGTATTCTCGATGAGTGAACCAATGTTGGGTACTTGCACCGAATACGATACGACACTCTGTAAACATCATTAATAGACTACATATGATCTAACAACCTTGCTCAAGAAGGGATGGCAGCTGTCACATGGAACACTGAATAGTGGGTGAAGGAAATGTAGAAATGATATGGGTAGGCAGGAGAGCCAAAAAGACGAAAGTTGAGACTATGTTTGTGTTCTACATGGTCAGTGCTGGGGCCAGGTCCTGCGAGTGTAGCTCAGCGTCGCGCCGAGGCAAGGCATGGAGCGACCTCGGTCAGCTGAGCCTTGTTTTAAACAACACATACTGGGGGATCGAGCACAAGGTCAGGCAAGTACTATATAAGATCAGAGCGATAGAGGCTCTGGGCGCCATCTTGGCTGCCGCTACCTGAGGCTCTACTCGAGGACGCCCAGACGAGAGGACCGCAGCCTGTGGTCCGCCTTTTACGCCCGACGAGAGCCCGCCATCGAGAGAGCTGCAAAGAGTCGACGACGGCACAGAGGGTAAATATTAAATCCCTGGTAGGGCGACTTAAGGCACAATAGGGCGACGGCATTACGATCCTTCGAGCAGAGTTTGCCTGATTTAACGTTACGCTATTGTGAGAGCGATTAAGGACATCGGTGCCCTTTTGCGATACCTAAATTGTAAAGATATATCTGTTATTTGTTGCTGATTTATTGCAGAAGCAGAGCATTAATCGAGACACCTACTTGATGTGGAGTTGTAAAGTATTAGTATTTAATAAACTTCGTCTTTTGTATCCGAGTGCTTATCCTTAGAGTTACCCTTGATCCCCCTAGTTAATGCGTGGCCTACTCTCTCAGAAGAGGTTACAGCAACAGCTAGACTACTACTGGAGAGAGTCTTAGTATGCTCTAAAGCCTTGTGGCTCAAGTCAGAGAGACTGGGTATTACATCCCGGCCTTACATCACTGTGTTTACCGCCTCCGAAAACCATACACGTAGAATGGTACGTTTTTCAATGCCAGGATGTCGTAAAATAGATCTGTTTTATTTATTGGCTGGGATTCACGTTGTGCTACTGACCTTGGCTAATAAGGAATTAAATTAAGTAATATTGTACTCCAGTATTTACTTAAAAAGTAAGTGCCATATAACCTTAGACGTAATGTGGTATTTGAAGGGCGTTGGGGGGGGGGGAGGTTATAGATATTTGTCGCCCGGAATATAGCAACATGGACTTAGGTCTGAAATGTGGTAATAGTTAAATACATTTGCGAAAATTAACATTTCGCATATCTTAATTAATTGTATTCTGGTGATTGCATTGTAAATTATAATAGAGCGGATAATGGGATAAGTTCAAAAACTTAACCTACCAGACTTTCTAATAAAATTGAACAATATCGTTTTATACACTGGGAACAATTTTCTTTTTGGTAAATATCGGTAGTGAAGTTAGGGAATTGTCGTGCCGAAGTGGTTCTTTCGTAAGGCGCAGAACCTTCGTACTCTGACAAAGTAGTTGCTTTTAAGTATAAATATAATCGTGGCACGTTTGACACGTGACGCGGCTGTGAAAAAAAGAGATGAATTTCCTCTCCAAAGCTCATCCACATGACGAAAAAAATGACCTGTGTGACGCATCATTCATTGCTGTGATGTAATCTCCGTCTATTCCTCGAGACCTCGCTAATGTGTTGCGTATTTGACAGTCGAGAAGACGCGTAGTTGAAGAAGACAGAGTACCATCCTTACACGAGATGCTGAAGAACTACTTGGCCCACTCTATACAAGTGAAAGAGGAATACTGATCTGCAGGAAATATTTGGCCCGGTTTTAACTATTGATTTAAACTGTGAGACATCTGTGCGGTCCTAAAACTCTGAGAACTGAAATATCTAGCCTCTTATCCCGTTCAAAACACTGAGAAGCTGTTTAATTTACACGTGAATTTGTAACGAATCTGCTGGACTTCAGATTTATCAGAAATTTTACATGTGAAACAATATTAGAACATAACAATCGGAATGATAATTAATTAAAACAACATACCACCAGTTTATACATTTTTTTAGAGGATACTCTACAGAAACAGGTAATGAAGTAATATGGGCGATTTGCTCAAGACTGAAATAGGAGTGTGACTTCGCGTCAACAAGTATCCTTGCAGACAGTTCCAGGAAGTTGGTCGCACCGACAAGACTAACACTGAATATTGTGCGCGAAAAAAATAACGCCATGCAGGAATAACAGCTTGAAATATAACAATTCTTTGAGCAGTTATTGTATTTGAAAAAAAAAAAAAGTGTTTTCCCCGCGGTAAATAATTAATCGAGTCTCAATTTAAAACGTTGAAACGTTCATAATTCAAGGCACAGAATATTCATTAATGTACATTGAGCCAAAATAAGTGTTGTGATTTATTCGCGATAGTAAAGTATACCCAGTTTGTAACATGTTAAGAGTACATGATACCGAGATTTGTTGAGGTCGAGGCTTGGCGATAAGGGCGACAATAACAGGCGCGCACAGAGTCTCATAGTCCCTAGGCGGTGAACAAACGTACAGCAGTTACGCTGCACTGTGCAAGTTGCATCTATAACAGTGGCACTTCACTTCAAGTCCACACATGTAACTACGACTGTACAGTTATACTTTTCTTCTAAGTAAGGAAACTGCGCGGGCAAGCTAGATGATTCCACTTAATATGATTACACAAAACCGTATGTGCTTTGATAAAGGGTTTTTATCTTTTGTGGCAAAAAGTTGCATTCCCGGGATTTTTATTTGCCAAGATACGCTTAAACGCGCAATGTACAGAAATGTACAAAAAACACAGTATGTCCGGATTGCTAACTCTTAATTCATGTTTTTGTAAATAATAATAAGCAATTTTTTTAACGTGGTTTTTGAATTTAGCACAGTTAATATTGAAAATCCAATCCAAATAAAAGGAGTTTGTCAAAATGAAATTCAAGTAAACCATGGCGAGTAAGGCCGCAGCTAATTTGCAAAAACATTATGAAGTAAAATTGAAGTAAAATTTCAGAACTTATAGATTGGTAAGCCGTGCTTCTACTGTAGATTACGATTGGATCACATCTCTATCACTAGACAGAAGGCTCGCAGCTCAATGATTGTGTTATTTATAAAAAATACTTTGTGAATATAAGTACAGCAAACAAAAATTTTCTCTTTTGGAACACGGCATGAAAAGATCACAAGTTTAGTCATTTTGGTAATGTATTCACCAAATAAACGTAAATATATATAGAAAATTTAACAAGAGTGACAAGAAGATAATGTTACAGCAAAATCTATTTTTAAAAAAATTCTAGACTCTCACAAATCGAAAACATGCAAACATTTTTTTGTTTTCAGCAATATTTCTAAGCTGCGAAAAAATACATTATAGTATAATTATAAATATTTCTTGAAACAACTCTTGGTATTCTATTTAAACGTGACATACCTCTCTTAGTGAAGTGAGTTAGTTTTTATAATTTGTATATCTGAAAAACAGTAAAATTATGAATCTGACACGTCATAGTGCAAAAAAAAAAGATGCGGTGTAAATATGCAATGCAAGGAAATATTACTTATAAGTAATGTCTAATAAGTAATGGTACAAACATAAAAATAATGATATATATTATACCATGCCACTAAGAGGCGATACGTGACGTGTATGAATGTGTGTTGTCAGGTTCGGCATGGACGGCCACGCATGTGTGTTGAGGTCAGTGTGTGAGGCTGCCTGGTCTCCTATAGCTGTGGACAGCGGCTATGCTGGCGAGGTTCTACACGTCATCCTAACGTGAGTAAACACTGCTATAGGCTGTTCACGGTATGCGACCACTTTTCATAGCCCTGCTTGCGATCTGCTTGTATGCACGCTATGTATTCGTCCGCATTATGTACAATTAACATTGTTATGGGTCTCGTCTCTTTATTCATGCGTCGATCAGGCGAAACTGTGAAATTATTAGGAAAGTAAATATTTTACAAATCTGGTCCCTTTTACACTTCAATGCATTTTAAAAGAATCTGAAAGCAAAAGAAAGAATTTAAATGATCACAGATTGTCATATACCACATTATATTCGACATTAAGATATGAAACTACTTTCCAATTCATCGTTACCAACTTTACTGGGAGTATGTAACTCAGTGTGCCCGATTAAGTATACGCAAGCAAGGGCAGTGATATTTTTCTAAGGTTGATTTCAAAAGAGTTCACTTTATCGTGAATAGTCTGTAGCTTACGTACCAGCAGGCAGCGCGATCTGCCCACCAGCTTGGCAACTATTGCTCTAAGGAGCTGCGGTTGCATCACGCGCCCGGGACTCGCGCAAGTGGCACTCTTGTCGTGCGATGTCGCTGTTTGGCGGATTTTCGCGGCAACTTCCCGCTTTCCCCCGCCCTCGCGTTCCGGCGCTGCTCCATTCTCGCCTCATTTCACCCATGTCGGCTCTCAAGACCTCGTTGCCAAGAGCCGCTCAGGTCTCTCAACTCAACCCAACTCCACTTTACTGTCCCGTGCAAAATAACTGATGTAGTTGAGTTTATGCCCTACTCACTTTCCAGTTATGACGCATATTTCTATTAGGAATTTAGTTGAGTCTAAGCACGTAATGTATAACATTACGAGCAAAGTCTCAGCATAACTTTTCCTTACTTATACGTGAAACTGTAATGAAATCTAACACATTTTTACATATACCAATTTTTTCTCCAATATAACATAGAAACTTCAACTGTTCAATAAAGCTTACTACTAAATTCCGTAATAAAGTCCAATATTCATACTTGGATATTAGTTACCTCAAATGGTATTAAATTTAATCGAATGTTTATATTTTATGAGAATTAATTCATGGTTTTAGTTAATTATTTAAATTCTCGCATTGAAAGTCCTTCGAATACATACATTAAATTTTTTATTTTTACTTGGAAATAGTGGTGTATAAACGTTTAATTTTTAATTTTATTTCAAAACATTGCCCAAATAAATGTATTCCAATACAATTTACGTTCAAACTTTCCAACCGAATTCAAACAGATGGAGACATTAACCATACATACGATAGCCACCAGTTACAACCTTATATTTTCCGACTGGTAACCAACACAGTGACAGTTTATTTTTAAAGGATCACTGGTCTAAAAAAGTCCTGAACAATCAGAAAATAAAATACATTATATACACTTTTTATTTAGAAAATATTAGTGTTTGTAACGCGATGTTGACCCAAAATAACAAAACGTACCAATTGTCAACTGTTGCATTCACGACATTGTCTCAACATTTCAATAACGAAGAAAAATTTAAAGTATAATTACTTATGGAAAAACTTTGTATGCTGCAAAAATCTATTTCGTATATTAGTGACATTATGATGGTTATGCAGTGTTGGCCCAACGAAAGTATATATACCAAATACCGACTGTAGGATTTCCTTCAATTAACCAACATATCACCAAAAAATTGAATTTTTGAAATAAGTCATGGATTGTGTGTTAGAAAAATATAGATTTTAAGAAACAAAATGATTTTATTTTTGCATTAGGAATAAAGCAGTAACCATTGTTAGTATGATGTTGGTTAAACAACATTAGCCGAGCTTAACAATAAGTACCAAGTAAGTAATTGCAAACTTATTAGTTTCCAATATTGTCAGAACATATAACCAGCAAAACATATGTCTAAGAGATTGTAGCTCAGATATTGAAATATCCTTCGCTGTTATTAAAATTCTAGCAGCCCGCTTCTCTCAGGTTTGTTAAGTAACTAAAATACATACCTTAATATAGTATTTAAGATTTTTACTTTATTATAGGAAATAGTTTTATGGTCGCGGTTGTGTTAGTTTTTTTTGGTAACATGTATTTTTTCTATATTTTTCCAAAACTAATGTACCTTTACCTATTATTAATGATAATTTAAAAAACTATTGTTTCGACAATTTGCGACTACCCGTGACTACCCATGACTACCTGCGACTACCCGTGCCTACCCGCGACTACCTGCGATTACTTGTAATTACCCGTGACTACCTGCGATTACCCATGATTACCTGTGACTATCTACGACTACCCATGATTACCTGCGACTACCCATGACTACCTGCGACTACCCATGACTACTTGCGACTACCCATGACTACCTGCGACTACCCATGACTACCTGCGACTACCCGTGCCTACCCGTGACTACTTGCGATTACTTGTAATTACCCGTGACTCCCTGCGAGTACACATGATTACCTGCGACTATCTACGACTATCCGTGACTTTCTGCGAATACCCGTGACTTCCTGCGAATACCCGTGACTTCCTGCGACTACCTGCGATAACTTGTGATTACCCGTGTCTACCTGCGATTACTTGTGATTACCCGTGACTACCTGCGACTACCCATGATTACCTGCGACTATCTACGACTACCCATGACTACCTGTGACTACCTTTGACTACCTACGACTACCTAAGACTACCCGCTACTGCCTGTGAATACCTGCGACTACTTGCAACTACCTAAGACTACCTGTGACTACCCGTGACTACTTGCGATTACTTGCTACTATCTGCGACTACCCGTGACTACTACCTGCGACTACCCGTGATTTCCTGAGACTACCTGCGACTTTTTTACTACGATACACAAGTCCTCTAACATTGCTTCAATTTATATTTAATAACTGTTTTGCTAGCGCAAGCTTAGAAAGCAGCCAAGTAGCTAATTTTTCACCGACTTGGTTTTTTTAAAATTAAACATAGCCTATGTTCATCTATAAGAATGTAGCTTCCTAACAATGGAATAGTAAGAATTGGCCTTGCATTTTCCGAGATTAGCCATTATATAATAATCAAATAAATAAACTCACATTACCTCTTTATAATGTTAGTATATACAAAAAAGGGGCATTGTTTACCACTGAAAGGTTGGTTTCATAATATGATATAAAATATTGGTTGTACAATGTTGGTGCAACAGAAAGATGAAAATTATCAATACAATTGTTAAGAACTTGTTACCAACCATCAACTAACCAGTTTAATGTTTTAAGAAATTACACTTACGATAATTTTGGGCATCTACTAATATAGTGTCATAATTGCCGGAATGGTGTTAAGTAATATCATTTTGCTGTTGTGATAGCAAATTTTTTCCGATATATTACATTGCGCCAACGTGGTATTAATGCGTGTGTTCCAGTAGAACATACTGCCAATCTCTCCAACCAAATGCCTACCATTGGGGCAGTGTAGGTTGCTACTGTGATGACTGTGTGACCAAACATGCTAGAAGGATAGGAGCCAGTAAAATATAAGTACCAATGACATTATAAAAAATTTGAAAAACCAAATGGAAGTGGGAAAATGGCTAAAAAATTAAAAAAGATAGTCTCAGACATACAAAACACTGCCATGAAGTGTAGAAGGGAGTAATTGCTGAACAGTTGACACATACTTACAACTACGACAAAGCATACCTAACAACAAACTGTGCCATTGTAACATTTCCTAAAATGTTTTGGTATAATATTTTCCGGATTTTATCTAATTTCGTATGTTTTGATGTTTATGTCTAATTCACTTGTGTCAGTATGTTGGTAAAGTCAACGCCAATGTCGTTTTATTTTAATTCTAGGGCAGTTGTGTCATTTCAGAAATTGTATTTCAGTCAAGTATCCTTACACTGGCGTTAGTACAGAGTTAACTTCGTTGCCAAGCCTGGCAGAAGACTCAGTTACAAACAGGATATTGGTTATCACGCTTGTATTTCTGAAGTGTGGGGATGCGTCGCGCTGTATCTCGTCCGCGCTATTTGCTGCAGATGAAACGCGTGTAATTTCTTGCTGCAGAACAGTCGTGAGTCGTTGTGGACCGTTTGCGGTATCCCCAGTGCTCTCTAGTAACGACTTCAAAACTAAAGTTTGCCACCTTCGTGCCCACGCGCAATGCACAACTATGTATCCTTCCGCCATAGCTAACCGTTTTTGTCGGAACTCTGCGCGCAGCCGCGGTTGCGATATGACGTGTACTCCATGTGTTCGTGGAGGTTGATGCAGGCGGATGATTCTCCTGCATGCTGGTTCGTCTCTTAGAATCGTAATAGTGCAGAGATAGTTTAGTACAAATGCTAAAAGTTTAATTCTTTAATTATCTTTAATAATCCTACGCAAATTTACCTCTTCCCTCCGAGACGGGTGAGTACAGCACCAGCCTTTCTCTGGTAGAACATGCCATGTTTTATTGACTCTGGTAGAACATGTAATGTTTTATTGACTCTGGAACAAGTAATTAATTTTTGCGATTATTTTTTGTGTGTGTTCCAGAGCGATAACGTTTCGGATAATTCAATATTTCAACTTTAAATTTCATTTGAGAACTACGTGTACGGGTTCTCTTCATTTGCCGTCCGGCGCAAATTCTTATCTCCAACTGCATGACTTTGCTTGGAGAAGTATAAGTTAAGTGCTAGCGTCATGGGCATTGTTATTAATGTGGTTATCTTCTGGACCACATCAGTGATCGGTGAACTTTAATTTTTATAACTTTCATAATATAAAGTATAATAATTGAATTTATGAGTTTTTGAAATGTGAATCATGTACCAATTAAAAACGAAACATTATGTATTGTAAATTAAAGACAGGTGATTTGTACGAGGTTCACTCCAGGGTTTCCAAGGTCTTCAGGGCCACAACCATTTCATCAGTTAATTAATTTATTTACTTCAATCATTCCTTGAATCTTTTACTCGTATATTAATAATTATTCTTGTCTATAAATTCGAGTGGGTTTATTAAAAGAGTTATTTTTAAACTGTAATTTTATACTATTTTCTTTTATTAAATTTATGTCTACCCCTGGACAAATAATAACTAATTGAAAATACAATTGGTAAAATATTAGTGGCATCAGTTTCTTGGTAAAATGTACGTTGTGTCCCATTTGCAAAGCAATACTTCCAAACATTTAATTAATTATTTATGATTCCAAGTGGCTTAATAGTGTCTGGCATTATAGTAGTAGAAGAATATTATAATTTTTACGTAAGGGTTCAGAGTATAAAGTTTTACTGTTCGGGTGATTATTGATTTTACAACCTAATTTATGGACACTGTGTTTGTTTATTTACCAGACACTGAGATATTTCCTGCCACATTGAGAATGGTTGATTATAGTGATTTATTTCGGTATTGTGTATTTCGGTAACGTAAAACTATACTGAACAACAGTGCGCACCCACCACGGTACAAAACAAACTAAATAATTTGTATCAAGAATAATAATCTCTTTATTATTAATGAAACTTCATATGTGATCAAATGCTTAAAATACAGAACTTCATTTTTTGCATTATTCTTAATTGCGGAAGTTTCTCTAGTTCAATGCAGGAACCACACTTTTACCTTAGCTTCGGTCCTATATATGTAGATTTCCAAAAACGAATTTTCGGCTTCCATTTAGTGATAAATTCTCTTCTACGAAGATTCCCTAGGAAAACAACAAATTAGCTGTTGGAATCTGTTGTCATTATAGTTCCTAAATAGCTGGAGTCACTAAGATGTTTCACATTTATGGCGATGAAGCATCTATAGTTGAGTCATAAACTAGTAGTAGTAGGGGCGTGATGTTTCTACCCCTCTTTTAATTAATATGGCTATCGATTTGATATCAAATTTATCGATCGGATTAAATATTATTCCAATATTAATCCGGTCATTTTAATCGCATAAAATATGTTTTATTGATTGACCCAATTAATTAATTGAATTAATTAAACCATCTTCGTTTTAATTTTTGAATTTTGTGTGAATTGATGAGTGTATAGTTTGGTGTAAGAGTAGACTAAGGTACTTTATTTTATTCATTTTTTACATTTGGAGAGCGGCATGGTAGATCCTCACTCTCAGTGGTATGGCATTGTACTGAGGTGTGATGTGTTGGGGAAGAGGTATATATGTGTAGAGGGCCATGATATTTTTTATTAATGGAGAGCGCCATTGTAAGTCCTCACTCTCGGATGTCTGTCATATTGAGGTGTGCCTGCATTGGGGAAGGGATATATATATCCCTTCCCCAACGCAGCCACACCTCAATACAATTTATACAATATATATAGTAATATTAATTTTTTATGTTAATGAGTTTCTTCCCATCTGTCAGGTGAGTGAGTGTTAATAACACATGTTGGCTCCGACTGATGTCTGGCAGGCGACAGAGGTTATGGTGTATTTAATAAAATTATTAGTAAATATGTAATGAATTATATTAAAAGAGACATGAATACAATTTCCTGTATGCTAGTAATATAATTTACATGATGGACTCATCGAATCGCAAATACAAATTTCAGACGAATTACTGACCCCTGCTGTCCTGGTGTCATAAATAAATCAAGTAATGAAATATAACTACAAATTCCCTATCAATATATCATTTAAATCAGAATACATTGCACTACTTGAATTAAACGATGCTATTCCTAAACGCATTAACAACAGATTTTAAAAAAATGTACCAATATATAAATTACACTCCTTGATGCACACACCTCTCAGTTCTACATGTACCTTAAATGATTTTAATATACATCCATTCGATCGGGAGGTTGCTATGGTAATAACTCCAGTATAGGATTTGCAGTGACTTATAAACTGTGTGTCGGAAGGCATGTTGATCGTAGGCCACTGAGCCCTAGATATGAGAAAAGTCGGGAATGTGTAATGAATGAAACATTTCGGCGAAATAAAAGGGCTAGGAAATAGCTATTGAAAAGAGAGGTGAATACGATTTACATCCAAAAACACAACAACATGACTATGAATAATGGATAAAAATTATGTTTACGACTCATGTACTAGATGAAACAAATATTTCCTTACAGTCATCTGAGCCTATTTCCACATCAAAATGAAAATTCTCTTACTGCCCTCAACAATACTGATGTAATATCCTAACTTAATGTCAAGATGGAAGCAAACGACTTGAATTAAAGCACATGTTCAAAATATGCAAACTTGGTAATGTAGTGATACAAAGTAACTAACAAAGCCAAACAGGAATCCTATTTCCCTACCAATCTAGGTGTTATAAAATAACGACGTCCAATTTAAGCACATCAGCTCTCAACACCTCATCAGCTCTCAACACCGAAAAATACAGGCAACTAGTTGACTAGCACAAAAATTTTCTTCTTGAAATAATTTAAAAATCAATAAAAATATCCTGTTTACAAAATTCACCAGTGTATATAAAGCCTAACGAAACATTTCACTATACATTTTAAACAATGAACAAAGATGTTTAGTTTTTCAGAGTTTGTATATAGTACATGTGTTTTACAGCAGCAGACATCTCCGTATTGAATAGCAGTAGTAATTTTTTGTATGTTAAAGGTTTTTAAGTAAAAATCGTAAAGTTTTATTGAATTATTGTTAAAATAGTTTTCTGCAAGCTAACATTCCATTCGCTGCTGTAGGGGTGAAGGACATCCTGTAGCAGCAGTAGTCTGCATTCTTGCGGACTGGACCTCAGATACCTGGAAGGATAACGGTATAGTCCACTTTCCCCTCTCCTGGCAAGCTACCCTGTCTCACCATTGTGTTCCAACTTCAGCTGTGTCGACAGAGTTTTCTCGAAATTCTACAGGTTCCTTGTTCCTCATTCCTCTTCACATTCATTCATATTGATTTTCTCAGCTACGTCTATATTGCCCCAATCTGTCAATTTTCAAAGTTATTGCATATTCGTTGGTTTTTTCAAATCCAGAGTTTAAAGTGTGGTTTGATTTAAAAAGAACTTGATAAAAAATGCAAGTTTTAAATGTAATGTAAAAGTTTTGCATTGAAACTATAACTTTGTAATTCACAAAAACTCTCATCATTTCATCTACTTCTTCTTTCACAGTCATACAAAGTTTAATATTGTCGACATACTATCCAATAAATGATTTGAGGAATTCAAAACTATTAAATAATGAGACACATTACCCCTTTTAATAATTTTTTTAAATCATCCTTAAAACTATATATTTACAATTTTTATACTAAGTTTACAATATTCATACAAATTAACAACATTCATACAAGTTTGCAATATTCAAACAAGTCTACAATATTCATACAAGTTTACAATATTCATACAACTTTAAAACAAATTTTCATATTTATATACTAATACAACATTTCATATTTTAACAAAACAAGTACACAAAAAGCAACAACATTTATAAGAACAAAAATTTATGTACAAAAATTTACAAATAAAGTTCTTTTAAACTAAAAAATATTGAGCATTTTAATGGATATCTCTTTAAAATTAACTATGTACATTTATTTAGTACATTTAATGATGCACTGGTGGGGTGTTCATAAAGATGCACACTTCTGGCATTCTTTATTACATAATGTGTCACATCCTACTATTGATTTTATCAGACACACACGCCATCGAGAGCCTAAAACACACACATACGTAGCTTTAAGATTTCAAATGATGATATGTAATCCCATGCTGTGTATAATAGGGGAACATCGATAATTTCTTCCTTGAATAGTGACAATGGGTGTTGGATCGAAGACATGTTCGATTCAATTATGAAGATAGATCTTCACAGGAGCTATAGTTAGCCAATAATTTTCACTCGAGTGGAGAGAGGGATGTTTATGCAGGAGATGCTGCAAACAACTGTATATATTGCAGAGAGTTTTTGTAGAGTTTGCAAACAGTTGTGGAGTCTGTGCTGCTACAAGCAGTGCTGGCAGATGAATATCATTGGAGGTGTGGTGTAGGTGGCTGGACTGTATTTATTGTGGTGCTGAACCTAATTTTATTGGGGAAAAAATAAAAAAAGATTAGTTAGGGATTTTGTAGTGCCCCCAGGGTAAAGTCAATACTGTATCTGCTTTAATGTAGTGCTTATCATCCAAACCTGACAACACTACCATGTTTGTCACTCGGTATAAACTTCGCAACCATGAGAACTAAAGTTATATTGGGTCCCCAAAACCCTGGTGCAATTTTCGAGGCAATCTCTATAATCCTCATATCATAGCTACTGTAGGACATTAGATTTTATGCACTTCCCCTTGCACATACATTGCTTATTCGCAACAATGTATGCATAAAGCTTGGGAAGTAAACCTATGAAATGTGTACCTATATAGCCAGAACATTAATTTTTCATAACTCCAGTACAGCCTTTGTTCTCTTAGGAGAATCCTTGAGGGTTATCGAGTGCATAGTTCGATGTATCAATCAGTGCTCTTAAATCTGGCAATTACTTTATAGACATATCACAAGAAACAGAATAGACCAATGTATCAGTATCGCAATAAATAAGGTGCAAGGTTGGCAGAGGTAATTCGGTACACATGTACTGATTCTGAAATTCATACAGGGTTAATTTTGAGAGATCAAGAATGGCAACACCAGTGTACAAAGGTTTGTTAAACATAGCAGAACGCTCTGATATCTCGATAAGGACTAGATTTTCATCGATGTTATGCCTTGCCTGGCATACAGCATGACCTATAAACTTCACAGCCCCATATATCGTGTCATACATAAAAACTACTATTATGCCCCTTTCTTGGCAGACATTCTATAAAGTTTTTCCATATACGGAATTATTCATCAACTTGAAAAACGATTTTCGAATTCGTTCGCAGCCTGTGCAAACTTTTCAATGTTAAATACAATGTAAGGCTCTGTACATGCCTTATGCTCAAAGTGCAGAACATGATGAACAGTATCAAATTTGACCCCATTACATCAAACAGTGCATGTTTCCCCGTGTATAACATATTTATTTCATGGTGCAAGTGTCAAAAGAAGTATTTCATGCAAAGTGTCCGGAGGTATGGCATATACTGGGGACAAAGGCAAATCTGATAGAGCACCATAACATTCGTCTAGAATGGACAAATCCACAACTGCAAAAAAGCATGTGTTGTTGTCATTCACTCTGTTTCCAAAATCGCACAATGAAAACATGTCAGCCTCAACCCACTCAAAATTGCCATTCGGAAGCGTGGATCGCATCCTGTAACTCTACACCCCGACCGCATTGAAAAAAGCATACATATTTCGATGCTACATTGGGGTCATAATCTTCACCCATGTAAATATTATTAGCTTCTGCATGCCTTCTGGAAACCTTTGTAATTTACATGTCTGGGTTGGTAAACAAATCTAGGCGTTCATGTGTCATCGACAATAAAGGGTCCAATGAAAGAGACAGAGCAGTTACGTACATGATGGGGTTAAGACCATAATGAGCCAAACATACGTTCCTTAAAATCTCAAAAATATCTGCCAGCAAACAAGTGTCCACATGTAAATAGTGAATGGCATACTGCAACTAGTTTACACAGTTGAATGCATCCCACATGGCTTGAGCAAGAGTGTAATCCTCATTGCTAATGCCTTCACCTTTCACCACATTATGAAATGCATCCTTTGGTGGGAGTGATGTACACATCAGACTGTTTGGCGACTTAACAAAGTCGTAATGAAAAACTCCCTTTTGTTTTGCCAATTCAAATTGGGTAATGTCTGGAAACCTTGAGCGGGCGATACTCAATTGTACAGGTTGTAAATTACCTGCCAAAGTTTCAAGAGAGGCGCTCATGAACTGGAATGAATCTATAAAATATAATTTGAAATTTTCCACCTTTCCATTGAAATCAATCCCATTGAGGATTTGTTTGGTGATGGATTTATATTTCTCTAGGGTGATTCTAATCACCAGGATTTTACCCGGGTTTTCAATTACCACTGTTACATCGGATTGTGTTATGTGGCTTTCTGCCAAAGGCATTATGAGAATGTGAGCATCATAATTTTGCAGGTTATGAAAGACATCGACAAACTGTCTTTTGGGTTGGGTTGAAATTCAAATTGCATTCATTATGACAGCGACCTCTGATTTCGCCATAAGATGGTCATGATGAAACACAAAGTCATTCGTGCCGAGCTTTTCATTGCAGATGTGACGAAATTTCTGAGCTGCCAACCTAGCTTCATCAGCAAGGTTTTTTTTGCTTCATCAGAATAATTACACCAAAGAATTCTTCAACCTACTTTGTAAATGCAAATAATTTATCAACTACTTAGTACACACAATCAGCACCCACCAACTCAAAGTAGTTAGATAAACTTGGATTGCATGAACAATCCAACAAAATGCTACAAGCATATGGTACATGTTGGTTGATGGTAGTTGTATTACTTGTTTCCTCATCAAGCAAGCAAGTGGAAAAGGGTTTCAGGCAACTTTCAACATTGCAATAGGCGACGAAACCCAATCTCTTGTCTTTGCTGTAATCCTTAAATTCCAAGTAAGTGTCAGCCCCAGTAGGCAAGTACTGAAAACAGTTTTTTTATTGCTGGAAAAGAATTGCGTGACTTGAATGTTTCTACTCAGTTTGGAAATACTGGTGACAACAATTGCAAACTAATTTCCTGTTGGCTCTCTTAGTCAGCTGACTACCAACTAGCAGTGGCATATTTGTAATGCATATAAAATGCAAATGTGCAGCATTACCACTAGCACAAATGACCAAAATATTTACATGGTGAGCATAACATACAGGAGAAAAACACATTGTATGATAACCCCCACCCTTTTTGCAAATTTCGTCAATTACATTGCTGTCTTTGTCCCCCACACAGTAGACACTGATAGAAATAGAATTGTTATCCTCGAACTTACAAATATCCTGTATGACTACAGATGTTAACAAACCTTCAGTATTCATAACCTCTTGAAGTTTTGGATATGAAGTAATTATCTTGGCATGTCGAGTGACAGGAAACAAAGATGCTATGAGGGCATAGTAAATACACATTTCCTCCAGGCAGTGTACATCGACACAAGCCTTCCTATCAGCAATAAAGTTTGGTAGTTTAGTGTGTGCAGCACCTATGGTGAACATTCTGGATTTTGAAACATGGATGTCCATGTGCGATATCATTTGCAAACTCCATGCAGGACCACGCACACTAGATTCCTCAAGTCTGTTAGTTAAGTAAGGCTTAATTTTCTTATCAAAGACTATGGTTACATCATATGAATGCAGGACATGGAGGGATTTGCTCTGAAAATATAAAGTTTCTGTAGTGTGTTCCTCTGCCATGATGGATTTTATATTCTTATATGCTACTGTAATGCAAATTCTAATAGGTGGAGGTGATGCCAATATTACATTTAACAAAGGGATCCTTACCCCTCGAGAAAAAAATTCAGAATCTGCATCAGTATTAACCCTATAATTAACTATCTGCACATCACACAATCTACCCACGAACACTATGGTCATTTGCTCATATGTCAAGCCTGGAAAAGACTCCAGTGAAGCTGGGGAATTGGAAGAACAAATTAGTTTGCCTAGACAAAGTATAACTAATTGACTCGAAAGTCGGCTGTGAGATGGATGGGGCACTATCCAAATAACACAAGAGATCGACCTTTCATTCTTTTGGGGAAGCAGACACGATTCAACTGCCTGTTGTTGATGGCCTTTTGATGAGTGAGTCAGTGCTCGAACTGCTCAAATATAGGTCATGCAGAGATATCGAATAGTTTCTGCTTACTCAAAGAGACAATGTCTTGACAGCTTGTGCTAGAATGTCTGTCTATCTGCATTTAAGACTATGAATGACTTATGAAAAGATCTTTCAACAAATTGCCAATGCTATGTCGCTTACTTTCACTCATTGTCACTCCTTCATAAATTCTTTTGTTTCCCAACAAAACTAGAATTAACACCACAATAAATGTAAAATGCCTTGTCATTCTGAAAAAAGAAAATAACTCATTAGTCACTTACCATGGCATATTGATGTATCTCAAATAAAGTAGCTATTAGTAACACCTGGCCAGAGGGAAAAACATTTTTTTTTTGTATTTCAATGAACTTGATTTAAATTTGTATTTAAAAATATAAATTTTGTGAGGGGCTAAGTTGTGTGCATTAAAAAAGCAGTATGATCACATAGTGCTCGATATCATGCAATGAGCAAGAGCCTTGGTATTTGTTTACAAAAATGCAGGCACATGGGTAGAGACAGGTAGTAATGAGACAATAGGGGAAGCGGATAGCAGGCGAGGGCTTTGGTCATTTGTGGTGGAGCAAGGTGAGAGACTGGAACGTTGTTGAGAAAATTTCCGTAGCAAGTACTAGTATACAGACACAACTCTCGTTGTTCCCCTTCCCCCAGGCTGTGCTCCACCATGCATGTGCAGCAGTCGCCTACATGATGCAGCCAATAGGGAAGCCTGCCACTTTCCCTCCACCACCCCTACACCCCATACACCAACTCCAGCTAGCAGCAAGGTGGCTTGTGTCCCACAGTGCTAGTCCAATATACAATACACCATGCTGTGATATACTCTACCTGCCCACTCTGTCTTTACCAGCTACATGTTTCATAATGAGCGAGCGTAATGTGTTTACAACACAGCACATTACATTTAAGTTAAACCAGTTTTTGAACACAATTTGTCTTAGAGAAAACTTTACATATTAATTACCTTTTTCCACTTTAAAAAGAAAATATTTCATAAATTGGGGTAAAATTACTTTTCAATGTTAAACATTTTTTTCCAAAAACACATTTAATAATTATTTTTTGTCTGGAAAGTTTTAGCAAGGGAAATACTATCCAGCACTCTTACAACTAACCATTTAAAACACTCTACTACTATTAAGAAGTTACTTATATTATAAAAAAGTTTAGACAATTAAAATAATTCCTTTATGCCTTGACAAATATCATACCAACTAAGGTTTAAAAAATTTCCCACCCAAGCCAGTTTCCATAGATTCCACATTCATTAGAAATACTCAGGTCCAATTATTCATAGATCATACATACTTCTCCAAACAACAACACTCAGAACAGACTCAGAAGCTAAGGCTATGTGCCCTCCACTTACACAAGGCATAAGTGGCTTAGTTCTCCAATTGTTTAAGTTGTTCCATAATTCACACCTGAGCACACAACAACTAACCTACCCAGATTGTCTTAAAATTACTTAAAATCTGTAAAACGAATTAAAACTAACAAAAATTTTCAAAACTTCCCACCCAAGCCAGTTTCTATATATTCCACATTCATTGCAGATACTAAGTTCGAATTATTCATCAATCTTACATCCTTCTACAAACAACACTCATAACAGACTCAGGAGTTAGGGCTATGCATCCTCTTCTTATGCGAGACATAAGTGGCTTAGTTCTCAGAGTGTTTTAGTCATTCCATATTTCACACCAAAGCACACAACAACCTACCTGCCCAGATTGTCTAAAGATTTCTTTATAAATACATAAAACTTCTTAAAACTAATAACAATTTTTTGAAAACTTCCCACTCAAGTCACTTTTCATTTATTGCACATTCATTACAAATACTCAGGTCCAATTATACATTAATCTTATATCCTACTAAAAAACAACAATACTCAGAATAGACCCAGGATTTAGGTATATGAGCACTCAGCTTACACCATGTGTAAGCAGCTTAGTTCTTCGATTGCTTTAATTGTTCCATAATTCACAACCCAAGCACACAACAACCCACTCGGCCAGATGTCTTACAATAACTTAAAAATACATAAAACTACTTAAATCTAACAACATTTTTAAAAACCTGGTAATTTCTAAACATTTTTAACAAATTAATATCAAAGTTTATGTAAATTTCATTCAAATTGTAAAAATTTTAAGCAAATAGTGGTAAAATTTTAAAAGTTTTAACAAATAGTAAAAAAGTTTAATGAATTTTATTCAAATAGTAAAAAGTTTAATGATTTACAAAGAAAGTTTAAAGGTTTTTAATAATATCTGAAAAAAGTTGAACAATTTCAGTTTAAATTCTAAAAATATTAAGCAAATACTGGTAAAGTTGAAAAGTGTTAACAAAATCTGAAAAAAGTTAAACTTAGGAAAACTTACAAAAAAATTTCTATCAATTTACGAAAAGAATTCAAAGATACCTTAAATGTTAACCTATTTACTTACATATAGTCTACTATCAAAGGTCGTAATCATCGAACAAGACCTGAATCCAGTTCAGGTAGGTGAAGGGCCAATTGGACCCTGTTCAGGTAACCAAGAGTCCGGACAGGGACCCAGAATCCCATGCAAGCATCAGGGTGGCAGCGGAGCTCAAGGTCGGATACCCAGGTTCCTTGACCCCATAAAATTGGGCGAGATGCCATCAAAATACCAGGCAAGCAGCGAATGGGCGATGGGTACCCCGAACACAAGCAATTCATGTACCCTGTCACAATCGTGAGCACTTAAGAGTAGGTCCGGTGGAAGGAGGTGGGGCGAGACTGGTTCACAGAGCTGATGGGCAGCACACATACTGGAGGGAGATACTTACTCCATGCTGGCTTATTAGCAAATGTGGATGTGCAGCCAGGACCCCTTATATGTAGGCCAAACACCTTCCCTTGTCATAATATTTATATGTTGCTATTTGCCTCAAATCTATTTCAATCAAAGAAGTATCATAATATGAAATAGTTTAAGAAAAATTTAGGTAAAATTTAACCGAATTTACAAAATTAAATAGCTTACTTCATGACCAAAAGCATTTGTAGCATTAAGAGTGTACAGTTTAAAATTTAATGTGGAATATGTTTATTTCTTTGGTTTTAAGCAAATATCTGTAACTTTAACTATGTTACTATTGAACAATTTCATCCAACAACAAATTTCCTTTCCAACATGAACTTTTTACCCTTGAATTTAATGCACTTTTGCATATATGAACAAATTTATTTTTCGGTTATTGTTTAATTACATGTTTTGTTCATTATTCCTTGATGGAATTTTATGTAACTTGTAATATGCTTAACTATTACTGACTTACAAACATGTCTTAACTGGGATTCGAACCCAGAAGCTGCAAACTAGATTACCATAACACATGCCCTAGCCAGGGTTCAAAGCCAGAAGTTATAAAATACATTACAATTCACCATGCCTTAGCTGGGATTCGAACCCAGATCCTCCATACTATGGCATAATCTAATTATTCTACAGAGACTGGCAAAAGAATAATCTATTGTTTGTGCAAAAAATGTGTGTAGTATAATTATAGTACACTTTACAACATATAAATTTGCCAGGAAACTGTTTCAAATACCTTTTGTTGTTCTTAGCCAGTATTTGACAAACAAAATAGGTACATTTGTTATTAAATTTTTTTTCCTATGGCTTTTATTACATCATTTGTTTGTGTTAATGAACATAGTTTTATAGAAACTAAACATCTTTGAACTCATTGCAATATTATTTTATATTTATCAATATTATTCCTTTCTTTGGAAAACAAATACACTTTTTCTTTTAAGAGGAGAGGCTAAATGTACATACGAAAGGACTTCAATTTTAAAACATAAATTAATTGCCAAATTCTTTAAAATATATATATAAATACCACGTGTATCACAAATTAATGTACAATATTAATTTTAAATGTATACTAGCAAGTACAGAATGTTACAAAACATAGCATGCAATTTTAAATTATTCAAATATAACTTCCAAATCGTAGCACCAGTGAGTATAGGATGTTACACAACTTTATGTACAGATTTTAATACAGGGAGTTTCGAAATATATACAACATTTTTTTAATTTACCCGAACATAGATACACAAGATGTTTCAAAAATCACAAATATTTTAAAGACAAATTACAAGCTATTAGCAACTTTTGTAAACAATGTTTCCATACTCTTTCTTAATGTTGGCTCTAAGTCCTCTTCTTAAATTCTACTTTCAAGAAGGTAGCATTTCTTATGCCCTGACTTTTTCCTGTCATTTTTAATATAAATTTCTTTACATTCAGGGGAATGTAAAATGACACTTTCAACTAAGTCTGGGTAGGCTTCGACATAATGTGAGTAAACATCTTCAATACTAGATGGAAGAGGTGTTGTTACAGTCATGTAAAACACAGGACATTGGTCGTATCACTGCATTGAACCAATTCATGACTTTTTTCGTTTCCTAGCAGAAAATAAATCACTTAAAAAAGAAAAACAATATTACAAGTTTCTGTAAACTCACAGAATACAGTTACATCATAGTGCATAAGTTATATCAGGCTTTCCTGGTTTAACACTAACTTAATGGTTTCTAGGATGAAAATGCATGTTACTCATCTACAATCCAATACTCAACTGTGAACAATTAGTTAGGAACAATGAATGTATATTGAAAAAATAATTCTCTAATGTTCAAAGTTTTACAGTGATTGTGGACTGAACTTTAGTTTTGCCAATTTTATAGCTCGATGCACATAACATTTTGAAGAAACAAATTCAGTGTGTGATATGTAACCAAATGTTTTGCAATTATGAAATAAAATATGAATATCATTATTACATTCTTCGAAATACTGACATGGCAATACATTATCTCCTGTATAGATAAGATGGTTCAAACATTGTTCTTCCTCACAAAATTTTGTTACATCATGCTTGTCCTTAACCTTAAGATTTTGATCTATTCAGAATGGTCTACAGTGATTTACAAAGCATTTCGAACTGTTGCAGTTAGTTAAACTGGAATCATAACTACATGGCTTGTTACATGCTGACAAAGATTCTGACCAGTATGCACACTTAACATCAATGCCTGATTCAAACATTTCTTTAATGACAACATCTGAATATTCTACATTATAATTTACAGAATACAAACCTTTTTCAACTGACGAGAACAATATTCGGAATTAGCCAATTCACATTCATATATGTTCCACATTACTGAGAACACTAAACCTCTTTGTTCGAAAATAAAGTTGGGATGTCTCCATGGCAGGTCTCCTTCCAATGGACGGTGATTCGCTGGTGAGGTCTGGTGAGTTGATAGGCAATTACTCCGTTTCCCCATTCCTCTTCAAGTTCCTCAGTAAGGCTGGCTATCATAAATTATTCTAACATAATTGGAAGTTCACTGTCAGGGCAGAGATACCTCACAGCACAATTGTTGCACAATATGCCTTCACCAAAGTGAGTGCCGAGGATGCTATCGAAAATATAGCACAAATGTTCTATATCATTGCATACTTGAACTTGTAAAATACCACCATACAGCTTAAAGAAAACTCTTCTGTAACCTATTTTTAAGTCCTTGTATACATCTGTAGGCTTAAAGATGCTAATAATGACTGACAATTTATTCCTAAATGATCTCCTTAATATAGCTGTTGTCACATCATTTAAGTATTCTTACTTAGCTATACTTTACAGTTCCACATGCTTCAAGGAAAAGTTAATTCTTGATTTCCTATGTACGTAAAACATTCTTTGTTGTTATGTAGTTTGCTCCATACTGTACGAATAGAACAACAACATTCATTCTGCATGATATATTTTATTTTCTTGAATGACGTACATTTCATGATGTGTGCAGCTTGAGCTTCAAATGTTAGTTGGTTCTCACTGCAAGGTAATTTACTGTCTGGACGCAAATTTTACAAAGGAAAAAATCTTTGCCAAAAAAAAACATCTAAAACCTTTAAAGTATAATCAGGACTCGTTAATGAGAAACACCAATGTTCTTCTCTGTTATGCATCTGAATCTGTAGTAGAGCATATTCTTCAATTCGAAACCACAATTGTCTGTAACCTGGAATAACACTAGCATACTGAAGTGATGGTAAAACATATCCATTGTAACTGAAGCTCTGGTGTATGGTTCATTATTTTTAATTGTATTTTTTTAGTTTAGTGTAATATTACTTGTTTAACCACAACTTGGTTAAATCGAATTTACAGACACAATTGTTACTCTGCAATACATCACAGTCCCACACTTCACAAGGCGACATTTCATTCGCCTACTACCTTTCATTTTCATGATGTGTTATTTGTTATTAAATGTTTCAGTCCATAAGGTAGAGCTGTCGTAGAACTCTCTAGTTAATGTACATTTTATTTTTTAAATCCTGCTCCCTTGGTTATTTCTTCAGTTACATAGATCCCCAGAAGAACAAGGCAGGTTGTTGTTGAGCCGAATGTTAAAAACTGAGCAGCCATCTTGCTCATAGCACAATACTCATTCTTTATACGTCTTTCCTTCGAAACTGTGAAAAGTTTCAGTGTTCATCTCTGTTGCACATCTGGAATTGGAAGAACATGTGCTTTAGATACTTGAACCACACTTTCTTGTACCTTGGAGTAACACTCCCGTACATCTGCTGTGGGTTGAATGTCTCCATTTTCAAAGTCTTACACAGGTATAAACTTGTAACAAACCATTTTTATAAATTATTATATTTACTTGTATGTAGCATGTTGATATAAATACTATCTTAAAGCTTCGCTTTTGCATTGTGAACAAAACATTTTTTTCTCACAGTGAGTAGTGTTATAGCAATTTACTATCGAATTAATACTCGAACAGTCGTGATATCTTCTGAAGTTTACAACTTCTGCATTGGTTGTACTTTTTAAAATTTCCTTCTGCATTTTGCCAAGTTAATGTATGGCATAGTTTTCGAGGAGCGTAGTGTTCACGTACTAGAAATGTTCTTCGTAAGCTATATCACCAGAGTTCCATTTTAAGTAGTGTATTTTGTAAGTTTGATTGCAAAAAATCATTTTGATTTCTGTATTTAAAAGCAACCAAGGCATGGGAGATTAAAACCTTAATACTTTTGTGTCGTTAGCATCAGTCACATATTAAATAGCCAGTTCTTTAATTACAAAAGATTTGTCTTGATAATGTTCGAATCCTTGTGCTTAGCACTTCATTATTACGATATTTCGTACTCCTACTTTCAAGTTGTACAGTATGTACACAACCTATCCAAAAAATTTTACAAGATCTCAGTGGTCACCTCATAATCCACTTCGTCAACCCCGGAATCGTCCATTACTTCATTGGGGATAATCCTAGCTTCTGTTAGCTGTTTCAACCTTCGCATCATACAATCCCTCTGCATATGTTGTTGATTGACATCATTAACGAAAGTGGGCATGCTGTATGGACAGTCTTCACTTGGAAGATAAGTCACAATATCCTTGTCTGTTCTTAAATGTTCAGGAAGGAATGGATAGACAAATCTTATTTAGTAAGTTGCAAAAGTGATGACAAATTCTTTTGGCAGTACCCCCAATTGAGAACAGTCTAAACTCAATAACGTGTTCGCCTTTCCATTAGCTAGAATCCCATTGAATACTTCTACACACTCCTCATCACAGTTATCACAGCAATGACACTCGTGTATTATGCCTGTTGCAAAATGCAGCAGAGAGAAGTAATCCCTGTAGATGATTGATGTAACTCTCGATGCTGTAGATGCCTGTTGTAGCTCTTGGTGGTGTGGATGCCTGTTATCATTCTGGATGTTGTGGATATATCGTGTCGTGCTAGATGCTGTGGATGCCTGGTGTTGTTGTAGATATTGTGAATGCCTGGCATTATTCTCAGATGTAATGCAGATGCCTATCTATTCGTGCTGTGGACTGATAATGCAATGCACACATAGGCACATGATGTAACCTTAGCAGATGACGACTTAACACTGAGAAAAAATAAATTTATTCTTCCTTATTAAGTATATTGATTTAAAATGGCCACCAGTTTCCTTAAATTTGCTTACATTTGGAGACTTTAAAAAAAATTGTTGAAATATAATTGAATTTGACATATTTCAGCTCCAATAGAAGTCATTTCAGGTTGGATTCGTGCTATTTCATTAATATTACATCGAAAAAAGAGTATTTGGAAATAAAAATAAGTTTATATTTGTTAAAAATACACATTTCTGCTATATCTGATAGATGGGATATCCAAAAAGAAAATCTTGTACAAGAACTTTGCTCTCATAAAGAAATTCTGCATGCAAAATATGTTTTTTTTTCTCTGCTGCACATAAATATTTGAATATGTGCATTTTCCATACTTTAAACCATTGACTTGTGTATCACGTAAATTTTTGTAAATTGATTGATATGTGTTTTAAAAACAATGTTTTTTTTTTTAAAAAAACATCTAATTTATTTAGTGAAAATATCTCTTGTACGAAATTATACTTAGTTGTTTTCAGGATTACTTTTGTAGAATTAGATTGCTGTGGGATTTTAAAATTTATCTGACATTTGCTGGAAAACAGGATACAGTTTAAACTTAAAATTTCATCTAGTTATCAGATTAAACTGAAAAGTTTCTTATAAACTTCTTATAATTTCATAGAATTTATTGGATTAAATGCATTTGGAATGTAATTTTTACTGTTGGTAAAATCCTTTTTTTTTTCTGCAGAACTTATGAAATTTTATTTCGCTGGAAGCAAATATTCAAACAAGCTAGTGTCTGGGGCTGGAGAGTACAATGGACCATTTCCTGGGCAGTTCTATGCTATTGTAGAGTCCAAAATTCCTGTCTGGAGGGGAGGGAGGCAGACAATCAGCCCTCTAGCTGGACAAACAACCATTTTTTGACTAGGGGCGAGAGGAAGAGAGGGAGCAGTGTAACGTGATCTTCCAAATGCCTTCGCTGGACAGGGCAGAGAGGCCATCTTAGTTATGCTTTAAGCCTTGGCCTGCATACATGGATACCTTTCTTAGCTTGAAGAACTAACATTTCACTGCTCGTGTTCGGCAAGCTGCTGAACTCTCGCCCGACGATGGAGGATATCCAGGCCTTGGTATCGGCCAACCTATACCTTCCGTATGCCTGACTGTTAACCACTATTCTCATTAACAGTTTTTTTTCAATTATCTGACTGGGGTTCAAACCTCGCTCCTAATATTCGTACAATACAGCAGAAAATATTTAACATTCGCTAATAATATCGGTAAATAAAATTACATGTGAAGTCCTCTACGAGTGTTAACTGTGGGATTCGCTAAACATTTATTGCGATAAGTTTTCGACGAGAGTTGTATTAAAATTATTCGAATCGATAAACTTTTTTTCCATGAAGACATTTACATTATTATTTTTCATGTGATATGTTTCATTGTAGGTATATTTCACAATGTGTATGAATAGTGTGCAAATTGTTTCCTTCACTTGAAAGTTTGCATGAATCTATTTTTTTTTTTTTTATAATCCATGCGATTTTTCATTTGGTTAGGATTTTTAATTGTGAATTTCCGAAACTGATCTGGCGAGACTTAAACGAAATGTGTGTTAAAAATTGTTCGGACCTATGTTGTTTATTTATGCACATCTATATATATATATATATATATATATATATATATATATATATATATATATATATATATATATATATATATATATATATATATATTGTGTGTGTGTATATATATATATATGTGTATATATATATATTAAAAGTAACTTAATATTGATTTCATAGTTTTTCTTCAATTAAGTTACTGCAACTTCAATGAAAGTTTAATTGCATGACAAAAGTGAATGATTAATTTTTTATATCTTGGAAATGGGGTAAGTTTTTTTTATGTACTTATTCGTTGTTTAAAATATTGGTAGGCTTTATATAAACTGGTGAATTTGTATACAGGACAGTTGTATTGATTTCTAAAGTATATTAAGAAGTAAATATTTGCGCTAGTCAACCTTTGCATTTCAGTGTTGAGAGCTGATGAGGTACTTAAATTGGACGTTGTTATTTTATAACACCTGCCTTATTAGGGAAAGAGGATACATTTTTGGCTTTGTTAATTACTTTGTATCACTTCGTTATTAAGTTTCTGTATTTTGAACATGTGCTTTAATTTTTATGTCGTGTCTTCCATCTGGGACATTAAGTTAGGATATTACATCAGGATTGCTGAGGCAGTAAGCAAGTATTCATTTAATGTGGAAATAGGCTCAGATGACTGTAGGGAAATATTTGTTTAATCTAATACGTGCATTGTAAACATAATTTTTATCAGTTTTTCATAATCATGTGGTTGTGTATTTGGACGTAAATTGTATTCACCTCTTTTTCAATAGCTATTCCCTAATCAGTTTATTTCGCCGAAATGTTTCATTCATTACACATTCCGACTTTTCGTGTATCTAGAGCTAAGTGGCCTACGATCAATATTCCTCCCGACACATGCCTTACAAGTTACCGCAAATCCTATACTGTAGTTATTGCTACAGTAACCTCCCGATCAAACACATGTATATTAAAATAATTTAAGGTACATGTAGAATTGAGATGCATATGCATCAAGTAGTGTGTATGTGTTTTCAAACCCGTTGTTAATATTTTTAGGAATAGCACTGTTTAATTCAAGTAGTGCAATGTATTCTGTCTTAAATTATATATTGATAGGGAAATTGTAGCTATAACTCGTTATTTGATTAATTTATGACACCAAGATAGCTGGGGTCTGAAATTCGTTTGAAATTTGTATTTGCGATTCGATGAGTCCATCATGTAAATTATATACTAGCATACAGAAAATCGTATTCTCATCTCTTTTCGTTTAATTCATTAGGTATTTACTAATAATTTCATTAAATATGACATAATCTCTGACGCCTGCCAGACATCGGTCGAGCAAGACATGTGTTAGCCCTCAGTCGCCTGGCAGATGGGAAGGAACTCAATAACATAAAAAATTAATATTATGATATACCTACATATATGAATATTCCTTCCACAACACATGCACACCTCAATACAGCAGACGTCCGAGAGTGAGGACGTACCATGGCGCTCTCCAATAATAAGAAAAAATTAAGACCCTCTACATATATATACACACACCTCTCCCCAACACATCACACCTCAGTACAATGCCAGACATCCGAGAGTGAGGACTTACCATGGCGCCAAAAATAAAAAATAATAATAAATAAATACTTTAGTCTACACATACACCAAACTTTACACTTACCAATTCCCAAAAATTAAAAAATTAAAAAAATGGATAATTCATTAAATTATATTAATTGGATCAATGAATAAAAATTATTTTATCGGATTAATATCTGGTTTAAAATTTGATTGGATTACGATTGGAAAATTCCTTAATCCGATAAATCAATTGATATCAAATTGATAATCCGATTAATCAAAAGTGTGGTAGAACCATCACGACGCTACTAATACTAGTAACTATTAAAGTGGTGCAGATATAAATATAATGAATTGTGAGAATTGAAATCCCGCGTTGTAATTTGCGTTTTCTTCTTCAGACCTTTTTATCCTGAATAAAATGGTAGAAAGCTTCATTAAACTCACGCGTGATGCTGAGTAAACAAATGTGTAGCTACTGAATGCAAATGATTTGTTGTTACCCAATTCTTTGTTCTACATCAGAAAGTAGTTTCCAGAGGAAAAATGATCTAAAATGTGATGTTTCCTGCAAGAGTGTCGGCTGGCAGACACTATTGTGGAATATGCTAAACAGAAGCTACCTAGAATTTCCACAATAAAGTTATAAGTGAGAAACTTGAGTCATCCGATGGAACCAATGCTGCAAATCTGAGTCTTCGCAAAGCACACTGTGAGAATTGAACCTACCGATAGACGTTAACTGTCGAACGCTCCTGAGCCCACCAAACGTGTACAATTCCTCTAACTTGCATGTAAGACTGTGTTTTCAGACTGGCTGAGATTTTAAACTTTTAAACTTTCTTGTTTCAGCCCATATGCAAATGTTCTTGTTATTCCAAGCCTGCCATTTTGATGATTTTGTCCCTTTTTAATATACCTTGCAGACTTCATAGCTTCTAGTATATCATGGTTGTGTTATGTTTGGTCCTATTGTTTTCTCTGTTGATTTTTAGTTCACCTCATTCTCCACCTCGTTCACTTAATTGTCCATGCTATAAATTTGTCTCAGTTCTTAGTTGTTGTAGATCTAACATTTCTTCGCTTATCTTTTTTTGGGATCCATGGTTCACATGTGTGAGTATGCCTGAATGTAGTACACCCGATATTAATCGTTTAATTCTATTCAGGATCCTTTGGTGAGCTCGTCGAATGATAAGTTTTATGTGACAGACAAATGAAACATGCGTAGATATGTATTTGGTGGTGTGCTAAATATCCACTGAGGTTCATGTGGTGAGCTTGTCGAATGATCATCCTTGAAAGGAGGCATTGAGACGTGACGTAGCAGTGCGTGTTGCAGACCCTCGTCGACGGCAGAGTGTAGTCACTGGGATAGGGAGTACATGGCCGCTGAGCGTGTGGGCTCACTAAGAGGAGAGAGGAGCTGCGCCGAGCTGTACCCAGAGTGCCCCATCAGCCTGCTGCAGCTCGTCTCGGCATCAGGGCAGGCATTGTCCCTGCAGCAGGCGGCGAGCTTCATGTCCGGCTAACTGCAGGGGTCTTGCTTCTTGCCCCAGCACCAGCTCACAGACCACAGACATGGCTGCTGGTGTTGTCACACAAAGATCGTCCCTGCATACTGGTAGACTGCCTCATGAGGTAGAGGCTGTTCACGTTGAACTTAGCACTTTTGAAATCCTTCTTTTCTTATTTAATTTATATCCCCCATATTTAATATTAACATTGTTATCGCCCTGCTAACATGATTCATGCTCCAGGCAAGTGAAATAATGGAATTGTTAAGAACGATAAGAGGTAGTTAATATAAAGAATTCCTACTGTAATGTTTATAAAACTATAATCAATAACTCCAGTGGCTATGAATTAAAAACATTACCCTAGCAATTAAAGGTCATCTTAAAACAGTTTTCCCTAATTTGTTGTTTATTGAAATGTAGCAAACTGATTTTTTTAAATATGTTGTTTTTAAAAGTACTTCCTACACCATTGACAGCTTTTAAAACGAAAGTACAAAGTCTGCGTGTTGAAGGTATTGTGTTTCCTTGTGCAGTAGTATCACAGCCTGACATGCGCAGTGTACCCATTAGAAAGTTGACTGTGGAGAACAGAGAGCGATGGAATCTGAGTAAGTTCTCGCGACACGCACGAGATGAAGTAAACAAAGTTTCATGTAGCTGGTGTAGTTCGCCGGCCCCTCGCAGCTTGATACACCAGAGAAGCATTTAGTGGCAATGTACTGGCTCCGGGTGTGTGGACAGGAAGACCAACTCCAAACAGAGTATGGGATCCCTGAGATATAAGAATGCTGCTTCGACTTGCTACAGCTGTTCGCTCAGTAAGCAACAGTACTCTGTGGATGGCTGTGTGTCATGCATCACCACTTCCTCGCTTCGCCAAAAGTTTCATTTGTATGATATTGCCCCTTTATGTACATTATTATGTGTCTGTCATATGTTCACTGAAAGTACTTTACGATCTTTTAAACATAAATATATGTAAACTTACAGTAGACCAATATTCTCTTATAGTTGAAGCTTACGAATGCAGAAAAAGTGAAGCGCACTCATTATTCGCAAGTCACTGTATTTTTTCTGTGTACTAACATGGCTAAAAGAGAATATTATGCCTATGAAACTGAAATGTAGCAAATTTGTTGCAAAATACTATAACGTTCATTTGCCAGCTGAGAAATTTTCTGTATTAGTATTATTTATAGTATAAATACGATAAAACTGAAAACAAAACACTAAAGCTCACATTGTTGAAAGCGAATGAATTGCATTTTGACTATATGAGTGATTTTGTCTTCAGTCCAATAACAAAAAAACCCAGAAATGTTAGAAATGATTCACTTTTAATTATAAATGCATCTACACAATAATACATAAACTGAAAATGGGAAAATTACGTTAGGCTTATTGGACAGAATTCTAATTAACGTATTCATGCGCAAGTTATAATATTCTACACGATTACACACTCATACAGAATGTGCAGAATCTCAGTGCCCAAACTCCAGCCATAGTTTCTTTGAACCAGGAGTGACACAAAGGTCATAAACACTTATATAAAATAATAGTGTTCAAAGTTGCGGCGTACAGTGCCTGGAGAACAACGCCTGTGTGCAAGTTGCATAGGAAACAGGCGTGCTCCATTACGTATATAATAATTTATTGTCTTGCGCCTACGACATATGCAACATGACATACAGGTATAATCGCACAGCCTAGTTCTCCAGGCGCTGTACGCCACAACTTTGAACACCATTATTTTATATAAAATAACTTTTATTGATATTCGTTCAAAAGAATTTTGTATTACGATTGGTCCAAAGAAACATATCTAGAGTTTGGGAATTGAGCTTCCGAACATCCAGCATATGTAAGTGTACATATATGTACGTATACATGTTAATTAATACATATACTGGATGAATCCTTTAGAAGAGGCCCTGTGGTCTGTATTTCCTCATTCCCTCGCTTCGTTACACACATGTCCCACGGGGCCTCTTTTAAAGGGCTCTTCCTGTATATGCATTTATGTAATACGTAAATGTATACAAACATGTGTGTATGTAAAGTTAAGAATAATTACCTTTCTCGATTATTTCAGTTGTTCATAAATACATGATGTAAACGTGGCTCGTGGCTGGGGTCGTTATCCAAAAAAGAAGTTCGATGAGGGCAATTTATATACATTAAAATATATACTCCCGTTCTTCGAACAGTTGACCACTGGATAGTGGCTTTACATAATAGCTTTACATAAATGAGCTGTAACATATGCTTGTAAAGGTAATTGATAGTTATATTGATGTGCGTATTCGAGAAGCTTGGCGACGGTGATATATCGAACGACTTACATAACGTGGGAAGTGCACGAGGAATTTGGCAGCAGGTAGGTCGCTGGCCGATATATCAGGCGAGCTGGCGTAGCTCACCTGTGTCCCGGGGGGTGGCAATATTCTGCAGGAAGAGGTGAAACACCACCACAAGAGCACAGAGCAGAGAGAGCGTCTCGGGCAGGCAGAAATCGGGAACATACTGCGTGACTCCAGCAAGTCGCCTTCATGTGGTCCTGCTACGGCAAGTCCACGGACATTCTCCCCGGAGGCAGTTCCCGAAACATCTCGGGAAGAGGAGCGGAATACCGTATCGAATTATTGGTTTTTATAGCATGCTTATATTTTAAAAAAAGAAAATTCCCAAAGTACTCCCATGTTCAACAAGCTGTAGTCTATTCACGGTTTCATCACACTTTTTGGAACCAAACTTTGAAAAAACCACCCCATGTGGGACATGCTTGGTTGTTTGCTAAATATGTTATGTAACACAAGCGTTATATTCTTGTGTTAACATAAAAGTACTTTACTTTGGTTAAGTTTAACTTTTACTTATATTTTATCTATAAATTATAACATTTAATTTATACATAATATTAATAAAGATGGAAAGAATGTGTGTTGGTAAAGCGGAGTAATAAATAGTTCTCGTGTAAAATTTTATTACACTGAGATGTTCAGCAGGCGAGAACATGCAGGCTAAGGAAGAACTGGTATCTACCTTGCTTCGAATACGTCCTGGTCATTTTTGGCAACATGTGGTCTGGCGTTGCCTTGGAATATGGCTCAAATATTTATTTAATCAATTACCTGAGTGCAACTTATTGAACTAAAAAATCACTTAATTTGCTTTTCGATGAATTGCATTCAATACGTTTTCAAGTCTCCGCGTGAAACATTTATTACAAACTCTTTAATGAAGCCAGTTTAAAGAAATAGCTAAGTACATTTTTTGAAGTATCTACGGCCCACGCATGACACAAAACTAATTGGTTAAACCACAAAACATGTTCTTCATGTACATTTTTAGTTTAAAAATTATGCCTCCTTATTTTGTAACATCTTTAAATGTGTGCATATAAATATATTATTTTGGGATTACTCCCATTAATATTGTCACAAAAACCATGATCGGCGATTGAAATTATGCATTCAAGGAAATATATAAAATTTCTTTTGTTGCAGTCATTATCCAAGTTTTTCCTTTTAGTCTTCGACTTTGCCATTTAATGTACAACATAAGAGTCTTTTATTTGTTGCTGGAGTGCTGTATCATAGCTATCTATTATATTGTGTTGTTGTTTCGGGAACAGTATTATTATTGTCCTATATGGCAGCCATACAAAGAATGTGGGGAAACGTAGACAGACGGTAGACACAACACTATCTCATACGTCATATAATTAAAACCATTAAAAGCTTAGATCCTGTTACATTATAATTTGCAACACTACAATTTTTGCACGAATACATTTTAGTGCACCGTGGGAGCTTGCTAAGTTAAGTAACTCTATATCTGGAAGAATTTATATATTATCTAATTAACCTTTGCTACGCATCGATCTAAGAGTCCTCGTGTTAACTGCTGGAACGGCATTACCTTTGCGTTGCCGAAGGCTGATTGCTATTGCCATTCTTCTGTCCATCTTGCTGGTCGTCGGCTGGATGTAGAATGACCCGAGCTCGACACTTCTCGGCCTTAAATATGGCAGCCGTTTACTATAGTTGCGTTTGTTTACAATCAGCTGCTGCGGCTCGTGTCCTGATGGCCGGCGGTGCTACATCTCCGTCACATCGCTGTCGTTGCACCTGGGATGGCGCGTTCATGCTAGGAAATTAGTTAGGGCTTGCCCACGCCATAGCAGTATTTCCGGGATATCGGCCTAGCTAGTTATCTTCAGTCCATCACTTCCACACCCATATTCCGGTCCTCGCAGTGTGTCCCGTGTGAGCTGCGAGTTTCCCAGTACTGTAGCTGCAGAAACAGTTTTGTTTATTTTCTACACTCTAAATCTCAATCAGTGAGAGTGTCACTGTTTCAATCAGTGAAACGTATCTGACTGATTCAACAGTCACTTCCGTGAAATGAATCAGTGAAAAATGCTATATTTCCTTCACTTATTGATTCAGTGGCATTTTCCACTTATACGTCAGTCATTTTTTTCACTGTTTAATTAACGGTTTTATTTTTGACTGATGGGTCAGTTACACAGCGTGTAAAAATGGCCGTCAAACAACGTTTAAAAATGGCTGTCAATCAAAGTTTAAAAATGGCTGCTAAACAATGTGTACCAAATGAAATAACAACGAATAAACTAATAAAACCAAATCAAAATACTTTGTAAAATGTGTTTCGTCTTTCAAAACAACATATTATGAGGTAATATGAACATTCAGCCTTTCATTTCGTCTTTACGTCTTTCATTTCGTTCTCATGTAAAGTAATCGTCACAGCGCTCTGTTTGAAGGTTTAAACTACATATATTGTTATGAAGAGAGTACCAATTAAACAAAAAACGAAAAGGAAGAGGGTTAAAATTTAAATCTTCACGATTTCATGGCTATAATGACAGATATTTGCCTCTATCATTTGCAACTTGTCGTGGTAGTGTAGATTGAAAGTGAAAATTATGTTTGAGTTCGAGCCAGGCCGTCTCAGAATTTTGTTTAATTACATTAATTTGCACAATGTGAATAGTAAGCTATCGTAAATATGTTTATTTCACGTAATTATTTGGCTACATTCAATAAAAACAATATTTAATTAGCCACTACAGTTGTCTGTCACTTACTCAATCAGTGAAATTGTTTCACATCACTAATTCATTCGGTGAAATTTTTTCACACAAACAATCAGTGGTTTTCCGCTGATTAGAATTTCTAGTGTAAAACAATGCAGTTTTTACACTGTTATGACGCAGTTGTACTCCTTGTCCAATCGCGGTTATGCTTTAACTACAGGAGCATGCAAACAAATCACAACTTTCACTGTTTCAAAAATACTGATACACTTATTCAGAAATGCGTTGGTCATCCTCATTTCAACCTCTTGATCCTCTGACTTCATCGATATTTACAATGTACCCGCTAGCGAGATGCACCTTATTTCTATGGCTATGCAATGTTGACTGCAACTGATAAGTGTTGCCATAATAACGTGACTTAACATTTTAACATCCCCAACAAACATGTATGCACCTTACAGAAAGAACTACTCCTAACATTACGTATGGGGCAAAGAAATTTTCATTCATACACCATATACCTTGACAAATGTGTACACAAGTGTAACTAGTTAAGAAAAGCTGTTCGGAGATCAAAACCAAACTATAATACGTAGGCAATATTTCATAGCGCCTGTGATTTGGATGAAATATTCATTAATAAATGCCTAACTTTCGCGCACAGGTTTTTTCTATGTGCATAAAACACTTTAGCTCCTTGAAGCACTGCGTTTTACTGAACTGGAGTGAATTTATTTCAAAGTAGAAGACATTTTAAAGTTTTGGAATAATATAGTGAACCAATTTCTCAGAAACGTTGAGACAAAGGGATAAAACGGATTTTTTGGTTAGATTTAAAGGTATTCTGACCTTGCTACATCCTAAACCAAGGGCGTAGCGAGGCAGGATTTGCATAAGACCTACCAAAACCATCAGAACACAACAAATGGCAAAAACCATTTCTCTCTACAGTGTAAGGGTAAAAATCGATAGTTAGTAACCATTTATAACAGAAACAAAGAAGTGTGGTAATCTTCTTTATTTTAATCATATTTTTTGTTCAATTTTTTCATATTTCTTACAGGTGGAAAAAACGTCCATTTGTTATTATACTTACATAACATTTTGAAAAGTGAACATGATTTTCCTTTCCCATATCACAAAGTTATTAAAAAATTTACATTAAAAAACAGGTTGCTAAAATATAGAGTAAAATGCAACCAGATACTTCAGGTACCAAATGCAGTCGCTGTTATTCAGCTAATACTTGCAAATTTTTCATACAAGTTATGTTAATGCCGTTATTCTGGCCATGTTAATGAGTAAAAACAAAAGGTCATCACAAATTATATTGAGCAAGTGACCCCAAATTACCATCATTACAAAATGGTGGCTTTATTTCTGTCAAACCTACACTTACTCTTGATATTATTAAATAATTTTTAATTCCTACACCAGGAACGAATTATTTTGGTAACACCATCCTGGTTATCACTAAGTGAGCCTGGTAACCTCAATAATAACTTCATATCTAATCGCGATCCGAAGTTGATCGGAGCAACTGCTAAGCAATGCCAGCCTTAACTCCAGCGAGTAAATGTAATTTTTGAAAAAGCCCTAAACTTCGTAAAGTTTTCTCTTTAAAATATTCGCCAATCATAAATACACAGAGTCTCGTATCTCGCCTACTTGGTTACAAAAGCTAGGACCATAATTATTAGCTTTGGTTACAAATGGTCTCGGTTACAAGTAGTTACGGTTACAAGTGGTTACACGTGGTTAAGAGTAGTTACAACCAACTATCTTCTTGGTTACGACATGGTCACTATTCTCCTTATAGGTTTACAAAAATCCTGGTTACAGAAGGTAATATTATCGGATTTTTGGCTAAAAGGCCAACATTTCGCAAAACTTTAAAAATACTTTAAACATTCCGGCCAGCATGGCGCTTGCTTAACCTCAAGTGACGTAAGGGACCTGTTCGCTTGAAGAGCATACATGTGTGTATCAAATAAGAATGCTACTTATCTCTGGTAGAAGCTTGCCCCCTCTAGGTCACTGAACTGATCCCGATGACAACGTGCACAGGCATTAAATACCCAGGTCCGCTCTCCTGTACTACCAATCAAATTAATTTCCCCTCAAAAACCCGAATTTCCAAGAAATAGTTGGGGCTGCCAATTACTTCTGGTAGGGATCAAGCTATTCACAATCAATGGTGGTTGACGTTACAAAATATGGTGACCGACGCAGCGGACACTAGATTCCCCTAGTGGGTCTCATTAATTGAAAATTTACACACCAATAATATTACAGCAATCCCTCAACTTCCGGCCTTTTGACCAAGTTGCCGGAAAGGACGTAACCAAACGTCCTTGTTTGGAGCAGTGCACGCACCATGGCAGGCTGTTCTTCGCGCTGGCCGTCGACCGTGCTGCGATCTGGTGACCAATCGCTGAAACATCAGTCTGCTATAGACTTCTCTGCCAGTTCTGGTTGCTGCCGCACGGGAAAATATGCGCGGACATTAACAGTTATTTTCTCGGCTCCCCGGGTTTTTCAAAGCCATCGAGAATATTACAGGTGAGTTATATTAGAGTTTCAAGTCACATTGGAGGTTCCTAAACCTCAAAATCAACGTGTGAAAGTGTTTGTGCGTATGGGACAGTACGCCGTACAAATTATCAGGCAACCAAACTCGGTGAGTATTTTTCGAATGGGTGAACGGCGACAAGGTCCGCCTGCTAGTTCATAATTATTTTACTTCTTCCAGGGTGTGTGTGACATGGTACACGCCATTAATTTCAAGTGTGTTTCTATTAATTGCAAGTTGTTAATTATTCATAAACATGCAGTGATGTGGCACTGCCCGTCACATCATAGGTTTTTGGAGCGCGGGCAAAAATTCGTTTAATATACACATTATCCAGATATACGGTGCTCAATATTAAACAACGTTATCTATTATTGGCAACGATTTAATTTTTTCTCCTCCCCCTGCAAGTGTATAAACTGCCCTTAGTGGAGTGGAGATATTTTGGTGGCTCTTACATCGAGGTTTTTGAGCCGATGAGGGTGAATTGAGGTGAGCCGGAAGCAGCTCCGGAATGAAATGGCGGGGTGAACGGAAGATCCCTGAGAAAACCCGCCTACTAGCGACGCGACTGGTTATAAACCCGAGTGGCTCCGTTGGGAGACGAACAGTCTATCCAAATGTCGTTAGTAATCGCTTTAGGTCACGACGTACTATAATATTTTCTACCTTTTTTTGTGCGGTAAGTGTGGAGCCGAATTTTGAAATGAGTACTTTTTGAAAGCCCTCTATAGTCAATACCTACATTTTATTTTAGTATTATACGATAACTTCCAAGTACGGTGGAATATACACACTTTGTTCATTACCTAAATTACAATCTTTATTTTAAAATTTGGTGGTCAAAGGATAGAAATTTTCCGAAAGAAAAAGTAACTAGGTCCTCAGAAGTGCTCACTTTACCGTGAACAGCCTACACAAGTGTATCTGGAACCACATCAAGCAAGCGGAAGATGCATGTTCATTTAATAAACACACTTTTTTCATGTTCTTTTGTCTGAGATAAACAGACCAGCTACTGAGTACAAGGCACATAATTAAGTGGGTATACCTTTATTTTAGGTGTGGTAACAATCGCTTTCGCCCTAAAATAAAGTTATAGCAGGGAAACTCTCATACAGCATCCATATTTGTAGCAGATAATCTTGGTATTATTACTCTACCCTCAAATTCCACATTCTCGGCCTATTCTAGTTACTTGGAAAGACTAAACTGGGTTAAATGTTTCCACCACTTTACATTCAGACAAAATGGGCATATCCTACAACTGCTAAATAATTAAGGTGTTGCTGAATTACCACAATTAACTACCCGGCGATACAGGGAATGTCTTGCAAGACTACTGAGAGCTGGAGAATATGTACCAAGTACCACCGCAGGGAGTAAGGATCCAGGACGTGTCTTGCTAGGAAGGACAGATATCCCTCATCCACCCCGACGCCATGTTGTGTAAACGAAGAGCCAAGGAAACACAAACAAGCTGGGATAATTTCTAACAGTGCGGAAAAATACCAACACATTATTCCTCAATATAAGTACATTTAAAAGCTCGATAAAGTGAGCTATTTTGAAATGAACCTTAGAAAAAGTCACTGTCCATGCCTGCATATATTTAACAGGGTCACTGAGTGACATTCGTCCAGTAAAAGTAGTTTCATATTTTAACGTCGAATAAAAAGTGTCAGACACCCATTTATGGTATCTTAAAATTATTTCTTTCGCTTTCTAATGTTTCAATACATCGAAGTGTAAAATTAAGCAGACATGTGAAGTATTTGTTTCTTAATAATTTTAAAGTTTCACTTGACCGACGCATCAACAAAGTGACGAGGCCTATGGCAATGCTAATTTTACATAATGAGGAGGAATAAACAATGTCCATACAAGTAGATCGTAAGCAGGGCTTTCAAAAGTACTCATTTAACGGTGAACAGCCTATACTAGGAAATACCAACACACGTTTATCCTCCATGCTATCATTCATATTAATTATCATTTTAATATAATTTAGAGATAAAATATAAATCAAACTATAATTTTACCAACATAAGAAAATTTTCTGTTAACAGAAATATAAAACGTTAGATATACGTGAAATAATTAGGAAACCAGCAAACACATCATGCAAAAGGTGATCATTCAAAGATTTGATTCTGAAAGAGTAATTATACCACGACAAATCAATTAATGAGTCTCGACTACACAACGTATTGTGTACTCGAGCTTGTTCCCGTGAAGTATCCAGGTATGTACAAACATTGCAGGAAACAGGTGGGGCGAGCAACAGTGTTCCAGGTCGGACTATACCAGGGCCGCCACACTCCCCCCCTCCCTCTGAGAAGCTAAGCAAGTGACAGACACAAGGAGAGCTATCAGCGTGGTCTAACAGCGGCGTACCACCAGCCATCATTGGTGGCCAACTTGCCTATGTCACATCCCCACCCACCCTTCTCCATCAGCATGAGACAGATACAAGGAGAGCTATCGGCGTGGTCTGACAGCTGCGTACCACCAGACATCACCGGTGGCCATCTTCCCACTGTCACCTCCCCTCCCTCCCTGTTCGACCAGCAAGTGACAGATACAATGACAGCTATCGGCGTGGTCTAACAGCTGTGTACCACCAGTCATCATTGGTGGCCATCTTGCCACTGTCACATTCCCACCCACCCTGTTCCACCAGCATGTTACAGATACAAGGAGCACTATCGCCGTGGCCTGACAGCAGTGCACCACCAACCATTGTCGGTGGCCATCTTCCTACTGTCACATTCCCACCCACCCTGCTCGACCAGAAAGTGGCAGATACAAGGAGAGCTATCGGCGTGGTCTAATAGCGTCGTACCACCATCTGTCACCAGTGGCCATCTTGCCACTGTCACATCCCCTCCCTTCCTGTTTCCCCGCAGGTGACAGATACACATAGCGCTGTCAGCGCTCTCTGACAACGGCATACCACCTGTTACCGATAGCCATCTGTCCACTGTCACCTCACATCCTCCCTGCTCCACCAGAATGTCACAGATATTAGGAGCGCCATCAGCATGGTCTGAAAGTTGAGTACCACAAGCCGTCAATGGTTGCTATCTTTCCACTGTTACCTCCCCACCCTCACTGCACTACCAGCAAGTGACAGATACGAGAAGCGCTATCGGCGTTGTCTGACAGCGGCGTACCACCAGCCATCTCTGGTGGTCATCTTGCCACTGTCACCCCACGCCATTCGAAGTCCTCCAGCGAGTGATATATACAAGGAGCGCCATTAGTGATGTCTGACAGGGCCGTACCACCAGCCATCACCGGTGGCCGCCTTTCCACTGTGACCGTCCCTTCCTCCCACCCTTCACCACCTACAAGTGAAGGAGACAAGGAGCGCTATCTGTGCTTTCTTACAGAAGCGTACCACAATCCGTCACTGGCGGATATCTTGCTACTGTGACCTCCCCTTCCTACCATCTTCCCCCTCAAATGTCGGAATCAACGAGCGCTATCGGTGCTGTCTGACAGAAGCATCCCACCAGCCATCAACGGTGTCCATTTTGCCTCAGTCATCTCCCTTCCCTCCCTTCTTCCCTAGCAAGTGATAGAGTCAAGTAGATCTATCGATGTGGTCTGTAAGCGGTGTACCACCAGCCGTCACCGGAATACATCTCACCACAGTCATCTCCCCGCCCTCCCTTCTTCACTAGCAAGTGACAGAGTCAAGTAGCGCTATCGGCGCGTTCTAACAGTGATGTCCCACCAGCCGTCACAGGTTTCATCTTGCCACCGTCATCTCTCCTCCCTCCCATCTTCACTAGAAAGGGACAGTGTTAAGGAGTACTTTCGGTGCTGTCTGAGAGCAGTGTTCAACCACATGTCACCGGCAGCCATCTTGTCGCTGTCACTCCTACTCCCTCACTCCCTGTTCCTTTAGAAAGTGACAGAAACAAGTTCCACTATCGGCGATGTCTGACAGAGGCGTACCACCAGCCATCACCAGCAGCCATGTTGCCATAGTCATATACCTTCCCTCCCTTCTACACTAGCAAGTGACAGATACAATTAGCATTATCTGTGCTGTCTGACAGCGGTGTAACAACAGCCATCACTGGTGTCCATCTTTCCACAGTCATCTTCCCTCCCTCCCATCATCTCTAGCAAGTAACAGAATCAAGTAGCTCTAACTGTGCGGTCTGAAAGCAGTGTACTACCAGCCGTATCCGGCATTATCTTGCCACAGACATCTCCCCTCCCTCCCTTTTTCTCTAGCAAAGTACAGTGCCAAAGAGCGCTATCGGTGCTTTCTGACATTGGTGTACCACTATCGGTCAATGGTGGCCTTTTTGCCACAGTCATCTCCCCTCCCTTCCTCCTTCACTATCAAGTGACAGAGTCAAGGACAGCTTTCGGTGCTCTCTGACAGAAGCGTACCACCAGCTGTCACCGGTGGCCATCTACCTCTGTCAACTCCCTTGTCCCCCTTCTTCAAGAGCAAGTGACAGAATCAAGGCGCGATCTCGGTGCTGTCTGACAGAAGCATACCAGCAGCTGTCACCGTGGCCATCATGCCACTGTCAACTCCCCAACCTCACTTCTTTACTAACCATTGACAGAGTCGAGGAGCTCTTTCGGTGCTGTCTAACCGAAACGTACCACCAGCTGTCACTTGTGGCCATCTTGCCACTGTCAAATAACCACACTCCCTTCTACACTAGCAAGTTATCGAGTCAAGGATCGCTATCAATGCTGTCTGGCAGAAGCTTACCACCAGCCATTACTAGTGGCCATCTGGCCATAGTCAACTCCCGTCTCTTCCTTCTTCACTTGAAAGTGACAGAGTCAAGTAACGCTACCTGTGCTGTCTGACAAACGGTGTATCACAATGCGTCACTGGTGGCCATCTTGCAACTGTCACCTCACCTCCTTCCCTGCTCCTCCAGAAAGTGACAGACAATGAGTCCTATCAGCGCTGTCTGACAGCGGCGTACCACCAGCTATCACCGGTGAACATCTTGCCACAGTGACCTCCCCTCCCTCCTTTTTTCACCCTCAAGTGACGTAGTCAAGGACCACTATCGGTGCTTTCTGGCAGCGGCGTACCACCAGCCATCACCAGCGGCCATCTTTCCACAGTTACCTCTCCCCCTTCCCTTCTTCCTATCAAGTGACAGATTAAAGGAGCGCTATCGTTGCTTTCTGACAGCGGCGTACCATCAGCCATCATCGGTGGCAATCTTTCCACTGTTACCACCCCTTCCTCCCTCCCATCCCCATTATCAACTGGCAGAGACAAGGAGAACTATATCTGCTTTCTGACAACGGATTACCACCAGCCGTCACTGGTGGTCATTTTGTCACATTCACACTCCCGCCCTCCATTCTCCACCCGCAAGTGACAGAGACAATTATCGCTATCTGTGCTTTCTGACAACAACGTAACATCAGAAATCACCAGCGGTCATCATGCCACTGTCGCCTCTCCTCCTTGCCTTCTTCGCTATCAAGTGGCAGATTAAAGGAGCGCTATCGTTGCTTTCTGACAGCGGTGTACCACCACCCGTTACCTATGGATATCTTGCCACTGTGATCTCCCCTCCCTCATTTTTACACCATCAAGTAACGGTGACCAGGAGTGCTATCGGTACGGTGTGACAGCATTGTACCACCAGCCGTCACCACAGACATCTTGCCACAGTAATCTCCCCTCCCTCCGTACTTCACTAGCAAAGGACAGTGTCAAGGAGTACTATCGGTGCTGTCTGACAGTGGTGTACCACCAGCCGTCACAGGCGGCTATTTGCCCCTGTCACTCCCCCTCCCACATTTTCCACTAGCATGGACAGAGTCAAGTAGCGCTACCGGCACGGTCTGCCAGCGGTGTACCACCGGCCTTCACCGGCAGTCATCTTGCTACAGTAATCTCTCCTCCCTCTCTTCTTCATTATTAAGTGACTGATTAAAGGTACACCATCGGTGATTTCTGATAGCAATGTAGCAAATGTCATCTCCGGCGGCCATCTTACCACAGTTGCCTCTCCTCCTTCCCTTATTCACTATTAAGTGACAGATTAATTGAGCGCTATTTTTGCTCTCAGAGAGCGGCGTACCACCAGCCGTCACTGACGGCCATCTTGCCACTATCACTCCCCCTCCCTCTCTGTTCCACTTTGCAAGTGACAGAGACAAGAAGCGCTATCGGTGCGGTCTGACAGCGCAATACTACCAGCCGTCACAGGCGGCCATCTTGCCACTGTGACCTCCCCTCCTTCGCTTCTTTACCCTCAAGTGACGGAGTCAAGGAGCGCTGTCGGTGTTGTCCGAAGGCGGCATTCCACCAGGTGTCACTGGCGGGCATCTTGCCACAGTCACATATCCTCCCTCCCTGTTCCACTAACAAGTGAGAGAGTCAAGGAGCATTATCGGTGCCGTCTGAGAGCGGCGTCCCACCAGCCATCAATGGCGGCCATATTACCACTCTTACTACCTCTCTCTCCCTGTCCTTCTTGCAAAGGGATAAAGTCAAGTAACGCTATCCCCGCTGTCTGACTGTGGTGCATCCACCAGCCATCACCGGCAGCCATCTTGCCACACTAATCTCCCTTCCGTCCCTTCTTCATTATTTAGTGACAGATTAAATGAGCGCTATCGGTGATTTCTGACAACAAAGTACCACCAGCCATCACCGGCGGCTGTCTTGACATTGTGACCTCCCCTCCCTCCCTCCCTTCATCATCCTCAAGTGACGGAGTCAAGGGGAACTGGGGGTGCTGTCTGACAACGGCACACAACCAGCTGTCACTGGTGGCCATCTTGCCACTGTCAACTCCCCACACTCCCTTCTTCACTAGCAAGTTACAGAGTCAAGTAGTGCTATCGGCGCGTTCTGAAAGTGGTGTACCACCAGCCATCACAGGTTCAATCTTGCCACCGTCATCTCCCCTCCCTCCCATCTTCACTAGAAAGGGACAGTGTCAAGGAGTGCTTTCGGTGCTGTCTGAGAGTGGTGTTTTACCACACGTCACCAGCAGTCATCTTGTCGCTGTCACTCCTACTCCCTCACTCCCTGTTCCTTTAGCAAGTGACAGAAAAAAGTACAGCTATCGGCGATGTCTGACAGAAGCGTACCACAAGCCATCACCGGCAGCCATGGTGCCATAGTCATATACCTTCCCTCCCTTCTTCACCAGCAAGTAACAGAGTCAAGTAGCGCTAACTGTGTGGTCTGATCTCCCCTCCCTCCCTTTTCCACTAACAAGGAACAGTGCCAAGGAGTGCTATCGGTGCTATCTGACATCGGTGTACCACTATCGGTCACTGGTGGCCATATTGCCACAGTCATCTCCCCTCCCTTCCTACTTCACTAGCAAGTGACAGAGTCAAGTAGCGCTATCGGTGCTGTCTGACAACGGTGTATCACAAGACGTCACTGGTGGCCATCTTGCGATTGTCAACTCCCCTCCCTCCTTCTTCTCTAGCAAGGGACAGAGTCAAGGAGCACTTTCGGTGCGTTATGACAGCTGTGTACCACCAGCCACCACCGACTGCCATCTTGCCAGTCATATCCCCTCCCTCCCTTCTTCGCTAGCAAGGGACAGTGTCAAATGGCGCGATCAGTGCGGTCTGAAAGTGGTGTACAACCAGCTGTCTCCGGCAACCATATTGCCACAGCCATCTGCCCTCCCTACCTTATCTAGCAAGGAACAGTGTCAAGGAGCACTATCGGTGCTGACTGACATCACTGTACCACCAGGCTACACCGGTGGCTATCTTGCCAATATCATTTCCCCGCCCTGCGTTCTTCACTCGCAATTGACAGAGTTAAGTAGCTCTATAGGCGCGGTCTGACAGCGGTGTACCACAAACTGTCTCCGGTAGCCATCTTGCTAAAGTCATCTCCCCTCCTTCCCTTCGTCAATAGCAAGTGACAGAGTCAAGATGCGCTATCGGTGCTGTCAGACAGCGAGGTACTACAAGCCGTCACCAGCAGCCATCTTGCAACTTTCACTCCCTCTCCCTCACTTCCTGTTCCCTTAGCAAGTGACTGAAGCAAGTACCGCTATCGACGCGGTCTGACAGCGGTGTACCACCAGCCGTCACCGGTAGCCATCTTGCCTCAGTAATATCCCCTCCCTCCCTTCATCACTAGCAAGTGACAGACTCAAGTCGAGCTATCAGCGTGATCTGAAAGTGGTGTACTACCAGCCGTCACCGGCAGCCATCTTGCTGCTTTCAATTCCCCTCACTCCCTTCTTCACTAGAATGTGACAGAGTTAAGGAGCGCTTTTGGTGCTGTCTGACAGTGGTGTAACACCAGCCGCCACCGGCAGCCATCTTGCCACAGTCATCTTCCCCTCCCACCCCTTCTTCACTAGCAAGGGACATTGTCAAGGAGCGCTATCGGTGTGGTTTGAAAGTGGCGTACCACCTGCTGTCACCAGCTGCCATCTTGCCACTGTCACTCCCCTCCCTCCATGTTCCTTTAGCGTGTGACAGAGTCAAGTAGCGCTATCGGTGCGATCTGAAAGCGGTGTAACAACAGCCGTCTCCAGCAGCCATCTTGCAACAATCATCTCCCCTCCCTCCTTCTCAACTTGCAATTAACAGAGTCCAGTAGTGCTATCGGCTCGGTCTGAAAGCGGTGTACCACCAGTCGTCACCGGCAGCTATCTTGCTACAGTCATCTCCACACCCCTACATTCTTCACTATCAAGGGACAGTGTCAAGGAGCGTTATCGGATCTTTCTGAATGTGGTATAACCACAGCCGTCTCCGACAACAGTCTTGCAACAGTCATCTCCCTTCCCACCATTCTTCACAAGCAAGTGACAAAGTTCCCGGTGGAACCGGCGCTGGCCTCACCAAACCTCCCCTCCAGGTGGCCGATGCCTATTAAAAGGTCACACCTGGAGCGCTACTTTCTAGCCAAGCTACTTTAACCACCACAAACAAAAAGTTAAATAGGCTCTTTTGATCTCAGGTAACCACCGGGAACTTTGCAATTTTGAAACCGCCATGCTGTCTGAAAATGTAAAAGAACACTACAACTAAACTACTCGCTCACACAAACTACTATCCATGACTGCGCAAATACTAACTCGTTTTAAGTTAAGCATGACGGTATCCCCATAACTGCCTTCTCGGCTCAGTACACCTGGGTTGTGCAGGACTTAGTTTCGGGGGATATCCAGTAACCAGTAACATTCCCCTCCACCTCGCCCCCAGATGCAAGGAGCTTGTATCGAAACTCAAAACTGCACTCCGTAACGGCACTCATGCACACACATGCACATACAAAACCATCGCTGTGCTCTTTTCAGCTATTCAGATGTCCGACATATTAAAACATACAGGTACATTCATCTTTGTCAACTCAATAAAATTATGCCAGAGCATTGCTCAGTGGCATGACGTCATTTCCGGGATTGTCTTTATCGGTGTATTTGCTACTGGTCAGGTGGTTGGAGGCTCAATGGGAAGGAATTCGGTTTTCCAGTACCTTGCATTTGCTCCATCTAGATCGAGAGATTCCTGAACTCTCCGATCATTCCTCCCAGATCGTTCCTCCACCCGGCCAGGCCCCTCCTGAGGGAGGGGCTTGTCACATCTGTGTGGCGTGACCAGACTGGTGGTAGAATGCCCTCCGAGGAGAAGGACTAGTACCTGACCACAGTGTACCCGTTGAAAGGCTTACTGTAATCAAAGGTACGCCTCCGGTATGTGCAGATGGCATCCTGAAGGGCGTCAGATTCAACGAATCTTTCACCCCTACGCCAAAAATATTCTTTAATCAGAGAGACCAGCTCTGCAGGTTTAGTTGGCTGGCCTGCCTGGGCGACGACAAGCCTGTCTACGGTCTCCATCCTAGGGAATATAACCCTATCCCCCCTCCATATTCCTTATGACAAGGGCAAGAGCAGATGTCAACGTTGTCGGTTCTTCCAACTTCGTTAGCATCGCTCCCCTGATCAACTCATTATACAGCCATTGTGAGTCACTTGGATCCGACTGTACAGGCAAAACCTGTACAGCGGTATCAACCATGTTCTTTTCGTCCGGCCAGTCAATATCGATTGTTTTGGCTTCCTCTGGTGTTGCCATCGATTTCCTCATGAGGACCTTGTGGAGGAAGACTTCCTTCTCAGCCTCGGTATTTCGAGGCTGATCGGTCCGTATCTCCTCCATGGGTACCCCCGTTGACCATACCTCTCTGGTTCGGGACATGGCGCAGACTGTTCTTCGTCTGCTATCGCGTTTAAGCTTACTAATGTTACAAGTAACACGAGCAAAGCCTTCCCGCACAAATACCACAGGGCTCCACGTACACTGCCAACCAGGTGGTTCTCGCTCTTGAGAACCTTGTCCACTTGACATGTGAGGTTCTAGGTCTATAACTCGCGTCATAGACGTAGAACTGGGTAGTTCTTGTTCCCTTTTTAGCCTTGCTTCTATCCTGGAGGGGGGTGCTCAGGGGTTTTTCCATGTACCTTTTCAGGCAGTTGTTCTGTTACTTCCAAAGTTAGTGTGGGGTTAACGGTGTCACATCCATCATCCAAGATTACGAATGGGAAGATATGATCACCCATTGAGGTTCACAGCATCTATCCCAGTCTCATACCTCCCGTTGTCTACCTCCGACTTATCCAGGTCCCTGCTCAACCGAAGGCCAGATCACCAGACGTCAAACTCCTCCCTTCTTTTACCGATCCTTGTTAGGTGTTGTAACAAGTTACTGGTTTTGTCCCTGTCCCGAAGCATGGGCCCGAGACGGAGAGGTCCATGGATTTCTTCAAATTTCAGTTTAAGATCCTCCACTTTGGGGCAGTCGAGAGCATGGGTGGAGGTGTCCTCCACTCCACACACTACGCACATAGGATCCCCAACAAGGCCCAGGAAGGACGACTTGGCGCGGAAGTTTCCGTGACAGGTTAAGTACTGGATGGAGTAGTGACCCACTTCGAGCCACTTCTCCAGGCTCAGTCTCTCCCTTACACTAGGAAACAGACCGTGCGTCAAACGACCCTTGGTACTAAGGTCCCATCTGGTCTGTCAAGCTGTTAGAGTGGCTTCTTTCATTTCTTTAAATTCTGCTGTGGGAATGACTCCACGCTTTCTCTTATGTGAAATAATACCTATTAGTACCACCAGCAGATCCAGAGGGATCTCTCCAGCAATAATCTGGAGAGCATCGTTATAAGTTGTCCTATAAGTCTTTGTGATTCCCAGTAGTGCAGCTCTTTGAGCACTGTTGAACTCGCTTCACCTCCGCGTACCACACCCCACATGCATGCGTGAGGTTGGTCAGGAAGACAGACTTGTACATCAACTTTAACGTCCGGTATCCGAGCCCCAAGTTTGCAGGTGCCACAGCCCTTAGCCGGTGAAATGTCAAGTGACAGAGTCAAGTAGCACTATCAGCAAGGGGCAGTGTCAAGGAGCACTATCGGAGCTGTCTAAAAGCGGTGTACTAACAGCAATCACCAGCGGCCAACATGCCACTGGCACTCTCCCTCCCTCCCTGTTCCACTAGCAAGAGACAGAGTCAAGTAGCGCTAACGGCGCAGTCTGAAAATGGTGTACCACCAGCCATCACCGGTGGCCTTCTTGCCACAATCATCTCCCCTCCCTCCTTTCTGCACTAGACAGTGACAGTATCATACAGCGTTATTGGCACGGTCTGAAAACGGTGTACCACCAGCCGTCACCAGCTGCCATCATGCCACAGTCATCTCCTCCCCTGCCTTCTTCACTAGCAAGTCACGGAGTCAAGTAGCGCTAACAGCGTGGTTGTCAGAAGTGTACCACCAGCCGTCAGTGGTTGCCATCCAATCATCTCCGATATCCACTAGCAAGGGACAGTGTCAAGGAGCACTACAGGTAATATCTGAAAGCGGCGTATCACCAGCCATCACTGATGGCCCTCTTGTCACAGTTACCTCGCCTCTTTCACTTGTTCACAATCAAGTGTCATTTTAAAGGAGCGCTATCGGTGCTTTCTGACTGCGGCGTACCATCAGCCGTCACTGGCGGATATCTTGCCACTGTCATCTCCCCTCCCTCCTTCACCCACAAGTTACGTAGTGAAGGAACGCTATCGGTTCTGCTTAAAAGCGGCATACCACCAGCCATCGTGGCGGCTATCTTGCCTATGTGACATCACCTCGCTCCCTTCTTCAACCATAAGTGACGTAGTCAAAGAGCGTTGTAGTTGCTGTCTGACTGCATTGTACCATCAGCCATCAACGGCAGCCATATTGCCACAGTCTCCCCTCCCGCCCTTCTTCAATTCCAAGGGACATTGTCAAGGAGTGGTATCGAGCTGTCGGACAACGCAATGCCACCAGCCATCACCGGCGGCCATCATGCCTCTGTGACCTGCTCTCCCTCTCTTCTTCCCCTCAAGTGACGGAGTAAAGAAGCGCTGTAGGTGCTGTCTGACAGCGGCATAACACCAGCTGTCATTGGCGGCCTTCTTGCCACTACGACTTCTCCACCTTCCCTCTTCCACTAGCAAGTGAGAGAGTCAAGGAGCGATATATTGCTGTCTGACAGCGGCGTACCACCAGCCATTGACGTAGGCCATCTTGCCACTCCCTCCATTCTTCACTAGCAAGGTACAGTGTCAAGGAGCGCTATCGGTGTTGTCTGACTGCGGTGTACCACCAGCCTTCACCGGTGACATTTTGCCACTGTTACTACCCCTCCCTCCTTTTTCCACTAGCAAATGACAGAGTGAAGGTGCACTATCGGTGCTTTCTGACAGCGGCGCACGACCAGCCGTCACCGGTGGCTTTCTTGCCACTTTCAACTCCCCTCCCTCCCTTCTGTACCAACAAGTTACAGAGACAAGAAGCGCTATCGGTACTGTCTGAAATCGGCATACCTCCAGCCATCACCGGCGGCCATCTTGAGATTGTGACCTCCCCTCCCTCCCTTTATCAACCTCAAGTGACGGAGTCAAGGGGTACTGGTGGTGCTGTCTGAGAGCGGCATATCAGCAGCTGTCACCGGCTGCGTTCTTGCCACTTTCACTTCTCCTCTCTCCCTGTTCCAATAGCAAGTGACAGAGTCAAGGAGCGCTATCGTCGCGGTCTTACAGCAATGTACCACCAGCCATCACCGGCAGCTATCTTGCCACAGTCATCTCCCCTCCCTTCTTCACTAGCAAGGGATTTTGTCAAGAAGCGGTCAAGGTGCTGTCTGACAGCGGTGTACCAACAGCTTTCACAGGCGGACATCTTGCCACTGTCACTCCCCCTCTGTCTCTGTTCCACTAGCAAGTGACAGTGACAAGGACAGCTATCGGTGCTGACTGACAGCGGCATACCACCAGCTGTCTCTGGCGGTCTTCTTGCCAGTATCACTTCTCCACCCTCCATGTTGCACAAGCAAGTGACAGTGTCAATGAGTGCTATCGGTGCTGTCTGACAGCGGTGTACCACCAGCAGTCACAGGCGGCAATTTGCCACTCTCACTCCCCCTCCCTCATTTTCCACTATCAAGTGACAGAGTCAAGTAATGCTACCGGCGCAGTCTGACAGCGGTGTACCACCGGCCTTCACTGGCAGCCATCTTGCTACAGTCAACTTCCCTCCCTCCCTTCTTCATTATTAAGTGACTGATTAAAGGTACACTATCTGTGATTTCCGACAGCAGCGTAGCAAATTCTATCACCGGCGGCCATCTAGTCGCCTCTCCTTCTTCCCTTATTCACTATCAAGTGACAGATTAAATTAGCGCTACTGGTGCTCTCTTCGAGCGGCGTACCACCGACTGTCATTGGCGGCCTTCTTTCCAATGTCACATCTCCTCCCTCCCTGTTCCAACAACAAGCGAGAGAGGAGAGTCAAGGAGCGTTATCAGTGCCGTCTGACAGCGGGGTACCAACTGCCGTCACCGGCTACCATTTTGGAAATTTCACTACCCACCACTCCCTGTCCTTCTTGGAAAGGGATAGAGTCATGTAGCTCTTTCGGCGCGGTCTGGCAGCGGTGAATCCACCAGCCATCACTGGCGGCCTTCTTGCCACACTCATCTCCCCTCCCTCCCTTCTACACTATTATGTGACAGATTACAGGAGCTCTATCGGTGATTTCTGACAACAGTGTACCACCAGCCATTACCGGCGGCCTTCTTGCCACTGTCACCCCCACCCCCTCCCTCCCTTCAGCACCCGCATGTTACAGTGACAAGGAGCGCTAAATGTGCTTTCTGACAGCATCGTACCACCAGCTGTAACTGGTGGCCATATTACCAAAATTACCTCACCTCATTCGCTTCTTCACTGTCATGTGACAGATTAAAGGAATGCTGTCTGTGCTTTATGACAGCGGCGTAGGACCAGTCATCATCGACGGCCATCTTTCCACAGACACTTCTCCTCTTTCCCTTCTTTATTATCGAGTGAGAGATTAAAGGAGCGCTATAGGTTCTTTCTGACAGTGGTGTACCACCAGCTGTCACACATGGCCTTCTTGTCACTATCACTTCTCCTCCCTCTCAGTTCCACTAGCAAGTGACTGAGTCAAATAGAGCTATGAGCGCGGACTAACAGTGGTGTACCACCAGACGTAACAAACTGTCATTTTGCAACAGTTATCTCCCCTCCCTCCTTTCTTCACTAGCAAGTGACAGATAAAAGGAATACTATCGGTGCTGTCTGACTGCGGTGTACTACCAGCCGTAACTGGCGGCCAACTTGCCACTGTCACTCCCCTCCCTCTCTGTTCACTAGAAAGTGACAGAATCAAGTAGCGTTATCGGCGCGATCTGAAAGCTGTGTAACACCAGCTGTCACCGGCGGCTATCTTGCCAGTGTCACTCCCCTTCCTCCCTGATCCACTAGCTAGTGACAGAGTCAAGTAGCACAATTGGAGCGGTCTGACAGATGCGTACCATTATCTCTCACCGGTGACATTCTTGCCTTAATCATCCCCTCTTCCTCCTTACTTCACTAGCAAGTGACAGAATCATGTAGCGGTATCGGCGCGGTTTGAAAGTGGTCTACTACCAGCCGTCACCGACAGCTTACTCGCCACGTCATTTCCCCACCCTCCCTTCTTCAATAGCAAGTTGCAGAGTCAAGTAGCGCTATCGGCGTGGTCTGAAAGCGATGTACCACCAGCTGTCACCGGCAGCCATCTCGCCACAGTCATCTCCCCTCCCTCCCTTCTTTGCATGCAAGGGACCTTGTCAAGGAGCGCTACCAGTGCGGTCTGAAAGCGGTGTACTACCAGCCATCACCAGCAGCCATCTTGCCACAGTCACTCCCCTCCCTTGCTGTTCCTTTAGCGAGTGACAGATTCAAGTAGCGCTATCGGCGCGGTCGAAAGTGATGTACCAACAACCGTCTCCAGCAGCCATCTTGCAACATTAATCTCCCCTCCCTCCCTTCTACACTAGCAAGTGACAGAGTCAAGTACCGCTATCTGCTCGGTCTGAAAGCGGTGTACCACCAGTCGTCACCGGAAGGCATATTGCTACAGTCATCTCCAACCCTTACCTTCTTCACTAGCAAGGGACAGTGTCAAGGAGCGCTATCGATGCTTTCTGAATGCGGTGTAACAACAGCCGTCTCCGGCAGCCATCTTGCCAAAGTCATCTCCCCTCCCACCCTTCTACACTAACAAGGGATAGTGTCAAGGACCATTCTCGGTGCTGTATGACAGAAGCATACTACCAGCTGTCACCGGGGGCCATCTTGCCTCTGTCAACTCCTCTTCCTCCTTCTTCACAAGCAATTCACAGAGTCAAGGAGCTCTTTCTGTGTTGTTTGACAGCAGCGTACCACCAGCTGTCACCGGTGGCCATCTTGCCTCTGTAAACTCCTCTCCTTCTCTTCTTCACTATCAATTGACAGAGTCAAGGAGCGCTTTCGGTGTTGTTTGACAGCAGCTTACCACCAGCTGTCACCGGTGGCCATCTTGCCTCTGTCAACTCCCACACTCCCTTCTTCACTAGCAAGTAACAGAGTCAAGTAGCGCTATCGGTGGGGTCTGAAAGCGGTGTACCACCAGTCTTCTCCAGAAGTCATCTTGCCACTGTCATCTCCTCTCCCGGCCTTCTTCACTAGCAAGTGACAGAGTAAAGTAGCGCTATCAGCACGGCCTGAAAGTGGAGTACCACCAGCCCTCACCGGTGGCCATCTTGCCACAGTCATCAGTCCTCCCTGCCTTCTTCACTAGCAAATGACAGAGTCAAGTAGCACTATCGGCGCGGTCTGACTTCGGTGTACCCAGCTATCACCAGCGGCCATATTGCCACAGTCATCTCCCTCCCTCCCTTTTTCACTAGTAAGGGACAGAGTCGAGGAGCGCTATAGTTGCCGTCTGAGAGCGGTGTACTACCAGCTGTCACCGGCAGCCATCTTGCTGCTGTCACTACTACTTCCTCCCGCACTGTTCCTTTAGCAAGTGACAGAAACAAGTACCGCTATCGGCGCAGTCTGACATTAGCGTACCACCAGCAGTCCCCGGCAGCCATGTTGCTACAGTCATATCCCCCTCCCTCCCTTCTTCACTAGCAAGTGACAGAGACAAGTAGCGCTATAGGTGCTGTCTGAAAGCAGTGTACCACCAGCTGTCATTGGCAGACATGTTGCTACAGTTATATCCACTCCCTACCTTCTTCATTAGCAAGTGACAGAGACAAGTAGCGCTATCGGCGCGGTCTGACAGCGGTATACCACCAGCCGTCACCAGCAGCTATCTTGACTCTGTCAACTCCCCTCCCTCCCTTTTTTACTAGTAAGTGACAGAGTCAAGGAACGCAATCGGTGCTGTCTGACAGCGGTGTACCATCAGCTGTCACCAGTGGCTCTTTTGCCACTGTCACCTCCCCACTCTCTCTTCTTCACTAGCAAGTGACAGAGGCAAAGAGCGCTATCGGCGTGATCTGACAGTGGCCGAGATGCGCGTAGCCAAGCGGTTGTGTATGTGTGTGATTTCTCGCACGCGTGCCAGAGGCTTTGTCAGCGCTCCCGGTCTATTGTGTGCGTGTGATAATATTAACTATATCTTGGATCCGCGAGGTAACTCGTATTCGTGCGCTGATTTCAACGAAACCCATAGTTTATTTTTTTACTTAAGTTCTCGTGGTTCATAACAGTTATAGAAAATATCTCCCTCATCAAAAAAATGCCATACTGTTACATTATCAGCTCCTCTGGGTGTTACCTAACGCTACTACTACACGTCTAGCTGAAATTATTTTCTACACTTTTGAAGTTTCGTTTCTTACTAAGATATCAGCAGACACCCTTTCTGTATGCCGTAAAAGCGTAAAACCGTCTGCACGACCACCACGCGCTTGCAGCCATTGAAGTAGCGTACGATGTCTGCTGACAATGGCGACAGCGGCGTAACGGCCGAGTGATGAATGCTGCTGGCCTTCCGGCCTTCAAGCATTGGTAAGTGGCTGGACGGCATACCTTCTGACACAGAATAAGGTAGAATACAGAGTAAATCCCAATACTCAAGGATACAGAAGTGAAATATGCGTGCATGGAAAGTTATTGTGCTTCGTGCGCAATCTCAAATATACTGTGTTATTTATTTTTGTAATTGAGTGACTTTGAAATTGAGTGACTTTTTTATTGAGTGACTATGCGATAGAATGACTTTGTGATTGAATGGACTTTCCGAATAGAGTAACTTTGTGATTTTTGTGTATTATTGATTGAGTGACTTTGTGTAGCACTTTGTTGCTTTATATTTCAAGTTTCAGTGAATGCCCAAACTGCGACAATGTATGAAACTGAGTGGTGGACTCGTTTCACTGAAGAACGTGCCAAATGTCACGGCAGTAAACCGGACAGATACGCTGAGGTAGTTAAACTAGCCTGAACAATCTCAAAGGCAAGAGCAATTCACGGACTCTTCTGATGGACAGTTAAACTGACTGGACACAAGTCAAAAAACCTAGCAAAGCGATCATTGATTGGCTGACAGTGGCTTACCCATTAATTCAAGGATAGCCTGCTGAGGAAATTTGCAAAATAATATATGAGTACTATGAAGAAAACACGGAACATGCAGCATGCCTGGGAACTGGAGGAGCTCTGCGCGACATGGAGGAGTTCTCGGCCGAGGTGGACACCCTCTTTGGTAGACTCTTAGATTATTGCACTTTGGAAAAAACGAAAGTAAATAAGGAGAATGCAAATTACATGCTTCCAAAAGTTTTCTTGCTAAAGTTTTACTACAGCAGGATGACACAAAGGAATGCTTTTCTTCTTGACTATGCCAAAGGATTGGAGTACAGTGTGAAACAAGTTATGAGACCAGAGGTGGTAATGGAGAAAATAGAAACACGTAAACTGTCCTTCGCTCAAATAACGAAGGCGGTTAAGAAACTTACACAAAAGGTAAAACCACGTAAGAAAAAGATCCTGGCATATCCAGAAAAGGACGCTCAAACAAGGGAAGAAACAAAGAAGACGATTCAAGAGAAGGTAAACCCTGTTGAAGAAGGATGGAAAGTGACGAACTTTAAAACAGTATGTGGTGGAGGTAATCTCATAGAAGCAGGTGATGAAGCCACCATAAATAAAATCAAAACAAGCGACAAGCTGAAAAATTTGGGACTTCGACTTGATGAACCAAAGAAAAAAGGACCCAAGGTCTACGACGTTCCAAAGAAAGAGGATAATGAAGAATTACTGACAAAGGTGTGGAAACAAAATCTTGAAGACAAGGGTATAAAGAGCGAGGAATTTGTGAAGGGAGCGTCAGTCCGACTAAGAAATGGAAGAAATAAAGAATCAATGAATGTGGTGATAGAATTGAAGAGCAAATACAGAATGTTCTAATGGCACAAGAAACTGTGTATATTGAATATGAGGCATGTAAAGTAAGAAACTTTCTGGTTCCACCCAGATGCTACAAAGACCAACAATACGGGCATCAAAGTAAATACAGTAAAGGACAAGAAATATGTTCTACCTGCTATCAGGAAGGACATAAGTATTCTGAAAAGGATAAATGCAAAGGTAACAAAAGAAATCCTGGCTGTGCTAATTGCTTAAAGGATAATAAAGACCATAACCACAGAGTTGATTCGAAAAAGTACCCACATTATGAACGAGCATTTACTGCGGAGCTGGAAAGGATGGATTATGGCGAAGCATGAATCAGCTAAGATCTAAAATCATTATTGGGCAGATAAACCTTGCAAAGATCTACAGTGGCTACATCGGAAATAGCTATCGTGGCTAAAGAAAGAGTCATTGACATAGTCCTGATGCAAGAGCCATACGTCCTAGATGGGAAGATAATTGGGTTACATTGGACAGTTTTCTCAATAAGTGACAGTCCAATGGCAGCTATATGGATTAAATCTGAAACTCTAAGTACTTTGACTATGGATATTATGTCAAACAGGCATCATGTCTATATTCAAATTATAATGGGACAACAGAATGTCTATTTGGCCAGTTCCTATTTCCAGTACTCGGACGAACTTCGAGTACATCTGGAGAAGTGGGACGAAATTATAAGAGTACTTGGAAGGGAACGACTTGTAATAGGAGCTGATGTGAATGCCAAGTCGGAAATGTGACACTCTCCTATGACAGATGGAAAAGCTTGGCACTCTATAGCTATTTATTGGCGAACGATCTCCATATTGTGAACGTACCAGGGACCCTTCCAATGTATGTCTCTCCTGCTCATGGTACTGAATCCTACCTGGATGTGACGGTTGTAACTAGAAAGGCAGCCGATACTGGTTACAAATTGGATTGTCACCGAAGACTCGACTAGTGATCATAGGCTAATTATTTATGAACTTAATATGACAACAAGACAACATGCTGAATATAGAATTGGTCGAACAAGTTTTATTCATCGAGGGGAAGACGAAGAGGTTCGACGAAGTGCTGATGAATAAACTTCATCAGCATCGCGAAGCACACTTGCAAGATCCAGACCAATGTGCAAATGCAATTACAAAGCTGATACAGAATGTACGAAAGGAAACATTGAGAATATCAGAACCTGGCATTCCACTAAATCGATGGTGGGTTGATGAACTGGAAAATATGAGAAAGTAGGTTCGGAAAATTCGGAGGAAACTGAAACTGCAAAGAGATCCTCGACGAAGAGTAGAAGTGCTGGAATAATATAGAGTCCAACGAAAGAACTATGCAATAATATTGAAAGAAAAGAAACAGACATCCTGGAGAAGCTATGAAACAAAAAAGGAAATGGAGACCCGTGGGGGCTCGTATACAAGATCTTTGCAAACAAGCTCAAACATAACCAAGTCATGAAAAGCCTTAAAAATCCAGAACAGGATCATTATCCATCAGCAAGAGAATGCAAAAGAACTTGTAAATGCACTGCTGCCACAGGATAGTGTGAAAGATGAAGAAGAAATTCATCAAATGAAGAGACAGAAGATGTCTGTGTTGCCAGACACTCCTCCCACCACTGAGTTCACTATAAAAGAACTGGATAAAGTTATTAAGGAGTTGAAGAACAGAAAGCTCCAGGACATGGTGGAATCCCTACTGAAATAATGAGGAGAGTTTATCCTCGGATTAAACTCTATCTGTTGCAGTTAATGAATGACTGCCTACAAAGTGGCTGTTTTCTTAACATTCGGAAACAGGAATATTGAGAGTTCTCTATAAGGGAGGCAATAAAGATCCAACATTAGCTAAGTCATACCGTCCTTTAACCCTGTTGCCAAACATGGGAAAAATGTTAGAAAAACTCATCAATATGAAATTGATAAGCTTCCTTGAAACTACACAAGGGCTCCATGAAAAACAATATGGATTTAGAAAAGGATGAGGTACCAAGAAGGCAGTCATGGATGTGGTTGAAAAAGTGAACTCAAGCAGACAGACCTATGTATTAGGAATTTTCCGGGATATCAGTAGTGCCTTCGACAATGTGTGGTGGCCAGAGGTCCTCTGGCAACTCAGAGACAAGGAATACCAATTAAACATTTACAGCATTATTGTTAATTATTTTAAATAAAGGTACAGCCAGTATGAAGTAAACAATGTGACAGTGAGGAAGAAACTCTCAGAGGGATGTCCCTGGGGATCAGTCCTTGGACCGATCCTATGGAACATTCTGTTTGATACACTTCTTCAGCTGCAGCTGCCAGATGAATGTGAGATCTTTGCATATGCAAACGATGCGTTGCTCTTAATTCCAACCTGGATTCGCGCTGAAATTGAGACCAAAGCTGACGAAATACTGAAAAAGATTGAGAGCTCGAGTAGACGTGTAACGTTGCAATTTTCATTGGAGAAGACCAACTTAATGTTACTTAAAGAAACTTAAAGAGATCAACTGTGGTCCGTTTCAAGGAAAGACAACTATGTCCACAGAGCAAAGTGAATTGCCTAGGTGTCCTCTTGGAAAGCAAACTTCACTTCCAGGAATACATAAGGTATTTGATGTATGAGGCAGTGAATCTATTCACTAAAATGAGGGCAGTATCAGCATCATCATGGGGACTTGAGTTCAGAACCATGATGACACTGTGCAAGAGTGTATTCTTAGCAATCGACCTTTATGGAGATGGTGTGTGGTATAGGAAAGCAAGACTGGTACATACTCACAGAATATTGCTAAAGACACAATGAGCTGCATTACTAGCCATAACCAAGGCTTACAAGACAATATCAACTAAAGCACTACAGGTGATCACTGGAGCAATCCCCCTGGATTTGCTTGTAGAAAAACGAGGACAGCTAACGCAAGAAACTCAAGGAAGATCTGCAATGAAGATCATGAAGAAAGAAGTCAGAAGAGTTACAATATACCTCTGGCAGGAAAGGTGGGACAATTCGGAGAAGGGCAGAGTCACTTATAGAATCATTCCAAACATAATGGAAAGATATAGCCAGCACTGGACTGTTAAAGTTTATAATCTCTCACAGTTACTAAATGGACATGGAAACTATAATGCAAAATTACATGGATTTAATTTAGTTGACTCTCCCTTCTGCCAAATCTCTCAGGTAGAAGATACTGCAGAAACATGTACTTAGAGAATGTCCAAGAATATATTATATAAGAATTTAACTTTGTATAGAACTTTGTAATAGAAGAAAATGAAATAGATATTAGAAATATCATGGAAATTAGAAAAACTGCTAAGATAACGCAGGAGTTTGCAAGAAAGATAAGCAAACGTATGGAAGAATTCGAAGAATGGATTCGAAAAATTCCACACAAGTTCGTGAATGATACTCTTCCATAGATAGACGTTTCCAGTACCTGATTAAAGAAAAAAATTGTTATACAGGAAGTGACACCGTAAAACTGCTATAAAAACATTGTGTTGGGAGCGGCCCCACCACACAGCTTGGGTGCTCCCAATGCACATAGACTAGAACGTAGAAAGGAAACATCAGAAGGTGATTGATGAGGCCTTGCCTCCCACTCGGAAAAAAACCCTAAACGATATACTGAAGATCAAAGCAACGAAAAAAGGACATGGGAAATCGGAATAGCAATGACCAAGGCAAGTGTACAAGGATCAAATCAGGACGATGAAGACTTAGGCAAATGTATAAGGAAAAAGAGTAATGGTATGACAAGGATCCAGACTAAAGGACGTGACCGGGGGGAGGGGGTCGAAAAGGAGTCCACAGGCCCCTCTCTCCGCTGACAGTTTCGAAACTGATTGCTGGAATTGAAATATGTATAGTCTAAGCAGTAGTAGTCTAGTGCCACAATATACGCATAATATAATCATCAATAGAATATAATGTCAAGAAATTGACCCCCAAGCCACAAGGGGAGTCAAGGTGGCATGCAAGAAAACTGCACCACTCTCACCTTCCAGGCAACTTGGGGTAGATAGTTGTAATATTATATAAAATTGTAATCCATAAAGGCTGTAATGATAAAATAAAGTATTTCAATAAAAAGGTAAAAAAAAAAACGAACATCCCATACACCTGTATTACCCAGAAAGGGCACAAAGTTCACGGTAGAACCGGCACTGGCGTCTCCAAACCTCCCCTCCAGGTGGCCGATACGTATTAAAAGGTTATACCTGGAACTCTACTTCCTATCCAGACTACTTTAGCCCCCACACACAAAAGCTAAAATCTGCTCTTTTGATCTCAGGTACCACTGGGAACTTTGCAATTTTGGTAATGCTATGGTGTCCGAAAATTGAAAAATGAAAACTACACTAACCTACTCACTCTAACTAACTAACTACCTTCCGCGAATGCGCATATCCTTTCTCGAATGAATTTAAGTATGGCGGTATTCCCATAACTGCCATCTCGGCTCAGTGTGCTAAGGTTGTGCGGTAACCAGAAACATTCCCCGCCACCTCGCCCCGGGCACAAAGAGCTTGTATCTACACCTAAAACTGCTGCTCGATATGGCACTCATGCACACACACACACTCATACATAACCAATGCTGCGCTCATTCTCTTTTCTTGTTATCCAACTCCATACTACATACAGGTACAATCACCTTTTTCAATTCTGAAAAGATGCCTGAGCTTTACTCAAATGACATCCGGTCGTTATCGGGTTGTCTTAGCCGGTATTTTTTACTGGTCAGGTGGCTGGAGGCTCAATTGGGGAGAGTCCCTTTTCTCCTTTTCCAAATTTGCTACATCCAAGGCCACGAGTCTTTTAACTCCCAGACCTTTTTTTCCCCCAGATCCTGCCCCTCCCCACCTGGCTAGGCCCCTCCCAAGGGAGGGGAATGTCACATTCTGTGTGGCGTTTCCAAAGCTGTTGGTAGAGTGCCATCCGGGATTGGAGGATTAGTACCGGACCACAGTATACCCATCGAATGGCTTACTGTAGTCGAAAGTATGCCTCCAGTATGTACGGATCGCATCCTGAAGGACGTCAGATTCGTTGAATCTTTCGCCCCTACACCAATAGTATTCCTTCAGCAGAGTGATTAACTCTGAAGGTTTGGTGGGCAGTCCTGCCTGGGTGACGACAAGCCTGTCTATTGTTTCCATTCTTGGGAGCAGGACCCTGTCCCCTCCCTCCATATTTCTTATCACAAGGACCAGAGCAGATGTCAACATAGCTGGGTCCTCCAGTTTCGTTAACATTGCTCCCCTGATGAGCTCATTGTACAACCACAGTGGGTCGTCCGGGTCAGCTTGTGCAGGCCATGCCTGTACTGCGACATCAACCATGTTTTTTTTTCATCTGGCCAGTCAATTTCAACGGTTTTTGCTTCCTCAGGTGTTGCCTCAGATTTCCTGGTGAGGACCTTATGGAGGAAGACTTCCCTCTCAACCTAGGGTTTCCCATGGCTGATTGGTCCGTACCTCCTCCATTGGTACTCCCGTCGACCATACCTCCCTGGCGTGGGTCATGGCACAGACTGTACGTCGTCTGTTATCGCGTTTGAGCTTGCTCATGCTACTAGTAACACGAGAAAAGCCCTCCTGCACGAACATCACAGGATTCCAGGTACACGGCCATCCAGGTGTTGTTTGGTCTTCAAGACCATGGCCACTTGTTTTGTAAGGTTCTAGGTCTATAACTCTCGTTATACACGTAGACCTGGGCAGCTCTAGTTCCCTTTTTCCTTTTGCTTCATTCCTGGAGGGAGGTGCATGGGGAGTGCTCCCATGGACCATTGCAGGTGTTATTCCCAATGGGGGAGTGAGTTACAAGGGCCACCCCCTTCATCCAAAATGACGACTGGGAAGATGTGTTCACCCATTTTGGTTCACAGCACCTATCCCAGTCTCATCCTCATTATCCTGTACCTCCGACATGTCCAGGTCCCTGCTCAGCCGAGGGCCAGACCACCTTACGTCGAACTCATTTCTTCTTTTATCAACTTTGGTAAGGTGTTGTAACACCATCCTTATTGTGTTCCTGTCCCGGAGCATGTCCCCGAGAGGGAGAGGCCCATGGATCCCCTCGAATTCATTCGTCAGGTCTTCGACTTTGGGGCACTCCTGCACATGGGTAGAGGTGTCTTCCACCCCACACACCATGCACATGGGGTCTTCCACCAGGCCCAGTGAGGACAGCTTCACACGAAAGTTACAGTGTCCAGTCAAGTACTAGACGAAGTAGTGACCCACTTCAAGCCACTTCTCCAATCACAGTCTCTCCCGAACACAAGGGAACAAACCGTGCATTTGGCGACCCTTATTGCTAAGGTCCCATTTGGTCTGCCATGCTGTTAGTGTGGCTTCCTTTATTTCTCTCAGGTCAGCCAGGGGTAATACTCCCCGTCTTCTCCTACGAGAAATTTCACCCATCTGTGCCACTAGCAGATCCAGAGGGATCTCCCCAGCTATCAGTTGGAGAGCATCACTTGATGTTGTCCTGTAGGCCTTGGTTATCCCCAATAGTGCTGCTCTTTGGGCACTATTTATTATGCTTTTTCGTGTACTCTCTCTGCCTCCGGGTACCACAACCCACGCGTGTATGTGAGGATGGACAGGAACACGGACTTATACATTAGTTTCAACGTCCATTATCCAAACCCCCAGTTCGCTGGTGCAACTGCCCTGAGCCGATGAAACATCGTCACAGCTTTGTTCACCGCATAGCGAATGTGGGCATGGAATGCCAAACGACTCTTCAGGATGACACCGAGATATTTCATCTGAGTGACCATCCTGATCACTCTGCCCCTGAACCAGATCACGGGATTCCACTTAAGGTTTCCCTTAAGCAGAATTGCATTGATCTTTTCTACTGAGAGGTTCATTCTGAACCTCTCAGCCCATCCTTCAACCATTTTCAATGCTTGGTCCGTTTTCTCCTCATGTTCTTTACGTGACCAGGCAGGGACAAGGAGCAGACCGTCGTCCGTATAGCCATAGTCCTCGCAGCCCTGCGGGGATTCCAGCCGGAGCAGACCCTCAAAGATCACGTTCTACAGGATCGGACCAAGGACTGAGCCTTGAGGACAATCCTTAGTCAGCACCTTTTCCTCTCTATGCGTTCTAATTTCCATGGCGCATTTACGATCAGTCAAGAAGCACTGTATCAGTTCGTACATGTTCTTAGGGCACTCCAACAAGTGTAGTTGCCACAGAATCTACGGCCACCACGCATTGTCAAAAGCCCCCGAGATATCCAGGGATATAACCATAACATATGTGTGGTCGTAGGTTTTCACCTGATCGACCATGTCCAAGATTGCCATCTCAGTACTCTTGCCCTTCATGAACCCGTATTGGCGAGGATGAATACCATGGAAGATTTCCAGGTATTGCATCAGCCTCTGGTTTCCACAGGACACAGGTACGGGGGTGATAAAAAATTGTGTAACCCGCCTTGGCTAGCCACAAAAAAAAAGTGGCTCTACCACCAACCATCACCAGCGGCCATCTTACCGCTGTCACCTCCCTTCCCTCCTGCAATGTGCTACACTCCACTAGTGTTAGTTCTATCCTACATCGGGAAAATCAACGTTATAAGTGTCGCAATCAAAATTTTTCACCACTGTGTAATTAGTGCTAGTGTCGGCATACTCCCAGATTTTTCTCAATTTTCTACGTTGAAAAAATATAATAATTGCAATATTCATCTTTTGAAGTCACAGAACGACCCAAATGTTCATAGTTCGACTCCTCCAGACCTTCACTAAACCATTTGGGCAATTTAAGCATGCGCACACAAGGCGTAGCATTAGCGCCTGGACTTCGTTTGAGAGTTTGTCTTCCCGTCGAAGGACATTTAATTTCACAGAATTCTCAGTTTCACACGTAGTTTGCAAGTTGACAAAACAGCTTTCTCTTTCAGCAGAGCTATGAGACAAACTAAGTCAAATAGAAGACCAGCCGAGGGTTGTTTGCATCTGAAGTCTCAAGGAGATTATCCTTAATCTGTTTTGCTTTGTCCTATACCAAGTGTACACTTGCTTGGGTGCCCAATTACATTACTAGATGATACCTAAATCGTCTACTTACTGTAAGTAAAAAAGAAAATCATCATCCATACAGTATAGTTATTGTAATGTTGTATACCAAATTGCCACTATGCCCTACTATGTCGGGTTAAGTGGCCACTTGCGTTCTTCGCATTTAACAGTATCCCCATCGATATACAACCTGCTCGGTATCAAATTAAATACTAGTAAGTCACGAAAACCAATACAAACTTGCTTCGGCCATTGTCAAATATTTGTAATATCCATTTAGCCTATTACTCTAGCTGTCAGCTATAAGCAACGGTCATGTTGCTAGCATTACTTCCCATGTCGAATTGTTATACCTATACCCTTTGCTAATTGCAATCACTGCACTCTCAAAAGGCGAACGTTTCAACACGTTAGTTCTAACTATGCACTGGCCACTATGCCCTCTTGCACTCCATTACACAAAAGTTTGCCCAGAGTAAAATCTAAATCCTCTACTAAATTTTACGACATGTGCTTTTGAAACTTAAATGCACTATCTTTTATTGGTATTGTAGTAAATAATTATAAACGAACTAAGAACTGAGATAAAATTAACTGTATTCATAATTTCCCTTACATCAGGGACGAAAAAATAAAACTTTAACTAAACCAATAACTTGTAGGACAACCAACACAAATTCTCTCAAAACTCCAATGGCTTTCTTCTTAACTGTTTCAAAGTCTCGCCAGTGTAGTAACAGCTGATGGCTACTTTACCTGCACTGGCCACTCTACCCTACCAGAGCACTGATTCTGTTGATGCTGTCATATCATTAGCAAAGTTGTCCACTGTGCTTCAACTAAATCGTCAGATGGTTTGAGCCAAATAACGATCTTCCCATGGTGGTATACTCCTTCGACGCCCGCTATTGAGTAATCGAATAACATTTCCACCCTCTTAGATCCTCCAAAAAAAACCCTGCAAAAATCACTTTATGGAATGTACAGAACTTGGGCACCACCATATGAGATTGGCATGCCTCAAGTCACCCGATAATATTACTTGAATTTCAATTTCGATGCGAGTTCTTCGAGAAATTGTTGTCAAATGCGTGCCAATTGCACCTCAAGAACCTGCAATCCCATTAACAATTCTGTTCTGCCTATTTCATAACTGCATACAATGTCATGTTTACAGCACTGTATTGCAGCTTATGTAGACATCACTTGTACATACAACTCGTAAACATAAGCATGGTGCTGTTTCAATACTGGTAGGAATAGCACAGCCCTCATTTGCATTGCTTTTGTTTAATTATTATTAACTACTAGCTGTTCTCGCGAGTTCATTCGCGTGGACTTTAGGATTTGTTTACATATGTTTGAAACAGAAATTTCACTTCGTTTAGGTTTTATGGTGTTATTAAAATATAGTCTCCCATAGCTTCGCCCAGGTTTCATAGAGTTATTGAAATACATACCGATGTAATTGGTTTGAAAGCTTTGTGGCATATTTGTTGCCACGAAACTTACAAAGAAGGATATTGTAATTGAAAAATCTATTCAAATCATTCATGATTTTCTTTATGTAAATAGCTCTCCAAAATAAGTACAAAGTGGTAAAGAATATCGAAAAGGAATATATAAACAATAAAAATACTGACTTTATGCGACTCTTTCTCTAATACTGAATTCTTAATCATTTGCCTTCAAGGCAGTTAAAAATACATAATCACCAACAGGTTAATAAGAAATGAATAGAATATACTTGTTTTTCTCGTATTTAAATTTCACATTACTTGGATACGTTTAAGCAGTTACCGAATGCAATAAAAGGCTGCCTCGTAGTACCACACACTATATCTTGAATATAGAACAATTGAATATTTGAAAAATGTTAAATGCCTCAAAATGAGAGGGCACTGGCCCGTCAATCATAGCCTCCCATTTAACAAGATCAGAGGTAGAAATTATTACACAAAATGACGATGAAATGAATGTTAAAACTAGTACAAAATTATGGGATCTCAGACGAACATGCCTCGCTAATAACTGTGTCCCAAATCAGATAGACACAAAAGTTCACTACTACTCATTTGCACAAACCAAAATTAGCGTATATAAAACGCCCTTAAAATATCAAATATTAAATTTCCACTTGATACCGTTTGTCACTACATGTGTGTTACATTGAAGCTTTGTTCAGGCTTATAATTATACAGCTGCAATGGCGTTTGCCACGTAATATCAAACCACCTTGCGTAATTCCTTAAAGTTTCACACGTGAATTAAAAAGGATGTTCCAAAGTTTCCACAATAATAAAATCACCTGATAAAATAGTAAGCGGACCCGCAAGTCATTAAGTGAAGTGTGAAAAATATCAATACATTCCAAGGGTGGTGCATACTAAAGTTCATTTAATCGTTTCAACATCGCCACTAGTACAGTATTCTCACAAAAATCCAATAATCAATAAATCCAGATGAAATACGTGAGGCGGCTTACCGAAACTCAATTTGGAATGGAAGGCCTAAAAATCAAAATGTGGAAGTTAAGCAATTACACAGAAGTTCTCTAGAAATATTAAATGCTATCCCTCGGCACATAGTGTTACAGTTCGCGTCATGAAACATCTAACACTGCACCCATGACTTACCACAGAGTTAACAACGCCCTTCAACACATAATACTTAAAAACAAGTGCGTCGTACCCGACGGTATCAAGTAGTGAAATAATCGAGACCCAGGTGGGTAGACTTCGAATACGCATGCGCGTGGAGAAGGGTTAGGTAGGTACATAGAGGTTGTTGAAAGGGAGAGGTGAATGGAAACGACAGAGCGCAGCACCATCTGCCGAGAGTCGAAGCTGCTAGCGCCGTGCAGGTAGAGATCAAGTTATAGCAGCGATGGAAGCCGCAGATTGTTACTTTATTATCAGAAATAGTTTTATCGTCACATTAGTTTTGGTTGTTTGATAATATGTTATAATACTCTGTTTTTCCTAAAGCTAATGTATCTTTTTCTATGATGGATATTATATCAATGATTATTTAGAAAACAATTGTTGTTTCAACAATGCTTTTTAACAATAACGTTTTTGAAAAGAAAATACGATATGAAATTTAAAGAAAATTATATAAGAAAATTAATTTACTTAATAACCTTTTGAGAAATCTAGATTAAATAAGCAGTTGATTTTTAATAGACTTATACTCTATGACCTCTGAAAGTTTTATCAAAATCGATTCAGCCATTTCGGAGCCTATTCTGGACAAACATCTAGACAGACAGACAAAAACTTTTAAAACATTTATTTATGCTTCAACGTCGCTTGAATAGCAAATTGCCCTTAGATATTGCTATAAATTTTGATATAACAGACACACACTAAAATTTTATTTATTAGTATAGAGTATAGAAAGCATCTTAGCCAGCTATCATAACCAATTATCTTTGGTCATACACACTTGAACCTCTTGCCTTTTACTGCTTTACATTTATAACAAAAAGTGGGATAGCCAAAGAGTAACAGCATAAAGATTCATGGACGTATAAGTCTTGAACTTTTACCTAATCCAACATGGTGGCTGCAGACTGCACCGATGGCACAAGAGCAGTGTAGGTAAGTGGCCACAACATTCATAATAACTTTTGAAGGTTGATTTGGAATTTTTCAACTATTATTTTGTGGTTTAGAGTTTAAAGTCAGTATCATTGAAGGACATGCTAAAGGCCAAAAGTATTGTGTAAACCGACGTGCATGAATTATTAGACATTTCTAACATCTATGAAATATAATCTGATAGTCATTCTATATGAATGTTATAGTCCCAGTGTAGTGATGCAAGTTGACGAGCCTTCAGGTTCTGTGGCGATCTCAAAGTAATACAGCATGACCAGCCCCCAGACGAGAATGCCAATTCGCACAACTGGAAACTTTCTTCCATTTACTATTGATGTATTTAGATACTCAATAACTCTAATAAAGGAAGTTTTGTGATTTAAAAACAGGGGTTTAATTCATTAAAGAGCAGCGTGTATTATTTAAAAACAACTCCCTATTTTTATTTTATGTTACTGAACGTCATTTGTAACTATTTTGGTAATTTTCATTTGAAATATAATTGGCTATAAAAATAGGTTATGTGGTGTTTTAACTATAAACTTTACCGTGTATAATCTCACTGAACCGAGTGTAAGCTACGCGACTCATGTAAATATGAAAATAACTATAGTCCTTGTTTATGTCGGGTACATAAAACAAATTACTAAACATTAGAATGACAGATGTAACAAAACTTTATCTACACTTGTCACACGGATATTAAAAAAGTACGAAAGTGTTGGTAATTCATTGTACATTATGATAAGAGAAACTTGGTGAGAACAGGTAGAGGCATTTCTAAGTATTTTATTTTGTCTTTCACGTGTGGCCAAGTCGTAGAAATGGACGGAAAGATACCAGAGTGGGTTGAACCCAAACTTCTCTCCATCTTGAAGAGTTGCGGAGTTATGACAGACGAGAGTGAGCCAGTGATGTGCATCTTGAAGACACTAGTCAATGATGGGCTGTGTTCATGTATGTACAGCGCAGATATTGAATGTGGCCAAAGGAAATACAGCCTCATGGTAAAGGTGCTCCAGAACTGGAACTATGAATATTTCAAGGACATGTTCATCAACGAGTATAGGATGTACCAGAGCATTCTTCCTGCACTGGCGATGGGAAATCAAAAATTTCACTCCCTAATTCCCAAGTACTACTGTGGATATGTGGAATTGGACAGAGCAATGCTGGTTATGGAGAATCTTTCAACACAAGGGTTCAGGCATCCAACCAGGACCATGGACATGGATCATCTGTGCTTCTCCTTGAAAGCCCTAGGAAGGTTTCACGCCTTCTCATACGCTGCGAAGAAAAACAACCCTTCCTGGTTCCGAACAGAAGTAGTGGATCAGATTTACGGTGCGCATAGAGATGAGTTCTCTAAACTCACCATGGGTCTGTTCACCAAGGAAAGCATCTTGCATGTGGTAGAGTTGTTCCTGACAAGATTCCCCAAAGATACCAAAAAGCACGCCGAGACTGTTGAGAGACTGGAAAAGGTGATCGACCACAATATACAGCAACAGGTAATGTCAGCGATGAGCAACAGCTCTCTCGCAGTCGTATGCCACGGGGACTTCACAAGGAATAACTTGATGTTGAGGTATGGAGATGATGGACAGATCGAGGACATCAAGTTCCTGGACCTCCAACTGTCCCAGTACTCCTCGCCCATCGTGGACATTTCTACCATCATCAGCATCAACACCTCTCCCGAGCTGAGAGAGAAGCATCTCGACGATATGCTGTCGGTGTACTACGGAGCTGTCGTGGAGTCGCTGGCGGAGTTGCTGGCGTGTTCCACGGAGTCGCTGGTGGAAGAGTTCAGCCTGAGAGCCTTCCAGGAGGAGTACAACAAGGGCGCGATGTACGGGTTCTGTATAGCGTCCTTCTTCACGCACGCTGCACTGGAAGGTTCCGGATTTCTCCCTATACTGGGCGTGGATGACGTCATCACCACTGAGAACTGCCTGCAGTCTATGAGGGACAAGTGGCAGACGTTCAGCGAAGAAGTGAAAAGGAGGTTGGCAGCCCTGATGAAGGAACAACTTGAGAAAAACTATCTGGAACCTCACATCTCGACATACAACCGAGAAAATAGTGTCAAAAACGTTCCTTAATTAATGTTAAACTGGAAATTCCTGCTGGTAGTATCCACATTGGCAGTAGTGTTAACCAGTTTAACTAAAATCTAAAGATTAACAAATTTTCACATGAGTTTTGTCTGTATAACATCTTATAATTACGTCTTAGCAGTAATTTTTAACTGAAAAATTTAAAGTGAGTCAGTTTTTGTCTTTTATTTTTTTTTTCGAAATGTAACAGAAGTCAAGCTGCAGACCATAACTAAAATGAAAAAGTGTGTTATATACTAAATAGATACAATATAGTAAATAATACGTAAATGTTTGTATCATAATCGGAAAATCTGCTATAAAAATGGACCGCTAATTTTGCACTGTGTTTTTGTAACATGCTCGACTTTAAATTTCTGTACAGCTGAGCCACTTGTATGTTTCGCCACTGTCACTTTTTAACACAATATGTAAAACTCTATGTGTGTGGACATTTGTAAGGAAGGATTCCAATGATGTCATCACAAAGAGGGCAAGTATTAACCAGGCAACCGTTAACTCATAATCGTTTATTGGGTATTATTAGGGGTGTGAACAATAGCCTGTTAGCAAATTATAATGTCAACTGGTAAGGCTGAAAGTTTTCACTAAAAGTAGTAAAAACACTGTTTTGCATTAGTTATATGTAGCAACATTCTGTACCAGAGGCATAATTCCATTCTGCGGGTAGAATTATGAAGGAAAATGAGGAAAAGTTAACTTGGAAAAATTAAAGAGAACTTTTCAGTATAATAAAATTCCGCAATTAGAAGCACAAATTGCTTTCATTTACCGGAAATCGTTTTCACTATATCATATTTCAAATGTTTATATGAGTGTTTTGTTAGCTAAATTATCTGAGAATATCAGACGCGTACGCAAGTGGAAATACGGTTGATTACTCTAGGCAAATAATTCCATGGACATCTCGAAACCATATTTTTATTTCGTCAGTGGAATCAAAACTTTACATGACTTAGGGATGTAGTCACATATTTTCAAAATAACAGACATATTAATGTTTTAGGCTAGTGCTCCATTTGTACCTACAAAAAATTGAATTAAACTTTATATGCTCTCAGTTTATATGGAAAATATCGAATGTGCAAATTCATTAAATTTTTGTCGGCTATTTATGAAGATAGCAACGTTAGGGAAAATGGCGCTTGTGTACCATATCTCGGGGATCAATCAACCAATCCCTACTAAATGTTCAATGATAGGCCATCTTATATAACATGATTTAAGTGGGTGAAGAAATTTTGAAAATGATGGCAATATATTAGTAATGTAGGTAAGTTTGTCATATGCATTAAATAATTTAACCAAATTCAGCCAATATTTGTATGCCGACAGTATACACTGGAAGTATCATATATGCATATATAGAGCCTTTTTTAAGGCATTTTGTACGAAGGCACCAAATGAAATAATTTTGTGCCATATCTCGAGAACCAGTCTAAAGATTTCCGACACATTTTCCGTACAAGTTTCGTTGCAACTTCACGTGATTTTTAATGACTAAGAAACTTATTTTCGAATTAATGGCCCTGTAAATATTTCAGTTTAGTAAACTCTATCTACCGAAACATTATACCGATTACAACCGAAGTTGATGCTCCGAATTATACATCCTTAAAGCAGTTGGTTGGACGCAAGCTTGAGGTAGGAGGATTTTTTAATTCGAGTCCTGTTTATGGTGCGTGTGTAATCGTAATTGTCTCGCTAGCTTTGAATGTTTCTGTTTTAACAAATTTCGAACAAACTTGGTATGCTGACAATATCAGCCACTTGCAAGCATAAAATATGGTGATACATTACCTCTTTTGTAAGACATTTTGTAATACAGCGACACATAAAATATAGTTTTTGTGTCATATTGTTGGAAATATTCAAACATTTCCTAACAAATTCAGTAAAAAAAATTCTTTGGTGCCACATGTAAATTGATAATTTTTAATTCAGTCAGGCGCAAATTACTAAAATGGTGGTCATATGAACATTAATCATAGATCATTGTGTAAGATAGAACCACTTCTGTACCATATCTCGGGGAACAATCAACCAATTCCCACAAAATTTCGCAGTCAAGTATTACTATGGTAGGTCAAGTATTACTATGGTAGCTCATGTATTACTATGGTAGGTCAAATATTACTATGGTAGGTCATGCATTACTATGGTAGGTCAAGTATTACTCTGGTAGGTCAAGTATTACTATGGTAATTTAATATGGTAGGTCAAGTATTGCTATAGTAGGTCAAGTATTACTATGGTATATCAAGTATTACTATGGTAGGTCAAGTATTACTATGGCAGGTCATGTATTACTATGGTATGTCATGTATTACTATGGTAGCTCATGTATTACTATGGTAGGTCAAATATTACAAAGGTAGGTCAAGTATTACTATTGCAGATCTAGTATTATTATGGTAGGTCAAGTATTGCTATGGTAGGTCAAGTATTACTCTGGTAGGTCAAGTATTACTATGGTACGTCAAGTATTGCTATGGTAGGTCAAGTATTACTATGGTAATTTAATATGGTAGGTCAAGTATTGCTATGGTAGGTCAAGTATTACTATGGTAGGTCATGTATTACTATGGTAGGTCATGTATTACTATGCTAACTCAAATATTACAATGGTAGGTCAAGCATTAGTATTGTAGGGCAAGTATTACTATGGTAGGTCAAGTATTGCTATGGTGGGTCGAGTAATATTATGGTAGGTCATGTATTACTATGGTAGATCATGTAAACTTTAATGTTTCATGTTTCAGGTGGATCAGGCATTTATTTTTAAATTGATGGAAATACAAATAATTAATTTTACACACATATTCCTTTTACTCCATTCTTAGAGCATGGCCTACTTCATAAATTTTTCTAGCTTTCATATACAGAGGAAAGTGGGCTAATTAGTTATATTGGTAATGTCTTGTCTTAGGAAAACATCAAATAAACCGTAAGGATGATGTTAAGAATTCTGAGCGTTTTCCGGGATGCTAAAATATTTAGCTCCTGAGTGCGCTTAGCAGTCATTTCACATCAAGGCATAAAATCAATTTTCGTCATTCGCTACTTAAAACTACAGTTAGTATTCCGCTACATGTTAACATTCAAATTATGCAATTACAGAATAGTATTTATTTTATCATATGTTATATCATGTTTGACTGCGAAAAATCTTTAACATCTAGGAAAACCGTGGCCCACTTTACCGTTGATTATAATCATTGTATTCTGTTATTGTTTTTAAGTGAATGAACTATGAATCTCTAATCTGCACTGTACCTGTATGCCAGATGTTTACAGGGCAGCAATGCCATTCAAGCTATCGCTGTTGTAACAGTTACAATGGTACACCACCCTTATTCCAAATATCTAACTCTAATTGGAGTGAAATATACGCTATTATTTATTCAACAGGCTTTCTTCCACAAGTGATAGTTTTTAAGGAATATTCTGCAATGGTTTACCACTGCCCTCCGCAGTATTACTATCGCGCAAATGATACAATTAAAAAAATTATTAATCTCGAAATCCCCGGAACACAGTTTTTTTTATATTCTTATGTACGAGAAGAAGTGAGTGAAGAGATTAGGACGGCTCTTAACATCAAAGTCTTGAGAGCCGATGAGGGTGTTTGAGGAGAGTATGGAGCAGCGCCGGAATGGAAAGGGGTGGGGGAATCGGGAGATTCCCGACAAAGACCTACCGACCAACGGCATCAGCCGGTACGATTCAACGAAAAAAAAAAAAGTGTTTAGTCAATTTTAGCGCCATTCTGCAATATCTTAGCCATTGATCGAAATGCTAAGATAATACCTTTAATATAAATGTAATTATCAGGCAAACACAGGAAACTGACGAAATCCTGGCATTATCTGCAGGACATACATTCCAAGATGCCAAGTGATTAAATGTCACTCATTACTGTTTATCCAAGTGAAGAGATATGGACGGTTCTTAACAGCGAGGTCTTGAGAGCCAACGATGGAGAGTGAGGTAAGTATGGAGTAGCGCCGGAAAGAAAAGTATGGAGGGGGGAGATCGGGAGATCCTGAGAAAACATGTTGACTAGCGGAGTCGTCCGGCACGATTCCCACATGCGAAAATCCGGGGTGACCAGGCCGGGAATTGAACCCAGGTTCCCCCTGGTGGGAGGCGAGCAGGCAAACCGCTTAGACATCACGGCCCTGCTTTGTATCTAAGGCATAGAATAAATGCAGAGGTGGAGGCCTGCAATATGAACGATATCCCTCGTAGCACTCGAACTGTTACACGCAAACCAGAATCGATATCTCGCAATTTCGGCTCGCAGGCGACCAACTTCGGTTGCTAGAACCCTGAAGAAATAAATTTTCTTGGGCTACAATGGCGTGTATCTCCGATTAACCTACTGTATCTCAAAGATTGCCTGTTGTCGGTCTCTGCTCCAAAACTTCTCTTAAAAACTTAGCAGGGTGCCAAGAACCCGAACTCGTGGATAGGAACTGGGTCTTTTCTCATCAACGTCAAACCACTTTACATTGCAGACTGGATGAATGTGAACTAAATATTGGAGAACTGACACCTGACTTGACAAATTATAGAGGCCAGGTGGACAGCACCAGCAATACGGTCATGTTGAGTCAATCCACCTGTAAGGAGCTTTAATAATTGGGAGACGGTGGACCACTAAAATTATTTCAATGGTGACGTGATTGGCCAGACAATTTTCAAGAGATCTAAACGCCATGTTTGGCCATGTATATGTGTGTGTATTTGGAGCAACTTCCTCTTAACTGGTGGCAGTACAAGACCTCGTCATTCTTTGTATGTATGTCATTATTTTCAGAAATAGATTAAGACAAGTTGTCTCAATTTTCTCAACATATCCCCCCCTTTTTTTTTCTTTCTTTCCGACACAATCAAAATGATTTTTGCTTAATATGTGTCTTTTAAAATGTTGGTTCTTTTTTAAACACATGCTGAATTTACCATTTTGCTTTGCTCTGATGTTACGAGTAAAAATGGAACCAGCCACCTCACCTGGTTGATCCAAAGTTATTAGCACACAATTTGTACGTGCAGAAAATGTAATTTCGACACATATTCTCTAGTTGAAAACTTTATTACACACTTTGGGAAGTTGTTCAAATAAATTTTGAGTTAATCACTGTCAAGAAAATACGGGTGCCTTGTTTGGACAGAGTTCACGTGGGCTATGAAGATTTGTCTTTTTGCTAAAAAAATCTCTAACTATGCTATTGTCTTCGTTGATTCCTCACTTACTGTCATTTTGGCATAATCTGGAAGAATTATGCTGGGTACCCACAACGAATGCAAATGTGAAGATCAGCTGAAGAGTTCCTTGCCCGGACATGCGGCTGGTGCTGTCGTTACCCGGAGCAATGTGGGTTCGGCGCATGGCGAGCCTCCAAGGCCGACTGAGCAGTGTAAGTCGGTCACCACACGACACAAGCCGGTGCATGCGTTATCTGGCGAAGGTCTTTCTGGTGTTTGGCACGATGTGCATCACTGCTCTGCGGGCGGCCGACTCCTAGGCACTCTCCGATTCGGCACACGCCCAATAATCCTGGAGACATGGTGGGACGAATTCGCTGTTCATTGGAAGCGCCTTCTAAATTCACCTCACAATGGAGATTTTGTGTGCTGGTAGTGTCTATTGGATGTACATGGAAGAGATAGTTCTTATTGGCCGAGCCCAGTGTATTAAAATTTTTGTGTCTTTTGTATAAATACTTGCCCAGGAGAGCCACTCGAGAGGCATGGTTCCTCCGCGGTGATCAGACGGCATCGTCAGTTATATACTTTGAGAACATTTATTGAATATTTGAACTTTAAGCCTTTCGGGCATAAGGGTCAGGTTGGACCAGATGGGAGGTCTAAGTAGGAGCTTTATGGAGATAGCCAATTTGCTTTCAATATTCAGGAAAGCATTTTCCTAGAAAATGTTAAGAGATTTTTGGAGAATATAATGAAAATTCCTGTTGTAATTTTATGAAGTTTTAAAATATTGGCATTAAGAAAATATTTTGCCATGTTTCTCATTTTAAGCCACCATCAATATTGTTATGGAGCATAAGGTTTCAAATGACAGTTAATCTAAACATGTTCTTGGTTTTTAAAGGGGCTTAAAATCCAAGATTGTAATAGAAAATTTTAATGATGAGTTATCAGTTGATATGAAAATTGACCTTTTGCATTTGTGGCTATGGCCAAGGAAGGAACTACCCAGTATTAAATATTTGCTTGTGTGACAAGCAATAGATATTCACAGAAATGAATACATGCAGCTTCAAATCTTGCTTCTATAACCCATATATTACTGTATTTGTTTGCAGATAATGCTATTTTATGGTCTCTATGGCCAAGTAATGAAAATTGCCTGTATAATAAATAAATAAAGTATTTGTTTGCTGGCCTTTATGTGATGACTCAAGATAAAGTTTCTCATAACATATTTTTATATATATCAAAACTTGTCACAATTTACAGTATCAATTTTTGAAATGACAGTTGCAACTGTCCAGTTCATAGGCAAGAACAGCTTTTTTGAAGAATTTTGCCATGGGCAATAAACAAATAAGTAGGGTTCTCTATTTTTTTTTTTTTACATTTTTATGATATTTAAAGATCAATATGTAGAATTTAAAGAAATGAATTTATATCCCACCTTGTTATTGATTGCTGTTATATTTCAGTTCAGTACCTCACATGTTCAGTTCATTACATACTTTTGGAAGATATTGCCAGTGTGCATACTTTAATATAATCATATTTAACACTGTTTCCTGATTATTGTTTTTTTTACAGCATTGGTACCTTAGCTTTTCAGCCTGTGGTGAATATAACTCAGAGATAATATACATGAATTTTCTAATTGAAAGAAAAAAGCCTATGATAAGTCAGATAAAGTGTTAAATATTTCCCATAATAAACATTTTTACTACAATTCTAGTAGTTGAAGTAAGGTCACACTGCAAAATAGAATGTGGAGTTTTTGAAAAATACCAACTGAATGAATATTTCCAATCACAGTTCAAGTTCATTGCTACAGTTTAGCTTTGCATTGGTGCATCTTTGCTATTTCTCTGCACCACTCACTTCAGGGCAACTTGGGGTTTTTGGATAGCGCCTTGTTGCGTCCTCTGGACATATAGGGCACCACAATATAATCAAGCAGAAGGTACTTGCCTGTCTTCAGAAATCAATACAATCGAACATTAATGGGACATAATAAAATGGTACTTCCACAATATCCTACCCTCACCTGCTACATATGCTGCTGCTAACAAGAATCGTTTACCTGAAGTGTAATTGTTGGTATGATACATAGCATGCCTGATTGGATGCAAAAACCCATCCCTGAACAGGAAAAGTTTACCCATTGCCAAAAAGTGCTAATCAATACTGTGATGGTCACATCACAATGTTGCAGTTGACGGTGATAGCTGCAGTAGAAAACTGTTTTATGTGTCATTGTCTAAGAAACACGAGATTTTTTTTTAAATTCTGTTTACTGTAATTTTGTTCACTAATACGGATAAAAATGTAAACCGAAGTTAGTATACTTGAAATTACTGTGTTCAATAATTTTTTTGATACCTATATGCTGTTGCAGCACTCGTGGCCAAGAATTCAGAGTATTAATCAAAGATATTAATATTGTACACTTTATACTGTGGCAACTTGTACAACTGTGTGCATAATACCTCAAACAAAAACATTTTTAACAGTCAATCAATAGAAAAATTTTCATTTAACGATTCTTATTAAAACAAACATTCGATTTTTAGATTTCGATATTATAAGTAATTAATAAAATTATTTTTAGACAAAGCTGGAAATACTATTTTTTGGTTTGAGTTCGATAATTTTTTTATTTGGTTTATTAGGAGGAGTGTTAGTCTACAGTGTCAACCCTTAACTGGCGAGGTGGGGTCTCCCAGACCATAGGGAGATTTTGTTTCGGTGGGGTGGCTATACTGGAAGTCGGGTGACCTTGGCACACATAGTAGCTTCAAGTCAGTTTGTGGTAAACCTTCCCACATGTCGATTGCCTCTGTTATCTGTTAACTACAGTTTAGAAAGCTAGTTAAAGTTGTTGTGGGGTCTGCCAGACCCCACCTCACCCCGCATGTCACATTTCAACTTTGTGAATGGATCTATAAAATGGCATCTGCTGGTGAAAATTCCAGTCTTAGTGATGTTCAGGTAATGTTAGAAATATATTTGTCGAGCTGGAAAATGAATCAGAAATGGGTGATACCTATGCTGATAAGGACTTCATACCAACTGACGATGATTCTGAGACGGAGCAAAGTAGTATTGTCAGTGAGGAAGAAACTGAACTTCCTTGAGAAGAGCATGAAGATAGGGAAGAAAGAAATTCGCAATCATCGCAGCCATCTAATTATTATTGAGGTCGAGGAAAAGCAAAATTCAAGTGGTCTAAACAGGCACCTAATACAAGAGTTCGTATTGGAGTTGAAAATATTATGAGAAGAATACATTTAACAGGTAATATTGGACCAGCAAGAGAGTTAGATGTAAACTGTTCTGAGTTAGATGCATGTATCTGTATATTTACAGATGACATGTTAGATAAAATTGTATTACATACGAATGAAAAATTAGTAGAAGCTAGGTCGACATATGCAAATTATGAGAACAGGTCTGGCCTAAAAGACACAGATGCTGGGGAAATCCGAGCACTCCTTGGTGTTTTATATTATTTTGCCGTATTCATATCTAACCATGGGGATCTGAACGCAATGTTTGCATATGACAGAACATGAAGAGATGTTTTTGGGCAAGTATGTCGCTAAAAGGCACTTTATTTTACTATCATGTCTCAGATTTGAGAACAAAAGTGTTAGGGAGGCGAGAGAAAACAATGAAAAATCTGCAGCCATATCTTGGTTATTTAGTAGTCTTGCTGAAAATTCACAGGCTAATTATTCCGTATACGAGTACAGGTGTGTTGACGAAATGTTTATTTCCTTTAGAGGCCGGTGTCGCTATAAGGTTTACATGCCCAAGAAATCTGGAAAGTGCGGGTTAAAAATTCTTGCCCTCACAGATGCTAAGACACACTATTTTTTAATACATATATATAATATATATTATATAACTGTGATGGTAAGTGTCTTACACACGATGAAAAGAAGTTCCATGTACCTACCCAGAGTTTTTTTGCGTTTGATTAGGCCTATTGAAAACACAAACAGGAACATAACTACCGATAATTGGTTTTCGTCAATTGAAATTGAATTGTCTAGAGAACTAAAAAGGAGGAACTTGACTTACGTAGGAACTCTCAGAAGAGATAAATTGGAAATGCCACCTCAGTTTCTGCCCAGTAGTACTAGAGGTGTGGCAAGTTCAGTTTATGGATTTACAAATGACCTAACATTTGTCTCTTATGTTCCTAAAAAGAAGGAAAGCGGTCATTCTTGTGTCTTCAATGCATCACAGTGCATTGACCGATCAGGAAATGCAAAAACCTACGATGATTTCATTTTAAAACTCAGCAAAAGGTGGAGTAGATTCACTGGATCAGAAATGTGCATCTTACAACACTGGCAGGCGCACAAACATATGGCGTACTGTAATATTTTACGCTATTTTAAACATTGCAGCTGTCAATTTTTTGTGGTCCATTATTCAGTGGCAAATTGTCAGAAATCTATTCGTTTTCAGTTTTTGAAGAATTTAGCAAGGTCTTTACTTGAACGACACATTAAAAGGCGCCTCTGAAACCACGTTCTTCCTAGACAGTTGCGGACTATGATTGCAAAACTCCTTGGCGAAACCATGCCAACACAGCAAGTACATGTGGAATAATAAAGAAAAAGATGCAGATTGTGTCGAAGGAAAAGGCACAGGAAGACAAAATTTCAGTGTAGAAGATGTCAGGTTTTTTATTGCCTTGATTGTCGAGCAGATATTTGCTTAGAATGTGGACAGAACTGAGTAAAACTCTGTATAGCAAAGCTATTTTTTGGTAACTTCAAACCTGCTCAGAATTTTTCTGTTTTGAATTTCATTGTCCTCTTGTTTATATGTTTTTTGTATACTTAAACTTATTGAGATTGCTATGTAAAAGGAAGCTGAATTCTTCTTTCGAATTTCAATAACACTTAAGGTAAAGTGTGCTTTTTCCAAACTTTCTTTGTGCCATAAATAAAAATAATTTTAAATTTTAAAGTTTTATTTTCTTTTTTTTCATCATGTTCTATTTTTAACATTGGTATGTTAACTTCAAGGTTAATATATTATAAAAATATAAATTTCAAATTATCTAAACAAAAAAAAAATCCATGGGGTCTGTGACTATTCACTTCACCAGTACAGTTACAACAAATGCACCTCACCAGTATAGCTACCGCAAATGCACCTCAACAGTATAGCTACCGCAAATGCTCAGGGTTAATAACAACCTTTATCGCTTCATTTTTCGTTTTTGTTGCAGAAATATTTGAGAAAAACTGGGCTAACGAAGGCAGTGCATACATTACAGGAGTGTAATGAAAGTCGAATAAAATGCAGGAGCAGCATGATGCAAGCCAGAGTAGTAGTGGGAGAGAGAGAGAGGGAGGGAGGGAGAGAGAGAGACCGATAGCTGCTGCAAATGCCACTATCCTCGATAGCGACATTTGCAGGAGGTTGACAAGCACAAGTGAAAATTGTTCAGGCGTTTCCTAGCAGATAATCTGGCGTAGAAATCAATTGTGTGTAGGCCTTCCTCAAACTGCGCCAGCAGTTTCTGGCTTCTCATCTTATTTCGGTTGGATTTTTTTATTTTTTTTTCATTTGCAGATTTCAGCACATATCACTTAATTATGGATTATAAATACCTGATGTTATCCGGAGTAGAAAGAGAAGTATTTAACAAATTCTGTTTTCTTTTATTTCTCTTTAAGTATAATGTGAAGCCTAAATTACCCATAGCTTATAACGAGAAATATTTTCTCGTTAGACAAAAGTAAAACAGCTCTGCGATAAAAATTAACTTCATGTAACACTAACAAAGATAATTAATTATGTGTTAGAAAACTCAGATAAAGCGAGACTCAAGTAATGGTTATCGCTCACTTACCGAGCACTTACAAAGTGTGTGTTAGACCGGCAAATTACTACAAACCTAGATAATAGAAATCACTCGCGAAAAAAAATGAAACATTCCATTTGAATCATTTTCGCAAATTACTCGGTTGTAGAGATTGACGGCACTTTTCCACGCTAGATATGTTGTAATTTCGCAGTACATAGTAATTTATATATTCGGGAAATATTTAATTTTTCTTTATTTCTGTAAAGGATAGTAACTTATTGTGTAGCAAGAATATCGTGGCAGTGATCATCTGTTTGTATTAAATATATTTTTCCTTTCCCAATTTATTATTTTATTTGTGTCATTCAACTGTAGTAGCAGATGCCATAGAATGACATCACACCTTTCCATCGAGTAAGTAAGCTTGACACGTAGCCGTCGTGTTGCGCTACATGATGAAATAAGGAAAGCGCAAGAGGTCACGAGACCCGCCACACGAATCAATTACTATATTTCCAGAGCCACGTCCGCGTTTGTGTGCTATTTTTATACATTACCGCAACACACGATGCCAAGATTGGGTAGTGTTCAGATGATGAAACTTTCTATCGATATATAGAGCAGGCACGATCCTCACTAACTCAGTAACAGAAATCAAGAGAAGTCAAGAAGAGCTCGTCTAGAGAGAAGCAGAGAGCGATTATCGTCTCACACCAGCAGCGCTCGTAACTTCAACCTTCTTTCATAATTTTGGACTAACCTAAATGTATTAAATTTATATCCGCCGCTGTGAGCAGTCGTTAAGCTCCTGTCACACTGGCAAATTTTTCCGTCAAACTGCTTACAATTAGTTTAATCAAATAAAATTGAACAGCTATTACGTCATCGAAACGTCACAAACACCTCCATATTTGTCTGAAAAAGTTGGATGGCTTCAATGTCCATCAAACATTTGAAAATTGGACCGGTTCTAAAATTTATTTAATATTTGACGGTCTCAGCCAATCAGAATCGTACACGACAAAAATGGAGGTCAAGAAACTTAAAATAACGAACAATTGCTGGAAACAAAGTAAGTTATGAAGGTAATTAATTAATGTAGAAGCTGTCTAGGCATGAAAGTTAATTTAAGTGAATATTGCACATAATATTACAAAATCACAGGCATTAAATTTCACTGTGCAGGAAACGTATCTTATAAATATAACTTTTATTTACTAAAGAAACGAAAATAAATTACAATATTGCTTATTAAATTTCTTCCTGTAATTGACTTCATTAAAAAACAAAAGAAATATCTCACAATGAAAATTATTTTAAAAAATTATTGAAATAAGTCTCTCCCTGTAAAAAAAATTGAGTGTGACACATTTTCAAACACATGCAAGATTATTGGATAAGATTTGTTGGAAGGAAAAATTTGATGTCCATTTTTGTCCTCAAATTTTATTGTCAATTATAGTTGAAGGTAAAATGTGACAGTGTGACAGGGGCCTTGCGGTCAGAGAGAAAAAGTAATGTCTCTCTCCGCCTTCTTAGTTTAATTATACTCGCAGTGAGAATATTTTCAAGTGAATACTAACACAATGCGATACTATCTCTTTGTTGTTTTTACCGCGAGTGATAAATAATACTTTTGTATGCCGACATTCTAGAAGAAACGGCAATAAATCTTCAGTGAATAGGACCACTTCATGCTTCATTTATTTTTACCGCTAATTTTATCAACGAACCTTTATTTCTCAGTTCAGATTATATAGCTTTTTCAAAACTGAGCTAGTTCGAGCTAATGTTTATAGTGAACTCCATTTGAGTCTTAGCGCAAGAAATATTACATGGTGTAATAGGTTCATTTTCAGATCTTTGATCCTGGGTAAATGTTAAATGTAAAGGTGTCATATTAACTGCCTAGTTTATAAAGAATTATTGCTTCCGTCATAAGTCATCATGTAAACATGAGTTTCCTTTGCAGGCAACTTTTTTAAGTTTGCTTCTCTTTTCGTTCGTCTTACAGTAAACATAAATTTTCTCAAATTACGTTAGCTAAAATGTCTGCATAAAACAGTTCACGTCATTAAGCAAGATTTCAATCAAAACAGTTATCTTATCTTGCCACCATGACTGAATTTGAGGAGAGAGCATTTCGCAACTAAAATATTAACAACTGCGCTGCTGACATTTTAAAGTTTTTAAAATTTAATTTTAATTATAGTAAACTCAGTCACAGATTTTTTTTTAGAATGAAACTTTTCCTCATTATTCGAGTTAAAATTAATTAAATGAAGTAGTGATTAAACGATATGAAGCTCACATCTCAGCTATTATTGGCTTTAACGAAATCCCTAAGAGTCGTTATTTTGAGAAGCTACATCCACTTTCATCTCCGGGACACAACTTCTTTTTATTCAGCTGTTAGATGTTCCGTCCTCTGAATTCAATAAACATCCCATTTCTTTTAGAAAAATTCTGAGTCAAGTAATTTCCGAAGTACAATTTAAAAACATATTCACTTGAGATGAATTTTCTCAAAAAAAGAAAACATTTAATTATCTATCGAAGTAAAGAGCAATTTTCTTTTGTCGTTTTCTTTTATATTCATGTTTGCAAAAGATAATTTGCTCGATACAATTTGTAGTAGGTTGCAACGTCTCCATGCAATTTTTTCACGAGTAATGGATTAATTTATAACAAAAGGTACATAAATTTTATAACGTGTGAATTGAATATAGTGTCTTCATTGGTTTTTTACTTTATCGATATTGGGAGAAGAAGGTATGACATTAAAACTCAATGTCGCATTTGAAAAATTGTCCCAGACAAAAAATATTAGCCATAAAAAACCCATATTAAGTCCGAAATGATTGTTCGTAGTAACCCACTCGAAACGCCTAAATGCGAAATTGTTATGATTCTGAAAAGTTTCCGCAATGTGATTGAAACATTGGTGGTGTTGAGTGATGATGTCTGTAAACAACATAGATTTTAAACATCTGTATATATTTCATACTCTTCTTAATGGTACGTTTTATATTTTCCTTCAAAGTTTTGCGCTAGTTGAAGTTTGAGTTTTAAATCAAACTTAATTATGTTTGCTTCACATATTTAAAAATCAATTGATACATCGAAAAAAGTAGTGCATCTGAGTTGAGCAGTAAATAAAGTCGTATATAAATATCTAGCGATCCGCTCCGGCCTCGCTCGCGTGCGATTGGCCAATATGGCGTGGTTTAGGCGAAGAGAACGTATATGCACTAAATGCTCTAGATAACTAACATAGGATTATTACTGTGTAGTTCAAAAAGTCGTCGTAAGTGAACCCCTATTTTTAAAAAGGTAAAAATTTTTACTGTTCGCCTTCGTAAAAATATAAGCATTTACTCTCGAGGACTATTTTGTACACCTTTTTGATATCTACAATAATTCTGTAGCACATTAATTTGGTGTATATCTTATGGTATAGTCAGCGTAAGCCATGTAAGTGCCCGAAAAGCGGCTTTTCCCCACTTTATTAGAAAACGTCGACTTTTCTATGCTATCCTTACATTAAGTATTAATGCAAAATATATTTACCTAAACATTCCTCTATAAATTATCTAAATGATGGTGAAACCGGCATCAAAACCTATCAAGTAGTTTAGAAGCCTTAGCCGAATACACAGATACACGTGGCCGGGCGACTTATTTCTATACTATGTATAGAAGATATGAGGAGTCGTTGTGAAGAGGGTAGTATAACTGCCACTGGACGAGGGTTCGCTGCTTCAACACAGTCCCTCAGCTCATCCTTCGTGCAGGACGGACAGTAGACGTTGTGGCGGGGTGGAATGAAAGCAGGGGGTGGAAGTGCAAGAATGAGGGAAGGCGCGTGGCTAGGGGTCGAAGGTCGAAGTCTGATTGTTATCGCAGTCGCTGAGGAGGGGGTGGGAGGATGTGCGGGGGATAATAGCGAGATTGCGAGCAAGGAAACTCAGCTGACCCGAGATTAATTAGTCCGGATTATCCGGAGCTCCTGGAGCGTGGCCTGACTCCGAGGTTGTATGCGCACCGGACTGTACCTCGAGCCAAGAAGTGGTGCAGACTACCCCTAGCCAACCGCTGTCGCCAATTTACATCTCCCTTTCCCTTAGCAGAAACAGCAGCACCCCCAAGCCCTGTTTCCCTCTGCTCCACCTTGCGTGAAATCTACTTTGTATGCAGCGTGGGCTGGAACAAAGGATGTGCCAGAAAGGCGAGTGGATACATAGCATCTGCCAGCACGTATATTGCATTCACTGTCATTTACTACTTATCTAAAGCCCTGCTAAACTTATACTTCCAGTATAATACTCCATCTCACGCAAATAAATCTTAACCAAGTAGCCTATGTACATTCGCATACTCTTTTACACGATACCTATTTCATACCAGGCATTACCAAGGCGCCAATTATCCCCCTATTTTATTTATATCAGTTATATTCGATATTAACATTGCTAGATACAATACAACTTAAAGGCCAATTTAACAGAAAAATGAATTAGAGTTGTGTTTACAGAAGTAAAAATAACCGCTTGTGTTATGTGACATATTTAGAAAAAACCAAACACGTTATGTACAGAGTGATATTTCAAAGGTTTGATTCAAAAAAGTGTGGAGAAAACGGGAATGGCCTATACACTCTCAGGTAGCGGCAGTCCTGCAACTTCAGCACAGGAAACTAAACTAAACAATTTTACCAAGAGCGAAAGCGCGAAAAGTAAAGATTTTTTTTTTCCATACATAGATGGTAGCGTTTTCGCAATTGCTAAGGACAGAGTGAAACGTGTAGAGAAAGTCCAAACATATGTGCAGCCTGGTGTGTGATATTAGGTGCGTGATTGGAAATATTTTAGCGCCTCTTATACACTCTTAATTCGAATCATTAGGAAACCACTGATTCGCAGTGAAATTCAACTACTCGAATCAATGAAAATGGCTTCACTCACTTAGAATCTGTGGAAAATCACTGATTGTTTAATTTCATTGATTGAATTAGTGACGGGAAACGATTTCACTGATTGAATAAGTGACGACCAACTGCAGCGGCGAATTAAATATTGTTTTCATTGGATTTAGACAAATAATTACGTGATAAAACCATATTTACGATAGTTTACTATTTATATCGCGCAATTAACCGTAATTTAAAAAGTAAAAAACTCTCGGAGGTTGTTGGGATTGAATTCACACACACTTCCCACTGGCTGTTACCTTACCTTATCAAGACTAGTTCAAATGTAAGATGAAAATACATATCTTATGATTCTTATCATAATTGTGAATATTTAAATTATATGCCCTTACTTACAGTTTTTGGGTTTATTAGTATCGCTGATTGTTCATATTTCCTCATAAAATGGTGTTTTGAAAGACGAAAGACATTTTCCAAAGTATTTAATATTGGTTATATTAGTTTATTCGTTATTATTCCACTTTATACACGTTGTTCAACGGCATTTTTTAAACCTTCCTTGACAAACATTTTACACACTGTTTAACTGATCCATCAGTCAAAAAACAAACCACTGAAAAACAATGAAAAAATTACTGATGATTTAGTGGAAGATGTGACTGAATCAATAAGTGAAGGAAATCCGGCATTTTTTCACTGATTCATCAGTTAAATTCACTGAAGTGACTGTTGAATCATATAGGCACAGTCGACTGATTTAAACAGTGAAACTCTCACAGATGCATATATATAGAGTGTACAAGGAGGTGTTGAGAGCCGATGTGGGTGAATAGAGGCGAGTATTGAATAGCACCGCAATGTAAGGACGTGGGGAACGGGAGATACCTGAGGTAATCAGCCAATCAAAGGCAGCCTTTAGCACGGTTCCAACAAATGAAAACCCGGGGGCGACCGCGCTGGGCATTGAACCTGGTTAACCGTGGTGGTAACCGACTAATCTAACCACTACACCACTGCCGCCTTGGTGGGAATCGAGTAGTCTAACCACTACACCACTGCCGCCTTGGAGGTATCCGAAAAGACTTACAACTACACCACTGTGGCCTTGGCGGAATCCGAGTAGTCTATCCACTACAGTATTGCGGCCTTGTTGGTAACCGAGTAGTCTACACACTACACCACTGCAGCCTCGGTGGTAACCGAGTACTCTAACCAGTACACCACTGCGAACTTAGTGGTAACGGAATAGTATATATAACCACTACACAACTGCGGCCTTGGTGATAACAGATTAGTCTTTCCACGTATTGTTGGTCAACCTAGTGTATAACACAGAAGACTCTCCACAGCTTGTTGGTCCGCCTGTGGTATAACTCAGAAGACTTATCACGGCTTGTTGGTCCACCAAGTTAGAATCTCAAAAAACTCTCCACAGCTGGTTGGTACACCTGGGTTATAACTCAGATGACTCACCACACATTGTTGGTACTCCAGGAGTATAACTCAGAAGACTCTCCATAGTTGGTTGAACCGGCTGGTGTATAATACAGAAGACTCTACACAGCTTTTGGACCGTATGGGGTTTAACTCAGAAGACTCTCAACAGCAGATTGGTACGCCTGTGGTATAACTCAGAAGACTCTCCATAGCTTTTTGGTCTGCCTGGTGTATTACTCAGAATACCATTCACAGCTTGTTGTTGATTGGCTTAGGGTATAACTCAAAAGACTCTCCACAGCTTTGTTGATCATCCTGGGTTATAATTCGGAATACTCTACACAGCCTGTTGGTCCGCCTGGTGTATAACTCAGAAGACTCTACACAGTTGATTGGTCCGCCTGGGGTAAAACATAGAAGACTCTCCACAGATTATTGGTCCACCTGGTGTATAATGCAGAACACTCTCCACAGCTTGTTGGACCGCCTGGGGTATAACTCAGAAGACTTATCAGAGCTTGTTGGTCCGCTTAGATTAAACTCAAAAGACTCTCCACGGCTGGTTGGTACACCTGGGTTATCACTGAGATTATTCTCTACGCCTTGTTGGTACGCTTGGGGTATAACTAAGCAAACTCTCCCCAAATGGTTGGTCTGCCTGGGGTATAACTCAGAAAACTCTCCACAGCTTGTTTGTCCGCCTGAGCTATAACCCAGAAGACTTCATAGCTCGTTAGTCCGCCTGGGATAGAACTCAGAAGACCCTTCACATCTTGTTGGTACAGCTGGTGTAAACTCGGAAGACGCTCCACGGCTGGTTAGTCCGCTTGGGCGTATAACTCAGAAGATTCTCCATAGCTTGTTGGTCCTAATGGGGTATATCTCAGAAGATTCTCCACAGCTTGTTGGTCCGTATGGGGTTTAACTCAGAAGACTCTCCAGAGTAGGTTGGTACGCCTGTGGTATAACTCAGAAGACTCTCCATAGCTGGTTGGTCCTGCTGGGGTATAACTTGAAAACCTCTCCACATTTGGTTGGCCTGTCTGGGTTATAACTGGGAAGACTATCCTCAGTTATTTGGTTGGTCTGGGATTTAACTCTAATGACTCTCCACAGTTGATTGGTCCACCTGGGGTATAACTCGGAAGACTCTCCACAGATGGTAGGTTCTGCTGCGGTATAACTCAGAAGACTCTCCACAATTGGTTGGTCCATCTGGGGTATAATTCGGAATACTCTCTACAGTAGGGTTGGTCCGCCTCCAGTATAACTCATCAAAGTCTCCACAGCTGATTGGTCCGCCAGGAGTATAACTCAGGAGAATCTCCACAGCTTGTCGGTCCGCCTGGGTTTTAACTTAGAAGAATCTCCTAAGCTTATTGGTCCGCCAGGGGTATAACTCAGAAGACTTTCCACAGAATGTTGGTTCACCTGGGTTATATTTCAGAAGACTATACTAAGCTTGTTGGTCAAGCCGGGGTATATCTAAGAATATTCACCACAGATTATTGGTCCACCTGAGGTATAACTCAGAGGACTCTCAACGGCTCGTTGGTCCGCCTGGGTTATAACTCAGAAGAATCTCCACATTTTGTTCGTCCACCTGTACTATAATTAAGAAACCCTCCAAAGCTTGTTGGTCAACCTGGGGTATAACTTAGAATACTTTCAACAGCTGTTTGATCTGTCTGGGGTACAACTCAGAAGTTCCCCCATATATTCTTGGTCCACCTGAGGTATAAATCAGAAGTCTCACCACAGTAGGTTTTTACGTCTGGCTTATAACTCAGATGACTCTCTAGAAATTGTTGTTCCACCTTGTGTATAACTAAGAAGATTCTCCACAGTAGGTTGGTTAGCATAGGTTATAATTCAGAGGACTCACAACTGTAGCTTGGTCCTCTGGGACATAACTCAGAAGAATTACCACAGCTTGTTGGTCCATTTAGTTTAAACCCAAAAGACTCTCCACAACTGGTTGGTACTCCTGGGTTAAAACTCAGATGACTCTCTACACCTTGTTGAACCGCCTGGGTTATAACTCACAAGAATCTCCACAAAACGTTGGTCCACCTGAGGTGTAACTCAGAAAACTCTACACACTAGTTTGGTGCGCCATGGTTATACCTTAGAAAACTCTCCACAGTAGGTTGGTGCACCTGGGGTATAACTCAGAAGACTCTCCACTGTTGGTTGGTCCGCATGTGTTATAACTCAGAAGTATCTCCGCTGGTGGTTTATCCGCCTGGGGTATAACACAGAAACTCTCCACAGTAGGTTGTTCAGCCTGATTAATAACTTAGAAGACTCTACACAGCTTGTTGATCCACATGGTATATAACTCAGTAGACTCTCCACAGCTGGTTGTTCCGCCTGGGTTATAACTCAGAAGATTCTCCTCAGCTTGTTGGACCGCTTAGAGTATAACTCAGAAGTTTCTCCACAGTAGGTTGGTCCGTCTGGGTTATACCTCAGAAGACTCTCCACAAATTGTTGGTCCTCCTGGGTTATAACTAAGGAAGACTCTCTACAGTGGGTCGGTCCGCCTGGTGTGTAACTCAGAAGACTCTCCACATTTAGTTTATTACGCCTGGGTTATAAATCGGAAGACTCTCCACAGTTTGTTGGTCCAGCTGTGTTATAACTCAGAAGACTCTCCACAGTTGGATGATCTGTCTGAGGTACATCTCAGAAGATCCCCCACAGCTTATTTGTCCACCTGCAGTGAAAATAAGAAGTCTCACCACACTAGGTTTTTCAGTCTGGTGTATAACTCAGATGACTCTCTACAAATTGCTGTTCTGCCTGGGGCACAAATCAAAATATTCTCCACAGCTGGTTGGTCCGCCTGTGGTATAACTCGGGAGAATCACCACATTTGATTTGTCTGCCTGGAGTTTACTCGAATGAATCTCCACAGTAAGTTGGTCCATCTGGTGTATAACTCGGAAGACTCTAAACAGTTGGTTGGTTCGTCTGCTTTTAAGTAAGAATACTTATCGCTGTAGGTTGGTCCGCCTGGCCTATAACTCAGAAATGTCTTCACAGGTGGTTGGTATGCCTGGTGTATAACTTAGAAGATACTCCACAGTAGGTTCGTCCGTCTGGGGTATAACTCAGAAGAATCTCCACAGTTGGTTGGTCCGCCAGTGGTATAACGCGGAAGACTCTCCATAGTTCGTTGGTCCGCCTGGGGTATAACTCAGAATACTCTCCACAGTATGATGGTCCGTCTGGGGAATAACTCTGAAGACTCTCCACAGTTGGTTGGTCTACCTGTGGTATAACTCGTAAGACTCCCCACAGTTTGTATGTCCACCTGGGGTATAACTCGGAAGACGCTCTACAGTTGGTTGGTCCGCCTGCGATATAACTCGGAAGACTCTTCACAGATGGTAGGTCCTCCTTGTGTTTAACTCTGAAGACTCTCCACAATTTGTATGTCCACCTGGGGTATAACTCGGAAGACGCTCTACAGTTGGTTGGTCCGCCTGCGATATAACTCGGAAGACTCTCCACAGATGGTAGGTCCTCCTGGAGTTTAACTCTGAAGACTCTCCACATTTGGTGTGTCCGGCTGGGGTATAATTCGAGCTTGTTGATATGCCTAGGGTATAACACAGAAGACTCACCACAGCGTGTTGGCCCGCCTAGATTATAACTCAAAAGACGCACCACAGCTGGTTGGTACATCTAGGTTATAATTGAAATGACTCTCTAAACCTTGTTGGTCCGCCAGGGGTATAACTCAGGAGACTCTCCACAAATGATTTGTCCACCTGGGGTATATCTCAGAAAACTCCGCAAAGCTTGTTTGTCCACCTGATATATAACCCAGAAGACTCTTCACAGCTCATTGGTCCGCCTGGGATATAACTCAAAAGACATTCCACAGTAGGTTGGTTCGCATAGGTTATCATTAAGAAGACTCATATCTGTAGGATGGTCCTCCTGTGGTATAACTTAGATTACTCTCCACAGTAGGTTGGTCCGCCTGGGGTATAACTCAGAAGACACTCCATAGTAGGTTGGTCCGCGTGGGTATAACTCAGAAGACTCTCCACAGTAGGTTGGCCCGTATGGGGTACATCTCAGAAAATTCCCCATAGCTTCTTTGTCCACCTGCAGTGTAAATAAGAAGTCTCACCACACTAGGTTTTTCTGTCTGGTGTATATAACTCAGATGACTCTCTAAAAGTTGTTGTTCTGCCTAGGGTAAAACTCAGAATATTCTCCACTGCTGGTTGGTCCGCCTGTGGTATAACTCGGGAGACTCACCACATTTGATTTGTCTACCTAGGGTATAACTCAGAAGACTTTCCACAGATAATTGGTCCGCCTGGGTTATATTTCAGAAGACTATCTGCAGTTTGTTGTTCCGCCTGAAGTATAACTCTGAAAGACTCCACAGTTGCTTGGACCGGCTGGTGTATAACTGAGATGACTCCACAGCTCGTTGGTCCATATGGGGCATAACTCAGAAGACTCTCCATAGTTGGTAGGTCCACTTGGGGTGTAACTCGGAATTCTCTCCACAGTAGAGTTGGTCATCCTGGGTATAACTCATCAGAATCTCCACAGCTGGTTAGTTCGTCTGGGTTATAACTCAGAAGAATCTGTACAGGTTGATGGTCCACCAGGGGTATAACACAGAATACACTCCATAGTTTGATGGTTCTCCTGGGTTATATCTCAGAAGATTCTCCACAGCTTGTTGGTCCACCTGGTGTATAACTCAGAATACTCTCTACAGGTGGATTGTCCGCCTGGGGTAACTCTGAAAATTCTCCACAATACGTTGGTCCACCTGGGTTACAACTCAAAAGACTCTCCACAGTAGGTTTGTCCGCCTGGGGTATAACTCAGAAGACTCTCCACCGGTGGTAGGTGTGCATGGTGTGTAACTCCGAAAACTCTCCATAGTAGTTTGGTCAGCCTGGTTTATAACTCAGAAGAATCCCCACAGTGGTTTATCCTTCTGGGATATAACTAAGACTTTCCGCTGTAAGTTGGTCCGAGTGAGATATAACTCAGAAGGGCCTCCACAGGTGGTTGGTCTACCTGGTGTATAATTTAGAAGATTCTCCAAAGGAGATTGGTTCGCATGGGTTATAATTCAGTAGACTCTCCACTGTAGGTTGGTCGTCCTGGACTATAACTAAGAATATTCTCGACAGTAAGATGGTCTACCAGGTGTATAACACAGAAGACTCCACAGTATGTTTTTCCCCTGGGGAATAATTCAGAAGATTTGCCACAGGTGGTTTATCCGCATGGGGTGTAACACAGAAGACTTTCCGCAGTAGGTTGGTCCATATGGTTATAATTCAGAAGATTCTCCAGAGTAGGTTTATCAGCCTGGGGTATAACTCAGAAGACTCCCCACTGGGGGGTTGGTCCGCCTTGGTTATAACTGAGAAGATTCTCCACAATTGGTTGATCCGCCAGGGGTATAAATCAGAAGACTCTCCACAGTTGATTGTTCTGCATTGGGTATAACTCAAAAGACTCTCCACAGCATGTTGTCCATGCAAGGTATATCTCAGAAGACTCTCCACAGCATATTGGTTCTCCTGGGGTATGACTCAAAAGACTCTTCACAGCTTGTTGATCCGTGGGGTATAACTCAGAAGACCCTCCAAATCTTGTTGGTCAGCCTGTGGTATAACTCAGAAAATGCTGCACAGCTTGTTGGCCCGCCTGGGATATATCTTTGAAGACTCTCCACAGCTTGTTGGTCCACCTGGTGTATAACTCAGAAGACTCTCTACAGCTGGTTGGTACGCCTGGGGTATAACTCAGATGACTCTCCACAGCCGATTGTAATGCATTGGGTATAACGCCAGGTATAACTCACAGGACTCTCACATCTTGTTGGTTCGCCTGGGATGTAACGCAGATGAATCTCCACAGCTTGTTTGTCCGCCTGGGGTTATAACACAGAAGACTCAATAAATCTCATTGGTCCACCTGGCATATAACTCTGAAGACTCTTCACAGTTGGTTGGTCCAGCTGGTGTATTACTAAGAATACTCCGCAGCTTGTTGGTCCGTATGGTGTTTAACTCAGAACACTTTCCACAGCAGGTTGGTACGCCTTTAGTATAACTCAGAAGACTCTACACAGCTTTTTGGTCCGCCTGATATATAACTCAGAATACCCTCCAGAGCTTGTTGTTGATTCGCCTAGTGTATAACTGAGAAGACTCTCCACAGCTTTGTTGGACCACCTGGGGTATAACACAGAAGACTCTCCACAGTAGATTGGTCCGCCTGGGTTATAACTCAGAAGATTCTTCTCAGGTGTTTAGTCCGCCTGGTCTATATCTCAGAAAACTCTTCACACTAGGTTGGTACGCCTGGGTTATGCCTCAGAAGACTCTCCACTGTATGTTGTTACCCCTGGGGTATAACTCAGAATACTCTCCACAGCTGGTTGTGCCGGCTGGGGTATAACTCGGAAGACTCTCCATAGTTGCTTGGTCCGGCTGGGGTATAACTCCTAATACTCTCCACAGTAGAGTTGGTCCGCCTGGGGTATATCTCAGAAGACTCTTTAGACTAGGTTTGTGTGCCTTGGTTATACTTCAGAAGACTCTCCACAGTAGTTTGCAATGCCTGTGGTATAACTCAGATGACTCTCCTCCGGTGGTTGGTCCGTATGGGGTTTAACTGAGAAGACTTTCCACTGCATGTTGGTACGCCTGTGGTATAACACAGAATACTCTTACCAGCTTTTTGGTCCGCCTGGTGTATAATTCAGAATACCATCCACAGCTTGTTGTTGATCCGCCTATGGTACAACTGAGAAGTCTCTTCCTAGCATTGTTGGTCCGCCTAGGTTATAACTCAGCATACTCTCCTCAGCTTGATAGTCCGTCTGGTGAATAATTTAGAAGGCTCACCACTGCTGAATTGTCCGCCTGGTGGAAAACTTAGAAGATTCTCCACACATTGTTGGTCCACCTGGGTATAACACAGAAGACTCTCCACAGCTTGTTGGTCAGCATGGCGTATAACTCAGATGATTCTGCACGTCACATTGGTCCGCCAGGGATATAATTCAGAAGACTCTCCACAGTAGGTTGGTTCCCATGGGTTATAATTCAGAATACTCTCCACAGTAGGTTAGTCCGCCTGGGGTATAACAGAAGAATCTACACAGTAGGTTGGTCCACCTGGGGTTTAACTAAGAAGACTCTCCACAGTGGTCGGTCCATCTGGGGTACAACTGGGAAGCCTCTCCAGTTGGTTCGTCCATCTGGGGTATAACTGGGAAGACTATCCTCAGATATTTGGTTGGTCTGGAGTATAACTCTGATGACTCTCCACAGTTGGTTGGTATGCCTGGGGTGTAACTCTGAAGAATCCCCACAGTTTGTAGGTCCGCCTGGAATATAACTCGGAAGACGCTCCACTGCAGGTTGATCTGCTTGGGGTATAACTAGAAGAATCTCCACATCTTGTTGGTCCGCCTGGGGAATAACACAGAAGACTCAATACAGCTCATTGGTCCGCCTGGCATATAACTCTGCAGACTCTTCACTGTTGGTTGGTCCAGCTGGCTTATTACTAAGAATACTCCACAGCTTGTTGGTCCGTATGGGGTTTAACTCAGAACACTTTCCACAGCAAGATGGTATGCCTGTAGTATAACTCAGAAGACTGTACACAGCTTTTTGGTCCGCCTGCTGTATAACTCAGAATACCCTCTAGAGCTTGTTGTTGATTCGCCTAGTGTATAACTGAGAAGACACTCCACAGCTTTGTTGGTCCGTCTGGGTTATAACTCAGAATATTCTCCATAGCTTGTTGTTCTGCCTGGTGTATAACTCAGAAGACTCTTCACAGTTGGTTGGTCTGCCTGGGTTATAACACGGAAGACTCTCCACAGCTGGTTGGTCCGCCTGGGGTATAACTCGGAAGATTTCCATAGTTGGTCGGACTGCCTGTGGTATATCTCGGAAGACTCTCCACAGTTGGTTTGTCGGTCTGGCGTAAAACTCGAAAGACACTACGTAGTTGGTTCGTCCGCCTGGATTATAACTAGGAAGACTTTCCACAGTTGGTTGGTCCGCCTGCGGGATAATTCAGAAGATTGTCCACAGTTGGTTGATCCAACTGGTGTCTAACTCAGAACACTCTCGGCAGCCAGTTTGTCTGCATTTGTCCACCTGGGGTATAACTCAGAAGAATCCCCCACAGCTTGTTGGTCCGCACGGGTTATAACACGGAATACTCTCCATAGCATGTTGGTACGCCTGGTACATAACTCAGAAGACTCTACACAGTTGATTTTTCCGCCTGGGGTAAAACATTGAAGACTCTCCACAGATTGTTGGGGTCCACCTGATGTAGAACTCAGAAGGCTCTCCACAGCTTGTTGGAACGCCAGGGATATAACTCAGAAGTCTCTCCACAGCTTGTCGGTCCGTATGGGGTATAACTCAGAAGAATCTCCTCAGTTTATTACTCCACCTAGCGTATAACTCAGAAGACTCTCCACAGTAGGTTGGTCCACCTAGGGTATATCTCAGAAGACTCTCCACAGCTGTTTGATCCTCCTGGGGTACAACTCAGAAAGATCCCCCATAGCATTTCGGTCCACCTGAGGTAAAGCTCAGAATACTCTCCACAGTTGGTTTGACCGTTTGGGATATAAGTCAGAAGATTCTTCACATCTTGTTGATCTCCTGACGTACAACTCAGTGGATTCGCCACAGCTTGTTGTTCCGCCTGGTGTATAACTCAGAAGAATCTCCACAGTAGGTTGGTCCGCGTGGTGTATAACTCAGAAGACTCTCCATTGTAGGATGATCCACCTGGGGTATAACTCAGAAGACTTCCCAATGTAATTTGGTCCGCCTGCGGCATAACTCAGAAAACTCCCCAATGTAATTTGGTCCGCCTGGGGTATAACTCAGAAGACTCCCCGAGGTAATTTGGTCCGCCTGGGGTATAACTCAGAAGATTCTCCTCAGCTTGTTGGACCGCTTAGAATATAACTCCGAAGTCTCTCCACAGTAGGATGGTCCGTCTGGGTTATACCTCAGAAGACTCTCCACAGTTGGTTGGTACGCCTGGGTTATAACTCAATTGATTCCTCTCAGCTTTTTCACCGCTTAGAATATAACTCATAACTCTCTCCGCAGTAGGATGGTCTGTCTGGGTTATGCCTCAGGAGACACTCCACAGTATGTTGGTACACGTGCGATATAACTCCGAAGACTCTCCACAGTTGGTTGGTCCGCCAGGGGTATAATTCGGGATAATCTCCACAGTACGGCTGGTCCGCCTGGAGTATAACTCGTCAGATGGTCCACAGCTGTTTGTACTGCCTGTGGTATAACTCAGAAGACTCTCCATAGCTTTTTGGTCCGCCTGGTGTATAACTCAGAATACTCTCCACAGCTTGTTGTTGATTCGCCTGTGGTATAACTCAGAAGACTCTCCACAAATTTGTTGGTCCGCATGGGTTATAACACACAATACTTTGCACAACTTGTATGTCTGCCTGGTGTATAACTCAGAAGACTCTCCACAGTTCATTGGTCCGCCTGGGGTATAACTTAGATGACTCTTCTCAGCTGGTTGGACCGATTAGTGTATAACTCAAAAGAGTTTCCACAGTAGGTTGGTACGCATGGGGTATAACTCAGAAGACTCTCCACAGCTTGTTGGTCAGCCTGGGGTATAACTCAGAAGATTCTGCCCAACTTGTTGCTCTGCCTGGGGTATATCTTAGAAGACTCTCCACAGCTTGTTGGTCCATCTGATATATAACTCAGAAGACTCTCCACAGACCGCCTGGGGTCCCTTCACAGCTGTTGATCCATCTGAGGTATAAGTCAGAAGATCCTCCAAATCTTGTTTTGCCACCTGGGGGTATAACTGAGAAATCTCACCACAATAGGTTGGTCCACCTGGGGTATAACTCAGAAAACTCTTCTCAGCTTGTTGATCCATCTAGTGTATAACTCAGAAGACTCTCCTCATTAGGTTGTTCCACCTGGGGTATAACTGAGAAGGCTCTCCACAGCTTGTTGTTACTCCTTGGGTATAACTCAGAAGACTTCTCCACAACTTGTTCGTCCGCCTGGGGTATAAATCAGAAGACTCTCTGGAGAAGGTAGGTCCACCAGGGCTATAACTCAGAAGACTTGCCACAGATGGTTGATCCGCCTGGGGGATAATTTAGAAGACTCTCCACTGTAGGTTGAGCCGCCTGGGTTATAATTCAGAAGACTCTCCACAGTTGGTTGGTCTGCCTGGGATATAAATAAGAAGATTCTGCACAGTTCGTTGATCCACCTGGGGTATAACTTAGAATATTCTCCAAAGCTTGTTGGTCCACATGGTGTATAACTCAGAAGACTCTCCGCAGCTGGATGGTCAGTCTAGAATATAACTCGGAAGACTCTCTACAGTTGGTTGGTCCGCCTGGTGTTTAACTCAGAAGAGTCCCCACAGTTGGTTATTCCGTTAGGAGTACAACTCGGAAGACTTCCCACAACTGGTTGGTCTACCTTGTGTATACTTCATAAACTCTCCACTGTTGGTTGGTCCGCTTGGGTTATAAATCGAAAGACTCTCCACAGTTGGTTGGTCTGCCTGGGGTATAACACGGAAGATATTCCACAGTTTGTCGAATCGCCTGGGGTATAACACTGAAGCCTCTCCACAATAAGTTGGTCGGCCTGGGGTATAACTCAGAAGACTCTCCAAAGTGGGTAGGTCCTCCTGGGTAATAACTCGGAAGACTCTCCACACTTGGTAGGTCCGCCTGGGTTATAACTCGGAAGACTCACCACAGTAAGGTTGTACCACCTATGGTGGAACTCAGATGATTGGTACGTCTAGGGTGTAACTCTGAAGTCTCTCCACAGCATGTTGGTCCACCTGGCAAATAAGTCATCAGACTCTCCACAAGTTGTTGTTCCGCCTGGGTTATAACTCAGAAGAATCTCAACAGATGGTTTTTAAGCCTGGTGTATAACTCAGAAGAATCTAGACAGTTTTTTGGGCCGCCTGGTGTATAACTCAGAATACCCTATACAGCTTCTTCTTGATTCGCATAGGGTATAACTCAGAAGACTCTCCACAGCTTTGTGGGTCCGCCTGACTTATAACTAAGAATACTATCCACAGCTTGTTGGTCCGCCTGTTGTAAAACTCAGAAGACAATCCACTGCTTGTTGGTACGTCTGGGGTATAACTCAGAACTCTCTCCACAGCCTGTTGGTTTGCAGGGTTATACCAGAAATGACTCTCTACACCTTGTTGGTCAGCATGGGTATAAATCAGGACACTCTCCACAAATGGTTTTTCCCCGTGGGTTATATCTTAGAAAACTCTGCACAGCTTGTTTGTCTGCCTGAGGTATAACTCAGAAGACACTTCAAAGCACTTTGGTCTGCCTAGGTTATAACGGAGAAGACTCTTCACAGCTTGTTGGTACGCCTTGTGTAAACACAGAAGACATTCAACAGCTTGTTGGTCTGCCTGGGGGGATAACTCAAAAGACTCCAAAAAGCTTGTTGGTCCTCCTAGGTTATATCTCAGAAGTTTCCCCACATTTGGTTGTCCGCCTGGGGTATAACTGAGACGACACTCCACATTAGTTTCGTCCGCCTGGGGTATATTGCTGAAGACTCTCCACTGGTGGTTTGTCCGCATGGGTTATAACTCAGATGACTCTCCACAGTAGGTTGGTCCGCCTGGGATATAACTCAGTAGAATATCCACAGTACACTGGTCCGCCTGGTGTATAACGCGGAATACTCTCTACAGGTTTATGATCTGCCTGGGGTATAACTCAGAAGACTCTCCACGGTAGGTTAGTCAACATGGTGTATAACATAGAAGTCTCTCCACAGTAGGTTGGTCTGCCTGCGGTATAACTCAGAAGACTCTCCACAGGTGGTTAATGTGCCTGTGGTATAAATCAGAAGACTCTGCACCTTAGGCTGGTCCACCTTGGGTATAACTCAGGCGACTCTCCAGAGCAAGTTGGTCCACATGGGGTATAACTCAGAAGACTTCTCCCCAGTAGTTTTGTCTGCCTGGGTTAAAAATCAGAATATTCAACACTGGTGATTGGTCCTCCTGGGGAATATCTCACAAGACATTCCACAGCTTTTTGGTCCTCCTGGGGTATAACTCAAAATACTCGCTACAGTATGTTAGTCCACCGGGGGTATAACCCAGATGAATCTCCACAGCATGTTGGTATGCCTGGGGTATAACTCAGAAGACTCTCCAAAGCTTGATGGTCCACCTGGTGTATAACCCAGAAGACTCTCCACAGCTTGTTGGTACGCCTGGGTTATAACTCAGAAGACTCTCCAAAGCTTGTTTATCCGCCTGAGGTATAACTCAGAAGACTCTAATCAGCTTGTTGCTCAGCTTAGTGTTTTACTCAGAAGACTCTCCATAGTAGATTGGTACGTCTGGGGTATAACTCAGAAGACTCGCCACAGCATGTTTGTCCATCTGTGCTATAACTCAGAAGACTCTCCACAGGTGGTTGATCCGCCTAGTATATATATCCGAAGTCTCTGCACAGATTGTAGGTTCGCCTGGCATAGAACTCAGAAGACTCTCCACAATTGGTTGGTCCGCCTGGGGTATAACTCAGAATACAATCCACAATTTGTTGTTTTGCCAGGTGTTTAACTCAGAAAACATTCTCTACAGCTTGTTGTTACACCTGGGGTATTACTAAGAAGACTTTCCACAGCTTGTTGGTCCTCCTAAGATTCAACTCAGAAGACTCTCCACAGGTGTTTGGTCCACCTGGTGTATATCTCAGAAGACTCTCCACAGTAGGTTTGTACGCCTGACGTATAACACAGAAGACTCTCAACAGTTGTTTGATGCGCCTCGAGTATAACTCAGAATACGCTCCACAGTTCGTTGATCCGCCTGGGTTATAACCCTAAAGACTCTCCATAACTTCTTGGTCCTACTGGGGCATATCTCAAAATATTCCCCACAGCATGATGGTCCGCCTGGGGTATAACTCAGAAAAATCTCCAGAGTAGGTTGGTCCGCATGGGTAAAACTCAGAAAGCTGTACACTGTAGGTTGGTCCGCCTGGAGTATAACTCAGAAGAATTTCATCATTAGGCTGGTGCACTTGGGGTATAAATCAGAAGGTTCTTCACAGTTGATGATGCACCTAGGGTATGTCTCTGAAGACTCTCCACAGCAGGTTGGTCTGCATGGGGTATAACACAGAGGACTCTCCACGGCTGGAGATCCGCCTGGTGGACAACTCAGAGTCTCTCCACAAGTGGTTTGTCCGCCTGGGATATAACTCAGAAAATTCTCCATGGTCTGTTGGTCTACCTGAGGTATACCACAGAGGACTCTCCACAGCTTGTTGGTCCCCCTGTGGTATAAATCAGAAGACTCTCTACAACTTGGTGGTACTCATGGAGTATAACTCGGAAGACTCTGCACAGCTGGTTGAACCACTAGGGGTATAACTCAGAAGTCTCTCCGCAGCTTGTTGGTCCGCTTGGTGTATAACTCAGAAGACCCTCCAAAGCTCATTGGTCCACCTGAGGTATATCTCAGAAGCCTCTCCATAGTCCTCCTGTCGTATAACTCAGAAGACTCCCCTCAGCATATTGGACCTCTTAGGGTATTAGTCAAAAAGACTCTTCACAGCTTATTGGGCCAACTGGGGTATTACTCAGACGACTCTCCACAGTAGAAAGGTCCAACGGGGGTATAACCCAGAAGACTCTCCACAGATTGTTGGTACGTTTGGGGTATAACTCAGAAGACTATCCAAGGCTTGTTGGTCCACCTGGGGTATAACTCAGAAGACTTTCTTAATCTTGTTGGTCAGCCTGGTGTATAGCTCAGAAGACTCTCCACAGTTAGTTGGTCCGCCTAGTGTGCAACTCGGAAGACTCTCCACAGTTGGTTGATCCATCTGGGGTATAACTCGGAAGACTCTCCACAGATAGTTGGTCCGTCTGGGGTATAACTCAGAAGACACTTCACATTTGGTTGGTCCACCTGGGGTATAACTAGGAATCCACAGTTGATTGGTCCATCTGGCATATGACTATGAAACATCTCGACAGTTATTTGGTCCACCTGGAGAATAACTAGGAAGATTCGCCACATTTGGTTGGTTCGCCTGGGTTATAACTCGGAAGACTCCACACAATTGGTTGGTTTGCCTGGTGTATAACTCGAAGACTCTCCACAGTTGGTTGGTACGATTGTTGTATAACTCAGAAGACTCTCCACAGCTGGTTTGTCTTCCTGGGGTATATCTAGAAAAAATCTCCATAGTTGGTTGGTCCGTCTGGGGTATAACTCAGAAGACACTCCACAGTTGGTTGGTCCGACTAGGGTATAATTCGGAAGACACTCTGCAGTTGGTTGGTCCGGCTGTATTATATCTCGGAAGACCCTCCACATTTGTTTGGTCCGGCTGGGGTATAACTCGGGAGACTCTCCACAGTTGGTTGTACTGCCTGGGGTATAACTCAGAAGACTCTCCACAGTTGGTTGGTCCATCTGGTATATAACTCATAAGACTTTCCACAGATAGTTGGTCCGCATGCGGTATAACTTGGAAGACTCTCCACAGCTGTTTGGTCTGCCTGGTGTATAACTCAGAAGACTCTCCACTTTAGGGTTGGTATGGCTGTGGTGAATCTCAAAAGATTCTCCACAGTAGATTGGACCGTCTGGGTTATAACACGGAAGACTCTCCACAGTTGGTTGGCCCGCCTGTGGTATAACTCAGAAGCCTCGCCACAGTTGGTTGGCCGTCTGGGGTATAAAACGGAAGACTCTCCACAGTTGTTTGTCCTGCCTGTGGTATAACACAGAAGACTCTCCACAGTTGGTAGGTCCGTCTGTGGTATAACTCGGAAGACTCTCCACAGTTGGTTTGTCCGTCTGGTATATAACTCAGAAGACTCTCCACAGTTGTTTGGTCCACTTAGGGTATAAATTAGAAGACTCCACACAGGTGGTTCGTCATTCTGGAGTATAACTCGGAAGACTCTCCACAGCTGGTTGGTCTGCCTGGGGGTATAACTGAGAAAACTCTGCACAGATGATTGGTCGACATGGGGTATAACTCAGAAGACTCTCCACAATTGGTTGGTGTGCCTGGTGTATAACTCGGAAGACTTTCCACAGTTGGTTGGTCCACGTGGGGTAGAACTCAGAAGACTCTTCACAGTTGGTTGGTCCGTCTGGAATATTACTCGGAAGACTCTCCACAGATAGTTGGTCCGCCTGCAGTATAACTTGGAAGCCTTTCCACAGTTGGTTGGTCTGCCTGGGTCATAACCCGGAAGACGCTCCACAGTTGGTTGGTCTGCCTGGGGTATAACTTGGAAGACTCTCTACAGTCATGCAACAGCAGCCATTGGAACAATGTAACATATCACGTGCGGGCAAGGTATCCATTTTTGGACTTTGAGGCGATGTCACCCCACTGCCAACCTCATCATTGTGGGACAAAGAGTGTTCGCCTCGCACCCCTCCATGCTACAGCATCAATGCCAGTTGGGGAGTCAATTAAAGGGCAAGGTAAGTTAATGCAAGGGGATGCAACTAATAAAGGTGCCTGCCATTCCAGACGAAAAGCCCTCTGTTTTTTTTCAAAGTGTCTTTTTGTAATTTTCTGTGATGTTCATTAATGTGTCTTTCATCTCCACATCATCCACGAAGTGAAATGTTTTTTATAATGAATATTATTTTGAGTGTTAAGTTTAGAACCAATATGTAACAACTGGCATACAGGGTATGCGTCCGATTTGCAAATTCAAGAAAGTAGTGCAGTGCGGGTGCCAGCCCGCCAAGCCGGCCCGCATGCCGCACGGAGAAAGTTCAGTAATCGTTCGTCTTTGTGAGAGGTGTGACGCATCCTGTCAGGTCTCATGTTTCACGCGCTCGGGCTGCCATTACCTTGTCTGACTACTCATTTCGCTACAATCGTTATCACAGCCACACATCCTAATCCGTTCGTAATTCACTGATGCTAGAACAAGATCACATCAATTAAAATATGAAGTAATTTTGGTCTGCGTGGTTCGAGCATGCCACGTCACATCGACAGTGTCACCGTGTCAATATAAGAGAAATACACTTTTGTTGCATTAAATTAGCTCGTTTGTGGGCCTTAACTATTTTTTATACATAGATCACTATGTTCTAGTCAGTTTTCAAAATATTCCGGGATTGTTAAGTACAGGTGGGCGACACTCGTGTTACTACTTTACGTTAAGTGGGATGTTTTCGCATTAATTTAAAGGATGTTACTTTAGTAAAAGGTTTATTCTAAACACAATATCAGTGTGAGAAAGGCTATAATTTAAAAGATACCCATTGCACATTTATTGGTCGCTCTCACTGAATCACATAATGATGGTTGGTGATGGTGACCTTCGGTCATGTGTTTAAGGGCCAGCGCTCTACACTGCCATGTTGCTTACCTCATTCAGAGATGGCATGCAGGCCGACAAGTGCTGTTCGTTACACGAGTCATGGACTGTGTCAAAACTTGTCATCGGGCAAGATCGTCGAGATGTGTTTACTGTGGTGCCTGATTAAGTACCCGCGACAGCAGACTACAGAGAACGAACTTTTCTTCTCGGAAAAGACAGTCGTTGTCTGGTCGAGTTTCTGCTCCCAAGTGTGTATTGACTTTGGTGCTGACATATAGGAAATGCATAGGTGGGCCCGGAAAAGTGGTCGAGATTGGCGAGTCGAAGATGAGTTTTCGGGGGAGTGCAGAGGGATGACCCAACAAAATTCTTCCTAATGCCTGTGGAAAAGAGGAATGATCAATCTACACACCAGCATCGTCGAGCAATAGCGAAACACAGTGCCACGTGCTGCAAGTGTTAGGATCAGTGCTCAAGTGTATAAAGTGTTATTGTGTTTTGTTTTTCCATAGTCAATCTTAATTTTTCTTTAGTGCAGTGTTTGTTTATGTAATTTGTGAAGTATCAGAGGTAAATTCATGCTGTGTTATACGTAGTGCACTTTGTACACCATTCGCCCAGCAGAAGTGGAAGTTGTGTATTTTACCTGCAGCTATTTTCAATCACTAGTGCAATGTAACAAGCCTAGGGATGCACCCACGTGTGTTTGTTTATGTCCACGTATGTTTTTTCTTTGAAGGCTATAATATGTATTATTATTTAAGTGTCATGTTATAAAGATGTTTGTGTTTCCACCATGCACTAAAGTGCCACAGCAGTGCAGGATTGTATAGTATTAGGTCAAGGTAATTGTTTTATATTGTGTATTGTCGTTATGTGCGATTGCCAGTTAGAATGTCATATGGTGACATTCCATAGATAAAGTGTGTTGTTATTGTCACGTGGTCGAGAGGAGACCACATGCTCTTGTTTATATTTTCATGTTGACATTTGTCACTAAATATTTTCAGGGTTGTGTTTGTTAGTTTTAAGAGCATTTGCCAAGTAGGTTTCATTATTCATAATTCTGCAGCCTTTAACATAGGCATACCAAAGTCTGCCACATTTATGTTACGAGAGAGATAAATAATACATGTAGTGCCATGTCTGCCCTCTAGGGGCACCACTCAGTGTAACCAAAACAACATGTGGAATCATGAGAGGAGTTTAGTACAATTATAAGTATTCTCCATTTAGTGGCCCATGCCATACAAAAATTAGTATGAAAGTAAATATAAAAAATACATAGTCATGGCAGGAGATACTGGCTCCGCCATTATTATGATCTGGTTTACCGGCGACTAGACACCACACCAGGCAACGTAGCTAGCACCTAGCTGGCTAACCTCGAAATGTAAGTAATTTAGAATATAAGAGAGTTTGTGTTATATTATCAGGGTGGCATATTTTATAGGAATTTAAATTATATTATGTGTAACTAGTTTGATATGGGAAGGCTTTCATGGGGCTCCAGCCCCAAAAACCATCATGATCAAAAGTTCAGTTAGGAAAAGTGTGGAAACACTGCCACCGCAGATATTTAATTTATATATTTTATATTTAACTGTTATTAAGAAATCAGTGGAAGGGTTTTCCTGTCTCACCTGTTAATCGGCTTCATTGTCATTCATTTCATTTTTATAGAATAAATACTTTACTTGTCTACAAGAAGTCATGTGACTTGTTGCTGAGATACAGCCAATTGGCGGGCTCCACACCAAGAAAGTTTTGTACAGTCGCCATGATCTAGCAGAGTGGACGTACATGTAATGTCCTCCCCGGACCTTCAACTTTCTTTGTAATAATCATGTAGTATATCAATAATTTAATGTTAATATAACTGGAGCCTTTGCTGTTTCGTTGTCCAGAGAATGAACCACTCTGCGCCTGTTCATGTTGTATGTGTCCGGGATGTAAGTTTATCGTAATCCATATAGGCCTAGTGCCTGTTTGTACAGTATCAGTGTTCACCCACTTTAATGGTGAGCCCCGAATGTATGTCCCCATTATGGTATTAAAGTAAATAAACGAAGTCGTAAAGCATTCGGCCTTTATTTACTCGACTGCCTCTCTGTCGCTTAACCGACATAAGACTACCGACATAAACTTTTAAGGCGTAAGGCGGCCTATAACATCCCCGGAAGTGAGCACGAGCGTATGGAGGTAGCTCCGATAACCTCCACTAGCCCAGGGTCTTCTGGTATGGTAATAATGGATTCCACTCTACAATTCTACGATATTTTTCAGTTAAGATGGCGGACATCGAGGGCGCCACTTAAGGCCGTCAGCCACATGGCCCCATCAATCTTCGTGCTTTCCACTGATAATGCTGGCACCCATCCAGAATCATCATGGTAATACCTTTTTCATCCTAGTCCACATAACCTCTCTCCTCGATGGTCCACCAGCTAGATGTCAAATGGCTATGCCCAACTAGGGGCTTGGTCTTGTCTAGCCCTCTTCCTGACATCAGCAGCGACTCTCACGAAGATCATTCGCGAGTGAATTGCACCAGGCACGTGATAATACAGACTGTTGGTGAGGGTACAGCATCTTGGACATTCACGGCTACCACTTGAATACGTGATGTAGTCCTGTTCAGCCCTGCACATTTTGTCACCTCGATACGCAAAAAGAAAATTTTGGTTAAAACCAGCTTTTTATAGGTGGATTGAATACACAGGAGGAAATTTTGCATTTGATTTGGCCTTCTCTGGGTTATTGTTGGATACGAATTTGGCGACTTTTTAGGTCGACCTTTTTGTTCAGTCGATATGTAAAACAGTGATTTCTAGCGATTCGCATACACAATACGGAATAATCTCCTTAACTGAATGTACTGACGAGTGTACTGACCATGCGATCGTGCACAGAAACTTTGTCTATTCTCGCTAGTGTTAGGCTGTGGTTACATGAGATGCAGAACTAGCTCAGTTAAACAAGTTCAGCTACTGAAGAGGTTACATTACTTTGGAACAAGTTCCGATCGCAGATGTTTGGCGTTCAAAGTGAACAGTTTTCATAACTCGTTTCGAACGACTTCTCTTCTATGCTGCGCTCCTATTGGCTGTTTCGAAGTAAACAGGCAGTGTAAAAAAATTGCTGAATTTGGTGGGAATTAATTTAAGTTTAAGGTTGAATGTACTAATACCCATGTATTATGCCATTACAGTAAAAGTGTAGGTTTCATAACAATTAAAAAGATCAATAGTGATAAAATTTAGGAGGCTATTATAATTAAAAATCATACATTTTAAGATCAATGTTTGTTTAGGTTAAAATTACCTTATATCTCATTCTACTTTGGGTGTGTAACCGCGGAAACACGTTCTGTTTTTAAACTTGTTCAGACATGGCTACTGAATGTATTTAGTTGAATGTGTTTAACAGCACTCGTGTAACCGCCGTGGCCTTAGGGCCTTATTCATAGTCGTTTTTAATCCGGACTAAGGAAAGATCATCCTTCGACCAATATTTTTCATATTCAGAGCATTTTTATTGCTAGTCCGAGGATCATCTTGCTTTAGTACGGCCTAACTTTTAGTCCGGAGTGAGGGTAGAATTAACGAGGTATTAAGGTCAAAAAGAAACATGGCGAACATAAAATACGACAGTTGTAAATATTACATGCCACTGAAAGCATAGATAAAGTTTGTGAAGCATAAAAATTACGTTTAAAGCCGATTCTATCAATCTGTATGCAAAAATATGCCGACCTAATGAAATTAATGTTCCGTGAATAATAATTCAAAGGAAATATACCTTATACGCTTAATAAATCATGAGTTTGTAGCTACAGCGTTGCCTATCATGTCAATCAAATTACTTTTGAAAGTAAATAATAAAGACCATTTTACTGGTGAGACTATATAACTTTATGCTTCCAAAATCACCTTGTGGGATATATGTATATTCACAAAACTTCTGCTTTTATTTTCAATTAAGCACACAACACAAAGTATTATATTTTGTTTGTTCTTGCGCAGAGTAACACATATTGTATATAACTGTTCAATTTGAAAAGGAAAAAGATCTTTATTTTAAATAAGTTATATTAATTTACCGCTGTCTACTTGTTATTTTGTGATGAGTGGAAATTAACATTTTATCTGCGACAAATAATCGGGTTGCTGTAGTTGTTCCCATGTGGAAAAGGTACTTCTCTTCAAAGACCAAAACAAATTTGCTCTAAATATAGTACAACACTTGACTCGTCAGATAGCGATGTCGCCTTCAGCGATACTAACTTATAAATCATCTCGGAAGATGACGTACTAGATGCAAATAATGCCCACATGACTGGAGGTAATTAGTTCCGAAGTTATAACGCCAAACTTTAAATACGTCGTTACAAGTTTTCTGCGCATGTTCCCATTTGCTTTGAGTTATTTTTACGTAATTTTGCATTTAGTAATTTAATCTGTAACATGTAAATCACGACTTTGTACATTCCAAATTGTAATAATAGAAAGGAAAGGATGTGAATTTTTCCGTGATTAAAATAACTATAGTCCATTCCTCATTGGAAGCAACTTTTTCGGAGCCCTGCTAAATATCTACTTGCAGGCCCGTTTCGTATCCTTCCGCCAAATGTAAACAAACATTGCCATGTGACTGCCATGTAGCATCTGTCAAAATCAATGTTTACATGCCATTGTGTGTATACATTGTGTTCGTATACTTTCGTTACACCTAAAAATAAATATTGAAATGTGACTTCTACTTTTATGCCTGTCAAATGTGTTGTTTACTATTTACAGCTTTTCATATAATTCTGTCTTAGGTCTATTTCAAAAACCATTTCGTACGAATATTCAGAGTTTAGGCCTATAACATTATTTAGGTCAGCTTTATGACGTTTTAAAAATGCCTGAATTAACGATAGTTCTTACGGTTAAGTTACATTAACATATTTGTTTTCAACGACATAGAACATTACATATAATGCATGTTAATATTTAGCCGCGACTGTGTTTAACACTGTTACAACTGTGGGGTAATGAACTGTAGTATTTAACTTTATGTTATTGATGTGTGTTGGATTATTTCTTTAAAAGGACGTCCTCAGTTCGAATAACGAAGGAATAGACAGTCCAACGAAAAAGCGACATTAAAATGAAGCACGCAACTCGTGTCGCTCATTTTTTATTATAGAAACTTAAAAGATAATGGTGAACATGCTCTCAAATAAGCCTACTGTAACATTATTCCACTCATATGTTTATGTATTGCTACTTACTGTGTATTAGGTTTATTGAAATTTATGGGCTTGGATATTTGTTTGGGATTAGTGGTAAATCACGTCACACGACTGTGTATCAAACACCCAGGGTAAAGGTACGACGTTGTGATAAATAAACAGACGTGGATGTACATAAATAACTTCGTCATAAAACCAGTTCACATTTAAAACGTATAAATACTCCACATCAAATATTTGAAATCACGTACACACGCAGATCCAGCGTAACGATCACCACACAGCCATGCATGCTATTCACACACAGCAGTTAACGAAACACCAAAACAGTATATTTATTACTGTTGTGGAACACAGATTTATCACAGCATCGTAACTTGCTTAGGTAGGTTTAAAAAACACAATGTATACAAACATGATGTAATCTGAAGTATTTTTTCGGGGTGAGTATAATTTACGCTTCATTTGGTAAAGCAGCAACATGCTATGTCATGGCTCGCCATGTCTGCCAATTTCACTTTGTTTCTGCCTAGTCATCATATCTAAATATATTAAAATAAGCATTCAAACATCAAAATCTCTTTTCAGTTGTAAATAAAAATTCGAAAATCATTATTTTGCTGTAATAAGTATGAAATATGCTACAATTGAAAACATGTAAAATATATTGTCGCTTACTAGCGGAGTGAAACTTCCCGATTGTGAAAGAGACAAAAATAGAGATAGAGAGCGACAAGCCTCGCTCAACAGACACTTGCTTTCTCGCTCGATAAAACAACAGCATACTATTACAGTCTACTCACAATATTTTCCGCTTTTATGTTAAACTGTAAAAATGAGTTATGTTGCCATCGAGGCTACCTAAATATTTAAATATTTCAATAACCACCATTTTATTTACAAATAGTATACTAAAAAAAAAGGTTAAAATAATATTTTAACTGTGAAATATTTCTTACTGCACTTTGCTAATACGTCGCTGCTCTCGCTGTTGTTAATTCATATTTAAAAAGAAATAAATATTACAAGTTATAGAAGATATTAAGGTAAAGTTTCATTTATTCAATAATACAGTACTCTAAAGTTAACCACAGTGTTATATATTTGTGGGATACAGGTTATTGAAAAAACAGATTGACATGTTATGCCTAGAGTGTTTTTTTTTTAAGGTTGATTTTCATAAGTCGCTTCCAATCGGGAATGGACTATAGGTACTAACAGAGTTTGCAATAACTTATGCGAAGAGCTGCTCTTATTTTTCCTCGAGATTGGTTCCCAAGAACCTGTTGACCACAACTAATTAAGTTTATATATGTATTTAGGGTTGATTTATGTCCCACCCCTTTTCAAAACCTCTCCAATTATTCGCGAATGCAATGCTCCGAAAACATTTTGTGCAGAGATGCTTTTATTGTGCAATTTATTTATTTAACGTGTGATTGTAAAATATGTACATTTATTATTTCGGAATTTTGTTTATTGTTATTAAAACATAACTTACATAGTCCGAACTGTTAACAAAATATTTAAGCACATCTGATTATCATCGGAATATTGTTGTGGTGTATTTCATTAAAAATATAGTGAATAAAACCAGTTTGATAGCTGAACATGACTCAAGTGCCGTTGTCAAGTTTACGATATGTTCGTTTATGTCTAGTAAGATCAGCAATTTAAATTTTTTAGAAGTTCATACTTGTGGATGTATATATTACCTTATTAGCATATCCCATATAATAGCTCTGTTGCATGACAAAAATTCTGCACAGAAAAGAAGCAGATGGTTTATTTCTAGTAAGTGTAAACTACAACAGAACGTAATACTCTACAAACAAATTAGATAAGTAAATAGTTTTTCTATCCGAATACAACAGCGCTAATTTCATCTTATCATTTAGAGCATTGTTGTACGGGAAATTAATATTTTTTATACTGCGAACATTAGCAAGTAACTATGATAAATATAGCCGGCATTAATGAAGCTAAATTATAAAGTTGATAATTTACAGCAGGAGATTACATTGCATGAATAATTTTGTGCAAAATAAGTTATTGTTGTGGAGGGTCTAGTTAAATAAATACAATCACCATATTAAATATATTCGAATGTAAGAAACAGGGAAAATAAGAAAGGTAAGGGATTTTCAGCATTTCAAGGCTTATCAGTTAACAACAGTGAGATCAATATAATTTATTTTAAAAGGAATGAATTCCTTTGGAACTAAACATGTGGAAAGAAATATTTAACTGCAGAGCTGCATGTGCATAGGCAGTAAGCAGCTATATCTGCAAAAGTGGTACAGGCTGTTCATGGCTAGTTAAGCACTTTTGAAATCAACCTTTGAAAAATGTCGCTGCCGATACCAGCATATATTTTTTTGGTACATTAACTGGCATGTGCTCAGTAAAATTGGGAACGATGGAGGGGAAGTACAGTAGTGACATTTTTAAAAAGTTGAATTGAAAGTATTTTTTACATATCAATGAATGCTGAAATTTTTTTTTTCGTTTTCTATTTTTCTTTTTTGCTTAAAGGTGTAAGTATTAACAAATTTACAAAAAAAATTGTTTTTAATTTTACATTTTCTCTTGACTGGCGCATAAATAAAGTAATCAGGCCCATGGCAAAGTTAATTGCTCATTTCGTGGAAGAATACACAATGTGCAAACAAGTAGATCTTAAGGCTTTGAGAAATGCTCAGATTGCCGTGAACAGCATGTAATATAGTTGTGCTGCTGGAAAAAAGAATAATGTTTTATAGTTGCAATTATACTTAAGTATGTGTATTTTTTTAAAACTATTAAAACACACTTCAATATAGGAAGTTATGAAGTCAGTTTTCTTTAATCTCCACTCTCAAAATCTGAATACTTAGATTAGTTTTCCTTACAGCATTATTGTATAAAATTCCCCAATGGAGTAGAAATTTAAAACCTTTATCTGCACATTTTCTTTTTACAGCATTGTTAATTGTGGACCAATCTGTAGGCCTATACAGCCTTTAGCAGGCTGTATACACTTCGATACTTATGATAAAAAAAGTTGTTCGTGCAAAACCATCGATGCTCTCAAAATGCCATCTGTTTTGCATGGGCTAAGAAGGTGCATCACGAAAAGTTTCAAAATACAAAGCGCAGAATTAAGAAAAACCAGATTGATATCGATACCAATGCGATATTGGCTTGCGCCACAGCAGGAATTACTTCTATAAACTTATTGAGTCGTTCAGATTCAGACCATACCCATTGCATCCTAATCGGTATCAGGTCATTTACAAAATGTTACTGTGTATGAAGTTGGGATTTTTAACCTTTGACACCTATACAAAGTGGAAAAAAAAAAACAAGCCATTTACATGAGATGTTTTAAATTTGTTAATTTTTAGATTGAGGAAATGTAGCTATATAATATGGGAGATTGTATGTCTTATAATAATTTCTTTAATTAAAAAAGCTAACCACTTTTGTACCAACATATTGACTTCGTTTTACAAAGAATGGTATTTTTGTGTATATTTTGCCAACCAAGATAAAGTGCAATCATAGTGGTATTTCAAAAATTAAAATTCAACCGAAGTAAATCTAATCCATTCCCGTTACACTTGCTAGCTGCCCTTTTTGTCGAATAATGCAGCATTTACCGATTACATCGATGACAAAGGGGAAAACTTTGCTTTGTTTTGGCAGGTGTGTCTCCACTGCATTATTTGTAACGGTGTGTTGTACTGTGGAAATTTGCCTGAACGAAGTCGATGATCATCAAGTTAATATTTTAAAAAATGTGGTAGCAGAAAACTACAGGCTTGTACCCTTACATTATACTTTTTCCAAGTATTTTTATAGTTACACACAAGCTAACTTATTTGTTCTGAGCAAATATGCTAATTCTTAACAAGGAAAATACAAATTGCATGGAGTTTTTAACAGCTAATAAACTTAGACCTGAAAATCTCCTGTGCTGTAATGAAAATTATTTATGTAGTGTTACTTTTCATACAATTTTTTGGGATATATATTGAAAGTCATTAAAATTCGAAATAACACACAAATTACACAGCTAATAGATTTATAAGATCATATTGTTATTTCACACATCTGTCAAAACTAATAACCAAAGCATCCCCAAAAAAGCTCATTTAGGTTATTTTCATGCTGTATTAACATCTGTAATCATTTTGTGGGGCCATTTCGACCACCAGTAAAAGAATATTGCCCCTCCAAAAAAAGTTGTTACGATTTTATGCAACAAGATAAATATAAATTCTTGCAGACAGCTCTTAAATTCTGAAAACATACTAGCCCTTGTAGGACAAGTTTCTGAGATTCTTTTTCATGTTAGTGATAAATTTAAAAAAAAAAATCTAATCCATCAGTGAAATTCGTCAATTTAACACAATATCTACTATTTGCATAGCCCTTCAATCTCATTATCATTATTCCAAAATTGATTTCATTTCTCAAAATATATTGCCTTCCGCAAGAGTACAAAGACGTGTATAGAAGGGGCCATGGTGGCTGAGCGGTTAGCCTGCTTGCCTCCCACCAAGGCGAACCAGGTTCAATCCCCGGTCGGGTCACTACTGGAGTTTCGCAAGTGGGAATCATGCCTGGACGATGCCGCTGGTCGGCGGGTTTTCTAGGGGATCTTCCATTTCCCCGCCCTTTCATTTCGGCGCTGCTCCATTCTCACTTCAGTTCACCTCCACCAGTTATCAAGGCCTTGTTGTTAAAAACTGTCCAAATCTCTCAAATTGAACTATATGTTCTGTTGTAAATAGAAATACATTGTAAGTTTTTTTCCCCGTATGCCCTGGTGTTTACAATTTACATTAGTAAATTTGTTTGGCAGAATAATTGAACTCATTTGAATAATATTATTTTCCACTGCTCTTGATTTATGGGGTATTCCCCACATGTTTGTATTCGCATTATAAGAGTGCTCTGACGTGCAGAAATACTTTATTTTAGCATTTTATTTTAAACTGTTGCACCTACTTCTTTATTTGCTTGTAATGTGTAAGGTTTCTGCCAACATTGGCTGCACAGACATTTAGTTTTTTTTCTTTGTGAAGCTTAGCCATGGCTGAATCACAAAGTTGCATCCAGTTATGTATATAATCCATTCACTGTTACTTACTTTTCTGAAGCCCTGCTAAAGTTCTACTTCCAAGATATTCCTCCGTTTCGTGCAAACTAAGCTTAACTAAGTCTGTAAAATTACACCAAAGGACATCGCACAGAATTCTTGCGCACTCAGTGTAAAGGCTATTCACGGTAAAGTGAGCACTTCTGAAAGCCTTCTCATTTATAATAATAGCAAATAAATATATTTTATTTTTTATTTAAATTTTAACTTCCGAGTATGGTGGAATACACACACCATGTTCATTACTTAAATGGACCTATTTGTTTAAGAAAGGTGGTTAAAGGATAAAAAATGACTGAAAATAAAAAGTAACTAGGGCCTCAAAAGTGCTCAGTTTACCGTGAACTGCCTATAACAGTATATTATATACAAACTATTTCTACCTAGGCGCTACCAACACACAAGTTTTCTCACTGTTTTTAATTCAAATTATATATAAATGAAGCGTTATAATTTATAGATAAAATATTAATAAGATTTCAATTTAATAGGAAAAAAGTAACTCTAATGAATACAGGTATAAAACGCTTGTAATATATGGCATATGATGTGAATAACTAAACACGTCATACATGAGGAGATTTTTCAAAGGTTTGATTCAAAAAAAGGCGAAGAAACCATGAATAGACTATATCTGGTGTCATCCAGAGGGCAGATGTAATCGTGATCCGTTTCATTACCATCGGTATGAGCTATTGTCATATAGACTGGTTATCTTGTCATTTAATAAATGAGTTTTAATGTTAATTTGCGTGTAACTTATGTAATATTTAGAAGGAGTGAGATATATACTTTAATCAATGCCATCTCGTTGGAACTGCAAACACTCTTCTGTCTTCCTGTTATAGAATTTGCATTCCAGAAATGTCGGGTGAGCTTATACTAACAATTACATACATAAACATTACACACCAAACACAACTAAAAGCAAAAGATAATTGCAACTAACATATTCTATTAGAATCAGTTATTATATGCGTCTTTGAATTTAAGCACATCTGGTGAAAACAAGTTGAGTATGCTGATTACCTTTACATTTGAGGTTAATTTATGAGGAAACTACCTAAGCTTTATTGCAAATAGGAGTTTAATACCTACAAAATATCACAATCCTTACAATACTAATTAAAATAAATGAGTAAAATAAAAAATATTATTGCTACTTGATTTTGCAAAAATTATGTTGGCAAATAAGTTATTTCTGTTTAAAGTTATCCACCTCACGTAAATTAAGTATGGAAAATGTTCTAGAGCTCCACCAAACTAAGAAGGGTAAGTTAAGAATTTTCACCTTTCAGAATTAGGAAAAAGTTAAACTTATTTCTTATTTAAAATCTCCTCGCGTTAATTCTTATTTGAAATTTAAATGTTTTAAAAAATTTCTCATGGTTCTCAAATAATACGCTCCCACAATAACTCAGTCTTGCGAGTATGGACCACTGGTTTACCATCCTAATTTAAATATTCATGATTGAGTACTTCTTTAAAATTCATGATCAATGAACTTTGAATCTCGGTGTACTAAAATATTACACCGGTTGACCAAGATGTTCGCCTCAAGCTTTAGTAAAGAGCTGGTGTTACCTGTGTGAATTGCTGGTCTCACACCTCCATCATGGTGCCGGCGCTTCACTGTTCGGCGTCTTTCGGTAGTCTGGAACCACTCAAAAATATATCTCCCTATTTTGAAACTCAGCCCTCTGCTTCCTGGCTAGTTCCAAAACATATACTTTAACCTCTGGGACTAACTCTTCTGCGTAAACTTACAATGGCGCTAGGGATTTTAAGGAATAAATCCCAACGAAATTTAGGTATACCGCTTTTTTAAAGGTCTTTCCAAGAAGTCAGTGACTTCCAGCAACTATCTATCGTACTATCCTATCATAGAGTACTACTTCCAGTAGAAATAAGTAATAAAAGAGCAGCAATATTAAATATCCGAAAAAATAAAGAGAAACAAATAATTACACTTTAAAAATTGAAAAAAATAATAATAATAACAGAAAAAAACCACTTTAGAACATTATATAAATTTTATCATTAAAGTATTTAGGTTAGAACATACCATGTCTCCGAATACTATCGAGACATAGGATAGAACTTAATAAAAGAAAATGGATGGGTGGTTTACAATATAATTAATATGTAATTCTAACTTTACTGAAAATGAAATGTGAAATGTTAGGGGCGAAAAATTATTATTCACTGAAAGATGTAAACAAATAAAATATGGTAAAGACCAAAATATAGGCCTATATGACAGATTAATATTCATTAAAAAAAATATATTGTTATAGTGGTTCAATACAGTTTGTTCAGTATTTTTTTTATGAATATTGATCTGTAATATAGGTGTATATATATATATATATATATATATATATATATATATATATATATATATATATATATATATATATATATGTGTGTGTGTGTGTGTGTGTGTGTGTGTGTGTGTGTGTGTGTGTGTGTGTGTGTGTATATGTATGTATGCTAGCGAAAATATCATACCACTCGATTTAGGTAGAATCACTCAGTAGTTCGTTTAATTTGGAGGGTTTAGTAGCTCATTAGTTATAAATATTTAATATGAGTTAGCTTCACTAACGACACAATGTAAACTAACTATTTGTATTTTTCTTGCAGTTTTAATTTTCAAAATTGTTGTCAGCCTATTATTGATGTGTGCACTACACACACGCACACACACACATGTAACGTGACACACATATGCTTTATATATGTTGTATATAAAGACTTCCAAATTGTAAATGACATTGCATGAGCATGAGTTATTAATCGTTTAAATCTGAATTTGTGTCATTTAGTGTGTGTCAACACCACATTGTGATATTATTATTTTTAGTTTATATGTCACATTACTATTTTGGTACCGAACTTTTATTTTATAAATAATTTCAGTTTATCAATAAGCACTGTTATTACCTAGGAATATAAACATTTCAATACCTGTATTCAGTAATAGCATTTGTAGTGTTTGTTTCTTTATCTTTCAATGGGAAGGGGTTATAAATCACGGACAGCAGTTCTTTAGGTTTCCTTTTATTACAGTATCGGTTGTGTAAGTAAACTGCCTATTTGTCATTGAAATTATAATTTTATGGCAGGTGAAACTATGAGTTTTTATGCATATATAGAGTTAATTAGAATTTATTTGTGGTGTGAACTAACTGTGGATAAATGGCGGAATCAATAATTTTACCAAGAAAAATTTGACCAGCATAAAAAAGAAATTGGCAAAGACATGTGTTGTCTGCCAACATCATGAGTAAATATTTTTTGGTTTAACACCCTTAACACAATAGAAAACCTTAGCATTTGACTTTACGTTTTAACTGTAAGTTTGTTTCTCGAAATTTTTCCAATAGAGGTTGACCCAATGGTACTGTTAAGCACTCTTGACTTCACGATTTCGAAAATTTGAAACGTAAAGTCAAAAGTCAAACGGCCATTTTGCTGAGAAACAAAGGTTATGTGGGATGAATTTTACTCTAAGGCGACTTTAATTTCGGTATACCGAATCGAGCTTTGGTAAGTTTGTCTTGTCAAAAATCAAGAAATAACGAACGAATGTTATGTGAAGAGGAAATCAATGAATTGATACTTGTGAATAAAGAAAACGCATTTTTTTTTTTTTTTTATGAAATTGTGATATTTGCTTATAGTAAAAACAGAATTATAAATATTACATCCTTGGGTGTTTAAAATGATTTACATAACAAGTTGGGCATTTTTACGAAAATCGCAAGCCAAATTTTTAAGTGTCTGAACTTCAACTTTAAGTTTGTATTGTGTATCGACAATTTATTTGAAAGAATCGGAAAGCGTAACGGCCTTGACTCTGTCCGAATGTATAGGCAGTACGGTAGAAACAACTTCGGCAAACAAATGAATACGACAGGTTCTCTCGTTGAGCTGCGACTCTGTACTTGTACGCTCCTTGTTTGAGCACAGAAGATAATAGGGACAAATAACACAGGACACATCTTTGCAATAGAGAAACGTGGCTACGCCCGGCAGTATTTATAGGATTATAGCGTTAGTGGAAATAACAGGTTACACATTTAATAGACGAGACAGGGTAGGCGGGCGCTGTGGGCGATGTATTGGCATGCATCACAAATATTCAGTTAAAAAATAACTGAAAAAAAAGTATTCCGCAGCTAACAACAGACTCGAACAATTGTGGATAAATGTAGAATACATCATGACAACATAGCAAATCTGTTGTTTAAATCCAGTGCAAAAATCCAAAACTAAATAAAATATTAGGAATTTAGACCTACTATAAACATTATGCATCTCAAAATTCCTTGGCAAAGTAACATGCACAATTAGAAGAATACTTAAATGCGAATGACATCTATTACCAAAAAAAATCGGTTTTTCCACCCTTATCGCAGACACTTACTTGCTGTGTGTACATTTTATACATTGTGGTATATAAGTTCAATAATTTCTATGTTCTAAATACTTGCATGGTAATGAACACATACATTCGATTTTTTATTCTTAATTTAATTTGAGTCCTGAACATTTTACATTTTTTTCGTTATTTTTAATATTTAAAATGAATTATGATCCACCATTCTTTTACCTTTATCTATGTTACTCTATGGTAATATAGTGTATCATTCTGAGTAATTGGTAACTTAACTTGAGTATGTTAATTACATATTATTTATGAATTTTCATGCCTCATAATTTATTATTTTAATTTAAAGACTATTTATTTTATTTTGTTTGCAGTTTGCGCTTCTTTTTATATTTTAGCTTTAGTTATGTATAGTTATACTGGATGTAGCTGAGCTCCATTACAGTATTGATTGTAGGAAGTAACCGGAAGTTAGGTACTTCTGGGTACGTAGCCGGTATTCCGAGGGCGAAATCTCCGGCATCAGCATAACTTAGACAGACTTATTTTGTCCCAGAAGTTAGTTTCTGCTAGGGCTAGCTTAGTCATATTGAGAAGAGGGGTAAGTTTAGCATTTACAGTTTATTTTTATTAGTTGATGCTGCCGACCACGATGGACGCTACCGACGTCGAGACGCCATGATGGAGGCGTATTATACGATACAATAAGTAAGGTTATGCCGTCGTATCTCAGGCCAATGGACTTGTGCCTAGTAGAGTTCTCTTTTCAGTTTGTTTAATACTCCTGATTTTATTAATGATAGATGCTACAATTATTCAAGAAATAGTTGCTGGATTCCAATGTTAATCGCTAATCAGTGAATCAGTCCAGTGGTCCTGCTTGACTTGGCTTGAGTTAGTGTCCGGAGCAAACTTAAACGTACATTAACTTTAATTTAATTTGGAATTAAGAATAATTTATCCTTGTTATTTTTGGTGAACTTTGTCTTCACTTTTCATTAGGATTTTCCTTAAAGGATTTGCTATTCTAATTATTATGTAAGAATGGAATCAAAACTTTAAACATAATATTTTGAATGGAGCTCGAGGTATAAACTTCTATTAAGAGGCACTAAACCAGAAACACTTCAAGTCTAACACAGTTTATTTGATCTACGTCTTATTTTTTTCTACTTCAGAAAGCAGCTTTAAAGATATTTTACTTGCCAGTTTATTTTATTTTGTTTCTGATTAATTAATGTTTTGTTCGAATGGTGGTAGTATTTCAGTATTCTAATCTACTTGCAGAGCATAATTAAATTAATTGGTTTTCTCACAGCTAAACAGTTTTAAGTTATGAAATTCTCTTTTCTGATTAAAATTAAAAGACTTTGAAAGTAGTGGTTTCCTTTTAATTTTTATGTTGAGTCATGAAAATTCTATTTCATTTAAATTCAAATATTTAGTTGAAGTGCTTCTTTATTTGAAAGACACTTCAAGGTATTTTGAGTGCCAGTGTCTTCTATGCATTATTCCAGTGTTCCAGAGATTTCTACTGCACTACACGAGTGTAAGTCATACATGGTAATAATCCTATGGTATTCACACCTACACAACACAAGGTATCAAAGTTTCCCTACTTACGAATATCTTGGTTGTTACATTTACATATTCCCTCCTATAAGTCCTAAGCCATGCGAAATTTATTACAGTAGCACCCGTGCATGGTGCTTTAGTAACCAAGTGTTAACTAACTACTTTCCCTCTACTAAGTACAACCTTTGTTACGAATTTATTATATTTATGATATTTTTAGACTTTTCTAAAGCCTTCGATACCATAAAGTATGTAAGCTTACTGGGTAAATTAAGCAGTATGGGTTTTTAAACGTTGTTCCGTTAAATGGGTGAGAAAATATTTTAATACAAATCATATTGTAGAATAAATAACGTTTGACGAAATAAATTGCTAGGATAGGGAAGTCACCAGGGATAGAGTGCCACAGAAATCTCTCTTCTGGCTGATTTTATTCTCTATACATATACGTATACACACAACAACACTCACATGATCTTCCACGTGTACCTTCCGTATCATCAATATACAGATGACACCAAATTGTACATCTTATACTCGCCGAATGATTAACTGGATACAATAGAAATAGTAAACGAAGCTCTTGAGAGAATTAAGAAGTGGTGGGGCGAAAACAGCCTTAAAATAAATCCAAATAAAAGTTCTTACATGAAAATTTGAACATAACAGGTCATTAAGAAGACACAAGTACGTCCAGTAAACAAAAAAAAAATGAAATAAACCCTGAGGATTATGAATTAAGTACGTTAAAATATTCAAACATATTTTACTGACAAGCAAAACATCTACATCAGTGACCTACTTATTGGTTCTGTTTACTTCTAACTGTTACACAGGCCTGTTTATAAGAATAAAAAATTCTCTGAAATATAGAATACTTGAGCGATCATATTGATCAAGATAATACGATACTAATATATAATTATAAAAATATTACAATCACATGAAAAATCATGAAAAATTTTTCAGCAACTCGGAGCCAAACTGCTTACCTAAACAGCTGTATGGTAAGTTGTGTACATTTATATCGTCACTCGAACTTCAAAAGTTAAGCCTCTTTTAATCCTTCGTCATAACACTATGGTCTACCAGACCCCAGTAAAATTTATTTTAGCGATTCCTCTTTTAATGTAGGTGTAGGGAATTTTTCGTCTATGTGTAAATTAGGTTGGTAGCACCCCCTAAACGTTTGTGTGATTATTCACCACATTGTGCTTCAGTTGCTTGTTACAGAGAGGCTGGAATACTTATTGGGGTCCCGTGGACCCCAGTGTGGTGATCATGTATGTATGTGCGTGCAGTGTTTCTAAAATACAATAATTCATTTTGGCGTTATTTGAGTGCAGTTTTCATGCAAATATTTACATAATGGCTAGTTAGTTATAAAATTAACCCATCATTTCAAGATGACGAAATGCGATCTTTGTTGTTGGATGATGAAGATGAGAGGGATGAAGAATCTCTTTATAGTGGTGATGATTCAGATCAAGATCCCGACTATATTTTAGAAGAATCCGAGAAGTCTGATGAAGTCAGTGTTGCCGAAGAAGATGCAGACAATAGGCTTATAACTGCAGCTAGGACCAGAAATATTGCTTCGGTTCAAGGTAAGCGAGGATATCAATGGAGTTCTGTAGAATCCCAGAGACGAGGAAGACCTCTCAGAAGAAATTTAGTTACTCACTTGCCTGGTGCACAGGGGCCAGCTAAGTCTTAGTGTTCTCCAATGAAAAATAAAGTCCAAATCACAAAATAATAAAAAGGAATAAACTATTCTTTACTTCAAATTAAATTTAAGTCAACGTAAATTAAAGTTTGCTCCGGAAACTAACTCAAGTCGGGTCGAGTGGGACCACTGGGCTTATTAGGAACTAACATTGAATTCCAGCAACTATCTCTTGAATATTTGAAGCGTCTGTCCTCATTCATATCAGAAGTATTAAGAAAACTGAAGGAATCGCTACTTGGCAAAAGTCCATTGGCCAAAAATACGACAGCGTCACCTTACTCAGTAGCCTGTAGCTTATGCCTCCATCATGGCGTCTCGATGTCGTATAGCGTCCATCGGGTCGGCAGCATCCACTAATAAAAACCATATAATTTGCTAGATTTAGTCTCTTCTCAAATGACAAAGCTAGCCCTGGTCGAAAACTAACTTCTGGGACAAAATAGGCCAATGTAAGTTATGCAGATTCCGGGGATTTCGCCCTCGAAATCCCAGCTATGGAAATCACGTCTAGGAACCTTCGGATCCGTACCCAGAAGCTCCTAACTTCCGGCAACTTCCTACTCATATCTAAAATGGAGTTTAGCTACATCCGGCCTAGCTAGACATATTTATAGCTTAACATAAAAATAAATGCAAACCTGCCAACAAAATAAAATAAACAGTGTTGAAATTAAAATAATAAATTCTGGGACCTGAAAAATTTTAAATAATGAATAAATAGCATACTCAAGTTAAGTTACCAATTGCTCAGAATAATGCATTCTCATACCATAGAGTAACATAAATAAACATAAAAAGAATCGAAAAGAATGGTGGTTCCTATATCATGTTACATATGAAAAATAACGAAATAATTGTAAAATTGCATCAGGGCTCCAATTAAATTAAGAATACCAAAACATCTGCAAAAATATAGGTGTCATGCTGTCTAAAAGTGATATATGTGCTAATCTACACACCAGTTCCTGTCACATGTAAATGAGGGTGCACATGTAGGGCCTATATTACAACATTATTTTTTTATTTTTTCTTGTACTGCTATCTTACAAAATGGCGGACAAATATTTTGTATGCATATACAGTTGATAGTGTAATATATACTGCCGGCATACCAAGTTAATTCGAAATTGATTATGTGGTTTTGACAATATAGCAGTCTAAGCCAAGATAGCTATATGGCCGCCATTTTGAAAATAAAGAGTTTTGCACACTTAAAACACATCTCTTAACATCATATGCTGCAGTACTTCTTGTTTAACAAGGTTGGTAGGATCGGTTTTTTTTTTTACAGAGATATGACATGAAACTGATTTTTATTCTGTGGTGCTATCTTGCAAAATGGCTGGAAAAGTGGGTATGTTCTGACGTGTATGACGCTTGCAATTGATACTTTCACTATGCAAAATTTGGTCGAAATTAGGTAAATGGTATGATAGATATACCAAACAAACCTAAAATATTTGTATGGCCGCCTGTTTGGAAATACGCATCTAACCAAGTTCAATCATTTATGTTTATTTGGCCTATCGTAGTATTACTTACATGCCAAATTGGGTGAGAATTGGTTAAATAGTTTTCGAGATATAATGTAATTTTTGTTTAGTTTTTGTTGCTGTCTTCCAAAATGTCAGCCAAAAATATATATCAAAATTTAATGCTTACACGATGCTATGCCAGTGCACAAAATTTGGTTTAAATCAGTTTAATGGTTCTTGAAATATGATGTATCACCCCACATTTTTAATGACCGCCATTTTGAAAGTAAGTGCTCGGCGTGGTAGGAAACTATAGAAGTCAGGTGTCCTTACAAGTACTATATGTGTACCGAGTTTGGTGATATTTGGTTGATACGTTCAAAAAAAGTGGGGAGACACACAAACAGGAAAGTGATCTCATAAGCCTTTCATTCCTTTGGAATGTAGGCTAAAAAGAGTGAACAGCTGGTCATTGGAGCAGTATTATTCTTAATGCAATTCATACACTGGACGCATGTCAACAAAACCTTCCTTGTGTATAAATTTGCAGAACATTGTCAAATGGGCATTTCCTTTGTCTTCAGATGCGTATAGCTTTAGATGTCCTCTTACATGCAAGGACTATTCTACTATGGATAGTTAAATGTCATTATAGTAAAACAAGTCAATTCATGTGCAGGGGAATAGGTCTGTGCTTCCTCATATGTGCTCAGATTTCTTTTAACAAAAACCTTTTAACAAGCCCATTATAGTGTACACTCCAAATTTGTAGCTTTGCTCTCAGTGTACCCAGGATTATGTTACATTAATCAATATAAAAATTTTCAGATCCATGTCCTAGGCATTAGTTCTCCAGTTTTAGACTCTTCAGGCCTCAGAATGGGTTTATTTTTCTCCCTTCATCATATATATGTGTGTATATATATATATATATATATATATATATATATATATATATATATATATATATATGGCTATACCCAAGGACTGTGCGAAGACTTCATAATGATAAGACATTTCTTTTTATCTTAAATTTTCATCGAAGTCGGACAGTGAGCAGTGCATGTTGATAACAAATTGCCCGAAATCTATGTTTACTGATGGCATTAAATAAAGTTTGTTACACTTTCTCTAGTCGAGTTTTAATGTGACGAAGGTAAGACATATGAAAAATGTTTCTTCCTTATTTATTGTAAAAGCATGGATGTGTTGTGGGACAGTGGGAAATTTCGGCTTAACTATTCTATAAGCGCAGTGAGTGTAAAGTGAGGCGCGGGTGGAAGAGAGACTGAATGCAATGGTGTGCCAAACTGAAGTATGCCGAGAAAACACGCCAGTCAATGGCAACACCTGCCATGTTTCCCATATGCGAAGATCCAGGGCTGACCACAACAAGAACTTAACCTGGTTCGTCGCAGTGGAAGACGAGTGATCAATCTACCCTAAGAGCCGTTGCACATGGACGTGGATTGTCCGCTCTCCGCGTGCGGGTGACGGAGGGCGGACAATCCATGGCATTCTTTCACATATATGAGGACTCTACTACGGATAGTTGCAGTCAGTCCCGAGATATGGTCAGTGTCACATCAATAATGGCCACGTATTTGTGTGCCTCCAGAAAACGGAGAAGCAAATTATGACAGTATTGACTACATCCGCTAGTTGCACAAATAAATCTCAAAGGTGCGTTTGTGACACTGTACATAGACCTTAGAGAAGATGAAAACAAGTTTCGTAACTATTTTCGGATGTCGGTGAAATCGTTTGACGAACTGATAGGAAAACTGGAGCCGAAGTTAAAATTACAAGATGCTGTTAGAATATCTGTGTCCGACGGAACGTGTTGCTGTTACTCTAAGGTGAGGTAAAGAACGATCTTCTAAGAGAGCATTTGAGGTGTGTGGCATGGAAAGCGAAAAGGGGCCTCTATTCGGCTCAATAAATGTCGCAGGAGAGCGAAAATGCAATGAGTGTCTGAACACAATGGTATGATTCGCTGCCTATAACATTGAATGTATTGTAAGGAAAAGGTGCTTTAGTAAAGACCCTAAGAAAATGGTAAAATAAACAGCAAATATAAGATGTATTTAACTAAAAATAGAAATTATATATACTCATGAATGTATTTATGACTTAATAAAATTTTAGAAATTCATTATCCCTGTTAAACTGCAAAACAAAAGGCGATTTTTAAATTCGCATTGTTCCCGGTTTAATATTCAAACGTAATGAATCAAATAATAATTTTATGGGTTAGCCGGCAAGACGCTTAATTTCCCTTTCCTCATCATAAATGTGTTCCTTTCTTTAACCAACACCAAACACTACATGCTATCAACGTGTGTTATACGTATAAGAGTTATTTTCCAGCATAAGACATGTAATGAAATAATTCATACCATCAACCTGTGTCGCTTTCTTAATAAAACAACACGGTATACAGACACACTCACATACGTCTGTATTAATTGTCATTGTTGTAAACTAATAAATAGTGCAAACAAATAATTAATGTATCATATATTGGACTGTGCTCATCCTAAATAATAAAAGGTTACATTAAATCGTAGAGCAATTCACTTCTTGCAAAAGAAATCCTTTGAATAATGACAAAATGGAACAGCAATACGTATAAAATTAATGTGTTATAAAAGAGTGACGACATATATATTGATACATCTGTGTGAAATCTCTTTTTCTATCATTCTATTATTTACCCAAAGTAAAGGTGATTGACTGATGGGCCTGCAGAACACCTGGAACATGATGGGTCTGTAGTCGCGATGCACTTGTATCAGAGGCGTATTCATGTAGTGTGTTAGCATGTTGTTGGTTACACAGGCTCTGTGGATATAGAGGAGTTAAAGATTGCTGCAGACGTGTTGATTCTTGAGGGTATGTACTTGTGTTGAATGCTGTACTAGAGGATGTAGTCGAAGTACAGGTAGGCTGGGCATAATTCATGGTATTCATTAATTCAGCATGGAACAATATTTTTTGATCTGCATTGAACTGTTTTATAAATGGAAGCACAGACAGTAAGAAAACACGATCGTCGTCGTCCTTCTCTTTTTAAGTTTGTAAGAGCGCAAGAATACTACTTTCAAAGTTTTGACACTTTGTGAAAGAGTAATTCCTTTATTTTTTTGGGTACGTTTTCCGTGGTGGGGGTGCTTCAGTATCACCTTCTGTTTCACGTTCGTTGTGATGTGTATCATCGCCGTTGTTACAATCTCGTGAAATACTTCAAGGTTCATTTCTGTAGCGGTATGTTGTAGATGGTCTAAAAATTTAAGTTAATCTGAGCCAGATTTCTTCTTCTTTTCATTCTTTCTGCTTTTCTGTAGGCGTCTCTGCCTGTCTTCCATCTTGTATGTATCTTGTCACCTGTGAGCAGAAACCATGGTTACTATTTCATGCATATTAACAACGTTTCTGGAAAACTGTCATGTATATACATAACATTGTTTTGTTCACTTAGAGTATAATCAGGGCATGTGAACAAATTAATTTGTTAGTAGTAGTAATTTGGACAAACCCAAAAATAGAATATTGCAATACACCCGAAACACTGAGGAAAAAGATGGACCTTTGCAAACCACACACTACTTATATGATACACTACTGCAGCAAAAGCATGTATATAGTATGCAGATAGAAACAGATTGAACAGATTTATGTAGCAAAATAGATCCAGGTTGAACAGAAGTCGCCGTAATAGCACTGGAAACTAGGTTGTATATGGGAACGTCTGCACATTAAAAGTAAACCACTCTCATTGACTATCTAACACTTTTTACTTATCCTGCATTTTCTGTTTATTTCAGGTATATTGCAAGCGGCAACACTTTCACCGACCTCCACTACTCCTACAGACTTGGCATATCAAATATTGGGATAGTTTCAAAGACGAATGTATACCTGTGCCTACATCGGAGGGATGGCAAGATATAAGTAATGGTTTTCAAATGTCAGCCAACTGCACCAACTGCATTGAGGCCATCAACGGCAAACACATTTGGATCATCTAGCCTATCATAAGTGGTTCACTTTATATGAATTACAAACATTTATTTCCAAGTGTATTGTTGGCAATTTGTGATGACAACTATTGCTTCTCTTGCACTGATATTGGGGCGTATGGAAGAAATTGTGATTCGAGTGTATTCAAACGTAGTCTATTTTGGGACGTTTTAACTACCAAATAAAATTTTCAAGACTGTAGTGAAATAATTACAGTACAAAATGCATTGAACCTTCTTATAGACTTTTCACCAATCAAATAATAGGATCACCGCTGAAAGTCCCATAGGCACATGCAGTGCGATGCCAGTTCAAAGCCTTGTGCTTAGCAGCGATGGCGCACTTGATGCACATAGCAATGCCACCCTTATCGCATCCACACTTCTCACAATCAAATACGGGAAAAAAGCTCCAGGTTGGCGGGGAGCCTTATTGGTGTACGAAGGTAACAAAAAAAACTTATTTTCTAAATTTTACCAAAAACTGTTTAACTTGTAGACGTTACCTGCAATTGCTTCTTCCTTGGATTAAAATGTCTTAGATCTTATGGTTTTCGCTTAATGACTTGTCAAAATAACAATTTTGCAGTTTTTGGAATGTACAATAAATAAAATAATAAAAACCAACCTACTTACATAAATTAGATAGTTCACACTGAAATAATAAACCATGAGAATTTCTAAAATTAAGGAAAATTTGCTATATTAAAATTCTTGGCCGTTACAGAATTTTTGGAAAATTAACATTTGAGAATCATATCTTAATGAGTTAATTCAGTCACTATTGGATAATTTTTGTTACCGTTTTGGCTCAATTTATTTGTACGTATCGAAACCAGACAAATGTTGATTTGTGATGTTATTAAGAAAAAACTGCAGGATTCCAAAAAAATATACGAGAGAAAAGGTGATTAAAAATAATGAATTTTTTGCCTTCCATTCCCCTTAACATGAAACTGTTTTTAACTGGGAAATAATTTAATTTTTGTTAATTTCTTCATTCGGATTGATAATAATTCCCGAATTAAAACATTTTGTTAATAAAAATAGCTGCAAGATACTGAAATAGTCGGAAGTAGAACTATCTGCACTCAGTTTTCGAAAACAAAACTATTTCTAATAATTACAGCGCTACCTACCGAGCGCCACTTTGCACTAATCTTACGAATTTCTTTATATGAACTTGGTGGTGGGCATTTCCATAGATTGTATAAGATTGGGAGGTAGTTTTCCGAGGGTACTTCGCCATATGGGTAGTTGTCCGGGGGGTGGGGCAGTTTTCCTGCTTCTAGCTGGAGATAGGAGGAAAGGCACCTTTTTCATACGGGATCATTTCCGCGCCCCACAATAATCTGTAATGCGCATGTGCGGTAAACTTGGCAACAGCGTATTTCGATGATCCATCGACTAAAGTTAGTCTCGCCCTGATCGGGGTTTATGAATATGATATAGTTAATCCACCCTTAAGTCTGAACTAACTTCAAACCAACTCCGAGGAAGATCATCTCTTGAACATCCTTAGACGACGCTCTGTCTAATTATAAGGCGCTAAGAGTCTGTTTCACGTATATATTATTATATACATTTTTTGCAAGAAGAAATACCGGTCAATGCCGGCAAATGCAATCAACTACTTGTATTTTCATGTCGGCAAATATACAACCGTTATTATTTAAGAACACATTCCAGTAAATTTTTCTTCGTAGCAATTTCTTGCTAAATTCGTGATGTGTAACGCCAATATTCTAAAACAAATTATAAAGATTACAACTAAGTTACTGTTTTCATTTTTTTCTAGTTTACTAATTCTATTTCGAAGCAAATTATTTACTAATATTACTTTTCGAGATATGTTAATTTTATTTTTACATCCATAAAAATTTATATTGTAGCACTACCTTTTGGTTGATTTTTAAACTACAGTTATTGTGTGTGTAAGTATATATATATATAAAGTTAACTTTTACTTTCATGTATCTCATTATAAATACTTCCATTAACTATTCTATACATTTACACGTCGATTATACAAGACATTAGCAGTATAAAATTTGCGAACTAGTTGACTTCTGGGAAATATTGGTGATGTCTGCTCTTTCCGCGAGCATTTGTAATGCGAAGATCAAGTGTTTGAGGGCAGTTATGTGGAAGTAATAACTGACAAATTAAAAAAATTGGGGGTTCTCACTATATATAGAGCCCCTTCTGCCAACTTTAGTAACTTCTTAAAATTTCTTGAAGCAAATATTAAAGCCATTTACAGAGCCAATTAGGATTTATTCTCTGTGGAGACTTTAACATTGATTATTTAAAAGAAAGCAACCAAAGAACTGAACTCGATAGTCTACTCAGCACCTTCAACCTTAAATCCATAGTAAACTTAACTACCATAATAGAAGGAACCAGCCAGACGTCAATTGATAACATTCTCATTTATAGTAATGCAGCTGCAGAGTGCCACTGTCTCCCAATAATAAATGGCTTATCAGATCATGATGCACAAATATTAGTTATGCCTTCCATAAAAATTCCCTCCAAAAGAATTTCTTATAAAAATTCAAAATTTTTCGCTGGAAAAAGTCCTACAATTCAAAAGTGAGCTCAGCAGGGAGCAATAGTCAACATTGTATACTTGTACCGAAGAAAATGAAAAATTTAACTCTTTTCTTAACCAAATTCTACATTGTTTTGAAAAATGTTTCCCATCCCGACTGATCCACAGTAATGCAAATCCAAAGAAATGTATGGCTCACCAGAGGAATAAAAATATCTTGCGAAATCAAAAGAAAGCTATACAAGGCCGCCAGAACTAACAGCAGCCCTAACACAATGAATCACTACAGGAAATACTGCAAAATAATGAGCAAAGTCTTAAAATCTACAAAAAAAAAAAAAAATTTCTGTAACCTCATTAAGAATTCTCAAAATAAAATAAAAATTACATGGAATATTGTAAACAACACAACAGGAAGAACAACAAAGCGATGTCCAATTGCACAACCTAAAATTAAATGACTGCATATCCTCAGACCTTAAATTAGTCGCAGATACATTTAACTCATACTACTTAAATGTCGTAGAAAACAGTATTAAAAAAAAACATTAAACAAGATATAAACCATATACTTACGCTACAGGGTACAGAATACCCTGCTATATCTTTTACAAACACAATTCCAAAAGAAGTGGAGAAAATTAGTTATAACCAATATTATCTAGTGGCTCTGATGACATTAGCTGTAGGTTATTAAAGCAATGCGCTTTTGAATTCAGTGTTCCATTAAGCCATATTTGTAATTATATCTTCAATACATGATCGTTTCCAGACAGACTGAAATGGGGTATGGTAACACAATTGTTCAAGAAAGGAGACAAGACCGAAGTAAACAATTATAGCCCCATCTCACTTCTTACATCTTTTTCAAAAATAATTGAAAACTAATTCATAGGAGGTTGCTGCAACATTTTGAGAATCACAAACTCTTATCAAATTTCCAGTTTGGCTTTAGGAAAAACATGTCAACAAATTATGCAATTTTCCAACTAACAAATAGCATTCCTATTGAACTTGATAAAAATATGCCAGCTAATGGGATATTTTGTGACCTCACTAAAGCTTTTGACTGTGTAAGTCACAACATACTTATAGAAAATTTTTTTTTTATGGAGTCTCAGGTACACCAAATAAACAAATAAGCTCATGCCTTTCAAACAGACAAGTGCAGATCAATGGAAAAACTACTTCATTCTACTGTGTACCAGAAAAAAATCAAGTATGGGGTCCCACAAGAATCAATATTAAGGCCTCTTACTCTTTCTGGTTTATATAAATGACATTCCATGTGCCTTAACTCCAGAAACTACTCCAATTTTATTTGCAGATGATACTAGCATCTTAGTATCTGGATACTCAATAAATGATCTTACACAAAAAACGGACACAACATTTACAGAGCTAAATGCATGGTTTACTGCAAACAAATTAAATCTCAACCTATATATAACATATATTATGAGTTTCCTAACAAAGAACAGAAAAAAACATCAATTCATATGTTAGCAGCAACAGAGACAAATTTAATGAAACTGCAGTGATTAAATTTCTTGGTTTAAAAGTAGACAATTTACTTAACTGGAAATCCCACATTGTGTATATTTTACCTAAACTAGGTTCAAAATATTTCGTCCTGCGGAGTGTTGCAGAGGTCTTGAAAAAAAAACAGCAAAAATGGCATATTTTGAATATTTTCATTCCGTCATGTGTTATGGTATAACTTTTTGGGGTAATTCCACTGACAGCAAAAAAAAGTGTTTTACATGCAAAAGAGAGCTGTAAAAATAATCAATTGTAAAAGAAAGTCAGACTCATGTAGACCTCTTTTCAAGAGCTCAGAGATATTAACATTTGGATGGAATACATGTTTTCAGTACTTATATTCATGTCTAAAAACAGTCACTTATTTCAGAAAAATGAGTCTTTTCATAAGCATGATACTAGAATAAAAAATATTCACGTGACTTCAGTTAACTTAAAACTTGTCCAGAAAGGACCACCCTACCTTGGTACACAACTTTTCAATAAGTTACCACACCACCTCTAAGAAATTTGCTTCTCTAAACAAAAACTCTTAGAAAAACAGCTGAAAGAATTTTTTTTCTAAACTAACATTTTATAGTGTAGATGAATATCTAAACTACAAAAATTAAAACAGTATTGCATAACATGTCTTTGTACGCATTTCTTGTTCCGGTTTTTCTCGTTTCCTTTTTCTTTTGTTTCATCAAAACGACGACGCCCCACAGCATGTTGGAGGAGGATTGGTCAAAATATGAGGAAAAGATGTGATGCGTGTATGTGTAGTCTGACAAATACACATATATTTATATATGTATGTGTGTGTGTGTGTTTACTATGTCCAGTGTATAAATTTTGTATACTGTAATTTGACTTGTCCAATTCTTTGTACAACTGTGTATTTAAAAAAGATCTTATGAATGCAATAATAAAAAAAAACAAAGCAGAAAATATCGGCGTGAGCTCAACTTTTCTGTGCGATTCTAGTCTTCCGCTGTGTCTGTTTGGCGTGATCGGCGTACATGTGAATCCGGCTTTAGCCAGGCATCGCCGTTTTCCCAGCATGAGGGCTTTTAGGTTGTACACTCAGAGATCTTGTAACCACGAAGTAGCTGGCTAGTCCCAAATCTTAAGTTCACGGATTTTCCAACTACGGTATGCAATGATAACTGCCTCCTGGACAGGCACAAAATCCCCACTCCCGAACAGTGTACTGCCCTGAGATCAGCGACTTTCCTGCCCTGTCCCAGTCAGGCCATTATATTTTTGTTTAGCTGGGTGGCACCTTTACCAACATAGTCGTCATCCATAACATCGTAGCAGCAGCCTGAGACCACCCGGTGGCGGTAGGAGTATGATGAATTTATAAACTTAGAAGTGGAAGGATAGTGAAACCACAGAGAGACTAAACGTATAAATTATATAGGATATCGAAGGGATTATCACTTAATCAAAATTTTTCAGGGAAGGGAGGATGTGTTGCTTTGAGGTTATTTGTCTATGATTGCTTAAGTGATACTTGTCGAACAGAATGGCAAAGGTTTTAAAGTTAGGAATAGAAATAAAAGTTCTGAATGAAATCATAAACTAAAGATGAAGTAGACCGCTTATTCGTCTTTTGCACATGTATCCAATATTGACCTACCAAAAAGAACAAAACTGTTAAAGTCAGATATTCAACAGCATCTGAAGTGTTTATTTATATCTTATTTTTGAATTACAAGCTCTTATATGAGTAAAATACTTATACCTATTTTAATTTTATCAAACTTCTTTACAAATTGGTCAGAGGAAGTATATGTACGCTCAAAATGTTTGTTTACAAATCAGTTTTCATTCTTTCAAACCTAAAATCCAAACCATACCGTTTTCACAAGATGTATAGGCAGAGAAGCAGTTCAATGTTGGGATACGGAGATTGGTTTCAGCCAGCAAGATCGGTCTACCTCAAGTTAACAGTTTGAATAAAAGTACGCTAGGACAAATTCCAAACACATTTTAATTTATACTCTTTACTCTTCTAAACTCCATTAGAAGGTATTAATAATAAATACGACATTAGTGTAATACTTAAAACTTTGGCTGGACAAGAATATACAACTCTAGCTAAACATGAACTTTTCACACAATAAAATGAATTTACCTACTTACCGCCAGCTTATAAGTGATCCCTGTGGACTACTAGCGATCCTTGCGGCAGCCATTTTCCTTATTCCAAATACCCCTATTAGTAATATCGCTTGCTTGAGCAGTGTCTATAATCGAATTCTATGTACAGTTGTTGTTGACTTTTATTTGTATTGTTTTTGTTTTTGTGTTCCACACGCCGGTGAAGCGTGACAGAGCCGTTGAATTTTGATGAAATGTTTGACATGTCGACTGAATTAATTTTCGAGTTGTCTGATTTGTTGTAAAGCTGTGGTAAATATGTTTTATATAAACTATTTAACTGTAATATATTTGAATATATTGTCTAATATAAGCCTATGTTTTATTTCTGCATCACTTTATGATTATTTTTGATTAGTACTTTATATTCTTTTCAATTTAAGCATAGCTCTTTTGTATTTTTTAGGTAGTTTTCCCATGTTTAGTGCGAGATGAGAGAAACAACCTAAATTTAGTCATAATTTCAAGAGCACAAATGATCTAGTATGACACATACAAAAAATAAATAGGGATATTATATAACCCGATACCACTTTGTTTACATACTTTTATGACGTCACCAATATGGCGTCGATGACAACATACGTATTTTTTCTATTGCCCCATCCCTTACGACAATCTAATGGGGTTTTTTGGGCAGGGACACTTTCAGCATTTATAGATGTTGGTATCGTGAAGTACACTAGAGCCCATCTACTGTAGTGTACTATTTGATATACCATGTATGGTATCGGGAAATACACTAAAGCCCTTCCGCTTTATTGTACGACCCGATACCACACTTGAGCCCATCCACCCCATTGTACGACGCGATACCACATTGGGATCATAGTCAGTATATTACTATTTTGCTGCCGAAACTAACATATGATTTTTGTAAACGACGAATACATTTTTCGGTAGATCAGGTACACCTTTTATCACGGGTCATGTGTGGGTTATTCACTGTCATGGGTGCATATTTTGAACAAATATGTTGATTAAATTTCTAATTTCCTGCCTAAACTAACATATATCTGTATACGATGGTCTGATGTTCACACATGTGTGGCCCCATGTATGGTCGACAATTTCTCTGTGGTGTAAAAACGAGTGGTAAACTCTCTAATGTAGAGAAGTTTATTTATACTAGTCTCTATACCAGCAGATTTAAAGAATTTAAATTTATTAAAACTTGAGTGGTACCTACGTGTAGTGTGGAATGGCTAGGAACTGTAGGTAAAACAAGACATAATGAAAATAAAATAAACGAGAGCCAACTGGCCTTCCAGACTGATAGGCACCAGTGAGCAGAGGGGAAGTAGGGGAATCAGGTGATGCCACACTAGCGACAGAATTCCTCGTTGGAATGTGCAGCATTTGTAAGACAAAGTTTTACCATTTTGTTAATAATTCTTATTCTTAGATCAGACGATATTGTTAGAAATTAATATATTTTAACTTTCTGTTTCCAAGTCATCATTGAGAACATTGCCACTGAAATATAGGCTTTAAGACATGCACAAATTAAAACACACAATACAGACTATTTACTAATAGCATGCAATTGGCATGAGAAAACCCTTGGACATGCAAATACGCAACACTAAAAATCATATTAATTAACAAAACACCACTTCAGCTACTTCTACAAGAATAACCAGCATATTAGCCTTTCAATTACTTGTTTTTACTAAATAAGTGTGTTTCACTTGAACCAAATAAATTGCAAATTCTTTAATCATCTTTGCCTCATTAATTAAAGGTTTTAGCTATCTGATATTTTAGGAATGCTGATCCCATCAAATGAACTAAGCAGAATTATATTTTGAGATATTATCTGATTGTAATACCATTTAACCATGTCTCGAAGCTGAAATGCACAAGCAACCAAATTCCTGAGTATTCCTATTTAATAAGCTGTTTTATCTTCATGACTTTCTGTTTTAATTTGCATAGCTCCACAACTAGCTCTTAATTTTCGGTAGGCACTTTGAACTCCTACAAACTGCCTCTGATTTGTACATATGTTCCCAGCATGTTAATTACTGCAATCGCACAAGGAAACGTGCGGTAAAAAGTTGACTCAATTTTGATAGTAGTTCTCAAATTATTACAGTTTATGCTAAAGTGATAATAGTCCAAAAAAAAAAAAAAACTAGTACAAACTCGAATTTGGTTAAACACTAGTCTCAAAACCTGATGACGCCAAGCAACGTAACTTACGTCCGAACATCGTCAACCTCTAGCTGCATCTTCAAGTCACTAAAAATTTATTACAATACTCTGGCCTCTTCCCATATTTGCCAGCTGTTATTCTGACTCACACTCGGGCGCCTCTCCATATGAAGCTATCTATCCTACATTACGTTGTTGGACGTTATTCTCCTCCATCTCGGAGAATCATCTTAATCATGTCTGTCCATATTAATTGCCAAAAGGAGAGTGCTCAAATGCGGTTTCCACCCACGCTATCAGAAAAATCTGGGACAGGAAGTGAGTTAAAAACCTTATTGTGATGTCACTAGAGGAAATTTCTGATAAAACAAAATGCATGGAGAAAACTCATACTATCCTGATATAACAAACACTGCTGTGATTAAATAAATGTAATAGATAACCATTCCTGCAAATGCTCACATTCCAAAAGTAGGCTAAACATACATTGGCATACCAATAAATTAAAATAAGTTAAATTAAGATGGGTTATTAACATTAATTATTTTAGTATCATCCGTTTGTAACCTAGGGGCTTCTGTTTATGTTTCTGTAATGAAATAAAGTAAGAAAATAAGTAAACAAATATTAAATTTAAAGTAAATTAATATTACATGTGAAACATAAACAAACTTTAAAAGCCTGTGGGAAGGCTACCACCACAACGGATCACATTTTTCAGTACTTCAGCCACACCTTATCACTCGTTGTATTTGGTTTAATCACTATAATGGGTGCATATTTATAACAAATAGCCTTGTACTTAACTCTCCTTTTCGTATTAAACACCTCTTCAAACCTCCTACACTTTCGATTGCACCCACGTCAGGCACTACATACTTTTGTTACTCGTTACCTGCTACAGAATCCTGACCTAACATTACCTACCTACAACACTGTTTATTACTCCCGATGCACACTTTTTTATATCTACACACTTACCTTTACCAAACATATCCATTTTCTTGCTCATCCTCATTATTCTACGTAACACACTTCATTTCCACTATGGTTCTTACATTATTATATACGATCTGTAAGGAGTTCCCTTACAGTTGATTCTCACTTATCATTTTCCTCAATATTCATTTTATCATACAATAGTTCACATGTTTAATCCTCTGCTCAAATATCTATGTTTAATATTGTTTTATTGAGTGTATTAATGATTACTAAATTTCCATATTGATGCCAGCTAAGAGCCAGCAACAGCAAGCCCATAACAGCGCTCACCTCTAACCAAACACGTGGTGGTAAACATGTGTGCAGTACTGCTGAACTGACTTTCCCAAAACGGCATAGTTACTTTCAGTGCTATGTTGCGAGAGACTGCTCACAATACAAAAAGAACATATACACTAGAAATAGGTGGAAGCCAGAGAGTCCAGGATTAACATTTACTTGAATGATCTTAGTATGAGTGTAATTAAATAGGATTAAGAATGTCTGACACACTTCTGGAAACAGACAAATATCTCTCTTGGTAAATTGGACTAGAAGTCAGGCATGTGAGTAGGATGTAATTAGATATGCAATTAGCCGTCACCAACTTAGTTTTTCTGGAAGATATTACTCTTTGAAATGGTTAGTAAACAATTAATATATTGGTGTCTTAATTGTAAGAAGTATTTTTAAAATAGGTATCAATATTAGTGTGTCCTTGAATCAGCACACAAAACCCTCTAACTACTGGGACACAAGCAAAAGCACTTTTAAAATTAATTATACATTCTATTTTTAATAGTCAAGACAAACAACAAAACACTGACAAAGATGTAAAATAAACGTAGATTCTCAAGACAAGAATTACATCTACCATTGGGACAAAAATAATGATTCAGAACAATTTAACAACACTTCCACTTCATTAGACAAATTAATTTAAAATAGATCTTCAAACTCATGAAAATATATCATAAAAAATATTGTGGTGGCTTTTTAGATTACTGATCTGTATTTGGGAGGAAAAATAATACATTTTGTTTATTTTAAAAGAAAATACGAAAGAGCTTGATATGATTACTTGTTACCGTACTCCGGATAAACCACTTCCCGATCCGACATATAGAATGCCAAACTCATAAAAGGGAGTTTGTGGTAAAAGCTCATTTTGTACTGTAATTATTTCACTACAGTTTTGAAAATTTTATTTGGTAGTTAAAACGTAGCTCAGTCTGAAAATCATTTAATATTCAACTTGGCAAATGAGTGTAACTATCCTCTCAGACACAATTCTTCGTAACTCATTATTTTAATTTAAGTTGTACAGTTATAATAATCCATATCAAATTCCTTTACAAACAGATTAGTTCAAAATTTAGCCATCTATTACAATTATATAAACCAGTTCACATCGACATATGTAGTGAATAATTTGGCTTTTACCTCACCATAGGCAAAGGAATCCTACAGTTGATCCTTATGGAATGAACTGTGATGTCCTCCTGGATGTCTGCACGGCCTTCTTTCTGCAAAACTAATTATGTCCCATCATCGGACCTTTTTCAGTTCGTCGAATTTCTTCATTCACTTAAGGAAAAAGATGCTTACTTATATTTTACACAGATTCGAAATTTTTCTTACTTAATAAATTCCATTGCCCTGGGTAACGGAACAACTCCGACCCCGAAATATACGGCAATCTTTTTGAATAAATACAAGGAGCAAGCTAAGCGTCTATTGGCAGTACAAAACTAACAATTCCTCCATTCACATTTAGTCTTTTTTTATATCTCATCCATTTACCATATCAAATATTTCTTAAGAAATAACTATGTATATATACAGACTATAATTTAGGTCACACAAAATGTGAGATGTAAATAATATATCACAAATTATTAACAGGCTTATTGCAATTACCTTGAAATATTTTACCTTCAGTGACAAAATAATATTTTTCATAAAAATGAATAAATAAATTTTAAACAATTTAGCCTACAACACTATTCAGGGCCAAACATAAATATTTTGAAATAGTTATTTTCCTACTGAATCAAAACCATAATAAATATTGGGCCAAATTGTAAATAAGTAAATATCTGTGAGGTATACCCTCACAATGTATTTCTTTTCAGGGTCAAAATTTCAGAGTTTCATGTAATATTGTAATATTAAAATTCAAAGTGCGCGACGCAGAAGAGAAAGACAATACTATTCAGGCTAAGATGCCTTTCAAAGACATTTAAATAACCACAGAAATTCAACATTAACAGTCTATATGTATGATAATGTATTAAAATGCTTTTTGTGCCATGATGAAGTGGCACTTATCACTAAACACCACAAGTTAGTATGTGGGGTTCCAAGTTGCTCTGGCCTGCCACCTTTGCAGACGTACCAGACCACAGTTGCAGAGTTATTGGCAGTACACCAATGCATGTATTGGGTGGTGGGATTGCATTTTGCATTTGCAAGATGTCAAGAAATGATTCAGAGGCACACAGGAGCCCCAACACTGGCCAGTATCGTAGACCAAGTCTCGAGGAGATCCCATCATGCCTCATGCACATTTCATTAATACTCTCAACTGTTAGTTGACCTTATCAATTCTGAGTCAGTTGTATGTGTATAGTGCCGTCGTATATCCACGTCTTCCAACAGCATCAGACAGTATGGTCTGAACTATCCACGTATTGGGATATGTATGACCATCCTGTATTTTTCAGCTCGATTATGAGCCTTTTCTTGAAGTCTGTCAATTATGTAAAGTGATAACTATGGCAGCTTCCTGGCATTCTTATTTGCTCTGTTACACTTGCTTGGTATTGTCTGATGTTTCTCGTGTTATACGGCTTTGACTACACGCCATTGTCTGTGGCCTCTGGTCAGTGTTTGCAGTGCCACTGCCGGGTTTGCAGTAAAATGCAAATGTACCAACATGGGATCATATGTATCAAAAATGCAAATGGTGAACAAAATTACAATAATAACACATGACTGCATTGCTGAACAACGATATAACTAAAATCGTGTGACACAAGCGTTCAGCTTACCTATCATGAGGCTACGACACCATCTTGACTCCTTATAATTGTGAAGCAGGCTGGCCAACCTAGGTGGCAAAAAGTTCCATGATGTATGCCATTAACAAATTAAGTTCACGTCAACAGTTCACTGTGTACATTAATATATGAACTCCAAACAGCCTGCCCACATTGAAATGAAGATTTCAGTTATTAGTAGGCAGGAGGCACAGCTTCACAGCTGGATGCTTTGAGTCCATGAGAAGTGCACATCATAGCTATTCGTGCAACACGATCACTTCTTGGGTGGAGCTCAACTACATGTCCGAGGCACCACTGCATAGGTGGCATGCAGTGCCCCTTGATCAGCAGAAGCTGGTTGGCGCTAAGCTAGGCTCCTTGGTCGTGCCACTTGGATTGCTAGTGGAGTGTGTGAAGGTAAGGTAGTTATAATGCCAATGGTGTTAAAAATCTTGATGCAAGCGTTCTACCAGTTGCCAGCACTGGAGTTGATTCAGTTGACTTCACTGAGATTTTGCTTTGGCAGGCTGATGAGAGGTTCAAGTGTCAGGAAATGTCCTGGATTTAGAACACTATAATCATTAGCGTAAGAACTGAGAGGTCATAGAGGCCTTGAGTTCAATTCAGCTTCCATCTGTACCACCATTGTATACAGCTCATCAAATGGTACCTTTAAATTACTTCGCATCAGCTTCCTGAAGGCCTCGATGATCAATCAACAACTGTTTTCTGGTGAGAAGGTGACATAAGGAGTTGCTGTAGGTCAACCAGGCAGTTGTGGGTCCGACAAAGTTTGTTCCACAGTCACTATAGACATCATAGGACCTGCCTCTCCATGTGATGAAATGTTGTACGCCGCCAAGAAAGCATCAGGGGATAAATTGGGTGTTTGCTTCACATGCACTGCCTTGGTAACACAACAAACAAAAGACATAAATAAGCCTTTAACATGGTAACCTTAAGAGTTCTACTGGGTTTGATCGAAAAGAGCCCAGCATAATCAACTCCTGTCCTTGTAAAAAGCTTCACCTGCTACATATTCATGGCAAGCAGGTTTCCCACAGATGGTGTACATGGGGATGGTCTAACCTTCCACACTACAAGCAAGTACATAAAAGCAGACTAATAGCAAGTCTCTCTGATAGGGTCCAAAGTTGTTCCCGAAGTAAACCTTGCAGAGTACGGTCAGCGTGGTGATTAGTCTTGTGATGGTGGTGAATGATCAGATTTGTTAATGGGTGTTATTTGGGCAGCAATGCAGGGAGCTTTTGCTCAAACGGTAGGTCAGAGTTGTGGAGTCAACCGCCCCCCCTAAGCAGACCAACCTTAACATTGAAGGGTGAAAGTTTCCAAATTCGAGGAGAAGAGCATAGCCTTTTTTTAAAAGCAGCAAGCTCATCCTGGAAGGTAATAGATTGCACGTGCAACAACAGAACCAGCAAAGCATTTATTAATTCCTGGAGACTGAGATTCCCGATCACAGGTGAATTAGACATACAACAATTATGGACAAACCACATCACAAAGGACATGTCTGAAATTAACTTGGCCAAGCTGTGTTTTAGAACTCGAGTCCACAATATTGCTGGTAGGATTAATAGGCCACTGATCAAAAGGTTCCCACACCATGATGGACCTATCCACTATAAAGGATGATTTATCAGCTGAGCAGGAAGGAGATCATGAGATGAAGTATGTAACTTAAAAACAAAAGATATATATTGTCAGAATTTAATTCTTCGCTTACTTTTCCTGAAAGTAATGGTAAAATTTGAAATGCATATTTTTGGGTTCTGTTTATTTTACAGAGTTATTACAGCTTCACCACTTAGACATGTTTGCTCACATTTAATTTTTTTGGAAAATTCATTAAAGTTAACGTTATAGAAATATTATATTTACTTAATATATTTGCATGGCTATACTTATATTTTGTATAGATGTTACTTGATTGAAAATGGCAGTTGTGTAATTAGCATTTGTTAATTGAGAGGGTTTATTTCTCAACAGACTTCAATGCACAGTTAACTGGGTTGCACTAGGAAGGTATGTGCATCTACCACGATGATCTGGTGAGTTTCTGTATTTCACTTACCCTATATGCAACAAATGTCTTCAGCTGATGAGGCGAAACATCCAGTACTGTTCCCAGAAATATCAATGATCCAGTTGGCACATCTTACAACAGCACAGCTTCTGCGACAGTTCGGAAACTTGATATGTTGCAGTAATCTATTTGTGTTGCAACAACAGTGATGATAGTATTGTCATTTATCTGTTGGCTGCTAAATCAAAGGTGGCGCCAGTCAAGTCTCAGTCTTTGTCTTGTCTGGATCTCCTTGGTGCACTGTTGTTAGCTCGACTGATTCTTTGTGTTTTGGAAATATATGACACTGCCTTTTCTTTCTCATCCATTCATGCTTGGATACACAGGTTTTTTTATTATTGATTGACAAAATTTAATGTATTGATGAGAGTGTCTGTTTGATAAAGATCATTAAAATTAATGATTGTGCTACACTGCAGTTGCCGAATTTGCCCATTGCCTGAAATTTTTACCCACAGTGCAGCATGGGTTAGCTAAAATGTCCACAACACATTTTTGCAATTATTTTATTCACTAGGCTTCTGAAAATATCCATAATGCATTGTGGCAATTTCAATTTGCCCAGTAGTCAAAAAACAGTATTACTTTTCACTTTGTGGCCACTACAAATTACTCACAAAGTTTTGTATTTTAGTTTCATCCGCAACTCTTGGCTCCAACTGAAGTTTTGCTGGTTTTGGTCTATCTCAGTCATAAATGTCACAGTACACTACAGTTGGGTATGGGTAGCTTGCAAATTAGTGGCTAAAATAATTTAAAAAAAATTAAATTATAAAAATATATGAGTGCCATTATCAGATAGAGTTAATTGTAACATAGTGTATAATGCATGATGATGTGGTAATGTTATGATTATAGCATTACTGTGAAAGGTCAATTATTGTATATGCTCTGCACTATTTCAGAATTTACTGCTTGTGATGTTACAAGAAAATATTTCCTGTGATGCTGAATCTGAAGCACCAGACTTTCGGGTAATTTACCTTACCAGTAGCAGGGGAATAATTGATTTGATAAATTTTTTTCATTATTGTTTTCTCGCAGTGTACATGGAAACTTAATTTTCCTTTTCGTTTCTGATCACTTTCAAGATGAAGGAATGGCATCATGGGAAAGAGCAAGAACATCATCAGGAAAGCTGTACTATATAACGTAAGTGGTCACACACAACTTTCTTGAATTTCAGATTAAGTTGCAGCATTCACTAAATTCTCCATCTAAATTTTAACACAACTACCTGAAACAAATATCAGCACATATTCAAATTGTAGGAAAAGAGAATTTGTTCAGCATTCGTAGTTGGCATTCTCACATTTTGAAAACAGGAAAAAGGAGATAACCACGCTAGGAGAGGAAAAATTCTTGCTACATCCGACAAGATATTCCTCTTCATGGTCCTTTTGGAATTTGTTTGAATCTTGTAGGAAAATATGTCAGCACTTGGGTCCCATTGCATTCTCAAAATCTTCACATCATGACCTTCCTGGTCCAAGGCATGTGTCCCTGGAATTTCAACATAGTCTGCTGGCAGCCATTCAAGGAAAGCTTATTGATTATTGCTGCCAGATTCGAATAGCTAAGTTCTGGCATGAAGAAACTCTGTACGTCACTGTCTTTCGACGGTAGTTCTCCACTGGACTACTCTCATTAAAATGCCAAACAACGGGCTGAAAATTATGATTTTTAGGACATATAACAATCTAGCGATGCATTTGTTAGATATCAGCCGTAAAATGTGTATGATATCAGCTGTAAAGATCTTTTCATGTAGTAAAACTTTCAGAGGTACCTCAGTGATATCCTGTTGCAAACTGAGTCCTGTTAGCAATGTGTCATTTAGAGACATACCATTTGAGCTCTCAGATGAGGCTTCAAATACAACATGTAATTCAGTGGTAGGTCCCCATAAAGATGCTTTTACAAATGAAGCAACCAGTTAAGTGCTTGTGGTCTTTATGACCCCAACTCAGGTTCTGGGGAGCGAAATGGCAATGAGAATACATATCTGCCAGCCTCGTCCCGACTATTAATTTCCACGAACAATTCCTCACATTTCACCTCATCGGCAGATCTGTTTTGTTGGAGGGTATTCCTGAACTTCTGAAAAGCACTTCATAATGTCTTCCAATGGAGACAAGGTCAGCAATGATATGTAAAATGTTGTCAAAGAAGATGAAGGATTTTCTGGTGCTATATAACCTATGAGAATCCACCCTAAAACTGAGTCAAGTGTCCTGGGAGAGTCATCAATGTTACCTCTAGTCAAGAGTCGAAAAACAAGTGCACACTGATGAGTAGATCCACAGGCCTAGGAGTGTCAAAGGCTGGATCTGCCAACTTCAGCAGAATAGCACACTTTCTGAGACAGTGTGACACTAGGCAAACTATTGGTTATTCATGGAAGCACAAACACATCCGTGGCAAACTGCAAGTTGTGGCGATCAAATTATCGCCACATAATTTTTGCGGTGCCTTGGTATATTTTATACGCCAGGGTTGGCAATTTTATATTTTATTTTAACGTGTTATGCCTATTTGAGACCGGTCTTACTATTGTTATTATTATATTGGCTTATCTGTGATATATTTCTATGTGAATGTTAGTGAGTAATATGGCTAAACTTTTATGAACAAAATTTTATAATTCAATATTTTTATTTTGTGAATTATTTGTCATATTAGCTAAAGTTTTTATCTTGCGCTTGCTTATGTTGGTTGTAAAAGCCGCCACTAGGGTGTGTGGTTGGGGATTACGTGATGTCACACTGGCCAGTGCTGGCCGGGCGGACGTTTGCAGCAGTCGTATGCGAGCAGTATGAGAGAGTCGCTCACCTGAGCATGTCGCGCGCGGGCGCTCAGGTGTTTGGTGCCGCAAGGGGTGGCGTGTCGGTTTCCAATTGTAACTTATGTGTATTGGCAGTGAATGAGTGTGAAAACCGTACGCTAATATGTTACGTTGAGTGGGAGAGTTTGTTACGTATAGGCATGTACTAGCTGAGCAGAAAAACTGCAGTGAGATATTGTGCGTGAGTTTCCAAACATTAACACATCAGCATCACTGGATTTTGGATAGTGTGCTTAAAAACGTTCTGGCGATGTGTTATGCAAATGTTAAGTTATGTGGCTGGCAATGGTATTTAAACTCCCGGGTCAAGTAAGGCGGTGGACGGTACAATGTCAGGAGTGAGTAGTGGCAATATGGGGCTCGCATGGTCATCGGGACAGTAACCGCTCTAAAGTGTATGGATTTAGAATTGTGTTTTACAGCTCTCACGTATTTTGATTTATTGAAAATTTTCCTAGATATTGGGGGCCGGTGACTTGTGTAACTTTGCTTAACTTTAATTTTTGGTCGCCCGAAAATGAAAATTATGTGTCTTGTTGGGGATGTCGTGGCATTGGGCAAACTGTGGATTTCAGTGATGCGCAGCCCGTAACTTTGTATATTTTCCATGGCCCCAAGCATTGTCGTGACGGGAAAATTGTGGACACGAATACTGACAGAGCCGCGATGAAAAGAACTGAGTAAGCCATAGTGTTTTCACCTGCGGTTAGAGTGCTGCATCAAGTTTTGCTGCGGGTCGTGGACATGTGCAAAATGGTCTATTTTCTTCTGCATCAAATTCTTGGGGCCGATAAAGCTTACGCTTTTGGGTATTCCTGCAACTCCGCGAGGACGCGCAAAGTCGCCACCTGAGGGGGAACAGCTGACTTTTCCCGAGGCCGCATTTGTAGGGCCACTGGTGTGCATCAGAGCTGTTTCTCGAACTTCAGCTGTTGGTTTTACCGTATGGCATGTAAGATTTGTGCTGCTGCCCAGGTATGTTCTGCAAGTACTACTAAGAATTCCCCTCCCCCTTCTCTGGATCACGAGTGTCGAAGTCTTGAAAAATGAGCCGTCGGTATTTATAACTGAGAAATAAACTCTCCGAAACACACACTTTGCTATGGTTAAGGAGTATTAAAAAATATTTTACTGTCAATTTTATATAATTATTTTGCGTGATTTGTAAAATAATTTGTCAGGCCAGCTAGGATGATAGAGACAGAACATATAAATTACTGGCAAACTATTTTGCGATGGAGTCGATATTTGATTTATTTGAATAACTTTTGTGTACTTCTTAATGAGAATTAATAAAGGCCTTGTAGACCGAGGGGGTGCTTAAAGACTCTTATAAAACTGAGTGTGAAACTTACTTTTGCTGTCAGTGAACATTTTTGTAGAGACACCCCCCCCCCCCCCCAATCTAATTTTTTTTTTTTTATTAATTTCTGCTATTATAGGATTTTTCAATAGTAGTAAGATGGTAGTTTTAAGGATCTTCGTATTGTCAGTCAGTGGATGTTAAGTCCGAGATAGCATTTTGTCCCGCGAGGGTGTCTGTGCGTTTAGTAGTAAGTGCGAGAGTGAGGCAGTATCTGACCTACCTGATACCCTGTGCGGTTGAAGGTGTCTCAAAGTCATAAGCATCATGAAGGGTGAACACAATAGGCATGAACAATTTGGCAACATTGACTTGGGTGTTCTACAACCCCTAGATTGAAAGGTGGGTGCATTCCTGGGCTAAACCAAGCCTGTGGATGCAACGCTCTGTGATGACTTTCACTTGGCTGGTGGTGTCCAACTGCACTCAAGCAACTTGTGGTGGTCTGGATAAACATCAAGAAGATGAACAAGGGTAATGGACAACAATACAGTAGGTGTCAAAGTACTTTGGACAGACATAATGGCAGACAGTACTGCATGAGACTGGGTTTCAGAACTTTGAGCAGACACAGTCTCTGACTGCCCTGGTGACTTGGTCTCTTGCATCATTTGTTCAAAATGTAACATTGTATGGTGGGGTACCCCACACCAATGACAAGATGTTGATGACTGACAATTAGTGGAATGGTGCAAGGGGAGAATGCAATTCGAGGCAAAAAACCAATTAGACACGGCTTGTATGGGTGACGACTTGACATTTTGTGTATCAAACCTTTTGGCAGTACTTGAACTAACAGCTTCTTGGGCTTGACTGTGTCTTTTGTGGAATGAAAATAAGTCCTTCAGAGTTGGCGATTCAGTACCCAGCATCATCTCCTACTGTGTTTGAAAAGTAGTATCTAACTGTTTGCACACAATAGGTAATAATATTAAATACCGCCGGTTAATCATCACATCAAGGGTCTTCAGAGCGGACAAATTTGCATTGAGAATACACAATAGATGATGCAACAAGGTGGATGAATCAACTGAAGCTGAAGGTGCCTGCAGCAAGGCCTAAACATGCCCACTGACAAGAAGCTGTTGGTTTTCATAATGATCAACTAATAATTTCCATGCAACCTTGAAATTGGCATTCAACATGAGAAGCGACTGAATCATACCATGGGGTTCACTGTGTAGTGCAGGCAAGTAAGCCAATTTTTCTAATGGTGACAAGTCGTCATTCTTAACAAGTGTAGTAAACAGGTTGGAAAAATTTGGCCATTGCCTGGGGTCACCCTCAAAATTAGGAAGAGGTATTCTAGATAAGGCTACCCATGAACTCATAATTTTAGAGAGAGCACAAGCCTGAACAGTTCCCTTTGATTCATCTGTTATGGAGTCTACAGTAGTCATTACTACGAAACATTTTTCCTCAAAACCAATCAATCGAGCAGCATGCACGTCTAGGTGGACCTCTACTGACTCATTTGCATACTCATGTATAGCTAAAATTGACTGCAACTTAGTCAGCATCAAATTTTTTTACGAACTTTTGGTAGATCGCGACTGGTTGTAACAAACAAATTAAATTTAAATTAATAGTTAGCAACTACTTATGTGAGATCGTAGGCACGCTTGAGATAACCCTTATCCAGGCGAAGATGTAAAAGTGCCTATTTTAACTGCCATTTGGAGAGAATACTGACAGAATACAAAGAAAGACAAAGGACACTACAAAAGGAGGGCAGAAACAACTACTAGCAAGTACAAAAATCCGTACCATCCCATCACACTAACACAAAGGGACTTGGCGATAAACACAAAAACAAACATAAAATAACTAATCTGTACACAGCACATCATACCAAGGAATTCCAAACAAAAAAAATGTTATTAAAATTCTAATCCCGTGCAACTCTAGTGATGATACAAAATGCTGCACAGGATCATACACAAATGTGTTGTCATTATCCATTCTAACTTCGCCACAGCTGCGGTCCCCTCGGAGAAGAGACATAGCCGTCACACGCCAAAGAGCGCATTTCCCTAGGCTACAGAAAAGCAGTGCCTGCCTCCTGTCAGCCTGCAACCTGCTCAATGCAGATGGCCTTCTTACCCCTCCAGCCTTGGCAGTGAAGGGGAAGCGAGCTGTCCACTTCGGCCATCTTAGCTGCACCTCGTCATCTGCCACTCCGCTACCCCTGTGCCCCCTGTGGCCCTATGTTCCACCTATGTAAGGAGCTAGCAGCCTCAAGTTCGATACTAACTTGTGCAGCACAGTTGTAGAACGTCACTCTGCACGGACGCGTTTCGACGCTGCCAGTTGCTAGATGAATTGCTGCCTGATAGTGCATTCACTCTGCAAGCATACGCTTGTTTACAGCCTGCATTCTACGTCTATGGACTACATTACCAGCTGCCTTGCAGCTCAGGAGATCTAACATTCTTCATGGCTACCACACTAGCCATGCATATAGTAGTAACGAGTCCGAGTTACCATACATTTTGGATCACCCTCGCCCTCCATGCTTCCGCATCTACCATGACTAGGAACTTCACCTATGGTTGTCATTCTAGGTAGGCTCTTCAGGCCCTAGTCAGGGTACACGCTGGGTTATGTGTGTTTGTTGTTCTGACAATAAACAAGCATTAACCAAGCTGGTCTAGTTATCACTCTTGTCACTTTTTTTCAGCACCTTGCCTCCTGCTATTTCCTAATTCATCCAACAAACCATAAACACTATTGCAGGAGCAGGCACTTGCCAACACCTGAATCCTGTCTACTTCCATTTGGAACCCTGTCTTTTAAGAGTGGTGGTTCTCACTACTGTTGCACATCTGCAAGATCTTAAGTCTGCCTGCAACTTCCTGCTCAGCTAATCTACTCGCATGGTAGTCAACAGCCGACCCCAACAGTGAGCTCTGACTTTACATGATGCGTGTATCTATGGCGACATCCCATCTTTGTGCGTAATACGGGAGAAGATGCCCCTAACCTGCTGTTGCTACCCACAGGCAAGTGCTTGGATCTGCCGGTGATTTCCGGCCCACCAAGTTTCTTGCTGGAGGCCATCAGTCAGGCCTGCCTAACTGTCCCACCTTCTTGCACCTGTTTCTTTCAGGTCATGCCTGCTTCTAAGGAACACCCACTGTCTCCTCTCTTCTCTACTAACTCCTATGCCTCACCACAGGGTTGGGCGAGATAAGGTGGCAAGCATGTGCTAGTCCTGGTTGGAGAGCTGATAGAGGAATATCAGGGTGCTGCCAGAGTGTACACCTGGAAGTGCGAAGAAGCTACACACCCCACGAGCTATCTGTGCATTGCCTCCCACACCTCTCAAGAGAACAAACACATCTGTTTGGCTTTCAGGCTCGGAACGGGTGGTTTGATGACTATATATATATATATATATATATATATATATATATATATATATATATAGTCATCAAACCACCCGTTCCGAGCCTGATATATAGTCATCAAACCACCCGTTCCGAGCCTGAAAGCCAAACAGATGTGTTTGTTCTCTTGAGATCTATATTATATATATATATATATATATATATATATATTATATATATATATATATATATATATATATATATATATATATATATATATATATATTATATATATATATATATATACACATATGTATATATATAACACCAGGCTACATGCCTACCTGCACACTAACCAGACAAGCACCTCCCACTGCACCACCACATGCACAACAGGCTATAATTGAGTTGCCTAAAACAGCCCATACTGCCCCCAGTTCAAACCCATCTAGATGATGACTCAGGCTTCCCAGCTATCTGGTGAGGGGGACGTCACAAATGCCAAGCACTTACCACTATAACTCGTTAGGTGGGGTGTCAAATATTTTCCTTGGTGTCCAACGGGGTCATTTGAGCTATTAAGGCAATTAATACTCCTGGTGACAAGCCCTTGGGATTAAATCGCCAGACCTCAGTATCGAACTCGGGGAGTCTAGAACAACACCCCGTGGCGCACATACACAAAAGCTGAAATGGCTACACACGCAAATATGGAGGACAGTGTTGGTCAAGTCTGTGCAGCAGACAAATGTCCGCGTACAGGCCGAAACTAAATCTCTTGCATGCACTGCGATGCTACATATCTCTATATGTGCCTAGGTTGGGAGGACCAAAAAACAGTTGCAGAAGTCTTAGAATACCGATGCCATGACGGTCAGGACCGACATTGCAGGTGCGACTACACTAACTGCCCAGGGAGAGGTATCTACTATATTGCTTGTTACGACTGTCCACACAATTATCATAATAGGGCACGAGACATGGAGGGTCTCATTTTCTGATGTCCAATCTGCTGCATTAAGCCAGAACGAGTGCAGCCTCAACCTGAACCTATAATACTTGGGAGACCATTGGTTTACAAACCCCTTCCACGACCAGAATATGCCGTGAAAACACAGGAAAACCTCTGGAAATTCCTCCAAGCATGTCGCACAGAGTTAGAGAGAACCAGACTACCAGAAACACTGTGGTTTCTCAAAATCAAGGCCCAGCATCAGGACAAAGCTGAGGAGTGGTGGCAATTGTATGGAGAATTCATAACTAATTGGGACCAGTTTGTCGAACTGCTAATAGATTCTTTCTTTCAGGCCCTTGGATGATTGCCCAATTACTGAAGAGCTGTATAACAATCAGGCTCATAAAAACAACGAAGAAACTGAGCTATTCATTCGCCACAAGACACTGATATTCCAGCACGTGCATCCAGGGCGAGAGGAGCTGGATGCCGTTGAGCTAATTACTTGCCTACTACGGCCCGAAATCCTCACACACCTTTGCAACCCAGAACCAGAAACGATTGAGTAACTCATCAAGAGAGCATGCATTTGCAAGATTGATCTAGCCAATTTCTGACAGGCACATGCAAAAGCCAATACTGGCTCTGGGCTCTGCGTCTATAGGGAGAGCAGTACCCACCAAGGCCCCAGTATGAGACAGACCAACACAGGACAGACAGTCACCCCCCGGTCACACTACCAAAATCTTGGCACTACCTTGCAAGGTATTTCCACAGTGACTGCCTTGGTATTACTTCTAAAGTTACAGAGCCAACAGGCAGGACTGTTTAGGTAGGGCGACAATAGAAGGAAAGAAGACCCCTCAGGTGGCAGTACTTTACCCAAGAACCAGGAAAACGAGAAGTTGCCATCATTAGAGAAAGATGTCATACGTGGACCTCCCCACATCACAGTGTTTTTTTTTTAAACTGAGATACTCGTAACCTTGGACACCGCTGCAAACGCTAACTTCATACAAACTGTTGCGATACTCCATAAGGTCCAAGGTCAGATTCAGACTCCAAAAGGAACTCCCGTTTACATGCCTCAAAAGGGAGCATGCTTACCCACCGAAGAGGAACTAACCGTAACACTGAAATTTGCAGATGAGCCCATCCCAACCAGATTCCATGTTGTCAAGTAACTAGGAGAGATAGAGATGCTAGGACAACCATGGTTATCTGAACAACCAGGTATTATTGATTGCCGGCAAGGGAGAATTGTTCTGGGTGCCATCCAGAGGAGAGCCGTAACATGGTGCAAATTGGTTGAGCCAGTACTCAAGCAGCCTATCACCGGGGTAGAACTGAACCACCAGCTACGAAGGAAAGCCGTGGAAACGGCCAAACCAAATTGTGCCAGAGCTATCTGACCTACTTTCATGAGCCCCGAACCCCCACCAAGTAAAGGGTGACTTGGAAGATTGGGAAAGTATGCTCCCACCCAAAACCACCCTTTGCCAGGAGGAGAAACCAGATGAATATGTGCCATTCCTGGAGGCTGTCATGCTTTCTGCACTGAACAGTAATAGGGCAACCCCGAATTACAAAATCTACCATGCAAATATCCTAAATACTTCTAAGAATAACAGGGTTACATATGGGCCAGACCCCACACCAGCACAGAAGATTGGAAGCTGTGGGTACCACACAACCTTCGGGCAGATATCTGCCATTTCTATCACAAACACACCCGCATGGGCAGCCTAGAGTGAAAGAGACCATCCAAAAATTGAGCCAAAGGTATACCTGGGACAGAGTAAGCAGAGATATGGAAGCCTACGTTCAGCAGTGCTAAGTCTGTGCCTGTACGAAAGCTCGCTGAGCTTCATAAACCACCACCATTGTATGTTGGCATGAATGCAACTCACATTCAACTTAATGGGATTGTACCTGTGATCCCAGAAAGGGAAGCAGTATATCCTGGCAATCACAGATCTTTGTTCCAGATGGGTTGAAGCTTACATCCTCACCAAAGCAGACCAAGACAAGAGTCGACACCATGGAGAAGGAAGTGAAGTGAAGTGAAGAGATTTGGGCGACTCTTAACAGCAAGGTCTTGAGAGCCGATACCATGGAGAAGAAATTTTTCACACGCTGGGTATACCCCTATTGTCTACTGACCGACAATGGACCCCACTTCATAGGGTCTGTATGGGAGAAAGCCTGCCGCAAGTGAGAAGTTCAGCCATGGACGACACCAAGTTGTTATCCACGAGGTAACCCAACAGAGATAAGGAAGCAGGAAATTAAGAAGGGCCTTTGAATCCGTATGCAAGACATCACTGTAAGTGGGATACCTACCTGCCTGAAATCCTTTTCACATTTCAACTTCAAATAAATGGGGCCCTGGGAGCTTGCCCTAGTGAGCTCTTATTTGGCCGTCCCCCCCTTCAGTGACCCAAATAGTGGGACTAGGAAGCTAAGAGTTTGAGATGCCTCGCACAGAGGAAATTTGTATAGCGAGTATGAAACACGCAGAAGCGGCTCGTAGAAACCAGGATAGGTACATCAAACATAAATATCCCACTCCTATGCAACCACCAGCTAGTGCGGTAACCAAAGGGGACACTGTTTGGGTGAAAACGTGGCCACTCAGCTGCAAGGGCATCCACTTTTATGCAGGGTTTCACTCAAAATCGGAAGACCCGTATGCAGTGGCCGAAAGACATGGAAACACACTATGGGTATAGGAGGACAGTGTAAACATAATACGCAAGGTAAATGTGACTCATGTAAAGAAAGCCATCAGTCAAGAATTAGAACAAGGGACTCTGCATAACATGCTGCCAGTACTGCAAGTTGAACCAGAGTATGGGTGCATATGCAACCCAGCAGACAGTACGGTGCCTGCCATGAGCCCCGTTGCACCCCATCCATTGCCTGAACCTCAACACCCACCTTTACTGGGCCTTGCGCCAGCCAGGGCAAATTTATGTATGTAGTTTTGTATTTTAACGCATTAGAGAGAACCTGTAATGGGGCCAACCGATCATCCTGTGCTCACATTTATTTTCCATGGCACTTGTGGGTTATTCATGACCAACCACTTCGCAGATGGTGTGTAGGACCAATATAGGTAGTCCCTTCCACAAAGTGGTCGAGAACACTTTAACACTTCACCGGGCATAAGCCTTACACCCATTACAGGGCGGTTGCTTGCCCTTCACACCTTGGAAGTCACCGCCATGGAAGGTGAAGAATTACGATAGGCCCAGTACTGCTACTTCCTAGATGTCCCAATTTACCGGGAAGCAGACAAGCCGTCCCCCGGTGTCGCAGTTCACCGGGAAAAGCAGCCCTTGCTATGAGAGTGGAGGATAAATTTCATCATCTATAAGATATACATCCAAAGTTTCATCACTGCAATCAGACCATCGCTCTCCTAGACCCGACAGGTGCTTATGTGGATCCCTCAGTTCAAGGGACGGCCACTCTCCTTTACCATACTTCAGTATTTCTTCACATTGAAATCCATGGTTGTTGGGCCCCAATGGCCTGAATGCCAAGTGGCCCAACACCCCGCCAAGTCGTCGAGCCTAGGTACCAACTATCGGCCCAAGCCATCACTGCAGATACCCCTCACCAGTTGCGAGGAAACTGGCATCCCATAGGGAAACTGGCAGCGGAGCCGAATCTGTAAAACCAGGGGTGGCACGAGGAGCCTTGGGTCGTAAGACTAATTTGCTCCAGTCCACCCCTGGTGGGCCAATCAGCCTACAGGGAGCAGCTCATTTTGCCCCCTTCAGCACCGAATCCGTCCTCCACGCCAGCCGCTACAGGGGCAGAGAAACAGCCGGCCAACTGCCCTCCGAGAGGGTAAGTGGATGTTTCTCCTCCAGCCAATCAGCTCAAGGCTACCGCATAGACGTTAGTGCTGCGGGTCTTGACCCCCAGCTCTTTGACCCAGTGATGCCTCCGCGAACTGCTGAGTCCAGATATACCCTGCTGCAGTGTAGAATACAGCAGTGGAGAGCTTGCCACTTAGGTATTGAAGGGAGGCCATGTCAATACTAGGAGGCACCATGGCACCGCCCTCCAAATTTCAGCTAGCCGGCTTCTTTCGAAGGTAAAGACTGTGTGTGAGGGGATTACCTTAGTACCCCTCACCTACTCAGAGCTACAGACTCTGTGTGTGCTGTTGTCTCATCTACAGCACATCCTTTAAGAGTCTCCACCTCGCTGTGTGTGCTGCCCCAACTACGAGTTAGTGTGCAAGTTTAGACTAGGATGTAGGGTTAGATAGCAGTGTAAGGGTTTATTAGCCACAAAGTAGGCAGTATTACAGAAGCCAAGCTCCAGTGAATTAAAGCAGAGCAAACCCCCAGCCCAAAATTTTGTGTAACGTATGGGGTTGCCAACCACATACATAATTTTTAACATCGCTACACAAGTTCCGGTACTGTTCTTACACTAGTAATCAGTTTTGCTAACACAGTTATCTGTAATGAACTTAGTTTGATTTTGCAGTAAACTAGCTAATCCCTTTAGACTATGATTCAATGTAACCAAAACTTAAATAACATCTTTTTCACTAACTTTGCACTGGGTTATGAAAATGTTTCTAATCACAAATTCCCCCTCAAGAATTAACTTTAGCTACTGGGGTGTAATACTTGTTTGCACGCAGGTCTTCTACCAAGTTTTGTAACCCAGTCACGTACTTGAGGGTAAGGAATAGGATTCATCAGATCCTCTCCAGTATGCGCAAGCCATTTGGTCATGCTGACCATTTATTTCCTATATCCCTGTTCCTTGACTGGACACATGGTTGAGTGTGAAGAGGACACCTGCTACGGGAGAGAGAGTCAGTCTTCGTCCAGCTGTCTACGAATGTGTCCAGCTGCCACCAAGGAGGATGTCCATCCTCCGCCCCCTATGTCACCGTGTCTACTGTCACTAGGAACTACACCTTGGTTGGCATACTAGGTCGACCCTTTAGGCCCTCGTCAGGGTATAGGCTGGGTTACGTGTATTTGTGATCCTGGATGATAAACAGGCATAAACCAAGTTGGTCGAGTTATCACTCTCAGTCACTTGATTTCAGCACCTTGCCACCCTTATGTTTTCCTTTCTCATCCGACAAACCACAAACACTTTTGTAGGAGCAGGCACGTATCGATACCCAAATCCTATCCACATTCATTTGGAACTCCATATCTTATGAGTGGTGGTTCTCATGACTGTTGAATCTTTCTATGAGTGCTTAGGTTTGCAGTAACTTCCTGTCCAGCTAATCCACTAGCAGAGGAGCCAACAGACAACCCCAACAGCTCCGACTTTACGTGGTGTGTGAATCTATGGCAACTTCCCGCCTTCCTGCGTAAAACGGTAGCGGATGCCCCGAACCTGCTGTTGCTACCTACAGACAAGTGCAGAACATTACAATTACAAGAAGCTATAAGTTATCGGTGGAGCACTTTGTATAAATTTATGATAACCTAATGAAAGCCGGAAAGTAACTGCGCTTTTCCCACCTTGCGTTTAGTTCCGAGGCTATTGTACATGATGCGGGGTTACGGCGAACGGCACAGCAATCTCCTGGGGGTCCTCCATTCTGGTTGGCGTCACTACGGAGAATGACCCCGCCTGCCACACTGTAATGCCAGATATTCGCGTTGCATGTTGCAATCCGCCTTGTTTCCTTGTTGGTAGTGGGGGTACTCGTACTCGCTTACCAGCGTTTGGCGAGGCACACCCCATTTGCAGTAACCTCCTTCCTGGTGTACTTAAGTGATAAGGGCGGGTTCAGGCGACAGTGTAATTGAAGGCATGTTTATGCCAACATAACAATATGTGTTAGCATTGCTGAACATCAATATAACCAAAAACATGCAACACAAATAATCAGCTTACTCATTACGAAGATACAATATCGCCTTGACTCTTTGTGGTCATGAAATAAGCTGGGAAATCTAGGCAGTCAGAAGTCGTCTGCTGTATACAGAGTTGCATTAAATTAATTTCATATCCTCGGTACACTACATACTCTTATATACACACACCAAATAGAGACCATACTTTTCCTATTTACATTGTTTTATGGTTTTGCATGGCTTTTCCATGATCTGCTATTTTCATTGTCCAACAGTTTAAAAACTATTCCATTATGATAAACCAACACACATGCACATACTCACATGGCATGTATGCACATGCATATCGAGAGAGAGAGAAAAAAAATTACTTTCACAGTTATTAAAACACAGCAGCTTATTTATAATGTTTATATATGTTCAAATGTTTATATATACTGTGAGAATAAGCAGAAAGGGATATGAGAGACATACCCACATGTTGCTATGCCAAATTTTTTCATAGAGCATTATAGTTGATGCTTACTTGATGTACTTCAGTTCATGAATGGAGTACTTGTGTAACAAGAAAAATGATATGGTTTCTTGTATGATTTATTCCAGTGTTTAAAATATGTAAACATATCTAAAAACGTAAGTTGTATAGTTTTTCTTGTGGTCGAAATGCCTTGCACCAAGTATCGTCTCTCAAGACTCGCTGTTAAGACCCGCCCAAATCTCAACATTCTCTTCACCAAGTATTGTGATGAAAGTTTGGGCATCAATGTGTGCATCCCATCTCAGAAGAACCAAGTGAATACTCATTGAATATAATAAATACAACTGAGTCTCACAGCAAAAATAAAATACATAACTACATTAAATAAATACAGATAGGTTAATAATTGTGTAGAAGTGCTGCAGTTTATAGAATTATGTCAAATACTATAAATGTTTGGCATGTGATAGAATGTTTCATTGCATTGTATACATTTTTATAATAATGGAAGGTAGACATAATGTATATTTCTTTACCCATTTACATATGATTGTGAGATTAGACATTTGCACAAAAAATTTGTGTAAATTGATAGGTTACAATGAATGCTAGTACCAATGTTTGTGGTATTAGTTATACAAGTTACTGTTTTTGCATTTGTATATTATTTATATTAGGGTTCAAACTTTTCCATATATGGTTTGCATTAAATTCAAATACAGGGAGTGTTCACAAAGTAAGTTTAGGTAGCTTACATTGCCCCCAATTTGAGTGTCAGGGTGACCACTGGCAGGGAATTATAATTTCAGGTGTAGTGGTAGCACTGCCAGAGGTTCAAGGCCGACCACCTGACATGCCAGTCACTCTCCCGCTGGCACGGAGCTCCCACTGAAAAATTTGTCCAGCTGTGAATTTCATGGTGACATCCAATTTTTGAATGAAAAATCTTCCAGGGGCAGAAATTTACAGTGATGGACCAAACTCCATGTTACCTCAGATGGTCTGCCGATGGTGGAAAATTTTATTGAAGGTCAAAAATCAGTGCACAATGAAGTGCGTAGTGGGAGGCCACTGACCTCCCATGCTGTTTACAATGTTGTCAACACCAACCAAAGTGACGACCTCCCGTGGCGCAGTCAGTTGGTTCGCCACCAATCTGGGGTACGGGAGGCTCTGGGTTCGAATCCCGTGTAAGGCATGGGTGTTAATTTAAGTTAGGTTATAAGTTAGTTCGTAAGCCGTCCCCTGCTAAGCTTTCAAGCATAAAACTGGGGGACGTTAAAAAGCCCTTTACTTTACGTTACATTAACAACCAAAGTCTTACGCTTGATGGAATTCTTGCACGCCTTCCTCCAACCATCAAAATCGGAAGAGCATTCTTGTGGAAGTGTCAAAAGTTTGTATGAAATGGCTTAGCGATTAGCACAAGCAAGCGGAAGCCGAAAAATTATTGCAAAATGAAGGTGAGGCCTTGTTACAGGAGATGAGACATGTTTTTATCATTTAACCCCTGAAAATTAAGTATGAAATCATGGTGTGGAGAAGAAAGGGTAACCTGCATCAAAAGAAGCAGAGGTCACTGTTGTCAGCTGGCAAATTAATCGCCTCTGTTTTTTTGGGACAACTAGGGTGTTTTTCCGATTGATTTTCTTGATCGTGGAACCACAGTTAATGCGGAACAATATTATGACATTTTGAAACTACTTTGTGTTTGCTGTCAAGAACAAAGCCTGGAAAATTCCCCTGCAAAATTGTGCTCCTACATGACAACGTGAGGCCTCATTGTGCCACGAAGATTCAAAATTTGCAGAACTCGTTTAAATTGAAAATTCCCCAAACTTTGCCTTAAGAAAATTTGACATTTCCCCCCAAAGCTCATGTTGGGGGTATGAGTTTTGCAAACGATAATGAACTCAAGGAGGTGGTTAGCAGCTGGCTGCCAAGATTGGACTCAAACCTGGTGTGAACAAGGACTAAAAAAACTTCTGTCTCAATACCAAAAGTTTCTTGAGTGTAACAGTGATTATGTTGAAAAATAAACATATGCTAAGGTATGTAAAAAAATTTACTTGGTGTTTTTAAATGCATGTTTGAATTTTTTCTAAGCTACCTAAACTTACTTTGTGTATGTCCCTCATAGAAAGTTTAGTACAGGCCCAAAGTAAGGAGACTTCTGCTAATTGTGTTTTGAACTGGACACCTTGGCTTGTACATAATAGTGTGTTGTTTTACAGTCACTCAAGCAGAAAGATGCAGTGGAACCACCCAAAGTACTCAGAGATCCAGGAACACATCAAGGAGTGTAATGTCATCAAGTTTGCCACATACCGCATGGCCGCCAAGTTGCTGGTGCTCAGCAAATGTGTCCATAGTAAGTTCCTTGGTGAACTGTTGTGCTTCGGGGAAGAAAATTATCCTGCTCCCAATGTTCGACCGTGTCCAACAATTACATACTCTGAAATGCTTAATGAACTTAATGCTATGAAATTTATTTTACTACTGCAGAATGATTTTGCCAATTGTTTAGCTACAAGGAAATAGCTTTTCAAGTTAATAACAACGTACTAAAGTACTCATCCCATTATGTCTGCAGATAGTATTGCTGTTTTTTTTTTTTTTTTTTTTTTTTTTTTTAAATCAACAGATGCTGTAGTACTCAGAGTGCCCAGCAATCGGGAAATGTGGGAAAATTGAGGAATGTTGAGGATTTGAAATGCTGTGGGAAATTTCCAGGAAATGTGCAGGAACTTTTTGGATTGGCACTAATTTTTTCTGGTTGTGAAATTTGCGTTAGTTCTTCAGAGACAGTGTTAAGAAAACTTGACAGTAAGAATCTGTACTGCCTTCAAAAGTTAGAATACCACAGCACATTACTAATAATGGCATCAAGGTCATATAAAGAGAAAGTAGGAAATAATAAAAAGGATACCCATAGAGCTCCCTGCTGTGGAGATCAAGGTAGGCTGGGGCTGGTTTATTGTGACAGGTTGGTGGGGGTGTAGAAATGCTTGTCTTCTTCACACCATGGTGTGAAACTCCACCTCTGCTCTCTTAGTTGTATACTGCAGACTTTTTGTAGAGAATATAGTTTTTCGCATATATGTTATCACGGTTGTATAATAGTATAATTAGGCTGCTTATACACATTTACTTTACGTCTTTGGCAAACGACTGACATGCTAAAGAATAGAAGCAGAGGGTTTTGTTGTAATTAAACAATGCAGTGAATTATATTAATTTGGTGTGATATGTAGGTACTTGCTTTAAGTGTGATTTAAAATGTCTGCCTCTCTTCGGTTAATAAATCCCTCCGTCTCTACTTTCTACACTATGATCGGCTACACATTTTTGTATTAATCATATGTAAAATGACAACATGAACCACAATTATTTCATAGGGCTGTGTAACTGTTCAAAGTAAAAAAAAATTAATTTCCATGTTGCGGAAGCAAGCCTGAATGTGAACGAGGGAGCACTAGTTGTATATTAACAGCCTGTTACGTCACATTTAATGAGGCATGTTAAGAACAAACCGTATCTTTTCTGGGAACGAAAAATTTAGCTTAGGACATAGTCTAATTTATGGTATCTGGGGATTGTCTCTTTCCCGTAAGTAGATTTAATTTTAAATGGATATCGTCCAGTTTCATTGCTGCATTTATTATTACATTTTAAATAAAAATTGCTAAGCCATCAAACTTTTTGCCTCCCTTCTTTATCCTTCATTTCATCTCTCTTTCCTTCTCTTTCTCTCTTGCATTTCTCCTTAACCTTCCCCAGCTATACCAAACCCTCGTCCACAGAAAATTGGCCTTTGGTCACAAAATAGCAAATTGCAAATTGCTTACTGCTAGCTGTGACATTGTTACTGCCACAGATGCACTTCACAAAATTGGTCTAAATAACAAATCATTCTCAGATAGTTTAGTTATGAAATAGGCTCTAATTTAAGTTAAATTTATGCGGAGAGCCAGGTGTGTGTGGCACAAGGCACATGTTTTGTTCAAATTGACCATTCTGTATTTTAGTATTTAGCAGCATTAATTTTGGATGCCATGGATAGTCACATGTTCAGTTATGGTTGTGATTTATGATAATTTGATATTTTAGCAAGTTCCATTACTTACATACTAAAAACTAAAATTTGAATGCAAACTGTTTTCACATGATCAAAAATTGAAATTTTTCCATGAGCCCTTCAAATACGAGTGGGTGTAGTGTAGTCTAATAGAAACGTACGTTACCCATATGACACAATTGCAGACTGCTGACTTTTTGTTTTCAGTATAAATAATGTGATTGTGTATATGTACTGCACAGGTAGGCAACTTCACTTATATTTTGTTTACAGATATATTCTTGTTATATTAGATATTGGTTATTAATGATTTACTGTGACAGCATAATTTAGCACATAAATTTCTTTTAAATACTGTTAGTTCAAGCAGAGATGACATTCATAATTTAAGCTGCAAGTATTGTTCTTTTTTTTATAACTTTTAGTGTTACGTTCTCAAGCTTACATCACCTTTTTTTACTTATGCTCTGCACTGATTCTTGCATGATAACAGGTACAGAACTTATTAGTATTCACTGTCTGTTTTATCATAATCTGTACCTTCATACCCATGGAAAATTACTGCCATGTGTTTCTTCTAGCCATTGTGTATCAATCATAACTTGATAAAAATTCCTAATAATTTGATGAATTTCATTCATTTTTTTAGTGTAAAAATTAGGCATTTGGTTTCAAAATGTTTCTTTGTATAAGTTTAAAAATATTTCTGACACAAAAGTCTGGTTTCAGCTGACGTGTTCCTTGTCATATAGGTAATTTATTTAAAATCCTACAATTGGCATACCTGCAAAATTGGTTTAACTTTTAAATCTTTTGACTTTAAAAATTTAATTTCTAATGTTAAATAGAAATACAGGTGAAAAGCATATGAAGTTACCAAATGAATACTCTTGTAGAATTTATGAACAAAGTACGTATTTCATATATATATTTAAAATTACTACATATTGTTATTTGATTTATTAAATTTGTTTTCCACCATTTACACGTATTTTTGCAGACTATTTTTCCATGTCTGAAAAAAAAAAAAAAGCAGGAAGTAAGGAAAAGTAATATCCTGAAAGTGTCTAAAATAATTTTCAACTTTTGAATACCCTTAACTCATTATTGTAATATTGAATATTGTCATTTGCAAATTGTTTCATCAAGAAGAACCAGTCACAACATCAAAAGTATCAATGTTAACTTTAATATATATATATATATACACACACACACACACACACAAGAGAGAGAGAGAGAGAGAGAGAGAGAGAGAGAGAGAGAGAGAGAGAGAGAGAGAGAGAGAGAGAGAGAGAGAGAGAGAGAGAGAGAGAGAGAGAGAGAGAGAGAGAGAGAGAGAGAGAGAGAGGAGGGAGGGAGGGAGGGAGGGAGGGAGGGAGGAGGGAGGAGGAGGGAGAGAGGGAGAGAGGAGGAGAGAGGGAGAGAGGAGAGAGGAGAGAGAGAGAGAGAGAGAGAGAGAGAGAGAGAGAGAGAGAGAGAGAGAGAGAGAGAGAGAGAGAGAGAGAGAGAGAGAAAACGCATGCTTGAGATGAAACAACAATTTCCTGGATACGGCTTGGCCAATAGAACTACTCCCATGTTGTACACAGGTTTCGTGATGTGCCATGGATTGTCGGAGACGTACAAAGACACCATGCATGTCTGTAATTTGGCCAGTGTTTTTCACTGATCTTAAATTTATACCCTGCCTAATTCTGCATGAGGTATCTCCACACTAATTTTGTCGGTCATATTCACACTCACCCTGTGTGTGTGTATTATATATCATCTACACAAATACACAAGCGCTTGTGCTCACACACCCACCAAATTTGTAAAAATTATACACTTGTGCACACTCACACATACCAAATTCGATAAGTATACCCTTCAATTCCCAACGTAAAATACTGTAGGTCAAAAAGGGCTCCCCCCCCCACCCATTGGTTGTTCCTGAAAACTCCGTAGTGTAGTTAATTGATACACAATTCAACAGATCTGGACCAATTTTGGAAGATATGCTCTTTGGTACCAAACTTTCAATACTTTGTAGACCAAAATGGCCTCCAACCCTCACTGGGCCCGAAACCTTTTAAAACTCCTTTATTATTCTTGTGTCAGATACGTGATTGTAACACAGCTAACACTATTCTGAAAAACATTGTACAACTTTTGACTAGAATTTGGCCACATGCAGTGCATTCTCCGAGGCTTGAAGTAGGTCGTCTTCTGACATTTTATATATATGATATAAAAATATATATTTTTTATATAAGTTTTAAGTGTAATTTATATATTTATATACTTATGAAACCCCTAACATGGGGTTATATATCTCAATTGTACATCATTTGAGGGATCTGAACCAAATTTGGCAGGGATGCATTTCAGTATCAGCTTAATCCTTTATCACTCTTAAAAGAGATCCAACAGTTACTATTTTCGACCATATACACGGTACGAAAACCCGTTAAACGAAAAGACTCGTTTGACATTTGTCTCATCGTACGGTTTTCAGTTGTAACGATTTCGTAACAGTTTATGCAAACTCAAAATTGTCTCCATCGTACGAGCATCGAATGACTTGTTAATCCATCGGTTGACTCCAATAGATCTTCGCCGTATTTTTATTATCCCTGACGACGAAGGGTGATTGAGCAATCCAAGGCATGTACACTATTTTTTTTAAATTCAAAGTGTATATGCCGGAATTTGAACTCACGACCCTTGGATCGTGAGTCTAGAACGCTAACCACTACGCTACCCGATCATTGTGAAAATGAGGTTGGCTACATGAAAAGTTTTTTAGATTATTATAATTTAATTTATTTGCATACGAATAAAAAACAAATATTTCATCTGTATCGTATATGAAATATTATGAATTTAAAGGGTTAAAATACTTTGTATGAAAGAATGGGGCTCGAAACCCTTATTGGGTCCGAAACCCCTAAAACGGGGTTGTGTGTGTCTTATTTCTCTATTATACATGCTCAGTGGTGGTTGATTCTGCTAATTTTCTACAACTTAAATCTAAAAAGGTATAACTCAGAAATATATGATTGAATAAAAATAAATATTGGTCAAATCATCATGACCTTTATGACAGGCCAACCCTCATTTTTAGTCACATTTGTTACAAAACTGTTAGGCCTGTTTGACGGTGAGTAAAAATAAGTATACGTATCACTGATGCAGAAGCATAAGAAACATTTCATCCGAGCAGAACCCACAATGCAAAGTATATAGCCATGGATGCATACATGGATACACAAGAGATTTAACCAAGGGAACATAAGAAAGGGACTTTCTGCAATCATGTTAAGTGTTGACAATAATTTAAAATGAAAATATTGTATGGTCAGAATTTAAAAAATAATTACGATATGAAATGTATATATAATTTATGGTAGTGGGATAACAGTGATACTGTAACTATGAATGATATCAAGTTACATATTGAAAGAGAATAATAATTTTCAGAATGTATGAAGAAAAAAAAAACTTTTTATTGGTGAGCAATTTTCAAAATGATTAAACAGTGTGACGCCGTCGGGTGAGACATGAGATGAACGATGACACAAATACTTACTGGTAATTTGGGCGCCAACGGTGCTTCACAATCACCACACTATTGAGACTCAGGGTTCTCAGGGATATTGTGGGTTCTGTGTGTCCATCTCACCCGTGCGTACTTACAAACATGTTGGCAATACTAAACTTTTAATAAAAATTGCTGAAATAAACTATTGATAAACATACGTAACTAGGACAGTGTCACTACTGAATAAAATTTGAGTTCACTGTAGACTTGTTTTTATTGATATTGTTCATACACATCAACATGCCAATGAAATGATTATCTTGGTCATGACTAGCCAATGCCGCTTAGGTGCTCCCCAGCCTGTAATTATTCTAGCACACGCCTAATTGGATGATCTCATCGAGGTGCGTGAAAGCACAGCTTTCACAAGGGAAGAGGGCTGACAGCCGCTATGGTGGACTGACGGTTTTCCCTGAAGACAGGACACTGTGAATTACAAATGAAAACCCTTAATACACATTAACACGCGTGATTACTCTGCATCAGTAACGCAAACTTGTCAGGGCTCGGCCTTCAGCACGTGGTTAGTGTGGTGACGGCCTATACACAGAGTCGGCTAAGACGGGAATAATTGCACCATGCACTAATTACACAATTTCATAGACCCTTGAATGATAGATGAAATAAGATGGGACACAAGATGAAAATTCACAATAAACACACATATGTGTGAAAACAAGCTTAGGTGGCGCGGATGCCACTGGATGAAATTTGTAGCGGACTGCGTGATGCAGGTGAAATTGCAATATTTCTGCGTGGAAACAGCAAACTAAATTCAGATAAAATATTATTCATGTTGAGCAAGTGATTCTCTTTATGATTGGCATTGTTACAGGCATGTAACATGCCTGATGGCGGTGAAATCAAACATTACTGTGACCGCGTGGTCAAGTTCAAAAAGCATCAATTTACGTGAAAAATACATTAAACCCTGAATGAAAAATACATAGAACCCTGAAATAAGTGACTGCACATATGATTTTATATAAATAAGCTCTTAAAAAGCAATGATGGTGTTTACAAAGACTTGGCTTCGGTCGGCCACGTGGTTATACGTGATGTTGCCGTAAAATATTCAAAAACAAAAATTACCCTCAAATATATACATAAAAAAAATAAAGCTCTTAAAATTGTGTGCAGCAATTATGCAGAAGTTACGCTGAAATGCCATAAACATAGGCAGATGGCGTCTGATTCAAAATGCGCGGGTCGCATGACCTCTCCGACATCTTTCTCCTCCTTCTCCTCGATTAAGTTAAAAATGCCACAAGGGCGTAAGAATTAGTAAAGCGGAAGCATAATGCTGGGGAAAATGTCTGGCAAAAGTGTACGCAAGCAAAGATTAACCAGTAAACTACATTGACTATGGAAACCTAAATCAGTGAACAAAAGTTGTAGTGCGTATGTGACAGTGTCTTACCACGTCAGCTCTTCTCGACAGACTGTCCAGATTCAAGCGTCACACGGACCTACTATGGCCACCTACGGGGTTCACATAAGCGGAAGTGCTATGCACGCCGAGTGAAATATTTTATATTGAAAATAAAATGGGCCAAATTAAATTTAATATTGTTTTACATTTCTATAACTTTGTTATGAATTTCAATATTAATTTAATGTCTCTTTGTGATGGCGTACATATTAAACACTGTAAATACAATATAACACATTTTTCCCTGAAATTAACATTTATAGGAAAGTTCAAAATGATCGGCCTCTTTGCACATGTGTTGAACACGTGACACGTGAGCGCTGTCATGGGCTCTAGCGCCGCTGGCTGTTAACCGACGTCAAGTGTTAAAAACTTGTAACTGAGTTATAGACTGTTTATATGTACATTAACCTGAGCTTGATATCTACTTGTATGCACATTGTGTGTTCTTACACGATTTGTACAATTCATATTGCCATGGGCCTGATCACTTTATTAATGTGCTGGTCATGTGAATTTAGGAAATTATTAGAAAAATAAATGTTTGAATAATTTTTAATTCTTACACATATGAGCCTTGAAAAAAAAAAAAAAAAAAAAAAATTGTTTTATTATTCACAAGTGTTTACTTAACACATTTAGTTTAGTTTTAAAGACAGGTATCTACTTTCTCGCTGTAATTACAACCATATTGAGCGCATACCTGTTAGTGTGCCCATTAAACTATATGCAGTTAGAGGCAATGCAATTTTTCAAAGGTTGATTTCAAAAGTACGTAATTAAAAATGAACTGCATATAGTACATTTTTTTGTTTACATTAACTAAAGGTAGTGTTTGCCAATGTTGCTGTTGGCCCATGGATTTTGTTGGGTACTCCGGTTACCCACAACACTGTATATTGTTGCTGCATCATGTTCATCTTGGTTCACTCTCATCAGTGCTGAATACTTCAGCCATTAAGCACTGTCCATTACCTCTCTTTATCACTATAAGTTGAATATCTGGAGGAAATTTTAATCTTTGAAAAAATGTGCTTCCCCTGAAACTTACCACTGGATACGTACCTGTCACTTTCTAGGTTGTAATAAGATTGTTATGAAAACAGTTAGAGACATGTGAAAATAGATGATGATGAAATGGAGGTACTTACTTGGAAGCTTGTCTTTGAATGCTGTACATATGCCACATCTATGTGATCACCTCACTTGTTCTGCAGTGGAGCATGTTCGACTGGGCATTGTAGCTGGAGTATTCGAGAGGCATCACTTGCACTCTACAGAGAACTCTGTTGTCTTGGAGACTGACGAATTGGAGTCTCTGCTGTCCGACATCTTCTTTGCAGCTCAGAAGGAGACCTTGTCCCAGTTTGATGTTGATATGACAGTGGAGTTGGTGTTGAATCTGTTGTTGAACTGTTATGACAGGTAACTATGTACTTCTTTCTTTTGTATTCTCACTTTAGTTAAATGCAGTCAAAATTTCAACTCTTTAATTCACTAGCATTTAAGGTTCGTGTGTCCCACCAAGTACAAATAGTTAACTATGAGTATAGAATGAGAAGAGGATGAGGTTTACTAAATTTTACTAGACAAGAACTGGAAATTGTAATTAAAATTGCACGCCAAAAAGTTTATATAATTAAAGTAAAGGCTGTTCATGGCAAAGTGAGTACTTTTAAAAGCCCTGCTAATTTTCCACTTTGAGCATGCTAGTTGCTTATCTTTTTGCGTACCTATCAAAATAAACATTGCGCAGTGACTTTCAACTGGTGTGTACATCAGCTGGCTCATATATCCACTGCATATTTGGTGTGACAGTCTGGATGCCTGGCACATCACCTAGTCTACGGGGGTTTTCAAGCGGGTTCATGCAGAGAACCCTTGGTGGCGTTACGGGCTGGTTACTGCAGATTAGCCTGGGCTCTTAAGGAGCCGGTATACAGAGTTGGCCTAGTCAGGTGGTAGTAAGCTATGTAGGTATCTGAGGGAGCGGTGGCAGCATTTGATGTTGACTTACCACCTGCAGGCCGTGGCTGAGGTTGTCTGATAGCTGGCTGCTGTAGATGACACTCAGGGCCCCGTCCAGAGGCGGTTGGTGTGTGGTTGGAACTGGCAGGTCCTGGGGTTGCTGGGTTCCGGGTGATGGCAGCAGGTGGCGGAGATAGATGAATGGTGCTAGCGATGCCCAGTCCTATGGGCAGTCCGAGTTGAAGGTGAAAGATGAATGGATGTGTCCCGCTGGTCTTCCGGGGTGGCTCAAATAAATGTGTAGGAGAGACTGAGGAGTGAGGCCCCTGCAGTTGGCAGGCTACTTGTGCCTGTTCCTGAGCGGAGGAAATGCTGAAGGTCGATTGAGATATGTTACTTGGCAATTGGCTGGCTTTAGGAGCCGTAGCTGCCTTCTATTTGCCCACTTAGTCCCTCTTTGTTTGATGGATGGCATGGTGTAGGTTTTATGGGTTATCGCAGCAAGCAAGGGGCAGGTGATGGAATTTCCGTAGCTAGAGTACCCAGATGCGATAGCATCATGCAGCGTCAGTCCTGGTACTTCAACCTGTGAATTTAATGTGGTTGCTGGAGCAGGTTAGCTGACTTGGGGCATTGCTGAAGCTTCATTGTGAGTTGCTCATAGGCTACCAGGTCACATCTCATCAGGCCTGACACTCCAACTGACGAATTTCATGCGTTGGATGGAGTGGGTTAGCTGTCTCAGGTGGTCCAGTTGCTTCCTCGTGGAGTGTATGTAGTAGGGGGTTCTACCGTATGTGTGCACCAAGTGCCTATGTGCACTTGGCTCATAGTATAAGTGGCCAGCAAATTGTGTGGTGGTTTGCAATGTATGTACTGCCCAGTTAATAGGGCCCGCAGCCCTACTCTATCGTCAGAAACAGGTTGGTAAGATGTTGTCACATGCCCCTCCCTTGAGGGATGGCATTTGCAAGGTAGTACTTTAGAGAGTTATAAATCACCATTGGAATCAGAATGCAGTGCTTAGACTTGAACATATTTATTCTGAGGAAAATAAACAGGATGACCTGTAACATCTAGGCTATCGTGATTATACCAAGCAACTGGCTGAAGGCGGAAGTTACCGTATTTACCCGAAAGGAAGATGAGGTTTTTTTGACAGAAAAGGAATAGAAAAAATAAGGGTTCCTCTACAATTTGGGGTCATCTTAAGTCCTCCAAAATTAGCGTGCCATGAGAGAGAGGATTTTGACAAAGGCTTAAATACTTAAATACCATGTCTCCTATGGTTATAAGTATTTTTATATTGCTGAGACTGTACCTATCAACTTTGACAATGGTCCCCTTATCTGATGTCGCTGGGCTGCCTGACCAGCCATATAGAGTAAGTGCTTTGCTGGGAAGCAAAATGGTTCAAGTCATGAATATGTAACACCCACAAAGATTTACAGTGTAAGGAAGATACTGCTACCATACAGCCAGGTTAGACACACCTATTTCATTGTGATTAGCTTTTCTTTAAAAGTAAATACAATATATAATATAATTCATATAATAGCATTTCTTCTTGAAGGGTTTGTTATAAATTCATGCAAAAATACTTTCAACCTAAATAATTTTTTCAGCACTTTACAGAGGTAGTCTCATTGAGCCCTAAATACTGAGTGTAGCCTCCCATCAACATTTTTTGGTTGTTCGGGCATCTTGGCTGATCTGACTCCTCCCTGCATATGCAGCGTCATTCCTTGCTGCATTCTCTTAGCGACGGATGGAAGTGGGGTAGTTCTGTGGTTGCAGGTGGTATCTGATGGATGCTTGCTTAGGGGCAGGCTGACTAAGCGGGGGGGTGACTGACGCGCGTATTTAGTATCACTGGTAATTGCGTGTATCAATTGTCTTCTGGGTGCAGCTGTTTTTGGTTCGTTCCTCGGCGTGGGTGCTAGGACTTTTCCTGGGCTGAGTGTATATCTGGGATGGCAGTGATTTAGAACTGTCACTGGAAGTTTCTGATGTAGCATTCTGTATCTCCTGCTCTTCTGTGCGCTCGTTCGGACTGGTGCGTGCGGCCAATTTTCCGTGTAGCATTTTCTCTCTCTTCCAGGCGGCAGCTGGGTGACGCAAGGGCCTGCTAATGGCTTCAACCCCCCTGTGGAGTGTGTGTTACGGGGCTGTACTGGTGATGGGTGAATGCTTGTGCCCTTCCTGTTTACATAAGAATGTGTGGCTCATGCAGAACAGCTGAGGGCTAGGGTTACTTTACATCATTTTATACAGTTTGACCTAGAAAATGCAATTACTTGCGTCCACGTGTATTTAGCACTGGAATAAAAAGAGAAGTGTGTTCAAACCCAAACTCACAATGGGTGTGTAATATTCTAGCTGTACCTGCCATGGCGCTGAAGGCGTGTAAGTATGGGTCTTGCTCTGTGGCCACTCTTAAGAGTGGCACAGAAGGTAAATTGCATGTGACAATGAGTCTGACCTAGGTCGGCGCTAAGCCTTCTGTCACGTACGTAGATATCTAAGTACATCGTATCCTAATGTGAGTTACCCTTTTATATACAAAATTATATATACTAACTATCCAATGGGGTACGGGTCACCTACAAGAGAGAAAAAAATACACAGCACTCAAAAGTTATACAACAATCAATAGCATTATGTACAATTTCAGCATCTCTGGGTGCTACTTCACAGTTCGGTGACAGTCTTTACACTTGATGTGTTCTTGGAGAACGTTCACACGAGTTCATGTTGACTGTTTAGGTTTGGAGGGGGTTCTGTGCCTAGGAAGTCCATGTCTGGCACACGGGTTTTCACACTTTGTTTCCCCCCGACACAATCCGCATTTAGTCAGCACATATTGGCTGGTTACTTTAGGCTGTCTGTTCAGTGCGATGCTAATGACTCATTAATTACTTAAAGTTCGGTACTCTCATAGTTCGTTTAGAGAATCACTATTCATGTTGCATCTGGCGTGTATTACCAGTTGGCGGTTGGTGACTGGGCTCATCGGCTTTGGGCCTGGTGGTCAATGTTGCGGGACCATCTGACCCTGCAGACCGACAAAACCTCTCGTCAGCTGGAGTAGCCGTCGGAAGCGAGGACTTTTTGGGTTCCCCCAATGTGTCGGTTTGATTGTGCACGTCGTGCACCTGGGTAGCCTTCTGAGGCGAGGGCTCTTGGGGCTCCTCCACCTCGTCGGCTCTGCTGGGTTCCTCTGCTTCAGGGCTGGCAGGCAAAGCTCGGGGCCATCCAGCGCTGAGGTCCTGCTGGGCTCCTTGTCTTCTGACTTGCATACCGGGTAAGTCTTGCCCCTGCAGCAAGTTTCACAACCTGTTACATTGTCCTATGTCTCGGAGGGCCTCCTTCACACCGAGATGTGCTGCCTGGCGGTGGTCATCATGGTGTCTACAGATATTGGCTCCTAGTTCCTTCAGGACCCAAATTTTTCAAGGGGCTTTGGGATTATTATTCCATTACCATTTTGTCCCTTCTTGGAGTTCAAAGCATTGGGGTAAGTTTCTTACTAGGTCTTGTGCCTCTGGGTCCTTGTGCTGTAAGTATTTGAACTGATACCTTCTAATCTGGAGCTGGAGGAGGCAGATTTCTTTTGCAGGACTTCTGGACGGAGCCGGCGGAGGGGTCGTTTGCTCCTACTCCTTGTCTTCCTTCATGCTGCCCTGAATATGTGGCTTTCTGGACAGGGCCTCAGGCAGGTCATTCGACTTTCCTGGGCAGTGCTGTACCTCAAAATCAAACTCTGTGAGTAGCATTGCCCATCTTCCTAGTTTGGTTTTAGTATTCCAGTATTTGTGCAACCACTGGATGGCTTTACTGTCAGTTCTGAGGGTGAACATTGTCCGTCCAAGTGGTTGCGATATTTGCGGACCGCCCAAATCACTGCGAGGTACTCTTGCTCGTTTATGTGATATTTTTGTTTGGTACTGTTCTGCCGCGTGCTCATGTGGGCTATCACTTCCAGGTATCCATCTGGGTCTTTCTGGTATAGGACGGCACTCTGGTCATCTTGACAGCCATCAGTCTGCAAGATAAGGGGCTTTCCTTTCTGTCTATGGAGAAGCTGGATCTTCCGGAACCTGTCTTTCGGGCTCTGGAAGACGGCTTGATGCTCAGGCCCCCTTCACCAGCGAGCGTCTTTCCTCAACAAGGAGTTAAGGGGTGCCATTAGGTGGTCGATGTCTGGTACGAACTCTCTCAGTCAGTTGCATAGGCTGAGGAAGCACTACAACTGTTGCTTGATGCTAGGCATTTCGGCCTCTTCTATCATTTATATAGAGCTTGCTTGGGGAAAGTTCCCTTCTGGGGAGACCACGTATCCTAGGTAGTTGATATTCCGCTTGCCAAAGTGACTCTTGGAAAGCTTGCAGGTAAGTCTGTGTATTTCCTGAAACTCTAGAACTCATTGTAAATGTACACAGTGTTCTTCCGTAGATGCAGAGTATACAGTGATGTCATCCAGGTATGCAAAATGAAATTAGTCAATGTAGCCGGTTAATACCTCAGCTGACTTTAATCCCCTGAATGTTGCAGTTGCATTCTTAAGGTCAAAAGGTATGACCTTAAATTGCAATGTTTCTCCCTTGGGCATCATAAACGCAGTGTCTTTCAGGGTGGGCGGCACTTTGTCAGTACCTGGTTTGCATGTCTGATGTGCTGAACACCTGGGCACTACCTATATCGTGCAGCATATGAGATAAGTTAATGGCGGGAGCGCTATGGAATGCTTAAAGTCGTTCATTTCCTGATAGTTCACTCAGAAGCATAGTGCCCATCTTTCTTGGATACAAGTACGACACGGGAGTTGTAAGGTGAATCACTGGGCTGGACCTTCACTTGTTGTGGGCTTTTACTTTTTCCATGATCAGTTTTCATAAGAGCTTGTCGTTTTTCAGCTATATTTCATGTTGAATACTGCGTGTCTGATGTAGCATTCCCCCATGGCCAAAAGTAGTGGCTAGTTTCTTTAGAATTTCCTGCAGCTGTAGAAATTTGGGTGTTTATAACTGTTGGTTAATTTCTGCCGGGTTGATTAGAGGAGGCTTGATGGCTTCGGAATTGTACTCCCAGTTCACGGTTACTTGCTCCTTGCTACCAATATAATTACAGGGTGGCCACAGACCTGGAAATCAGGGAAAATTGGGAAATATCAGGGAATTCCTTTAACCAGGAAAATATCAGTGAAAAATCAGGGAAATTTAAGATGCATCATGGAATTTTGTACCCATCTGAATTTTTTCCTGTTTGCATGTTACGTATTTCACTCTGTAAGCAAATGAAGGTAATTTATCAGCAGGAAACAACTTAACACTTAGGGTTTGGATTGGTGTTGCTAGCTGCGTTTCACGGTACAAACATCTCTTTACGTGAAGTGAAGCTTGTTATGATTGGTTTGTGATTCTCATAATGGCGATTGTCCCGTGACTCATAACCAATCATAAACTTGGTCGATTGCCTCACTTGCATAACCGGCCAAATATGGCTTCACTGACTGCCAACATCATAAACAATCATAAATGTTGATATACTCATGAATGGAAGGTGGAACTGTCAAATCGTTGACGTGCACTCCTATCTTCATGATAGTTGTTAAGGTGCTGACTGCACTCTCGAATTCATCAAGTAATCCCGCCACATCATTTTAGCTGCTACTCTAGCTCGGTGGGTTGTGGTACATTCTGTGAGGGGCCGTTTAGTGGGAGAATACTGTCGGATGAGAGGGGAATCAAACCCCAGAGTGAGGCGAGCCGCTATCGATTCCCTTCCAGGGAGATTGACCTTCCTCATTACGATGGCTAACAAAAGGCAGGATGCCAGCTGTCCCGGGGGTGTATGAGTCGTGAGATGAGTTAATCGATGGTGATGGTGGCTGATCGTGCTGAAAGGATTGGCCTTATCCGCAGTGGCTTGTAGGTTGGTGTGCAGGAATATAATTGTCGGGGGAAGCTGTGTCATGAGACTTCGGGATGACCTTAGGTGGGAATTGAACCTGGATGATCTTCCCGGAAGCGAACTGTATAATGCACGTATTTTGAACGTCCTGACTCTGGACTTCCTTCGATGGGGTGACGACTATGGCGGGCGTTGGAGTGTCTGGCTGGAGGGGATGTATAAGTTTTGGTTCTGATTCCGGCCAACAAGCACCTAAATATGCATCTAATTCTAACTTGTGGTCGAGAGGGATGAAAGGTGAGATAGGCCGTGGTACAAACTCGGGCTCCGCAGATGGGGGTTGTATCCTCACTTGTAACCTCAATGTCGACCTGCGAGTTTGTTAATCATTGTAAGGCTTGGAGTTCTCTGCTCCGTGTTCGGCACTTAATTCCACCCTTCCTGCTGGGCATTTGACCTGCCTCCAACGTTTTGCTGACACAAATAGGTATTTATCCAGGAACTAATAGTAAAATTACGGTAGTCCACTCTTTCAGTTTACGTAATATTTATTACAGATTTTAGAAAAGTGGGAAATTCTGGTTGGACTATAAAATAGCTAAATTCAAATAATTAATTATCCAAATTAACGCAAGTGAAGGTGAGCCTGTTAGAGTGAAAATTACGTTTACGTGAATTTGCAGAAGTCAATACTCTTTACAGTGTGTCCTCAAAAAATAGGAATCTGACTGTGGTAAAGGTTTTACAGGGTATAGGATGCCGGGTTACCTCTGGTGTCTTCTAGAGCAGGAAGAGCCTTGTTCAAGCTGCTGAAGTGGTGGAAGCTGTGTTGCAGGCTGCAGGAGAGAGTGCTCGCTGACCTGTGTGGCTGGCGAGCCCGGCGTTTCTGGTGAGAGGCATGCTTGTGCCTCCTTGTATAGTCGAAAACCCCTTGGATCTGCTATCTTCCGGGGGTGCGGGGTAGTGTAGCCTTTCATTGCAGGGGTTGGTTTGTCAGGGTTGCGGTGGCACTGCTCATTTCTTATCTTCCTGCATGGAGGCAACGACAAATTTATACACCTCAGCCCGAGTTTGGCGGGTGTGATGTCACAGGGCAGCAGAGGTGCTGTGATCCTGCAGTATCGCTGGAACTTCTTCCTTGGATAATTTCAGGGTAGTGGTCTGTCAAATAAAATCTTATTTACCCAAAAGGATGTCGATTACATGCTGGGTTCTGGGTGGGCCATACATTTAATAATTAATCGCGTTAAACATCTTTACATCCGAGGCTGTCCAACGCGTGGAGTACCTTTGGTCGGTACGTGAAAGTACTCTGCCACTGTTCATGACTTGCCCCGAGCTCTTGCAGGCTCGTTGATGGGGCGAAGTCGCCCGTAGAGAGCGCAAGCGGGTTACGCAGCAATGTGGCATGTGTCGTTATTATGCGATGGGTGAATTTATTTGGGATGTTATTTAAGCGAAAATCACTCATAAATATTCCATTATCAATGGAGAACAGTTAATGGCATATCTAGTTATTTGCAAGAAAAATGCATTGGTGATACTGCTAGTGTGTAATCCGAAGACGTGTTGTTTCGTTGAAATTTTTTTTGTTGATGGATAATTTGACTTTAGTTGAGTAAATTTAACCACTTTTCACAATTTCAATGGTGGTTTAATCTGGTTTTTACGTAGTTTTGTTATGCATAAAAAGAAATTAGCTTCGTACTTGTGGCACCACATCATCGTAATTACAATTGAAAACAGCATTATAAATTATAAAATTAAAAAAGCCTTACCACTTTAATTTTGAAATAATCACACAGAAAAATGCTTAAACTGAAAATTCAGCCCTGTCCAAATCCGCTAATTTGAGAATTCAGGGTTTAGGAATTGTGGCGGATGGATTCGAACGTCACTTAGCAGCACTGCACTTGCAAATTTGGAATTTGGAACTGCAGGCTTGTGAATAAATGTTTTTCCCCTGTGGAAACAAATTTTTTCATTATTTTGTCACCCATTTCAATTAACATTTTGTTTAAAATGCTGTAGTGCATCCTCTTTTTTTTTTTTGGGAAATTAAAATATAACAAATGAATTAATTTTCTTTAAAAGTTATTACTTATATACAAAATAACAACTATCACGTCATTCTATCATATGTTCACTTTAGAAGGTATGGTGGACTTTCATATTTGTTTTCAGCCGAAACACATTAAACAAAACGTACGTAAACAACAGCAGAGTTGAGTAAAATTACCATGTGGTGCCACTTGTGCAAATCGAATAAGGAATTATGGATAGAATTGGGAATAACCCGAGAACTGTATTTTTACAATTTCTCTCTCTAAAAATTAAGTGGGCTGTACCAAGTTCGTTAAGGGGTGGAGGTCTTAATCAAATAAATGAATTAATTATTATTTCCTTATTTTATTTACAATAACTTAAGCAAAATTCTCTGAACTCAAATTCTCACAATAAATTAAAATCACTTACTGTTGACAATTGACGCCTATTAATAAAATTTATAATTACAACAAAGAAATCAATGAAATTAAACAATTAAAGATCAGTCCCAATAGACAGTGTATCAACCTATTCAAATATTCTATGAAATATGTGTCCAAATTGACAGTTTGAATATTTACAATAAAATCCGTATTACACTTCCATTCAGTCCCACCTCAGTTCAGTCCATGTCCCGCCAGTTGCAATGTTCAAGAGTCCTCCAAGCGCCCTCACGCACAGTAGGGTTCACTCGTCGCTTTCACACCCTCTCGTCCATTTATGCCATGAACACTTTCTTGTTGTCATCCCGCAATCTCCTGTCGTCGTCCACACTCCATTTCGCTCACGCACACTCGCCAGGGGGCCTCCGTCAAAGACTGCTGGGTTGTGGCAGTATATATATATATACATATAGTGTCTTAGTCTGTGACCTAGAATCTTCCCAAACTCGTGTGATGCATCGCAGAGGGCTGAGGAGCCAGCCAGTCTTACCAGAACATTCTTGCGTCGTCGCTAAACATATAGGAAACTCTTAGCATGTGAGAGGAGGTCTGTGACGCCAGCAAGTCTCGCCGCTGTCGACATTCATGGAATTCCCAGCCACGAGCGCATCATCCCAAAAAGAGGGGAGGGCGAGATGGGTCTCCGATTACGGCGCGGGACAGCTGAGTTGATGCCAGCTGCAGCACATAACAGTATTTTGTAATGCGTTATAAGTGAGTTGTGTGTATCTTTTGTATCCAAAATTACTTCGCAGTACCAATTTTCTAACAAAGGTGCTGATTTAAAAAAAAAAAAGATACGTACAGTAGCACAATTCTTGCCCATTTCACAATATTTGTGTGCTAATTTCTGTCCAAAAGTTACTGAAGGTTTGTTTTCGCATCCTTATATTTGGCAGCAGTGTTATTATTTGTGTTTACATATACAGTTGATTTTAATTTTGAGAAATAAATGAGGAACCATGCACCTGTTATTCATACCTTTTGTTTCTGTAGAAATATATATTTTCTGTGCAAGTGCCTTGCAAAATGACAGCAAGGTTTTAGGTTGACCGGCTTATTGACCCTATTTTGGGTTGGCTTGATAAAGATTCTGGTAACCCAATAAAAGCAAAGTGTAAAGTGTGCAATACACAGTTTACTTTAAGCAACAAGGGTCATACTGCAGTCAAAAGCCATGCAAAAGGGAAAAAACCACTTATCAAGTGTTAGTGATAAAAACTATTTTAATAGCTCTGAGCTAGTGTGAGCTGGCGGAGTTGGAACTGCGGTAACATGTCTCATGCTGGATGAAGAGACTTCCAAGGTCAGTTCAGTTTGGCGAAATATTCTGTAATCCAGGGTTGAATATCCCCGTTCAGTCGCATAGGTGCCTCAAAGAGATCCTTGGGGATTTTTGGTGTGATGGGTATCAGTAGGTGGCGCAATCCCTGGGCTTAATCCTTCGGTGAGAGTTGGCTGATTGTGGCGGCGAGGGAGGGGATAGCACTTACAATCGTCCAGAGGCAGGTAGCACGTGTTTAACCTTCTCTTGGAGACCACTCCGACAGGAGAAAAGCATTGGAATCAGGAAACAACTCACATCCATGAAGCAATTGCAGGGTAACATGTGGTCCTACTACTGGGTAAAATCACATGAAATGTCTGCAGACTCAATGGACACCTTATCGTAGTGCTTGGTGCCTAAACATGGTGAGCACTGAGAGTTAGGCCTTGCTGTCGACAGTCGCTGCACGTGGGTGTATGCCTCAGAAGCACACAGTCTTTCCAACTCAGGGAATGGCACCTAAACACGCTGGAGAGGGCAAGCATCAAGTCGTCAAGCTGGACTCGAGAGACTGTGTACCTAAGTGTAGGTTCTTCCGTTCTGTCTCCCGCGGGATGCAGAAAGGTTGGTTGGCATGAGAGTGTGTGGGTATCTGAGGGTGTTGGCTTGAGTGAGTAAATTTCTTGAGGTCACCTGCAATCCCTTGCTTGGTGTGAGCTACACTAAGAGAGGTGCAATGTCTTCAGGAAAGGGATACCCTTGAGTCAGAAAAACCTTTATTTATTACATCTGATGGAAAATAAACAAGTGATGTAGCACTACCTCCTAATGCTGGTAAGAGCTTAGGGAAGCTTAAAGCTACGTTATCCAGGCAGAGGTGACCTGGCCCTAAGCTAACAATTGTGGGGTAGATGATCGCTATTAAAATAACTTAAACTGGTACTACTCACTACGCATGTGTTGCCCAGAAGGGACCGCAGTGTCTCAGTGTGGAGATGACATGCGGCATAAATTCTTCTGCACCAATGCGGTGAAGACTAAGCAGGTAGAGAAGGATGGCTCTGGTGACAAGGAATTGTGACACCCTTCTCAAAGACCGTGGCAGGGGGCTTATACACAGCCCAATGATTCAAGAAAATCAATTTCAAAAACATTTGTTTAAGACAGAGCCTCGTAGTGTAAGGATTTCTGGCAAAAACCACACAGGAATTCTCTTATAACATTGTTTTCCTCCATAACCATTATAAGGTAAAAGGCATTTTCTTTAAAAGTATATCCAGAAACATACATTTACTTACAGGACGTATAAAATTATGCATTTAAAATATATTAAATGCCCAATAATATTCTTTGGCAAAATGCTAGAAAAACAAATAGTATCAATTGACCTAGAATAAAAATGATGCAAAAATAGAGACAAAATCAAATTATAAATTTTTAACCTTTTGTATAGTGAAACCCTGTTAGACGTTTCAAAAATATACTGAAAAATGTGTGCTTATTAAGCAGGAAAACATCTTAAAAGGGAAAAATTTTGTATTTGTAATGTACCAATTGCACACTTTCTAAAGCTTATAATAAGCAGGAAAACCTCTTAACAGAAAACTTCTTAAGAGGATTTTACTATTACAAAATAACTAAAAGGAATTTTCCTTTTAACTGTTAAGAAATTCAACTATTAATGTCATTATTCATCACCCAAAAATATACTGTGTGTGTGTGTGTATTTTATATATATGTGTGTGTATATATATGTATGTGTGTATATATGTATGTGTGTATATATATGTATGTGTGTATATATATATGTATAGTTGTATATATATATGTATGTGTATATATATATATATATATATATATATATATATATATACACACACACACACACACACACACACACACACACACACACACACACACACACACATGCGCATACACAAAAAAACTGTATTTTATGGCATATAGGTCGCACATTTTATTTTAAAAAATTTATTGAAAACTTGGAGTGCGACCTATAAGCAAAAAAAAAAATGATTTTACTGTGCTGGAAAAAAAAATCAGGATGCTCCTGATTGACACTGTTAATCGAGACCATAGAAAACACGAATAAGTGTTGTATTAAAAACCTGGATAATCGAATTTACCCTTTTTTTAATTTTTTTAATGGAACAGTGATATTGGCTCCGAAAATCATGATAAAACAGTACCGGTACCTATTATTCATTTAAAAGCAAACACAAACCATGCACTGTATGTGCAGGATTTAAAGTACACGTTACTTTAACTGATATTTATGTTGCACAGAGTGTAGTTAATTCACAGTGCATTGAGTATACACAGCCTTTCGCCAGCGTTGTGCGGGCGACCCAGAGCGATAGATAAGCAGTCCATAGTTGTGTGTGTGTCAATTTCTCAACGTGCATCATTCAGACCTGTCCTTCCGAAGGCAGAGTTAGTTGGAAGTTTAGAATGCAATGCAATAAAGACTAGAATATAACAACACTTTAAATGAGGCAACCTGACATTTAAACAATACAGTAAAATCCACCATTAAAAAAATTACCCTTGGAATACAATAGCTTATTAAAATTTTACACACTTACAAACACAGACAAAAGTTTTAAATTTATGAAATGTGTAGTTTTTTTTTTGTAAATATTTAAACACTTGATATAAAAAAATGTAAGAAAAGTTGAACCCTGCCTTTTTTTTTACTCAAAATTCATGGCCTGCGGCTCAATTTATATTCTCTTCAACGAACAAAATCACTTTCTTTTGAAACCTGGGGTGTAGGTACTTTGCCTTTCCATCATGAAGAAACTGGCATTTTTTCACTCTCACAACATCAAAACAACACTTTTATTTGTGTATAGCATGCCCTTTATTTTTTTCTAAAAAAAAATAAAAAATAAAGGGAAATAATTCTGGGGTGGGGAGCGCACTAAACGAGAAAAAAAACTAAGAAAGGCAGGGTGGGTAGTGATAAACTTGTCGGAAATGTGTTTAGTGCCATCATGGCGGGGGAGGGGAAGCGATTAGGTGCCACGGTTTATTTTGGAGAAAGGGTAGTGTCACATTCCAGTAGAGCAAAAAAAAAGACTTACATGTCTTTTTTTTATAAAAGAAGGAAAGGCGGGGCAGCCCACTGCAGTTATTGATGTTTTTCTTTTAAGGACCTGGCGCACACAAAAGCAAAAAAGAAATGGAAGTCCCCTGGTCGCCATGTGCATCTGCCATCCTTGCCACATACTGTGTTGTACAGCGTGTACAATCACAAAGATGAGTGTAACCTATAGTCAATAAATATTAATTTTTTTTAAAACACCCCTGGAAAAAATAAGGGTGCGACATATATATGCAGACTACCTATATGCGATAAAATCTGACACACTCATATATATATATATATATATATATATATATATATATATATATATATATATATATATATATATATGAAATGCTTTTAGGCTAAATAAACTGTTTAAGAAATTCAACTTCAACTTTCACAGGAAAGATTTTTCATGAAAACATGGCTAACAAGAATGTGACTTCAATACAAACTTTCAAGGTTTTCTCAATTTTCTCAATTATGTATTATCGCAATGTTAAGTCAAGTTTTTACAATGCTATTTGCATTTACTCTGAATCAATTTGCTAAGTGATTCTCAAAAATCACACATTTTTCTAAAACTCTCTTTGAACATTTTTAAAACTCTTAATAATTTACTTTTTTAGATTTCCCTTTTGGTTACGAAAATTACTCCATCAAAAAATGTTCCTGCTTTAAAAACAGCCATCTAAAATTCATGACATATTTTTTAGTGTATTTCCATAATTCTTTATTTGATAACAAATTATCTGCATCTTAAAAAATATAACTTTTACACATAACATCAGCCATATTAATTATGAAAAACTCTATCCTTTGATGGTTTAAAAAAACCTACTTCTCGCTGCAAAACCATTTTTTTGGGACTCCCAATAAGACAGTCACTGGACCCAAAAAATGAAGGATCTTAAATGGGCCATAATAAGACATTACCAATTTGGGTGAAACACCTGACAACATAGCACTAAGTCGCCAACTTGATACAAATTATTTAGACATTCAGTATTATATGTTCTGGCTACCGCTTTCATTGCCTTCTTTAAATTTACGCAGGTCTGACTCCAAATAGTTTTCAATTCCTTCTGGCTCATACAAACAAAGGTTTCACACAGTTAGTAGAGCAGAAGAAAACTCACGCCTCAAAAAAACTTTTTTGGGGAAAAGCCTGTTACACTATGTGGGACGGAATTAGTAGAGGCTGAATTCAATTCGGAAGTATACTAGTGCCAATTTCTCTGTTCCTCACTATCAAAGATGTGGAGGACAACTTTCACATTTTTATTTACTCTTTTGATCAATTGGGGCAAGGAGAGTATGGACTGGTGTTAATGTGTTTCATTCCCCATTCAAAAAACATATCATTAACTAGCCGGGAGTTGAAATAGGTGGCATTATCTGAAATTAATGTTTCAGGACCTTCGAAAGTCTACCATACCCGTTTCACTAGGGCCTTCGCAATATTGCCCGCTTTCATATTGCACAAGGGAATTAAGATAGTAAATTTGCTGTAACCATCCACAAGAATCAATGCACTGTTGTTCTCCTTATTATATTGTGGCAGAGAGCCAAAAATATCCATACATACGGTACTTTCTCCTAAGGCCTCACAGGGTGTTCCACAGAGTAGGTTCCTACATTGCTGTTTACGACCTGCTTCGCTGACACTCCTTGCATTCTTTCACATATGTATCAATCCTGATATTCATATTTGGCCAGTAAAATTTTCGCTTGGTCAGGGCCTTTGTTTTGGTTCTTCCCATATGTCCACTTCTGGTCGAACTGTGGAAATATCTTAAAACTTAATCCGTAGATTTAGTGGGAACATAAACCTTTTTGTTATTAAGGCGGTCCACAAAATAAATATGTCCCTTATCCAAGCAAAAATTAGAGACCGCCCCCTGTTGAGTTTTTTCTTTCAAAACCTGACACTCTTTATTCTCTCGCTGCCATACCTGAAAATCTGTAAAGGCCTCTGGCATTGTCCTGACCATGATACAACACTGTTCATGTGTCTCCTCCTGCTCTAACTCATTAGCAGAAAAATCATAGTCGGCCTCATCATACATCTAGGATAAACAGTTTGCAACAGCATTGTCTTTCCCTTTTATATGGATAATCTTAAATCTAAAGTTGTTTAACATGGCTATCCACCGCTTTTTTTTTTTCCAACTTGTTTCCGGTGAGAGTATAACTATGTAAGAGCTTGGTTATCTGTTTGTATATTAAATTCCTGATGCTCAAAGAAGGTCAGAAATTTTTCCTCTCCTCACACACATGCTAATGCCTCTTTCTCAAAAGCGCTAAGATTTTTCTCGCTCTCAGTGAGCATCCTACTAGCACAGGCAATAGGCTGTATACCATCCTGTAGGTCCTGTAGCAAAACTTCCCCTAACGCTAACGAGGAGGCATCAACCTGCAACGTAAACTTCTTATTAAAATCTGACAAGGCTAATACCAGCAGATGGGATATGGCGTACATTAAGCTATTAGACGCCTTTTCGTGTTCCTTTGTCCAAAGAAAGGGAACGTGCAGTTTGTTGAGAGGAGCACACAATTGAGCATAATATTTTATGAATTGATAGAAATATACCAACATTTCTATAAATCTCATAATTCCCATGACATTCTTGGTGCGGGAAAATTAACTATAGGAGTAATTTTTTCAGGGTCCATAACCAATTTTCCTTATATTCCAGGAATTTAATTTCAGGCTTGGTCCATGTAACTTTATCAGGGTTCACCGTAAATCCCAGTTCTTTCAATTTTTCTAACACAGTCCTTATGTGTTCCAAGTGTTCCTCCAGATCCTTTGAATAGATACAGATATCATCAGGGAAAAGTATGACAAATTTAAGCTGATATTCATCAAGGGCCTTCTGTAATATACGTGAAAGACACTGTCCTCCAAAATTCATCCCAAAAGGCACCCTGTTCTATTCATATTGTCCCCACATCTTGACAAATGCCATAAATTGTTTACTCTGTTCGTCCAAAACGCATTGGTGAAATGTGGCATTTAAATCTATCACAGAAAAAAATCTGGGCCTCACCAAAATACTGAAGAACTTTCTCAACGTTTGGCATCGGAAATGGGTCCACTTTCACTTTTTTGTTTAGTTTCTGGTAATTCACCACTAACCTATATTGCCCTGGTTTCTTTTTAGTAACCCAAAATGCAGGAAATGCGAAAGAAGAATTGGAAGGGCATATGATTTTCTTTTCCTGCAATTCACTAACTATTTCTCTAAGAGCTTACAATTTAGTTGGGGCACATTGATAGGGTTTTAATCTCACAGTGTCCTCATCTGGTACTACAATTTGGTAGGGCATGATAGAACAGCTTCCTAACCGCTTAGTCACAACACCACTATATTCTTTTAACAACTGTTTCAGTTTGTTTCGTTGTTCAGGACTTAACACACACTTTTTATTTTCTATGTTTTGGCAAGTCATCCATTTTTATTTGCCCTTTTTCAATTTAATTTTAGGGCCTTGAGGGTCAAATTAAAAACTTAAAACAAAACACAGTGATGAAAGTCGATGACCTCCCTCGTCTCGACAAAAAAGGTTAACTCCAAAATCAAAGGACTGACTCACCCTGGAACTACCCAAAAATATTTTATCCATGAATATTTAGCTATTTTAAAATGTAACCGCAACTTCATTGTTACATTGCAAGAAACTCCATTTGCTACATATAACTGAAAGCCCTCACCCATGCAATGCCTGTAGTTAACTGGGGTCCCATCTGACCAAATTCAGTGCTAACTTGACTTGATTTATCACTCGTCCGCAGGAAACCTACCATTTTCTTACGTAACTCATCTATGGTTTCTGTTTCTTCTACTGGCACACACACTTTACGTTGGCAGTGAGCGTAGGCTTATCAACGTGATACACCCATGAAGTCATGATAGCTAAATATAGTACCAGATAAAAATAAAAATGTAACATTGAGTCCAAAAGGAACGAAAACAACAGAGTTGCGCAGATTTTAGATGTCCGCTACCATTGAGTATCTGGTTATTCAAACGTGCCTCACTCGTACTACGCATACATTCAAACTCAAACACTAAGGTAGGGGGCCCTTGTCTCAATAATTTTCATCCTTTGGGCCCAATTACTAATTCCTTCTAGCTTAGGCGTTAACTCAATATTTATATTCCTATCACACTCAAGTTTAAGTTGTCACTGGATAGGTTTACTCTCTTTAATTAATGTGCAGTTCTCTGTTTGGCCTTTTATTAATATACTTCCACACTTCTTAGTACATTTAGTTTACTACAACAAGCTCTCATTAAAAAATTGCATAAAACAACCTGGCATAAATTCGTGCCCCAAATATATATTCTAACACTTTACTGTATTGGGCACAATAAATTCTCAGCATTTGCAACATATGTATGTATTAAAACACTTCACATTAAATTATTATAATACTGAGATTACTAATAATATTACGAGAGCCGTCACCTAAATGATTGCAATGTGTGTTTGGCCAATACTTCCAAAAAAGTACATGTACTAGAAAAATTACTTGCGGTAACCTCGCCGGGATGTTTCAAGGCGAATAATAATGTGACGTCGACACCGTACCTGCAGTTTTAAAAACCCTGTTGGCAAAGACGGAAGAGACGACTTGCATAATATGGGCCACCAAGGCCTCGTGTCTCAAGGCTGCATCACTCGCTGCGCCGGCCTGTACACATCGGCTATTGGAACGCCGTCCACAATATGCCTGCAGCACCAAGAGGACACGCTGCTTCAATGTAATCCCTTATAAGCCAGGAATAGCCCTTATGACAAGGACTAAGTAGCACCAAGTTGACCACACGTCTTCTCAATCACCATACGCACCATCACATAATGGCGTAACAAAACCAGCTTGTTAAAATTATGTTAACTTTGAAACACGTCCGTTGTAAAGCAGTTTTTAATCACACGTAAATTAACGTGCGATTATGGGAGGACTAAAACTTTACTCATATTATTAACACTCCCATATTCCGACCACCCGAAAGGCACACAGCTTACTAGTTATTTGTATATGCACACGCGGGCCCATTCTCCACACCGGGCATCCAGCTGGTAGCGGCACGCAGTGTCCAGCTGACACACCGTCTGCCTCGCTGCAGCTCTAGCAAGTGTGTCTCACACCACAGCTGCTCACATACTCTTCTACTCGCATACTCATAACCCATCACCAACATCTTTAATGGCCAGCTGACATGCAGCGCACTCATGCGGTGACTTTCAGTAACAACAGGTGGAACACAAAATATTCATATAAAATACTCGCTAAAAGATGAATATAAAAGCCACAATGTTTTATAGGTAATACAAATTATTGATACGCATTCACTAGCCAATAGAATACATAGTTTGCCTGCCCGTATGCTTAAAACATTTGGAGGAGTAAAGTTACAAAGCAGACGTCACTGTTATCAAGCAGGGCGTTACCAATCTCTGATAAAATGAACCAAGCACACTAAATATTCCTGTGACGACCCATTCGTCACAAATTTTAAGGCTTTTCTGGTAAACCCAAATATACAGAACACAAATTAACTGGAAATACACGCTACTGAACAGTGGGTAAAAGAAAAAAAGAGACACAAACACATGTGGGAAGATGAAACATGTTACATTGATAAATGTATACACACACACACACTTTTTTTTTTACTCCAGTATTTTCTTCGTAGCGATGAACTTGGGGAGAATTTAAGAAAAGTGCTCTGCTTTTGGTTAGGTGTTCACTCTGCATTGGCGTACAAAATAACTAAGCTAGTTTTCATTATGCACCAATAATGAGAAACTAACCTATGGGCTAATCCTATGCACTGCACTGAGGTAGAGTGTCTTTGATGCACACTGGGATTTCTCTAGCGGGCGATAGAGGTGAACGAGTCCCTATGCACAGAGTCTGTGCTCAAAGCGGTCTGTAGGAACCTCTTGCCCCTAAGCACTGAGTCTTTAATAAGGCCATTTGTAGTAGGAAGAGAGTTGCCAAGACGTCTCTTTGTACCTTCCTCTCTGCTGCTGTGGGTCACCTTGGCAGCTATACCAAGGCATTTGGCGATGCTGTGGTGACATGTACTTCAGCATGTTGTTCTCTGCGGCTGCCATCTGCTGGGTGGAGGTAGCCGGGCTAAACACCTCTGTATCTGGATTCAGCTGGGCTACAGATGACATGCCAGCTGGTGACGGGGTGCTGGAAGGCACCATGATAAATTCCTGTCTTCCTTCCTTCTGGGCTGCGCAGGTGCTGGATCTGGCCAGGCAAGGGCGCAATACTGCTCTGTAGTTGGTGGGTGGTAAGCCATCCCTCGCCCAGTTGCTGGCTGTGTGCCGGCCCTGGAGTGGGCGTGAAATGCTTGGCCATCTTTGGTGCTGGTCGTATCGTGGGCGGGGCCTTTGCGCTGCGCTCCGCCTGGAGTGGCGGTGAGTCTGGTGTGGGCGGCGCCTTCTGGCGCTTGCATTTTGCCTGTAGTGGCAACAGGTCTAGTGTGGGCGACGCTTCCTGCCACTCGTGCTTCTGTCGGGTTCTGCTTGCTGCCTCTGGACTCGGTCATTGTCCCCGTTGGGTTGCGTTATAACTGTCAGTTTTTCAACGGGCTGGCTTGCAGGTGCATCTATCTTGCATGTCTTCAGGTGGGTTATTTCTTTTCACGTGCGTCACATGCACTTTCCTGATATTCCCTCATTCATCCTCGAGCCACAATGTGTTTTCATGCTATTCAACAATTGTGTGGGGGCCTTCCCCTTTATGAATAGAATCTGGCGTGAAACTTTGCTGCCTTGTTGCTCAAGGGGTGGCTGTGTAACAACATAGTACTGCCGGCTTGCGAGTTGGACAGTTTCTGGCTCTGCTGGGTGCCGTATTTCTGGGTGACATACTGTTGCAGCGCCTTGCATGCTTTCTCTGTCCTTTTTAGGCAGTTTCGGCATATCTGCTCTGCTCCTGGCATTTATGCTGGTTCTGCGTTCCATTCCCATTCAATGGGGAGTGGTAGGATGTGTTCAAGGAGCAGTTTGCTAGGAGAGGTGTCTGTTGCCTCATGCTGCCGTATCCTTAGTGTGATGTAGCAATTCCAGTTCTGGTGATCTTCCACCATTATTACAGTGAGGCTTTTTTTTTTACTTTGATTTCTGTGCTTGGTGGGGTTAACCTGGGGGTGATAGCTCGGGGTCGTCCAGGGATTGACTCATCAGCGGTGGCAGGTGACTTCCCATTTTTCTTGTAACCTGGGTTCCATTATACAATATGATGCTCTTCAGAAAACCCAGCAATGGAAAAAGTCTTCTTCTAACTTCTGTATAATGGTAGAGGCATTTGGCAGCTGGTATGCCTCTACCCACTGCGAGAAGAGCTCGGTTACGACTAACAAATACATTTTCCCCTTGTGAGATCTAGAGTAAGACCCCATTAGGTCAGCTGCTATTGTCATCCAAGGTATCTTGGGTCGCCGTGGAATTCCTTTGGAGCATTCATCCCAGTGGCCTTTGGTAGTAGCCCGCTGCAGACACTGGTTTACGTACTCCCGTATGTACTTCATTACCCCATTCCACAAGAACCTGATGGTCAGTTCTCTCAGGGTTTTGGCAGCTCCTGGGTGTCCGGCATGTGGATGCTTGGGAAAATAGTAGTATAAATCTTGCCATAATGTGGGTGGAACCTACAGCTTCCATTCCTCTCCTCGTGTGCGTGTGAGAACAGGCCCATACATAACCTTGTTTTAGTTTGTACTGTTTAGGGCATTCTTCTAATGTGTCCTGTATCTTGGGGTCATTCTTTTGATAGGGGGTGAATTTCTCATGGTCCAATTATGCTTCAAGGGCTTGAACTGATGGTTCCTTGTGGACGGGCTTCTTGACTAGACATTCGGGGATAGCATACGCTCGCAGTCTACTTTTGCGTTCCGTTTTTTTCGTTAGGCATGCGGTATAGAGTGTCTGGGAGTTCATTAAGTCAGCCTGGGCACTGCAGAATTTCGAAAGTTAGCTCGTGCAGGAGCAACACTCATTGGCCTAACTTTTGATTTTGTGGCATTTGCTGTATGTAGCCACGTTAACACCCTGTTGTTCGTACGTAAAACAAATGGGGCATAATTTAGTGAACTTTGTAATGGCTCAGATGATAGCTAAGCATTCTTGTTTATTGCTGTGGCACCGGCGCTACGTGTTGGACATCAGCGTGCTAGGATATGCAATCATACGTTTGTTGCTTCCAGCATCTTCCTGATTCAGTGCAGCTCTCAGTCCAGCCCCACTTGTGTCAGTCGGCAGAATTAGGGGCATGCTGGCTGTTTGCCTATGCAACATTGCGGGCTCGACGAACTGGGTTTTCAAAATGTTTAATGCCGGGTTGATTCGGGTATTCATTTTCAAGCCTAGTCTTTTTTTAGCAATTGATTAAGGGGTCCTATTAATTCGGTTACGTTTTGGACAAAATCCTTTAGCCAGTTGCATATACCTAAAAACTTAAAAACTGGCATAACTGCTTTCGGTTAGCTTTGCTAATCACTGATATTTTTTCTGTTTGCGGGAAGTTTCCCTCTGGTGTAACGTGGTGACTCAAGAATTCGACCGTGCGTTCACTAAAGTGTCATTTGCCTAGCCTGCATGTTAGGCCATGTAGTTTGAATCTCACGAGTACTAGTTGCAGGTGTCTTATGTAGTCTTCCCGGGAATCAGAGAAAATTATCACCTCGTCCAGATATGTGTGATCAGAAATCTCGCATGTAATCCATCAGGGCGGCTGCGAACATTAGTTATTGGAAAGTGGCGAAGGTATTTTTCTGCCCAAATGGCATCACGTTAAATTGGTGCACTTCACCATCAGGGGTGGTAAAAGTGGCGAACTTTCTGGATTTTTCTTGTATTGGGATCTACCAGTACTCACAGCACAAATAAAGTACACTAAAAATTTTGGCTTTGCCCAGAGACTTTAGTGTCTGACACACATTGATAAGGGGTGCGGCTATTGGTTGTACAATTTGATTGAGGTCGTATAGTTTCCGCAGATCTTAAGTGTTTTGGTCTTTTCTGCACTAGTACCACCCTAGCATTGTAGGCTGAATTGGGGGGTTCAATGATTTCCAGCTGCTTCATCTCCTCAATTTGTTTCTCAGTGAGTTGCCACTGGTAGGGTGATGGGTAGCCTGGCTTGTTATGTGTTACGTTAGGGCGACAAAGGTGAATTTTGTGCGTTATGCTGCTGATTTGCCATAGGATGCCTTGGTGCTCAGACACGTTGTAGTTCATGTTCAAAATAGCTAGTAATTGCGCTACTGCCAGTCCGTCTAGTTGGTGGTTCACTTCTTCACCAGTAATTCCTTGTCGTGTTTCAGTTACTTCTGGCTCCTTCCAGTTGATTGACCTCTGCTTCTTGGTTCCTAAATATATTTTGCCTTGTTCGCAGTCCATGATCGCCTGTTGTTTGGCTAGTCTGTGTTGTCCTAGAATTATGGTTTATCTTAACCCGCGGGCTATGAAAAATTCTGTCTGGATAATCTCTCCTCCAACCTGGTTCGATAGAGTGATTGCACCTTTGATTGACAGAAGTGTTCCTTCTTGAGCCATATTCACGGTTGTGGTGGTGTCCCAGTTTTCCGTATTGTGTGTAGCCTTCGGGAAAGTTGACTGTCCAATGAAATTTGCGTTCGCTGCCATGTCTAGCTTAGCCAGTAATTTGCAGCTATCAATATTTTCTGTAATACGTAGCAGTTCTTCGGTTTTCCTCTCTTCTTGTAACTCCGCCATTTCTGGGGTCTTACTTATTTTGCTGGGGCTTGTGATCCCCCATTTTTCTCTGTCACTGAATTTCATGCTTGTTTCTGTGTGTTATTGCTGTGCTGCCTTTTGTGGCGCCACCCTTCTTTGTTTTGTTGGACGTTTCATATTCTGTATTCCCTTGCAGGAATATTTTCATCTGGTAATTTTAGCAAAACTCTTTTTGTCTTTCACTGTTACCTGTCACTATTCCTGGTCACTGTTTCATGCATGTATTTATTTTAGTAAAATTATAAGGTTATCTGCTTGTTAATTTGCATATGTGAAACAATTCGTTCAAACCAAAACATTGTATGCTTTCCCTAAAGCACTGTTTGCAGAAAACAAAGTATATTTTAATCCTTTGAGTATGTTATATTTCTTTTTATAAATGGAAGGATTGCTTATCATTTTTAATATTATGTTAATTTGTGTAACCAAATATTTCCGTTTGTTTTGCTCAGTTGTGTACTCTGGCTTATTTGTTTTAATTTTTGACATTGCCAATGGCAGTCTTAGATTTTACCCGAACCAATAAGCAAACGTTATATGCTGCATGTGTCATATTTTTAATTAAAATCAAGTTTTGTAAAGACTGTATTAATTATTCAAGCTATTGGGTTTATAAACTTATCTCAACTAAAACATTATTCTAATTTTGAATTTGTAGTTTTAAAAGAATTATATAATTTTGTATATCAATTGTGTGTGAATGCCCTGTGTCGATGCTGTCTGGCTACAACCTTTGTAACTTCGGATTTCCTCTTTCTTCTTCTTCTTCACTTTTACAATGGCATGTTTCTCCAATTATTTTTTTCTCTGCTAGACTCTTCGGACTTTTGATGTATGTAACTTATTTTCATCGACCACTGCGGGTGAGTTATTATGTTAGCTTAATGTTTCCTTCCTGTTTTGTATAATGTTTTGTGGCCTGCAGCGTATTGATTGTGGCATTAATTCTATTTAGCGGTCCGCGGTATGTCCGCGATACCTTCCGGTTACCTTTGCCACACCTAGTATGGGTGTATAATCCTCACTGAGGTAGTGCAACCAGTTTGGTCCTGGCGTGGAATTTTGCTACATCCCAGTCTGTAATTACGACATGAACACGTATAGTCAATTTTGGAACATGCTGCCTTTGGCCGATTTCCAGTTTCGGCGCTACGTCAGGCCATGAATTTTCACTAAATTTTTTACATGTGCTTTTGCATGCGCCTTTAGGCATGTATTTTGTCCCGAACATGTGATTTCGTTTTATTTTTGCCAAATTAATATTGGCACAATACATGCATGCCAAGGTCGTGAAGTTGTGGCCTCTGAATTTTCAAAACTTGAATAATGTAATTTTCTAGGCTTGTTGTACAAGGTCAAGCGGCCATGTTGGTCGACTCAATAATTTGTTCGTTGTAAGCCGAAAGTCACTAAACTGCACAGAATTTCAATTAAAATGGAATCCCCACTTGATATCAAGTAATTAATTTAAAAAAAAGAAAATATAATAATATCTAATTTGTTGAAATAACCAATGTACTTATAATAAAAATATTGTTAACAGAAGGTGACTATTTTGTTACAATTTTGGTTGTTATTGATTTAATGTATCTTGAGTATTTCCTTTTTATCGTTTGTTAGCTTGCTGTGGGTTAAGTTTGGGTTTAAAAGAAATAATAAGGAAAAATTACTGCCCCAAACTCTGTGTTTTGTTCACTGAACCTCATTCACCATTTTATAAAATAATTTCGAAGAGGTTTTCTAGACCTTTAAGGTCTAGCTAGGAAACATAAAGCTGTCTGAATTGTATTCTTAAATATTTCATGACCAACTGAATAACCTGACAAAGTGAAAAGTGACTAAATAGAAAATAATGTCATTGTACAGAGGTTGGAAATGTAATGTGCAGGTTCGGCTTGGCTTGTTCATTTGGGGTAAGTATGCACACTGGTCGCAAGTAGGTGCATGTGTTTTGTAGATTTTCTTGTATCAGTATTTTGGGGTCATTTGGGCTTTAAGTTTTACTGTGCTTCTGAGCCCCTGGATATCGGCACATCGCTCTAATTTGGTGTGCTCTAGACAAGGTCCTTAACCTTTGCGGTGCTGGCTTGAGCGTCCTTCTCCCAATGTCTGCCTTGGAGCACCAGGCAGTCGTGATGGAAGTGCCATTCCGGGCAATGCCAGCACTTGCATAGGCTCAGACTTAGTGGAGGAGGGGGCGTGGCCTCTTGCACTTTCCGTCCTGTTTTTTTGTAAAGCGGCAGAGTGGGTCGGGTAGGGTGAGTGGCCCTCTCCTCCTCGGCTACTTCCTGTTCATAGACCTGTGCACACATAACGAACTCTTCAATTCTTTGCGGGGGCGGGTTGCGTAGAAAATGTTTGATCTTGAGGAGTAACTGCAATGTGATCATTTCTATGCTGTCCTCTTCAGATTGGCCTGGCTGTAAGTGCTGAAGTAGTAGTACCTTATGCCTTTTTAAAATTGTTAGCTTCTTCCCTGGGTTTTTGGTACTGTCTGTACAATTCTTTAGTCAATCGCACTGATTTCCCTGAAAAATGGGCAATTTGTCTCGGAGAATTGATCCCAGTGTTTAACAAATTTGCCGTAGCAATTCCGCCCTTGGTGAGCCTTGTCCTCCAGAAGGGTTTTGGCATTCATTATCCATAATGCCTTCGGGTTTGGTGCGAGTGAATTCGGCTTTGCATGCATCTATTAATTCATGCGGGGCTTTCTGCGGTTTCCTCTCGTATTCAGGGATCGTTAATACATCTTACCCTGTTGGTCTATTTTCTCGAGGTGGACTATACACACATGCATGTCTCTGGTTGTGAGACATACAGTGCAGCTATATGTAAGCCCCTCCATGACGTGGGCTTGATCTGGTCAACCCAGGCATTTGAGATGGTACAGGTGGCTGCAGTCATTACGTGAGACTCTGTATAGGCCTTCCCTGGTGCATTGGGCAGTGTTGCAGCGAGCTTGTTTTTCTTGACATCTGAGGCAGTGGAATTCCAATGCGTCCGTGTCCTTTTCCTCCCATCCTAAGCAGAGTTTGGGGTAATTGTTGCTACAGTGTGCGCATTGGATGGTGATATTTCCCTCTTTGGTACAGCTAGGGATTGGACATGGTGGGTTGTCTAGGTTCTCCTCATTCGGTGAGGTACTCCGACTGTTCTCAGTTGCCACGATGAAAGTACTGTTCGGGGTTTTTGGGCACCATTGAGTTTTTTTGGCACTCTCCATAGTGTGTTCCGGGTTTTAATGGGGTGGCGTTTGCTCTTCTCGACAACGAGGCTCTTCTCCGGGTGTTCCCTGGATTCACTAGCTCTGCAAGATCTTCGTGAGGCCCCAGTTTGGCATCAAGAAATAACTTGACACCTAATTCACTCAACGTGGAAAAATGAATGAAGGTGTACAGGCCCAGTATCCCTCTAGAGACTAGGGAGATGGAGCCTCCTTAATAAGGATTTTACCTCCTTATTTGAATGATTCTGCAGTCAGGGTTGACAGCTCAATAATTTTGTGGACCACGGCAGGTTGAGCTGGTCGGAGGGCTGTCCTTGAATGGGTCCTGATGGGGACGTTCTCCGTGGAAGCCAGACAATTGGTGTTTTAGCAAGAGCTGCCTTTCTACGGGTGCCCCAATAGTCTGTGTTACGTCTTTTAAGGCCTGTTTCGGGGGTGTAGGTGGAAGAGGCAACAGTGGTCGATGTACGTTATACCTGGTGTCTCTAGATGCTGGGGCAGCAGGCACTGAGTTCCAGGAATGTGTGGGGACACACATGGCCCTTCGCAAGATGGCTACCTTTTCTCAGTCCTGAGTGTACACCTTGGGGATGTTAGGCTCTGGTTCACCGGAGTGTTTAGTCTGGGCCCTTGCGTTCTTGTTGGTCTTTTTCTAGCATGCTCGGTGATGGGGCATTTTGGAAAAATAGCTGTGGGAACGCAACTATGCTCTGTCAGTGATATTACTTTATGTTCAGAGGATAAATATCAAAAGAAGAATAGAGAATTATTATTTAATGGATTCAGTGGGTTTCCTGGAAGTGCAGGCACACAACCATAAAGGTGGTTTAATATTACGTAGCAGCGCAGGTGAAGACATGTTATGTTGTGGTCCATCCAGGAAGGAATCTACTCTTCCTGGGGTCAGTGCCTTGGGGTAAACTCCTGCCGGAGTCCTAGCGATTGATCGGTGCAGAAACGTGTGCTTCACAAGGGATGGTGATCAAGCCTATAGTGATTTGGGGAGAGGGCGTCCCTGATTCCCCTCACTGAAAAAGTTGAAAGAGCGGTATCACCAGCTACAGACCTCAACTGCCCCTCTGGGTTCAGTGTTCCCCACTTAGGGACCCTACTAATTTCAGTAAGCGGCATGACCAGCTTATAGCCTGAAATTCATAGTCTTAATGTGTTTGTTCTCCTCAAGGCTCAGGAGCCTCAGAGAAAGGTTCTCTCCCCCCTTGCCACAGTGGCTCTAGAAGAGCGGCATTACCAGCTAGCAGCTAGACACCAAACGTTGACAAGAGATGAGAGGACCCTTCAATGGGGTCTTTGGTTTGAAACTCTAGCGTGGTGATTGTGCACGTATCTAGAAGTAGATAAGTGAATATACACACAGCAGGCAAAGTGGGTACGGGAGGTGAAAGCAAAAGAGAATGATCAGACCAAAAAGAGATTCACTGGTACATAATTTATTCCATCAGAAGGAATTTACAAGATGTATATCTTCGACCTGTGCCCATTAACATCTGATAGACAAGGGACCTAGTTTGCCAAGCTGTTTGCCGTAGGATGGTTGAGATATTGATTGAAGTTCAGGGCGAGAGAGACCCCAGTACAACTATGCCCGATGCAGACGAGGCACATGGCCAACACTTGAAGTAAGGTGAAGGTTCTGCGACAATAGCTTCTGCCTAGTCCTAGTGTGTTGAGAAACACAAGTTCTGACAATGGTAATGTTATACGCTAAGTCTAACTGCTACTTCTGAAGGCAAGCGGTATGGTAAGTGTGGCAAGATTGTGAGAGTTGCAGAGTATGCTCCGGTCAGAACTGCTCGTGAACTGCCTTGTCTGAAGGGTGTGCATTAGAATAAATTTCCTTGAGAGACGTGGCGAGCGAGGAGTGGCTGGAGCAGGTTTTTGGAGGGGGAAACCTCCCCTAATGCACGGCTAGAGTGTGCATTCGGTGCCTGCCGGTGAAGGAAAGGCAAGCAAGGGGGTGGGTCCACCCACTCAGACTGGAGCGCAGCTTCATGAGGATTGCCGGCCTCTCAGGTGGCAAGGGGTTGATTCACTTGTGAATAGGAACAGTACTGAGGTGAAATGAGCTTCGGCATTTTGGTACAATAAGGGGAACATCAGAGACTGAGGCTTGGGTATGTATCTCACAGTGCTAGTGGTATGTCACTCATAACCTCCAGAACAAATTAATCCCATTGAGGCATCAGTGGGATGTAAACTATTTACTTTAGTTAACATGTGATTATACTTGGCTGGTAAGTTAAATAGATGTTCATGATAAAACCAGCCCGTTTAGGTAGTTGCCTATGCTGAAGCTTATAAGTGCTTGTAGGGACACATGTATTTCCACCATATAACTTATTGCTAGAGCCAAGATTGTTTGGTTATGCCGCAGCACAAATAACACTAAGGCAAGCAGATTTGAACAACTATATATTTGACATACAAAAATTGCAACACTTCGCCTTAAATGACATTACCATAATTAATTATTTCCATTATAACAATTATTTTAAAAACACTATAATTGTCTGATATTACTTAAACACAATATCATATTAATAGCACCATAAGTAAGGTACTTTCATAAAAAAAAATTACAATTCTGAATGATTAGTACATTAAAACTTTACAATTCTGATAACCTAGTTCCATCTATCACGTGCCTTCTTAACAAGAATTATTTCAAAATGAAGTCATGACAATTCTGAAAAAAATTTTCTTCCGACCTTGGTTTTACAAACCACATTATTTGAAAATATTCTTTCTTGCGTAACATTTTATGATTACTAGCACATCAATAACTATACTGTGGTGCCCCTTTTGATACACAACAGACGGAAAGGGGGGCAGCTTGTCGAGCCCAGTAAACCCTCCATTTCCCAAAAAATATGTATTACGGCGGAGGCAGTCACTTAAAACCTTTCAGAGTTCCTACCGATTAAATGATTTAAAACTGGACTACAGTTAAAATATTTGTAACTCCCAAAAATCGTGAGAGTCGCGGAAGAACCTGAACATTAAAAATGAAATAAAACCTACTTGCTTGGGCGGCCAAATAGAACAATACATGACACATTAAAACACTGGAAAATACAAAAGTTGGGCTGAAAAAGGATGTAGACGGGTGACCAAAACTCCAATTTTGAAAAGGCTAGTGAAACTGCACACCCAAGACATACACAACTACGCCACACATAATACAAAACATTTAAAACTGCCCAAATAAAATACGCTAACGATCTCCAAGACTCACCATTAAATCTGCCCTATCAAGCAGTTACTCATCCAAAAAGCAGTATCAGGAAGTCAACGTAACGGCGGCTGATCCCTGGTGAACAAGAACAGTGTAGCTAATCTATAATGAAATTCTTGATACAGAAGACCTGTCTCAGGTATCGGACAGATATAGAATAGGAGCTCGGGTTATGTAACGTCATAAATAAACTGACATCCATTAAAAAAAAATGTGATGCATGAAGATGGAGGAGAATAAGAAGAGGAAAAGTCATGGAAGAAGAAGGGAAGGAATCCAAGCTGCAGAGAGTGCACCACTGCCCCAAACATGAAGGTGAGAAAAATATTTAGCGGGACGATCACTAGCATTGCATGGTAAATAACGATAAAACTAAAATAAATTAAAACCAAAATGTAAGTTAATATGCCATGTAACACCGAAATTTAAGTTAAAACACAAAATTAAATGTAGCCAAAATACACTAATTTATCTGCGAAACCTTAGCCAACAATTTGTATCCAAAAATGTATAAATCAAGTGGTAAAGAAGATTAACTTGAGGTTTTTTAGATAATGGGAAAAAAAGTAATTATGTTGTTGTCATTCAGTGTAGGTGAATAACAACAGTAAGTATCTAATACCATATAAATAAGACTGAAATAATAAGTTAATGAGAAAAAAATTTGAAAACCAAATATGAAAATGGTTTTATTTACAGGATTCAATATTTTTTCTCAATAAAACCATATCCAAGCCACTTGTGTATGATTGCAATGAAAATTTCACACTGTTTAGGAACCTCAACATGTGATTTATAAAAAGTGTAAAACCCTAAAAAAATGTTTTGGTAACTTATGGAAATATCCGGTTATTTTTGTTCAAATAAAATGCTTGCTCTTATTTATGTGTTCTTATAAACAATAAAAAAAATTTAAAATGAAATTGTGCATAAAAGGGTATGTTATTGTTAAATAATCCATTATTCTTAATGATAAAATTTATGTTAAACTAACACTGTAAAATTTTGGCTCTAATAACTCAACATTTTAGTAATAAAGTTGCATTTTGTAAGTATTCTATAGTAAAAATTATAAAACAAGAATCTGTTACTTTTAATAAGAATTTGCCTTAAAATAACAGCACAAAATATTGTGTCTGCTTATTGCTTCTATGCATGTTGTTTTAAATATTATTTTTGTGAACTCTATATACACCAAAATCTTAACTTTTTAAAGAGAAATTTAGCTAAATATGTATCAAACTATAAAATATGTTGCATATTCTTAAATTGATGGCACTGTAAATTGCTGATGAGTTTCTTAGACAGTATATTTATGGGTGGTCTGTATGTTATTTGATGAAGTAAGCTTTCTCACTGGTTACATTTGATGGTGACTGGTGTACGCAGGCGGAGACTGGGCACTCTCCAGGTTCTCCAGACCAAGATCTTCTTGGTGCTGCTGAGCACAGCACGCCTTCAGGACAAGTATCAGTACCTATTCCAGCAGCTCGCCGACCACAACAGCTGCCTGTCGAGGAAGAAGCTGGAGCTTCTCGTGTCACATCTCACCAGTGTAGTGGACTTTCTGTGCGAGACTGCTACCTTCAGTAGTGTCCTCATCCTGGCCACTGTTGACTCCTGTTTCCACCAGGTATGTCCTCATTATCAACTCATATTTCCTGTTCTGCAGCATTTCTAGCATGGCTATCACATCAGTATTGTTTGACATCATCCAAGCACTGGAAAATCAGGCTATTATTTATGGGGATAGCCCTGATGGGCACGTGATAAAGATAAGCCCGATCGCTGTGGGTAATGTCTGGCTAATATGCATGTTGGTCACACAGGAAGTCCTTGTGTAGCAATCTTATGTGCCTTTGTTATCCTCCCACATCACTCTTAAGACTCTCACACCCAAACATACTTGTAGTCTGAAAGGGGTGTTCTATCCTTCAGGACATGTATCCTCACTGCTACTGAATGTCCAGTTGGTGTTGGTTTCACCACTGGTCTGCTTTTCCTTGAAGCCAACACCTGCCTTTACTGTCTGGCATTGCTGCAAGATTTTTCTTCTGTTGATGCATGACACCCTGTCGACTAAGTGCATGTCAAGTGTAAGTGGGAGAGTATTTTTGTTCGTGTGTCAAGGCAGGCACAGCCTTAATTTTGGAGGATTGTGTTCAATTACTCTTTACGTGGGGTTGGTGCTTTCCCTGTGTAGAGCACTGGCCAGGTAGCTTTTCGGCGTGGTACAAAGTGTGGTTCTGCCAGAACAATCTTCCTTTTTCAGGTTCTGGGCTTTATGCGGTATACCTGGGTTTTGAAAATATCTTATAGGTTTACCTACACATCAAGTCAAATTTAATGATGATCATTATAAAAAATAAAAAGCTAAACTGTTATTGTAATGTCGAAGTGTCTGTCTTAAACGTAATCACTGGCACTGTGATGAGTGTCTTTACGTGATTAATTTATGGTAGCCATTACTGTCACTGTGGAGAGCATCTATTTGTAATGCTACTTACTTAAGTGGGCTGTCGGCCACTGAAACACTTGAACCTTGAGGTGTAAAATGTCTGTCAAAGGTTACTGACGTACAGCTTTTTACAGCTGTATATAAAATGTTAATTATCGCATAGTCAAGTGATGAATTACTGGTTCATTTACCTTGTTAATTCTTTTTACTTGAACTGTACTGGATACTTTTAATTTACCCTAAATGTGATTGTTCTGCTTACGTCACTGTCTTTTGCATTGCGGCTAAATTTAATGTGGTGTACGTGACCGGTCTATAATGAGTCCTTTTGTCAGGTGCACGTAGTAGTGGTTTACGGCTACTACACTGTTGTTAAACTTCGTGCACTTACTGGCGATTTTCATTTTCAACGGGCCTCCCCTTTGGAAGAAGGGCAGTGTACAGAGAGTATAGTCACATATACCTGGTTGTGGGTCTCCATGGCGATTCCCAGTACCGGCCAGGCGTGTGGGTGGTCTTGACGGTACGTGGGGGCATCAGGCATCGTGGAGCAGCCAGGGTCGTCATGGCATCTGCTTCTGCTGCAACAAATTGGGCGGGCACTCGTTCAAGTGATGTTGAGGCAGTGCGGGGGAGTGACAAGCCTTCCACCCCGACTGCAGGTGTTCCTACCGGTAGGGCAGGATGATTTTGACAGGGCAGTGTAGGGGAGAAAGGTCTCCACCCCAACTGCAGGCAGCACAGCTCATCGTGGTACCAGGTTATGGGCGGCATCAGCGGTCTCTGTGGCCAGGTCCTGGGGCATGGCAGTGGAGGTGAGATTCACGTTGACCTCCACTGCGGGTGAAGTGCCTGTTGAGAGGTAGTGTGTAGCGTTTCGACATTCTCCATGAAAGCGGGTTTCGCATAGCAAGATGGCAAGGCAGAGCACTTCCAATGTGGCAGCTCGACGTCCGGGTCTGCGGTATTCCTGCATTGTGGGACCTGGGGACGGAGCACATCTGTTGCAGCTCGACGCCCCGGGTAGCAGAGTTTCCTGTGTAACCAGTGGCTGGGACGGAGCACTCTTGTTGTGGTCTTAGTTCGGTGAGCTAGTTTGATGTTAACAAATTTCTTGTAATAAAATTTCTGGTAGTAGAGTCAAGCAGGGCTAGTACTCTCTCGTTGTTCACCTCCACCTCTATGTGTGGGACTACGGGAACCGGTGCTTCCTCACTTAATCCCTGGGTGGTGGGCCCTTGTAAACCGGGGGTGGTGGCCCGCTTCGTACCCCGACGCCGGCATTTCCCGGCTTGGTTTCAGAAGTTGGTTTTCCAGCTGGTTGTCTCGGGTTATTCAACGGCGTGTTGCCAACGTGGTTTGGTGGAATGGCAGCTCCTTCCTGTTTCTGACGGCAGTCCTTGTTCCATGGTTCTCCAGACAGAGCCAGCATTTTTGTACGAAGGCCACATGAGGGATTGTGGTTGGTACGCCTTTAGGAAGTGCAAGAGTTGGTGGTCGTACCTGAAGGGCCTTGGTGGAGACTGGTTTTTCGAGGCTCGCCTGGGCTGCAAAGTTATGTTCAGATTCTCGAGCTCGATCGACTAATTCATCCAAGCTTGTGGGTCTTCCTGTTAAGAGTACATTCCAGAGATTTGGCAGTAACATTCGACCTATGGATTGAACTGCGGCAGCTTCATTGACCCCGGGGAACACATGTCAAAACATTTGTCCTTTTCTTCATATGAAAATTTCTTCTTCGTCGTCGAGTACCTGGGTCTGGCTATAAAACTTTGTCATTAGCCTAGCCAACACCTCTTCACCCGTGAATTCAGATGCTATCCATTTACTGAACTGCTTCCAGACCATTAAGAATTCTCAGTGTCTTTCCCACCATGTGAGGGCGAGGCCCTTTAAATGCAATTGAGCCCGGTCAACTCATTGCTTTGGTGGCAGGTCTGTTTCCTAGAATTTCTTTTCGCATTCTTATGTGAATGCGACTGGGTATTCGTACGGGCGACCTGCAAAGTCGGTTATTTGAATATCGTCGTCTCTACCAGTAGCTGGATGGCCAGGTGCCATTCCGGGTTGTATATACATCCGGAAAGGCGTAGACCTGTGAGAGCTAGAGATATTTTTTTCTTCAACATCTCTCGCACTGGTAGGCCATCTCTGGCATAGAGACGCATTGGTCGGGCCACCCTATGCATAGGTGGTGAAAGGGTTCACTGCACGTCATGCACCTGATACGGTTTATGCCTTGCCCATGGCACGTAACTTTGTTACAAAAATGCGATAGCTTTTGACGGCAAGCTGTACTCTAACCCATCTGTAACACGAGTTTCTTCGGGCCAGCCTATGCAGGCATATTGGAAGAGTTTCGTCCAGTATGTGCATTCTACCCTTAATGTGCCATGGCCTGAGCAGTCGACATGGCTACACTGTGTATTGGATGCGTCGGGTTCATTGTTGAGGTTTTTGCTGGTTGCAGCATTAACCTCGACATCTGACATGGTAGTAGTTAAAGGCACCACGGGGTGTTTCAAGGACTCCCCAAAGTCCATTTGGCTGATCGTTTTGACCCGTAGTTCTCAGGGGATGGATGGTCTAGTTCGTGTCTTTTATTGCACATAGATATTCGTCTGACGCCCCACGTTGAGCCCAGAAAATCTCTTGACGCGTGCCCGATTAGACTGACTTGGCACGTTAGTCGAGGATTTTATCCGCTAGACCAAAAGCGGTGTAGTTTGGTTTATATAGTTGGTGTGAGGCGAGGGGTGTTGGTACTTACTCACTCCTGATTCTTGATGTTGTAGTCAGAGTAGGTTTGGCTTAGGCGTGACAAATTCGGTCTATGCTGGAGCTCAGGTTCCATAGGTGTGCTTCATTAAACCAGAAGATGAGGTCCCATTCTAAGCGCACTTCAGTACTGGTCAGGAGTCCTTTGACAACCGGGTGACACGTAGGATGTATGCGGATACACGATGGGAAGTCAATGACCAGAACCTGAGTAGGCGCAACTGCTTGTCATCCAAGTTCGGCGGCGCGGTACCGTTCCAACCTGCCTCTCCTGCATTGGACGGTCTGAGAGCAGAGTGAGCCAGATATTGTTTCATGCGTTTACCACCACTCCTCCTCTCGTGAGGCATAGGGCAAACAATTCTATAGTCTACGCGATGCACTTAGACAGGAAGGTTAAAAGTGTAACCCAATAGTGACTTGCCAGCACGAGCTCGATAAGAGTCCCCACTGATCCCCCACAGTTGCAGGCTGATAAGGGACGTGGAGCCATGTGGGCTGCCAAGCCTCTACTGGTTGTGCGTTTGCACTAGGATGCACGGCAAAACTTCAGGCTATGTTCACCGCGCACTGACTTAATGCGGATGGTGAGAAGCAGTCTGAGTCAGTCGCGCCTCCTGGTGTGAAGGTGTTTCTAGTGGTTGTGGCGTCGCCGTTTCTCCCCCATTAGCACTGACTTAATGCTGATGTGTAACTGGGAAGAAACAGGTAGCCATCTAATATGTATGTCTTCTGACGTGTAGATACCTGAAAGGGATCCATAGTCATGCTAACTGGATTTAACAAAACTTCCGGTTCCTGTCGGTTGTGCATAACTTATCCTATCCTCAACTGATATTGCAAATAAATACCCTGGAAATGAAAGATAGAAAGATAGAGAACAATGAATGTTTATTGAAGGTTCAATAAACATGTGACCTGTTCTACCTCCTACCAAGTCGTGGATAGCTGAAGGTAACTGCAGTTCCAGGTGTAGGCGACCTGGTTCTAAGTAAAAAGGAAAAAGCTGGTTGAAGATGAATGCAAATTAATTAAAGTTAAACTGCTAAGAAAAAGGTGTCTAGAGGGGAGAAAGTGAAGTTGAAATATATGTGATCGTGTTCGCTGGTAGTCGGGTTGACAGGTCATTGACACACGTAGCAAGTAGCTACGGGGGCGTACTTGAAAGTAACAAACTTCTCCGAAGATCCCAAGCACTGGTATAGTGCTGTAGGAGGTTGCTAGAGATGCGACAGAATGACTCCCAAGCTCGGCAGTGTCCGGACGTATGTAGTTGAAACTTGTAGGCTGCCGGCATAGGGTGCAGGGGAGGCGTGACGTCTTCCGGCCCTGGTTGGCTTGGGAATACTCTGGTCAGCGATTCTGCTTCATGCCTCGTCAGAGGCACTCTGCCTTGCCCAAGGTCTGGGCAGCTTATAGACTCTCAACGGAGGGGAAGGGGGAGCAGCATGCCTGCCGGGTTGCATATCCTCTAGGTGAGAAGGAATTGCTCATAGTTCCTGCTGTCTGTATGGTAGGCAGTATGTTTCTCACGTCTGTAGGGTGGAGGAGGTACTCTAGTTGATGAGTCGTAATTGTATTAGATTAGTTGTATAAGCGGCACGCGTTAGTTCACAAGGCAATATATATTTACAGAATTTCACGTGTCTTGATGTAAACTAAGGCGTGTTGCAGCTTTGAAGTTCTTAAAAATGGCAACATGCCGACCTGTTTTATTTCTCTTAGTTTTGTCTGTATTTGCACATTATTCTCACTTGATGTTTTGATGATTTTTCACATATGACGTCTTGCTGTCACTAGTTCACATATGTTTTGTTCACGTTGACGAATGCCGCTTATATGAGTTATATAAAATGACTGTGACTCATACTAACGTGTTATACTATACCAATAACCTAACCATAGATAGCTACAGGATTGTTTCCCGTGGAGGGACAGTTACAGACACGTGGTATTGCCTGATGTTCAGGACCAACTTTTTCACACTACTCTAGTAATACTACATATCCCTAGGATGTGCAAATCCAACACGTTATTCACGTGTGCTTTGGAATCATTCCCAGCCTTGTGGGTGGTTCTAGCACGTAAAACAAGCAGTGTTTCCAAGCGGCCGCAGTAACACATCAGCCTCCCAGAAGCTTATCGAAAAAGGTAGAGCGTCCGAGGCCATATTGCACCCCGCTTGCTTCAGGCAAGAGTGAATCTATTATAGAGGTAAATCCTTTCTGACAATTAGGTACTCAACCCTTAGACGGAGCAAGCAAGCGACCAGGTTTTATAACTGTGCAATCCATAGTGTTGACCTGCAGATCGCCTTTAAGAATCTGTATGTCGGCAACACACATCACTTTTGACGGCCACCTGTTGTGTGTACCACTGTGTACAGAAAGGTAGACCCCCAACCACTAGGTACTCATCCAACAGAAGCAGGACAACCACCTCAGGGTGTATCGCTGCTGGAGTGCTGCCGGTGCTTCCAGGGGGGTTTTGTCTGGGACTGGAGTCTCAACTGTTGCTGGACAACACCCCAACAGTAGTAGGAAGACGGCCTATATGACCCACTGCGCTAGGTTTGTGCGCCAAGGTGCAGAACCGTAAGAGCACAGGGTTCGCACTGTGTACTGCTGTTGGGCTCTACATTTAATTAGGGTACCGTCATCCTTTCTGCTAAGCAAGTGTGCACTACTAGCCCCTCTGCACGTGGCAGACATACCTCACGTGAGCGAGCTCAGATGGCCCACCACCGGGAGAGGCCTTCCTCTTCAGACAGCATCCCTGTTTATTTCTTTACGCCTACTAGGCTTGGCTTAGAGTCATCCTGCAGTTCGTGCCCTAGTCATTGGATGTGACACCAGGCTGGGCATTTTCTAACTCCTACTTCGTAAGTAGTGCAGCCGCCGAGTGTAGCAAGTAATACCATACGTCTCTGTGTGGAAACTCGTCAGCACCACCCAGGCAACTGCTGGTCCCAGTCGACCTGCACCTACACCAGATCCTAGGAGACCGATGAGTGAGTACCCTGGTAAGTCAGCCCTACCTCAACGGGCAAAAGTTGTAGTCAGACATATTGGGTACCACCCACAGCTGATTTTGTACCAAGTGGTACATTAACCTGACCAGTGTTAGTCTCTGGCTGAACGTCCAATCAGAACCAATAATTTTTTACCAGAGCACATCAGACCTAGCGCACGCCAAAGTTACATTGACTAGTCTAAGCGACACACGTCAATGTGTTGTTACTAAGTTTCAGTTAGCAAGCTGCTCTTGAAGTTAGTTATACAATCAATGAATGCAGGTGAAGCAATTGCTACAAATAAGGCCTTCAACTTATACATCTCTTGACAGGGAAAAATACTTGGAAAATGTCTAGAATTACGGAACTACTCTGAGATTATCACCATACTACTAACATGTAAAGCCAACTATTTACTGATAATGGCGTCTGGCGGCCATTTAAGAATTTTTTGTAATTCGTTCCACGACACTCGCTGTTTCGGCTTGCTAGTTGTTTGTACTTGACGTCTCGTTTTCCTAGGTGGTTCATAGTGTGGGTTCAGCCACTTGAAGTGAGCTGGAGGCCTCCATGGTGTCTTGTTGTTATGGCTAGGCATCAAACTGGCTATGCATGCACGTGGTGGCTGGATCCGCTGCTGGAGCTCTGCTTTCCTGAAATGGGCATCTCGCTGCATGGAGCTCTCTGTTGCCTTCAGGGGCGGCAGGAGAAGTCGGTCTGCCAGTTCGGTTTGCACGAGAGGTGCTGGGTGTGGAGTTAGGGCCCATCAATTTCGCTGAGCAGCATCCTTCTTGTATGGGTGCCCAGTTGATTACTGGCGTCTGGTGGTGCATCTGTTGTCAGGGGCTGCAGGACACAGCTGTCTGCCCCCTCGGTAGATTAACTCCCTTTTGGGTAAGCAAGATATGTGTTGGTTCATTTGAGTAAGAGTTCTTGAGATCACCTGCATTTCACTCAAGGGTGAGGTCAACTGGGAGAAGGTGCTATTTCTACAGGAATGTGGAATTCAAGGTTAACGTTCAACCAATGTTTATTCTGCTTTACGGGAAGTAAACACATGGTGACGTACTTCCTCCTGCTTTTGTCAAGAGCTTGACAGGAATCTAAGCTATGTAGTCCGGGTAGAGGCGACCTGTTTCTAGGCTAGCAGGGACTGGGGTTGAGTAGCGCTGTGAAAGCAGCTGAAAACTAAGTCTGACTCCAGCTGAAAACTAAGTCTGACTCCCTATTGCATTGTTGCCCAGAAGAAGGGACTGTGGTGTATAGTGTGTATAGACAACTAGTAGACATGATGCTAGGAGAGCTAAGCAAAGTAAGACGGGATAAGTCCTACAATGGAGCTTAGGAAAGGAGTTCTCTCTGGCACGAAGGGGACGTTTAGGAAAGATAGGTTTAGCAAGGATTGAAGCTGGTGTGAACTGGCGGCTAGTGTGGTTAATCAGACTGGTCGGTTCCAGCAACGTGTTTCGTGGATGACTGAAGCCTTCTGCTGAGTCGAATTCTGGTTTCATATTTCTACTTTGCTGGGCGGCTGCTCAGCGCTCATTAGCTGGCATCTTGTTGGTGAGGGGTGGTTTCTGAGCGGGGGGTGGTGGAAAGCATAGCTCTCTGTTGTGATATGTCAGTGGCTGGCTGGAAAAAGGAGACAGATGAACGGTGAAACATACTAGTTGTGCCATCTAGCAGTGATTAGTAGTTAGTACTCATTGTCTGGAAGTGCATAGCTTTGCCAGGCCGGTGAGTAATAAAATCTCATATGTCTGGAACATCCATTCTAGCAGTGTAGACAGTACAATCTTCTGATGTCACATGTGATTAATGGTAATGAAAACTTTGTAGATATCAGATGTGCTGCGGGCTATGTTGAACTAAAGCCGCCTAAATACCATTGTAGAAAATGTGTCATTTATCACTGTTATTTTCCTTCGTTCTAATATAATTTTTATGCATATCTCACATTTCCAAGATTTTTTTATTAGTCCTACCTGTGATTTAAAACTATTTTCTTTGTTTCATTCCTGCCTTCAGTAATTTGTCTTCTTTGCTGAGAATGTATCTGCTCAACTGGAAACCTTTTCTTTGTTGCTCTTTCAGTGAGTCTGTTATTGTTATCAACATTACCAATCATTTCCTTGCCTGTGACTCTGATTGTTACTGAAAATGCAGAATTACTTTTAATTTTGACAGGAATCTTAAATTTGTTAATTTCTTTGTGTGCATTACTACCACCTAGTGCTGTCAACATGAATACATGAATTATGTTACAAACTCTTGGATGCTAGCAATGTATAAATGGTGTCTTTTGTTGTGACACCATTACAAAATTGGTTGTTGTGCCTGTCAATTCTGGCCTTCTTAGCTGACATGATATGTAAAGGAGGATGCTTGTAAGGGAGAGAAGAGGATAAACTTCTTGCTGTTGTACTTCGCACCATCTTGAACGGCTCTAATAAGATGAACAAACTCTTGTTTGGGAGGTTCAAGAACCCATATGCTTTAAATCATGACATGCCAATGTAATGTTAACAAGAAGGCATGTGTCACATTGGGAATGTTCAGAAGTTGGGTTCATTTGTTTTAACTTGTACATGTATTGCAGGAAAGTAAACTTGTTCTATGAGCATGCAGCCAGTATTATTATAAATCAGGATCTTGGGCAATCATACTATTTGTGGAATATCTTCAAGCAGGTGCAGGTAAAATAACGTGTGAGACAGTCAGCTGCAAAACAGCCCTTATTGCTCCCAGTACAATCTCTTATTAACAAAGGATGTTCCTCCTCTCCCTGCCCACTACAGTTCTGCATGCCGCCGTGGATTTCTAGGAAGACATTGATGATTGTGCATATGTTGTGATGACTGTGGGCAAGATCAGGCTCAGGCCCAATCTCGGACCATTGGCCAAGACCCATAGTTAGGGCCTTGAAATTTCTTTGAACTATGAAATAATGTGGAATAATGCACAATATGGAGAAATTATTTAATGTGCAAAATTCTGAAATAATTCCCATATTCACAAAAAAGCAACAAAATCCCATCAAAATGTTTCCAAAACCACAATTGTTGTGCTTTTTTCACAATGGAAACTTTTACAAACATTTTGTTTTACAATATTTCATGTATTATGCAGCATTATGTCTCATTTACTTCTCATGCATGCTGATAATGATTAAAATTATAGTATATCAATAGGCAATGATTAATTTACTAATAGCATACCAAAAAATTTGGTTAAAACATTTTAACTGAACTATTTCTTACTAGCCGTTGCCTAAACATAACTGTGCTCATTGTTTTTACTTCGTATTGAATGATAAATAAATAAAGGTTACAAGTTATTGAAGATACTAAGGAAAAGGTTCATTTATTCATAACTATAATACTTTTAAAGTTAATCAGTTTTACATATTTGTAGTATACGAGTGTTTAAAAAATAACAGGTTGACGTATTACTCCTAGAGTGATTTTTCAAAGGTTCGTTTCAAAACATCCGAAGAAACTGTGAATGGACTATTCTATCAATAGCACCAGTTGTCAGTTATCCACGTTGTTTTGCATTCACAGTGTTTAAAGTAATCTATGCGTACAATCTTTGGCGAATGTACCGTCTGTTTTGAATTAATTTTACCGGAAAACAAATATTTTCGCTGCGACTTGGATGCGAAAAAAACCTTTTATATTCCTATTAACATCATTAGTTACCATGGTATATAAAATATTGAATGTATGGTCCATTGATTCAAAGTGTTGCGTAGTTAAAATTACGTGTGAATTTATGTTGATAAGCAAATGAAGCTAAGTAGATTGTTTATCGTGTTTATTTACAGTCGGCCAAAATCACAACTGTGCAACTTAGAATGGTCAAAATTTACAAAAATCAATTCTATTACTAAATGTTATTTGGATGTTTTGTGTGTTCCGTATTGTATATGTCCGTAAATTAAGTTTTCTTGGTACTTAAAATCGTGATGCTATTATGATAATTGGTCATGTAAAGAATCAACTTTTTTTTTTATTCTCAATTGAATAGTAAAATCGATGGATATCTGAGTATTAAAGAATTGATTTTCCCATCCCTAAATATCACCCGAGTCCTGATTCAAAATAAGGTTCATCTGACCAGATAACATGTTCCCAACTATGAACACTCCATTATTGGTTTTTCCTTGTCCACTGTAACCAGGAAACTTCTTGAGCAGAAGTAAACTAAAGACTCCTGTCTGCCACTCTACTCCCATATGTTCATGGTATTCTCTGTAGTGTTTTTTTTTTTCTCCCTCCTGCTCCACCGGGCCACGGTGGCTGAGTGGTTAGCATGGTCGCCTCCCACCATGGCGAACCTGGGTCAGTCCCCAGCCGGGTTACCTGAGTTTTGCAAGTGGGAATCATGCCAGACGAAGCCGTTGGTCGGCTGGTTTTTTTCGGGGATCTCTCGTTTTCCACGCCCCTTCATTCTGGCACCGCTCTATATTCACTTTAATCACCCTCATTGGCTCTAAAGATCTCGCTGTTAAGAGCTGCCCAAATCTCTTCACCCTGCCCTGCCCACTCCAGAAATTGGTTGTGAAGGACCTGTATTCACTTTTTACTTCTAGAAGCAATTTTTGCTTGGAAGCGAAGTGAGTTTTGTTCAAAAAGCCATGACACAGACTGTCGTATAAGTTTTATCTTTCTGTCACAGAAAAAATTTACCATATATAGAAATATTTTTGTACTAATAGTAAATTCGTGATTGTATGCTTTGACACACCTAAAAATTCACTTACATTTTGGCCTTTAACATACTCAAATGCAGTTACACTTTTTTTTTCAATCATTCGGATTATACATTGTATCCCATTTTCCACAAAGAGGATGAGGCATTTACTGAACAGTACCACATCTTCACGCTCTATAAATCCTGTTGAACAACATGCAGGTATTTTCAACCTGATCATCCTCATGCAAACACCATCTGCAGGAGCCTGTAGTTGTAACTACCTTAACTATGCAAGGTGACTAATTTTAATATTATAATTATCATCTAGGAAGCAATATCTGACTACCAGCCTTATTTAATTTGAATTAATTTTGGCAATACCAAACAATTGTAAAGAATGAATACACAATCCTCTACTCTATCTGTTGAATTTAGGACTTGCAGTACCTTGGCGTGTGTCCGATTGGGGGGACTGTTAACCTTGTCCTCGCTTAAGGCGATACTACACAATATCAGATTCCGTCAAAACTTGTGCAAGGTCCGTCATAGTGGCCGGTATATAGGCTAGTGTGGCACCTTTCATGGCATTTACCGCCTTGTACAGCCAGATTTCGTCCCAGGTTTGGTAATTGGACATGTCCTATTTTTCGTGGCAGGTTCCATACCGGATCTCATACCTGGCCAATCACATTGCAGTTTCAGAACATAAGGCGCTCCCTGTGGCTTCTTCTTCAAACGAGTTGATGAAGAAACTGAAAAGAATGCCTCCATCTTGATTTTACATCTGTGAGGTTGAAACTCTTTCAAATACGACAACGAATAATATTGGCTTTGACAACTTTCAATTACTGTTACGTGAAAACATGGCAGCGTTACCAAATACGCTAATAACAGCAGTATTATCGGCCTTCTCTTCATGAACTGGAACAGTCGTCCAACATATTATATCACGAGGGTCAATGTCACTAATTTCCTTAGGCGCAGGATCCTTTTGAGTATCCGACTTCCTAAAGAAACACATTTCCAACAAACCACTACCTGCTTTCGCGATTATTTCTTGAAGACCAAAACGGTACAAAAACGACAACAAAATATAACTCTCTTCTATATCAACAATCTTAACAGTCCAAGACCTATCGTCCTTATTGACATCCTTACTAAAAGACAAAATATTTCGGTATACCTTATTAGGATAATACCTAGACATGCGAGTATGCCGAGGAACCATTATTGATGTGTCTTCTCTAATGACATGGAGCGAAATGAAATACACGAACAAATTACAACCTTTATAAACTTCACGAACAAGTTACAACCTGTACATGTTTAATCCCATAGATAACACAAAAAGAAAAAGACACAAAGCATGCAAAAACACGCAATATCTTATTGCATCGACCCCTTATCAGGGGAAGGCTTGGCAGAAAGCTTATCTCCCATTCATGGTCATGCTGAATTGTATTTTAATCCATAATAAATCTTTTTTGCCGTAATAATCGGTTTATGTTTTGTTATTGCATCTGTTCCTTTTTTTTAATTAGCCCTTAGATAACATTTATTCGTAGTAGGATTTTGGTGGTATTATAAAGTATATATCGTTTGTGTCATAAAGGAAGCCTGACTAACTTACCTGCCAATACCCTTGCACCAAACGTATCAGAAAAATGAATTTGCACCTGCATCAATAAATACACAGATACGTGACTGACAGTTGACAGTGAAATTACAGTTCATGAAGGGAACTTATTAGGAGGAATACACCCTTGCGGTATATTAAGGTTGTACTTTGATAGTTCATTTCTGATCCAATATAAAGGATATCAATTCTGTATTTGATTGTTGGTTGTGAATACTGTAACATTATTAATCATGCTTCATATTTGCATTTATTTATCATAATTGTACTGCTGGAGTAATTGTGATTAAAAAAATTGTGTAGAAAGTGTAAAGTAGAATGGTATGAAACAGAGTTCGTAAATTCAGCTAATTTCGTAGAGTATTATAGGAGTTCTTGCTATTTGTGCGCGTGAGCAACCGCCTTGTATTACTGTGGGTTGACGCGTTTAACACTTTTAACATGAAGCTTTCTGCCAAGCCTTCCCCTGATAAGGGGTCGGTGCGATAACATATTGCGTGTTTTTTTCGATCTTGCTGGGCAGCTTGTAGGCTTTTAGCGTGGGGTAAGGTGGGCGTGCCTGCCGGGTGAGAAAATACGCTTATAGATTCCTGCTGCCTGTTAGGTAGGCAACGTGTCACACACATCTGTAGTGGTGGAAGAGGTACTCGTGGCGATGAGTCGTAATCGTATTAGATTAGATGTATAAGCAGCACGTGTCACTTTATTTTTCTACTACTTCTAGCATGCAGAATTCACTGTCGTGTACACTTATAATGACATCTCATAGAATGTACTTCACAGTTGCATACATGTCCTACTGATATTTCTGCTCAACTGAGCAGTATAATTCATACAACAGTATGTATAATTCATAACAGTATACATAATTCACATAAATTAGGCTGACTTCTTTAAAATACAATGAACTGTTGTCTACTTTTATTTATGAATGTTGTTTTTCAAAATGAAATCTTCAACATGTTGAAAACTTTCTAAGTCTGAAGCAGAAGCATTGAGAATTTGTAGAAATTTTTCAGTACATTCAACACTTCTGCTATAGTTGACTTAGTTGGTTGCTGCACAATGTCTTAACAAGGCTTGATTGCATGCAAGGTGCGAGAGATGCGGAATTTGAGAGAAACCCAGTTGAATGTCTAAATAATAAATATCACTGGACACTTGTTAACTCCGGTAGGGCCCCAGCTCATCTATTGCACGGGTGAGCTCGTGCACTCTGGTTCTCAGGGCAGTAGTAGGTCGACAGCTTGTAGCGTTTCCCTCTCGCAGCACATGTTTGCGGATGGAGTACAGCCAAAGCCCCTAGTACCTTTACAGTTCATAAATGAGCATGTGGACTTACTTTCTGAAGTGGGCCAACCCGAATTAAAATTAATATTAAAATGAAATAAAATGAGGAAACCATAAATTACATATATTGACTGAGTGAGATCACACATACAATCACTGATATGAAATCCCTCGAATACTGCGAGCATGGTGTACTAGACCCGCCATCGGCTGTCACACATAAAAGCATTGGTTAGCTCGTGGAAAATTAATAGTTGTAAAATCTCCGGTGCCGCGAGTCTATGGAAATGAGAATGTGAGCAAGGGGGAGAAAAGAAAAGACTTAAAGGTTCCGGATAAAATACACACTCACTATGGTAGCTACTTGATCAGGCAAAATGGTGAAGTTCCCCCGCAGTTCAAATGTGTGCATTAATCTAGTCCCGCTTAACTAGCCTGAGGAGGATGATGTGGAGATACCATTATCTAATGGAGATCTCCCGCCAGCTCGGTGAGAGAAAACCAAATATATACGTATACACTCATTTACATGTACAAAACAGAAACAACCACAGCAAAAAACACTGATGAATTAAGGCATTCATTCTGACATGTTTTATTAATATGAAAAGTTCTGTGTCCCTGTTGCTATGTGTGTCTGGCGAATTGAGTTTGTTAGAAAAAGCCTGAACAGGCTTGCAAAAGAAATAATAAATCATAAGACATTAGACATCAAAATAGCCCTTCAATTACACTTCATTAAATCAAGTTAATAATTTTGTGAATAATGTAGTAATTCAACTTTGGGTGCTTGGCATGGCGGCTGTCAGAATCACCTACGTCAATTATGTTTTACTTTACGTAAAACTGAAACTAAGAAAAAGCCTTTTTATATTTAAAAGAAACACAGCATGCACACTTAAAAATTATGCTGTTATTTTAGTGTCTCACCAATAATTGTAGGTTCTTTTCACTATGCTAGCCACGTGGTTGAGCACTCTTTAATTAATATCACTTCACACAGGGAAAGCAAATGGGAGATAATATTTGCCTATGTTTACTTTAGACTTTGCTTATGGGGTAATTATAGCATTTTACTAAATTAAATACGTGTACACTTGTTTACTCTTGGCGAGGTGGGTCGTTCGGGTCACGGGATGGATCATTGACCCGTTCTGCATGAACAATGTTAGGACCCATGCACTTCATGCACAGCCGTGCGTGGTTGGTGCATGAGCGAGTAACATTGGTCTACCTCCCAAGCAGGACAGTAAGGGCCACGTCAAATCCTCCCCCCCCCCCCCCTGTGCTGCGACCTTAGGCAGTGTTGACTACGCTGAAGTGCAGTAGATGGTCGGGTGCCGCAAGGCACGCTGCCTCAACCTATGAGTAGGGAATGGCCAGTTCCTTACCTCGTGTGACGTCTCGGGCAGTAGCAGATGACTTGGAGAACGCTGGGCTTCTGCTGTGACTGCAGGAGCCTCCATAGGGCCTGTGGAAGGGTGCGTGCCGGCTGCATGAGTGGACCCGCCTGAGCTCTGGCTGGCACGTTACTGGTGCCTGAAGCAAGGCGGTCGCCCGCTATGTTGATGACGTGAGTGGGTCGGGTGGTGGTAGACCGATGAATAAGTCGAGCTGGTGGAAGAGCTGCTCATGTCTCTCTGCTGTGGTTGTTGGCGCTCGTTGTTGCTGGATATGTGGATGGCATCTCCCCCCACATGGTATCGATGAGCTCCGGCTGTGGGGTGATTCTTCTCCTTCCCACACGTCATTTATTCCCCCTGCATCCTACCATTGTGTTCTTGTTGTGATGGAGGTAATAGCAGGCATTGCGGCAGCTAGAAAGCAGCAAAATTCTAGGGGTTATGTTTCCCCTCCTCACATGTCTCTAATCTCTTCTGTTACTGGTCTAAGTACAGTTGTCATGACGGGTGCGGTAACAGGTGGTGTGGTAACTGGAAAACCAGAAAAATTGAGGGGTGACTTCCCTCCTGACGGCGTTGGAATTTTGCTTAGATCGAGGCCTTGGCTTGGGTTAGACGGCAGGACATCACTCACTTCTGCCTCAGCGACACTACCTAAATTTCTGTTGGCTTGTTTTTCCGTCTCGTCTTCTTGGATGACAGGTGGGCGTAGTTCAGTTGTGTCATCCGGAACAGACGCTGCATGAATATTGTTCCTATGGACCTTACACCTTTTCCTAGGTCCGGTTTCTATCAGGTACAATGTCTGGCTAATTCTTTCAAGAATCCTCTGTGGGCCAGTCCACTTAGGGCCGAATCCCGCACAAAAGTTTTGTTTAGCGGTCGATAGGTTGTGTGCTTGCATGTAGATGCAATCACCTGGCAACCTAGGCTCAGGTGGTCATTTTGTTTCTGGCAGCCATTTCTGGATGTAGCGTTTCTGGTTGGCACATGCTTCTTGATGATGCAGCCTCCTCTCCCATTCTCTCACCTCAGAGTCAGCAGCTTCTGGGTTTGAATCTGGTGCACAGCAGGCATACTCCCCAGGACGTTCTAGGCCTACGTCATACATAAACTCAGCAAGAAATTTCCCGGTGGCTTCATTGATGCGGTTACGCAAGCAGAAAGCTACATCTGGTATAAGCTGCGCCCATGTTGTATGGTCTTCTCCTAACCTAAGGTGCAGTTGTGCCTTTATTTCTTGATTCCTACGCTCTGTTGGGTTGGCAGGTGTATTATAAATGTCAGTCATGTGGTACTCGACATGCCATTCAGTAGACAACTTCCTCCAACATGGTTTGGAAAATTGGGTGGCGTTATCGCTTAGTGGCGGCTTGGGGTATCCCAAGCGGGTAAATCTCCTTTCTCAATGCTGCAACTATATGGCGTATGCACACACTTGGCAATGTGTACAGCTTGCACCAACTTGTAAACAAGTCAGTTACTACAAGGATGTAATGCTTTCCCCCTGATGAACGTGGGTAAGGGCCCATTAGGTCTAAGGCAATTGTTTTGAATGGATGTTGTGGTAACGTTGGTTGTTGTTAGGTGGTTCAGTCAGATCTGCGGGTTTTGTAAACATTACAATCGCGACACTGGTGCATGTACCCTCTAACCTCTTTTGCGTGGCCGGGCCACAAATAAGACAACGTGATATTATGAACAGTTTGTCTTTACCGGGGTGTCTTGACAGACTGTTGTTGTGGGCGATGTGACATTACTGTGCACTCCTGGGGGCACGTACAGGCACCACCAACCTCCTGACCGGCTGCTGTCTCCAAGAGAGTGTCAATCACTCGCTACCTTTCCAACACTGCATGTTCGCACTGTGTTTTGATTTTGTTTACTTCAACAGACATTTATTGCTGTTTCAAAACGTACACGTAGATGTCATCTGCGTACGTTTCGTCTTGCAGGCTTTGTTTTTTTCCGGTCACTGCAATCTGTTGCAAGAGCACAGTTGGAGTTGTGCTGTTATTCTCCAGAGGTAAAACGGATTCCCACTCTTCCTCATCTACCGCTACTTCCTTCTCATTCGGAGAACATAACAAGGCAGTGTCCAACTGGATATCTTTGCCAGGCATGTGTTCAACAACAAAGTCAAAATTCTGTATTAGCATTGACCATTGTGTTAGCTTGCTATGGACTTCACACATCTTGTGTAACCACAACAAACACAGGTTATCCGTCCTCAGAGTGAACTGCCTGTATTAGAGATGAACACAGTATCATTTTATGGCCCAGATGATTGCCAAACACTCAGGTTTGTTTATGTTGTAGAGTTTATCAGTGTTGCCAAGCTTGGCACTGGAACATTCAATAACACAATGCTCTTGACTATCACTATACTGAAACAGCACTGCACCGATAACTTCCTGGCTGCCTTCTGTTTGCAAATACAGGTGACGGCTCATGTTGATGCATGCTAGGGCGTGATACTTGGAGATACTGTACTTTATTTCCTCGAACGCACTTTTCATACCGGTATCCCACTTTTACCTTTTAGCGCACGAGAAAATTTCAGTGAGCGGGGCTGTGATTACGGCAAAATCTTGGATACGCTGTGTAAGCCAGTTGATCAGGCCAAAAAATTTGTGTAACCTCTTCTGCGTGGTTAGCACCAGATACTCGTCGATGAGGGCTAACTGTTCTGGCGTGGGGTGGTTCCCTTCCCCGTCGACCAGGTAACCGAGGTACATGATGCTGGTTTTGCCTATGCTACATTTCTGGTAGGCCATCCTCCGTTCCTTTGTCGCATCCACACCTCTCTGCTCCCTTCTTTCCTCCATCCCTCCAGTTGTGCCTACACCACTCCAAGCTCCCTTCCACACCCTCACTCTCTTTTTTGTCCCTTTTTATCCCCATGCTGCACTCATTCATCAGCATTCTCACCCTCTTGTTCCTAACACCCCCAACCCCTTGTGTTGCATCCGCCCATACACGTAGCCAAATTTTCTTTTTCCTACTCCTTACTCTCCCTATCTTCATGGGTATGTCACTAGCTCTCACATATTTTCACCACTTCCACCCGTTTCCTCCTACTGCCCCCCTCCCACCACTGACAAAATCATACACCGGATGTAAAAACTCTGGTACAATCAGTGACCTCACCGCAATTCGACTTGCATTCAGTATCATGTTGTTTTCTTTTTCTTAGGGCTAAATGTTAGGGGTTGGCTTGCATATGGTGTTGGCTTACAATCCATTATATATGGTATGTTTGGGCCATCAGTGATGTGGTAATGTAGGAAAAATGTGGCAATGATGTTTTCATTTCATCGAAATAAGTATTGAATAGAGAGAAAGGAAAGTAGAGAAGAATCATGAAGGTCCAAGGCCTCCAGGAGGTCTACCTTAGTGAACTACAGATGTTTGGCAATATCATGGAAAATGAGATTAGTTGCACCATAATTCCAGTACCACTTTAAAAGTTCTTCCAATATTATATAGTTCGGGTGGTTTGTAAAACGAAGCTAACTTGTCAACGACTTCTTTAAGATATAAGAAGGTCTGGTGTTTATAGCACAATAAGTAAGGGAGGGATGGTACTGTTTCAAAAAGTGTGTTAGGAAATAAAAGAATAACAATGATGAAATTAAAATATGGCAGAGGTTACCTAGTAGAAATAGGTGTTTATGTCCCAGAAAAAGGCAAAAAAGAGGAAACCTAACAATTTTATGAAAATTTTCAAGCAGTTTGATATATATACAATTCAAAATATGGAGTTCTGTTGATTGTAAATTTGAATGTCAGAGTGGGTGATGTTACTATAGCTAATGTAAAAAGAGAATTTGGAGAGAAAGCAGTAATTTAAAATAGAGAAAACTAATTGAATTTGCAGCTTATAATGAATCAACTATATCTAACACTTTAAAAAAAAAGAAAGCTATACATAAATTTACCAGGTTAGCTAGAGGAAATAGATCCATTATTGATTGTATAATAGGAAACAATAAAATAATTATTATTATTATAAGAGACATTATAGTTTAAAGATGATGTGATATAGTATCCAAAAATTTCCAGGTTGTTACTCATGTAAAGCTGATAGCAAGATGGAAGAAAGAGAAAACTTCTCATCGAGCAGAGAATAATGAAGAAGTTTTTAAAGTTTATTTATTAGAAACTGGAAGCATTTGCAATATATAAATAATCCATTGGAAGAAATTATATAAGAACACAGAAAAACAAGAAATGTGGTTAAAAAATTGTTAACAAAGTATAGGTGGATTCATGGGAAAGATTTATATGATACGTAGAACATGATCTCTCTATATGGTAGACAGTCACTAGTCTATAAAGTGATGAAAACACTGAATAAGAATGAAAGAGAAAATGTTGAAATAAAAGCAGTAGAAAAGCAAGACTGGATTGTGGTATAAAGAAGGTGAAACAGAAATTATTAACAACAAATCATACGAAAAGGAGACAGAGGCAGACTTAGTTTAGAAGAGTTGATAGATACACTAAATAGGACAAAGAATCTATAAGCACCTGGACTAAATAATATAAATACAGAACTAATAAAATAGGCTGGAATACTTTTCCACCTTCGTCTACTTCATTACTACAGTATGTGCTGGAAACAAATTAAGGTTCGTAACGAATGGCTTCAAGCATAATAATCTCACTTAACAAGAAAGGTGGCAGAACTAATCCACTCAATTACAAGTATAATCGTACTAGACATGACCTACAAAATGTATGATGCAAGGATATTAAATGTAAGAATGAAAATAATTGCAGACAGTTTAATTTTGTAAGAACAAATTGGCTTAAGGAAAGGAAGGTCATATACAATGTTATTTTTACACTATAAAGAATTATAGAAGAAAGGAGAGAATTTAATTATGAATCCCATCTGGCTTTTATTGCTCCAAAAAAGAGCATTTCATTACGTAGATAGAAATCTATGGAACATATTCAAAAGAAGAGGGTATCCAAAACATCTTGTCGAAGCTATAAAAAGTTTAAATGAAAATACCTCAGTAATACTGGATGTAGGAAGAAAACTGACTTAAGAAATTCCCACAAATAAAGACTCGAGACAAGGCTGTAGTATATCGTTGACACTTTTTAACATCTACATTGACAACATATGTGGAACATGGAAATCTGTAGTTGACCCAGGAATTCACCTTAAAGGTAACAGATATATAAACTCCCTTATTATGCAGATGATAAAGTTATCATTCAAGATAGTGAAGATAATTTGCAAAAAAAATAAACGTTTGTACGTTCAATGGAATTACAGAGGAATATGATTAAAAATATCACCGGAAAAAACCAAAACCATTTAAAGTCAAACAATGTATAAGTACAAAAATTGTATTAAATGGAACAATAATAGAACAATTTCTGTATTTTAAATATTTAGGATATTATATTTCTTATAATGAAGTAGATCTAGACATAAAGCTAAATACCTGCCGAAAGACATACAGAACAATTCGTAGGCATTTGAAAAACAAGATAAGAAAAGATACAAGAGTAAAACTTCTAATACTATTGCAGTGTCAGTTCTAACTTATGGAAATGAAGGTAGAATAATAACTGAAAAAGATAAATAAATAATTCTAGTAGCAGAAATAAAATGTATTAGATCAGAACTAGGGGTCACCCTGTTAGATAAGAAACACAATACTGACTTACAGAAAGAACTTGAAATAGAGCTGTTTCTTGATAAGCTGAAGAAAAACAAGTTGTGTGAACATATAAGAAGAATGACAGAAGGCAGAGTACCACCTTTAGCAATGGATTCTGAGAGGAAAATGAGAGGTAGGAAAATCCCGAGTGAAGTGGATGCCGGAACAGGCTGACGATAACTTATCCATGGAAAAATAATAAGGAAGAGGATGATAGTAAAAGGACTAATATTTTACATTCCTTTTTTATGATGTCATTTCCAGAAACCATGACAGTTTGTAAAATTAAGAATATTCAGTATTAACATAGCAATGATGTTACATTTCAGATTTATGCCTTTAATTTTGAAGTTTTTTCCTTATTTAATTGTTTTTTAAGCATAAAACTATACGTTTTTATTTATAATTGTTGTGTTTGGTGGCTTTTTAAGTGCCCATGAATGGCACAAGATCTTAGTAAGGGAACTCTAATTGGAAAATGGGAAAGGATCAGCTATTTAAATGTAGCCTGCCGTGAGCAAATATAGCAAAAGTACCAAACATCATGTTTCAATGCTGTTTTAAACAGTGCACAAATATGTACTACAGAAGATAAAATATTTGAATCAGCTTTGAAGCAGAAATATTCTGCTTTGCTTTGAAACACATTTATTTCATCAACAATACGGATTGGTGGAAGGCTTTATTGCATTACATATGATTTGTTGAAATTCTGAGCTTTCTTTATGTTCATTGCATGAATTGTTCTTGTAATCATCTTTATATTAATTTCACGTTAAGAAAATTTATATTCAGTAAACACTTCCTTTCATTCATGTGACCTGACAAGCATGTTTGATTACTTATCTTGTCCTTTGCGCAGTTGGAAGGAAGTATGGGTATTACAGAGGAAGTGTTCATCGGTTGGTTGTACAAGGAGCCACATTTGCTGTCATGGCTGTCAACATTCCACCGCTTGAAGGCAGCAGAGACAGGTGAGCAATACCCTTCTTCTGTTGGATGTACTTGTGCTACATTCATTATACACGTAGTATAAATAATTATTTATTTAATTATGTAGTTATTTATTTATTTATTCATTCATTCATTTATTTATTTTCTTATTTAGTTTTTTTTTTTTATTTTGTTAATTATTTAGTTATTTATTTAGTTAGTTAGATATTTATTAGTTATTTTATTTTGTTAGTTGGTTATTCATTTATTTAGTTAGTTATTTATTTATTTTGTTGTTTATTTATTTTGTTATTTTTGTTTTAATTTTAATTATTTATTTAATGTGTCACCCAACAGTATAAGATCAATTACTGAGTGGCACAAACATATACAGAACATAGACAGGTACAACATATTGGCAATTACAAACACAACACAGACATTTGACAAAAAAACAGTGGACAACATAAATACAAAAATACACATATTGCACTAGCACAACAAGAAAACTAATAAATTGAACAAAAGATTTAAATTTTAAGTAATTTGGTATTAAAATATAACAAAACTACAGAATAACAAAATTAGGAACTTAGAAGAAATAAGACACTTTTAAAAATCTATACAGTACTATAGTGTTGGAATAGTTCTGAAAAGGTCAACTTGTAACCTGTAAACGGATCAAAATTACTGACAATATTATTATAATGTAAAACACATCTATTTACAATATCATTTTTTGTTAACAATGTTTCAAATGCATTCATCAATCTATGTGTATAACTTGGGATCTTAATACAGTACCTACTAACTTACTTATAGATGAAAAATTAATATAAGACAGAAACTCATTTACAGAAAATAAAAAAAGAGCATCGTTTATATCTCGTCTAACCTTAAGGTATTGAGTAGTGAACCTTTTCAATTCCATCTCATAGTTAAAATCTGAGTTTCCTAGAAAGCTTGAACTAACCAATTTAAAAAACTTTTTTTTGGATGTTTTCCACTCTCTTTGAATCAATAGTAGTTAACATGATTCCTTATTGTGTAGAAATTGAAAAAGTAATAAATTTCATGAACCCAAGGGTTCATGAAATTTATTACTTTTATTACTTTAATTAGTCCTACTAATTAACTGATCTATGTGATGATAAAAAATACGGGTTTCAAATGAAGTATAACCCCTAAATCATGTACAAAATCTACTTTTTAAATCAAAAAGTTTTTAATAAAATACTTATTGTTAATAAAATAATTTTCCTAGTAAAACAACTATTTTATCTAATTTAAGAGTCATAGTATTAACATCACACCATTGAAGAATTGCAGCAATATCATACTGGAGATAAACACAATCATTTACATCATTAATTGTTTTGTATATTTTAAGGTTATTAGCAAACTGCAGTGGACTAGAATATGTTAAGACTTCTGCTATATCATTAATAAAAATGTTAAAAAGCAAGGGGGAAAGAGTACCACTAATAACAGCAGTATTATCGGCCTTCCCTTTAAGAACTGGAAAAGTCTTCCAACATATTATATCACGAGGGTCAATGTCACTAATTTCCTTAGGCGCAGGATCCTAGACATGCGAGTATGCCGAGGAACCATTATTGATGTGTCTTCTCTAATGACACGGAGCGAAATGAAATACACGAACAAATTACAACCTTTATAAACTTCACGAACAAGTTACAACCTGTACATGTTTAATCCCATAGATAACACAAAAAGAAAAAGACACAAAGCATGCAAAAACACGCAATATCTTATTGCATCGACCCCTTATCAGGGGAAGGCTTGGCAGAAAGCTTATCTCCCATTCATGGTCATGCTGAATTGTATTTTAATCCATAATAAATCTTTTTTGCCATAATAATCGGTTTATGTTTTGTTATTGCATCTGTTCCTTTTTTTTAATTAGCCCATAGATAACATTTATTCGTAGTAGGATGTTGGTGGTATTATAAAGTATATATCGTTTGTGTCATAAAGGAAGCCTGACTAACTTACCTGCCAATACCCTTGCACCAAATGTATCAGAAAAATGAATTTGCACCTGCATCAATAAATACACAGATACGTGACTGACAGTTGACAGTGAAATTACAGTTCATGAAGGGAACTTATTAGGAGGAATACACCCTTGCGGTATATTAAGGTTGTACTTTGATAGTTCATTTCTGATCCAATATAAAGGATATCAATTCTGTATTTGATTGTTGGTTGTGAATACTGTAACATTATTAATCATGCTTCATATTTGCATTTATTTATCATAATTGTACTGCTGGAGTAATTGTGATTAAAAAAATTGTGTAGAAAGTGTAAAGTAGAATGGTATGAAACAGAGTTCGTAAATTCAGCTTATTTCGTAGAGTATTATAGGAGTTCTTGCTATTTGTGCGCGTGAGCAACCGCCTTGTATTACTGTGGGTTGACGCGTTTAACACTTTTAACATGAAGCTTTCTGCCAAGCCTTCCCCTGATAAGGGGTCGGTGCGATAAAATATTGCGTGTTGCTCGCGCACCCGATTAATATAACGAGGTCCCCCTGTCTGTCAATTATTATTGTGGCATCCATATTTGAGTATCACTTCTTTAATGAAATTGGCACACGTTTGTGCGTCTATGTTACAATATCGTTTTCTACCACTTCTAGCGAAAACGTGAAACAAAATTAGCTTTCATTTTTGGCTTGGCTTGTTTGGGAACTGTCTTAATATTCACATTTTGTCTCACTCTCAGTAGAACTTGTTTATGTGCCCTTGATGGTTTAGAGAGTAGTGACCCACTCTCTGTGGAGGCCTTCATCCTGCGCCTGCAGACTTCCATGAAGCTGTCGCCGTAGGCGGCCGGATGCTTTGTTAAAGGGTGTTGATCCTGTTCTTTGTGTGGTGTTACAACTTCTCACTGCCATGTTTTTCAATACTAAGAACATTTTTAGCAGCACCGTTTTTAGATTCAAGGCTTTTGCCCAAAGTTTCACTGTAGGTTTTTTTCCCCACTTGACTGGGCAACAATGGCCCCTGAACACACAGAACACACATGTTTCTCCTTTTCATTACAGTTTTGTACATTTTGGAACATTGCCCGTAACATTAAATTGTCCTCTTTAAGGTCACGGATCATCTTAGTTAATAATCTACTTTTTCACATAAAACTTCGAAAAAACATTTGGATCCATGTTTCCAGTGTTTTTTTTCAGAGTTTGTTTTTGTTTATCAAGCTCACTTTCATCTATCGATAAAGGCAACATATATTTTTTTTGTCCCAAAATAATAGATTCATCTACTGCACTGTTTTGGTATTTTTTCTTGGGGAGAAATTAAACATTTCATCCACATCACTGCATTTGCCACAAACAAAACTTTCAGGTTCACACTCCAAAGTGGAATCGCGACACACACGATCCAGTACACTTCACAGATTTCTGTTTCCCATAGAATGGTTTCCCACACATTCGAACACGGGGGCATAGGAAAATCCCTAAAGTCTAAATTTAGCTCTTCTTCTGTCACTTTTTCACTCAAAAAACGTAGACCTCACGGGAGCAGAGATAGAAGACATCTTCATCCCATGAGCGCCGCCTCTGCTGCCATAACATATTTACTTATTGATAATAATAATAATTATTAATTATATATTTTATTTATTTATTTATTTATTTACGACAGATTAGTGTGTCTCCCAACAGTTGTGGTAGCATTAACAGGGAGGCACATTACATATAAGACAAGACAAAACACATAGCACATAAGACATTTACAAACTTAATATACAAAAACAATCAAAAAACAATGGAAAACAAATAATAAAACATATTAAATATCATAAAAGAGTTTACAATAAAACAATAATGAAAAAAGCATGAAACAACATTACTTGTAAGCTACAGAAGTGTTTTTAAAGTTTGATAATAGATCTAATATTGAATCGCGTTCTTTACGGAAAATAGTGTAATGCTCCGGGAAGTAATGAGAATTTATACTAGAGTTGTTAAGCCATGTTTCCATTAGAAACAAATTATTGAGTAATTAGTACTGTTTATATTTTCCGAAAAATTGAGGGATTTGGTTCTAAGGCCCCTTACATTTTGATAATGTAATTCAAAATTTCTAACTGGCATCAAATCTGACTATTCGTACCTCCGATTGCTGGTACATAACTTAATACGTTTCTATTAGAGCTTCCCCAGCCACTTCAGAAAGTGGTTTATCATCTGCTTGTGATTGGATTAATTTCGGGACTGAAAAGTTGTTCATTCTGTAATCTCCCGTAAAATGGACTGATCAAACAACCTGCCGGCCAGAAAACTGTATTAAAAACATGCTCAAAATCTGTTTCAGCCACAGCTACATAGAAGGAAGAGTACGAATTGTACCTAGTTTTCAATTTTGCCACCTTTAAGTTTGAAACCTTTAGTTCTTGGTTAATATACGAAACTATGTCATTGTCTTGCCCTTCTGGTGCAAAATGGGATACAAATAATGCCTTCGTAAGAGGGTGAGATTTCTTTGGAACAGTTTTAATGCTGACGTTCTGAACGCCGAGCTGTATTTGCTTCTTCGGAGCTGCAGACCTTGTAGCTGACGTGCCGCTTGCCGTGGAAGCTTACCCTCTTCATCAGCAAATGCTGTTGTTGACTCTGATTGATTTCTGCCTTTGCTGTTCGCTCGTGTTTGCCAACTGAGCTTCGCCTTGAGGAAAATTTTCAGGATGTCCAACTGCTAAAGTAGACTCGATTTTCTTGCCTGCCACTTCACTATAAGATTTTTTTTGCTTTTCATTTTCAGCGCAGTTAGAAGCTCTTGTTTTCTCCGGAGATACTCCACAGGATGTACAAATATTTTTATTATTAGATGTTTGAAGGCTTTCGAACATCACTTTCAATAGGGCGTTGTCTTCTTTAAGGTCCTTGACCTCCTTTGCAAAACCATCTATTTCATTACAGAGCAATTCAAACATAGTGTGCACATTAATATCCATAGTTTCTGATGTTTTCAAAAGTGTTTCTTGTTCGGATGACACCGTGGAGTTGTCCTCACCCAGTGAAATTATCAGTCCAGGTTGTTTAGTTTTCTCTGTAGATGATGTAGAAGATTTGATATCACTGTTACCTTTTCTTTTCTGCAATGATCCAAACATGTTCATATTGTCTTTATTGATCGTACATCTTGCACAAACGTATGCTTCCTTGTTACTCACACCAGTACAGCGGCAGTGTAGCCTTGTCCCGCATGATCCCACACACTTATTAAACTTTTTCTTGCAGGAAAACGGTTCGCCGCAAATTAAACATAAGTCTGTGCTGGGAGGCATATAGAAACCCCTAAAGTCTAAAAGGAGTTCCGGACAATTTACTCACAGTAATCTTCCAAAAATTGGTAAAATTGCAGGTGCGGATCTATGACACATCCTCACACCACGAGTACTACAACCGTATGACAATAATAATAGTAATAATAATTATATTTATTTATTTATTTATTTTAGCATAATATGTCACCCAACAGTTACAAACCAATTACAGGGTGACACATACATCAAATGACAAAGACAACATAAGATATACACTACAGAAACACAAACAATAGACAAGAGACAACAAGTACACCATCACATGTAAAAACAAAATGTAGTAATAAAAACCATAAACTTGGAACACTCCAGGTTAACAGAATGAAAAATAACCAATTTAAAATACTGACACTCAATATTATTATTCCTTGCTGTAATACAGAAACATATTTGAGTATCTTAACTTTTTACCACAAAATGGATCTAAATTACTAAATTTTTTATTATAATTTTGCACACACCTGTTTACAATATCCCTTTTGTTTGTTGATGTTTCGAAATTATTGGACACACTATTTTGATAGCTAGGAATTTTAATTCCTATAAGATTATTAACGGCTTCCACATTAGTATATGCCAAGAAACTGTTTACCAAAAAAAGAGCATAATAAATTTCATGTCGAACCTCAAGTGTTGGAGTATTAAATCTCTTTGATTCTGATTCATAGTCAAATTTGGAATTTATTGGAAATCTTGAATATACCAATTTAAATACTTTTTTTTGAATATTTTATAATCTGTTTGAATCAGTCACAGTTATGTAATTACATATGGTAGAACAATAGTCTAGTCGAGATCTAATTAAGGAGAAATATAAACACAGTATTGAATCATATGTAGATGCTGAAAAAGGTAATAAATTTAACTAATCTTAGAGTCCTACTTATATTACTAATTATATTATCTATGTGATGATGAAGTAGTAGTTTAAAGAGTCTAGGATGACCCCAAGATCACGTACAAAATCAACTTTTTTAATAACAATACTGTTTATATTATACTTATAATTAATTAAATTTGTATTCCTAGTAAAAGTTATTTGAACTATTTTGTCTACATTTAGATCCATTGGATTTACATTACACCACTTATAAATTGCGATAATATCATCTTGGAATTGAACACAATCATTTACATTAATTATATTATTATAAATAAGTAAATAATTAAATAAATATGTATATAAATAATAATAAATATATATCTATTTTTATTTATCCGCTTTATGTGCCATGCAACAAGTACAGACCAATAACTGGGTGGCACAAAACATACAACAAAAGAAGAAAAAACTTCACACAAGACAACAACAAACAATTAACACTACACACAAACACAGACAAGAAGGACAATCACAACGTTAAGAATTGCTCAATTGATTAGATTTGATGAAACAATTTTGGTCATATCCTATGTTAACAAAGCATGCTGACATTAAGATATGTATAAACATCCTAAGAGGAGTTGAACAACGAAAATATTAAATGTTAATTAATTTACAAAAATTGTATTCTATACTAAACAAAAAAAATCAGCAAAACAATAAACACAAACAAGATAAACATTAACACAAACACAAGACAACGACAACGTGGTTTATATAAGAAATACAACGAAGATTATAGTAATCAGTTGCTAACTTATATAGTTATTATAGTTGGTAACACATTTATTAACTAAATCTTTTTTTATAAGATAAAGTAGAAAAGTATGTGAAATTCTTTGTATATACACTGGAATTTTGAAACCAATTTTATTTGTAATAGCAGAGCAAGATGAATAAGCAAAAAATACATTGATTAAAAATAAAGCATTGTTAATATTACAATGTAGTTTTAAAGTCTGAATGTTGAATCTTTCACATTAATTGCTATAACTAAAATCTGTATTATGTGGAAATCTGTCAAAAAATAAGTTTCAATGCTTTTTTGTATGTTTTCTAATCAATTTGAGTCAGTACTTGTGATGTGATTCCAAATTACAGGGTTATACCTTGACGCGTGCCCGGCTATTGACTGTGTGGCACGATTGTCGAGATTTGATGCGCTAGACCAAGTGCGCGGTTATAGGTAGCTGACGGGAGGTGTTAGAACCTGACTTCCTCGGAAAGACTTTGGTCAGTTGTTGACGTGGATTAACTGGTTGAGTGAGACTGTTGTTACAGTTCTTGAGTTAAATTACTTTGTACTTCAAGTTCCAGTCCGCTGATTCTTGACTCCAGAAGTTCGGGTTGGCAAGACAGTATCTGGCCTCAGTCTGGTAGACTAAACCCCTCACTACCAGGTGATAGTAGGGACTGGTGGGGGACGAGCGGTAGAAAATGAATATATCGTACCACGTGGACAGTTGAGACTGCCCATAATCTCAGTGAGGCTGTGTGATCCTGTTCCGCCTGTTTTTCTTGTGTAGGAGGTGCTAAGGTACTCTGCTGCTGGGCAGCTAGATGAGAAATCTTTGGTTCCCTACGCATTCGGCTGTGTCTTATCTTGTAAGTCATAGAGTTAGGTCATTGTTGAACAAGATACAGTGTGCACTTTGGACAAGAAACTATACCCTATGATAGTGTATATCCAGTAGCTGATTTGTGGCACAAGCTCAGTAAGAGTCTCCACTGATCCCCATGTCTGCAGGTGGATCAGAGACATTGAGCCGTGTGGGCCACCAATACTACTACTGGATGTGAGTATTCAGCTAAGGCAAGGCCGCAACACCCAGGCCAATACTGCCCCAGCACCTAGGTGCTCTGGTAGGTGATACAGGTTAGGTTTGCTCTCTCTCCTTGGTGGAAGGTTTTCCTAGTGGTCCTGGCTCCGCTGTTCCTTCCTCCCAGCACCTCGGTGCTCGGGGGGGGTAATAGGAAGCAACAGGCGGCCAGCTAATGGGTGTGTTCCAGACTAGAGGTTTCCAGAGGGGGAGCCACAGTCAGGCTAGTTCGGATTACAAAAGTACCGGTTTCTGTCGGTAGTGCACAGTGCAACCTATTCCTAGCAAGCTAAGTGGACGTACTCTAGAAATGAAAGCATTAGGTTAGAGAACAAATTGTGTTTATTGAGGACTCAATAAATATAGTGACTCGTGCTATCTCCTACCAGACGGAGTACTGAAGGAAAAAACTACGGTAGCCAGGTGTAGGTGACCTGGTTCTAAGCTGGAGGGAAAGTGACCTAGAAAACTGAATATTTAACTACTCAACTAAAACAGTCTAATGCGGGTGTCTGTAGGAGACAAAAGAAGTTAAAAGTTAAAGTAGCAAGGTATATTCGTGTTCGTTGGTGATGAAGACTGATGTCGTCGCAGAGGGTACCCGTGATGGCTACAGAAGACTTGAGGTTTCGCTGGAGGCCCCAGCCTTAAGGAGTGCTCGGGTTGAACTCAAAAGAAGACTATGAATGACTGACTGGAGCCTCACTGCGCATTTACTTATATAGTGAGAAGTCTAGGCTGCCACAGCAGGGTGCGGGGAAGGCGCATGACATTCTTCTGCCATGGAGACTGGCGTGGGAGGTGAGAACCCTCTTGTCAGCATTCCTTGGTTCATGTATCTTCGGCAGCGCTCGGCAGCACCCAATGTGGCTGAAACTTGTAGGCACTCAGTGAGGGGGGAGGGGAGGAGTAGCGTGCTTGCTGGGTGCGTCACCTTATAACCACGTGCTCGGCCATCCGGGAGATTTAAGCGGCCGAGAACTTATGCTCAAAGTATTGTGTGCGACAATTCTCACGTGGGTGGTTAAAGGAGACAACTCTTACATAGGTTGAAGTAAGGGTATACTTCATGTAAAGAGTGATGAGTCGTAATCGTAGTGTATTAGTGGTATAAGCAGCACGCGTTGACCTATTCTAATCTATATCTAACCAAAGAGTAATATAAGCATAACAAAAAACCAGGTAATGAAGTAGAATAAGTTATATGTTTAATTAAGCCTAATGTATCACTAATATTAGTAATTAAACTATCAATGTGAAAATGAAAATACAATTTTGAATCCAGGATAACTCTAAGGTCACGAACATATTCTATTCTATTTATTATAACATTATTAGCGTAATGTTTATGCAAAATATATTTATTCAAAGTGGGATTTGTTTTTCTTATGAATGAAATGCATATGGTTGTAATTGAGTGTCATATTGTTCATAGATAGAGATAGGAAAAAATGGTGTAATGATTTTTACGTGAAAATTCGCGAAAAAATGCAAAATTTAGTTTTTATAACATGGAAATGTGAAAATCGATATTCGTGGTGAAAAAAAAAAAAACATTATTTTGACATGTGTAGGCCAAATGTTTTTACAAAAAAAAATTAGCTTTCCTTTTGTGCAATAATTTGTTCACTCGCATTCATAAACAAAATAACCTTCATCTAGCCAGCGTAAAATGTAAACATGTTGGAGCTCGTCCATAGGTGTCACACATAAGAAAATAATTTCACTGCTGTATAAGAGAAAGATGCCTTATGTAGTTCGCATGGCCGCAGCCACCGTGTAACAAGTGCACATTGATAGATGCCATTTTGTGTAACATTTTGCCGTGGTTTTGCTTTCTCAAGTTGCATTACCATCTGTTGAATAGTAATTGCGCAACGTATTGTAATCATTTCAACATAGTACAAGTTTTCTGTCACATAAGTTTTGGCGTTGGGGAAAAATGGTGGGGGGGGGGTGGGGGAGGAGATTACAATTTTATTTAATGGACAAAATTGAAATAACCCCCACGATATAACCAGACATTTTCACATTTTGCCGGTGCAAATATACTTTTTTTTTATGCTGGGTAATTATGACTGCTAATGTTTTTTAAACCCATTCCTGCCTTATTAGAGTTATTCGGAGCTGTGTTTTTAAGGCTTCTCCCAAGTCGTGGGCGACAGAATTTAAGTCCGAAGGATTATACGTGCTTCATAAAATTCTGTTTTGCAAATAGTGCAATTGCAGAGTGGACAATGAAAGACGCGATACTGTCTTAAAACATGTGCTAAGCGAACATCATGTGATTTTGGTACTCAGTCATTATGTAATATAATTAATCTTTTAACTCTTTTGCTGTACAATATCAAAATGGTAGAGAATTGTTTTCAATGTTGTATATTTTGTTTTCTTTGAATCTTTAACTTAGAGTTTTTTTTTATGTTTTATATATTTTTGCAGTCAACACTGTGTTAAATGAAAATGTATATATTTTATAAAAACACAAAAAACAGAAATTACTGATTTTTAAAAATGAAAACGACCAAAAAATAAAACCACATTTTCACATCCCTATTCATAGTACACCAATTGCTACTTGCAAAAATATCATCTTGGAGCTGTCTACAATGTGCTATGTTCTTAGTATTTTTGTAAATCTATAGATTGTCGGCATAAAGAAGTGCACATGAGTGTCAAATTACACCGAAAATATTGTTCACAAAAACATTAGCTTGCCAGAAGAAACAGAATTATAAGAAGAGAGAGAATTTTTGTTTTAACCAATAAATGTTCAATCGGAAAAGTAATTAGAGAACCAATTAATATAAAAATAGTCTAGACCTATTGCTTGTAATTTATTAAAAATAATTAAATGTTGGCTTGTGTCAAAAGCCTTTTGAAGTTAGAAATAAATATCAAAAACTTGGTTTTTTGTAGTTACCTCAGCATATGTCATTAACTAAACTGAACAAATTAGAAATTGTGGTTTTCCCTGTTTGAAATCCATGCTGACAATCAGTGATGAAATTTTTGAAGAATTATAGGTGTCTATGTACAACTTTTCCAAGAACCGTAGAGAAACTACATAGCAATGAAATAATTTGATAGTTATATAATGTTTATTTCCTTTTTTAAATAAACGAACAATATATACATATATTTTTTTTTTTTGAGAAAGATTTTTATTAAAAATGTAGGATAAAATAGGGGTCACAATAGTAGCTTATCCTTTAATTAAAAAAATTAGGAATGTCATCGGCAGTTGCCTTACTACTTTTCAGCTTCTTAAAAGCCCAAAGCACCATGCTTTGGGTAACTACAGGAAGACATATTTTTATATTATTTCTATCAGTATGATGCGTAACGGACACTTACGGTTAGTTCCTTCACTGGTACAAAGTGATTTTGATCCGACGCTAGGCTAGGCGCGTCCTTGTGGCGTGTTACTTATTCTCTGTGCAGGACGGGTGCTTGACCCATGTACGAAACTGGCCTCGTTGGTTGTTGACTGGGAACAACAAAGTCAGGTTCAGCTAGGACCACTTGGGGTGCATGTAGGTTCTCTCCTGTGGGTATACATGGGCAACATGAGCCTGTGACGAAATTGGTTTTGACTCGTCGTGAAATGTACTAGGATTCGTTTCTGTAGTATGGTTGTTATTGGCTTGTGGGGTATTTGGTACGTGGATAGATTAGGTGCTGGTCAGGTCAGATGCCCCACTCAGTGAGGGGATGTTCCTTCTGTGGATACTGTTGGTGCCGTAGAGAAAGGCTTGAACTACTGGATGCTGCCCTTCGGCTATCTGGATTGGCGGCTCAAAGATAGCTGGAATTGCTGCGGTTGAAGCTGGAGCGGTGAGCTGAAGGAGTACTGCAGCTTGCTGTGTGGACCAAGTAGCTCGCACCCATCAGGAAGGAATTTAAGCCCCTGGGGAGATTTAGAAGGAGCCTTGCCAGTTTCACCCTGTTTTGAATACCACCAGTGTGGGTAAATGGCATTAAGACTAATACCTATGATCAGACCTTTCGGAAATGAGGGCAGTTGTTGTGTGAGTATAAGTATTGTAGGCGCTGGGGCCGCTGACCAACGCCATATCTCTCAAACACCGGGGTGAGGAATTAGTCTAGCTGCTTAATGCCAACAGTGGTCCCAACACGGTGAGGTCCCAGTAGGGTTAGTCTCCCCATATCCAGAGCTCTACCCCTCGCAGCACCACTAGTGTGCGATGAGAAAGGCAACCTCTGAGCTGCTAAATCGATCATACCAGGAGCATGTCCCTAGTGTAGTGGTTCTACCGTTCACTACACTAGGTGTAGAGAATGGGTGCCCTCCAACTCTGGTGTGGTGAGTGTCCCAGAGGTGTTGGTTCCCCCAGACCCGAGGAAGTACCCTTCTTGGCACCACTAGTGCGCGATGAGAAGTGCAAACCCCAGACCGGCAGTCCAACTTCTAAGGAAGCTGTATCCTAGTGTTGGGACTCTACCATTCACCACACGAGTGCAGTGAATGGGTGGGCATCCAAGATTATTCTGTGGGGGGTGTGAGGTGTTGTTACGGGAAGAATAAATCCCCGGTCCCCTGCCGCCCCCTGTTTAGGTCTGATGTCTACGGCGGATGGGTACTAGGATATGGAAGTGATATTCAAATGTAAGATAATCAATGTTTATTTCTTTTGATGGAAAATAAACAAGGATGGTGAAGGTACTACCTCCTATCCCCTAGGGCTTGCGGAGTTTAAAATACCCTACGTGAAACAGGTGGAGGCGACCTGCGCATAGCTAAAGGAAAGGCAATATTGAAACTAGCTTTTAACTGACATAACTTTACCTAGCTCTACTCTGTTGCTTGTCCAGAAGGGACCGATATGTGTCTAGGTGTTACAGAAGATGTAAGTTAGCCACATAGGTTCTTCTGTAGACTGGTGAGAGAGAGGAATCTTCGGCCCTTTGAGAGGCGTGGTGAAGAGTTCAAGAGAGAGGTTAGGCCTTCGGCACCAATAGCGCGCGATGAAGGACCAAGGTAGGAGACAGACGTCAAATACTAAAGATTGGTCGCAATTAAATGTTTTTTTTTTTCTACTCTACTTTATATCTAAGTGTTAGGGGAAAGGAAGCCCGAAGGTAGGGTGCGATTTTATTGCATGTCAGGGCTAACCCGTACGCCTACAAGGGAAGGAAATCATGCAAGAAGGCGTGCATCACGACAGAGCGAGATTGGGCAGCAATGGCCAGCAATTGGGGCAATGACTACCTCCCTAAGTGGCCTATAGCTAAGACAATAACTGGAAGAGCAAGGGAAAAACCATCAAGAGAGACGTGAAAACCCTTGCAACAGGAAAGAATTCAAAATATTCATGCATTAAACAGAAATGCTACAGGAGACAGAGTGTTTGGAAACATGCTCTTGTTAGTATGAGTGAAAATATAGTAGAGAGGGGGCAGAAAATTTATTTTGATTCAAGTTAATTAGGGACGTGGCGCTGGTCTAACCAGAGTGCCGCTTGCACATCACTCTGGTCAGGGAAGTGGTGCTTTGGAGCCACTTCCCTCTGATCCTCCAGTGGACCTGAAACTAAAGAAAATAACAGAAGTGAGCTGCCAGTGAGCAATGGCAGTGCTATTGCTCACTGGTTTTTACTGGGACCGAGAGAGATGATGGAGCATGTGAAAGGAAGAATGAATAAATATCAATAATTAATAATTATCCTAAACGATCTAATACTAACATGTGTCTTGAGGGACAGATGTGTTTGTGTATTGCTGTGCTACCTCACAGCGAGCATGCCTCCATAGCCATAGGCTGTATTGGAGTATATTTGCACCCATCTGGTTGCGAGCTCTGGAGTGTCCTGCTATTTATACTGCCCAGCAGGCACCCCCCCTTCTTCATCTGGCATAGGGGGTTTGTTTTGGAGAGGGGTAGCAGGTGCAAGAAGCGTGCCATAGATTCTTGATAAGTGAGACATCAGTGGCGGGCACTGGATCTTGGCTCGTGCTCTGGTGCAGATAAAAGTAGTAACATATGGCGGTGCGCTGCTGTACTCGGTGAATCTTGATGCATGGCCTGGATGGCTCAGTCATTGAATAAATGTCTCAGGTGTGGAACGCCTATCCTCTGCCTTAGTAGGTACAACAATCTCTGATGTCTCGCTGGTGGCGGCGGCAAGTAAAACGTTGTTGTTAGTACCCCACGTTTGTTTGCACTGATGAGTAGAAGTTGATTAATAATAGTTAAAAAGATGTCATGCTTGTACTATAGTGCTGGAACAATTCTGGAAAAGTCAACTTGTTACCTGTATACGGATCAAAATGACTGAAAATTGAAAAATTTATTATGATATAAAACATATCTATTTGCAATATCTTTTTTTGTTGACAACATTTAAAGTGTATTCATCAATCTACGTCTATAACTTGGGATCTTAATACTGATTCAGGCCAACATGCTGCGCAGCACAGATACGTGCTCTACGGGTGACTACGCCCCATCTACGAGTGACCTGAACTCGGGGCATGTCATTAACAGTGCCAATTGTAATTTCACGTATCGAGCAAGGAGTCTTCATGTACCGTACAGCCGCTACGTAAAAGTAATTGACATGCTTAACTACAAAATCTACAGCACACCCCTGCATGCAAACGTCATCCCCATGAATAAATTAAATATTTTTTACGATCCACTACCCTACAGTAAAGTTAGTCACAGATGAAGTTCCAGCAAACCCAAGAGATGGCAGCACCCATGTAACCTTGTGACGTCACATCCAGCCAACCTCAGAAACAGATGTTTTAATTTGTTGTCGCCTCCAAGCAGGGAGATAAGAAATGAGTGGTGCTCCCACAACCCCTGATAACCTACCCCTGTGTTGGAAGGCTATGCTACCCCCCGCACCCTGGAAAATTGCTGATGAAGGAATTTTTCCATATATAAAGAAGTCCAGAACCACGCTCCAGCAGAGACGCCAGGTTCACCGGTCGCGTATGTCAACAAACTCTCACTGGTCTTCAAGAAGACCTTAGTCCTCTCCTCGGCCAGCAACACGGCTTCGAACTCCTGCCAGCTGCTTGTGAAGGCAGCACCCACTCTAACCCACCAGATTGCGAAGGCTCGTCCACCACCAGCTGACCGCAAGGCGTTAGCTCTCTTTCTTCAGAGGTAATCCGACATCCTGCACCCCACTACCCTTTACCACAGTCAACTTCATTTGACTCCCACGGTAGCAGGTCGTCGCGATACTAACGTCCTCCTGGATATCCGCATTGCTGAGAATACGCTGTGAATTGCATCGCTTAGTATTTGTGCATTTTTCTCCTTTTAATTATTTTTCCAGGCTCACATTCCCCTGTTGCTAGAACGTAAGATATTTTATTTTAATATTATTTTAGTTAATTTTAATTGTGTATCAGTCAGTCAGGACATCCCAGTTTCCATTTAGCAGTAATAAATATTACTTGAATTTAAATTGTTCTCTCGCCTACCGTCCTTTTAGTAATAGATCCCCTTTCATTTTGTTTTTATTAATTGTGGTTTAGTTAATCTTGTGCAATAAATTAAACCTGTTGAGAACTAGCTGTGATGCGCATCAAAATCCACAGGAGACGGATCTTGCAAATGTTTTGAGCCCGAGGTGGGCATGCTGCTGCTCTTGTGTTTCTGGTGTTCCCCCAGCTGTTACTCGACGTAGTCCTATATACCAGACTGCACCTCATACGACAGGGCCTTGGGAGGACTGCCAAAGTCTCGTCCCCAGGACTGTATGTCAGCAGAAAGGTAGAAGGCAGTATTCAAATGCACAGTAAACACCGTGGCGTTAAGAGCCGCATAAGGTGCAGAGATAAATGTGCTCCACATCGGCAGGCTACTGCAGAGGTAAATGTTGTGACCCCTAGTAAAGTAGAGTCACCACTTAATGAACTTGAGTGCGTACCATTCTCTATGAGACTATATTACCGCCCACACTAGAATCCCCGCTGGACCATTTATTAGCCACTTGTTGGTCGGAGTACGATCCAGAAGGAACACGTTCTAATCAGCCAGGGACTCCACCGCCAGTAGTAAGTACACCTACTAAAACAGAGGTAACCCCAACTAATGTGAACCCACCTAGTTCGTGCATTATAAAGTTGGCCTCAGGTAAATTCATACAGGTTCGAACCCCGCCTAAGGTGGATCTGCCAAATTCCTGTACAATAAAGTTGGCATCGGGGAAAATCATCTGGGTTTAACTCCCATGGAAGGTCGTTCCCAAACCACATGGAAACCATCCCCCAGCCAACTACATTCCCACACGCTGACCGATGGGGCCTCTGCGGATCACTCCTATAGCCATGGCCAGATCATCCACCGCCACCATCACCCTCATATAAACACCACCTTTTACCATTCGTACATCCTGGGACTGTTGGCATCCCGCCTTTTGGCAGCCCTTGTCGTGAGGAAGGTTGGACTCCGTGGGCAGGAATCATTTTCTATCTGTCTCGCTCTGTGATTTGACTCCCTTTTGTTAGACAATCCCGTGAGGGTGGTCTGTGTAGTAACCTCTTTTCCCTTTAAAACAAGGAGGAGCACGCATCAATACCTACTAAATTTTTTTATAGATATAACACTAATATAAGACAGAAACCAATTTATTAAAAAGAGAGCATCATTTATATCTCGTCAAACTTCAAGGGCTTGAGTATTGAATGTAGTTTTGAATCAAGTATAAACCAAAGATCACGTACAAATTGTACTTTTTTAATCTAAAGGATGTAATGTAATATTTTGACGTATACCACACTCCTGCGCATCGCGCATGTGCTCTCTACTGTACGACTTCGCCTCATCATTGATATTAATTTGGGTCAAGTCACATGCCGACAGGCAATAAATCTCGTGCATACAGGGTTAGTCTAAGCATTATGGACAAATACAGTCATGCAGATAATTAATGGAAATGGCACTGCCCCTCTCATAAGTGGACATGCATTCGCCACCCTCATGGAAGAAATTGTTTTACCAACTGAGCCACCAACATGGCAGAGAAGAAGTTGGTCGTAGGGATGCTTAAAGAGAGCAGCACCCTGCGGCCGATGTCGTCACTGCTGCCCTAGCCTTGTGGAGAGGCGGTAAACATGTCAACAGCCTCCAGCCAGGGAGATAGGAAATTGTGGCATGGCCCACTACCCTAAATGAAACAACACCTGCAAAATGAGGCTAGCAACCACTGCACCCCTGCGGCAGCCACCGAACTGAATTTTCCTGAAAGGAGAAGCAACACCGCTCTCGCGAGTCATTGTCGGCCCACAGACATGAGTAAGATCGGAGGGCACTCTCCAGTTTCTCCCCCAACTTCCTACCTGCCAGCATCGGTAGCTAAGCTTGGCAAGAAGAGTAGCCCAGTAACCTCCGAGGTTTCCTGGCGGAGCCCCCTTGACAGAGCTCCTCACCAGGGGCCTCGACCGTCAAATACAATTGTTGAGGTCGATGAAGCTTGACAACCAACCGAGATGAAGGTCATGCACAAGCCCTCGTCCTTGGTTACAGTTTCGTTGGCCGCCAGCATCCGAAAGGATTCGGCCAACCAGAACTAGATGTGGCCAACTTTCCGTTGCTACCAGGTTCAGTTGCACCTACGTCGCCACCTGAGGACTTGGGAACTCACGAGGGCCAGAAAGGCAATATCCCATCCCACCTATATTACCATTGCCCTCTCCAGCAGGAGGACCATAATCAAAGGACGACGTTGCTACTGCTCCACTGGGGGCCTTATCTGTGGCCACAGATCGACAGACTCCCAGTTGCCAGCCCCTCTGACTAAGGCATACGCAGATGGCTCCACCTACCATGGTCATCCAAGCAGAGGTACACGCTGTACCCTCACCTTCAGTCATCATGTCTCCTCCCGGGGGCGTAACTTTAACATGCCATGCCAAAGAGGGAGGTGAGAATGTCTCCAGTAAGCGTCCTCTCACGGCGCAACCAGCATTGATATCTGTGGGTACTTGGGCTCGCACCAAGTCTCGACAGCCCACAGTAAGCCTCGAGCTGAGCCAGAGCAACATAGAGGTCGGGCACTCAGCAGAAAGCCCTCCCCCAACCTCCAGGGCCACCAACTCAGTGAGCCCACCTAAGATCGACCAGCAACATGTGAATGTCGTCGAAGTGGCAGAGGCTGCAACCGCTAAACCAGCACTAGACGTCCTAACGACGATGCCTCTCCCCAAGGAAGGCATCCATAGCAACTCCCAGGTGTGCGACGACCTCATCATAGTCCCTGTCGGGGTAGCAGTAGCAGATTCCAGCTCTCGGAGAAGAGAATTTCTGTTATGTATCAGCCGCATTCTTTATTCGCCAGAATACTTGAGAGAAACCCTGTGGAGGCCCGCTCCAGGATACTAGTGGCAAGCACTAAAGCACCAGCGACCAATGAAGAGGGACCATCTGCAGAAAAAGGGGTCACAAAAGCAACACCGCAGCCATTAAGGACCCAGTGCATAAGTACCCAACAGACTTCTGTGCTTACTTTACCAGGTTGCGCGAGTGTCCCTATTGCAGTAGTATAGCAAAAATTAATAAACTAATATTTTCAAGCAAATAAATGCTGACCTGTCAATAATTACTGCTGCATAGAAAAAGAGGAAGAACTGTGTACACCCCCCCCCCCCTTTTACGCCCTTCTAAATGTGTGTGTGCAGGAATTGAATGCTACAATTTAAGTGTCGAATCCAGTGCAATTCTACCATGCACCAATGATAATGACGTAAGTGCCAAACCATCTGCCTTCCAGACATCAATTTTAGGCTTGTGCCAAAAACTGAACTAATCTGCTTGAATGGTAGGAAAAAACAAAGGTTTTTAAATCAAGTAGTGTAGGGAATTAATAACGTAAGAAAGCTAACATTAGCATGTAAGTTAAACATTTGTATAATGTAGCGAAAAAGAGCTATTTCCAAAGTCATTCATAATAGTAGAATACTGTATATTGATCAGAATAAATAATATGTGTATTATCCAGGTTTAATATGTTGTGTTAGCATTAACTAAGACCCGGCATTTGTTCTTTAAAACCACAAGAGTTGCCCTTGTGCTGAACCCTCAAAATGTTTAAGTAAGACATGTCTTGTTGAATGAGGTAGTAAACTTATGTAATCAATCAATTTTCAGTACCTCAAATTATTCAGTGGGTTTTCAATTAGTATGCAATACCTCAGCATTGCTTAAACATGCTAGTTAAAAGGGTATTAGTGTCAAATGTGTGTTAATGTGACGTGTGACGCATTCCTGCGCAGTTGTCATGCACCTTCTACTGGCAACTTTGCCCCATCATCAAGCATCCACGCTCATTTGGGCAAGTCTGTATTGTTTTAATACAATTAATCACGTGCCCACAGTATCTACAAGCATCGCTGCAAACAAACAAGATCACAGATACGTGGTTAAGATAAATTGTACTATCTACTCAAAGCCATCATGTGGTCGCCCTAACCCCAACTAGGAAATTTTACTGTTCGCAGGGGCCAGTGACACCCTTAGCAGATAAGCTAATTCGAGGGTTTACTGTAGGATCACAGTACCCATTCTACAAGGTCGCCGCAGCCTCCAGCGCCTCGTGCAGAGATGATAAGATATGCCAATGCCTCCACCTCAGAAGATAAGAAAAGTGTAGCGTAGCGCTGAAGCCTGAATACACAACCCCTGCGACATGAGGCTAGCCATCCCCACACCCCTCTTCAAGCCTAAAAACAATGATTTTTAGTATAAACACGAGGTGCCATGCCAGTAACAAGAAGCAGTCATCGCCTACTCCAGTATGCATAAGGCCAAGGGAGCAATAGGGACAAGGAGCCATCCACGTTCTTCCATTCTGAATAAGGCTGAAGAACTGTCTCAAGGGTACGATGGTCACTAGACCAACCATGGTAAGTGGCAGCCAAACAGACCTCACAGTCTGAATAAGGCAGAGAATAATCTATACAGTTACAGTGCTGACCACTAGACCATGTGCTAAAGTGCGCGTTTCAACCAGAGAAGATACCGCCGTCGGTGAACCCGGAAGATGACTCCAAAACCACTCTGCTTCGTATAGAAAACGTATCTCTCCCTCACTCTCTTTTAACGTAATTTCCTTTCATGTTAAAATTCCTCTTGGGAACATGTCACAGGGTAGTTTCAATTACTATGTTCCTTCAGAGCACTCCCAATAAAATTAGGATTAATTTAATTGCAAAGTATTAATTTTATTATTTTGTAATATCCTGTCCAGGTTGCCTTCGCCTGGAATTTCAGACAGGACAAAGCTTCCTTTGAATATTTTAATTAATATATTGTAGAGTAGGAGCAAGTACTGCCTCACCATTTTGTCTTTTCAAAACACGTTAATTAATTATGTAATTTTGATAAACCTATTGTGAGAGTAACTTATTGCATTATGTATGTATGTATAAAACTGTTATAAAAAAACTCTTGTTTTATGAGAAAACATTAGTAAATAATTTTTCTAGTAGTAAACTAAAGGCGTAACAAGTAACGTGAGCCAACAAGGCTGAATACACACACACCATTAGAACGCAAACTGATGCCTGTCTTTCTGACAGATCATTGGAAGCACCTCAAGGTAGGAATACAAATCCATACCCTGGTTAGCCAGACCAGACTGTAATGACTCCCTACCTGACACCTATGCTCCTTGCTAATATTCCTTCCTACTGATCACTACTCCTCCTGCCGCGTTCTCACTACAACTCCAGTTAGAGGGGCCTACTTGGGGGGTAGCTATCACTAACGACCATTCAATAAGAGAAGGGAAATTCAACTAAACACATTTATTACAATACTTTGGCTATAACAGTTTAATACATTAACTACAATATGACAATGAGATTCAGACTACAGTTACCTTACTTTACTGTACTCGGGAACAACACATTATCTACAAGAATATAAGAGGATATTATTACTCAGTTACCCTAGCCTTTGCAACGTGATTATTACGTCTTATATAGGACCTCGAGATCGGGAGTGCCACCCTACTGCCTGGCCGAAATTATGCTTACCAATAATAACAGCTGTGCAGATAGCCGGAGCTCCTCCGGATACTGTGGCCTTCTCCTTCGTGCCACTCCAGTGCTGATGCCGACACTGTTCAAACTCTTTCAGTAGCCTGGGGTGGTGGGGGTATGCGCTCAGTTCTTAAATAGCCTGGCTTCAGTGGGTCAGCCAGGATTGTTGATTAAACAGGGGGTCCGCAATGGAATCTATATCCTGTAGAACCTTAACTCGTTGTGTGTGGGCCCCTAGCACCTGCTACAAGACGTTCTACTTCTCCTTCCCAGTTTGAAAAGGCCAGAAGGAAAACTGAATATTGTGCCACTAACATAATCTCTGGTGTTTGCCTCACCCAGGTCTTAGGTGAATAAACGTCCTCAGTTGGTTCCAGTCTGAATAAGACTGGACAGTTGGTATTGAGATTGACAACACTGCTTACTTGTTAGACGTGGTAGAGTCGGAATATTACTTGTTAATCCTCTTGGTAATTTTGGCTTTATCTCAATGCCTTATGCAGAGCACGACAGACAAAGCTGGCAACATAGGCTGGCTCTCAGAGAGTCTCTAAGAGCTTTGAGTAATTTAAACTCTGCAGGTACGGTGATCAATAACTCCCTGATCATTGAGAATCTTTATTTTCCGCTAGATAATTCGCAACCTTACCAGTCCTACTTTTTGAAACTCGTATTAAATTGCCAGGGAAAGAACATCCCACCATAGCACTGATCTTGCGAGAAGGCATCACCTTGCTAGGGATCTACAGACTACGTCCTATAGTAAACCTACTCAAACGCCACAACCAGAACCACGGCCCTACTCGGCTGCAACCAACATCTGCCACTGTTCCGGTCGGCAAGCCAAGCTGTTAAACGGAGTACGCTGCTTCCTGCTGCATCACAGGTACAGTGCCCAGCGAAACGTCCCATTGCCAGGGTAGTGGATAACTTTGTCTCAAGTAGGAAAACAACACTACCACTATTTACGACGGTCGACTCCTGGAAAGGTAATAAATTTCCCTTGCCCGTTATCCCAGGTGTAGACCACCTATGTTCCCAGCAAAACTTACTCGTACATAACCTTGAAGTATCTGAGAGTGTATAAGTCCCAGGCAGCTTGTCTAGAAGAGCACAGAGTTCTTTTCACTTTAGGGTTTACCCCCTCTTTCCCTTTGGTTTAGGCCGAAGTTTAGAAATTCTAGAACCCGATCATCTTCCCAACATGGAGGATCCTTGACCTAGCCGGCAATTAGATTGTGTACTGCTCTACGCTAACTTGGGCTGGTATAGTAACCAAGGTGGTAAAGAGCAGATACTCTGAAAGGGGCAGGAGAAGGGGAATTCAGATGCGCTTCTGGATTGTAAACATTCTAGCACCCATCTTATTGTTAAGTGTCTCACTCCTATCCCTCTGGTCAAACTTCAAATGCAACCTGATATTCTGTGGTCTACCACACACCTTTGTTAAGGGTAACCATAAAATAACTTTAAAACTTATTATGTAACTCATACTTAGATTGAAGTAGGCATAAGTTAGAATAACAGCAGGTAAGGAAGACCTAAGTTGATGAACATTTGAATTCCCATTTACCGTGTACCACACATATGCTCAGGCGAAGCTATTTTCAACTCAAACTTGCTCATGGTAAACAAATCTTAGTAATTTTGCCCTGTTCTTTTTTTACAAGTGGAACATCTTGCATAACCCTAAGTGTCCGAGTCATGCCAACTTGTCAATTTCAAACTTTCTTTCCCAAGAAAATTATTGTCTGCACTAATGACTTCTGCAAGTATTGTGAAATGGCATGGCATAAATGAAAGAAGGTACGCAACACCTCACCCATTAGGGAGTTTTAAAACACACTGCTTAAATTTCACAAGCCATAATCTGGCTTCTTTCTTCCCCAACCCAGCCTTTTCCTCCCTACAGAGAGAGAGCAATGGATCCCAGCAGTCAGCTGATGTCAGGACACCACCTGCCTCTTCAAGATACTGGCAAGGGGATGTAAGGGAAAGTGCAGAGGAGAACGAACATGCCAAACAGAAAGAGACAGAGATACACTGCCAGGCAGTGGACATTAAACAGACGCCCTCTTTGCTGAGCGGATGGAGATAGGTGCTCGTCATACCGCACTCTGGAACTGCTAGTGCACAGAGTAGGCACAGCGTAAGAAGCAAACCAGTCTAAAGTCCAATGTGTCTGACCTGTGTTGCGTAACCAGAAATTCTTCTTTCTCCCCTCTAAGATGATTCTTCGTCGCAATTCGTGATTGATGCATGATGCATTCCTGCAGTACTAGCAAGCACGCTCTATGAAATGACTTCGCCCCATCTCAGAAGGTATTAAATCCTTACGGGGCATTTTATGCCAATTAAACAGTAATGGAGGCTGGATATGTGCCTATAGGGTACTTTGACACAGCCCAACTGATACTACAGACATGTGCTCCTAGCTTTTACTGTTCACCGAGACTCGCCCAGAAGCCATCTTGTCAACACCCCTCCCAAAAGATTGTTCTATCTACCAAGCCATGGACACCCTCCAAGAAGGTCACGCTAATTCCATAGCGTGCCGCTGAAGGGCATCACGCATTCCATTGGAGCGCCACAGCCACGTGAGCCTCCATTAAAGGCGATAAAATGTGCCATCGCCTCAGGCACAGGCCATAAGAAAAGGCACCCCTTCGAAAACATGGAATTTTTCAACCTCTGCAAAGCGAGGATAGCTTCCCCCTCACCCTTCTCAGGTACTACAAGTTCTGGATTTTAGTATAAATATGACTTCCAGAGCAGGCCTCAGGGCAGTCTGCTGCACCTCTTCCGCTGAGAGGCCAGGAGACTATTTGTAAGGGTGAGCCTGCCACTCCAACTTGCACTGGTGACCGTGGACGACCAAAGGCAGCCGATGTCTTTAGCAGCTCCGGAGGACCACAGCCTACCAGAGGGCCTTCTACCTCTTCAGCTGCCTCCAACATCAGCTCCAACCACTCCTGAGGACCGGCGATGCCAACCAGAGAGTCCTGCCACCGTCATTCCTGCATCAACTGCCCTTCCTTCCCGGGTAATCCTACCAAGGTAACAGGTCACTGCATCAATGTCCCCTATGGGCAACTCTTAAGTGCTCTAACTAAGACTTCATCTTCACCCTTCTGGTGAGGACTCCCCTTTTCTCAACATCAGGTTCCTTCAGAACAATCCCTGGTATTCAAATAGTATTTAATTAATTGGCTAATTAATTAATCTTTTCTTTCATCAGTAATCTCTCACATCACAAACATCCATTATTTTTATCTAGGTTGCCTTCACCTGGCTCTTAACGTAGAATCAACTTCCGTCGTTTAATTTTTAATTATTCTATAATTCTAGGAGAGAGTGGAACAACTTGTTGCAAATACTTATTTAATAAACGCAAATACTCGTTTAATAAACGTATTTTATTTTTTTGACTTAATGTCTATTTGCCTTCTCAAGCATAGCTCTGAAACCCTTTTTAGACATTAAGGTATTTTAATGAAGAGTTTTGCATTGCTCTTGCTCTAACGTAAAGGTGGCTACCATGTATCAAAGCCACAAAGGCAATTACAAACACCTTAAGAGGCAAACCGAGATCCGACAGTCGGTAGATGTTTCGGAGCACTCAAATCACCATAGGAACTCCACGTGTGGAATCTAGAGACAAAGATAGTTTCCTACTCCGCCACTGCTGACGGTGACGGGGTTCGAGGATGAGCTATTTTGGCCACTTGACCCACAGTGGATACCACACCTAGGCGCCACTGCATAAAACAATGTGTAATATCGTAAGCTCTGTTCCACCGCTGGTAAAACTGTTGGAAGTTCGATCCATTGCTGGGATACAGCGGGACATGGAACAACTGTGAGATATTACGTTGAAAAGCCAGTACTTTCAGAAGTACCTGCTAGGGCCGTAGTTAATAACCGGCTTCATCTTAGGCAGTTATTTTCTATCCGTTCTCTTGCCTTATACTAGGAAAGGCAGAGATAAGCAGAAATTAAAATTAATATTAAAGGAATTAGAATGCAAGTTAGCAAATTTACCTCCCCCAGAGAACAATACAACTTTATTTCATTCACCTATAACGGGACCAGGCGGCTCACAATTTGAGCACCTTTTAATTGTTCATTTGGGAGAGAGTTTCCTAGGTCTCGACCACCACTTAATAAATAACCCATTCTTGGTAACCCCTCCTACCACATCCCAGGAACTCCCCAGCAGCCACTGCACCACTCCACTGCAACCAGTGTCAGCCGCCATTCGCCTAATCGAGCCAGCCAGCGAGGAGTAGTGTGCCGCTGCCTCGTTGATAAAAGGTAACGTCTCAGAAGAGGGTAGTGAAGATGACACCTGACTTTGTTCCCATATGTAAACCCACTAGACCTACCCTCTACACAGGGGTTTTACCTAGGTGTTCTTAATAGTTCCTTGAAATGCTGCTCATGTTACTGGCATCACGAAAGTAGAAGTCGGTCGCATGTACTAAAACTAGATCCTTCTATCATAGAACTTTGAATATAAAATTAGTGGTAGGGGTTGAAGTCCCCAGTTTCCAGCCCAGGAAGTGCGTCCCCAAGCTCCCTATTCAGTAATTAATCTAACATGGAGAACCCCAATTTAGCCAGGGCTTGTGTTCGACCTCCAACGGTATTAGGGTTCCCATTTCTCTACGACTTGTTTCTCATAGGTTGATCTGGTTTTGTGAGGTTTCATTTCTCATCTTCCCTGTACACTACCAAGCAGTCTAGCACCTCTGTGAGGCTTCACCATGTAACACCTAATATTGGGGCATACGTGATTCGCAGGTGCTATTTTAATTGGTTTAGATTAAAATACCCAATGTGACACACTTCAATACTAAATTTATCTTTCAAAATGTTGTTTAGGTTCTCTTACAGTGCAGTTTGCTTCAAGCAGCATAAACTTGACTGTTTTGTTTTTACAGTAGTAAGAATATTTTACACAAAGTTTTGTTACATTCAGTTGACTAATACTACCAAAGTCGCACATTTTTGCATGCTTTCCCTTTTTTTTTTACACATTTTCGAAAGATCTTATTTACGTAAGGAGTAAAGTGATGAACAAATGTGGTGTTGTAAACATACCTTTACAGTCAACATGAGCATTCTCTGTTTATTGATGCTGTTTTGCAGATCTTTGACGTTAGTGGTAGTGCTCAGTATGTAATTATTACTATGACAGTCGTATTAGTCTTGTTAACTTGTGTGATATTAAAAGAACAAGGTGATTTTGAATCCTGCTCAAACTATTTGTGTAAGAGAAATAGGCCTCTGGCAAAATGTCTGTATTAAAAGTTTTTCACATGTTAGCAAGTAAATAAGTCTCCTACACCTTTTTGCATTATGTACTATTCAGTGTCTTTATTATTGTCTTGACTACTGACATGATGATAATAAATACAATACCTTAAAAAAACAACAAAAATAAATAAAATGAAGGCATTATCTATGACAAAACGCAGTGGTTGAGTTGTGACTGTTCAAAAGGTTTTTATGAGTATTTAAAGAAATTCCAACATGGTATCACAGAATTTTTGGTTCTACAGAATCAACCCAGAGTAGGGTTATGGAATGTGCTGAAAGGAAGTGGGGTGGGGTGGTTGTATATGTTGTGTGGTGGTTGGTGCAGTCAGTCATGCAGTGAAGTGCCACGCCTGTAAAGTGTACCCGGTGCAAGGGCTGCGCTACCAGTGTCTGCAGTGCTTGGGCTACAACCAGTGTCAGATGTGCTTCTTCCTCGGCCGTACCAGCAAGCGACACAAGCTGAAGCATCCCATTCAGGAGCACTGCACCCAGGTAACTGCCATAGCTACATCGTCACCTGTCACTAGGAGTCCACTTTTATGGTAAATTAAATAAACTGACTTTGTCATTAAAATGTTACGATTTCTTTCATTTTCATTAAATAAATTTTATAGCAAAACATGCGGGCATTATTATCATAACATGAATCTGTTGTTTTTGTAATGACTTCACTCAAACTTAATGGTATTTTTTATTCATTATTTTTAACAGTACATATTTAAGTGAAAAACATTTTAAAATATTGAACGACAAGGATGAAAGGACAACCTTACGAGAGCACACTTGTCATGTAACACACATTGTCAGGTCACAGTAATTTTTGCTCAATAAATCTTTTCTTTGAGACATTTTAAACTCCCGAAGAACATTCACTAATGTTTGAGCTATACAAGATTTTTACATCACACACGTACAGCTTTAGTTCATTGGTAGAAAACAATAATTTAATTAAATCCTGTTCAGTTCAATATCACTCGAACATAAATTCACAACCTAACTACAAAATACTAGTAAATATTTTATTATTGACAAAATCAAAATTCTCCTTACAAAGAAAAAATATTTTTACTATGAAGTGGAAGGAAACTATTTGTTTTGGTTTTCTTGGCAATATGAAAATTACACAAATTTGCTTCCAACGCATTTGTCTTTTTATTTTTTATGTCCTTCACTATCACTAAATCAGTGTGCATACAACATGACAGTGTTTAAGCACATGTCTTTTTACGCTGATGCCGGCTAACAGCCAGCAGCGCTATAGCCCATGACGGCGCTCACGTATCACGTGTGCAAAGAGACCGACACACTTTTGAACTTTCCCATAAATATTAATTTCAGGGTAAAATGTGTTATATTGCCTTTACAGTGTTTAATATGTCTTAAAATGTTTTAAAGTACTTGTACTAATTTTAATTCTTTGGTTATGAATATTCAAAGCGCCTGTGACCCCGAGATTAAGAACACTTAATATTCTGGCATGTACGCCATCACAAAGAGACATTAAAATAATATTGAAATTCGTAACAAAATTATAGAAATTTAAAACAATGTCTGATTTAATTTGTGCCACTTTATTTTCAGTATATAATATTACCCTCGGCGTGCATAGCACTTCCGCTTATGTGAACCCCATAGACGGCCATGATAGGTCCGTGTGACACTTGTATCCGGACAGTCTGTCGAGGAGAGGTGGCGAGGTAAGACACTGTCACGTGCGCATTACAACTTTTGTTCACTGATGTAGGTTTCCATAGTCCATGTAGTTTACTGGTTAATCTTTGCTTGCGTATGCTTTTGCCATACTTTTTCCCCAGCATTATGCTCCCACTTTACTAATTTCTTACGCCCTTGTGGCATTTTTAACTTTATCAAGGAGAATGAGGAGAAATGTCGGAGAGGTCACGCAACCCGCGCATTTTGAATCAGACTCCATTTGCCTATGTTTATGACATTTTATTGTAACTTCTGCATAATTGCTACATGCAGTTTTAAGAGCTTTATTTTTATGTATGTATTTAAGGGTAATTTTTGTGTTTGAATATTTTACATCATCACGTATAACCACGTGGCCGACTGAAGCCAAGTCTTTGTACATACCATCATTGCGTTTTAAGAGTTTATTTATACAACATTGTATGTGCAATACTCTATTTCAGGGTTCTATGAATTTTTTTTCAGGGTTTAATGTATTTTTCACGTAAATTTGATGCTTTTGTTCTTGACCATGGGGTCATAGTAATGTTTGATTTTACCGCCATCAGGCATGTTACAAGCCTGTAACAACTCTAATCGTATAGAGAACCATTTGCCAAATATGAATAATATTTTATCTGAATTTATTTTGCCGTTTCCACGCAGAAATATTGCAATTTCACCTGCACCACGTGGTCTGCTACGAACTTCATCCAGCAGCATCCGTGCCTTGTTTATTGTGAATGTTCATCTCGTGTCCCATCTTATTTCATGTATCATTCAAGGGTCGATGTAATTGTGTAATTGTTGTACGGTGCAATTACTCCTGTCCTAGCCGGCTCTGTGTATAGGCCATCACCACACTAACCACGTGCTGGAGGGCGAGCCCGGATGGGTTTGCGTTAGTGATGCCAAGTAATCACTCATGTTAATGTGTATTAAGGGTATTCATTTGTAATCCACAGTGTCCTGTCTTCAGGGAAAACCCGTCAGTCCACCCTAGCGGCTGTCAGCCATCTTCCCTCGTGAAGACTGTGCTTTAACGCACCTCAGTGAGATCATCCATTCAGGCGTGCGCTAGACTAATTACAGGTTGGGGAGCATCCAAGCGAAATTGGCTAGTCATGACCAAGATAGCTATTTCATTGGCATGTAGATGTGTATAAACAATATCAATAAAACAAGTCTGCAGTGAACTCAGTTTTTAATTCAGTTGTGATTGTCTTAGCCACATATGTTTTATCTATTGTCTATTTCAGTGATTTTATTAAAAGTTTAGTATTGCCAACGTCTTTGTAAGTACGCACGGGTGAGATGGACACACAGAACCCACAACATCCGTGAGAACCCTAAGTCTCAATAGTGCGGTGATTGGGAAGCACCGCTGGCGCCCAAATTACCAGTAAGTATTTGTTTCATCATTCGTCTTGTGTCTCACCCGACGGCGTCAATGCCCACTCAATGTTTACATCACAGTTTTTCACTTTGGTCAGTTTGTAAAAAAAATAACTTTCACTTTCAAACTCCCACGCACAATCTAAAACAGTTATTTTTGGCATTCTTAACCAGTTTGGGACTTAAGCAGCTGACTACAACCACCACCCTCGCTCATTAGTTACAAATGCCATATTTGCTAGTTCTGAAGAACCTAACCACAAAACGTAGATGATGAGTAAGGCAGGATTTACAACCACCTGTCACGTCCGTACATCATCTGTCTTATCAATTTTGTGACCAACAGCCAACCAGAGGTGGCCATTAATTCTATCCGTCTGTCCGTCAAAACCTTGGCAAGCTTTAGCTTTTGACAGACGAACAGATGAAATTACAGCCTTCTAAACTTGCACATTTTGTTACTCGTTCATCCCGAGTTCTTTACAAGGTTGTGTAGTGTGTGCAGTGTTTTGTTTTGGCTGTCTATTGTATTCATATATTTGTTTATGTAACTGTAAAAGGAAATTGTTACATTTTTCCTGAAGGTTAATTTTTACGCGTGCCCTACCTCGTGAGGTAGTGGTTAGGCCGCTGACCACCCTCTCAGAATGTTAAGTAAGCCTACCGCGCCATATATTGCTAACTCTCTGGGCCTGCCGGGTTGTGGAAGGGTTAGTTATCTAAGTGGGCCGCTTGGTGGTAGGGAACCATCGGATTCAAGGGTAGTCAAACCCCAGTGTGAGGCGAATGGAGGTGGATTCCCTCCCAGGTATTTTCACCCTCCTCACTATAAGGGTTGCCAATAAGTGGGATGCCAGATATCCCAGGGGTATGATGTGACGATGCAGTTACGCGATAGTGGGGGTGGAGGTGTATGATCCGGCTGGGGAAATCTTAACAGGTCGGGTGGGCCAATGTGCGGGAATGAAATCTAACGAAGGTGGTACCGCACGTGACTTGGGGACTGCCTTTGTCGGGAGTAGAACCCGTACTGTCTTTGCTGACACTAGCTTTATGACACAAAAATTTGGGAGCTCCATATCTGCCGGGTGTTTAACCCGGATGAGCTTGCCCGAGTTGTGTTTGATGAGGCTAGATGTTGTAGGAGCCTGGCTAGGCACGGTGTCCCCAGGAGTAGCGCATACTATGAGCAGTGACTGCTCTACTAGGTCTACGTAATCTCCTGTAGGGTATCCGGTCCAACAGCTACCTAAATGGTGATCCAACAGGGACGCATAATCAAGGGGAACGAAAGGTGAGATGGGTCGCAGGATGTCTTCATTACTTTGCGGCAGGGGTTTGACCTCTGATGTAGTACTCAAATTGACTCAACTACTTCGGCTCTTGCTAGGGCGTGGCGTTCCTTAATGCCGTTGCCTACTCTGTGTCCCACCTCTCTTCTATACTTCAGGTCCCTCATGAATACACTAAATCACACAGTATGTCTCCAAGGAGAGTTAAATGCCTGTTACAACGATTTACACAGACACTGTGAGAATAGGTGACTAAACTAAACAATGATGGAAACTGACAACTAGATTTGACGTAATATTTATTATGTGATAAGGAAACTAAAGAGTCCCGGCTAAAATCAATTTACAATGAAATATATTAGCTGGCTGATTAAACACTTAATTGATTATAAAATTATGTCAGTAAAAGAGTTGGGATAAATTAACTATAAAATTCCCAATTTTACTCGTCACGGAAGTTGACTGGGGTAAAGGATACTGGGTTCGGGCAGTAGGTTTACCTTGGCGAAGGAGTGCTGTCCTCACAGTCAACAGACTGGTTGAGGAGAGCCATTTGCAAGCTGTAGGAGGCTGCAGTCTTCACAGTCTGCGGAATGGATGTAGCGCCGTCTTGCAGGTCGCGGAGAGGAGAGAGTCCTAGCAGACTGAAGAGAGCCTTGTCCAAGCTGAGGAAGCCTTGGCAGACTAAGAGAGTCCTTGCCGACTGGGTAAGGAGAGTTTTTGCAGACTGAGGTAGGGAAGTCTTTACAGACTGAGAAGCGTCTTCGCAGACTAGGACGGGCTCACGTCCTCTTCGGCCGGTGAGCCCAGTGTATCTGCCGGTGCTGGAAGTTGGGCTTCTATCAACAGTTCTTCGGGGTGCGGGGGGTAGCGAAACTTTCCAACAGGGGGTGTGTCATCTGGGGTGTGGGAGCGCCGCTCATTTCTTATTGCCTCGCTTGGAGGCGATGACAAATTAAAACGCCTGTTCCTGAGGGGGCCAGTCATGACGTCACAAGGCCACGGGGGTGCTGCCATCTCTGGGTGTTGCAGGAACTTCTTTCAGGACTAAGCGACGAGTAGTAGAATATCACAAATATTTATTTTTTTCATGGGGGTGACACTTGCATGCAGAAATTCAGGCGTGCAATGTGGATTGTAATTACGTTGGTAATTAACAATTACGTATTTAGCTACCCAGGCTTGTGAGATCTCCTTGCTCGATACGTTTAATTCATTTTGCCGCTTATATATCTTCCCCCTGAGCGCGGGTGGCTCGTAGATGGGACGAAGTCACCCGTAGAGTGCACATTCGCACAACGCAGCATGTTGGCATGCGTCAATTTATAATTACAGTAGAACCCCCTTTTTGCAGTACCGCTTTTTACATTTTCCCGCAAATTACACCGTTTATTTTTGGTCCTGTTTTATCTCCATTTGATTGTATGCACATCTTTCCTGCTAATTACAACACTCAATATTTTTGTTTCCTTCCCGCTATGTACACTTTTTTTTTACATTATTGACAGTGGTTAAAATCCACATGATAAGAAGATAAGTATGTTAGATACAGACCACATTATTTCTTACGCATGGAAGGAAGTTACACAGAAAACAATTGCAAACTGCTTCAAGAAAGGTGGTTTTCCATGTTCAGTGGTTGGCAATGAAGATAAAACCAATTGAGCTAAATGTATCATTCACTTATTTAGTCAACATTGACTCCAACATGATTATTACTAAAGAACAGTCAGTTGAAGATATTGTAAGTTCCCATTTCATGGAAAGTCAAGACCAACAAGAGGACGAAGCTTGTGAAAAAGAGGGAAAAGTACATATGCCCACCAAGCATGAGGCATTACAAGCTGTATAAACTGTGAGAACCTACTGCTCGGGATTCAAATGTGAGGACAATAATTTCAATCAGCTGAATGTCCTTAACAAAAAACCTGAACGTGTTAGCAGTCAGCAGCTGAAGCAGACAAAAATCTCGGACTTTTTTTTTTTGTCAATGTTGATTTATTACAACTTGATTCAATTTGAAACACTTTACTGCATTTATCTCATTTTACACTTTCCCGTTTTTTAGATTATTTATTTCTGGATCCATTGAATGGTGTAAAAAAGGAGTTCTACTGTACATTTGGAAACACAAGCTCCTTTTGTGCAATAGTAAAAGTAATAAAATAATGCTTTATAGGGTATTAAAAAATTTTTTACATCAATTAATTTCCATTACTGCAAAAATTTTTTTCTTTTTATGGAGAATTGTTTCCTTGATTAGTTTGCAGCAATGAACTTATGATAGATGTACAAAGTTTGGTTGTAAATCGCTCGGCTGTGAGATGGATGAGTCTATGGCGGACGGACGGATGACGGACGGATGCAATGTAAATTTTGCCTAAATTCGGCAGTGTTTACAAATACTGCGCAAATGTTCAGTGAGTAGTTATTATAGTTAATTACATTTGACAAAAAAAATATTCATCTTTGTTATATATAACTACTATTTACTTTCGTCATATCACCAAAATTTTTGTTTAAGGATGTTTGTTTATAAATAAAATACACATAGGTATGATTCTGCTCATGAACGAGTTGCATAGTGAATTGGCTTGATACATATTGAATTGTACATGCAAAGATAATTTTTTGACCTTGCTACCAATCAATGTATGAATCATTCTCGTAACGTAAAATTTAGTTACTTTTTTTTCTACTTAGTAACATGATCACCAAGCAAATAATTTTGCTATCTGCACATATGTGAAAATGAGAGAAAATACTGTATGAAAATGAAAAATCATAAAACCTAATGCAAGTAAGAGCTTGATGCGTGCCCCTTTTTGGTTGTATTAGGCAAGTTTTGGCTACGCCGACCACCCTCTCGGTTTTGACGAAAGAGAGGGGAATCAATCTCCAGGGTGAGGTGGATTGGTATTAATTTCCTGCCAGGGCGTTTCACCTTCCTCACGACCAATGTTGTCAAAAGGTGGGACGTCTGTGGTCCCAGGCATGTGAATGGTAGCTAAGTCTGTCATTACACTATGATTACTCTGTTATTTTACAGAAACACCATAGAAGAGAAAGTTATAAAGCATTACATTTGTTTCTAAAATGTATATGTGTTTGTGTATGTGTTTGTATGTATGTATGTGTATGTATATGTACACACATACACTCACACAACCCCTCTTAATCTGGTCGAAAGTTAGAGCGATTTGAATTCATAAGGTAAATTGTGAGATTCTGCTAGAAATCTGCTCATTCCTGTTTTTCATCTTTGAGGTCTATAACTCTCTATATAACCTTTTATATGGTTTATTTCTTTATATTACCTTATATATTGTGTATTTATTAACTTTTTGAATTTTTAAAAATTATTTTCAATTAAAAGTAATTTTTAAAATTACTTTATAATATATTTAGCACAAATATTTATAAGTAAATGTATAAGTATATAATAACTATGTATGAAGTATGTACATAGTATATTCGTGGAAACCGGTAATTGGGGACAGTGGTTTAAATAGACAAATGGTTTAACGGGGACATATTAGTTCCGAACCAACGTACATACCATGTTTTTTTTCCGGTTCAGCGGATGTATTATGTGGGTAATACGGAAATGAAGGGTACCGCCTGATGTATCCCGAATAAGCTATGTTCACTGTACATCCATGTAGGTAATTACATTATCATCCAAAAATACATCTCGTCAATATAGAAAAAATTCCTTTTCTTCAAAAAATCGCTAATATACCAGGTAGGAATAAAGTTACGAAACGCAAATTAGAACAAAATTGTTTTATTTACAAAAAAAGGTAGAAAATATCAAGTAAGTAATTTATTTTCAAAATATTATCAAAGTTCAGTCATATCTTCAAAATCTATAAAATCTTCATCTTCTTCCATGCCTTCCTTTTGTATCTGTGTGCTGTTCATACAGGCTCCATTGCATCCACAGATAGATGAGCAGTGGATACCTGCCTTCCGGCATCCACATCTACCACTACACCCAGAAGCACAATTGCAAAAAATTTGAATCAGGATGCTGTCAGGAGCTATTGGATCAATTCTTTTGATGGGGTTGAGGACTCCACCATCGTCTCGTACCAAACCCCAACGTGCTGGATTGAGAAAGTCATTATCAAGCCATTGTTGTGTCTGTAAATACACTCTGAAAGAGTATTGCTTGACTGCACCTTTGGTCTGTGGCATTGAAGCAAGATTGGCTTTCACCTTGGTGGAGGATTTCACGAAGAAGTTGTATCAGGGATTGTTCAAATCACGTTCACTCAGTGGGGCCAATTACATGGTGAGAAACATTCCTCTCCAGCTTGGGCTTCTACATCAGCAGTTGATGTGGGGTCATAGAAGATATCAGCTATGGCTTTAGTTTCATTTGGAATTTTTAGGAAACACTTCAGGTTGGACTATTTATTTTTGTTGAATATCACAAATATTGTGCCACATCCTGTGAAACTGTGGATGAACAGGTTAGATCCACTAAAGGATAGCTCCTGCAATTGTCTGGTGGAGTATACCTTGTCCTCAATGTTTCCTCTTCTATGCTTCATGAATTATACATTTCTGTCTGGTGGTGTGAAAGCTGTTGGTAGGACGAGCAGGTCAACATCTTCTCCAATAACAACCACAGACGAATGAGAAGTAACCTTGTTTAAGCCACATCTGCGATACTACCATCAGTATCTCCTGTAGGGGTACTCGCCGCTATCCTTCTTGCAGTTAGCATCTCTACTAACAACTCAATCATCTTCGTCTTGTTCATTTCATTGGCAAGAAAGTTCTGCTAAACAGTGGCCAGCATATTTTCATAAAAGTTAACATTCACTGATGTTTTAGATGTTCCTCTTCGCTTCTGTTCTGTGCGTTTAATGGAATTAACGTCTTCATACCCATCAAAAACTACAGCAGAGTTGGCACCATAATGATTGATAAGGTATGCTATGTATTGTTCGCAGATGGAAGAGAACTTGGTACCAACATTTCATTTAACTATATGAAGGAGTAAGTCACCATCCACTACAGTGTAACTTTCGACCAGTTGAATATAAATGGGTGTGTGCGTGTGCATGCATGTGTATGGGTGTGCACGTGCATGCGTGTGTGTGTCTATATATATATATATATATATATATATATATATATATATATATATATATATATATATATATATATATATATATATATATATATATATATATATATATATATATATATATATATATATATGTATGTATGTATATATATGAGCACCAGCTGATATATATTCATTTATCCTTTAATTTACTCATTTATCCATTAATTTATTCATTTATTTATTTATAGTCCCATCAATTACGTTTCCTCTGATTTGGCAGTCATTGTAAACTTTACACTCCTCACTATCAAAAAACACTTTGTGTCCGCTGTTGGCCATTTTGCTGACATAGCTAGTTAGCTGATAGATCAGGTACGTACAAAACATCTGAAATGTCAACATCACTCTTGAGTCTGACAGAACTCGCACCTTTGGACATAATTTTATTTGCGTTTGCGACAACAATTTCTTATGCATTTTCTTCCATGTCTACTTTCCAACCCTTGTTTCTCATCATGTGGGATGTAGCTCCCGAATCAATTATCCAGTCCCTAATGCCTGTAGTCACTGACGACAGGGCTGCGATTAACGTTTCTCTTGTTTCGTTTCCTTTCTTGAGAATGGGGCCCTCTTTTCATGACACTATTTTTATTTGTGCCCTCTTCTGTTGCAATTGAAGCATACAATGTTGTTCTTACATGTATTTGCCTTGTGTCCCTTCTTATTACACTTGTAGCATATGATCGTCGCTGAGCCAGCTTTCCTGCCTTTTGTTATCAATGCTGCTTCTTCAGGTTGATGTGATTTTGCCACTTTCTGGATGAGTGTTGTTCTCATGTAGTCTGAAGCAGATTTTACGCCGGTACTTTCCATAGCCATAATCTTGGGTTCGTAATCTTCGATTAAACCACTCAGCTTTATAACCCCTATAAATTCGTCATCAATTTCAGCATTTTTTGCTTCCAGCTTCTGTGACAAGGACAAAATCTCATTTAGATATTCGTCTATGGAACCAAATTCTTTTAGTTGTATTCTGAATAATTCTCGAAGTAGTGATAACCTCCTTGAAAGCCCTTTATTTTCGTAAGTGCTTTCTAGTTTTGTCCAAACTTGTTTCGACGTCTTGCAGCTCTTCACTATCGGGTATAGGCTTGCATCTATCATCAAGCATATCTTGGATTTCGCCTTTTGGTTCTTATTTTTATCCATCTCGGCGCCAGTAACACTCGGCCATAAGTCCTCAGCTGTGAGGTACATTTCCATGCAGAACTTCCATGAACTGTAATTATCAGTCCCCTGAAGTTTCTTGATGCCGGGCAACCAGCTTATTTGGTTTTCTCTTGTTTTGTTGCCAGCCATAATTTTTAATTTTGTGGTCTTGACAGGATATTTCCGAACACTTCACGGATGCTCGCGCGTATCCATTTGTAAACACGGCTCTGGGTCGCATAACTTTCACTTTCCCAGTAAACATGCACGTCGAAAAAACATTCGCTGTGAGTTTAGACTATATTAATAGGCCCATAACCTGTTGGGTTGGAAAATTTAGCACTCAGGAACAGGGAATAGTCAGACTCACATTTTATAGCAGTTTATTGGCAAGCTACTACATCTAAAACATACATACAAGATGCCATCATGGCTGCAACTACTACGCTAGTCTAAATAACAATGGCGGATGACTTGTGTATTTACATACACCCAAAATATAAAAAATATCTTAATATTAAGATTTAGTCACCATCATGAACATCGTAAATGCAGTACTAGCTGAATCTGTTTGCAGCTGAGTGGTGTTGACCAATATGTTGACCCAATGCTGGTAAGTAAAAGTCGCCCAAGTCGTCATCACTTAAAGTGTGGACCATTTTCACATAGAGGTGTTCCCGATTACAGCAGCATGGCAATTAATGATCAGACTGGAGAGGTTACTGAGTCGGAGGGCAAAGAAACCAAAGAAGCCAAAGAAGGGAGGAAGGGGAAATGTATGGGCTTAAAAAGACCAAACCTGGCAGGGAATGGAGGGAGGATAGACAAGAGGGAATCGAAGGAGAACTATGGTGGTAGGTAAGTTGGCAGAGGAGCACGTGTATGGCCAGCAATTATGGTTCATAAACAGTTCTGCTACACCTAGTGTCGCAGTTTCAACAAGTTGAGGTAAAATGTGTTTTTACATTTGTTTAATTTTTTACATATTATTTATAGTTACAATAATACTTTTTCATAACAATCCCCATTTTTATTGTGGTTACTAGTTAAAATTTATTCACAGATAATGTATAGCTCTCATACTCAGCTCGACGTGCAATAAGGTTAGAAGTTGTTTGTTATTGGTGTACATGTCAGAACCCTCATCTACTGAAATCCCTGTATGTACATTTCTTGACATTTCTGTTGAAAAATTGTAGACAGGGAGTCTGTATATAAGTATCTTCTCAATTAGGATTCCACTTCATAGCACACAAGTAGAAAAGTGGGAGGCTACCAACATTTTCAAAAAGACAGTGTTATTTCAGCCAGCGAAATGTTCCAATCGCGCAACCACGTGGAAAATGTGTTGTCTTTCTTATTGTGTTTGCCTCTAGATGAGTACTATACCATCAGTATTTGAATTTCGGTCGTTTTATATATTTTTGGTAGCCTAACGGCCTACTTGCTACATTAACTAACATATTTATTTCAGTGTGTGTGTCACATCTTAAGGATGTAAAAATGGTCATGGTAAAATTTTTTACTTCAAATTATGTAATTTATATTTATCCTATTTTTAGAATAATAGTATTTTATTAGTTGGAGAACGTTATCTTTTTGCACTATTTACCCATGTATCATTTGAATTTTTTCACAAAAATAAGGCACGCTGATGTATTGGGGTTGACGTGCCACAGGCAACGTTGTTATCTATTCTAGCCTTGCTACAGCTGCAGCTCACTCCCAAGAAGAGAAATTAAGCCATACATGCCACAGAGTGCCTCTGAAGCCCAGGGTTGGCTACAGGCAAGCTGTTGCTGCCTGCTGGTTAGCAACCTGCTTCAAGTTGTGGCGCCTGAGCTTACCCCTTCAGACCTCAGCTGCAGATGGGAAATGCAGCCCAACTTCAGCTGTTTTCTGCCATCTGCACCACTTCACAGCCATCCTCTCTCTCTCTCCCCCCCCCCCTGTACCCCCCATACTGGCCATACGTTTGGGTCTGTATGGAACCCGTGGGCCAAAGTTTTTTGCATACTTATGTAGCTCTGTTGTAGAACGTTACTCTGCCCAGACGGGGACTGACTTCATCTACTCCAGCACCAGTTGTAGAACACCATGCTGCCCGACAGCTCACTGAAGCCTCCCGCTCTTCTTGACTACCCAGCTAGTCACGCATGAGTGAGAGTACTTTACCTCTGGGGTCACTCTCCACCCTGCGCTCCCCGAGACTAGGTGTCACTCCATTTGGCAACCTGTGATTGTATCTTTAGGCCCTAGTCAGGGTACATGCAACACTGACTAGATAGAAGGGCGCCTGCTGTGACGCCATCACTTGCAGACCATCCTCCTCTGCAGACGCACTACCAGACCGCAGTTAATAAGTTGACAACTGGCATATATCTTCTTAGCATTACATTGATTTTGTGTAGTTTTTGTTAATGTGTTACATGTGTGCCACAGCAGACGTTAATAAAATGAGGTTTGTCTTTTTACCACTGCATTAAAAAAGTGATTGTTATTCCTGCATTAAGTGCCAATTTCCTGCTTTCTGTTTCAAAAATGAACTTTGTAGCGATACAGTTAACTCTCGATCTATGGTTACTCAGGAGACTGCCAAAAATTTACATACATGCGGGATTTCAGTAGATGCGGTTCATGACATGTACATCAATAAAATACAACTTCTGACCTTATAAAACTTAAGTTGAGTATAGCAAGAGCTGTACATATCTGGTACTACAGTTTAACTAATAAAAATGATAAAAATGGGAATTTTAGAAAAAAATACTATTGTAAAAAATGCATTTAAAAAATTTCACTTAAACTTGTTTAAATAAAAAAAATTACGTCCCAAAATATCATATATAATTGATTGCAATCCGACACCAAATGCAAGCTGACCTAAAACTTTCAAACCCTTTAAAAGTGAAAATAATATGACGCCGAATGCAAGCAGTTAAGTAGTGCTAAATTAAGCAGTGTCGGAACTCTCTAACCCCTCACACACCTTCAGACAACATATACACTTTCGACAAATACATTTTTTAATTAATTTTGCTTTTACTCAGGATAGTACTTTAATAACGCCAACTTAAATAACACTAGTAAAATTTTTGCTCTAACATTCTAATTGTTTGCGAGTGTTTCCTTGCACATTTTAATTATTTACATACAACAATTTAAAAAAATATAACAAATTAACAATTAAAAGATTTCACACTGAATGAATATCACATTGCACTGAAATGAATAAATGAGTCTTTTAACTTAGGTTTTGACATGTGTCGCTTGAACTGTCTGTGTGCAAGTGGCTTTTGGGACTGCCCTATGTAAGTCCAACACATATACTAAGAAACTTAGTTCTGTCTTTTACTGGTCACCAGAGTTTTCTGCGTGGGCTGTCGGTTGGGCATAAAGTCTGGTTCTGTTGGTTGGACGATACGTCAGATCGGAACACTGGTCCCCTGGGGCAACGTCGACTTACCAGAGTTCGATGTGCTTGGCTTCGGCGAGGCAGTAGTGATGCTGCAGGATGGTCGGGTGGTCTCCGTTATCTTCCTGGCCTCGGTGGTTGTGGAGCTGCTGTAGTGTTCCGCCAGTTGCTGGCGATTCCACTGGGTGCTTTCTCAGCTGCCAAAATGAGGGTTGGCGTGCCCGAGCGTGGTGTCGCTCCCGGTAACCAGGGCCTGGACCACCAGATGATGCCTGCTGCCTGTCCTAGTCAGGTTGGAATGGAATACAAAACTCCCTACCAGAGAAGCCGGTCTCCCGCATGTCAAGCGGCTTGGGCTTGCTCCCGTGTGGTCTCGATACCCGGAGTGATGCAATCCCTGGCATCCTGGATTTATTCGAAGTCTAAGGTCGGTTTCATACCGCGACGTACAAGACAATTTGTTAGGCCCTCTTCATGGTGCCGCTACAATGCGTAAGTTTAAAGCATGCTTGAAAATGGATTTCCATTTTCCCCTGTCTTGTTTGTTGTTTGGGTTAGCCATGTTCTTGTATCTTCTACTGAATGATGTGCCCTTAAAAAAGATGTTACATATGGCGTTGGATTCCACTCTTGCAAGGAATGTCTAGGCTAACTCACGTACTTTTTTTTTTTTAATATTTTGTACTGAAAAAAAAATTACTTATTGTTATTTGCTCTCACAATCACACAACCAGTGACAGAGCTGAGATCTCGATGCTTGGGGCAGTACCAGAGCCATGCTCCGGCGCTTCGGCACCACTACACCACTGAATGCAAGTCAAGTTTTGAATGTCCTGCATGCACTCATTCAGCTAAGAGGGTACGGAGGAGTTATCGATCGGGCAGTGGTGTATACAATAGCTGAAAGTGGAGAATGTCGGCGGAAGGAAAACCGCGCCATGCCGCTACTTGTTGCAGAGTGCTGACACCTTGCACATGTGATAAATGTTTGTTTTTTAAAGTAATTAAGTATATTTTACTGCAAAGAAAACTTGCAATTTTGAGACAAAAATAAGTAAGGCAATAATGATTGATTTCTTCATTGTCTAATAATCAATCGTTCAAAACCACGTCATCTGATTTTCCCTGTCGTAAGTTACACTGCACTCAGCTCAGTGCTTACCTACCCATTATTAGACAGCAAAAGATGTCGAATAGGTCCTTACATTTTATCAGTTTATTCAAAAGATGCGTGTCTGTTGAAATAAATTGCTAATATATATATATATATATATATATATATATATATATATATATATATATATATATATATATATATATATATATATATATATATATATATATATATATATATATATATATATATAATATATATATATATATATATATTCCGATGAATTTTACAATTATAATACAAGTCACTCAATGTTCAAACATTTTTTGGTGACGAGGAGAGTTCAAGTTTATGCTTCTAGGCATATAATTTTATTTGCGAAGATGCTGCTCCTTGAGTTAAATAAATATTACGTTTTAAAATCATGTTAATTTTACGCCACATACGATAAAACACCAACCTTACGGGGAAAAAACACCTTTAATCATGAAAGAAAACATATTTTCAAATAATAATTCCTCATTAAAATCTTTTGGATAACATTTTCAAGTGAAACCATTTGCTTTGAAATACAAGTGGTATTAGGAGCAACTATATTGAGCAACGCATAATCTCGATAAAATTACGTTCACCAGGCGCAGTTTATTTGTTCTGCTGCCGGCGTGTGGAAGGCAAGTGAAGCGGGCGTAGTCGAGAGAGAGAGACAGGACGTGCTTTATCTTTCACTTGACGATAACGTCCCTTCTCGGCGGCAAGACATGTCAGGGGTGGAAGGAAGGTATGTGGCTGATGCCTGGTTGCACCATTAACAGCCCTGAACCCAGTTCATAAGATCTTGGTTCAAAGATGATCTTCAGTTTGATCCAAGTTTAATGTACGAGTGTAGCACCAATGTGAATTGCCGAGTTTTGATTGTAAGTCACCTGATCTCGGTTGGAAACTAGGATTGAAATGAAACACTGTTTGTCATTGGCTCTCATTTCGTGACATCATGATGCAACTGTTTATTTTGAGATTCGGAGACAATTAATAGGTTTTTGTGGACATTATCTCTTAAGACTAGGATGATTTAATGTTTAATTTATTTGAATGCACTGAAGAAACTCTGTTTCAGGGGTTTTGTTTGATTGGTAACACTTTGCACACATTTTTATCATTATTTTTAATACCAATATTATTGAAGAAGATAGTGTGCATAGAACTAGATGGTACAATGTTTTATTTATTTTAAGTAAAGTAATTGTTTTACAAACTTTACTGAATACTATTCAAGTTTGTATAATGTTGTTGTGAATTCCCAAAAATAAAATTCTACTTAGCGCTATCTGTTGGTGTATTTTCAAACTACATCTGTCAGCTACAGCTCCTTTTTCGTGATCAATAAATTTGACATGAGATTTAGCTCGTACGGAAATTAGGACAGTTTCTGATATTCTGAATGGCTTTTCCAGTTTTGCATTTTGTTTGATTTGAGGGTAAAGCATGAATTTCGTTTTCTCTTTACAAAACATTAATACCATCTGTAATTCAATAAATGCATTGCATCTTAAGCCTTCGTAAAATGTCTCAATTTACATTTTACCACAGTAACAACCGAATCGATTTTAAAACAATTTAAATATTACCAAGTTTATTTCTAGTAAATAAAAATATTTTACAGTGCTTTTACCTTCACATAAACTACATTTAACACAAACTTTTATTCTTCTCTGTTCACTTTATAAATCCTTAGTAAAATGTTTGTTTAAGTGCCAAACAGAGCTTAAATACAAAGTATTTCAATGTTTATATAATTTTAAAACAAAATTGCTTTTCCATATAACTTTGACATTTTAAAATAAATCAGTCATATTTACTTGATCCGAGATCATTCGTCTGAATCACCAAAAGGTGCGGTTAAAGGTGAAGTTCAAATGGATCTTAGTACGGTACGCAGATTGTAATGGTGCAACAGCCAAATGCGCTGAACCAGGATCAAACCAGTATTTGAACCTAGATCATTGCTGAACCTCAATGGTGCAACAAGGCATGAGACAGACAGAATTAAAGGTGTGTGAGAGAGAGAGAGAGAGAGAGAGAGAGAGAGAGAGAGAGAGAGAGAGAGAGAGAGAGAGAGAGAGAGAGAGAGACGCTATGTCACCACGATTATTGCTATAGGTAACCACTTCACCTCTCGTCTGCGTGTAGAGGAAGTAGGAAGCCAGACTCGCTTGTCGCACCACGCCATAGTGTTGAGAGACGTGTTGGGAAGACGAGACATTAGACAGCATGCCGCAGAGCAGTCATAAACGGTGGCATGCATGACGTATTTCACATACAGTTACTAGACGTTTGCATAAACAACCAGCTTAAAAACAATAGTTGCGGGAAATATTAGGTGAAGGGACCCGAAATATACTTAGATTGATGCTCCATACAATAAACGATACAAGCTGTTTATGTTAGAGTTGTTCCGATACCGATACCAAATATCGGTATCGGCTGATACTTCAACAGATACTTCACCTCTTTTCAATATATCTGTATTGGGTATGGTATCCGGCTGATACTTTAATATCGGTTGTAGACAATGAAATCAGGTTATTACTTTCTTTAGACACAAAAATTACTGTATTTTGGCGTGTATACACTACAATGTGTATACACTACACATTAAAAGAAAAATAAGAACAAATAAATTGCATCCATCAATGGTCCCAGCGAAATTCCTATTTAAATAATATTAACATAACCTTTTATCATTTATCAAATGTTGTGCGGATCAAAGTATATTTCAGGTCCCATAACCCAAGATATCCTGCAACTATAGTTTTTAAGATTATGTGATGCGTGCCAGATTAGGCTGACTTGGCACGTTAGTCGAGGATTTTGACCGCTAGACCATAAAGCGGATTAACTGGGTTTATATAGATGAGATGAGGGGTGTTGACTAGAACTTACTCACTCCTGCTCCTGGATGTTGTAGTCAAAGTAGGTATGGCTTTAGGTGGGACGAATTTGGTCGATGGCGGAACAGATTTTCCACAGACGAGCTTCTTTAGACCAGATGATGAGATTGTCCTAGCCTAAGTGCACTTCACGAACGGTCAGGAGACTGTTAAAAACCGGGTGACATGTGTTATAGATGTGTACATACGGTGGAAAGTCAATTACTAGAACCGGAGCAGGCGCAACTGCTTGTCATCTCAGTTTGGCGGCTCGGTCCCGTTCCACCAGTCTATCCTGCGTAGGATGGGGTAATGCTATCCTTGTCCTGAGAGCGGGGTGAGCCACGTGTTGTTTCCTGCGTTTTTTACCACTCCTCCTCTTGGGAGGCATAGAGTAACAGTTCTCCAGCTTACGTAGTGTACCTTAGACAGAAATAATAACAGCATAACCCAATAGTGACTTGCCGGCTCGAGCTCGATAGAAGTCCCCACTGATCCTTCGCCGTAGGCGGGTTGATCAGCGACATGAAGCCATGTGGACTGCCAAGCGTCTACTGGTTGTGCGTTCACACTAAGATGCCCGGCAAAACTACAGGCCACAGTCAGATGGTGGGAAGGGAGCAACCTGAGTCTGTCATGCCTCCTAATGTGAAGGTGTTTCTAGTGATTGTGGCATCACTGTTTCTCCCCCATGATAACTAAAATTGCTGATGTGTAGCTTGGCAAAAACAGGTAGCCGTCTAATATGTATGTCTTAATTTGGTTTAATAAAATTCCCGGTATTCTGTTGACAGTGCACAGCATAGTCTACCTTCAACAGCGGATACAAATAAATACCCTGGAATTAAAAGCAGAAAGGTAGAGAGCAATGTGTGTTTATTGAAAGTTCAATAAACATGTGACCTTTGCTACCTCCTACCAAGTCGAGGATAGCTGAAGGTAACTGTGTGGTTCCAGATGTAGGTGACCTGGTTCTAAGTAAGAGGAAAAAAGCTGGTTCTAGATGAATATAAAGGAGTTAAAGTTAAACTGCTAATAAAAGGTGTTTTAGAGGAGACAAAGTGAAGTTTTAAAAAATGTTCGTGTTCATATGTCGTCAGGTTGACTGGTCGTCGATGTACGTAGTAAGTTGCCGTGGGGATGTACTTGTAAAGTAACAAACTTCTCCGAAGATCCCGATCACTAGTAGTGCTGTGGGAGGTTGCTAGAGATGCGAAAGAATGACTGCAGATTCTGGCAGCATTTGTACTTATATAGTGAAAGCTTGTAGGTTTCCAGCGTGAGGTGCGGGGTAGGCATGATGTCCTCTGACGCTGAGTGGCATGAGAATCCTCCCGTCAGCAATTCAGCTTCATGCCTCGTCTGAGTCGCTCGGCCTTGCCTCGAGGTCTAGGCAGCTTGTTGGCTTTGAACGTGGGGAAGGGGGGTGGGGTGGTTGTCTAGGCGATGACTCGTAATTGTATTGGAATAAATGTATAAGCGGCACGCGTCAAGTTGTTTATGCAAACTTTTAGTAACTGGATGTGAAATATGTCACGCGCACCGCTGTTAACTTCTCTGCGGCACTTTGTCTAGTGTCTTGTCTTCCCAACACATCTGTCAACACTGTGGCATGGTGCGGTGTGCTAGACTGGGTTGCTACTTTCCCTTACACGCTTGACAGCGTGGCTACCTAGGGTCCTCTCTCTCCTCCCTCTTTCTGTCTCTCTCAGTCATGCACCTTCTTTTTTCCCCTTACATTCCTTACACGGAGCTGAGAGGGTAAGGTGGTCTCTAGCACGCCAGCCACAGAGCAAATGTGCGCCTGGCTAAAATATAAATTTTATCAAGATTATGCGTCGCTCAAAATATTTGTGCCTATAATCACTTGTATTTCAAAGCAAATGGTTTTGCCTGAAAATGTTACGCAAAACATTTTAATGAGGAGTTATTATTTAGAAAGTTTTCTTTTGTGTTTAAATGTAGTTTTTTCCTGTAAGGTTGGTGCTTCATTGTTTCTGCCATAAAATTTACCTGACTTTAAAATGTAATACTTTTTTAACTCAAAAGGCAGCATCATTGCAATTATAATTATATGCCCAAAAGCATATACTCTACCACTTGTTACCAAAAATTGTTTGAACATCGAGCAACTTGTATTATAAGTGTAAAGTTCATTTTTAGTAACTTCTTGCGGGGAAATAGGAAGATCAATATTAACTTATTTCAATAGACATGCATCTCTGAATAAACTGAGAAAATGTAAGGCCCTATTTGACACCATTTATCGTCTAATAATGGGTAGGTAAGCACTGAGCCTAGTGCAGTGTAACTCGTAACAGGGAAAACTAGAGGACGTGGTTTTGAATGAGTAATTATTAAAGACATTAAATAAATCATTTATAAGTGCCTTATTTATTCATTTCTGTCTCAAAATTACAACTTTTCTTTGCAGTAAAATAGAATTAATTACTTTAAAAGACATACATTTGCCACCAAGGCATCAGCAATATGTAGCAGCGTGTGGCGAGGTAATCCTTCCGCCGCCACACCTTCCCCAGCCACCGTGAACACACTGCCCAATCGATAACTTCTCTATGCACTCTCGCTGTATGAGTGCGTGTGGGACATTCAAAATGTGACTTACATTTGGTGTCATATTATTTTCATTTTCAGTAGAGTTTGAAAGTTTTAGGTCAGTTTGTATTTTGTGTCAAATTACAGTAAATTGGAGATGTTATTTTATTTATTTAAATGAGTTTAGGAGATATGTTTTTTAATGTATTATTTATAGTAATACTTTTTATAAAATTCAGTGCGAAGGGCACTGGTATCGGCATTGGTATCGAGGTTTCTGTATCGGTATCGGAAAACTTGATATTGGAACAACTCTAGTTTATGCTTATTTACATAGGGATTTCGCCTGGACCACAAAAAATTGTTGGTGGATACGGTTTATCGATTAATGCGATAAATATACATCGAGAGTCAACAATTCCAGAGAATGCTAAAATAAAAACCCTCCACTTTTGTGACAAGTGTTTAATTCAAAACTAAGTGTGCTGAAATTACATTATATTTATTATGATAACAGTAACCTTACGGTGTAGCAGACTCATTCACAGATGTTATGTAATACCAACTTTATTTCAAGATTAACTTAAATTTTAGTTCACTTTTGTTTCAGACTTACACGAAACCACATAATATATGCCTAACTCATAATATTAGCCAAGAAATTTTTTTCGCATTGCAAAACTTTTCCAGAGATTCTGTGCTAAAGTAGTTCACTTTTACTGATTTTTGTTCTACGTTAAATGGATGTTATTCTTTATATCAGTACAATGCTTTGAGTGTTATTTTTCTCTTTGATGAAACTATACATGTTTATCACTGGTCATACCTGGAAATTTTTGAAACATGTTTTGGATAAAATATTAGCTAATGGCGTATACAAGCAAATTCAAATCTCAGAATATTTTGTTATCTTCAGTAATTTTTTCTTTTCAAATAGAAACTTCAGCATGCATATTCTGCCAGAATCAATCAATTAGCTTAATTTCATTTTTGTGCCAGAAGTGAAACATGGTATAGGCCATTCACTGTAAAGTGAACACTTTTTGAAGCTGTTTCATCAGACAAAATAACCAATAAATGCATATCATTGTGGTCTAGGACTTTCCATTTTGGGTATGGTGAATTTATACATAGTGTTTATTACTCACATGGCAGGGTTTACATTAACAAGTGGTGGAAGGGTATAAATTGGTTGAAAGCAAAAAGTAACTAGGGCTTCAAAAGTGCTCACTTTACCATGAACAGCCTATAATATTGCATTATCTTCATAACATATATCATGCACATCTGTGGCATATTTATTACAAATAAAGGTGTTATGGTCGTAGACTACTAAAATTATTTTGTCAGCTGAGGGACACTTTTTCTGTATAAGAACGAGAATAAATTTGTAGTGCACATTGAATCCTTCAAAGGTATAGGCTGTTCACGGTAAAGTGAGCACTTTTGAAAGCTTTCTCATTTGGAATAATAGTCAATAAATATATTTTATTTTAGCCTTAGACGTTAACTTTCAAGTGCAATGGAATATACACACTTTATTTATTATTTACATGGCAATATTTATTTTAAAATGGTATTAAAGTATAAAAAATGACAGAAAGAAAAAAGTTACTAGGGCCTCAAAAATGCTCACTTTATTGTGAACAGCCTATAATAAGATGTGTTATGTTTGATTCCCAGTAGTGTTTGATCGTAACATCAGCATTCACTGAATTTACAGGACCACAAAACAGGAAAATAGTCCTTAGACCAACTTCGAAACTACTGTGCCTAATCCATATGGACAAAAATTTTCTGCAGGTAATCACAGCTATGCTGGTGGTGGTGGTAATTTGTGTCGTAAGTGCCTGAAGAGAGACCAATTTTTTAAATGCTTAAATAATCCTAAACAGATATAGTTACATCTTAGCTAATTACGAAACCAACTAAACAATACAGGTTAATATATTGAATCATGATGTATGAATCTTTATTTATATTTATCTGCTATTACGGCAACCTATGATGAATTAAGCTTAGAATTTGACCGTACCATCTCTGTTACAGAGAGAATTGAAGTACACCACTGTAGCGGAATTTTGAAATCATTAATGTATGGGAATGTTAACAACAGCACATGAATGCTTTTTACCTATCCATTAAGTGAGCCGTGAGATGAAAATGAAAAAAAGTAATCTTAGAAAAGTTGGCGAATGTCAGTGCAGCAAAATTATTGTAACACTGATATTACAACAACGCACTTGATTTGTATTACTTATGTTTATCTTTTATCCCTTTTGTTATTTATTGATTGTATTGCTTAAGTAATTGGTGATATACCTTCATGATTAATTTTACTTTTATTTAAAAGAAAATACTACACTCTTAAACTCTGCATTAATGCGATTATGAATTAGATGTAAGCCAACTTTACTATTGTGCAGTTTCGTTGTTCAACATTTTCATTGTGTTAGAATACGTATTTCTGTATTAAACTACGTATTTTAATTGCATACTGCGCCATTTACTAATAAATTACGGACACTTGCTGCATTTTTACACCTGCATGTTTGCATGAGTGTTGGTAGACATACATGATTTTCAATGCACAGTAGAGTTTACTTAACTGGGTCTACGGTGCTAAATTAATTTTTGCCAAGGTTTTTAATGCATTTAAATCGTGATTGCAGTCTTAGTATATACAGTACCCGTCAAAAGTTAAGACCATTGGTAAATTTATTAAAATAATTTTCTGCTGTATAACTTTTGGTGCAGTCTGTGTTCTACAATTTTTTTACATTGTTACTGTAAAAACACATATTAAATTATTTAAATCTGTAAAATAGTTTCCAAGTTATGATTTTTGAAATGAATACATGAGGAGCATAATTGCAAAATCAGTTACATCCACTTTTGGAAATATTTGGGGTGACCATGTCAACACACAGCTTTGAGCCCAATATACATTGTTCGGTTGAGTTTGGTTCATAAGAAGTTATATCCTTGTTACGAAACAAAACAATGATATTTGGTGCAGATTGAGTTATATCCAAAAATCTGTTTGTTTCAAAATAATTTAAATCCAATACAGCTTTGTTTATACTAAACAGTCTGTACATTGTTTACAATTGCGCATATTCTAACTGCTCCTATCTCTACGCAGTGTTTTAGGTAAGTGCGACTGATTTGTTGTGTTGTGTTATCTATGTTATTTTTTTGTAAACATTAATGTTGTGGATTTGCATGTGAAAGTTAATAAGTGATGGAAGGTTCAGAAGAGTTGTTGACTGTTGAAAATGGAAATACGGGTACGAGGAAATGAAAACTGAATGAAACAGACAGAGAAAAAAGGAAGAAGGCTAGGTACAGTGACCCGTTCGCTGTATCAAATTAATTTCAATGGAACCATCAGCCATGTAAACACAGCAACAAAAATGCTATAAAGTCAGTATTTGAATGTTTTTAAGTGACTGAAACTGTTGATGTTGCATTCAGAGAAAAACATTTTGACAATAAATGTAACATTGTTCACGATAACTATATTTTGATGTGTATTACAGTGCACACGCTGTGTAGGAGTAGAACTGTAGAAACTGATCGTAAACAAAGTAGATCTCTGTCATGTGTGTTCTGTTTAAAGACTGTGAGTGACAAGGCTATTTGTGTGTGTCCAGACTTTTGAAACTGCTGTTAAACCTACCGGTAATACTGGAATTACTGGTGTACTGAAACACAGTTATTTAACAGGACAAATTGCTAAAGAGAACAGAGGAGGAGATCGTGTGAAGGATAAAAACCTTGGCAAGAAAAATAGTGTACGAGCATTTGTGAGGTCACTGAAAGCAAGGGAAAGTCATTACGGCCATAGTAAGAGTGTACGACTTTATCTGCTTTCAGAGCTGAAAAACATACGGAATCTCCATAAAATGTACAACAATGTGAATGATACACAGTGTGTTAAATTTTCCATGTTCTACAAAATATTTGTGAATGAATTTAATATCGTTTTCAACAATCCTAGAGTTGATATGTGTACGACTTGTGAAAATATGCGCACACGTATTGAAGATCCAAAAATACATATCGTTTTTGACCAACAGCAAGTACAACCACTACCCACAGTTCCAATTCAAGAGGCCTATTATTCACGCCAGATTGGGCTATATAATTTAGGTGTTTCCGATGCAGCAAACAAAAGAAACGTGGACTGAAAATCAGTCTGAACGAGGAGCCAATGAAGTTTCTAGTGCAGTTCATCACTACCTAACAACTGTTATGCCTAATATAGAGAGTATTGAAACAACTGTGAAACATGTTCTACTTGTTAGTGATGGGTGCGGCTGGCAAAACAAAAACAACATAATGCTGTCGATGATCCAGAATTGGCTTTCCAATGCCTCCCATTACGTCGCGTCTGTAACAATGCTCTTTTTTGTATGTGGACACAGTTTCATGCTATGTGACCGCTTGTTTGGCCGAATTCAAAAAGACATTAAACAAAAGAAACTATTCTCCTTCCTTAAGAATACCATTATGTTTACAGAAAGCATGTTGGCAGTGTATTTGTTTACGCTACAGACTGGGAAATACATGACTGGTAGTCGAGATATGTGACAACTTACAAACCATTGATTGCTACACAGACAGCGAAAAGGGTCACATTCAAAAAAGTGATGTGGGCAAGAAGATTAAAATAGAACTCACTAATGAACTATTCTATTTTCATGATGTCGGTGCATCTTCATCTCTTCTTAAGGCGTGTTTGCAAACGTACAAGTGCGGTACCTCTGTCAACAAATTTGGTGCGGCCAATTTCACATCTCAAGATAAGGGAAATAGAAAACTTACTGCAACAAAGTGGTGTTGATATAAGAGGAGACCTTAATCTTAGTTTTTACATCTGAACTGCAGTCAACTGCATCTGAAACTCAGTGGGGCTGTGGACGTTCCTCATGAAGACTGTAGATGTGCTGATATTGAATGTGCAGATTATGACAAATTTGTATAGTAGAGGTGTATGTACTATGTTTATTTCCAGGAGTATGCTTTGTATTCTATGACAATTTAATTTTTAAAATGAAACAATACCTTTAAAGATTTGTAATATGTTAAAAGTCTGTTTTAATGTGATGTCACGTCCAAGGTGTACTTCATTCCAAAAATACAGTAGGGGCCTACCTGACATTGTATTACAATTTTATTTCATTTTAATGCAATCATTTTCCAGAAATCCAAAAATATGAAGTTATCTTCTCTATTATTGTTGTTATTTATAACAATATGTAATGGTTTTCAAGCAAAACAATTTATATCCTAAATAATTGCAAAACAAGTTATATCCTAATTGCATGGTTCTGTTCAAAACAAGTTATATCCAAATGTTTTCTGCAAAATAAGTTATATCTAAAATGTTTTGTTGAATATGGAGAAAATTAATCTTGATTCCAGACTGTCATATCATGAAAAAGAGTGCATTAGCTAACCTAAATTCAGGCATATATTATAAAAATCCTATGTTAGAAAAATATTGTGCTGGCAGTTTTTGTTAATTTCCCACAAATTGTGTAAAAGGATATAACTTACTTTGCTCTTATGCTCTTCACATAATTATGGAATTATTGCACACATTTTTATGTAGAAAGTTATGTAGACACAAATTTTCAGCTATTTAAATGTATTTTTAAAAAAAATTGTCTTTATAAATACACCTGAAAGAGAAAAACAAACGTGGGCCAAATTAAATTTGGAAAGAAGTTTTTTATTTTTCATAATTGATACCTCACTATATGTAAAATTAGCTATACTTTGACCAAAATTGAAAATGATACAAGATTCTTACTAGTTTTGCTAGTGAGATGGGGTTTCCAGCATGAGTTAGTTCTCTTTAATTACTGCCATCTATTTTGAGACTTACAATTGCAGTGGAAGTATTTTGCAGTTGTTTATAAAATGGGGAAGAAAGTGTATTACTGAACATAATGTGGCAAATTGCTGGAATGAGTCCCAGCACACGAGGTGATGGAGCCAGCTACTGGAGATAGACTGATGTTCTGAGCAACGTGCATGTATATATTTACTCTGCCAGCTCACCCTTGTCCAGGGTGGTGGGTGCGGCATCTGTAATAGCCTCCACAACAAGGGGTATTTCTTGTAGGCACTCTGGTAGAGTGTACTTCAGTTCAAACCCCGCCAGGTGCAACAGGGAGGTACGCACGCACTGATGAGGCAAAGTAGTGGTAGGGTTTTTTTTTTCTTCCCCACATCAATTTGTCCCCTCCCCCCCCCCCCCCCCCCCTATTGTGACGTAGACTCATCTGGGCGGAAAAAAATGTTTTTCTTCTTGGAGTGATGTTGAACTGTCACCCCAAGAAAGTAGGTTTGGCTTCTGTTCTTTGCTCCTCTCTGTGTGCTGGGTTCTCTGGGTGATGGCGTGCAGTGCTACGTGAGTTACGTTGACTTTCTGCCGGCGGCATAGCTCTGTCTCACTCTAGCATTGCTATCTAGCTGGGTGTACCACTGTCTCTCTTCTACTCGTGGTGGGGTTGGTGTCTCACTCTAGTGTGGGCAGCAGGCAGTGTTTGACGACCGGCTAATGGCTTCTTCCCCCCCCCCCCCCCTTTTTTTTTCTCAGCCTTGTAGAGAGGATAATTGTTGCGAGGGAATTCCGGTGTTGGGTGTTTCGTATGCGACATTCTTTATTTACATGTGCCGCTGTATAATTATCATCAGCTGAAGGCTGTAGTTACTTAAATTACAGGAATCATTTAACAGATTTCCACCTGTGGGAAAGAAATACAAACATGAGCAAAACATTTTAAGAAATCGACATTGGGGAAATATTTACAAGGCCTCACTCATAAGAGGCGTGTTAGTTTTATAGTTTTTATCTGCAATAGCACTAATGGCAAAGAAAAGTAACCATATCTTGTGGCCATTCTATTGTGTCGCACAGCAGGTAATAGTTACGTGTGACAGGGTTGCTAAAGGATTGCCAGCTCCAGGCCTTCCATCACCTGGGCTGGCGAACTCTCTAACATACAAGTACGAGTGCACTAAAATATTATTTAACTAACAATTAAATGCGGTACCACCTATAAACAGGTAAGTAAAAAAAAAACATGAGACCCTTGAAAGACATGTGAATAAACCCTGGAATATTGACAACAATATTTAGAAAATTTCTTGTAAAATTTTTCTACTGGCTCTCTTGACAAGAGTCCTTGGTTTAGTACTAACACAGGTCATACTTACAAAAAAAAGCTAAAAATATTTTCATCACGTTTTACACTGGTTTGTAGGGATGTCTTTGCATCAGTTATTTACATGTTTCACTGGCACTTGGTTTGTCCTGGAGTGCTATGAAAATTTCTATAGTCACTATGAAACTTTTAACGGTTACAGTTGGCCATTGTTTTTAATACAGCTTAAAGTTACTTTTCAGTTCATTACGTAATTTATGCTGTCAATCTCTGAGATACTTTACGTAATTTTAACTGACACAGCTATTTACAGCTGCTCTATTGTCTGTTCACTATTGTTCTTGCACTGTGGTGAGCGTCTACAACGTATTACAAATTACGTAATTCTCACTTTTTAGTTCTTTTTATTACTACAACTATTTATGGCTGTCTTACAATGTCGTTTACTTTCTTAGCTTTCATGGCAATTTACTGCTACTTTTGAATTGGGTTTATCTTTCGTTGAGCACTTCACTTCACTTCACTCCACTCCACTCACTGCTTGGGTGCTCTTTTCTTCGCCGGATGACCACGCTTCCTCGTGGCCACATGTCGAGGGTGTGGCCACGTTTAAGTGGAACGTCGACATCTAGGGTGACTCTCGGTACCAGCCTGATATTGAAGTGCCATGGCTGGGGTGAGTTGGCATTTCTCTCCTTGGTGAGTTGAGGGGGGGGGGGGGGGGGGGAGTGCCGAGGTCTCGTCCCCGGCAGTGGTCATCAGAGGCCTACCCTCTCCTTTTGAAGGGGTGTCTGCTGGGTGGCCGTCAGAGTTTGAAGCTTTCTGGGGTCCTTCCTTGACCTACTTGGTACTGCTGGGTCCTCCTGTTCAGAAGGCTGGGCCTGGGTGTCGGTTCAGGTGTCTCTTGACACTGGGACCTGGTGGAAGGCCGCTTGATCAGGGCGGTTGCTGACTGATTCAGTGACTGGTCATCCCCCGACCTCGTGGGCAGTGCTTGGCTCATTTTCCCTTTCGGGAAACCAAGTCCGGGTGGTCATCCAGACATCCTCTGATGTCTGTGACTGGGTGACCTCCAGATGTAGTGGTTTGGCTGATACTCCTACCTCCTCAGCCGGTGGTTTGACCACATCCTTCTGGGCTGGCGTGGTCTGGGTGGTCACCGGAGGCAGAGGTTTTTCGGGGTCCTCAGCCTCGATGGCAAGGCTACTGGGCACATCCCGTGCAGGTGGCTGCATCTGGATGTTGGCCTTGGTGTTGTCCGATGCCTGGACCGGGGTGGACATTAGAGGCAGAGGCTCTTCGGGCTCGTCTGCCTCCTCAGCTCCACGGGATTCTTCCTCCTGATTTGGAGGTGAAGTGGTTGCGAGGGCCATGGCGTCGTCCAATGCTGTGGCCTCTAAGCCATTCTGGCTCTCTGGTGTTGGGTGCCGATTGAGGTGGAGGCTTTTGAGGTTCCCCACCTCATCGGCGCAGGGCATTTCTTCTCTTTCGGAGATTTGGATGGGTTGTGCATGTCTTAGACGGGGAGCACATTTCAGTAGACTCTGCCACGAGATTTCTGTGGTACTTGGTGTCATCCAGCTACATCTGGCGGTAACCTTGCGGATGTAATCCATCGGCTTTGATGGCAGGGTTCTGACTGATTCAGCACCTTGCCGCTTCGGGGATTCCATCTTTGTTGGGATGGAATTGCTTATCCCCCTGTCGGTTTCTGTCCTCACCTCCGGCTTCTTGGTGGTGGTGGCCTGACATCAGGTGGAGCCATGGATGCTGGGTAATCTTCGTCGTCGAGGTGCCACAAAAACCCTGAGCCTGGTTCCAACCTCTTGATCGGGGGCGTCTCTTGGAAACAGACGTACCTGTCCCCTGGTGGCCTTCCAGATCCGTACTCTTAGGTGCTCTGCCTAATAGACGTCCTAGCATCCTACTATTTTGTAGGAACCTTCCCACTTTTCAATCAGGCCGTCACTAAATTTGCCTTTTGCCATGCTTAGTGGGTGGCTTTAGAGGAGGACTGCTTTGCCCATGCTGAATCCTCGTATGCCAGTTTGGGGCTGTGCGTATGTCTTATTGATGGAGATGTCTTGCGCGTCTCTGGCTCTGGTCGTCCTGGTCAAGGTGGCCAGGCAGATGTCGTCAGGCTACAGCATCTCTGTGGGGTCGTGCTCCCATTGCCAGTCTCCAGGGTGGTGGAGCATTTGACCCAGTAGAAGTTGGCTGAGGCTGGTGTTAACGGCCTCATTCGTCCTTCGTCGTAGGGCGAAGAGGATCATCGGAATGTGCTTGTCCCAGTGCCTGTGGTCGTCTCCTACACTGAGTCGGAGGCTCTTCTTTATCTCTTGGTTCCTTTGCTCAGTGGGGTTTGCCTGCGGGTGGTATGAGGGAGTTGTTCATGTCCCTACCTCCCATTTCTTACAAGCGGTTTGCCACTTGTTACTGGTTAGCTGGGTCCCGTTATCCATAAAGATAGCCTGCTGGTATCCCTAGTGGGGAAATACTTTAGTATAGAATTTCCTAATTCTATTTGCGGTTTTCTGGCTGGGTTAGAGGAAACGCCTGTACCCATCTGGAAAATTGGTCAGTGGTTACCAACAGGTAGTGGTTCCCCTTGGTGTTGCGGGAATAAGGCTCCATCAAGTCGGCCGCCATGTGGGTCCAGGCCATGAGTGGTCAACTGGGCTTGGGTGTAGGCTGTGGACGGGGTAGGCCTTTTCTTGGAAGACACCTCACAGCTGGTGAAGTACTGCTGGACGTCATGGCTAATCCTGTCCCAGCCGTATCGTACTCCTATGTCTCAAAGAATTTCTTTGATTCTGTGGTGACCGGCCTGTTGGTGATCGTGGTGGTGGCGACAGAGGTCTGCTCGTAAGTTTTTGGGGATCCATATTCACCCCTTTCGACAAGTTTGTCTACAGATTGCGACTTTGTTATTTGCAATAAATTGCATAGCTTGGGTAGCAGCATGTGTGTCACGTTGCGTACGCAGCTCTCTCCATCCCCATTAGGGACAGTTGGCTTGAACATCTGCAACTTGCGTCTTACAAAGATTTCTGCCTCTTCATCGGTGGCCTGGATTCAGCTGTAGAAGTCAGTAGTTAAATGTGCAATTACCGCCTCATCTGTGAACTGGCTTTTGAGGCGGCTACACAGTTGCCCGTACTTTGTAATAACTCTCCATACCAATTCCACCATTTGAATGCCTCGCCCTTTAGCTGTTTTTGTGCATAACTTACATATTACTTGGTCAGTACATCATCCTCCCTAAGTTCCTTCTCACATTCAGACGTGAACGTGAGCAGGTCCTCGTTTGGTCACCCATCAAATTTTGGTAATTGTGGTTCCCCTATGGTTTGGTGCACTTACTGGGCTATTTTTATCACTTGGGTTGCTCTGGAGTTAGTCAGCTGCACACTGGCACACCTCGCAGTGGTATATAAGGCCCTGTCTTGTCACTTGTTCTTCGGGCCAACCTCTATATTGGTGATGATACCGTTCGGCACAAACAATACAGTGAACTGTATTAATTTTCCTGCCCAGTACATGTCAACCATTTGCAATACGCAGTCTGGCAAATGTGCAACACTCTTGACACCGAAACTCCTGCCATTCTGTGTAGTGCTGCTCATCTCTCCACACTAGGCATGTGTAGTGGAATCAATGTTGGCAATATGCACATTCTATAAAGAATACCCCTGTGCCAGGGCATGTGGCTATATGGCACCGTTTGAATATGGCCTCAGCCATATTGGTATCTTGGTTGTTGGGTTGGTTTACTTCGGTGTCCCACATTTTGACTAGCTTGGCTGAGCTCCACAGGGAATTCATAGACTACCCTAAGTCTTTTTGGCGGTCTTATCGACTCCTGGCTAGGTCACAGAGTCTCGGGGTCATACTGGCCTGATTCTGCTTTACTAGTAAGATAGTAAAGAGGCTGTGGCCCCACGAAAAGAGTAACAGAAATTAATAAAAATAATTACACACTCAGGTAATGTGGTTAGATTGTATACCTCTCACTACTTATTCATGTAAATGGTTTTTAATGGTGTCATATAATTATTTTCTTTAGAAGCAGTGGAAATGTTATGTTAAAAATTGTTAGCATTTGCAGAACCAGCTATAAATCAATATATTTTTGGACAATGCAAGTAATGCAGTTTGTCATTTGTTGCTTGTTAGATTATTGTGAAAATATTTCAGTAGTCGGGTATGGTTTGACATTGCAGACGTCATCATCGGACACGACCCGAGCATTCTTTAGGTTGCTGGTCAACAAGATGAGGAGGAACTCCACGCGGCTACGCAGCCTGCCGGTGCAGCCCCACGATGGAACTGGTGATAACGTGTAAGTGTTGCAGTGTCATATTTGCATTCAGAATGAGCTCCTGAAAACATTTGTGCTGTAGGGGAAGTCTTTCCAGTGTGCATGTTGATAATAATTCATGTGTAAAGTACATAGGAGCACTAGTAAATCAAAATTTGGTACTTTTTAAATGAACTAAACTTTTTACACACACATGCAAGATTTTAGTGTTTTGCTGGTTGGTCTATTTTGTTTAGGCAGCAAAAGCCATTGTAGTTCAGTAGTTAAAGTGTTTTTATTAACAAATCGAGCAACCTGGGATGATAAGAAATTTGTAGTGATGGGTAGAGACTCGAAAAATCGAGTTGAGTCAAACTAGTAAACACATGTACGTGTATGTCCATGAGTACCACCCTGTGAGTACTTGGGTTTTCTCTCCCCTGTTTATAATATAATGTAATTAGTAGCCTAGCGACCTGTTCCCAGCATATCTAATTGTCAATGGTTGGTTCCTTAATGTTGTATTTATGTCTACTATTGATGAGGTTAACATATCAGTGATCAGGATGAAGAAGAAGAAGAAGATAAGAAAAAAGGGAGGGGGGGGGGGGGAATCCTTAAGAACTGTAAGTTTGATTGAAACCTTTACTATTAGACAATTAAAGTTCTAGTAGAAAGAGTCATTTTGCACTATATTTAAGTGAAAAGACAAATTAGGTAATTACATAGAAACAATTAAAAGTGCCAGAATGTTATTATTTTTCCACCTAAAAACATAGCGAGAAATGTCTTTACATCACAAATACATTGAATATCACTGTACATATTTAAGAAAATAGTCTTGCATTTTACAGCATATTTTATATTTGTGTGTATAGTTTTGGTTTACAATGGCTGTTTTTCAGCCAGTTCACTCATCATTGTTGCTATCTGCAGTGCTTGATTTAGGCCACTGAAGAATCTCTTCAGCAAATAGCCAATATTCTTAAGGTACATAGTGTGTGACTTTGGCGACGTTGTGATGTTTGTTCATATTGATAGGAGTTTCCTAACGTATTGTTGTGATTACCCTGATGGGCTATCACACAAGCTGTTTGGGCAGTCGTATACTCAAGGTAAAACACACATTAAAGTCATTCCGTCATTTATATTTAACCATAAATATCTCTTACAATAAGATTCATACAACACATTATAACTACTACTTTACATTGCACCGGGGGAGCGTATAAGTTATCTGACTCTGCAAGCTTCTACATTATGTAGCAATGATACCAATGGCCACGGAATCTAGCTAAGAGTCCTTACGTTGCATTCTACTGAAACGGCTTTACCTGCAGTGATGCCGTAAGCTGAAGACTCTGCGTTTACTGCAGTTCGAACCCTGGAGCTGGTCCATCTTCCTCGTCGGTGGCGTGGAGACGTAAGACCTTGAGCCTGCCACTGTGTGCTCCTTAAATACGAAGGCTGAATCGTTGTCAGATCTGTTTTCATAACTAGCTCGGCGTCGCCTCGCTTTTGCAACCTCGCCCTCTTTACGTTGGTGGTGGTTTTATGTTATCGCCAAGCCAAAGGCTTGGCCGCACCGCAACATTGCCTTCCTGTTCTAACAAGTGCGATGTCCTCATCTCGCGGAGTAGTTTGTGGTTGATATAGAATTTATTTTATGGAGCGGTGAAGCTGTTAGGAAGAACCGAGGATCCTTGATTTACTTCCTGGCAGCAGGAATAAGATTGGTTGAATAATTGTCTTCGCTACGGTGGGAAATTGTTGGAAGGAAAGTAGTGCGAAGCAGGGATAGCAAGGTAAAGGAACTGCCCTGCCTTCTTTCTTGATAGTAGCTATGCCCTAGAAATTTTTGTTTGGATTGCAGTTCCGACGTACTACTGTTTGTTTGCGTACTGGTGAATGAATGTGCTTAACCATGCTCCTGGTCGTGAACTTGTATGTAAGGGGTGTCGCCACAATGGTGGTACCGTCGCATCAGCCTCTCTTGAGGTCCTAAGTCTACATAATCGGCCGTGGCTTACAATTATAAGAGTTACATTAATATAACATTTAAAATGATTGTGAAACTACATACTTTACAAAATACCATGTTAAAAGTTTATCCTATCATGTGCTACTCCCTTTGAAAATTGTTATAAAAATGAAGTGAATATTACATGTTTTAAAATGAAAAATATTTGTAATACCTATACATTTGAAAATGTGTGCCATTAAAATGAAAATTCTGATGCTCAAATAAAGAACTTTACAAGTACGTTTGTGAACTTGTGCTACATGTTCACTTAAATAAATTCATATTTAAACATAGACATCAGGACCAATATTAATTACACAACAATAATTACTATGACCTGTATTGTCTTATTACTAACTTACTAGGTACTACATTTGGCGCCATGTTTTTAATTTGGGATTAGATGGAATTGCATATCGAGACATAATTTCTTCTAACTTAAAAGTTAACTCAATGTTAAAATTAAAATAATTCATATATTGTTCCCTATTACTCCTCGGTACTAGAGATGGATTAAATGGATTGTACCTTACTCTAAGCTCTCAATATTTTAATAATATTTAACTAATATAACTGCTTTTGTAGTAAGCTTTGAAACCTTAGCATAATGTGACAATTAGGTGTCACTCTATGTGTATACTGAATCTTTTAATTGTAACTTTGACCAAAAATATGTTTTTAGTTTGCTGTAAGAAAATATATGGCATAGTAAATTAAGTTTTGTTTGCACTCATGTAAAGTTAATATTTTAACATTAAGTTAAATTCATGGGCCTTAAGCTGCTATAGGCCTTCAACAAGCTATGTTTTTACTTGAAGTCTGAAAACTTTGTAATTTATGAATATTTTTCTCTGTGAAAATATTATGTGTTTCTACATTCTCCTTTTAAAACATTTTACATAAAACTTTATTGAAACACATTAGAATTATTGACAATGAAACTGATTCTGGTTATATATATATAATATGTGTGTGTGTATATATATTATTTTTTTGCTTTGTCTTACTATTCCTTTATCTATTTACTTCAGTATTTTAACTGATCATTATTTTTAATTTATATGTAATACTCTTACATCATTTCTCAAACTTTAAGGAGAATGCAGCATACTTTTATTTCTTTTAAATGCGTATTAAATGTATGCAATTTCTCTTTTTAACTAATTTAAAGGACTTTTTTTTTTTTTAATTTAACATTTCTAACTCGCGTATATTTAATTTGCAGCAACATTGTTTGAATATACTACGCGCACGCTATTAGCTGTTTGTGGTGTGTATTTGTTTGTGAATCTGAATCCAGATTTATTTCAATGTTATGTTAGTGAGGTGTAAAACTGGAGATTTTTTACCTTGTGCTGCCCTGTTACCTTTTGCCGCGCACTCTGGCAGCTCGCTGCTCCTTGCTGCATTTCTCGCTGCGCTGTGCCGCGCTGCCATGGTTGATGTCGACGTTACGTGGTTCATCTGCAGCTCAGTTCCCTTTGGCACGCAGTGCTGTGACGTAGTTTTCCCCGTCTTATGCTGGCGTCATGCTGGAATCTCTGTTGCTGTGTCTTGCCTGCCTGTAACACTTTCATGCTGCATGAATATTTTGTGCTACCTTTGTAATCTTAATTTTTCTTTATAGCTGCTATACTTGTTAAGAATTGGTACACTTTCATTATGCTTAGTTACACTGTTATTACCTACCCACTAATTGATGTGCTCTTCTATGCCTTACTGCTGTAATGTAGTACAATTCTGCCTTATCTATGACATACTCTTTTGTAAATGATCTCCTATATACTTTCATGCACATTACACCTAAGTAATGTCATTTACATTATTCCTGAATACCCTTATATTACTGTTTTGCGTGTGTCTGTCTTATTTATACCATTATATAATGATCATTAACAATATATTAACATTTATTTACACTTTAGGTTGCGAAAATTCTCTACTATATAAGTCTTATGCACTAATTCTGCGTTGCAATTATACATACTTTTCTATATTACATCTCACTCTATTATCCTCTCTTTGACACCATTATTGGATTATCGCTCTAATGCATATTGCTGTTTATTATATATCACTCTTCTTATATGAATTCATACCTACGGCTCGCTTTTACTTTGAAATTCAACACGTAAGTGCTGCACTGGAATTTTATTGATTGTTGGGTACTGACCTCAGCTCAGGAGTTCTGAAACGCAGCGTGCCCTCGTGAAACAGCTGCTGTATATCACCTGGCGCAGTCTCTCGTGAGAAGCTACTGACCTCAGGGACACTAGTAGGCTACCATGTAGCATACTCAACCCACAGCAGAAAGTCTTTAGTAATGCCTTGTTAGTGTCGCTTACTCGGCCCACTAACAAAACCTTTAGAATTTTGGTTACTGTGTAGCACATCGACCCCACAGAAAAGGTCATTCGCCCTCTATCTCCCTCTATCTCATTCCCCATAAGTCCTTCCAGTGGGAGACACCTCGACCACACGGGATAGGAAATGCATTTATGCAATTATGCCTACACATATAGGCCATCACTATAATTCGGGTTCGATTCCCGATGAGGCCCCGAATTTCCTTTCAGCGCTCGGGCATGAAAGGCATTGGTTCTCTCCTGTATCATAGGCTAGACCGCTATATTTCTATCTAATTCAATTCGGTGGAAGGCACCTCAACCACATGAATGAATATTTTAAATTGGGCATTCACAATAATCCGGATTCTCTTCCCTAATAGACCTCTATTTTCCTCCTGCGCTCGTGCGCAGAAGACACTGTGTAGGCCAGCTGGCTAGGCTGCCTAATTTTTATTGTACGCTCCTGCGCCGATTACTTTGTCTGGGCTAATTGGCTGGCTAGACCATCATGTACCCTATAATTATATCTATATTCCCTCTCTGGTGCCTGAAACCAAGAAACCTGGCCAGTGTTCCCAGTGCATAATAAATGTATTGGCTGTAAGTGTGAAACTTTCAATGGCAGGTTTTCAACCTGGCATTGCCAAGCAGTGTGTACAATATTCAGCATGCCTTCAAACGCGCCTGTATTTGTTTACATTTTAGCCTTTGCAGTGATGATTTTAGTCAGTACGCCGCTGGCCTTGCACTATGCGGAAATGCTGAATCGCACAAAAGTGAGGAGGAGGTGAGTGGGGAGTGAGTGCTGTGTAGGTGCAACCATAAACATGTATGTAGGTCGTGCGTACTTGCAACCTTGAGCATCTCAAGTGTCGCATTCCTGCAGCGGTTTTACGACAGCAAAAATGCACACCTTTAAAATCTGATACTAAGTGCACATTAAAATTACTTAATTATACTGCATGTTTAACGCCGCAATTGTCTTCCTCGATTTCTCTCTGCTGTAAGGCACTGTGTTTTAAATATAACCATCTAATTTTAATCATTTTATATAATATTACTTGATGTAGCACTAAATTCCTATATTTTGTAGCCCACAACTTCTTTTGTATACTTTGAAATTGACGTACGCAGATAAGGTACTTTAATTTACTACTTATACTTTTAAATGCCCTGATTTAAGTAATAATTATACTCCATTTAAAACACACATAAAAGTATGTAATTTACTATTCTTTTATCCACAGCACTCATTACTTTACTCTACCTATTTCTGGCAATAATTCTATTTACTATCATAAACTTCCTACATTTAGTTACTTATTTGCTTTCATCTCTCTAATCCCTCTGTTTGGAGACTCCTCGACAAACAGAGAAAGTCTAGGTTCTATCTCTATATCGGGTTCGAGTCCCATCTGAGCCTGTGCGTCGCACTAGTGTGCAAAACACTGTCCGTAGGTGATTTTGTACGGTTGGCTACACCGTCAGATCTCCATCCGCTCTCGTGCTCTCTCGTGATAATGATTTTGACCTCCTGTCTAACTGAAACATCGTAACTGACGTGGGCAAACATGGAGTCGCTCGAAATGGTGAAAAGGGTTTGTCTCAAGCATTTTTCCCATTTTCTCAAATGCCCTTTACATTCAGTTATTATCTTCCATGTCGTCCCGATTTTCTCATTAAATTAGTATATCAACACGTGTGTGTACATTTAAACTCTGTATTGTATGGACAACAGTGAACAGGCAATGTGCCATGTTGACACAGTCTCAGGTGTGTTGCACATTCCGCACACTCGGACAGCGCGAATAGTGCTTTACGACTTGAAGGGGGGAAGGGAGGTGAGGCAGTTAGTTACGATTGTTGTTTAAGCACGCAATGTAGGACGCCTTGCATTACCGCATCCTTGGGTGTTTGTTTGCACGTCTTACAGCCCCTCTGGCTTGCTAGAATGCACTTTTATTAAACTATAGTTTTCAATATACCTTATAACTGTGTATTACTGTATAACATATTTAACTTAATAACTTACGTTACTTTAACCTCTTTTTATCATTACTTCTCTATATTCAACATGTGGGTAATATACAATTTTCTATTTATTTACTTTAAATGTAATTATCTTGTATTTTGTTCTGTCCTTCCCCTGACCGATATAATTACATGTTGCGTAAAAATATTGTGATTTACTTTTGTGCTCTCATGTCTAATGCACAACTTCACTATTGAATGATTGTGCTCTCGCAATGTAGCACAATAAATACTTTAATTTACTTTCTACAGATAACATTTTTAAATACGCACTTTCTTTTATTTAAGTTCAAATAGAACTGACTCATTTCTCTCATTAAAACTATCATAGCTTTAAACATGCATACTTCATAATTTATTTCATGAGATACAATTCTTAATATCTATAGTTTTCATTTTTAAACTCACTCTCGTGAATGGACACTTGTACAATTTACTGTTACCTTAAGATTTATATTGTAACGAATATTTAATATTCTTTATAATTATTTAATTACTCCCCGCGGTGATTTTGTTATTTATGCTCTACTGTGGCATTACCTCAAATAATTATGTGCAATTTATAATGCTTTACTTATATCTTAATACTGCCCTCTGTGTGCACTGTTTACACTTATAATAACTTAATTAGCACGTAGCTTAATGCTTATTCTTTAGCTTAACATAGCTAATTAATTACATAAGCATAGAAAATATTTACATAAACTACCTTTTCATCTAAAGGTTCAGTTTAGCATCTGGTGTAACAGAAAACTATTTACATATCATACCTTATCTTCTAAATGTCTTTTCAATTGGCTAAACTATATCGCAACTTATTTATATTTCAGGTATTATCGGGATGCACACTTTTTGTGTGCTGCGCAGAGTTTGACGCATTGAGGCGTAGTTGCAGTGCCCTTGGTGGCACACTGCAAAATCACATATGTTTGGGATCCACAGTTAACTCCCAATGAATTAGAATGCTTACACTGCCTGGGAGTTCCTCCACAGGACAGTATAGCAATATACATATACCTAGGCCTTATTAAATTCGGGTCAGTTTCCGACATGTGCCCAGTGTGTTTCTACGCTCGTGCATGAAACGAACCATGTGTTTGACCTCTAAGTGTGCTTGATATTAGTATATAATGAAAATGAATTTCGAGAATGTCTGATGCCTGAAGGGAAATATGTTAAGGAAATAAGTCTACCATGATGCTTTTCCCCCAGTGCGTACTACTTGCACATACAAACAGCTTGCATTGCACTGACCTTGCCGAGTTTCAAAAGCTCACGTAGCTGCGGTGTCGCATGACCACTGGTGAACATAACATATGGCAGGCTTAAATGCTAACCGCCTTTATTATTACTACCACGTTTCATGTACTGTTAATATTTACATATTTAACACTATTTTTTGTACATTAATTTCTATACAGACTCATACTTCAGCTCTCGTTTTAATCTAACGATGATACTATTTACATTAGCAATATAACACTCTAAATTGCTTCTTAATTAGATTTATATACAAGTACTTTGCACACAGAGGCTTTAATATTTACCGTCATGGCATCCTATTACTTTTCACTGTAGTTACTGGTTTTGCACTATGTTAATTAATATAATTTAAACTTGATTTATTTTGCCACAAAATAGTATTGTATTATTTTGCGTGGGTGGGAGGGGTACTCAAGTTTATTTAGGGGGAGGTGGTTAATAATTTATCCCTTGCAACAAAATTTTAATATTTTTAAAATTTAATCTTTACAGTATTTAAACAATTTATAAAAATTCTTAACGAGGTTTGGCAGAACTTTGCACGCTAAAAGAGGTGATAAAGCCCTAGCCTCCACCAATGTTGTGATTAGCCTGATGGGTTATCGCACAAGTTGTTTGGGAGGTCGTATACTCAAGGTAAAACACACATTAAAATCATTCTGTTATTTATATTTAACCATAAATATCTCTTACAATAAGATTCATACAACACATTATAACTACTACTTTACATTGCACCGGGGGAGCGTATAAGTTATCTGACGCTGCAAGCTTCTACATTATTTAGCAATGATACCAATGGACGCGGAATCTAGCTAAGAGTCCTTACGTCACATCCTACTGGAACGACTTTACCTGTAGTGATGCCGTAGGCTAAAGACTCTGCGTTTACGGTGGTTTGAACCTCTGGAGCTGGTCCATCTTCCTCGTCGGTGGCGTGAAGACATAAGATCTCGAGCCCGCTGCTGTGCGCTCATTAAATATGGAGGCTGTATCATTGTTGTCGGATCTGTTTTCATAACTAGCTCGGCGACGCCTCACCTTCGCGACCTCACCCTCTTTATGTTGGTGGTGGTTTCATGGTATCACCAAGCCAAAGGCTTGGCCGCACTGCAACAGTTTGCTGTTTCATTAGGCAGTGGCATATTGCCTAGTTTCGCCAGCTTGAATATTTCCTCAACTAGGCCATCAATGAACTCTGTCGCTTTTACATATCCCTTTACTTTTTTCCTGTACATAGTTTGTATGTATGTACATATGCTGAAGGTCCGGCCATGCTTGTGGATGTCATTGGTTGTTTGTGTGAAGTACCAGGGCCATCAGTTCTTGAAGTAGAGTATGTGGTAGTTTTCGATATGTTTCACTGTATACATGGGGTTGCGTTTCCTTGCACTTTGAATGATATCTTCGTACTGTGTTGAAGACAGTCAACATTCCTGGGACAACTGGTGCAATATTGTGAAGAATAAGGATAACATTCCTGGTATATTATCTTTCTTACACTCTACGAATACATCCAGGCCAGTTTCAACAATGCTATGTGACTGGAATATTCCCATTTGTAAACTCAATAGATGGATACTTTTAATAAATAGTACAAAATGGTTATCTCAGTTTACTTTCACCATTTTGTGGAATGTTATCTTTTTTTCATTCACCCATTCAATTGTATTAGTTTTCAGTTGCAAAATTTTTTCGTCTGATGATAAAACAAAATTTTTTTTCATTAAATAAATTACTATTTAAAGGAATTTGTGATTAGATTGAAGTTATGTTTAAATATATTAACTTTAATTATTATGCACTGATGGAAGCAGACTAAATTGTGGATGGAAGATGATAGCAAGACTTTACTGTTCATGTGCCACGTCTTGGCTGTGGACTCTAGTACTGTGTGGCACCATCATCGGCATGGCACTGCAAAATGTTTCGCAGTTAGCAACAGGCCAGACACCCTGTATTGCTGTTCCGAAAACCTTAGTTCTGAATTATCTCACTCCCAGCACACGTCTTCTTGATAATTGCATGATTGTATATTATTTCATATTTATTTTATCATAATAACTATACTGTTTGTTCAGTTTTGAACTTAGTACAAGGAGAAAAATTGGATACTTTAGATTAAACAAATGTGTTTTAAGTTGTGGTAGCTAAACAAAGACGAAGAAAGGAACCATTTAGAAATAACACACTATAACAGTTAAGAACAACAAATAAAATTTGAATACAGATAGTTCAGTTCAGGAAATAGTGGTGGATCTTCTTAACACTGATTTTGGTGCCTCTGTAAGTTATTATTCATTTTGGTTTAAAATTTTACGAATGCTTGATAAAATTGATACTTACTAGAATTTAGGCACTACATTTTACTATGAACGATAGGACAAATGTAGGTCACAAAAAATGTTTAAAATATTTATGTAACTTCACCAATTTCTGTCATTTTCATATTCCAAGCACATTCTACTATCTAACCAGTATTCAATACATTTTTCAGGTAAAACTTAATTTTCAAATGTACAGCATATATTGTACTGTCACCACGGAACTGCTATAACAAAGTTATCACTACATTCAGATATAACTTGTCAGCAGTACATAGTTTCATTGCTGTCATTATTCAGCTGGTATAATAATGTCTTATAAAATATTTCCCATGATCCACAGTTCCTCTTCCAGTATTCTTCTTCGATCCTAGCTACATGCAGATTATTTTCCCTCTTGGTACTTGTAACTAATTGCAAATCCTCTGTGCTTTGTAACAGTAATGTAGTGATAGTTCTCCAGATTCAAACACTTAGTTTTAGTCAATGCCAGTTCGATCACATTTAGTTCACACATGTAACGAGGAAGTCTTGTGATCCGATGACTGTGTAACTCAACTAAATTTTCTACTCTGACATATGCCCCTCAACCTACTAATTAACAACAATTACTACTCATCGTCACCAGTTCCTACTTCCACTGGTACAGGAGGAGACAGAGAATTTTCTACATGAGTTCTTGGTTGCCTACTTTACCGGGCAACAGGAATGTATAAGCTGATTCTCTTAACCTGAAGGTTACGCAACCCGGAAGGCACCCCCCCCCCCCCCTTAACCTGTGCTGAGAGCCTACAAGCCACCTGCCACCGGGGAAGGCCGAGTATCGCCGATGAGGCACAAAGCAGAAATGCTGACCAGAGTTTTTCGACTCCCATGCCAACTAGGACAGGATGCTTGCCCTCTCCGCAGCCCACGCTGGCAGCCTACAAGCTTCATCCATATAAGACTGGATGCTGCCGGTCTCTGGCAGTCATTCTTTCGCAAACTCTCTTGTGACATCCCAGAGCACTAATTCAGTGCTGTGACCTCCGGGAACTTCGTAAGCTTCAAGTACATCCCAAATGGCTACTCACCACATGTCAATATCCATCGAACACGTACACACATATTTAACTTCACTTTGTCTCTTCTAGACACCTTTTTCTTATCCATTTTAACTTTAAATAATTTTGCATTCGTCCAGAACCAGCTACTCCCCTTTTTACTAGAACCAGGTCACCTACACCTGGAACCGCAGTTACCTTCTCCTCTCCACGGTCTGATAGGAGATAGCACAGGTCACATGTTTATTCAGTCCTCAATAAACACCCATTATTCACTACCCTTTTGCTTTTCATTTACAGGGTACTTTTCTGTGTTGATGGTCGGGGACGGAGTATGACGTGCACCGCCAACAGGAACCCAGAGTATTGACATCCACATTAGACGGCTACCTGTTTCTTCCCAACCCCTGAGCACTAAGTCAGTGCTGGTGGGGAGAAACAGCAATGCCCCAACCACTAGAATCACCTTCATACCGGGAGGGGCTATAAGCTCAAGTTACCTCTCTCTTTGAGCACTAAGTTAGTGCTGAAGTGACCTTAGCCTGGGGTTTGCTGCCCAACCCTGTGCGAACGCACAACCAGTAGAGACTTGGTGGCCCACACGGCTCCACGTCCCTGATCAGCCCGCATGCGTGGGGGATTCAGTGGGGACTCCTATTGAGCTCGTGCTGGCAAGTCACTATTGGGTTACACTGTAATTATCATTCCAGTCCAAGTGCACTGCGTAGCTGTCTGACCACTGTGCTCTATGCCTTACAAGGTACGGAGTGGCAAGAGGCATAGAGAATAATACCTAGCTCACGCTGCTATCAAACCATGGATAGTATTACCACATCCTACGCAGGACAGGCAGGCGGAATGGGACCGTGCCACCCAACTTAGATGCCAAGCAGTCTTCTGTAACAGTAATCTTCTTGTCACCTTGCATTCGCACTCACCCATCGTGCCACCCGGTGGTAAGAGGGTTGCTAAACTGAACAGAGACAAGATACGGCTGGGCAAACCCAAACTTCTGGAGCCATGAAGCCTACGACTGGAACCGCCGTTTCGGAGTAGACCGAGCTCGTTGCTTTTGGGTGAAACCCTCATCAACCGTAACCTCCAAAACGACGGTATAAGTAAGCAATAGCCAACACCCCTCGCCTCATACCATAGAACCAGAGTAAACCACCCCGCTTTTGGTCTAGCGAAAAAATCCTTGACATACATGTCAGTGGACTTAACTGGGCACGCGTCAACTCTGAAATTTTCTTTAGACGTGTTTTGCCATTAATTCATAAAGTGTTGGTGCAAATATTGCCATATGACTTATGTGTATATCATCTGTTCAGAAAAATTTATTAAAAATTTATTGTCTAAATTTTGTGGAAGTTTACTGTATTTATTTACTAAAAAAGACACAATTTTGTACATATTGCGTGGCTATTTTAACTTTTTTCTATTTATGCTGATGCATGCCCTACCGTGTGAAGTAGAGGAAGACCGCTGACTACCCTCTCAGAACACTAGATAAGTCTACCACGGTGAGTAATACTAACCCCACGGGCCCGGCGGGGCATGTGGTGGTTAAGAACTATAGTAAGCCACTTGACTGTAGGGTTGCATTGAGTTTGAGGGGAATCAAACCCCAGAGTGAGGCGAATGGGTGTAGTTTCCCGCCCAGGAATCTCTATTCTCCTCACTATTAGAGTCGCCGATACACGAGATGCTAGCTGTCTCAGGAAATGGTATGGAAATTGAATTATTCGATCATGGAGGAGGGGGTGTGTCTTCTGGCCGGGGAAATCTTGACAGGTCGGGTGGGTTGTCGTGCTGTAACGAAGTCTAGGGTAGGTGGTGCCGCACAGGGTTTGGTGTCTGCCTCGGATGGGAGTCGAACCCGTACGATCTTCCCAGATGCTAGCTTCAGAGTGCAAAAGCTCAGGAGATCTGTGCCTTCCGGGTGTTTAACCCGGATAAGTCTGCCCAAGTTGAGTTTGACAATACTAGACGTCGTGGGAGATTGACTAGTTACGGTGTCCGTTGGGGTATTACAAGCTACCTGTCGTGACTGCTCTACTTGGCCAACGTAATCACCGGTTGAGTACCCGGGTCAACAGGTGCCCAAATTGTGGTCTAGTGGGGTGGCTTGTTCCAGGGGAACGAGGTGGGAGATTGGCTGAGGTATGACGACGTGGTTCTGCGGCCAAGGTTCAACCTCTGTCATGGAACTTATCAAGGGATCAACTCTCTCAATTTGTGCTAGAGCGCTGCATTCCTTGTGTCGCTGCCTACTTTGAATTCCCCCTCTCCTGTTATACATTTAGGCCACTGGTAATCACACAATATCTTACTACACAAATTCAAACTTCTTTGGGCACACCAGGTGATTATAATGTAAAAAGGATGGAACATGATCAACTAGTTTTGATGTAATATTTATTACGTGTAAAACACTGGAGAGTCCCGGCTAATAAAATACAAAATGGAATATGAATTAGCTATCTGGCTAAGCACTCTAATGATGATCAAAATTACGTGGACGTAATAAAATCTAGGCAAAGGTGAGCCTCGAGAATATAATTAAATATCCCAAAGAAATCCTCGGATAAAATCTACAGTATGGCTACGCAATTCTACAGTGTGCTCAAATCTACCAGAAGTTAATTAGGGAGGTAAACTGAGATGCACCGGCTTGTTACAGCGGAGTTACAGGAAGTTTACTGTGGTAAAGGGTACCGGGGTCGAGGAGTAGGTTTACCTGGTGTGGAGTTTCTCAAGCTGTTTTGGAGGCTGCAGTTCTTCACAGTCAGTGGATTGGAGGATGCGCTATGTTGCAGATCGTGGAAAGGAGAGAGAGTCCTCGCAGACTGAAGGGAGCCTTCTTCCAAGCTGAGGAAGTCTTTAGCATACTAAAGAGTCTTGGTCAGACTGAATAAGGAAAAGTCTTTAGCGGACTTAGGTGTGCGAGTCTTTGTAGACTGAGGAAGCGAATTCTTCGCAGACTGAGGAAGGGAAGTCATCGCAGTCTGAGTAAGACTCGCGTCGTCTTCGTCCAGCGAGCCCGGCGGATCTGCCGGTGCTGGAAGCTGGACTTCTATTTAAACAAAAAAATTTCATATCAGCAGTTCTTCGGGGTGCGGGGGTGTAGCGTAGCCTTCCACACGGGGGTGCGTTATCGTGATGCAGAAGCGCCTAATATGGAGGCAACGGCAAATTAAAACCCCTGCCTTCGAGGCGGACAGGTCGTGACATCACAAGGCCACGGGGGTGCTGCCATCTCTAGGAGTTGCAGGAACTTCTTCCAGGGCTAAGCGATGAGTAGTAGAATTTCACAAATATTTATTATATCGCAGGGGTGTCTTGTGCATGCATAAATTCGGACGGTTAAAGTAGATTTTAATTACGCACGTAATTTACAATGATGTATTCGGCTACCCAGGTTTGTGGGCTTTCGTTGTTCGATACGTTTTATTCTATTTGCCTCTTAATATTTTTCCCCTGAACGCGGGTGGCTCATAGAAAGGGCGAAGTCATCCGTAGAGAGTGCATCCGCACAGCGCAGCATGTTGGCATTCGTCAATCGGTCACCCCCTGAACAATGTAGACCCATCTGCGGTTTATACTACTTTGCTTCAGATCTGGAAGGTGGTTGCCTCAATTGTAGTACTTGGGATGGTGTTTTAGGCTAGCGCCTCTTCTATGTGCGTGCTGCCTTGAGTGAGTTGTGATTATGGGTGAGCGCCTATTCTGTGTTCAGCGCTGATCTTGAATGAGTCCCGGGCGCCTGTATCTGGCTCGCGCTGTATCTGTCTACTATCTGCTGTGGCTAGTTAAAGTACTTTCATTTTCTTTCCGTCTTCGCTCTCTCTCCCTCTTCCTTGGTAGCGGTCGGGTGCCAAGTGTGTGTAGCCCTCTGCTTCGTAGCGATGCGCAGTCTTCCCGTCACGTTTCCTTCGCTCTCTTGCTTACCAAGGGAGGAAGAGTTTTGGAAGGGAGATTGGGGGAACAAGCCGTTTATTTTATGAACTTAGGCCTTCCTAGTTCGAGAGCAGATCACACAAATGTGATGAGAGAAAAAGTTTATTTTTACGTTAAAAAATTTAATTTTTCTGTTCTCGAAAAAAATAAATTGGAGCTAAATGTATGCGAGTTTACAGGCGGGGTTGGTATACTGGCTTCGGCGGGATAAAGTTAACTAGACTTATACTCTAACCAGTATGGTCGCACAGTATCCGAAAAGTATGCGATGACAAAAAAATAATTTCTACACATCCTACTCTCCGGGGTGTTCTCCTACAAGCTATTAACATGAGACATGATAATCTGGAACACTCAAGCACTCATTGAGCTTTGTACCAAATTCTTGAAGTCTTGAGGTAGGTTATGTTTGCACCATTTGTGTGATAAAACAATCTTACAATTAGTTGTAGCAATTTTGCTAGACATGAACACTAGGTTACAAATCTTATAAGCTAGGTTATTTACAATCATTGAATTTAACAGAGTACACTTCTAATAAGTGAGGTTAACATAAAATGCACTTCTTGGCTTACAATAATGACTCTTATGTACTAGAATAAAAAAGTTCCCCTTGTATAGAGGGATTTGAAATAAATGTTAACAATTTATGCTTGAGTTACTACTTGTAAGCAACGTTACAATTTGATACACGTATAAGTTAAGAGTGTCTCCGCTGGGGCAGAGCGGTTCATGTAATAGGTAGGCGTGGGCATTTACTTGACATGAAGGTGTGCTCAGTCGCGTGAGCGTAGTGGGGGTTGTGGAATATTATTGAAGTTCGCCTCAATTACAATCACAACGCATTAAGGGTGTTTCACACAAGCGTGACAAAGATTGTACATGCGCATCAGGGTGAGAATAATTTCTCAAAACAACAAATTCATTCTTACTTACTAAGACGTGGGCACGTTAGACACTTTTCATACGTGGAGTTTTGAGATCTAGGGTCACAATATTTTTGTAACCTAAAAATTACACAAAAAAAAAACTTAATTTTTCCCTTTCATTAATATAGGCTGTATTATAACAATATATTTTACAATGACGTACATGGGTAGGGGCGGTTGTATATTCCTCGCTTACTAAGGCTCCATTACATATTTCTCCCTGACCTCATATAGAGGTTATAATCGGGCGTACACTCTTACTTTACTACTTAGGCCTACAGGTACATGGGTGTGAGTTGGCTCTCTATACAAGTTGAAGATCATGCGCAATTAATTAAATAATTTTTACACCTGGAGCAGCCTGACTGACTGACTGGGGGATGAGATTTCACTCTCTTGTGGTTGTAGCGTACAGGATTTCTAACTCGCACTCGAACTTCTGTAACGCAATCACTTTCATGATTAAAATAGCTATGGGGTTACACTGGGTAAGAGGTGCTAGTTCATGCTGGCCTCTGCCAGCTATTCTCTCAGAACTCGATGATGATGATGATGACGACGGCGGCAGCAGCTAGCACGGTCGGTTAGCACGAGCAAATAACGGTTTCCCTTAGTACTACTTGGGTACGGGCCCATTATGTATGCGGCCATGTGTTCCCATGAGCTAGTGGGGTACCAGGCTATCTGGGGGTTTCCGATGATGGGATACCCTTTATTCCTGCAACAGATTTTGCACTTCGCAACGTACCCGTGGAGGTCTCGGTTCATGCCATCCCGTGTGTAACGTTCCCTGATGCTACTAATTGTTTCCCTTGTTCCGGGATGTTGGGCAGGGAGATATTCATGAAAACGATCGCTAATATCTTGTCGGAGATTTTGGGGGAACCCAGATACGCGAAGGGGAATTCGGGGGGCTGTTTTGAACCCATACTACAGCACTACGCCAACGGTAGTGATGGGGTTTCCTCTGGACCAGTTAATCGGTTAGTGGGTCTCGCTGTTGTTCCTCCCTTATTTAATCCCGGGTGAGGGGTAGTTTGCGAATATGTAGGGGGAGGGGGTGACTCACTCTCCTCGCTGTTCTTAGTTCCCGTTCGAGGGTCGGGGTTACAGAACAGGGCATCAGGTAAGTCATTCCCCTGGCCAGGACAGTGTTGCATAGTGAAAGTGAACTCACTGAGCTATTTTAAAGCCTGGTTATCCAATGTGGAGAAAGAATGGTGTTCTCTCTAACAGATACCTATACTTGTGCATAGCCCAGATTACAGCAAGACACTCCTGCTCGTTACTGTGGTGGTGGGTCTCCGTGGGATTGAGCCGGCTGCTCACATAAGACAGACATATTTTGACTCCTAGTATGGGTAGGCTGGGCCATCTGAATGTCCAAGGGTTGGGGTTGAAGCCGAGACCTTTGGGAGGATGTGAGTATATTGGCCCGTACAAAATTACCTGTAGCTACGGAGTCAATCAAGGCTTGTCAGGGAATGTGATTTAATGCCACCTGGATAAACGGAGACTCGGAAGATCTGGGGTCAGCTAATTGCACAACAGTGAGGAATGTGTCGGAGAGAGCGCTGTTGCTTTCCTGGCGGGGAACACATGCCCCGTAGCTTCAGGGGGGCTGTGGTTTGAGGGCGGGTATACTGTTCGGAGGTCCCTCGGGGGGAGGGAGTTGTGCGGGGTGGTCCAGGTTTAAACGCCGACCCAAGCAGTGCCTTTGGTGTGGCAAGGGAGCGGAGGGGGATCGCAAGGTCGCGTTGTGTCCTACAGGTTGTAAGGGGAAGGAGCCGGGCCTTTTCAACTAACGCCTCAATCATCTGGGGTCGGAATTTAATAATTAAGTTTCGCAATGAGGGGAGGAGGGTGCAAGTGATAGTTCTCATGTGCAGGGCCTCGCTTTGTTCGGGGTATACCCATTTATGAAGGCGTTCATTACGCCAGATAAAAAGCTACACTTCTTCATCCTGTTTCTGCAGTTAAGAGTGCAGGTCCCAAATGAGCTTGCTAAGGAGCTCATCTCCTGAAAAATGGGAGTTCAACTGGGCCTTGAATTGGGGCCAGCTCTCTATAAACTTGCCATATCTCTCCCACCAGCACTTGGCAGGACCTGTCAGGTGATGATGGGCATAACTCACCCACTGTTTCTTAGGGATTAAATATTCTCTAAATTCCTTCTTGCATTCTGCGATGAATTTCATATTCTGCAAGTTATTTCGCAAGGTTGGCATACAACTTTCCATTGAAGTCGGGTAAGGTGAGCTCACTGGGAAGCCCCAGAATTATATGACTGTGCCTAGGTGCTGGATTCCGTGGTCTGTACGCCTGCTCCCGGCGACAAACGTCACACTGATAAACCTGACCTGGAGTATGCACTCTTTCATCGAACCAACCTATGCTTAGGTGATGGAACTCCCTATTACATAAGATGCAGTGTACGAAGAATCTGCCATGGTCTTCACATTCTGGCCATTGGTTTGTCTGGGGTTCGTCCTGTCTGCAGTCAGTGCAACGGTACTCCAGCTCGTCAGTGTACCTGGGTGTATCCTCCCACCTAATACATCCGTAGTGGAATATTCTGTAACAGTAGTTGCACTGGATGGTATTTAAACCAGTTCCGGGGCAGCTTGTCACAGGACAGGGGGTGATACTTGCCCCTGCGGCAATGTCGTCGGCTAGGTGGCCGTTTTGACTTGACTCTGAGTCAGATATTGTGTGAGATGGGTGCCACAGGGTATTTAAAGCGACTCTCCGAAGTCACAATAGGGCTCCTCTTTAAGGAGTGTATTGGGGGGGGGGGGGGGTCTGGCGTGGTTCTTGCCCTCAAGTCTGAGCTACAATAGGATGATTCGCCCCACGTTGGGCGCCAAATATTGACCAATGCCCTATCTTATGAGGTAGAGGAAGACTGCTGACTACCCTCTCAGAACACTAGAGGAGTCTACTGCGGCGATTAACACTAACCTCATGGGCCCGGCAGGATATCTGGGAGTTAAGAACTGTAGTGGGCCACTTGACGGTAGGGTTGCATCGGGTTCGAGAGGAATCAAAACCCAGAGTGAGCAAATGGACGTAGCATCCTTCTGTTCTCCTCACTATTAGGGTCGCTGATATACGGGATGCCCGGTGTCCCAGGAAATGTTATGGAGATGGAATTATTTGATTATGGAAGTGGGGTTGTATGTTCTGACCGGGGAAATCTTGACAGGTCGGGTGGGTTGTCGTGCGGGAACGAAGTCTAGGAGAAGTGATGCCCCACAGGGTTTGATGTCTGCCTCGGATGGGATTTGAACCCGTACAATCTTCCCAGATGCTAACTTCAGTGTGCAAAAGCTCGGGAGAACGTGCCTTCTGGGTGTTTAACCCGTATAAGTCTGCCCGAGATGAGTTTGACAATACTAAATGTCGTGGGAGATTGACTAGTTACAGTGTCTGTCAGGGTATTACAAGCTACCTGTCCTGACTGCTCTACTTGGCCAGTGTAATCACCAGTTGGGTACCCGGGCCAACAGGTGCCCAAATTGTGGTCTAGCTTTGTTTCAAGCTGAGGAAGTCTTTAGCAGAGAGTCCTGGTTGGACTGAGTAAGGAAAAGTCTTTAGCGGACTAAGGTGGGGGAGTTTTCGCTGACTGAGGAAGGGAAGTCTTCGCAGACCGAGGAAGGATCGCATACTATTCGGCCGGCGAGCCTGGCGTATCTGCTGGTGCTGGAGACTGGACTTCAATTAATTTGATATTTTCTCATAATAGCAGTTCTTCGGGATGTGGGGTGTATAGTGTATAGCCTTTCTGACAGGGGTGCGTTATCTGGGGTGCAGGAGTGCCGCTCATTTCTTATCGGCCCGCGTGGAGGCGATGACAATTAAAATCCCTGTCTTCGAGGCGGACTGGTTGTGACATCACAAGGCCACGGGGTGCTACCATCTCTGGGAGTTGCAAGAACTTCTTCCAGGGCTAAGTGACAAGTAGTAGAATTTCACAAATATTATTTATTTTGCAGAGGTGCCTTTTGCATGCATAAATTCGGACAGGCAAAGTAGATTGTAACTTCACACATAATTTACAATGATGTATTCGGCTACCCAGGCTTGTGGGCTTTCCTTGCTCGATACGTTTCATTCAATTTGCAGCTTATATATTTTTCCCCTGAGCACAGGTTGCTCGTAGATGGGGGAAATTTTTCCGTAAAGTGCGCTTCCGCAAAGCACAGCATGTTGGCATGCTTCAATACATAAATGCCATTAAATTTGGTTTAACTTACGGAGGTCATTATTTTTGTATATGCTGTCTCTTGGAAGTCACAGAAGAGTCATACAGAGACATGTGGGAAAAGAATCGAAGAATACACACTGGGCTGAAAGTTGACACTACCTGTGATTTTTAAAAGTGCTCACTTTACTGTGAAGTTCCTACAATATGTTTTGTGGTTAGTTTTGTATTTATAACAATCACCTTTTTTTTGGCCTGGGGTAGTGTTTTGTTTTCCGTTGACGCATGACGTCCTGTCGACTGGGAGATTGGTGATGTCAAGTAGGACTGGTTTTGTCAGATATTAAGTCAGGCACTCAATATTCTGGCTAGGGTTCGTGTGGAGTATTAAGGCCCTGCTATCATGAACTGGTGGATTGTTGGTACAATGCTGGTCCGGGGCCGGTCGGTTCCATTCTGAATTTTGATCGGTTTACCCTACTTTGATGTCATTTCTGGTGCCAGTGCGGTACCGGTCCGGTGCTGGTGTGGCAGTGTTGGTCAAATTTTAACTTTCGCCAGCAACTGACCAGCACTTTGCATGTGATTGGTCGTTATTCGTGCCATGATGATCGCGCACCAATGAAATCAATGTTATTGTGCAGGCATAATGAAATTCGGAACTTTGCTGACAAAATAAAATAAAATAAATATATTTGTAACAGAAGATAGGTACTGTCTCTAAATTCCAAGACAATTTGTTATGAAAAGTTTGTTATTATTTTGTACATGATAACTGCCAGATTACAAGTGGTGTTGTTGTGTTGAAAAAAATTAACAAACATTCAGGAATTCCGCATCGTATGGAAACTTAGCCAGTGTAAATACAATCAAAAATAAATAACTTGGAACCAGTAATTATGTTAAATATCAATTTGGAAAATGGACTTTAGGGTTAATGAATTTTTGCGCTTACTAATAATAAAGCGATGATCAATTCATATCCAAAGGAATACACTCTAGTACAAGTTAGCAATTGCGTGCAATACACAGATGTAAAAACCAACCAATAAAAACATGGCGAACGCTGCGCTATCTGTTGCAAATCGAACGAACTACGCTTCACCAGTAAAGCACCAATATTTCTTCGTAACAGCGTGACCGCAATCCATCAGCACACAACCATCACCAGCACGGCACCAGCAATCCACCAATTTCATTGTAGCAGGGCCTTTAGTCCTTGCCAGGGTAAAGGGGCACTCCCAGTGTACAGGACTGGCCTGGTAGCTTTTTGGCAGTTCATGAAATCAGGCTCTAGGAACGTGATCTTGCGTTTCTGGCTTATTGCCTTAGCCGATATTGTGTTAGTCGTGTCGGTACAGAGCACCAAGGGTAAGATACACTACAGCTTCTGTCGGCGGATGGTCTGGCTGGCTGAGGTAGCTGGCTCTCTTTCCACCCATTTTAACATCATTGCAATTGGTGTAGGTTGTCAACAATATTTTACAAAATCAATCCAGAAATTGTTACCAAATTCAATAAAAAAATCTTAGGATAAGTCATCAACAAACATTAATAAAAAAACCAAAAGATATCTAAGTTGTGATAACACAAGCAAAATGCAAAGGTGAAGGATAGTACAATGGCAGGACAAACACATAATGGTAGTCATGTGCAGAAGCATTGGGCCGCCTGAAGGGTGGAGAGTGGGTGTAGAGGCAGAGGCAATGGGTACTGACTAGCACTGGTGACCTCTGGGAGGTGGTATCTTTTTTATATATGCACTGTGTCCAGTCAGCGCTCATCAAGAGAAGTGCAACATTCGGCTACCAAAAAATGCAAAAAATTTATTTTTTATCCAGTTTTGCCTGGAATTTTCAAATATTTTCACCCATATTTTTAACGGTTCTTCGAAAACCAGTCTTTATAGAAAGACAGGCACAATAAATAGAATTGATTTAGAGAGTTTCTACTGTATTTGTCAAACTGAAGTTTTTTTTTTTTTCAGCGCAACATTGCAACCAGATTTATTGCTGAAATTAAAATGAAAGTTTTTTTTTTCATTGTCAGTTTAGTGCAGCAGATAGTAGCACAATTCTGAAAGCAAGTAAGTTGTAAAGCAGTGGTGTGTTGGGGTGCAGGGAGGAGGAAGACAGTGACCTGCTGCCGAGTGACTTGGATACTGAGCTATCAGTTCAGACAGTGGTCCAGGGATCTCGCCTAGTCTCGCATGTCCAGCCACAGCTGGAGTTGCAGAGCATCATCTTTCACCTAGAGGAACAGAACAGGTAACAATGCACGACTTGATCTCAAAAGACAACACATTACACCTACCTGAAACACCTGTATTATAATGACTTAACAATCTCTCATTCTCAATATTTGTTATGACTAGCCATATAACTTTGTTGAGCACAGATGAGCCAAATTGTTGGCAATCATATGTCAGTGCAGTAATCACTTTCAATTTTTCAACAACTCTGCCAGCTCTCCACATTAATTAGATTTTTTCTTTCAGAGACAAACTATCTGAAAAGGTCAACATTATTATCTGTCTTCAAGTCAAGGATATTATTTCTATTGTAGCTATTGACGCGTGCTCCTCTTTGTGGTTAAGTGGTTAGGGTGCTGACTGCCCTTTCTGAACTTCTGAAGCAGAGGGGAGTCAAACCCCAGAGTAATTTGGAGGGTTTCGCTATCCATTCCGGGCAGCCTTACTCTTCATACCACAAGGGACGTCAATAGTCGGGACGCCAGCTGTCTCGATAGGGGGGTGAGTGAGCTCAATCGGTTACGAGTTATGAGTGATTGTGGGGGTGAGCAATCTGTCTTATACTGACAGGATTGATCATCCGTGGCCTTGTGGGTTATCGAGTGGGGATGAAATTGGTTATGGATTGTTCTGGCTGATTGCGAAGAACTGCCTTAGGAGGGATTTGAACCCTGATCGGCCGTCCGGAAGCCAACGTGATTGTGCAGAAGTTGGGAAGTACTTCTGTTCTCGGGTGTTGAACCCGAAGTATCCTGCCAGATTTTAGTATCACTGGCTAGATCGACTAGAGGAGCTGTGTGTCTGTGTATCTGGGCGGTGCTTGTATTAGGGTGGGCTGAACGGGGGTTTCCTCGGAATCTGATTCCTCGTCCGGCTCGCACCAACCTAACAAATGTTTTAAAGGTGTTTCGTGGTCTGGAGGTAACATTATAATCTGTTTGCTCTCGGATTCATTAGTGTTCAGAGTACTGGAGTGTGAGTCATTAACTATCTTCAAAAAAGCTTGCTGTAGGAAGGCATGTCTCTCGCGTCACCTCTGAAGGCTTCCAATATTAGTTGCTTGTGCTTGGATAAATAAAATATAGCAAAATAAAAATAAAGAAAGGTTATCAACAGGAGTTGCGTACAAGCAGTCCAGGGCAGGGTGAAATCTACAATCACTCCCGCTGACCTGCTGTTCACAATGGCAACCCAAGTAACAGAACCTTGTACCTATTTTCGGCAGCGGATGCACTGGAATCTCTAGAATCAGGTCTAATGTCAGGCCCTGCCTCCTGAGGGATTCAGCACACTACATTGAAATTGGTTAGAATTAAATGCACACTGAATGGAAAATGGAAACACAACACTGAATTAATAAAGAAATAATAATAAAAAATGTTACAGGATTTAAAATAAAAATAATGGTGAGCGAAACACAAGAATTTTAGTTAGATACGTAATGTTTTATTACATTTAAAAACAATGGGTTACCAGAGACCCGGCTAAATAATTACACACTATAAGCTAAGTAAGGAAGGATATTAAAATACTGAATTGAATCAACAGGCGAAGGCAAATCTGGGAAAAATTAATAAAATGAAAATAATTAATTTCCTACGAAGATTCCTAATTAATTAATCAAATTAAAATATACGCTATTTACAGCATGATCGTTATAAAGGGCTCTATCCAGGGGGACGTAAATTGCACAACGACCTGTTACCGTGGAGTCAAGGGAAGTCGACTGAGGTACGGGTAAGTAGGTACAGGTGTGGGATTTATCAGACGTGAAGAGCTGTCCTTGGGCGATCAGCTGGAGGAAGCTGTGGCCAGAGTGCTGGCGGCCTTTGGCAAGCTACCGGCTGGAGGTGGAGGAGGCTGAACCCTGGGCAGGCTGCAGAGGAGAGGAGAGAGTCTTCCGCAGACTGTTGGTGAGCTCGCAAACCTTGCGTCTGGCGAGCTCCGGCATCTCTGCTGGACCACGGGGCCGTACTTCTATTTATATGAAAATCGCCCTCTGTCAGTGATTCTCCGGAGGCAGGGGGTAGCGTAGCCTTCCAACACAGGGGCTGCTTTATCTGCTGCTGGAGCACCGCTCAAATTCTTATCTACCCTGGTGGAGACGATGACATTTTCATGCACCCCGGATTGAGGCAGGCGGGCCGTGATGTCAGAAGGTCACGGGGTGCTGCTATCTTGAGGGTTGAGTGGAATTTCTTGGTCAGGCAGGGTAGCATAGTATAATGCAAATATATTATACTATATCTTCGTCTGAGTTACTCTGGCACATTCCTTCTCGATTGGATGTGGAAGAATATAAATTCAGACGTGAAGTTCCATTACTTAATTGTTCAATAAAGTCTGGCGTAATTTCAATATAATTTCCAAGTCTCAGCGGCCAATGAATTTGAATTCGCCCTGCGCTTCGCATGCTCAGATGGGGCAAAGTCGGCCGTAGAGTGCACATCTCTGTAGTGCAGAAAGCTGGCATGCGTCAATCGTCCACCCCCCGAAGCGACGAAGCTCCATCTGTCGAAATCTCAATTGATTCGGGTGGCTGAGGTGGCTGCCTCACTTGTATAACTCGGTTGCTTCTCTAGGCCAGCGCCTATTCTGCGCACGTTGCCTGAGTAGGTGTGGAGTGGTCCCCGTCCATGGGTCACGCGACATCTGGTATCTATCAGTGGCAGGTTACGGGCTTCTTCCTTTTCCTCTTCGCTCTTCCTTCTGTCTCGGTTGCATAGCGGTGGAGTGCCTACACGGTGCCATCTGTTTCATTGCACAGCTGGAGTCCTTTTCTCTCATCGCTTAACAAGGGGACAAATAGCTTTGGAAGGAAAGTACGGGAATAAGTCGTCTGGTATCGAACCTAGTACCTTCCTAGTTCAAGGGCAGATTTTAAAAAAAACATTAAATTTTAAATTTAGTTACATTTTGGTTGTGTATAAAAGCAAAAAATTTCTTTTAGGAAAAACAATTCTTTTAATATTTTATTGGGGTGTCCTTGAGAATGAAATTCTAAATGGGAGTCTACATGAAAAGGGTGTAAGAATGGACACTAAAATCACACAAGTTTTATGTCCCTATCTCTGGGTTGCTAATAAAATAGTACACATAATGAATACGTATTACACACACTCAGAATATGCATAAGTAATTCTTGAGGCATCTTGCTGTACTTTGGTATACACTTTTTGCCTTTACTTGCAACAACATTCGTAGGTTAAGACATTTTAGTAAAAGAAATTTTACGTGTATGTACTACATACTTTTAAGGTTATGCGAAACATATTTTGCATTAAAATTGACGTATTTCTCTTACGATTACACATGACTCTCTCTTACACAAGGACACAGGAATAATCTTAACCTACGTTTCACAACATTTTTCTTAAGGTTACAGTTAGTTTGATACGTACATAAAAATCACACAAGATACAAGCAATATTTCCCTTAGTATAGCAGGAGGTTTTGTACAACTTCTGCTCTCGGCAGTGGCGGTGTAGGCAGTAGGCTCGTGCCTCCGTACACTTAACACAGTGTACCTCAATTGCGTTGAGCGTACAAAGATTTAGTAATTGATGGCACTCATCTGTAATTACTTGGTTAAGCACTTCTAGACTTTCATTGTCATTGACGAACATACATGCACAAAATGGGAGACTACTTCTCACACAAAAGAAATATTTTAACCTACAATAAAATGGAAAACTTACTTAAAATCAAACCTACAATGTAGTGGGAATATATAATTTTCTACAGACTAAAAATTTTCATACTTATTTGAGGCTAGGTTTCATCTTATTCTTACTTCGTAGGTTACAGTTGAGTTATTCAGTAATTTGACCTAAAAAAGACTATATACAACAGGGGTAGCGTGAGTTCCTCTTTCAATATTTACAATTTCCGTTTCCTCCTTTGTTTACGTTTGGGAGCATACATACACAGTCTTTCTGGTACATACGCAGTCTTTCTGATTGGAGGGGACAAGAATATATTTTCTTGTTGGTTAGGGAGTGGAGGTATCTGCTTCGGTTGAGTAGATACGCTTTCGTGAGCCTGTCTGGCGGCTGTGCACATCCACTATATGAATTTTTGTTCTCATCTCGTTCTTCGCTCCTTCTACCTTCATGCATTCTTCCAACTTACGGGTTCACGCTACATAACTACACGCTCTTATTACTTTCTAGGGTTTTCCATTCTGGAAATATTGCACTAAGTCCAATATAAGATATTTACAATTTCATTGACAGTTCACACTTCCTACCTGTGCTTTTATGGGGTCTTGTTACATACGTTGGGATTTCATGTACGTGAAAGAAAGAAATTTTACATTGGGTAACAAGATAGATACATTAGTGTATCTCAACGGAAGTTTACGTGAGGTGATCTTCCTCTAAAATAAATATGACATAAATTTACGAGATCATTTCTTACGCTTGACACACACTTAAAAATTACAAGTTTTAAAAGGTTGTGAATTTCCTGGATGATGGTTACGGCATACTCTCAGTGAGTTTCCCACCTCATTCTCTGAATCACACTACAGGGGGTTTACTAAACAATGTAGCCCAGACACGTGGCGAGGATGGTTTTCAAGGTTATGTTTACAGGCCTGCTGATAGGCTTCAGTTACACGATCACACTTCCTAACCATGCTCACGGAACTGATTGGCGTTACGTTAATCGTGTTGTACAATATTTCAAAACAAATAAATATATAGATTTTGTATTATTTAGCAAATGCTGACTACGTGAGCACATGCGGCAATTTCTGGGAATCTTCGGACATTAACTTTCGAGTCCCCTTTGGGGGTCTGAAGTTACGTGAATGTTTACTTCCGCAAGCTATTAATTCTGGCAAGCTAGGGACCAATTCAGTTTAGAAAAAAACAATTCTTTCTCTTTACTGCTTCTTTACGTGTGTCCATTACTAGGAAGTTAATTTATGTTAATTGGGTCACTTTTTATTTTTGTCTGACCTCTGTTCCTCTTAACATGTTTATATAGAAATCTAAACCTTGTAAAAGCACATAACAATTACAGGGGTAATCAAAATTTTCTCTCTTGAGATTGACGTATTTTTCTTGATACACTTCCAACTCTCTCAGGCTAGGATTTTGCCTTATGATACTGACACCTAGCGACCCTACTAATCTAGCTTAATCACCATCATAGGTGTATTCACCTTAGGGATCTGGCATCCTAATGCTGTCACTGCCCTACTAAAGCTAACTACAGAGAATGTGACGTCAGGGGCGCTAGTCTGTTACTGGCTGCTGCCAGGTACTCACTCTGTTGATGCTGTAGAAGACGTTGACAGCTGAGGTGGGCATTGACGTTTGGCATACCTACACCTAGGATGTCATCTTCGTTTCTGTGGCTCTGCAGCAGGCCAGCAAAATGATGTGGGTGCCTGCCATGGCGTGTCTCTGTTGCGCCCAGGCACGTGACAGGTGCGCCTGGTGCGTACAGGGGCCACTCTTCACGTGGGGCTGGTGATGGACGGTAGCATGGGGCCAGCATCCTGGGTTCAGGCTCCTCCTGTTGTCATCCATCTACTGGGCTCATCTGCTTCTTGGTTCGTGATCTCTCTGCGAGCATCACGAGTCTCTCTACCTGACCATGTGACCTTGGCTTCTCGAAGTTGGGCTGCCGCTGCGCAGGTGAAAGGTACTCGAACTGCAGTTGTGGTAGCATCTCCCGGCGGTGGATTCTTACTTCTCGTGGCCGAATCGCTCATAGGCGACTGGCAGCCTGCACTCACTACTTCTGCAGTTGTGGCGTTTTCGCTCGCTCTCTCTCTCTCTCTCTCTGTCTCTCTCTCTTTCATCGGGCAATATTGCGTCACTCTCTCGCTCTCCAGCCGGTACCAATTATCTGAAGGTGCTGGTCGCCGAGTTAACCAGTGAGTCCGTATATGTTGACGAGGACCGGGTTGACTTTTCACCTTTAGCACGTCCATTTATTCCATTCTTGCCGGGTAAGGGGAAGGAAGGGTAGGATAGCAGGAGTTGCGCCCTATATTCCCTAACCTGAATATGCTCTGCCAACTAGGGGGGAGGCTGGCCAGGACAGATCGTGGCGGGAGTGGGTATGCTGCCCCATCCAGGTCATTGTCCGACGAGGGCACTTCCTTAGCCGCAGAAAGGAAGGCCGGGGAGACTCACACAACGTGTGCGGTTGTGGTCTCGGGTAAGCTCTGTCTTTCAACCGCCAGAAGAGGGGCAAGAAGGGGAACGAGAGGGTTATGTATGTGGCCTAACCTCAGGGCTCGTAATGGAATGGGAAGAGGAAATATCATTTCGCTTGTCATCCTATCGGTTTGGTTTTCAAGTCTGAGACGATCAACGGGATTGTGCCATGGGGGTATGGGTTGGACACTTTGTAATGCCCACCGAGATTTAAACTGGGGACTCTCTCTCGAGTCGCGTGAACAACGGAGTCTTGCAGGGGGCTCTGCCTCTGGTTGGGAATTTAATACCCTTTCTCAGTACTCTAAATTCTCCCGGAGGGTGGTCATCATTGTTAGGTGTGCCGGGGGCGAGGGGTTTATATTACCTCGTTTGGCCTGGCACGTTAAGAGTTCTCGCTAGGTGAGGAAATTGAACTGGTGCTGGGTAAGTCCGGATTTGTAACAGCCGGACTGGGGCAGGGGGAGGGGTAGCCTGAACTAACTCTCTTCCCAATCGACTACCATGTTCATTTGACCACGTAGGGTGGTTCGGAGTTGCGATCGTGTACCCGTAGGTGAAGGGTAATTTCCCCTGACAAGCCTAGGCGGGCCTTGTTATGGTCTTGGGTTCCACTAGGGTAGGGGCGCATCTGCCCTCGGGTTACTTTTCGAATGCGTTGTCTAGTGTCGTCTGTCCAGTAAACATTTTCCAGGTGTCCTACAACTGTGTAGCATCCTACCAATTTGTCGAGTAGTCCTGTACTAAACTGTCCTTTTGCCTTGCTAAGCTGGTGGCTGCAGAGTAGCATGGCTTCACCCATCCTGAAGCTTCTTACCCCTGAACTCGGTCACTGCCTCATTATCTCGCCACCTAAGGGTAAACAAGATATTCAGCAGGTGCTTTTCCCAGTGGCGGGAATTGTCTCCCACATGGAGAAGGAGGCTGTTATTTAGCTCTTGGTTTCTCTGCTCAGTAAGGTTGGCTTTTGGGAGATATTTGGGGGGGGGGGGGGGGTTGTCCACATCTCCACCCCCTCCCCCCCCCCCATAGATTGCAGGCTGTCTGCCATTTATTGCTGTTGAATTGCATGCTGTTGTCAGTTAAAATGGACTGCGGGTATCCCCAGCATGGAAATATCTCTGTTTAAAACATCCTCACTATGTTTAGGGTTTCTTTTCTGGGTAGTGGGAAGGCTTCTATATAGCAGGAAAACTGGTCGGTCACCACCAGCAGGTACCTGTTACCTCTCATGCTCCTGGGGTAGGACTTCATTTGGTTGACTGCTAAGTGAGTCCAGGTGGTGTGGGGGCAACGGGTTTCTCCGTTGGTTGGAGTACTGGGTTAGCTTTGCTGCGACAACATGCCTCGCAGCTGTTTACATATTGCCACACGTAGCAACTCATCCCATCCCATATATATCACTCACTGATAACTCTGAGGGTTTCTTTGATGCCGGGATGACTGGCCTGTGGATGATCTTGGTGGTGTCAGCAAAGTTCGGCCCTTAATTCGCTTGGCACCCAGACCTTCCACTGGGTACCGGGTTGTCCGCTTCGAAACTAGATGACGTCAACTCGTAATTCAAATCTCTGGGGTAGTTCCTTGAGGAAGCGCTAGGCATCTGGGTCTTTCTGCTGGTAGTGGCTGATTTGGTAGCGACTCAGTTATAGTCGGATAAGTTGAATATGTTCTTCAGGGCTTCTGGGTGAGGCGAGAAGAGGGTTCATCCTCTCCTATTTCTCGTCCTTTTTGGTGACCCCCTCCGAGGTCCGGATGATGGGATAATGCGTTGGGTAGGTCGTTTGTTTTTCCTGGGCAATGTTGCACTTCGAAGTTGAACTCTGTGAGAAACATCTCCCATCGTCTTAAGTTGGCTTTGGTTTTCTACAACTCACGTAGCCATTGGAAGGCTTTGCAGTCAGTATGGAGTATTATATTTTGTCGTTCCAAGTTGTGCTTATATTTTCTCACCGCCCAGATTATGGCAAGGCATTCTTGCTGGTTTATGTATTACTTCTGCTCGATGGAATTGAGGTGGGTACTGGCATAAGCGATGACTTGGGCTGTTGCCAGCGGAGTGTTCCTGGTAGAATACGGAGCCTAGCCCATTCTGACAGGCGTCTGTCTGTAATATAAGGGGGTTGTCCCCTTGTAGCCTGTGGAGTTGCTCGATATTTTGAAAACTTTGCTTTAGGTTTTGAAATGTGGCGCTGTGTTCTTCCCACAGCCAATGTGCTTCCTTTTTGAAGAGGGGGTTTAGTGGCGCCATTTATCAGGCGATGTTGGGCATGAAGTAACTTAACCATTATGCATACCCAGAAAATAGCCTTGCGCTTCTTTTATGGCTGGTATCAAGGTGACTTGGGGGTAGTTCCCATCTGGTGTGACCATGTGACCTAGGTCGTCAATGGAGGTTTTTCCAAAGTGGCTTTTGGTAAGTTTACAGGTGAGGCTGTGCAATTGAAGTCTTTCTAGCACCCTTTGGAGGTGTCCACAATGTTCTTCCCAGGACTTGGAGTACACAATAATATTGTCCATATATGTAAAGCAATTGGCCATTATAGCTCATCAGGACTTCTACAGACATCAACCTCTGGAAGAGGGCTGGAGAATTCATCAGCCTGAATGGTATTACTTGAAATTATAGTGTTTCCCCCTCTGGGGTGGTGAAGGCAGTGTACTTTCTACTGTTGGGATGTACTGAGATTTGCCAGTACCCAGACTGCATGTTTAGGGTACTGAATATCGTGGCTTCTCCTATGTCCTGTAGTGTGTGGGTTAAGTTAATGGCTAGAGGTATGAAGGGATGCGTAATTTTGTTTATGTCCTTGTAATTTACGCAGAATCTCAACTGAATGTCTTTCTTCGGAACTAAACAACCGGGGAATTGTAAGGTGTGTGTGATGGTTCTACAATCACCTGCTTCTTCATCGCCTGGACTTGCATCATAATTAGGTGTCGCCTCCTAGTGGACACGCGGTAAGGTCTGTTATAAACGGGTCTGTCGGTGGTGGGCCAAATTTAGTGTTGAATACTATGCGTCTGACATAGTGATTTCCTTTGGTTGAATGCTCCAGCATGGTCTGCCAGTATCTGTCGTAACTGGGCGAATTCTGGTTCTTCTAACTGGTGATAGATTTCTTTGGGTGCTATTGGGGGTGGGATTGCCGCATCTGGGCTGTGCTCCCACTTGGCAGTCGCTCTGTGCTTATCCCCGATAAAAATAGGTTGTTGCCTGTGATCCAGAATGCATTGTTATTGGCGCAGTCGTGGTTGCCCAAAATTACTTCCTCCGTAATATCGCATGAGACTACAAATTCGGTTTGGATAGATTGACTGTAAATTCCTACGGTCAAATTAGTGCGGCTGTCGATCTTGAGGGTGTGGCTATGTTGGGTCATATTGTTACGTCCCTTCCTACCTATCACTAATAATATACTATTATTTCTGCTGCTCGCACTCCTTCTCTCTTTACAACTCAGTCTCCAGTAGGCCAGCTTTGTACAGGGGACAAATTACTGCTAATGACTATTAATGAAAGAGGGAATTCTACCAAACATATTTATTACAACTCTTTAACTGGACATAACACAATACTTGAAACACTATACAGAATCTCTCTTCACAAGCTACTAACTTTACTTTACTCCGTCTGATAATATTAAACTTTAACACGATAGGTTACAATTATACAAAACGGTGAACTGCCTTAATTATATAATATAGGGTATAGCGCTACACGAACAACAAGTTAACAAGTGATTAAAGGGATACAAGAATATAGCTTCGCAATAGACTCTAGCCTTGCTATGTGATATTACTCTTTACTTATGGGGTCTCGATAAAGGGAATGCCACCCTACCACCTAGCCAGACTTATGCTCACCAGTAAGACGTATCTCGTAGATGGCCCAGCGCTCCCCGGACTTCAGCGTTCTTCTGTGTCTCACTGATACTAACGTCGCCTCACACGCCGTCGTCTGCCAGTGGGGAGCATGACTCTTGCTTTTATACTCTCTCGTCACTAGGTCACTCAGAGGTGTTATTAAAACAAGGGGCCGCTACTGGAATCTACAGTGCATGCAAGGTTAACTCCTGATACTTCTATGTTCTGGTGTTCGGGCTCCCTGGAGCCCGCTACACTACCCTCTCGGTTGAACAAGCAGTCTGCCCCGGCTGCTGTAGGTTAGAAGTTCCAGAGATTGAGGTTAGGTGTAAATTGGTGTCGGGGTGGTTATTTAAGTCTAGCTGTAGTTTGTAGTGTACCGGTATCCTGAAGACGGGTGGTGGCATTCGCAATTTATATTTGTGGCAGTATCAAGGGTGGAGTACCCAATTCGAGATCCCGTGGCATTTAACTGAACGAGAATAGAGGTTGACTTTTGAAAAAAAATTTTGATGTGGCAAGGCAGGAAGATTAATTAATACATTTACAAGATTTACAGGTTTGTAAGAAAATTTTGGTAAATACCTACACACGTGATAGCGTGAAACCACGGATGGGGTGGGGTAGGTCCATCGCCACATTTAATATTCAATGTTTAAAAGGCCCCCTTAATTTCTAGACGTGTGGACGTGGGTAAGTGGGAGTGGGAGTGGGAAAGTTTGTGCACTTGTGGTGTTAATTGAAAAGAATACCTTAAAATACCACTTAATCCATGAATAGCACCTTCTGGCTGAAGTTATGAGTTAGACATTACAGTTAAAAGAAATTTTATATGTAACAGTTGGTGAACCTGCACCTTGACAGGTTGCGCAATGTACTGCATATGGCTTTAGTTATATGGTTAATTAGCACATATCATTTTTGTGAAGTGAATACTTTACGTGTTACATCTTAATGGGTTACTTGCTAACATTTAAGGTAAGTATCGTATAATACACAGTTGATATATTTAAAAAAAAAAAAAAACGTGATGTTTTGTATGATCCCGTTGGGAACATTAACGTATACATATTTGCACTGATACTATCTAAAATTACATAGAGTGAAGTTACTGTTTTTACAAAGTTGAACAATACAAAATTTAAATTATTGAAAGTTATATAACACATTTATATACGAATAACAATTACTTGCACAGATAAAAATATTTTGAATATTACCACGTGGGTAATGATTTCATTTAGAAGTGTCTTTTGTAAGCCGTTATAATATTCTGGAATTCACTTAGTATTTGCACTGGTTTCTGGATAGTCTTTGTGCATATTGGAAGATTCAGTGTACAGTTTATATTGTGTGGACTTTGAGTTTATTGGCACTGATATACGCTGGGTGTCCATGTCTTATTTGTCACAGTTTCACTTTGCTTTGTATCTTCATGTACGGAATTACATTGTATAAGAATTAATATATGTTACTGTGCAAGTTATATGAATTGAAATTACAATTGAAAAATAAAATACATGTTACATACATTATCGGCCGGTATCAGTTAACTTACAATTGTGAAAATATTTTATTGCATTTGTACTTTACATAGGTGAAAACCGTTAAACATTTATGTCCAGTGGACCGTTATGATATGTTATATTGGAATGAAATAACATGTAAGGATAGGAAAATAATGGGAACACAACCACAACACAGAGATGTAATAAAAAAAAAAATGCTGTTTGCATTTTGAACCATTAATAAGAGGCACCATTTTTTAGTTCAACTAGCTTAGAGTTTTCTTACTTGCCTTTACTTTATTTTATTGCATCCAATAGTGATTGGATATATGGTACTGAAAATATTTATGGAATAAACTAATCTTGTTCCTTCATCCTTTTAGGCCTAGGCTTTAATTGTTGAAGAACTTAAAAGAAACTGTGAAGAAATACAAACAACACCTGATTAACACACCTTGAATTAGTCTGACCTAGTATATTGTTTGCTTGCTTTTCATTTAAAATGATATAACTGAATTACTTTATGTCTGCAATTTTGATTGGTTAACTTCGTATATACATATATTATGACTTGGCCAGGGGATGCCCATTAATAATTACTATAGATTCATTCATATTAGTACTGATTTCACAAGCATAAGGCTAGAAAATATTAAGTGAACTTTATGGCCTAGCCTACTTTATGTTTTACTGACATTGAAATTATTTCTTGGCCATATTTATAGAACTGAGATAATTCTGAACCAAAACCTTATTTTATAATGCTTATCTACTTCATCCCTCCCCCCCCCCCTCCATAAACTGGCAATTTAATAGCTTGTGCATCATTGAAAATTATCATTATATATAGGTCTATGCTGAGGATTTGAAGAGAAAAATATTCTAGTATCTATAGCAGTTAGTAGTAATTATTTTGTTTAATTAACATATATATCTTATTTATAAAAGCTTGAGTGTAAGTAGTTTGAGTTTCTGTAGGCCTATGAAAAATTTGTTATACAATGCACAAGTACACTGTACTTACAGGTGGTTACCCTGGTTGGCAGCCCTTGGCTTGTGGGATTCTTGTAGTTCAGTTACCTGTGTTTAGTTTTTTGGATAATGATAAGTTTGAGTAACTTAGGATACATGGTGACAATACAAAACACTAGCATTCCAATGATAGTCATGGTAGCATAATCATAGTCATAATCATAGCCTTAACAATGCCCATGTCGGGGTTAATTGCAACAAGATTGGACGGGATTTGGATGGAACATGTATGATTGATTTTGAAATCGATATGGCACAGGAATGATGTCTTAGATTTTCCAGTTCGTGTTGGAATGCGTAACAGGTATCTGTATTTTAATAACTAATTGGGATGTGGAAAAATTGCACTCTATTAATTTGTTTGTGTAATATTTGAGTATGTTTTTGGTGGGAATGGCAAGCGTAAGACCTAATTTATCAAATTCCGATTTCCAATTGAACAAGTTGTTTGTCAACTGAGTCTTATTGACCGCACTAAGGGGCAGTTGATTAAGTTGGCATGACTGCACATACGTTTGTATTACTTGTTCACTGACTATGTTGTTTATTACTTGCAGTATGACGGTGGACAAGAATGTAAACTGGATTTCAATATTTATGTTTACATTGAGTTGTGCCTGTTGTTGGCGGAGGATGTCAGACATGTCATTAATTGTTCGTGACAATGTGTTAACTCTGTTGGTGATTTGGTGTTCCACCTGGTTACTTTGACAGTGACATTGAGGGCCTGGTTAGTGACCGTGACGTTATTCTTTAGTTCACTGATCTGGGCGTTCAGACCAGCATCATTATTGATGAGTGCTCTCAGGTGCCTATTGGTGAGCATATTGCAACACCAATTTGCTGCGTCACCAAGCAGCTGGATGCCCCGCATCCTGCGGGTGTGGGTAGAAACTTTGTCTAGGAACTCCTGTACTATGCCGTTCTCTATCTCCTGTAAGTAAGCAGATGACAACTTTGCATTTTCACAGGAGATGGACGTTCTGTTTGAACATGCCGTGTGTAGGTATTGTGCTGCAATCTCAAGCGGTTGAGGCATCATGAGTGGAGTCGTGTAAATTATGGGTAAATTGTCTTCATAATAGAAGTTAACCGGCGTGGGTTGCCAGTAAACACCGGCGTGGACTCTTTGTGTGGCCGGCTTTGCGAACAAAACTGGCACGACGATCATGCAGTGGCCACCACAGTAGTGACCGCCAAGGGATTGGCGAGTCCTCCTCTCTCCTTCCTGTGTGGGCGGGCTCTGTCCGCAGTTGCCATGACGACCAGCGTGCTCGTGTGCAAGGCGGTGCATGAAGAGTTTTATATGGTGCCAAGTGTAGTGGGCCACTCCAGCAGGTGCACGTTGCATTAAGTGGCAGTGCGAACATGTTGTGAGGTTGGCAGCAGAGCTGTCGTACTTGGGTCGATTCCCTGCCGCCTGCATGGAGTAGTGTGTGGTGGCGTGAAGGCTGGCTCTGACTCGCATCGATAGCTGACACATATGTTGCTGGATACAGTGGAGCTCAGCAATTTCCAATCAGTGTCCGCAGTGTGTCGTTTACAAGTTCACTCAGTATTGCGGGGTTCCTGGAACACACTTTCAATGAACATTAATAAACAGAAATAAAATCTTAAAACTAACACATGTAAGACTTAGCGATTGGAGCGAATGTACGCCGGCTTTGTATGGCGTGTATAAATAACATCGGTCTTGAGCGGGCCCGTTTTATTGATTTCTATTGTTATCGTGGATTCACACAGGACTTCAATGATTTTGTAGGGTCCACGATACTGATTCGTAAGCACTTTGCAATGTCCCCTGTTTCTTACCCAGACAAGATCATTGACTTGTATGGTCCTCTTCTTATGGGTTTTTACTAAACAACTTGGTTTGATGTTTATGTGGGTGTATTAAATTTAAACGGGCGGTTTCCCAATTCTTTTGAAGGGTTTTGCACCAATCGTGTGCTCTGGGGGAATGTTGTTTGACGGGAGGGTAGCATCTACGCCGTGCATAAGGTAAAAAGGGGTAAATTTTGCTGTAGTGTTTATACTGGTATTAAAATTTAAAGAAATTAATTGGACGTAGAGGTCCCAGTTTATCTAATCAGCATTGATACAGGCGGTCAGCTGGTTACCAAGACTTTTATTCGAGGATTCAAAAAGGCCATTCCACCGTGGATTGTATGCTGTTGTGGTGATTTTTTTGATGTTAAGGGATTGTAACAAGCCATTGGCAAATTCATTTTGGAAGCTTGTTCCCCTATCTGTAAGTATTTGCTGCGGACAACCAAATTGCAAAATTACTTCTTTGATAAAATCAGCTCACATGGCTGCATCTATGGAGTGTACAGGTATTGTGATAACGTACTGAGTTGCGTACTCTTGTCATGATAAGAATGTATTTGTCCTTATGAAGGGCAGAGGGGAGAGGACCTTTCTCATCAAGAGCCCAAGTCGTGAGGAAGGGCTGGGAGGGATCAACGTCAAGTGCCCAGGGGGTTGGGAATTACAGGCCTGGGTTTTCTGACACGTGGAACAAGATTTGACATCATTTTTGATGTCAATATTATCCCAGTAATATGACTTAAATTTTGGCAAGGGTTTTGAGTGTGCCGAAATGACCGCCTCCGAAAATGGCATCGTGGTGGGCTTGGATAATTTTGTTTACATAATTTTGTGGACAAGAGTTAATTTGTTAATTTTGATGGACCTTGGGGTGTGTTAATTTTGAAAAGTATTTCGCCGCTGGCTGTGAGCTCATAACAGTGGCTGAGGCGGTGGTATTTGGTGTTGGCTTGGGTGGGGTTTTGTAGGACGTGTTTGAGTTTAGCAATATGGAGATCATGATCGTACTTGCCGGTAAAAGGAGAGGTATTGACAGTAATAGGGCATAACAAAAATATGGTGTCATCGTCTATTTCTGTGTACTCATGTGCGTGGGTGTAAACTGGGAGGTAATGTAATGTGTCGGAAAGTAAAACAATAAGGATGGTACATTTTAAGACAAATCAATACAAGTACTTTCTAAGGGGGTGTCCCAATGATGTCTAACTATTTGAACATTAACTTTATATAGGGAGGTAATAATTTTGGAAATGACGGCCATAGGAAAAATGTGTTCTTGAGTTATTTCAGAGGCAATTCTATCCCGTTCTTTTGTGTTGTGTTTATTAAAATTAGCCTCGATTTCGTCCCAATGGTTTTTTACATACTTCACTACTGCATTTTGGATTTCTTGTGCTTTATCTGTATTTTGCAAGATGGCTTCAGCAAATGCTTTAAATAATGAAGTGCAGGTGAGCATTGTTTCTTTAACTTGGTATACCTCGTCATTACGAACTATATGGTGGATGAGGACAGGGTGTGCCGTGGGCATTCGACTAAGAGCATCCAGAAAGGTGTTTAATTTACCTTTTATAATCTGATCATCGAAGTCGTATTCACTGAGAGCAATGGCCATCTCTGGTATACACATGTTGTGCTCGGCCATGGATCGGAGGTACCGTAAACTAGCGTGGTCAGTCTCTATGGTGAAATGGCGTCCGTAGAAATATTGTCGAAAGTGGGTACATAAATAACGGATTGCCTTAAGCTCTCGTTCGGTGGTACTCCAATTTCCTTCCTGAAGGGAAAATTTCTTGGATGCAAATGCAATGATGTGTCGCTCCTTAGTTTGGGGATTGTAGGAGGACTCTGCCTGCCACCTCATTACTAGCATCGCGTGCTACTATCATTTCACAGTCCTCATGAAATTTATGGAGCATAAGCACTTGGGAAATCGCTGTTTTCAAGTGAGTGAATGTGGTGTCATGGTTATTTGCCCATTTGAATGGGGTGTTTTGTTTTGTAAGTTCTATGAGGAGTTGTGCTATGGAAGCATAATTGCGAATGTATCGACGTAAATACAATGTCATGCCTAGGAAGGTTCGTAATTGTTTGATTTTGCAAGGGTGGGGGGGGGGTGACATTTTGACAATGGCTTCAACTTTCTCGGGGTTGGTAGTTATGCTTTTAGGCGTGATAATATATCAGAGGACCTTAACTGTCTGTTCCGCAAATGTACACTTCTTTGTATTCACCTTCACATAAAATAAGCGGAGTCTTTCAAAAACTTTGACAATATTTTCAACATGCTCTTCGAAGGTATTGTTGAGCTTCCTAAAGTCCGTTAAAAACCGAAATCCGCCGGACTTTTTAGCAATAACGAGAGAGGGTGCAGAATAAGGCGAATCTGCTTCTTCTATATTGCCCGCACCTACCATGTCCTTAATTTGTAGGAGGTCGTTTCTTATCTTGGGACTGATTCTGTATGGGCGTGTTGTGACAGGTTTATCTGTAGTAAGGTCAAATTTTATTTCAAAATTTTTGGCTTGGTATTATATTCTGAATTGCAGATGTGTGTTTGTGTGTAAGATTAGTACTGATGTGGGAAGATGTGGTATCGCCATTATCAAATGATTCTAATTTGTTTATGTGATGTTCAAGGGGTGTAATTACTTCAGTGTTGAGCGGGTGGAGGTGTAGTGGGACTTGTATAGTTTTAAGAGGATTGTGGCCGTGTATGAGCATGATGTCATATTTCAAAATGGGGATAACCTCATAATGTTTAATAAAATCCACCCCTAAGATAATGTCTTGTTGCAGATTATCTACTACCAAAAAGCGTTGAGTATAGGTATGCCCTGAAATATTTAAATGCATATGGGTTTCAAATTTAGGGGCCGCAAGTACATGGTCGCCCAGACTAAAGTAATTTCCTCCCTAAGGGGGGAAAGGTTTCGGTCAGGCACTAGAGTGCTCGCAATGCTGCTACGTGAGCATCCTGTATCAAGGAGAGCGTAGTACTTTTATACTAATCATTTTGAGCAGGACTGAGGGTGTTGTGGCTGAATTACCAGCTTGTTGGTGTGGGGTGAGATGAGGTGTATATGGGATGCACTGCGACAGTTTGCTCAGCATGTTACGCTTCTGGAAAGCTGTAGTACATTTATATCATTGCAGATTGAATTCTATGTGTTATGAAGTGAGTGATATATATAGGGGTGGTACAGTGCTGGTTCTGGTAGGGCAATTTCACAATCTGAGGCGTAAGGCCAAATTACGTTTAAATTTGTTGAAATGCTCCCCAATATTGGTATTGAACTGGAACTCTTGATGAGGGAAGAGGGGACAGCAGTTGGCTTTGTGACTGACGTAGAAACAGAGGGCACATATAGCTTGCTCAAGGCTGTGTGGCACGACAACTGTGTGTGTGTGCGTTGCGTGCATGTGTGTGCGTGTGTGTGTGAGTGTGCATGTGGGCATGCATGTGTGTGTGTGTGTGGCGGTCAGGTGTGGCAACAGTGTCGTGAAGGCCGCGCTGGTGCTGCAGTTTGGCGATGTCTGTGGTTTGCGCACGGGGGAGAGGTGTCGCATCGGCAATTGTCACGCGAGGCCTGCTGCGCTGGCGCGGCATGGTGTGTAGAAACATTTGCTGTATTGGGGTGACAGACTGGCTGTGCCAGCTGCATGTATGTGTTTTCGTGGTTGCGGAATATTATGTGTTGTTGAAAACTCCGTTAGTTGCTGTTTTGTGTTTTGGCATCCACTTGGCTAGCCTATTGACTGACCACGATTGCACAGACAATGTGGAATTGTTCTGGGATGCGGCGTGGTGGCGATTGTTTGTGTGGGGTAGTATTTGATATGGGTTACATATGCCTGTCAGCTGTTTCGTGTTATTACCAAGTGGCATATGTGGGTTTTGTGATTTGTTTGCAGTTTTTGGCTGTGGTGGCTTTTGGGGCGGAATGTTACTAAAGGAATTGAACTTTGCAATTTCCGCATATGTCCAGTTGGGTGTAAGTGTTAAAAATGGCGTTATAAGCTCCACACATTTTTTGTTTGATGTCATCAGGGGCGGCGTTATGCACCCCCTCGTGTAGAAGTTTTTTGATGAATAGAATTTCTTGCCCTGGGTGTGGAAACGAGAGTTTGGTGTTTTGTATACTTGGTGTGGGGAAAGTGGGGGTCTGTTGTTGAATTTAGCGCTGAAATTCAGCATTTCTGTGGTTTTAAAGAGGGTGTTTTGGGGTGGAGAAGGGAGGGGTGCCGTGTAATGTGGCCGGGGTTGGAAGGTGTTTTGGGGATATGACTGGCGGGGGTTGTAGGTCGGGACATAAGCCCGTGGGTGTGGTGGGAATCTGTGTTGTAGTTGGTGGCGGTTGGGATTGAAATGAGTTTGTTGGATGGGTTGTGGGGGGTGTGTATAAGGTGTTTGCTGTTGTTTGAGGGTTAATTGTGCCACTCCTTCTTTAAGCTTTTTGATTTCTGCCTCTAATTTGACCTCGTTGGGGTGTGTGTGTCCCTGCGTGAAGGTCTCTTAATATGCCAACGTCGATACGGCAGAGAGTTGCGATCATGTCCTGAAGTGTGTGTGTTGGGTGGCCGACAAGTTTGTCAGCGATAGATGGGAGGAGGGAACGCCAAAGGATATTGAGGAATTCGTGATCTGTCATGTGAGGGTTATATTAGACATGGTACAACTACATGGTTTGAATGTGGGTAGAAGTATCTTCATTGGGCCTTGTTTCTTTTTGTAAAGGAGGTGTTTCATGCGCTCTTTGTCTGCCGGGGACGTGAAAGTGTCCGTGAGCGTACATTTCAGTTCGTCCCACGTAATAGGCTCGTGTCGATTATGGTTGAGGTTAACGAATGTATGTTTCGCTGGGCCGGATAGACAATACTTGAGCCTGCAACATTTTTCTGGTGCCTTCCACTGGTTCGTTTCTGCCACGAATTCAAAATCCTCTAAAAAGTCTGTGACGTCCTCATGCCGTGCTCCGGAGAAGGTGGGTGGTTTTTCAGAGTGGGAAATGATTAGTTGCACTGGTAATGGTTCACCCATGACAGGGTTAAAAGGGAGGGGTGTTTCTGAGTGGGTGTTGTAGTAGGTGGGGGTGTACAGGGTTGGGGGTAGGTAGTTGTGGAAATTTGTTCGTAGTCGGAGAAGCCTAAAAATTCCGGTGAAATTGAATTAAAGGGTGAGTGATAGTGTTCAGTTTCTTGTATTGGTGGGGGTGTGTCGGCGACAGTGGGACGTGCTGGTGCTGTGTGTTTGTGTGTTGTTCAGATCACGTATGTATAAGCGACTTTCAATGTCGGTGGTATCAAGTGAAACAATTTTTAAAAGGTTGGTAATAGAGTTTAGTGTTTTGCGTGTAGATGTTTCCATGTACTGTGAAGGTGTAGTGTATTGAGATTGTAGTGTGTGTACTGGTGCTGCGCACTGGTGTAACTTTATATGTAACTTAAAAATTGAAGTGAAAGAATTGTTGTGGAAACACTCCGAAATCACTCAAAAAACACATGGAGTGGCTCCTAATATCAATGGAACAGATGTTCCTGCATGCATTTACAAGTAATTATGTATTATTATATCACACATATAAAGCATAAGCAATACTGGGGGTAAGGAAGATTGAAAACATAGCTGCGCCGTGGCAAGAAATGCTGTACGATTACGCTGCGGTCCGCACGTGGCTCCCTGATCTACCGTAATTGATGCCTGCTGCGCTTGGCCTTGGCCAGAATGCTAACAGCTGGTCGTGTGCGTGCGCGCCTACATTGCATGATAAACGTTTCTACAAAATTTTATCTATCTACTTTTAAACTAAAGACATGAACTGTATGATTAACTGTAATGTTATTCTGCAAAAGGGGCGTAAACTGTCTCTACGTGCATCGTGGTTAGCGTGAGGTGTTGCCACATATTTTCGCTGCAAACGTCAATTGTAATTAATGAATTTACCCACATGGTGGAGTTAACTGCTTGGCTATGAGCGGAGGAAACGATTGCGCCTCCACCAGTGTTACGTCCCTGCCTACCTATCACTAATAAACTAATAATATACTACTATTCCTGCTGCTCGCACTCCTTCTCTCCTCACAACTCTATCTCCAGTAGGCCAGGTTCGTACAGTGGACTAATTACTGGTAATGACTATTAATGAAAGAGGGTATTCTAGTAAACATATTTATTACAACTCTTTAAGTGGACATAACACAACACTTGAAATACTATACAGAATCTTTCTTCACAAGCTACTAATTTTACTTTACTCCGTCTGACAATATTATACTTTAACACGATAGGTTACAATTACACAAAACGGTGAACTGCCTTAATTATATAATATAGGATATAGCGCTATACGAACAACAAGTTAACAAGTGATTAAACGGATACAAGAATATAGCTTCGCAATAGACTCTAGCCTTGCTACGTGATATTACTCTTTACTTATGGGGTCTCGATAAAGGGAATGCCACCCTACCACCTAGCCAGACTTATGCTCACCAGTAAGACGTATCTCGTAGATGGCCCAGCGCTCCCTGGACCTCAGCGTTCTTCTGTGTCTCACTGATACTAACGTCGCCTCACATGCCGTCGTCTACCAGTGGGGAGAGGGGGGAGCATGATTATTGCTTTTATACTCTCTCATCACTAGGTCACTCAGAGGTGTTATTAAAACAGGGGGCCGCTACTGGAATCTACAGTGCATGCAAGGTTAACTCCTGATACTTCTAAGTTCTGGTGTTCAGGCCCTCTGGAGCCCGCTACAATATGCATTTAGTTGATTTGTGGGTTAAAGTGAAGCTGGTTGCACAGACGTGAGCAGGTTACTTTGAATAAAATGGTCCATAACTGCAGTCTCTTGGAGGCGAGTGCCTGACGTCCGTTAATTTTGACCTGTATGTGAGGGGCTTGTGGTGGGTCAGATTCTTTGGTGAATGTTTGGATGTACACGGGCTCATGTTTCCTGGTGGTGGCCTGCTTTGCACATCGGTTCTGGCATTTCCCGCCTGGCTGTGCCCTTTATTCTTGTCTCTCATTGCAGGGGGTCATCGAGCGGTGCCTGTTTTTCTCCCTTCCTCCACTCGCCACCTGTCAGCTAGCTTGACTGGGTAGTCCCAGTGGAAGTGCTGTTCTGGACAAAATCAGCACTTAGAGAGTGTTGTTGTAGGGGAGAGGGAGACTTTCCTTTTGGTTCAGGCAGCTTAACTGCTTCCTGGATTTTACTGCTATGCGCCTTGTCTAATATTGCCTGTGCCTTAAAATTCCGCTCTGTCTTACGAGCCCTTTCTACTAATTCGTCGACAACTTGTGGTGGGGGAAGTTGGAGTATATAATGCAATTTCGGGAGCAGCATTGGGTGTAATATTTTGGACACAACTTCCTCGTTCCCTTTGAGGAAAATCTGGAGGCACATCTGCACTTTTCTCCTTATAAAAATTTTAGTCTCTTCCTTGGTGGCCTAGGTTCCACTGTGGAATTCCTGGGTAAGGTGTGCAAAACTTCTTCACCTGAAAACTGGGTGGCAAGGCATAAACAAAGTTGCCCCCATTCTGTAATACCATATTTTGGTGTGTATGGCTGCACATTTATACAAAAAAAATCACTAGAAAATGTGGGACGTGGCTTATATACTAATTATAGCATAAATGTATTTATTTATTTTTTTCCCTCAAAACATGTTTAGAAATTTGTCAACATACAGTACATTCATTTTAATGTTTTAATTCTTCAAGGCAGGAAGGAAGGGAAGGGAAAGAATAATAATAAAAAAAACTTTTGCAGTTATTTGTTTACTTGCATTCATAAAAAAAAATACCTTCATCCCGCACGTGTAAAATCTAAACATGTTGGAGCTTGCCCATAGATGTCGTATATGAGAAAATAATTTCTCTACTGTGCAAGAGAAAAATATCTTGTGTAGTTTGCATGGTCACCGTGGCTGTACAAGTGCACATTGATGAGACTCCATTTTGTGTAACATGTTGCTGTGGTTTTGCTTTCTCAAGTCACGTTACTTTCTGTGGAATAGTAATCACATGATATATATTTGTAAACATTGCAACATAACACAAATTTCCTGTTACAAATGTTGTGTAGGGGAGAAATTTGAAATTTATTATGTTTGTACGTAATTGTGACTTCCCCATATTTACAGGAATACAAAAATTCAATGCGGCCTATACTAGAAGTATTAATTATCCGTAATTGTTCTTCAAACACTTCTCGTGGGGACTATACATGTATGCAGCCTATACACGCATGCAGCCTATACACTCGAAAATACGGTAAATTCTCCATATTTATTCCACCAGTCTAAAGTTTTACTCTTTAACTACTTCTGGGTTTTGACAACCCATTGTTTGGTTGGAGCCATGTTCTCGCTAAATTCTCTCTCGCACTCGTGAGTAAATGCTACTGGGTCCTCTTGGTGTCATCCGCAAATTCCAGTAGTTGGGGCCAATTGCTACCCCGAGTGGACATCATGCTGTTGTGAGTGCCTGGATTATTCGTTTGGTATTCTGTCGCTCGCATGCACACCTCACACCTATACACTAAGCCAGGTTTGGTGCATTCACCACAATGGTACTCTAGCCAGTTAGTATAGGGGGTTCATCATTCTACCCTAAGCACAGGTAGTGTAATTGGTTCTGGCAGTGTGCACAACTAATTTGATTTACACCTGTTCAGTTGCATGTAGGTACGCTACACATTTCTGGTCAGGTTTCAATGGCCTTGTCCATTGCGGCAACAGCTTCGCCTTGGTCGACAATGCTTAGGACATTATGTTTAATTTGGACATGTCTTGGCTAGTAAAATTGAGCGCCATAGGGTGTTTACATACTCCTCAAAGTCTGACTGGTTATTGGTTTTACCCACGGCTAGATTATCTTGGTTCTCGGGCTCATGCTGGCATGGTTCGGCCTTATTACCCAACTTATGAGGCCCCACGTTGGGTGCTATGAAAACACTTAACAATTGATGCTTGACGTCTGGTTAAAATGGCGGCAACGTCACTGTCAGATAGAGTTTCCTTTGGTGCTAGACAGAGACATTGGTTAAACTTCCTGAGAGGGAGTTTGTATTATCTGTTGTCTGTTGGTAACTCTGCTGCGGTATGGGGTGAGGCATGGAGCCCTTCGACAAGGCACAAAGTCAGGTGTGGTAATGATAGCTCTATACAATACTGATTTGCACAAAGGCACTATTTTACCTGCAGTGGGCTTCACCTTGGTAAATCCTGCCTTGGCAGCTGTTGGCTGGAACTGGTGCGCTGTCTTGGGGCGGCAGTGGTGCTGCTGACTGGGCTGGTTAGCTCCGATGGCAGACTGTTAGTCCTTGCAGGTCTGAAGTAAGAGCAGGTAATGCCTAGTGGCACTGAAAGTCGCAGTCGAATGCGCACTTCGAGTTGGTGCAGTTCTTCGACGATCTTCTGGGGTGGTTGGAAGAGGGAGCTAGGGGAACTGGGAAGTAAGGCATTGCCAGTTGTTGGGTGGTGTGAGCTCTGTCCCGAGAGGTAGGGCTGCCTGCAGATGGCAATGGGTTGTAGAGGAACTTACTAGGTTTAGAGTACTCACTTACTTTCAGTTATGAAAATGTAGCCTCGGCTGCCTTCTGCTGAGTCCCAATTTCAGTTTACAGGTCAAGCTGTAAAACCATTCTGTATGTGATCTCAGCCATCTTCTTTTCCTTGTGAGCGCCACTTATTTTCAGTTTCCCTGAAGGTTTACCAGTGTCACATGTACATCTGAGAAAAGCAAATACCGCTCACATTAAGGTGACAGTCCGACATCACGTACCCACCAAAATTTGGCATGATGATTCTGTGTCGTCAGAGGGAGGAGGGGGGGCTGATGCGTGATGTGTATATATAATTATTTCTTTTTTTTTGCTCTAATTATGTATTATCACATGTGTACCACGTGCACTAGAAGTGATACAACCATGAATGGTAGCTACCCAAGCCAGCAGCATTCCGTCTATATAAATAAGATGGATGCCTGGAGACCAGAATGCACCTGAAGGAACAGAATATTAAACGGCCCCTGCTTTAAACAAAACCCAGTGAGAAGGGAAACCAGTAAACCACCGCAGCAAAGTTGCACCTGAGATTGCACAGCCGAAACCACCTGCACAATAGGAAGACCTGCTTTCAGCCACCCCCAAGAGATGGCAGCAAGTAAGACTCTGTCTATGAGGGAGGAGCCACCCCTGCCAAAGCTACCCGAAGGCCAAAGTGACTCGAGACATCCCTAGCGCAGAAGGATATATGGCCCTGCACTGCCACAAAACAGCAGTTGGTACCAGCAGCTCGTCTCAGCGCAAGTCGTGCTAAGACTCTCTGCTCTGTCTGCTCTCTTTCACCTCGTGAAGAACACTCAGTGATCACCAGTTACCAATGCCAGACTTCTTCAAGCACGCACTGCAGTCCTGAAGAGTCGTCATTCCTCACTCTACACTTGACACTTGCTGTCAACCTCACACCCCATGCCCTCCACCCCCCTTAAGTCCTTTCAGGACAAGCATAGTTTCTGTTAGGGTTCAGTTGTTCTGACAGCTACCTAATTCGTTGCTCTTATAGCTCTTTACTCTTGTAGCTCGCCCTTCAGGCAAGGATCTTCAAGCCGACAGGCCCTTACACCTGTCTTTTGCTTTTCCTTCCAAGAGTTAATCAGTGCCTTGGTTACGGCAAGAGAGTATGAGTCACCGTGTTCTACTCTGGACAGAATAAAACATGTTACTAATCTAACTGCGATCTGCTCTTTCTTGTGTGAATTGTGCTTAGTCATCCCTGGTAAGCATCACCCCGCAAAGGCGAGGCAGGGTACCATGGAATTTGAGACTGGTTGGCCGAACTTAGTGACTTAGGGATGGGCCGATACCGATACAGATTAACCGGCCGATACCACAACCATCGTCATCGGCGGCATCTGAGCCTTATTTGAGATTATTGTTCATAGATTAGTAGCACTAATTTATTTAACACAATGTTAAATAACCCGGCATGCTACATATTATAAAGCATTAATTTCTCACATACATCATTCAAATATTCTGTCCGAAACCCAATATATGTTCAAACAATTGTTTTTCGATAATTTAATCCCATTGTTTACATTTTTTAAATCCTATTTCCTGTTGGTACATTCGCCAAAGATTGTGTGGATCCTTTGTTTTTGGACACTACATGAATGCAATCAATGCAGTTAATCAATAACTGGTGCTATCAATAGTATTGTTTAGATCCCGCAAGAGTTTTTTGTTTTATTTTCTTCGTACATTTTTATGGTTTTTACTCTGCATTCGTAGGTTGGCAACAATGAGAAAGCAACCTGTATTCTTATTCTTCTTGTGCATTTACTGCACTCGTAGGTTGGTGAGAATGAAAATGAACCACACATTCTATGACACTGCTGTCATTGAAAATGGAAAGTGAGAACGAATACACTAGATATTGACGGGTGTAGTTCTTATTCAAAACTGTCGGTTGCGGTTTTGGTTAGAGTGGTAAAGGTCTGAATAAGACTTGGCAAACATTGTCGCAAATATTTTGTAACAGGTTACTGTCCTGTCCTCTCATTGTAGTTCTCAGTAAACACCAACGGACTAGTTCAGCGTGAGTTGGAGACTTTGACTACATAATAATGAAAGTTTGTTTATACCAGGATTGCCAATAAATAAAAGAAGTTAAATGTTTACTGGAGATTTATTGCCTCTGCAAAAATAAACAATTGACACTCGCAGCTCTGACGAAAAAACAACAAAAAAGACAGAATGGCAGCCTTCAAAAACAAAACTTCTCACTTGAAGAGTTATGAAGACGAGAGAATCATTACTTTTCTCTCCCGGCGCTCTATTGAGTCCTCGCACTGATAGAAAACGATCATGCTGCTGCAACTGTTGCGATACCCGAGAAAGGTCGTGCCTCCTTATATATTGGTGGAAAGTTTCTTCATTGAAAAACATATTGTTTTCGAGCAGTCTTATCACGTCAGCTAAAGGTGCTCTCTGTTATTTTCCTTGCTTCACCATGTTGTGCCTTGCGGCGGTGATGTTTTTAGTTTACTAACCCAGTGAAAAGGAAAAGATGCGCTTGACGTCTGTTACTACTAATGAAATGAGGAAAGAAAAATAATAAATTTGGAAAAACGAAAATATCTGAAATAAAAACAAGTTGTCATTGCCACGACCTTTCAAATATTACATGAATTACTATCCTTGACTGGAATATAGACAATTGAAATACTTCCCGAATATGCTAATTATATGTATCTAGCTGCAATGCTACAATTTATAAAAATAAAAGTTTTTTTCGCTCAATTTCAAGTGAATATTTAATATTAAATTTATTTCAGTAAGTTATTTTTAATGACATCTTGAGGCTGTTGGTATGAACAAACCTGCATATTGAGGTTATGTATGGTATTTCTCAGATCTAAAATACAAGTCCACATCATATTCCCTGAAGTTTTGAAGGTTGAATTTCACGCATGTCACATTGCTGCGCAGTGCGACTGTGTACTCTACAGGCCGACTTTGCCCCATCAGCAAGTGCTGAGAAGCAAGGGGCAAGTCCAAGGCAGCATATATAATTCCAAGTGGCTACAGGGTTGATTACATGCGCTGGACATCTACAGACACGGACATAATTAACATTATTAATTATGAGAATGTACTGCCCGCCCAGACTCCGACATGCAATCGCCACCCCCTTAACCTAAAAATTGGTTTATCCGACGAGCCACGGACCAGCCGATTCTGATAAGAAAGTTAACTAAATTGCCACAGGATCGCAGCACCCCTGTGCCCAGTAACGTCACAGCCGCCAAACCTTGGGCAGAGGAGGCAAACTTGTCATCAGCCTCCACCCAGGGTGATAAGAAATGTGCGACGCTGCCCGCTACCGAAGATAACCAGCACCTGTGTCCAGAAGCTTACAACCCCCGTAGCCCTGGGAGAGCCACCAAGATAAAATTTGGACTATATAAGGAACCTCCAAAATGCTCTTGCCAGAGTTCGTTGGCCCACCAACTGCAATGGTCAGTGGGCTCTCCTGGTTCTGAGAAGACCACCACCTCTCCCAGCCTGCAGCTTGCAAAACCTTACTCCAGTTCCAGCACCAGCTCCAGCTCCAGCAGCAAGTACTCCAGAGGTTATCATGATGTCCGCACCGTGCACCCACTACCCCCGTGTCTTCCTTGACTCTGTGGTAGCAGGCCGTTGAGACGTCCTAACTCACCCCTAGTATAAGTACCTTGCTGTTATAAGCGATAGAATTTTGAATTTGACTAAACATTGGGAAACTAGTAACCAGGTTTGCCTTCACCTGACATCAAGTGGATTAAATAATAACTTAGCAATTTTATAAAATAATCTTGTTCCCCAGTGTTTTCTCAAAGTGTAAGTAAAGGCTATGTAAAAATATTCAATATTGTTGAATTTGTCAATTTTACCTTTGACCCATTCTTTTCATGTAAAATTACTTTAAATAATTTGGCTCAACATAAATTCAAAGTTCTCTCTGCGGATCAAGTGTGAGTGGGCTGAACTCCTCAGTATCACTGGATCTGCAAAGATAAAGATCTCTAGTCTGCAAAGACATACTCTGATACCTGGGTAAGTCCAGAACACCAACAGCTTGCCTGCAGACGCACTCCAACTCTAGCTTGTCATTCCCATCAGTAGGGCCTCTGAGAGACTGAGAAGTCATTCCCCCCAGGACTATCTTTTGACGGCTAGGGGAGGAGTGAGTTTTTTGACATAATGAGAGACCCTAGCTTATTTTATTGTAAGAGAGTTTTGTTAGCATTCCTGACTCAGTATTCTCGTAACAAAGAAGGGAAGTGGACACCCCAGCCAACTACATCGCCAGGCCCAACGGACCCTCCAAATGGAGTTATCTAGTTCTATCAACCCCCAGTTAGACAACACAGCTGAATGCTAATTAACTCTGGTATCCAATACTCTATACCCGAACCAACATCAAACACTGTTTTACTGTAGTAGGAGCTAAGGAGTGTTATGAGGTGGGGGGGGGGGGTGCTCGCAATAGTGGCCAAATAAGAAGGATCATTAAAAAAATATATCTTTTCATATAACTAACTGCAAGTATGAGAACACAATACATTTACGCTTACACAACAATAGGAATACAGTTACGTTAATTGATTATACAGAAACAGTAGTTATACAAGATACACAATATAATCGCAGCTAGTTCCCTAACCGTGCCGTAAATAACTTTACGGTGGGGTAGTGGGACGATGGCTCGTTACACGAATGGCTCCCTACCACAAACACGTTTATGCTGACCTGATGTCTGTAGATCAGGTTGGCCTCAGATCTCCTCTGGGCCTAGGGTCATCTGCTGCCTTCGTCTTCGGCCTACAATCTCACAAGTATACTGCGTCGATTCACTGTGTTGTCTGGGGGGGGGGGTGTACCGCCATGCGTGGTCCCTTTTATAACTGGGCCAAGTGGGGCATGTTTATAAATCAACTGTGCGTTCAGCCACCAGCTATACCCTGTATGACTTTAGGTGGTGTAGTGATGCCAGGTTATCACTATACTACCCCCCCCCCCCCCTCGGTCAAATAACAGCAGTCGGCTGTGGAAGAGAACAAGGTCGTAGAAGATTGCATAGGGTGTGAGTGAGAGAGGCACAAGTATCCTGGGTTACATCAGTGTTGAGGAGGCCGAGGAGCTCAAGGCAGTGGAGAACATCGCGCAGGGTGGCATACTCAGAGGACTTAAGCGAGGTGTCGAGGGAGCATTTGCAAATAGGAGCCATCAAAAAACAAAAGTAAAAATTTTGTGATACACATATTGAATTTTAAAAATACATAAAGAAGTCAAAGGTTAAGGTAATTTACGGGGCAAAAGTCAAGGCGGGGTAGTTTGAAAATACGTTACAGTGATACAAGGTATTGGCTACACATTTTAAAAATTACAAGTTCTGAGCATGTTGTAAGTGACGCGTAAGGGTGGAGGGGAGGGGAAATGTCCACGGCCACATTTAATAATTAAGTAAAAAGTTTTCCCCCAATGGCTAGGCAGTGGGCACGGGTAGGCAGGAGGTTGGAATAAGTGCACCTTTAGCGAACACTTGGCAACATGCCAGAAATATTAGCTATAAAAGGAGACAAGGTGAAAAGGCATGGCCATGTGGCTTAAGTTACATTTTAAAATACAATACATTTTAAAATACAATACAATGTGCCATGGTGCACCTGTAGTAGCATAGCAATAATATAGTTTGATTTAAGAGAAAATACAACAAGACCAATGGTTGGCAACGTGAATGACGTGCGCAACGCTATTTAATTTTTAGCAGTTGGCTGCGGCAGACGCATGCTCAACTGGACAACACAGTGTGATGTGAAACGTGTGAGGCATGCTTGTGTACAGTGATTATTTACAACGTAATACACTCGGGAATAATGGAATAAGTATTTCAATAGATACCAGATAAGTATACACAAATCTACAGTGTGAGTTACACAGATTTGAGAATTAAGCTTACAATATATAATATATATATATATATATATATACATCCAGGGGTATTTGTAACTTTTGTCTACGTAAGTGCGATAGTATTATGTTTTATAAAAATTGACATTGCTTAGAAACTAGTGAACACTTTGAGATGTAACATAAAACATGTGAAAATACCGAAAACGGAAAAACGATAGGCACAAACGCCATTGTGAGAAAGTTTATGTTCGGTGCGGTAGCCTTGCGCATAGCGCTGAAAGTTTATTGCTCTCATTATCCACTGTATGTGCACGTGTATGACACCCACGCAGGAGTGTAAATTTTGTTGAAGCGCACGGAATATTGTGAAAGCACTATTTAGATGTTGCACTGTCTTTGTGGTAAAGTTCGTAGCACTGTAACTGATTCATTAGTGTCTTTCACTTGTACGTGATTGCGTATATATCAACTACAGTAAACGTTAAATTTAATGAATATTTGCACTTGGCGAGAATTACAATATTATACCCTAAGGCGATATCAACAAGAAAACAAAAGATATATAACTAATTATGAAAAAGAATTGGTAATGATATTGTATGGTGAGAACAGCAAACGTAACCGATACAGTACAACATAGTTACAAATATTTTACTTGCTAGTGGTAGGTTTCATAAATGGTTTTATTGAACATCACACATACAAAAGAACATCTGCAGATAGGGGACTTGGATAATAAAATTAACCTAAACTAGAAATAAAATACCACATAAGTGACTGAACTTGTGGAGATCTGGATATATCAGAAGGTAAGTTCACTATACATACACAATCTCGTCATGCAATGTGATCGAGAAGTTGTTACCTGTAATACCAACAGCTGAAAATAGCACTTGGAAGTGTGATGCCCTAGACTAGATATATATCTCTGTGTGTGTGTGTGTGTGTGTGTGTGTGTGTGTGTGTGTGTGTGCGCGTGCGTGCGTGCGTGCATGCGTGCGTGCGTATGTGAATTTATTCTGTTGGATGCAATGAGGCTTATAATTGAATAAAAACATAAATATATAAACACAGAACTTTAGGTCTAAGTTACACGCACAGTAAAAACAAGAATGCAAATCCTCTCAATAGGGAGTAAAAGCAGGTAAACCTAATCGTTCATTAGAAGCAGATACACATGAAAGCAAAAGAAATAAATTCTCACATGAAACATACTATATACTGAGTTGCTACTGCTCGCAAGGCAGGAATAGAATCGCAAAATCTCAACAGTAACACTGTGAATAATGCCTGAAGTATTTTTAGCAAATAATATAACAGTCACTGTATCTGGCAAGTAGTGACTAAAGACCCGTAGGCATAAGTAAAAAGTACTTGTAAACACACAATGCCAGGAGGCATGCTATCTCAATTCTCAAATATATATAAGTAAATAGAGACCCTTGGTCACTGATAATAACTTGATATCAGCCCAAAGAAAAAGGCAGTACTCGACTTTTCATAAGCGAATGGTGAAAGTAATAAAATTGTATTTCAACCAAGAGGGGTGACCTCACACCTTACCATAACATATGTCACACTGAAATCCTTGTAAAAGTTTAAACGCAGTTTGAACTGCAAGAACTCAAATATATAGTCATAATACTGCATGTTGTGCAAAATACATAGATAGCTGGAGTATTGTACTAATCAAAAACTGTAGGCCTAACCTGAATTACAGTTATATTACCTATAGTACCAGGAGGCATAACATCACAATGTCCTGAAATAGAACTGAAAAACTGCTGATCAATATAGGACTCATATAAATGCAAATATAATCAAATAACTCCCCTACACACAAAAAACTGCATGTTGAGGGGAGTGAATACACTGAACACACTTTAAAAACGAAGGTACGAATAGGGATAAACACAGCCTGTCTAAGATATATGAATGTGTAAAATTAAGCTGACTGGAATCACTCTATATCATGTAATATTTCTTAATTCTCTGGTGATGTGGAGGCCAGGCAGGCCTCATGTGAAATCCACCTGAAAATCTTTGAATAAAAAAGAATAGAAACAGTACATACAAGGGAGAATGTAACGGCACATAAAATTAGAGAAATATAAATGAGTAGCAATGTTGGTGCATAAAACACATAGGCAAGGTAAGTGAGCCTGCTAGAAGTCTTGCTAAATGAATGCATAAAATTAAAATTGAACGATAAGGCCAGACCTGTAGGTCGAAGTAGTAATGACGTGAAAGATAGGTCAAAAATAATGTTGTAAAAGACAGCTGTGACGTCATGTAAAAGGGAAGTTAAATATACTTGATTGCAGTAAAAGTTACATGATAACAGAAGTGAAAACAAAACAGTAGTAATCTGGTGGTTGTTTTCCTGGGAATGGCATGTAGGGTGACTTGTCTTAGTATGTCATCTAGCCCATAATCATCAAATTAAACAGGGTCCACAAGATAAAACAGCTGCAGGGACAGGAACTTACCACTCGGAGTAACTGGCACATCTTGTAGAATTTGTAATAAAGAAAGGTAATTATATAAATAAACAAAATTGTAGAACCTATTTCCGTAAAATACAGAAATCGCATACAAGAGAAAACAATTAGTTACTTGGAAAAAACTCAGGTCGACGCTCGTGAACTGAAAGGAATATAACACAATACGTAATTAATTCAGCAGGATGTTGAGGGGGGGGGGGGGGGGGGGGTAAAATTAAATACTGGTGTGGCAATAATCATTCTAACTACCTTTGTGAGGACATAAAAGCAAACATAGACAATTACTTAAACAAGGCAGACAAGCAGGTAATCATATATCAAATGTGAATTCTTCGTTCTCGTGGTTAATGATAGACTGAGTAGGGAGAGATTAATGGGCATCTTTCAACTCTGTGGTAACAGCACATACGTATGTAGCGGACGTCAGACTGCATCATGATGTAACATACACCAGTAATGCAGTGATGGCGGCGTGTGGGAAGTGGGTGGGGAATGTGCCCTATCTCCTCAATGTGGGATGGCCCTAGAAGGCCGTTACCATGACAGTGCTCGATGCATGCGCAAGGCAACTTCACCTGTGCGCAGTGCTGCCAACCGTGGCGGGTGACAAGAAGAGCATTGCAGCGGTGCTGTGTGATAGCGAGAGGTGAGGAATGTAGTTGGCAGGCCTGGTATCCCATCTACCATGTGGCGGCCATGGAACAGTAGCATGAAGGTGAGCTGAGAGGCAGGAAGGCGACGTAGAAGGCACGCTGTGACTGCTGCTCGCTGCGTCACACATGCTGATGCGAAACTTGGTCAGCACGCCCCACCAGTTGCCGTACTCCTCGAATTCCTTGCAGCGATGTCAGGACACAGACAGCTTATCACCCACAGTTTAGCATGTGACGTATGATGGAATAAGAGAAACTGTAACATATTTTTACATAGATATTAGAAACTGATACAGAAAAACATTTTATACAGAGCGACATTACTATGAAATATTAACGGGTATGCGCCAACTTGGTATGCCTGGCACAGACGGTGTCGAACTTAGGGACACCAGGTTTTTTCATCTGTATTCGAACAGTGGATTGACCTAAAACATCCATGACATGATACAGGCCGCAAAAGCGATGGGTGAAGACGTTATTTCTTCAGCGGTTATGTACCCTGACATAATCGTTAACACATACAGTGTTTTTCCTGTGTGTTTTGTCAAATTGGGCTTTCTGAAGGCTCTGAGCCTGAATTAAATTGCATCTGGCAGTTTCACAAGTGGCTAAAAGTTGCTAACACCAATTATACCCCCGCTCAGAAAACTTAGTGGCTACTACCTGGGCCGGGAGGACGGCTTCTACCCCATGAAGCAAATAGAAGGGCGTAAACTTAGTAGAACTATTAATGCTGGTGTTGTGGTTGAACTGAATGAACAGGACATACAAATCGTAGTTTGATTGGTCTGCACTCGCACAAGCTGTTAGTTGTTCCCAGTGGAGTGATTATTATTTTCGACCAAACCATTACAACGGGGGTTGAATGTGGTGGTAGTTATTTTTTGACGCCAAGTGACTTGAGGAGGTTGCTAATTAGTTTGTTTTGATAACTGGTCCCACTATCTGCAAGTATCTGTTCTGGGCAACCAAACTGCAAGACGACTTCTTTTATAAATTCAGCACAGATGGCCACACCAATAGACTGAACTGGCTTAGCACATATGTAGCGGGTGGCGTATTCTGTCATTACCGGGATGTATTTATTTTTACTGGCTGTGGCAGGTAAAGGTCCTTTAGCATCCAGAACCCAAGTTTTCAAAAGTGGCTGCGGAGGTATTGGGGTTAACTGACCTATGGTTTGTGTGGTGATGGCTTTAATTTTCTGGCATTCAGGGCAGGATTGAATGTACTTCTTAACGTCAGTGGCCATTGTGTCCCAAAATAAGATTGTTTAATTTTCTGCAATGTTTTGAGCACACCAAAATAGCCTCCCCCAAATATGGTGTCGTGATGGGCCTGAATGACTTTGGGGACATATAATTTAGGGACAAGTGTTAACTTAGATGACCCCTGGGGTGAATGGACCTTTAAAAATATTTGCCTGTAGTTGGCTATACCATGATGATGACTCAACCTACGATATTTCGTATCAGCTTGTTCTGGATGTAATAAGGCCTGTTTCAAATTGTGAATATGGGGGTCATTATCATATTCACCAATGAAGGGAGAAGTAGGCACAGTGAGAGGGCATAGATGGAACACTGATTCGTTATCGATCTGAATATATTCCTGTGTGTGTATAGACAGGGAGAAAATGTATGATATCATTAAAAAGGACAATAAGGATGGTACATTTAAAGACTGGATCAATGCATGTCATGGTGAGTGTGGAGGTATGCCTTTGTCTAATATCTTAAATTTCACTTGGTTGAGGGTAATTATGATTTTGATGAATAAATGGATAGGAAAAATGTCTTCCTTAGCTATTGCAGAGGCGATTCTATCCCTCTCACTTGGTCATGTGCTGAAATGAAATGGTGTCTAACATCATCCCATTGTTCTCTAATATATTTGGCAACTGACGCACTAATTTCGGATGCTTTGTTAGGGTTCTGAAAAATAGCTTTGGCAAATGCCTTAAAAAGAAAGGTGCAATTCATCATGTCGTCTTTGACGATGTAGTGGGTGTTGTGGGCTGTGACAGTTTGTGTAGCGACCCATGGGGCGGAGTTGTTTGAGCTTATTAGAGGAAGCCATACTTTCGATTGCAGTTACCTTGTCGGTGGAGATGCCTTGGGGTGTGATGATGTGGCCTAAAACTTAACTTGTCTGTTGCACGAAAGAACACACTTTGGTATTTACTTTAACATTGAATTGGCGTAATCTTTCAAAGACTTTGTGGATATTGGCGATATGTTCATCAAAGGTACTACCTAGTATAAAAATATTGTCAATGTAGGCAATTGCAGTAGTCCATCTCAGGGGGCCTAAAAGCTTATTGATGAACATTTGAAAGTATTGGAGTGAGGTGCTGAGCCTCATTGGCATTCTTCGATACTCAAATAATCCCACCCCATCGATACTAAAAGCCAATTTGTGACGATCCTGAGGTCGAACGGGGCTGCTATAGAAGCCAGAAAATAAGTCAAGGCTTGTGATGAAAGGGGAATGTTGCAAAGCATTTAAACTGTCCTCAGTACGAGGTAGGGAATATTGCACCCTAGTAAGATGTTGATAAGTTTTCGAAAATTGGTCAGAAATCAAAGGCCGCCACTTTTTTGGAGATGACAAGGCTAGGAGCAGAAAATGGGAGAATCAGCTTCTTGGATAATTCCAGTATTGACCATATCTTTCATTTGAAGTAATAGGTCGTTACGCACCTTGGGACTGAATTGATAGGGATGAGTAGCAATGGGTTTGTCAGTGTCTAAGTCCAGCTTAATCTCAAAATCCCTTGCTTTTGTGAGCTCTAGTATAGAAGCAAAATGGTCATTATAGTGTTCTATGATATCTTGAATGGCTCATTTCTGGGCAGGAGAAAGGTTATCATTAACTGGAAGACCCTGAAGGGGTTGATTTTCAAAAGCCTCGATAGCATTGCAACAATGGGTAACGGACGTGTAGTTGGGCATGTCTGCGCTATCAGAAACTATTGGAATTTCTGTGATTTTATTTTATTGTGGGTGTGGATAAAGAGAATAATGTACTTTAATATAGGGATAACATTGTAGTTATTATTTAAGTTGATAGTAGTTTCAAACTTAGGAGGGGGGAAAATTGACATGGCTGCAACTAATGTAATATTTGCATTAAGGGAGGAAAGGGGCTGATCCAATAAAACGGTGCTGGCCACACAGCTGCATGAACATCCTGTGTCCACTAACACTTAGTATTGATTGCCCTTACTAGTAACAAGTATGTGTGGTGTTGCAGTACTAATAACTTTCAGCTGACGTGAAAGGGGATGAGCATGCTGGTTACCATGTGCCAATTCGAGGCACGGCTCTACTCAACATGTTTCCCAACAAACACTCATCATTGCGGCCCCTGGCACCCTTGTTTGGAAAACATTCGGCATGCACTACAGCGGGAGTGGGAGTGGAGTGGGTCACAAAAATAGTATGCGGTATCAGCTGGAATTTGTTCTTAAACCGGCGAAAGCGGTCACCAATATCCGTGGAAAAAGCAAATATTGATTGTGGTAAAGGGGGCACTGACAAGTCTTATGTCCAACATAGAGGCAAAGTGTGCAGGTATCACTAGCAAGGCTACTGGGATGGGGAACTGCCTGCTGTGTGGTAGGGAATCGCTTCAATGTGGCAACGTTGCATACGTGCACGCATGGCTCTGAAGGTGTGGCAACTGTAGCCTCATTTGTGCGGAGGGGAACGCTGTACTTGCGAGAGCCTCTGTGAGCGAGCTTCTGACGCAATGTTTGATGTGTCTGCGTATTGTGTGATCGCTTCACTGACAGTGGCGTGGATAATTGTTTACTAATGGAATGGCAAACAGGGGCCTGAGACGATCTAGCACAAAAGTATGGCCTGTTAGGTTGCGCAAGATGTGTGGCATATTTGATTTCTGGAGCCTTGTTCCGTTGCACAATGTTGCTTGGTGTAGCAAGTAAGGGCGGGATAGGTTTTGATTGAAAGTGACTTTCTTTGATACGATACTGGTGATTTCTGCATAAGTTCTGCTGGGCACCACTTTATTAAAGAATGCATTACATGTGGCTCGAACCCGGGCCTGCTGTTCCTGGGCGGGGTGTATATGTTTTGCACTGAAATGTGTTTTTGTATATGTCTATCCCCCCCTGTTGTGTCCTGAAGGGGCCTGCCTGGTGGTGTGTGTGTTGTTTATATGGGCTGTGGTGAGATGGATGTCTGTAGTGTTGTCTGTTCTGTGGTCAGTCAATTACCATGGGGCGGCGGGCAATATGTATATTTAACGTGTCTTTCTCTGTGGTTGGTGGGAGGGGGTGGATGTGTGTGTGTTTGAAAGTATTCTACATGATGTGTGGGTGGTGGGGTGTAAATTGGTGTGTTTTTGAGTGTCTGTATCTGTTCCTTTTAAATGGCAATTTCTTCATGGAGTTAAGCATGTAGTGGGTTTGGTGTATGCTGTTTGTTTTATTGGTAACTGTACATGCCACACTTGATGTTTTTAATGTTGTGTAGTCCAAAGGGATAAGTTTTGCAGCAATTGGTGGTAAAAGAGATTTCCAAATTATGTTAAAAAATTCTTGTTCAGTTAATTGTGGTGTATATTTATTCTTGTAAAAAGTCAAGTTCTCGATATGGGCCTGAGCGCTTTCACCGTGTTGTTATCGTGTGGTGTGTAAAAGGTGTTTGTATTTATCCTGTGCGTCTAGTTGTGCAAATGTGTGTAAGAATTTTTCTTAAATTTGTTGCCAAGTGATATCAGTTGTACTGCTGTAGTAGAGGTTTTCGTAGGTTCTCTTCGCAACCCTAACAGATAAAACTTTAAAAGCAGTTACTTTTACAGTTTGGTCCAGTTATTTAACTTGCTGACGGCATTAAAGGTATCTAAAAAATCCTCAACACTGGCTTTGTTTTCTCCGGAAAATGTGGGAATGTGGTGTGTGTTTCTGGAAATATAAAATTAACTGGGATTGGGGTGGTTTGTGGTTGGGTAGGTGGAGGTATAGTGTTGTCAGCATTTGTAGCAGGAATGGAAATGAAATGTGTATTGGTTGTCTGTAGTGACTGGACTGGGCGTGGTCTCAAATAATAACCACTTTTACCAGGCTGGTTAAGTGTTGATTGGTGTTGAGAAGTTTGTTCAATGGGTGTAATGTTTTCTGTGTGACACTACTTAACTGAGTTAGCACAACTGCTCGTGTAAGTCTAATGTTCATGTAGGTGTGGCTGAAGTACATGTAAGTGTCTGAACAAATTTTGTAATCGTTTGTGTTGTGGATGTGTGTGGTGTGCTCATTGTGACATGTTAGCGAGAATGTATGTAGTCAGAGTATTTGGTGCGTGCACTTTTTTGTAAACTAAAAACTAAACAAACTACAGAAAAGAAGAAGAGAACACTCCGACATCTCACAACATAATTGGAGTGGTTCAAGCAAACAAGTGAACATTATGTTCTGCATGCATTATAAGCATTAAAATTACAATATTTTAACTACGTAAAAGAAGCATTCTAAGGGGATTTGGTGGGCAAGAAAGGTAACTCGGCAAGGCTGCTACACAAGCGCTGAGTCGCACGCATGGTAACTGACTACGATACGGTGGCTTACTGTGGGAGTAAAACAGCTAGGGGCGGGGCTGTCTGTTAGAGACGGGGGACGGTGGCTGACTCTCAATCGTAACACACGTGTGAAAAATATTAACTAGAAGATGTAATGAAACTATAATGATCTGACCGGGGAACAGGTGGAGCGCTTAGCTGCAATGAGGTGGGAATAAAACCCTAGCCCCACCAGTGTAACACTTCCTGTCCTCCTGAATGCTAATTAACTAGGTTATCTAATACTGTATACTCGAACCAACATCAGGCACTGTTTTATTGTAGTAGGAGCTAAGGAGTGGGGGGGGGGGGGGTGCTCGCAATAGTGGCCAAATAAGAAGGATCATTAAAAAAATATATCTTTTCATATAACTAACTGTAAGTATGAGAACACAATACATTTACGTTTACACAACAATAGGAATACAGTTACGTTAATTGATTATACAGAAACAGTAGTTATACAAGATACACAATATAATCGCAGCTAGTTTCCTAATCTTGTCATAAATAACTTTACAGTGGGGTAGTGAGACGATGACTTGCTAAACGAATGGCTCTGTACCACAAACACGTTTATGCTCACCCAATGTCTGTAGATCTGGTTGGCCTCAGAGCTCCTCTGGGCCTAGGGTCATCTGCTGCCTTCATCTTCAGCCTATGATCTCACTCACAAGTATACTGCATCGATTCACTGTGCTGTCTGGGGGGGGGGTGTACCGCCATGGGAGGTCCCTTTTATAACTGGGCCAAGTGGTGTATGTTTATAAAACAACTGTGTTCAGCTACCAGCTATACCCCGCATGACCTTAGGTGGTGTAGTGATGCCAGGTTATCGCTACAACAGGTAGGGGCAGACTCTACTGCGGAGATACCTGTAATATGACCCTTCTGCCTCATGCTGGCCCCTTATATAACGTAGGGCACGTTGGACATCTACTCGGTACAAAGAATCTGAATATCCAGGAACCCTAATCGGGAGGCCAGAGAGATTGGAAAGGAGGGAGGGGTGTAAGGGAATGAAGCTCGAGTAATTGTCAGGCGGCTAGTGCTTCTCATAGAGATATACAGATGAGGACCTGTGTAGGTAGGTTGTTTACTTAGGGGGTGGCGAAATGCAAGGGTAGCAGCTGTCCTCTGGGCGTTCCTTCTGCTCCCTCGTTAGTGAGCAAACTTCATGGACTGGAGAAGCTGCTAATGTTCAACCTGTAGAGTGCGGCAGGCAACAAACCCCTAGCTAAAGTGTACTTCAGAAGTACCTGGCTCAAGCCTCATCAGGCCTGGCACCCTCTCCGGCAAGTTTATACACTCTGGAGGGAATGGGTTAGCTGATTTAGTTGGCCCAGATGCTTCATTGTCTTGGTTTTTAGTAGTTGGGGCTCTACTGTATGTGCACACCAGGTACCCATACATACTGGGTCCGCAGTCTGGGTGGCCGTCGACTTTGTTGTATGTGTGAAGTACATGTAGTTGTGGTTAGGGGCTACCCGCAGTCCTACTCTACATCAGAAACTGTATCCAAATAACTGTCCAGTGGCACTTACCATGTTGGGAAAAAGTCACACATTCACTACAGAGCAAGGGAAGACAGAAATTAGCTAGCTTACGTGTTTTATTCCCTTGAGAATAGAAACACGATGAATCGTATTACCTCCTACCTCTACACATACTATATGTTCTACGGACTTTGTAAAAGAGCAAGACAGGTGAAGAGGCCTGTTGGCTTGAGGAGCCTGGCTTGAAGAGCGTACAAGAGCTGACAATTAAGTAGCTGTGAAAACAACTGAATCCTAATTGTGGCTTGTAGACCTGAAAGGACGTGGGTGCCAATGTATACGTGTGGTGTACATTGTCGGGGTGGTGACTCTTGACAGCAAGTGTCGGGGTTAGCGATGACTCTTCTGCTGGACTGGTATAAAAGGTATCGTTGGCTGAAGAATTGGTAGATGACTGAAAGGTCTTCAAGAGTCCTCAGGAGAACTGTGGCTGTGTAGTAGAGAGCCTTAGCATGACTTGTGCTAAGGCGAGCTATGTGAACAACTGTCGTTTCTGCCAGGCACACAGCATTATGTTCCCTTCTGCTGGAGAGTTCCTGTGCTTCGTTCGCTTCGGTAATCTTCGCCCGCCACCCCTTCGGGTGGTGCCGCTGCTGCCATCTCTTGGCGGAGTGGCGGCAGGGAGGTTTGGTGTGATTGTGGGCAGTATCCGCCGCTCGCTTAAGGGAAAATTCTTGCATGTCAGCAGCTGCTTCTTAGCGGGTTTACGAGTGGCGGGGGGCGATGACGTGACTTTCTATCATTACATGGGTGCTGGCCTTGGAGGTGGCTAGTCACGTTTCCACTCCCTTGGGTGCATGTGATGCACACATGATGATGCGGAGTCTGCAATAATAATATGTAGGAAGCATCAGTTATCAAAAGTATTAAAATGAAATGTGGTGGGAATAGGCCGCTACACTACTGATTATATTCTAAAAAGTAGACAGAATGCACAAGTATTCGCAGGGCGGTACTCTTAGATACACACACACACAAACAAAAGTCGGATGAACATTTTTTCTACGTGGATGCATTGTCACACAATGTTTTGCAGGCTACGCCAGCTTCATCAGGCTCCGAGTGGTGGCATACTGCAGTCTGGTGAGCAGTGGTTGGCAAACAGTGAACCTAGCAGCCAGGAGGTGAACTAGGGTGAGGCTGGAAATTTGAAATGGAGCAGAGAGGTTTTATTTTCAAGCTAGGTATCCGGATTTGGTGATGTATTGGTAGACCAGTTCCCAGCATCGCAGTTCTACACTATTATTAGAAGGAGGTGGGGCCCTCACCACTCACCAATACTTCACCAAATCCAGACAGATGCCTGGTTTGAACATAAGATAACCCCTCTACCCTATTTCCAATTTTCCGCCTCACCCTAGTTTGTTTCCTGGCTGCTAGGTTTACAGTTTACCAACCACTGCTCACCAGACTGCAGTGTGCCACCACTCGCTACCTGATGAAGCTGGCCTAGCCAGCGTAACGTTGCACGACCGTGCATTTGCGTGGAAAATGTGTTTATCCAATATTTGTCTGTGTTTGTATCCATAATTATCGCCCTGTGAGTACTTGTGCATTCTCTCTACTTTTTATAATATAATCAGAAACTATTAAAGGAAATCAGTGAAGATGTTGATGCAGTTATGGAGAATCAGTCTTATACCATAGATATTGTACATCACAAAGACACTGCAGCTACATTTTTTAACGTTTTGTCATCACAAATTATTTCTAATATTAAAAATTATGTTCTTAGAAACATGCATTTTTGTGGTGTTCACACTGCAACAGTGTTGTATAACAAACTCTTTGATGCAGTTTCAGACTGGAATTTGCCTGTTGACACTATTACAGTGTACACTGTCATAGGCAATGCTTGGAAATTGAAAACAGCATTGCGAAAAACTTCTAGGTCTCACATTTTGTGTTTTGCGCTCACACTTCAACATGGTACTAAATTGATTCCACAAGATTAACAATCTACTTTTAAAGGAATGAGCATTAAAGGGATGAGCAATAGTTGGCCATTACAGTCATAGTGGCATAGCTCATGGCAGGCATCATAAATTTCAGATACAGTTTGAAAAACCTACACATGAAATTTTACCTATGATTGCAACTCGCTGGAATTGTGAGTACATTTTTTCACGTCTTGTAGAGCAGCAAGCACCTTTCTCTGCAGATATTAGATCATCATTCTCAGTTGATAGTTTTAGCCCAAAAGAATGGAAGCCGGAGCAGAAATAGTGCAGGTACAGAAGCCAACTGAAGAAGTACTATACCATGAAAAGACATAAACCATGTCCTCAAAGATACATCTTGTTAATTGAATTGATAGCATGTTTGAATCATTTGTCAGAGACATGAAAGTCAAAGCGGAGTTTTTATTTCCAAAATCTCTTATGAAAGCCATTAATTATAATTTTACTTTATATCATAACGTCAAAGCAGGTGTGTGTGCTTTGCTAATGGATCCTATACTTAAAGATGTTTTTCTGAAAGAACATTAAAGTTTCATTTCACAAGAATGTAGTAGTTTCCCAAATTGCTGTGAAGAAACAGGAGGAACTAAATATTGATCAAGAGCCTCAAACATCATCAAGTGTATGGTGAAATTTTGAGAAGCAAAAGCAAATGGGAAAACAGCTTGGATGGTTCTCAACACCAGATGAAGAATTGAAAAATTACCTTAGTGAACCAGTTATTTCGCAAGAAAGCAATGCATTTGAATGGTAGCAGCAAAACAAAAGCATGTCCCTCTCTTGGCTTCTATAACTTAGCATTATTTAGGAATTCCTACAAGCAAAGTATCAAATGACAGATTTTTGTAGTAGTGCTGGTAACCCAGTCTCTAAGAGGCAAAGAAATCTACTTGCTGAACACGTAGAACTGGTCTTTCTACACAATAGATTGTTATATTCAACTGCCAGACTTCATTCAGTAAACATTTGTCATTAAAGTGCCATAGAAGTGTTTATGTATTAAAAATTTCTTTTGTAGCCTGTTTTGCTTGAATTTGTGTGCAATTGTTTTTTATAAATGTATGTATTTGTGTGTATTCAAGATTTTTATGCAAGTCATTGTTTGAAACAATGATAAAACATGTTTCTTTTATGCCAATTGAACTGACTAATTTGTAATCATTAAAATGTTTTATGTTTTTGGATACGTCTGTGAATGTTTACATTCCAAGAAATTTTATTTATTTATTGAATGACTACAAAAACTGATACTCTTAAAATGCTAAAATGTAAGTAACAATTATTATATTTAATGTCTCCTATTTTTTATACTATGTTTTGTTATGAGAGAAATTATTTTATTTCTAGTATTTTCCATGTAAATTTAATGTTCTCATTTCATCCATAATTTTGTAAAAGATGAAAATGTATACCACCATTAATATTATATTGATTAAGAAACAAACTGCCTTTCACAAATTTCTTGATCCTGTCTCGATTCTCAAACAATTTACAGAGTTCTAGTTTTTTTCTCTCTCAAACTGAAAATGTGCTGCTCAGACATATCTAAGACTAGTGACTAACCTCTGAATCCTTTGTGTATCTGAACATAAAAGTTGACTTTAGACAGTTTTTCATGTAAGTACAACTGTTTGAATTATGTGGATGCATTTATGGGAGTAAGCAGATGCTACGTGACACTGATAAACGTGGATGTGTGATGAACAGTGAACATGGGAATGTGCAGGCAGCTGCAGAGAGACTTGGAGAAGCTATGCACGCTGGCAGGCCGGTCGGGGGAGGTGGAGGACTGCATCCAGGGACATAGGGCCCGCGTCGAGGCTCAGATCTGGAGGCTCAAACAACTCAAGGTTTGTACATAGCTGTTACTGCTGTCCTGCAGGGTGTCACTGTGGACTATTGGGACTGTGCTACATACTACAACATTAAACCCAGTGCAGTTTTATTGTTTACATATACAGTGGAGCCGTGTTAATCCAAACTAATTGTGACTGAGACCTGTTCAGATTACCAGATTTTGGATTATCCTAAATCCTCCCTACAATACAGTAGCAAGTTGCAGATTTTAAGTATTCTATCATCTATAACAAACAAGTTGATGAGTGTGTATACTTGCGAGCGTGTCACAGAATGATGATAGTGGTGACTAACCATATTTAAAGCACCACTGCCTAAGTGGTGTATCAATGCATAGACATGCTGTCCATCTCTTAGTTCAGTTTTCCAGTGCACTTGTAAACACTGCTGAAGTGCTGACTACGGTAATCTTATGCGAGTGTAAATTGTGTTTTTAAGCCTGTGCACCGGGTATTTTATTCTAAATATCCTAATGATATATGTCTCATGCGTTGTGCACCATTAAATTGAAGCCTGTCTTCTCTCTTAAAATAATGTCTAATAACAAAAATTGGGGTCGAACGCAAGCCCTAGGGATACAAGGATGTTAACACCCTCAACCGGGGACGTTATGTAACACAAACTTGAATTAAAACAAGTACCAGGCTAGGGTGGGGTTCTCCATGTTGAGACAGAAATCTTATGCAGGGGGTTTGTTTGTGTCAGCCCTGGACAAATAACTGGTAGGTAGGCGTTTGATGCATGCCACACTACTGCACAGCCCGCCTGTGTACTCTTACTTGACAACGTCGCCCCCATCAGTAAGCGTTGAGAGCATTTCGGGCAAGTCGAAAGCGGCAGATAATTATTCCAGTGGCTACAGGGTTGACTCATCGCATTGGAAAACTACAGACATGTTAATAATTATCGTGTTTAATTATGAAATTGTACTGCCCGCTCAGAAATTCCCATGTGGTCGCCACCCCTATAAACGAAGATTGTTTTACCTGCCAAGCCACGGACACGCCAGAGCAGATAATGAAGTTAACAGTGACAGCGCAGGATGGCAGCACCCCTGCGACCAGTGACGTCATAGCCGCGAGCCTCGAGGGGAGGCGGTAAATATGTCATCAGCCTCCATCCAGGGTGATAATAAATGTGTTGTGCAGCCCACTGCCCTGAATAACCAACCCCTGTGCTGGAAGGCTATCAACCTACGCACCCCTGTGACAGCCACGAAGCTGAGATTTTGTCTACTATATAAGGAGTGCCAAAAACACTCTTGCCAAAGTTCGCCGGTCCACCGACCGCAGAGATTGTGGGGCCCTCCTCTGTCTGAATAAGGCCAACATCTTCAAACCTGAAGAAGGCTCTTTCCATCCTTAACAGCTTGAAAAGGTGCTCAACTACAGCTCCAGCAGCTGGCAGATGGCTCTTCAGCACCTACCCCACAGTCTGCGGAGAAAACCCTGGAGGGCAGATCCAGAGGTAACCCTCAACGCCCTCACCCCTGCACCCCTTTACTCAACTCATTCCTTGACTTCCGCGGTAGCAGGCCGGACCAACGTCCCTTCTGGACACTAAGCACCCCTCCTTACTTCACTGTAAATTGCAAAACTTTAGTGGGTTGAGATTTCTTACTTTGAAAGTTGCAATACAATTCAGGTTCACCTTCACCTAACATAATAATTAATTTAATTAATTATTTGAACTTTAGTTGCCATTATACAGTACCGCTATCCCCACTGTTTTCCCAAAGCGTCAATAAAAATGCTTAGAAAAATATAATACTTGATGGGGTAGTCATTTCTCATCCCCTATTCATTGTATAATTCATGTAATTATGGATTTCTTAATAACTTAAGGCTCACAATATTAATTACACAATCTCTGCAGAGTACGGATGAGTGGGCTGAACCCCTTAGGTTTCCTGGAGCCTGCATAAGGCTATAGTTTGAATAAGACAGGGACTCCTGGAGCGTGTCCAGTATACCCGAACATACCTACAGCAGCGCTCTTACACTAGCAAGTCTCGTCTTGCATGCAGCATCTCGGAGTGACTGAGCAACACTCCCCTTAGGGCTGGACTCGGACAATTAGGATAAGAGTGAGCCCGTTCAGTTGGTATCTAGACAGAGTCTAGTGAAGCTATAAATTATTCTATTAATTTTTTCATTTTTATTTTAATGTCATCATTGATGTTGAGTGTACCGATGACTAAAGGATGTGGACAACAGAGTTGTAATCACCGTCTAGCTCAACGAGCTCTACATCAAGGTTTAATACAGCCAGAGGATATTCACACATCTGAATCCACTAGTGAGCCTGTACCATATCAACACCTGCATGAGGTAAGGTCTATAAAATCCTGTAGGGAAGTGCTCACTATTGATGAACACCAAAATAGTTATTTAGATCCACTAATGGATTTGTTGACCGTGTGCCAGTTATGACCATGTAAGTTATTGGATCCCACCAACGCCTACACCGATAGTGAGATGCTAGGCTGTATAGGTGGGGATTGTTTCACACAATCCCCACCTATACAGCCTAGCATCACTATACCCTCTACCATGTATAGAATTCACACCGCTGCTGTGAAAGCACTCAATATTATCATTCACCCCAAACCAGTACGCAAACCCAGGCTATCATCCTCCACCCTCAACTTCATACCCTCTTGTAAACCCAAGTGGCCGGCCCCGTATAGGCGCCCAGGAAGTGAGTGAGAGGCTGAGTAGGACATTGTCCAGAGACACATCTCAAACACCTCCATTTTATTATCATTAGCATCTTCGTACGCATTAAATTTATCTATTGCTGACAGCTGATATCCCGTATCTTGACGGCCTTCACTGTGAGCAAAATTAAACTCCCTGGGAGGAATTCAATCACTATCAAGCTCACCCTGGGGTTTGATAACTCTCCAATTACAGTGGAACCTTGCAAGTGCAAGTATGGGCCTTGAGGCCTTCATAGTTGCGAGGGTTTTTTAATGCACTGTCAGTTTGTATGTGCTATTTGTAGTGAAAGTGTTTGGTATTTACGAGTGGTATTTTGATGTGAGTGAAAGTGTTTGGTATTTACGAGTGGTATTTTGATGTGAGTGAAAGTGTTTGGTATTTACGAGTGGTATTTTGATGTGAGTGAAAGTGTTTGGTATTTACGAGTGGTATTTTGATGTGAGTGAAAGTGTTTGGTATTTACGAGTGGTATTTTGATGTGCACATTCGTAAATGCAGTGATTCGCCTTAGAAAAATTAAAAATTACAGTAAATATACTACATGTAGACGCATGTAATAATTGCCGTAATTACTGTACCATGATGGCACATTCATTTAGCGCGCTGTTGGTTGCATTGTGTCGAAACAGATGATGTGGCAATGGTGGAATGGCCGCTGCTTTTCTCTCTCTTTCTCCCTCCCCCCTTCCAAGTGTCCACATATGTTCAACCAATCATCTGCTCTCACTCATATTGATCCAGTGTCGCTGTTCTAACTAAATGCCAGTCTCCCAATATTATATTTGTCATCTTGTGAAACCGGAACAGCACGCTGCAAGCTGATCCAATACTCTGGCTGTTCACTTTACCTGCCGGCGCCAGGACAAATAATATGTATTTTTTTCAGGCACAAAATTGAAGAAAGTTAACGAATGCTGTAGTCTTAAGGGGTTTGGTGTCTCGTATTACTATTAATTATTCGATGGACATTTTTCACAGTGATGCACGTATGCATTAAAACATTTGGAAAAGGTTTAGAACAGTGGGGAAAAAGTGACGTAGGCAGACATGCCGCTGGCTATCATTCATTGGCTCGTGCCCTTGTTTATATTGGTAGTTGTTTTGGGAAAAAATGATATTTGCATACAAAATTTTGTTACACTGTTGCTGATTTTGTGATTGATCGTCAAACATTGTTGTATTGTACATGCAAGTTGTTTCCATCTTGCAGATAAGAGGTTTTTAGCATCCAGTCGTTTGAAAAACCTCTTAACAGAGTTCTACTGTACGTCATCATTTTTGTATACTACTACGGGTCACGCGGCCATTTAGTTAACTAAAACTGTGAATTGGAACATGGTCGTAAACAGTGCACGCACATATAAAAATATTACAAGAGATGGGTGGATGACTATGCTGTTTATTCGTTCATTGCGGCCGGCCATTTTTTTTGCCGTGTTTTGTGATGTTTGAAAATTGTGGAATCCAGAGCTCACAAATAACTCGCAAAGCAATTACATTCCTCGTAATAAACACAGACCTGTCATCCTACTTTTGTACTGTACTTCTTAATAGCAGAGATATCAACCAAGGTACATTGTAAAACAACTCCCGCCCTTTTAGTAACTTATGACGTTAGTTTCTTCGAATTTTATTTTAATGCATACATTTGTTTACTACGAGTACTCATAGATACAAGGAATTTTGGTACTATTATCAAGCCTTGCAATTACGAGGTTCCACTGTAGGTAATCAGAACCCTTCTACCAGGCGGTATCCCATCGGGTACTCCAACGTGGGCAAAACCCCTACCCGCCAGGCGAAAACCCCTGTCCGACATACTTCTATTGCAGAATGGCCACCTCAATTATATCCCGGAGGGAAATCAGCACTCATACCCGTTTCCTCTATATGTTACATATAGCGACCCCTGAGAGAGGGCGAGAGAGTGAGAGGAAGTGCGTTAATGCTAAAATGGTAATAAGGGTGTCATAGAAATATGAAGTTTAGTGTAAGAAAAATGTGTATTAAGTACTAAAGTAAGAAATACAATTTTATTAGGTTTAGATGTCACAATAGCAAAGAAGAATGAACTTTTATAAAAATTGTTAAAGTATTATTAAGGTAATTAAAGTGATCCATAGAGGAGTGACTTGTGAAAGATATAACATGTAAATACATTAAAAATTTACAATCAGTGTGACATAGAGATAGTAAGAATTATAAAAACAATACAGTTAATGAATGTAACAGAATGTATTTATTGATACTTTTTTAGTCATTTCAGTCTCACATATTTTTTTTGCATCACTGTTTGGCAGGTTGCAGCCCGAAGTGTGGAAGGGACCATCAGTGACCAAATGTTGCACATTTTTAATCTTTTAGTCTCATTAATTATTTTTATTAATATTTTATAGGTAGCTTATTTATATATTCTCAGACTCATCCGTTGTCAGGAGCACAAGTGATACCGATAACTGACGAGTCTGTAAATGTATAAAAAGTCTACATTTATAATAATTAAAATAATTGGTGGGACTAACAAGAGAGAAATAAATTAACTGTACAAAACCTTTTAAAACCAATCTTTTATGTATAAATGCACTAAAAAGAGAAAAATAATTATAGTAGTAGTTATATAATGTATATAAATTTTAAAACATGGCAAACAGCCATAATAAACTTTACTACAAATTAATTTATTTTAATCCATTTATAATTAGTGTATAAAAGCTTGGCGCAATATACAACGTATATCTCATTAGCGTAAGCATAGTAAGCACATACGTTGCGTAAGTCAGCGTAGTAAGCAAATATCGTGCCTAAGGCTTTTAACTAATCGCAAGATACAACATATATGTGATTTGTGTAAGCATAGTAAGCACATATCTTACATAAGGCTCTTAATTAATTATTCACAATATAGAAAGTATACCTCATTTGAATAACCGTAGTAAGCACATATCTTGCACAAGGCTCTTAACTATTCGCACCAAGCATTTATATGCTAAATATAAATAGATACAAAAATATTAATTTGTTGTAGAGTTTATTATGGCTGTTCGTCCACACAGACACATGTGTGTGTATATATATATATCCAGTACAGCAGAATCCATAGCTGTTGGTGTGGTTGCTGGAGCACACTTCCAACCAATGAACAATGTAATTGTGTATACATACATCATATATATATATGTATGTATGATGTATGTATACACAGTTACCTTGTTCATTGGTTGGAAGTGCGCTCCAGCAACCACACCAACAGCTATGGATTCTGCTGTACAGGAGGGGATCCACCTCAGGCTCAGCATCGCCCACCACAGGATGAAGTTGCATGCCGTCTCCAGGATGTAGAGAGCACCACCTCAGCAGTCCCTAGTTCAGCTGACTTAAGGTCTTTTAATACTTTAGGCCCTTTATACCCTAAAACCCATCATTTTTACAGCATTGGTCCACTGTATTGACAAAGATACAAACACAACACATTACAATATACAACAAAAGGGAAAAAAAAGGGTATGGTGTGTGTGTGTGTGTGTGTGTGCGTGCGCATGTGTGTGCGTGTGTGTGTGTGTGCGCGTGTGTGTGCATGTGTGTGTGCGCGCGCGCGTGTAGTCGCATATCATTTATGGAAGATTTTCAAGCATTCCACATTCTTGACTTGATCTTAGGTGCCCCTCGCAATGTTATCTTGACAGCATACAAATTAGGGGATACCTTTTTAATCACCAAGGCCGGACCATGCCAGCGGTGTAGCAGTTTTGGAGTCAAGTCTTTCTTTCTTTCTTATGGGGGTATACACCAACATCTCCTGCCCAGGTAGATACTCAACTACCCTCCGTTGAGACTCGTACCGTTAAGTGGCTTTCAGTTGCTGCTTACAGATGTTCTCCACTGCCTGCTTCTGGAGAGTCTTCCACTTTCGTCGTAACTGCCTACTCTCTGCCTTGTTCACTCTCTGGTGTAAGGCAGATCTATAAGGCAAGGCAGGTTCGCGACCATACACCAACAAAAAGGGGGCTAAACCCTATGCTTTCCTGTCTGCTTATATTATAGGCAAAGGTTACTAGGGGTAAACTTAGGTCCCAATCCTTCTGATTGCTTGACACGTAATGTGATATCATGGTAGTGAGGGTAGCGTGAAGTCTTTCTACTGTTCCATTACATTGGGGCTGATGCTCTGAAGTCATGGTTCCCTGTACATCCGTTAGCTTTAGGTGCTCCTTCACTACCGCAGAACTGAACACCTGACCTCTGTCACTCAGAATGGACCCAGGGGTGGAATGTCCACAAATTACAGTCTCTTACAAAAACTGAGCCACTTCTTGGGCCGTCCCAACAGGTACGGGACAATTTTCCATCCACCTAGTGCCATAATCAATGCAAGTTATTACATATTTATTTCTCCATGTAGTCTTTGAAAATGGGCATAAAATGTTGATACCTACCAGATCAAACGGTTTGCCTGTAGAAATGGGCTGCAAAAGACCCGCTGGTTTCATCGTCCCTTTTTGGTCTGGTAATCAACACAAGTTTGCACATAGTTCGCAACATCTTATGCCAGTAATATTTCCGCCTTATCTTATAATATTGTTCAGGCTACCTCTAACTAGCCCACCCACTAGGGGATTATCATGACACTCACTTAGAATTTCTGCTTTTAATTTACTTGGTATTACCAGAAATTTCTCTCTACCTTCTGGCCAAGTATTTATTTTGTACAGGATGCCATCTTTCAAACAAAAATTGTTGGCCAATCTACTATGTTTTGTATCCTGTTGTGATGACTTTTCAACCTCCTGCATTATAGGGAACAACTCGAGTCAGCCCTTTGAGTCTTAGCAATGTCAAACCCTGGCAAATAAAGAACTGGTAACTCTAAAGCTTTATCCTCATCTTGTTGTGCACCTGTATCCACAGGGTTTCGACTGAGACAGTCCACATACACATGTTTCTTACCACTAGTGTATTTAATGTCAAATGTTTACTCTAACATCTTCAGTGCCTGTGTTATTCTTCTTGAACTGTGAGCATTCATTTTTAACCTATCCACGTAGCACAAACTGTGGTGATCTGTCACCATTGTGAAGGGTTTTAAATAGATGTAAGGCCTAAACTGGTCTAACGCATACACAAGAGCAAGACATTCTAAATGTGTTATGGGGTACCTAGATTCAGCTGGTGTGAGTGTCCTGCTAGTATAAGTCACAGGATGTCATTTCTCCTCCCTCTTTTACATCAATATGGCTCCAATACCTTGTCTGCTGGCCACTGTGTGTGTCTCTATAGGTTCTCCCTTTTGAAAGTGAACCAAAGATGGGGATGAGGTCAATTTTTGTTTTAATTCTCTAAAGGCTTTTTCTTGGTCTTCACCCCATTCAAATTTTTGCTCTGTCTTTAAAAGACTGGACAGTGGCCTAGCTATTTGAGAAAAATTCTTTATAAATTCATGGTAAAATGAAGCTAGGCCTAAAAAGCTTCTTATGCCCCTAGGATCTACAGGTATGGGGAACTCTCTGACAGCCCAGATCTTATTGGGGTGGGGTTTGATACCCTCACTGTTAACAATGTGTCCTAACACCTCAGTTTCTTCATAACCGAAGGAACATTTGGCTGGTTTCAAGGTCAGATTAGCTTCTTGAAATGTTTTCAGGACCTGCTCTAGCGTCACCAGGTGTTGTTCAAAACTACTTCCAGTTACCAAAATGTCATCTAAATACACCAAACACCACCCCAATTTCAAACCAGCTAGCGTTTTGTCCATATATATCTGAAAAATGGAAGGTGCTGTTTTTAAACCGAAAGGCAAAGTTTGAAAACAAAAAATCTCTTCAGGGGTAAAAAAAATTGAAGTTTTCTCCCTGGTCTTTCCCAACCACCTGCAACTGGTGGTATCCAGAATTCATGTCTAAATGGCTGAAATATTTAGCGCCTGTCAGGTAACTCAAAAAATCATTAATTCTGGCCAGAGGATACTTATCTTTCAGTATTGCATTTACTCTGCGATAGTCTACGCACAGTCTATGCTCGGCACCACCTCCTCCTTGGTTCTTCCTATCTGACCAGGCCTCCAACTAAAACAATTTCAGTACTTGTACAGTAAATTTCTCATCTCAAGTCTTTGTTCAGGGAGGAGATTAAGGGTTGACGTCTAACTTCCCTTCATCAAAATCATTGTGCTTATCACCTGATGAATCGGAGACAATGCTTACCTGCGTTTTATTTACCTCTTCAAAAGAAAACAAATTTCCTAACTTCATCCCTTTAGGTAGAGTTACTTCACTATCTGATGTATTTGTAACCCAGAAACACGTCTGTTGCTTTGTGCACAAAATACTGTAGGCTATTAGTACCACCTGTTCCTCATATATGTGATTTAATGGTTCTAACAGAACTTCTGTTGGTAAATCAGGGGCTGTAAACTCAAATTCTATCTGCTAATGCATCCTAGGCTCCAACCAAACATGATCTCTAACCATGACGCACCCTAACCTCAACCTAGGTTCGCAAATATCCTTAGCATCAATGGCAAGAGGCAATGTCTCTCTTATTTCACTACTAGTAAATTGGGTGTTCCTAACCTCCACATTTTTCCTTACCTCCATGATCAGCTGTGAGGTCATTGTGAAGTCATGGGTCTTCCCTGATGGGGATAATTTAGCAACAAAAATTACTACCATGTTCATTAAATCTCAATTGTGCCTGGTACTTTTGTAAGAAATTACATCCCAGTATAAAGCCATAATTGGAGCAGCCACTATTCCTAAAGGATGTGTATTCCGAAACTTTCCCAGGGCAAACTTTAAATATAGCATCTTAGAAATGGACTGTTGTTGACCCGTTACACCAGAAAACACCCTTGATTCTGTCTCTCTCCAGTATTTCTCAGGGATAAGTCTCTCATCTATCAGAGAAATTGCTGCTCCGCTATCAACATAAACCTAAGTCGACTGCTCAAACAATTTAGTATGTAAACAGACTACACCAGCTGAGATTGAAGGGGGTAATTTAATTAGTGCTGACGGACCATTCCCCTTAACCTGGTTCGCCCTTACTTGTTTTCCGACTCCCTATCAGTTTTCTTGGTAGGCCCTAGCTATGTTGTACGGTAAGGTCATGTGTGACCCGGTTGACCGCACCTAAAACAAATAGACCTGCCATCGGGCATTCGGTTCAGTCTTAAGTGTCCCTCTTTCTGTTTGAGTTCTGCTGGTTTCTCTTCTCTGGGCTTTAGTAGCCTCCTGACTGCGCATCGGACCTCTATTTGTCCCACTATTTCCACCTTTTATTTACAAATGCCTTAACTACCCTGCCATATCCTGCATTTGCTTGCCTAGGAATTAAACCATTATTTGCAGTTGGGTTACCTCACTGCTACCTCTCTACTTGATCCCGCAAACTGCGTTATTTTTTGCTTTTTCCTCTGCTTGACCAGTCCCTGTCCACTCGGGTGCTAAAGCATGCCTATTTTCACATACATTCTACCTGCTTCTATGTTCCTAAAGTTCTAGATAAGTTGATCCACTGTTTTGTTTTCCAATAGCATAACTTTTTCTACAACTGTAGGCTGCAACCCTTGTAGAATGTACCTAATTTTGTTTTGTTTGGTCATTTTGGGATCCGGTTTGTTATACAGGCTTATGACATCATAGATGAACTTCTCTATCGACTCGTCTGTTCCCTGTACTTGAATGTGTAAATGCATTTCTAAATCCTCAGCCTTTCCTATCCTGGTAAATGCTGACTTTGAAGCTTGTGCAAATGCCTCGAAAGTTGTCAACCCCTCTACTAGGTCACCTAGACTATCATACCAACGAGCAACTGCCCCTTTTATAAAACTGGGTAAATTGAGAAGGCTTTTCTTCTCATCCCAATTATTTACCATTGCTGCTTGTTTGAAATTTTTAATATATTCGGTGACATCCTCAGTATTCTTACCGAAATAATATCCAGGATCTATAAAAAAAAACGATCTTCTTCCATGTTGGGGTGTGTCCCTGGATGTGTTATCAAGTCCCTAGTTTCCCTTACTGTACTCCTAACCCTGTTCCCAGTGTTTACTTGTTCCTCTTCCGACCCACTGTTGGAAGATGCCCCAGCTATTTTGACACTTACTGTTGGACTTAATTCTAAAGTTTTGGTAACCTGACTTCTCAGTTTCCTTTCTGGGAACATCACCAAAGGCCTACCATGCCTGACAAAAAATTATTACACCAGAGACCTACAGATACACAAAAAAAAAAAACAGGTTAACCCTATGTAATCATGCTTATTAGCATAATTATTTCACTGAAAAATGTTTGTAACCAAACTACATCAACCCACCTATCTAAGCTACCCTACTACCACCTTAATAACAAATTTATTAATAACACAACACCATCATGCACTGCCCTCAACAGTGTCAGACCCACCATACCCTTAGGTACTGTCTAAAAGAACCAAAAGGGTACCCGGCACCTCCACCAAATGTTATGACGTAGGGAGAGAAGAAAAAGTAATATTTAGATTTACAATAAAAGGAGAATGAGCCAATGCCAAGATCTAACCTGCAAACCTCCACCATGTGCTGTAGCTTAAACTCAGCAGGGCGAGCACAATACCCTGTACCCTAAATACGAAAAGAAGGAAAGGGAAGAAAAAAAGGGGTGGGGTTTGATGGAGGGGGGGGGGGGGGGAGGAAGTGGGTTCTACTCAAAAGGCAACAAAAGATGCCCAGACCGCTTCATGGGTCTGACTCTGACAAAGAAGCAATGCATGGATGTATTTCACTCACTTTAACTACCTATTACCTAGCATCCAGTGCTTGTATTCCTATCACACTATCTATCCCGCTTGTAGCAATGGTCGAGAGATGATTTAAAAAATTAACGAATGAAATATCTATAACATTGAACCTGGGTAAGGCTACTACTAATATTTGGAAAAATAAAAGGGTTTTATTTAAGTCAACAAATAAATTTTATATATATATATAATAAAAAGAGAAACAGTTAAAAATAAAAACAGCACTATATATATATATAAAACTTTTAAAGTTAAAGCTGTGTTTCATTAAACAAATTACTATTGAAATAGATGGGGTTTTGCGAGAACAAAACTGTAAATACTACGCATATTTTTGGTTACTCCTAAAAGAAATATAAGTTACAATCTATAATTATAATAATAATAAACACAGAGAAATTCCATTGGTCTGACTAGTGTTCTATTTAAGAAGAGATAAAAGTTCCTTAAGAACCTCAGCAGTCAAAAATAAAAAGTCTTTATTCGGGAAAAAAACAGGTAAAGTAACTGATTCCTATTTCACTTTCACCATAATTGAAATGACCTAACCATTAAATAAAATTAAACAAATAAAATCCTCCGCAAGTTAAAATTTCAGCTCAAAACAACTATTTAAAATAAAGGAATAAATTTTTAAAGAGACACTATCAATTAACTTTCAAGTAAAACCTTGATATCTTAGTTTAAGGCCAAAAAGTCAAAACATAACAACCACCAAACAAAACGACTTTTGAAACTGCCATCCCAAAACCAAATGTTGAAATAAAAATCATTAAATTATTTATCACCGCATTATTGTTTAAAGAGAGAAAAAATAAATAAATACTTGCCTCTGCTCTTTAAAAAATGCACAAGTAATAAGGAGGGCTTAACCCAATCAAAACAGCGTAATTCCCTAACCTAACCTCCAATGAAGGAAACACCAAATGAAAATAATGAAAGAAAACTAACAGTAGGCCTAACGCATCCTAACAAAAAACAAAATGATAGGAAACTTTCTACTGTCATAAAATTTAGGACTTCCAAACAAAAAAAGGAGAAAGAGCAATCATAAATACCACTACTGACATCATGCTTAATAAAAAATCTTAATTAAAATCAAAATCACAAAAAAAAAAAAAAAACTTTACCCCAAAAATACACGTTGTAACAATATGCCCATGTTAGCCATTTTGAGGCACTCCTGGACTGTAAATATTTATTTAATCCACCTCTATCAGATGCAAGAAAATAACTAATTTCCCTCCCTTCTCGTGCTATGTCGTGCAAATGTTTTAGCTTCCGATATATGTTATCTTGCTTAGTGGCACCTTTGTGGTTATTCAAGCTATGAATTTTGGTTACTAGTGTCAAATTTCTGAAACAGCCTTAAAAACAGGTTAGAATATACAACATTTTATTTGTAATGCCGCAAAAGTTTTCCCTAGCCTGTTGTACTAATAACACATATGCCAAAAAAAAAAAAACTGTATCTGTATATGACTTTGTTGTTAATCTACATGTTCAAAGCCATATCAAAGATAGGTAGTCTTAATTTCTCCTTTCAGCAATTCAATCCAGTGTTTTTATTGTTATTCTGCCTCACAAAATGGGCAGTCTCTGTCTGGGCTAGGCAACTCTGGCATGTAGCTTGCGTAATGGCAGGCCAGCAGGTGCATGTGGGTAAATTATGGCGACATTGATGGGGTTGTTATGTCAAGAGTTGACTGTACCATTTTAAATGGACTATTAGTTTTGATTCATTTAGGCAAAGACAAGACTGCGACAAAATTGTCTGTGGAGTGTGGTATAGAGGAAGTTACTGTTAATGATTGGAAGAACACTGTCAAGCTTTTGACATTGTAAATTTTCTCTTACTGTATTATTTTTGCTACATACTCTTATTCAGATTAATGGGCTTTTCAGATTAGCAGTCTTTGGATTAGCAAGACTCCACTTTATTCAGTTTTATGGGGTTCTCAGAAATTGTAACTGATGTCACATTACATACCGTACTCTAATATTGCTTTACTGTGTATTGACTTCTTGAATGTTGCTGTTGTGTTTCATTTGGTGTCCTCGCAGCAGTCTCTCACAGTGTCACCTCGGCAGCGCATGGGGCGAATGGAAAGCACCCCAATCATAGCTCCTGGGGGGGCCTTGGGGGCAACACGGACTCTCGACAACCTTAGCCCCATCTTCCAGGTAGGAGACAATGACTCTTCAGGGTTTACGACGAAGCTGCAGAGGCTGCAGTTGTCTCCAGTTGGCCTGGAGCTGTCGTCCAGCATCACGGAGATGTCGGTTGGGGACCTGAGCTCCTGGTGCACAGTGGATGGGAAAGTCACCCAAGATGGCAGCAAGGTGAATGCCTGGTTCCACGATGCGCAGGCCTCGTCCAACAGGAAGCTGGATAACCTACGGGAGGACCTGGACACTATTCTGGACAAGCTAGAGAAGATGCTGGAGACAAGTTTCACTCTGGATGGTGAGTGCACATCCAGCTGACTGATAAGTCTGTTTGTTAGATTGTCATCTATGACTTTCTGTTCAGCTGATGTCTTGGTTTTCTGAATTTACCTCAGAAAAATCTTAGCTTATTATTTTTAATCTCCTATCTGACAGTTTATGTATGGCTTGTTTGCCAGAATAACACATTTTCTGCAGTACTCCACCTGTATGGATTGCCTTCACCTTCAGAAGGTGGGCCTTGTTGCAGCTTTTCCTCCTGGGAACCAGGATGCTGGCGTCGTTTTGATGAGGAGAGGTTGCATGTGGTCAGTCTTTGTATAATCCAGACTGATAATAGCACTGTCAGCTTTTGGTGGTGCTGGACTGTAACACTGGTGAGGTGTTCGAACGGATGGGAGCAATTGTCTCTGCCAAACACTAGTCGATGGGTAGCCTGGGCAGAAATTGCTAAGGGGGGGGGGGGGGGGAGGAGAGAGTACGTTGTACATAAAACATAATACAGTGACTCCTCCCTGGTAGGATCTTCCCAAAGAAGTAGTAGCAGTCGACTGCAAAGTGGTTGAGGCATTGCTCAGGCTTGCAGCTTCCCAGCATCATTTGGAGTACACCCTGCTGGTCTTTGTGATCAAACTTCACAATCTCCCAGCCATATCCAAGATCTTCCTGACCACCTTCTGTGCCCAGCCCTGTGATGTGGCATATGACATACAGGGAGAGAATAGTGGGCATCCAGTAGAGACCGACACAGTTATATGAGAACTTGGGCATATTGTAAGAGAGAGGGAATGAGAGATTGATTCTCAGGTAGTCTCCTGGAAGGCAATGTCTTTCTCTACGGTGCAATGCCCAGCACCACATGAGTCCCATTACCCAAGAGAGCACAGCGAGCTGGACTACCGTTTGCACTCTGGTACTCGGAAGGGGGAGGGGGGCAGGGCATTTGGGTTTATCACCACTGCCGGCCCTTGGAAAGTACTCAGGTAGGGCAGGATCACTACAGGCATGCTGAGTATGTACTACACTGAAGGTTGTAACAGCAGTTAAACATTCCTCTCTGGTGTTGCCCGACATGGCGTGGTTATCACCATACACTGGTCCCCATCGTCAGAAGCATTTCCAGGCTATTTTGAAAAAACTGTGAATACTTATCGCAATCTTAACAAAAGTTCAGACTTTTATTTATTGCCTGAGTGATCCATTCACCAAGAGCAAACTTTTTTATTGACAGGCAGAAATACATCTTGACCGTGAACCAGAAAAATAGAGATTCACCTGTAGAACTGTGAGGGATAGCTCTGAAGACAAGGTTATAATAAATCCAGTTATCCTAATCTCATTGGTCTCTGCAAGTGGGAAGTCATATGACGCGTTGTACCTCCAGAGCTACTGTGATGTGTTCGTGTCCCGCCTGGGAGCAGGTGTAGAACAGGAACTGATGATGTGGCCGGCACCACGTTCAGAGAGCGAACAATGTTGAATGGGGTCGTACGGATAACTGCGACTCTGGATATGCGGTCAATATGAAGGAGAGCTAATTTTATTGTCAGTTAAATTATATTGAATATAAAATATTGCCTTTGGAGCGAAGCTGTCTGCCACTTAGCATGCCTATATTATCACTGAATTTACTCTGCTTGAGAGAGGCAGGCTCCGTAAATGCAAAACATATACTGAAATACACTTTATAAAGTTGATGATGCTATTAGGGTGCAGTACCTGATGAACTTAGAAGAGTTAATGCAATAAAACACGTCTAATTAGGGTATAACTGTTTTATTACCACAAAGGTACAACAAACTGTTGCTGCACATGTGAATGCGTACCCTTGGTTAAGCGGACCTGGCACTCTGGACCTGCTGGTGGGCACTACTGTTGAAAATAAGGCATAGGCCTTAAGTTATAATTAAGTAAAAACGTGTCTCACGTGTGAAGTCCTGGTATGTTACCTCAGGATGCAGGGAGACCTCCCCTCGGCTAACTAAGTAATCAAATGTTCTGGAGTTAAGTTAACTATTGAATTGAAAGGTTATAGCTTAAATTGAAGTGTAGAGGGGGATAACGTGAAGCTTACCGTCTGCCCTGCCGGTTGTCTGGAGTGCTGAAGTCTAACGACATGGCATCGACTTCGCCGCACGTCCGGCGAGTCTGGAGCCAAAATGATAACATGAAAAAACGGAACTTAATTAACATGATTAATGAAACTGACATTGTACATAATTGAGATTACTGAACTAAAAATGTTGGTGACATACTCGTGAACGCCGGAGCCCCAGATATGGCTAAGAATGTGACGTCACGAGTATGTTGCCGCACTTGAAGGGTGATATTAAATGAAATGATGCCTCAGGTGGCTGATTCTCAATAGATGATTACATGTTCATTCATAATTAACATATTAATATCGGTGTGTGTCGTAATGCTGATACGTACAGGAATGCGTATGGATATGACGAGACACGGATTTCTTCATTAGGGGCAAAGCTGCGCCCTGTCTTCTATAATATGTTATCAACTCTCGATGCTGGAGCGGGCGATTTCCCTAGTTAATTGTGGTGTAATCTCTGCTAAAAATGACTAAAAAGGCTCTAATTAATTACTGCAGCTAGTGAGTCGCTCACCACTTTGCACTTTTCCGGGAATGCGATTCGTCTTTTGATACGACTTGGAGTCACGACGCACTCCGGATTCGGCCATGTGGCCCGTCTATATCGCGCACATCAGAAAGCTGTGGGAATAAGTGGCGCAGCTTATCCCAATGTTTCCTCCAATGGCTGTTGCATCGAATGGTCATGACTCCACAGGACACACTCATTTAGGCCACAGATCAATTCATCACGAGAGTTACCTCTTGTGATGAATGTAAAATATTATGACCCACAGCCACGAGTTACAGGCCAGCAAGAAAAGTGTAAACACTGTTCTTGTCGACCTGCACTGATCTGGACCACGACCTAATTGTGATCGGTCGAGTGTTGCTGTGTGGTTGATGCATCTGCAATGGAACAAACGGGCACAAAGGATACGTGGATGTCAGGAACACGTCACATTAGTAATGAGTGTCTGATCTGAATTCTACATTAACATATCTGTTATTTGTTGATCGTACAGAGTAGTGAGAAACTTGTTTATTTGCAATAGTGAGCAAACCTCCTTCATAAGCTTTGACATGAAGTTTGTGCCACTGTCAGTTAAGAGTTGTTCCGGTGCTCTGTGCCTGGAAACTATTTCTGTTACAAATTTTTTTTTCTACATACAGTTTCTGCTTTCTGATCGGGCAAATAAATTGCTTGAGGATATTTTGAAAGCTAAGAATATACCTATTCCCTTTCGTTATCGGTAGTGGACCAACAATATTCATACTCACTCATCGAAATAGATAACTACCATATAGAATTGATAGTAAGCGGACACCGAATACAAGCAGAATTGGGGTGAGGTTGACTGTGCCAGAGTTTTCACATCCCGTGTATGGTTTTGTCAAGGGGGTGAAAAGGGGTGGCAGTGTAGCGAACGGATGAGACAGCTAGTGCCATGCCGCCGCGTAGAAGTGAAGGAAGGGAGAGTAGGACAAAGAAAATGTGGCTGCTTGTTGTGGCGGATGCAACTACAGGGGATGGGGGTGTTGGGAGCTAGAGGGTGAGAATGCTGATGATGAATAAAGTGATGGGGAGAGGGTGGTGTGGGGGGAATAGATGGATGAACGAGAGAGGAGAGAGAGAGAGAGAGAGAGGAGAGCTTTGAGTAGTGTGGGCATGGCTAGATGGAAGGATGGCGGCAGAAGGAAGTAGAGGGGTGTGGGTGTGGCTACATGGGCAGAGGGGTGAAGGGATCCACCTGGTAGTAGGGAGGGAACAGTGTGTTATGGAGGGATGAGGAGAGGGAGGAAGGGAGCAGAGTGGTAGGGGGGGCATGGGGAGGGAGGATGGCCTGGCATGGAGAAGGGAGCAGTGAGTGGCTATGTGTACTCCACAACTGCTGCCGCCATAACGTTGTTAGAGGTTAGACCCAGGCAAGCAATAAGGGGGCGCACTTTACACAAAAATCGTTAATTTTAATGAACTGAGACCTCTTTATTATACAGTAGAACCTCTATTATTCACAATACTGCAGGGGCCATGCTAGCTGGCAGGTGGCTGATAACCGCATTTTACCTTTTACAAAAGAAAATTAACTCTCTATTAATTAAATCTAAATATTTAAAAAGGAAGTGTGTTACAATAAAAAAAATTCTTAAGAAATGCATATATAAATTTTGGTTAGCAACCAAATTAACATAATCAGGCTGTGAATGGGCCTAAAAGATGTTGCCCGACAAAACAGTGTGTGTGCCATTTACTGTAAAAATAAGGACTTTTTTTTTACTTAAGTAACTATATTTTAAAAAGTATGCGTGTTCCAGTTAGAATTATTCACCAGAATAAAAGTGAAAATTATCGTAAAAGAACAGCTGTGAATTAGTCTGATATCTGCTGTCGGACAAGTTTGTTTACTATTTCTAATTTTAAAAAAGTTATTTTGTACTAACAATTTTTTTTAAAAGGCAGCTGCATTTCAGTTAAAATTCCTTAGAAGTGCAGATATGAACACTGATATAACATCAAAAAAAGCAGGCCTCGGATCTATCTAAAATTATAAATGTTGTACATTAAAGCTGCTGCACCATTTTATATCAGCTGTCTTCCTAGTGTTGTGCTATTTCCCGTGGCCGTCTCCATCTTGGTTGTCCTTGTTCACCCTCCTTATCACTCACTACCTCCCTCTTCCAGCTAGTAGTGTACAATTAATACTTCTCTGCTTGACAACTGGAGAACAGCCAACCACGAGTAAGAAGGGAAGTGAAGAGGCAGCACCGAAAAGGAGAGAGGTGAGAAACATCCTCTCCTTTCAAAGAGAAGGAAAACAGAGAAGTCTGTTGACTTACTTTTGACAACTTTACGCCGGTGCAGACTTCTTTATAGATAAAGAAAGTCATTTTCAAAAACGGAAGAAGATTAGAAAATTGCAGTTAATCTGCAAATCACGGTTAAGTAGGGTTTTACTGTATTATTATTATTATATATTAGAGCTGCAACAGTACTGATAACTACTGTATTTTGGCGTATAACCGAACATTAAAAAATGACTAAAAAAAGTGGGGTGGCACTTATTTACGAGATATTGGCATTAAAAATTTCTTCACCCCAGAACACGTTTGAAATATACTGTATGTTGACAAATTTCTAATGTTTTAACCTAGGGGGAAAAAATAAAGCTTTTCAATTCTGCAATAATTTTTTCACACATGTTCATAAACGAAATTACCTTCATCCCACATGTGTAAAATGTAAACATGTTGGAGCTCGGCCATAGATGCTGTACAAGAGAACGATATCTTAATTAGTTCGCATGCACACCACAAGTGCACATTGATTAGACACGATTCTGTGTAACATGTTGCCTGGGTTTTCCTTTCTCAAGTAACGTTACCATCTGTGGAATAGTAATTGCATGCTGCATATTTGTAAACAATGCAACATAATACAAATTTTCTGTTACAAGTGTTTTGTTGGGGAGAAATTAAATCGGCCTCCAGGCAAGAAACTTGGTGGGCAGGAAGTTACTGGTAGACCCAAGCTCCTGACTGTAGGTGTCAACAGTAGGATTAGGTAGTCCGCCCCCACGTTACGCAGGAAGGTGGGAAGTCGCCATAGATCCACGTATCACGTAAAGATGGCGCTCTTAGTTAGGGTCGACTGCTGACCTGCAAGGGGATAGCTGTGTGGGAAGTTGCTGGCAGCCCTTAACACTTACAGAATTGTTCTAACAGTCGAGAGAGAACCTCCACTCCAAAGAGATGGAAGTTCTGAGCGGAGATATTTAGGATCCATGGGTTCTGTACCTACATGCTCCTGTAAGAGTTTTGTAAGTTGAAATGGGTCAAAACAGAAAATAGCATGAACAAGGCACAGAAAGAAAGTGCCTGAGATAGATAACTTGACCAGCTTAGTTTATGCCTGTTTATTGTCGAACAACAAACACACACAAGCCAGCCTGTACCCCGACTGTGGCCTGAGAGCCGACCTAGTATGCCAACCAAGGTGCAGTCTCTAGTCACAGTAGATGCAGTGGCATGTAGGATGAGGGTAACCCTAAGCTACAGATACTCGGACTCCTAATGACTAAAGGAGTGGCTAGTGAGGTAGCCAGGAAGTGTGGTGGCTTCGTGAGCTGTGAGACATCTATTGGGCTAGTCCAAAGATGTACATAGTTGAAGGCAAGCAAAGGCTTGAATGTGAATATACTGATGGGAAGTGATTCGTCTGGCAAAAAGATGCTAGCAGTATTGGGTCGTGCCTGGGCAGAGCGACGTTCTGCGAGAGAGCTGCACGATTCAGCTTCAAACTAAGGACTGCGAGCCCTATATATGCCTGGTCCACAGGGCCAGCATGGGGGTGCAGGGGGTAGCAGCATGGTATAGAGAAGAGAAGCGAAGGCAGTGGGGGATGGCTGCTCGCTTCCTCTTAGCTGCCTGGCTGGAGGGATAAGCAGGCCTTCTGTGTTGAGCAGGTTGCAAACTGACAAAAGGCAAGCACTGGACCTGTGTAACTTTGGGTGATGCACTCTGTGGAATGTGGCGGCTATGACTTTTCAAAGGGGGCTGTGGGTGTAACATACAAACAATTGTTTGTTTATTTCATTTTAGTGAGAAATGTGGCCTTCGCACCAGCTAAAAATGTACGGTGAAAAAAAAATCCATAGTACAAGAAACAATGTTGTAATTTTTGCGGATGTAAGAGAGGAGGATCACTGCCTTGTGGGATATACATTTCTACCCAAAAGACTTCTGCTTATTGAGATCAATGTGTGTTTCATTAATAAATCATCTTAATTTGTGTACAAAAAAAAAGTCTTACGGAAGTGGATTTTTCACTTGTTAAAAGTTAGCCTAGCTTACAATGTTCAATCTTTATTTTTGTTAGTACAGAACGTTTATTGTCTTGTACCGTTTAATTTTCAGACTATCTGCCTAGTGAATTACTTAGTACAGTAATACTTTGCCAACCATGGGGGATATTTTTTTAATACACAGCGGAAAGGGGAATAGGTTAAGTCGACCTACTATTTAGCGTTCCATTACTAGAAAATTGGATGTATTACGCACAAAACAGTAACTAAACATGCTGTTGTAGATGCCTTACATTTGAAGCAAAACACAGCACTTTATTTATTAATAATATATATATGAAGATACATGTTAAAAATTAAATCACTTGTGTGCTGGGGGGCTAGCAGTGAAAACAGTGCTGCATACACGTAGCTGGACGAGCACCTAGATCCTCTGCAGCATGGCCGGGTGCGGTCGTTTGCTGCTGTCGCTTGGGCCTAGATCAGGCTAGGCTCGGCTGGGCTGTGGAGTAGGTGGTGATGCTCGTGTCCACCTCAGATTACTCTGGTGGGTGGGCGGTCAGGCCGTGCCACCACTGCCGTTGTTACAGGGCTGGTTCACTTCGTAACAGTGGCCAGTATTGGGAAAACATACTGACAGATGCAATTCACATCAATGTTTTAAATTTACAAAATCTAGGCGGCGTGTTGGTCTCTGCACTGGAATGATGAGGCCTGGTAATGTTTACAGTTATACAAAAATTTAGTGGTCTACTTGAAATATTAATTATCATGAATTTTCATCAAAAACTTCTGCCGTGGCCTATACACGCACACGGCCTTACTTGCCAAAATATGGTACTATAAAAATGCATTTTATTTGCACACGCTTACTTTTATTCACTTTACACATAAAATTGACTTTGCAAGGGAAAAAACCAATTGCTCACCATAAAAATTAGCATCCTAAGTAGGCATGGGAGCACATAAACTTAAAAAAAATAACAATTTAAAGAAAAGGACATTGAATTAAATTTGAAGTTATCATATATACACTGATTAAGAAACTAGTCTATAATGTGCCGCTGTTTTTACAGCAACAGAGGAGGGATGATGGCAGTAAAAATGACAGGGAGGGTAAGGCAGAGGTGGTGGTATGTGACTAGGACAAAGAATTCGCACTGACCCCAGTCCCCTTCTGGCAAGAAGTAATTTATTGCTTCACGCTGCTTGGGACAACAAATGCTAAAGTCGATGATGGCAGCTTGAGAAATACATGACCACTAACATCAGTAACGGCAAGTTTTCCATAGACTGAAAAATGTGGATAATAGAAACTTGTACCATGGTTAGAAAAAAAAGTCAACTGAAACAAGATACCATGGTTGGCTAGGGATTACTGTAGTTGACTTAAATAAAAGTGTTATTTTGCACCACCAATGATGAAACACTGTCTTAGCTTAAAAAAAAAAAAAAAAGTTTTATAACAACTTAGTGTTGGGAGTATTAAAATGAGTAAATTTGAATTTAACGGAACAGATTTTTAGAAACAGTGACATTTTGTTAAATCTGTGTTCATGTTGTGGTAAAATAATGTATTTATCGTTAGTATGAACACTGGTGAAAATGTTCTACATTTTGTACGTTGTAAACTAGTTTATTAACACAATATTGTGACACACAAACTAAACCTGTTGTAGAAACATAACCTCACAACTCTGTGTAAAATAAATTGCCTGAATCTTGCATCATATCAACAAAATCTTAAAATTCCTAAGATTCAATGGATTCAGCAAATCTTAAATTTGACTGGCCCATAGCTAAACAGAACGTAAGAGAAACTGCCATAGGAGCCTGTACTAAACCTTGCAATAGACTGTTCATCAATAAAATTAGATAGGATTCAGTAAAAGAACTCTTAAGTTACATGCAACATAACAAATGATGTATGCTAATTCAGAGCTCTGCCGCACGTGGCAGTGTCAACCTTATTGCTCCTGTATGTCTGAGCTTCTTCAATGAAAGTAGCTTTGGGTAGGCAACCACCTCATTGCAGATCGTATTTCTCCAGTGTTATCCAGGTGAGAAAATAAGCTGCTGCTACTGTAACATTACATTGTGTGATTGGCAGATGCAAGTGGTGCTGTGGACAACAGTGAGCTGCAGCAAGCCGCAGTAGAAATGGAGGGCCTGGTGTCCGGCCTGATAGCAGGCGTCGAGCGACAGAGGTTGTCAGAGCCTTCACCTCCACTCTGAGTCACAACACGTCAGTCAATACTTCCACCGAAAGTGAACATACTAGTTTTGTAATAATTTATGTACAAAACATTGTTTTTTCAACGGAATGTGTTCCGATATATACCGAGTTAGTATTAGCTTTTTTGTACTTGTTGAATTAGTGTGGCAAAAATGTGCATGAGATTAGGGAAATGTTAAAATATTTATAATAGTGTTATGCTGCGTTAAAGTGAGATTTTTATTTTGTATTATTACGAGGACACAGATATGCAAGTTGAATTAAAGCTGAGGGAAATCGAAAAGTGAATGGTTAAAGATGAAAAATATGCCTCAAGAGAAAAATAATTACATGAAAGTGTTAGCAACCTATAAGTATTGTCAGCCAGTGTGGAATTTTGGTACTGGATACAGCTGTTGGGGATGAATGTCTTTTAGTAAGGCGATAGACCAAGACCTTGCTACAGATGGACAGTTTTTTGTCATCTTTGAGAGCAAAGTTACAGTTCAGTATTTGTGGCTTGTCTTAGCAGCATAGGCACTGGATCCTGCTGCTTCACTAGGAGTGACAATCAACTGGACAACTTTGATACATAAGGCAGCTTTGTCTGGGGATCCCACATTCAGTTTGTTGTGTGTGTGTGTGTCTGTCTCATTTAGCTTTTGATCATCTGGAGATTTTACACATTATCACCTCTTTTGAACTTTGTCCATGTACTTTTACCTACCCACTAGGTATATTCCCCTTCCTAGGGAAAATGACTATCCACCACTACAGTGAATTTCAAACTCTACCAGTAAAAGTCCTGCCTCACCTGACAGTGGGCTACCTGGCCGAGTCTAGCCTCCCTCCCCCCTCCTATTCATGCATCTATGGGAACTTTCTGCAATTGGTCACTTTGGTCAGCCTGTACTCCTTCCTTTTTGTGACAGTTGTCGGTTTTCCCAACAGTGTGGGTTAATGCCTCCACCTCACACAGTTGAATTTCTCCACCTTGAAATTCCTGCATGGGCTTCAAGAGTTTCACTTTAAAGGAGTTGACTGGCCATCACAATGCAGACACCATCACGATTGCCTGTGATTCAAGCTCAGCCTGGGAAGCAGATAGTCCTTTCTGTAAATCAGACATGGAGAGTAGTTGGGAACTTCCCCACCAACAACCACCCACTGGTACCACAGAAGGTTTAGATTCCCATGACCTAGCAGAGGCTGATGTTGACCACAGGGGTTACAAGTGTTCAGAGAGGAGCAGTGCACTCTTTAGTTGCCACTTATCTGAGAAACTATAAAACCAGGGAAATGTCAAGGAACTTTAAAGCTGTTAAGAGAAATGTCAGGCACTTTTGAAAGCGTTAGTTAAAATGTAGGTAAATCTTAATCTGGCTGTTCTATAATTTATTACGCACCAATAAAAACTAAATGTGTGTCAAACGCAAAAAATAGGTTCTTGAAATAAAATGTGTGATTTTCAGGTGCATGCTGTAAACTTGAAAAAATGTCCAGTTTAGTAGAATCCTCATTTCAGTGTTAGGTTTTCCAGCTATAATAATGAGATTATGATACTTTGGTTGTCATACAATTTTCAGAAATAATAATATTCCTAGACATTTACAGAAGTACTGTTTGAGCAGTCATAGTTTTACATATGGCAGCAAGAGGAAGTCAGATGTAATTTCGGTGCCTTATGTAACCTATTCAACCAGCTTGCAGTGAGTGGCTTTGTGTTAGGAGGTAAACAGGTTTCACTTTGATTTGTTTGCCAAGAAAGGTTAGGGCATTGGAGATGCCAATAATGTTCACATGTCTGAAGACTACATTTTCAGTGGACACAGCCATAGAGTATCTGACAAGGATAACTGTTTATATGAAAGTGGAATGTCCTGATAAGTGTGTATTATATACATTACTGATGCATGTACACTAATTCAATATGCATTTATGATTTAAAGTTGGCAATTTTGTGCTGCTACCGAATACTGGAGATGAATTTTGTAATTTTTGTATGTGTGCTGTAGTCAGTACATTTTTTTTCTGCAGATGTTTTGAAACAGACCTTTCACATTCACTTGCAGGGTGATTTTTCAATAACTTTCACTACTGTTATTAACTTTGAAGTAGTGTATTCTTGAATAAATGAAACTCTGTATCGTCTATAACTTGTAATATTTATTTTGTATTAAATACAGATTAATTACAGTGAGAGCAGCAATGCGTTGGCAACAGCTAGTAATAGTTTACAGTTAAAAAATTCCTCTCTCTCAACCCTATCCTCTCCCTCTGGAAGGCGTTACGGTAAAATCTTGGCCATTTTTGGTATGGTTATGCCGGGAGGCGTGGCTGTTTCAGACTCACCCTGATGTCAGAGTATGTCCTTTCAGACCCAGTGACGTTGAGAAAAGGGGGGGGGGGGGGGGAAGTTCGGTCCACTCCACTCATTTTTATCCTGTAGAGAAATCTTTAAATATTGACGCATGCCACACTGCTGAGCAGCACACCTGCCCATCCTACAGGCGACTTTGCCCCACAAACGAGGTAGCAAGAGCTCAAGGCAAATCACAACAGTGGCACGCTACTATTCACATGCTGACAGAATTGACTTCATGTGTTGGACAACTTAGGACACGAAAATAAATAACGTATTTAATTATGAATCGTACTGCCCGCCCAGATTCCGACATGCGATCGCCACTCCCTTAAATCAAGATTGTTTTACCCCGATGAGCCACTACCCACAGATAACGGAGAAGGAAATTTCAACTGACACCACAGGATCGCAGCACACTCGCCAAGCCTCGAGCGGAGGTTGTAAACTTGTCAGCAGCCTCAACTCAGGCTGATAAGGAATGCACGGCATCACTGCAGCCCTATGGTAACCAACCCCTGGATAACCCGCACCCCCGGAAGAGCATTGATGCTGGGATTTTCGACTACATAAGGAGGCAGGGATACATCTCTGGCCAGAGGTTGCCGGGCTCGCCAGCCACATAGGTCTGCAAGCTCTCTCCCTGGTCCGACTAAGACGACCTCCTCTACTGCAGCTTACAAAAGGTTCAACCTCTCCAGCAGCTTGCAGAAGCCTCCTCCTACACCAGCCGACTGCAAGAGCCAGCATGTCACTTCAGAGGTAACCTCGACATCCAAATTCCTGCACCCCTTTACCCCAGTCACTCATTTGACTCCACGGTAGCATGTCATCGCGACGTTCCCTTTGGTACCCACCCCTCAGGAGGTTACGCTGTAAATTGCGTAGAATGTAATAATTCTCAGACCCACTCTCTTCCAACATAATAATAAATATTATGTCAAACTTATAAATTTTTGACTACTTTTCTTTAGTAATAGTTCCCCGATCACTGTGTTACTTTCTTTTTTTTTTTATTCAAGGATTGTTGCATGTATTGAAACCCCACTGAGGAATAGTGGTGAGGCATGCCGAATTCCACAGGAGACGTGGGTTGAATAAGGCTTTTAGTCCGAAAAGACATTCTGCTGCTCCTGGGTATCCAATACTCCCTCACCTACCCTCAGTGGCAACCTGATTCCCAACTGCACATCTTACTGTCAGTACCTTAGGTGTGTCTGAAGAAGAGACACCCCCAGGACTGTACATTTGCAGGAAGGACAGAAGGTTGGTCTAAGTGCATAGGAGAAAAGGTGGAGTTCAGAGCTGTAATCAGCGTAAAGAGCAGCAGGCTCTACAGAGGCTAGCTAGCGCACAAGAGGAAGTAGAAACTAAGCGCGAGGATAGAACCCCACCTGCGAATCCAGAGGCTAACGACTAATTTCACCTATCTTCCCGCTCGATCACACGCCTGAACTAGACGCATACTTAGGTATTTGTTGGCCGTGGGAAAACCTGGATCACATTGGCTACCTAAGTTACCCCTAAATCCTGCATAACATCCACCCCCTTAAATTACATCCTCAACAGTCATCCTATACGGCCACAGTGGATAGAGTCGATCCCACCGAGGACATCTTCCACTCCCATTGCTGCCATTGCTTAATCAGTGAACACAACACGTACCTCACGGCTGCTGGCATCGCATATTTCTGTAACCCTTTTAGAGAGAAGTATTGTACTCCCTGCATGGTATGCACTCATAGTTCAACTCACCCTGAGGTTTGATTCCCCTCCACTCAGGAGCAATCCCTCTCCTAAGCGGCCTCTTGTGAACCTACCATGACCCACCAGGCCAAACCAATCGAGAACATGCCGTGGAAGGATCAGCTACCAAGCTGAGGGCAGTCAGCACTCTAACCACTTAACGAGAGAGGCACATCAATATTAATTGAATCGAACTTAATTTTCTATGCAGTAAGCAAAACCAACTTAATTTTTAATGTAGCTGGGAAGACAAGGTAAAACAATGTTACAAAATTCACTATTCAGTTTATAGCTTGTTTAACGCTTTAGAAGACAAAGGGAAGACCGATATACAAACCTCTAAATGAGTGTTCGAAAATACGTTATGCCAGGTGAAGGCAAACCTGGTTACAATTCAGACTTCAAAATAAAAACTTCCAAACTTCTGTATCGCATTTATAGCAACGATTACTGAGAGGGACCTGGTACGTCGCGACGGCCTGCTACCGCTCAGTCAAAGATGACTGGGGAGCAGGGTACGGACGTAGAGATTTCCTCGGGAGAGCGAGCTTTTCTAAGCTGCAAGTGCTGGAAGTAGAGCCTTTCAAAGCTGCTGATGTCAGAAGAGCTTCTTGCAGGCTGTAGAATTGGAGAGAGCCTTCTCAAGCTGTAGGCTGGGGGAGGACGAGGTCCTCTCAGACCTAGGAGAGCTCGCTGACCATTGCAGTCTGCGAGCTGATGAACTCTGGCAAGGACATTTCAAACGTTCCTTATATGCAGTAATCCTTCGGTTTAATGACTTTCAAGGGACTCGGAAAAATCGTCCTTAAACTGAATGATGGATGCAAATATTTTATTCACTGCTTGTATTATCAGAACATGCATTAGGCAAATGGTTGTGTATATGCAGTAAGCTCGGTAACCTCCACTGTTCATTCCAACATCAAGTCCAATAATCGTAATGTTGTACCTGGATCACACTATATTTTAAAACTGCATATAATTTTTAATAGTAAGCCCCGTCTCTAAACAGCTAATCACATAGATAATAATTATGAATTGGCAATCTAAAAATATTCCAGCAAGTTCAAAAGAATCAAAAGTTTTGTTTAATTCGGTTAGGACTTGTTTGGAAAACTGAAATTCACTACAATATTTTCATTTACATTAACTTATTTATATCTCTGCATTATTCTTCTGGTTTACATTTCACTTTTTTTAAACTGTTCAAAATGGAGGTTTGTTTTGGCTGAGGGTGACTTTTTATTACTTTTTTTTTTCCTAATAATTCAAGCTATTGAAATGTGCCTTCATCCATTTCAGCTGCCATAACATATCGTTGAAGCACACTGAGACCATCAGCTGCCTCTTTGAAACTTGGAGATGCCATTATAGTTTCATTTTCTTGTTCTTCGCCATCTTCATCTCCCATCTGTTGTTTCATGGTTTCTTCTGTGTAAATTTCCTCAATGCCTCCGACTTCAGTAGTTAGCAGATTTTTAATCATTTGTGAGCTACTTCAAATCACCAGGTGTAATATCTTCTGACCCTTCTGTTCCATCACAGGGCTCAACTTTGGCAATGCCAGCTTTTCTGAAGCAGTTTTCAATAGTTTCACTTCTGACCAGTTTCCATGTTGCAGACACTATGAACATTACCTCAAGTAGTTTATTTATCTCAGTTCTTTACCCTGATCAACACAAATCAACAGTTTACGGATCAGAGATTTCCAGGAGTTTACATTCGCACAGTGAACAATGCCAAGATCGAGAGGTTGCAGTTTGCTTGTATAATTTGCTGGCAAGAATTTGATGGTCACATTTCTAAGGCTTTGTATGTTTTGTGGGCGAGCTGGATATCTGCCAAGCATCAAAAGAATTTTCCTATTTGTACATCACATTTTGGCATCAAGAGAATGAATTTAGTCTTCCAAAATGTTTTATGTCATCCAGGCCTTTTTATTGTTTTTATTAGAGTTGTTCCGATACCGATTCTTCGCCTTTTCCCGATGTATCGCTATCGGGTATAGTATTAGGCCGATACACTAGTATCGGTTGTAAACAATTAAGTCAGGTTATTAATTTCTTCAGACGAAAATTACCATATTTTGGTGTGTATATAGTAAAACCTAGTTAATTCTAAGTAGATTAATTCGAAATCATATAATTCGAAGTGTGTATTTACCCCCAAATGGATGAATAGAATTTTATACGATTGTGCCAGAGTTTTCACATCTATTGACTGGTTTACATCACCTCTATCACCCTCTGAAGAGGTGAAAAGATGCGACAGTGCCACGCACTGCATGAAGTTTGGGATAGTAGGACAAAGAAAATTCCAGGCTGCCTGTTGTGACAGTTGGAGGGAGGAAGGAAGCTTGGTGCGGTGTGGGTGTGGCTTGATGATGGAAAAAGAAAAGGAGTGTAACGGTGTGGGACAAAGAAGTCTAAGGGAGGGAGCAACCTTTTCAGAAGCCAGACCCAGCTTAGCGAGGGGGCTGCCTGACACAAAAATGCCGGCCAGGTAGCGTGGGATTGAGACATCATTTGCCGGAAGTTTATTCATAGTAGAGGGAGCGAGAGGGTTCTGGCTACTACAGCTGCAGTTTTAAACCAAATATATATATATATATATATATATATATATATATATATATATATATATATATATATATATATATATATATATAAAATGAGTTTGTTGCATTTATCTTGGTCATTAATTATATTTCATTATGCAGTAAAATATAAGTGTTGTAATTGTTGCCTTTAGGCCTAATTGATATATATATATATATATATATATATATATATATATATATATATATATATATATATATATATCAATTAGGCCTAAAGGCAACAATTACAACACTTATATTTTACTGCATAATGAAATATAATTAATGACCAAGATAAATGGAACAAACTAATTTTTGGGCTATTTCCTTCAAATTCTTGCCCTTTTTTCAACAAAAAAAAGTTATGGTTCCCCAAAACACAGTTGTAATTCAAGATGGTAGTTATTCCCAGGTCCGCACCTGTGTTTACTTTGGAAAGGGAAAATGTGCATTTCTCAAGATATTGTTTTCTTTACTTAAACGAGTCTACAAAAAATGAATTATTAACAGTAATATTGTTTCTAAAATTCAGTGTGAAGGGCACTGGTATCTGCAATTGTATCTGGGTATTGGTATACGAACAACTCTAGTTTTTATAAGGACATGGCTTTTGGCTGAAGTTCGTAAAGCACCTAAAGTTTTTGAATTTTCCTACTACTAGCTTTTCAGAACCATAATTTGTGCGCAAAAGTACTGTAAGCATCTCTTTACTTCTGCTTCCCCCGTGGCACTTCTCATTCTAGGTAGCAATTGTTTTACTGGGTAATAGACTAAAAAACAGACCAGTTTCATCGGCATTAAAAATATCTTGGTTTTCAAATCCTTGAGTAATTGTGTCTAGGTTTTCTTTCCAGTCATCAACTGTGTCTGACTGACTGATGCACTTTCTCCACAAATGCTTCTATGCGCTAGCCCATGCCTTTCCTTAAATCTGTTCAACTACCCACATGAAGCTCTGAAATCTTCCATGCCACAAACAAGAGCTAGGTTCATTGCTTTTTCTTCTAATGAAACACCTGAAATCGGGATATTTGCAGCTCTGGCTTCATGGAACCACTGAATTAAGGCATTCTCAAAATCCTCCGATTTATTGTTGTGGACTTTCTGCTGTTTACTGCATGAAGTACCACATTTCTGTGTAGCCTGTTAAATTGACTGAGATGAAAGTATTCCTTTTAACGTCGACTCGGGAAGATTGAATTGTTTAGCTAGTTCAAACTTAGTTCTACCATAATTTTTCTTCCATTCTTCAATTATTTAAGTTTTTCTTGAAGAGTTAAATGTTTTCTTTTCTGCGACATTTCCTATGTAAAATGCAGTACAAGGAATTCTCAAGAACTTCCAGTCTTCATAAAAAAACCACGTAAAAATTATATAAAAAAGTACATATCAGCTGCGACTTTCTACCTGTATATAATAGAAAAACTTAAAAAGAAAAGTACGTAATGTATTTGACAATCACGGCACTACTTCTACTGGACATGTTTACAAAATGTTAAATTTTATATATATATATATATATATATATATATATATATATATATATATATATATATATATATATATATATATATATATATATATATATATATATATATATATATATATATATATATATATATATTGCAGTTAAAACACTACCAAAAGAAATATCACTGAAAAAATTACGTTAAAAAGCACATATTTTAAACTTTACATAGTAAAAGAAGCTTGAAAAGTACATTTCGCGGTCTTAAACTAGAATTCCGCATGGTAACCGGGAGTAGTTTCGTGACCGTATGAAGCATGTTCTTATTTGTTTATCATATCTCCACCCTCTCGCTCCATTCACCCAGATTGGAGTCTGCAACTGTCAAGTCCCATTCTTCCGCCTTCCCTCTGCATCCCCCATCTCCCCTTATACTACCAATCTCAAACGCGTTGCTCTAAAAGTAGAATTCCAACCTTTCTTCCTTCCCCCGTTCTCATTGATCCTGTTCTGTTTTTCCATTGATGCATTCCCGGTTAGACTAACAGGCGCGATGGTCAGGGATTTTGTCCGCTAGACCAAAAGCGTGGTGGTTTAATTTAGCTAGACAGCGAGGGGTGTTGGTTAGTTGTTACTTACTCCTGCTTCTTGGATGGCGTGGTCGTAGTGGGTTTTACCCAGACGTATCAAGCTTGGCCAATGCCGAAACTGCGATTCCATAGATGGGCTTCATTGGTCTAGAAGTGGATGTTGTCCCAGATGAATCTTACTTCGGTACCGGTCAACAATCCTTTTACCACAGAATGACACGAGGGGTGAATACATACATACATACATACACAAGGAGATACGAATAATACAGTGACCCCAGCAGTCAACACTGACTCGTGCCCGAGTTGGACGGCGCGGTCCCTTTCCGCCTGCCTTTCCGGTGTAGGTTGAGGAAGTGCACTCAACTGTCTGGCGGCAAGGAACACTGCATGTCGTTCCTACGTTTTCGGCCGTATCTATGGTCATAAGGCATTGATTCTCTGCTCACAGTATACTAGGTACAACCTGATGCGAATAAACTTAATACAATTTATTTACAGTGTCAGTCCAGTTTTGGCTTGCTGACCAAGCCCTGTAAAGTCTCCGCTGATTCCCTGCACTATGCAGGCAGATCAGAGACGGGGAGCTGTTTGGGTCGCCAATGCCGCCACTGGTTGTGCGTCCACACAGGAATGGGTGACAGGTAACAAGCTATGAAATATCCCAGCATTAGCAGTGTGGGATAAGGCAATAACTCGAGACTGTTGCTCCTCCCTTGGTGAAGGTGTTACTAGTGGTTGTAGCTCCTCTGTTCCTCTCCGCCGGCACTGGTACCATGCTGTGGCAGTTGGAAAGTAACAGATGGCCATCCAATAGGTGTGTGTAAGAAAATATGATGGACCCTTGGAGGACATCTGTAGTTGAAATAAATTTGGTTATTATAAATTACCCAGTTCTTGTCAAGATTTTAGGTAGCAACCTGTGTATAGCAGGCTAACAGACAGATACTCTAAGAAATAAAATCTAAAAGTAGAAAACAAAAGTAAGTTTCTTGAAGTCTCAATAAACATGCAACACGTGCTACTTCCTACCAGGCAATTGAGTGCTGAAGGTTACAACACTGGCCAGGTGTGGGCGACCTGGTTGTAATGGAGAACGGGAAAGAATTGGCTAAATGAGAAAATAATAAATACTTCAAAACTGATCTAATAAAGATGTCTTGAGTAGACAAAGTGAATTTAAAATGTGTTGGTAAGGGTGTTGTCGGGTTGATTGATCGTCGACTATGAAGTTGTCGCAGAGGGCATACTCAAAGCTTCGAAGTTCTCTGGAGGTCCCAGCACTAAGCAATGCTGTGGGATGTTGCGAGAGACACAAGTAGTTGATTAGTTGTATAAGTGGCATGCGGCACACATCAATCCCCCCCCCCCCCCCAGTTGTGATTAATCATTGTGAAACAGGTGGCGGAGAATGGCGTAGGCCCCCTCTCTGGAAGGTCAGGGTAGATGTTATGAGGCAGATAGCATGGGAAAAAAAATTTTGCAGACAGGTAGGCGGGACCTATAAGCTTTTGTGACTTGACCGCTGTAGCGGCACGTGTTCCGTACGCTATGGTCGCCTGGCTGGCGAAGCAAAATATGTGATACGTGGAGTGGTAGCAGCCAGCCGGCGACCTTGGTTTCTTTCTCTGGCCCTCGTCTTGGCGATACAGCTTTGCTGATGCAGCGAGTATGTATTCCCCCCATGTTGCAAAGATTATGGGGTTAGGAAGCTGAGTGTGTAGGTGTCCCACAGGCTTACATTTCTTATGCGTGCCATCGACATATCGCTGGTGGATATTACAAGGGAATCAGACATAAAAACCTGAAAGTGGAATGCATCAAACGGACACCACCTAAAGCGACGTGGACCCATCTCAAGCGAGACCACTTTTATTTCAGGGTGTATAGGTGATGCCTCAATTGTCGTACTGGTTGCAGATCTGGACTCGTGCCTCTTTCGTGGCTTGCACAGCAAGCTGGAATGTTGGGGGCCAATATTGAGCCGTGCGGCATCTGGTTACTGTCAGTGGGTTAACGGCCTCTCCATCCACTCTTCTGCTGCAGTCAGATGGCAGGGCATCTTGGCTCGTCCGTTGGCTGCTGTTCACGCTTCGCTTTCATCGCAGGGAGGAGTGCCCTATGTCGAGGGCAGTTCACATACCATGTAAATTGGGTTACTTTTAAACACTCATTCTTACAATATTTTAGTGCAAGTTCTCATGTTTCATTATGTTTATCTCTGCCCTGGAGAGAAGAAAACGTGTAGCTAACTAATCACAAGCAAATCCCACTTGCAAGGATTTTTAAAGGAGAAGTTAACTGTGGCCCCTGCATGACAATGTTAACTGGTCTGTTAATCTGCCAGTGCTGTCGTATAGTAAACAAATTAAGTGTGCAAGTTCTTTAATGTTCACAGCAAGTAGCTGGCCTCATCCAGTTCAATATCCGGGGGGGCAGCACTTCTTCCGTTGTAGGAATGAAGGCCGGGATGATGCGCCCATTGCTCGAAGGGGGCATTGCGCTAGTTTCCTGGTACTTTACAGCCAGGAGTGAGGCAAGTGGTCGAACAAGGGTAGTCTGTGGCTGTTTGGTTACATCTTTAAGGGTGACTGGAGGTGCGTAGGCCTCCTCTATCACTCTTTCTTTCTACCAGTTGATAATGGTGTCCAATGCACTCGACATTTGTGGGGTTGGGGTCCCTCTCCTCTGCGATTAGCCGTGTCCCCTTGTCTCGCCCCTTTGGGGCGTCATGCCAAGGTGGATAGTCTGGTAGCGAGATGGACACGTGACTGCACTGCCTATGCCTCTTTGTTGAAATTGAGGGTTGTGGGTGCCGCAGACAGGATGTGTTCGTCCGGAGGGCTTCCTATCACTACCTTATAGTTGACAGGCTTTCCCCTGCACTCAAGTAACATTAGGACAAGCTTTCAAATGGGTGTCCAGGGCTGTGGTAAGTTTCAAAAATCTTCCACGAGGCTATTGCGGCCAAAGACCGGAGTTTGGTGCCTCGGTACAGTGCCCGAAGGAGGTTCCAGTTCCCATGGGCTGGGTGGCTCAAAACTCGGGGCAGATTGTACTGTGGGCGAGGGGTTTGTGTTACACTTTTGTCGGGCCCGTAGGTGCCGGACTCGTCGGGCCTGTGAAGGGGATTTCTTTCACGAGGCGCGGTGAAATTGCGGGGTGTCGACCTGAAGTAGACTGAGGCAGGGGAAGGGGTAGCCTGACTCAAGTTACCTTACCAATCGATGACCATGTTCCTGTTGTTACCTAGGATCGTGTGCCGTTGCCCACAGTCACTCAAACACTTTTGCTCTTGCAACCAGGGCCGTCCTAGAACCACGGGATCTCCTAGATAAGGGGTCACTAAAAGGGGACTCTCATGGTACAACCATGGATTTGTAGATCGAGGGTAATCTCCCCGACAAACGAAGATGGAAGTTGTAGTGGGCCATTTTGACTGTGTGGCTTGTAGGTGTTAAGAGGGCCTTTTCTCGTGGTGTCAGCAATTCACAACTAAAGAAAATGTGGGCACCTGCTATGTCAAGCACTGCTACGACAATTTCATTGCTCAGATGCACCTGCATGTGGGGTTCGTTCGTTGGATAACATGCGGTGTTCAATGTCTGTAATCTGGCAGCGGCTACATTAGGCTGGGCTGGTCTTTGAGGGGGGGGGGGGGGATGCGGTAATGTGCTCGGGGTCCGTATCTCTGCCCTTATCCTGCCGGGCGAGGCAAGCTCCGTAGAAGTGCCATCCTTAGCAATTCCGGCAAGAGTGAGGAGGGGAGAAGGGGGAGGAGGCAGATTGCAACCTTCTGATGCCCGGAGGGGTTCTCCTTTCCCATACTTGCCTGGTCGGGCTGTCCTTGCTGTAATGCCTGCCTTTGCAGTGTGGGTAGTGGAGGATTCCTGCAAGCCGTCTGCGGACAGGCGGGGCCGGCGTCCTTGGCAGTGCAGACCACCAGGTCTTTCTCAAACAGGAGACAATTATTCACTTCAATCTCTCTCGCCCTTCCTGCCAACTCCTCGACCGTCTGCAGCCGTGGGGTTAGGAGGAGGTTTTTGAACTTTGGAAGAAAGGTGCGAACGATACTCGTGCCTCCTTATGTAGTAGAAAATCCCTTGATCAGCCATCTTCCGGGAATTGGGGGTAGCGTAGTCTGAAGCTGTCCAACACATGGAGTCTATTCATTGGGCACGTTAAAAGTAGTTTACAACTGTTTGTGACTTTCCCTGAGCTCTTGCTTGCTTGTTGATGGGGCAAAATCGCCCGTAGTGTGCAGCACACGCATTGCACAGCAATGTGGCATGCATCAATTGGCCACCCACTGAAGCGACAGAGACCCATCTCAAACAAGACCACTTTTGCTTCGGGTGTGGTGTGTGGTGTGATTGCCCCAGTCGAGTTACTGCCATTGAATCTCTGGGCATGTGCCTCTTCTGTGTCTAACGCTGCCAGTTGGGTTGAGCATGCTCGTATCTGGGTCACGCAGCATATGTTTACTAACAGCAGGTTAACGGCCTCTTCCTTCTTCCTCTTCTGCCTCTCTCTCCTCGTCCGTGGCGGTGCGGGTGGCGGCACGTGGAGTTAATCTCGTCTTGTTCTGCTGGGCTGCCTTCCCATCATTTCTTCGTTTTCTCAGCAAAGGAGGAGAGTTTTCTTTCTAACCCTGACCTTCCTAGTTCAAGGGCAGTTCACATACCAAGAACTGACTGGAAATTCTTTAAAATGCGGGTTATGCAATTGTTAGTTTGCACAAGAGTTATCTCTGTCCTCGACAATAAAAAGTGTAGCTCAACAAATTTTATAATTAATCCCACTTGCAAAGGATTGGCAACAAGGAAAGTTTACCGTGGCCCCTGCGGGACAATTTAACTGGTCTGCTTTTCAGCAGGCGCTGTCGCACAGTAAACAACTTACGTGTTAAAAGTGTGAGTTCTTAAGAAAAATATTATAACACCCTACAGTACTCCGGGGGTATTGCAATACACGAAAAGAGATAACACATAAGGAAACACACTCTTTTAAAGGTACACACATATTGACATAATACACTCTATATCAATGTTTCTGCGTACCATTTGTAGAAGAATCCTTAAATCTAGGGTTTCAGCTACTTGCTACACATGACATTCTTAATCCAGGTTACATTCTTACATCCTACGGTACTTTCATGTAATTTGCTTCGCTCTTTCTTTCTGAACTACTAACATTGGTTACATAATATTGTTGTCACTGGCCTCAATTACTTTACTACACAAAAGCCTTTCACTAGCATGAAAATTTGCATATTTACGGGCAGTTCTCCACTTCTCTCAAGCAAGCCTACAATAACTAGAATAACACAAATTATTTCTCTCTAATCTTACATTACGTAACTGGGGGTGAGAGGACTTTCTTTACCTCTGTTTAACTATGCCTAGCTACAACATTTTTAATTCCTGCTTTGAGGTTACGGGGGTTACAATTCTTACTTCCTAATATATATTTTTACTAAACAAGTACACTTGGGCATGACATTACTCTCTAGTTATTTTACAAGTTAGCGTTGACGCGTGCCGCTTATACATCTATTCCAATACGATTATGACTCATCGCCTAGATTATCTCTTCCATTTATACAGACGTAGGCAACACGTTGCCTACCCTACAGGCAACGGGAAGTTACAAGCAATTCCTTCTCACCTGGAAGATACGCAACCCGGCAGGCCCGCCGTCCCCCCTTCCCTGCGCTCGAAGCCAACAAGTTGCCCAGGCCTCAGACAAGGCAGAGCGACTCCGACGAGGCACGAAGCAGAATCACTGATGGGAGGATTCTCACGCCACCCAGGGCCAGAGGACGTAACGCCTCCCCCTCACCCCGTGCCAACAGCCTATACAAGCTTCCACTATATATAAGTCCGGATGCTGCCGGCTTCTGCAGTCATTCTTTCGCATCTCTAGCAACCTCCCACAGCACTACTAGTACTCAGAATCTTCAGAGAAGTTCGTTACCTTACACGTACGCCCCGCGGCTACTTACTACATACGTCAACGACATACGAACACGAACATTTTCTTTTAACTTAACTTTGTCTCTTCTAGACACCTTTAATTAGCAGTTTAACTTTATCTCATTTATATTCATCTAGAACCAGTTTTTCCCGTTTACTTAGAACCAGGTCACTTACACCTGGAACCACGCAGTTACCTTCAACCATCCTCGACTTGGTAGGAGGTAGCACAGGTCGCGTGTTTTTTGAACTTTCAATAAAAACACATTGCTCTCTACCTTTCTTCTTTTATCCCCAGAGTATTTATTTGTATCCACAGTTGAAGGTAGACTATGCTGTGCACTGTCGACAGAAACCAGGAATTGTTTAAATTGAATTAAGATATACATATTAGACGGCTACCTGTTTCTTCCCAGCAACACGTCAGCACTTTTAGTGCTCGTGGGGGAGAAACAGTGATGCCACAACCACTAGAAACACCTTCACACAAGGAGGCACGACAGATTCAGGTTGCTTCTCACAATCCGCACTAGTTAGTGCACAGTGACTGTGGCCTGTAGTTTTGCCGGGCATCCTAGTGCGAAAGCACAACCAGTAGAGGCTTGGCGATCCACATGGCTCCACCCCCATGACCAGCCTGCCTACAGTGGGGACTCTTATCGAGCTCGAGCCGGCAAGTCACTATTGGGTTACACTGTTATTCTTTCCGTCTAAGAGGCAATACGTAAGCTAGAGAACTGTTACCCTATGTATCACGAGAGGAGGAGTGGTAGAAAAGCAGGGTACAACACCTGGCTCACCTCTCTCTCAGGCCAAGGATAGCATTACCCCAAAGGATAGACAGGTGGAACGGGACTGTGCCACCGAACTGAAATGACAAGCAGTCGCGCCTCCTCCGGTTGTCAACAGACTCCTGACCAATACTAAAGTGCGCCTGGGCTGGGACAATCTCATCTTCTGGTTTAAAGAAGCTCGTCTGTGGAACATTTGTTCCAGCATCAACTAACTTTGTCCCACCTAAAGCCATACCTACCTCGACTACAACATCCAGGAGCAGGAGTGAGTAAGTTCTAGCCAACACCCCTCGTCACACTACAGCTATCTAAAACCAATTAATCCGTTTTTGGTCTAGCTGTCAAAATCCTCGACTAACGTGCCAAGTCAGTCTAATGCATGCGTCAAGAGATTATCTGGCGCCCAACGTGGGGCGTCAGATGAATAGATGTGCACAGTAAAAGGCACAAATTAGACCAACCATAACACGAGAACTAAGGGTCAATATGATGAGACAAACGGATTTCCGGGAGTCCTTGAAACACCCTGTGGCACCCTTAACCACAACCATGTCAGACGCTGAGGTCAATGCTGTCGCCGGCGAGAACTCTGTCAACAAACCAGACGTATCTAATGTAGTATAACCATGCCGACTTCCCAGGCCATGGCACACTAAGGGTAGAATGCACCTACTGCACAAAACTTTTTCACTATGCCTGCATAGATTGGCCCGAAGATACCAGAATTACAGACGCATACAGAGTGCCATAAACAGCCACCAAGTTTCTGTAATGAAGTTATGTGCCCTGGGCGAGGCATAAAGCACATCAGGTGCACAACGTGCAGTGAATCCTATCATCACCTATGTGTAGGGTGGCCAGACGAACGCGTCTCTATGCCCGGGATGGCGTACCAGTGTGAGAGATGTCGAAGAAAACACATCTCACACTCCCGCAGGTCCAGACCTACCCAGATATATATCCAACCTGGAATGGTACCTGGTCATCCTGCGACGGGTAGAGACGACAATATACAAATAAGTAACTTTGCAGGTCGCCCACACAAAGACCACATCGCATTCATGCTGGAATGCGAGAAAGAATTTAAAGAAACAAACCTGCCACCGAAACAATGGGTTGATCAGGCGCAACTACATTTAAAGGACCTCGCCCTGACATGGTGGGAAAGATACGGAGTATTTTTAATGGACTGGAAGAAGTTCAGTAACTGTATAGCGGCGGAATTCACGGGCGAGTAGGTGTTGGCTAGGTTAACAACACAATTCTATAGCTGGACTCAGGTACCCGACGAAGAAGCCGAAATCTTCATACAAAGAAAAGAACACATGTTTCGACGGGTATTCCCAGGAGTCAATGAAGCTATCGCCATTTACTCAATTGACAGAATGTTACTGCCAAATCTCCAGAACGTACTCTTGACAGTAAGACCCATGACCTTGGATGAATTAGTCGATCGAGCTCAAGAAACTGAACAAAACCTTTGCCGCCCAGGCAAGCCTCAAAAAACCAGTCTATAAAAAGGCCCCTGAGGTGCGAACGCCACCTGCTGCATCTCCTAAAGGCGTACCAACCACAACCCATTGCACGATCTTTGTACCCAAATGCTGATTCTGTCCAGAGAATCATTGGACCAAGGACTGTTTGCAGAAACCAGGAGTTGCCATTCCACCAGATCGCGTTGGCAACACGTCGGCAAATAATCCCGCATCGACAAGCTGGAAAACCAACTCCCGAAACCAAGCTGGGAAAAACTGACGGTGGGGTACGAAGGGGGCCACCACCCCCAGTTTACAAGGGCCATCCTCCAGGGACTAAGTGAGAAAGCACCAGTTCCCCACACATAGAAGAGGAAGTGAAAAATGGCAGGGTACTAGTGTTACTTGACTCTGCGGCTACTGGGAATTTCATTAGAAGAAATTTGTTAACATCAAACCAGCTTGCCGAATTATGACCACAAAAAGTGGTAAGAATGGCGCAACCCGAGGCCAGCCTGAAGTAACTGGCCAAATTACCTTGAATGTAAAAATTCGAAATATTGATACCCCAAAGGAATTTTTTGTTTCACCAACCATGTCCGAATCCGTAAATACTAGGATGCCCATGGCTTATCCGCCATTAACATATTCTCGATCACAGATAATGTACAGCCTACTTGGGGGAAACCAACCATTTAACTGTAAACTGGGATCAAAACATAGACATCCCGCCAATGCCCATCGATCCAATGAGCATTAGTCATGATCTCAAAGAAGAAGAGTTCTCCCAGTTAAAAGCCATACTAGATGAGCACGCTCGCATCTTCGGATAAGAAGTGCTATTACAACAAACACGGTCCATACAACATGAAATATGGCCTACAACTGACGTACCTGTATACACCCATCCATACAGTGTGTCAGCCCGCCGCCATGACCTCATTATAGAACAGTTCAATGACATAAAGGACTAGGGTATTGTGGAATCATCTAATTCTCCATATAACTCGCACGTGGTACTTGTACCTAAGAAGGACGATAAATTGTGATTTTGCGTAAATTACAAATCGCTAAATGAAGTCACCCAATTGCTCCCCCAGCTATAGACTTGTCTCATATACTATGAGATATTGGCAAGGCTAAAGTATTCAGTACTCTTGACTTGGAGTCTGGATACTGGCAGATTGCAGTCCACCCGGACAGTCTAAAGTATACAGCCTTTACGACACCAGAGGGTGAAACCGTACAATTTCGAGTCATGTCTTTCGGCTTGAAAAACGCCTCCGCAACATTCCAAAGATTATTAATGTTATCAGAAGTACTACCAGGTTACATTGGTGAGTTCTGCTTCGCATATCTCAATGATGTAATAATATATTCTAATAGCTGGGAGCAACATCGAGGCCATCTGAAACAAATATTGGAAAGGCTCGAATTACATGCGATGACTTGTAAGTAGGGATGTCAAAATATCAATTTTTCTCGATTCCAACTGTAAATCCTTACACTCTATTACACCTCAATTCAGATACCATAAATTAGTCGTATATAGGGATTATTAACATGTGCCTACAGTCAATGTATCCTTTTGAAATTTTGTTTTATAGGTCAAATTAGACAGACACAGATATGAAGACAATTACAGTAAAGACTTTCTGGTCTGCTCAGTGCAGTTAATTTTGTATATTTGCGTAACATTCAGGATAATCTAATTAGGCCTAACAAGTTCATATCAGTATTTTTGACGAATATATGATTTATTTGAAAGAATATAGACACAGTATTGATACTATTCAGTAATGAAACTGAAATACACGTAACCTTTTATTTAACATTGCTAAATGAAAATGCTTCTACTGGACATTTTAAGTTGCAGGGACACTGGATGACTTTCTGCTACACGCATCTTTGCCCAAAAGATATTCTGAAACATCATTATTGGCAATTTTCTTGTACTCATTGTGTTTACTTAAGTGTTTTCTCATGTTACTAGTTGTGCGACTAACCCCACCTCGTGAAATGTTTACAGAGCACAAACTGCAAAATGCGTAATTTGCATAATTTACATCAACTGAAAAATAATTCCACACATCGCTATACATTTTCTTCACATCAAAGTAAATAAAATCCTCAGTACATTGAAAACTTTAACACTGCCCACATTTAGAAAAAAGTGATGGAAATTTTTGGTAAAAGTAAATTCAAAAACAAAATTGCTTTCTGATTTGACTACCTCAAAAACAAAAATTTCACAGACAGGAAATATGTATGGTACGAAAAATGTACCTGTTCTTTATCTAATATATATACACACACACGCACATGCACACGCATGCACACGCACGCATACACGCACACACACATATAAATCCTTATGCTCCCACTACTCATAACTATCGTGCAACAGACTAAAAGCCAATGCACATGCCACGTTGACAACCCATAACTCTAGGAGCTTGCCGCTAACAAAGGGCTCTTATCTACAAACCACATCTGGTTGCAGACCGACTCGACTCCGACTTACGGGCGCGTGGCTTATCAACTAACACTGATCGCAACAGCACATAAGAGTGATGTGGTAGTGAATTGATGCAGCAAAATACTGATAAAAGCCTTCTGCCACATGACAATCATTAAGATAAAAACGACTCATTTAACTGCGAGTTTAGATATTCTGACTCTCTCTTCCCCTGCATTATCACCAATAATAGAGGTTCTATTGTATTATATTAATTCTTTCATAGTCGAACAATCATTGAATGCAACTTTTATTGAAGGGAACGAACAAATTTACGACAGATAATTAAAAAAACATTTGAAAATTTATAGTAGCGGACATTTTCAACTATAATAAATAGGAATTTTGCTGGGGCCGGGAAAAGTATACTTAATTCCGGCCAACACGTGAGTTTAGTACAGGTTCAGCCTATTTGGAAAGCACTTAGACCTGTTGCTGTGCAACATAACCTCAAAAATTCATGTGAAGGTGGACGATTTATAACAATTAACTGTTCGATTCTTGATTGTTCGATACTTGTAATAATCCAGGGTATCGAGGAATCGACTTTGACATCCCTACTTGTAAGCTAACGAAAAGCTTCTTCGGTAAGACATCAATCGACTGAGACAATTCATATCGCCCAAGGGAAACTTACCGCAACACAGTTCAATACAAGTAATTGAATATGCAGAAGAACCTTCAAACAAGCTGCAACTATGACGGTACCTGGGACTATGTAATTGGCTATGAGACTTCATTCCGAACATTGCGGAATACATGGCACAACTACACCCACTACTCAAGAAAGACGCACGTTGGAGATGGGGCCTGGAACAACACGCATTTTCCAATTTGAAGAACAGCTTCAAGAATATTCATCAACTCCATCAGCCGCAAGGAGACAAACCCTTAATACTGCAAACGGATGTGTATCAGAATGGCCTGGACGCAGTATTATACCAGCAAGACGAAGAACAACCCCATGTGATAGCGTATGCATCAACCCGCTTAAATGAAACCAAGCATAGCTTCCACATTAATGAGGAGAATTTGGCTGTTATCTGAGACGTGAAGAAATATCAGTATTTTCTCGAAGGGCAACACTTCATTCTGCAAACTGACTCTAAAGTTCTCCAATGGCTACGCAAGTCCCGGGATTCAAAGGCCAAGCTCAGCCGGTGGGACATGTTCCTTACTGAGTTCGACTTTGAGATTCAACATTGCCCAGGGACGTGAAACACCTGCCATATGCCCTGTCTCGTTCCCCGACGTTGGAGGAAAACGCTGAGGAGGAAAAAATGTCTCCTCCCCCACAGATCGAAAGAAATCCGGAAGAGCAAATCCGGCTCCTTCAGCTACAAATAACCTGTCAACAAATTACGTCAAGCCAACAGGAGGACCCCAATATTCGACGCTTACTAAAGGAACAGCCCCAATGATATGCACTATGCGATGATGTCATATGGACCAGCAGCCGGCAACCCAATACACAGTGGAATATCTGGGTTCCACCGCAACTACGGGCGGATATATGCACGCACCAACACGACCATCCCCAAGCTGGTCACCTGGGTTACGAGCGAAACCCTATTACACATTAAAACCTGTTACAACTGGGACAGAATAAACCGTGATGTCTGGCAATACGTTAACAACTGCGTAACGTGCTGCCACGGCAAAGTTTACCCGGTTCTCATTCCCACCGCAAAACCACAGAGACCCAAGACGGCCTGGACCCACATCACAGTCTATCTGATGGACCCGTATCCACGTAGCACAAAAGGAAATTGCTACCTTCTCGTAGTGACCGATCAATTTTCCAGATGGGTAGAGGCACTTCCTCTACCCAGTCAAGAAACCACCCCAATCGTACGGAAAATGGAAGCGGAGATTTTCACACGATGGGGCTATCCGAAAGCCATACTGGCACCCAGTTGACTAGCATTCAATGGCAAACCACCTGTCAAGAGAGGGGTGTAGAAACCTGGACTACCCCTCCCTACCATCCACAAGCCAACCCCACTGAACGGAGGAACCAGGAGATCAATAAATGCCTCCGTATCAGTGTGGGTAATGATCACAGACATTGGGATCAGCACATCCCCACTATATTGTTTGCCCTTTGATGCCATACGAATGAGACCGTCTTACTCCTGGGACAACCATTGTGCCAACCAGGCGACTGGCAGTGGGAAAACGAACCCACTGATATGCCTCAACCTGAGGACATCCAGCTAACTGCGCTACCACGTACCACGCATGACCTGAGAACTCAGAATAATTATATTTTGAAGAAATAACCCCAAACGAAGACAGGGGTAAGAGAATTCAACTTGGGCAAAGCCGGTAAAACTCTGCAATCAAAAGTCGAAGCCATCCCAACTTCAGTAAAGTTGTCCCCAGACAAAGAAGTACACGAAGCCACTAGACCACCGGAACCTGCGACGTCGAGGTCAAACAAGAGTGCTCCACTTCAACCAACTGCTACGCAGGTAGACCCGCTTATCGGGACATTGAGCTGCCACACCGGAAGTGCTCCGCCTCAAGATCCTGCCACACAGGAACTCCCACCCGCCGGGAAGTCGAGCTCAAACAAGAGTGCTCCGCCCAAACCACCTGCCACGCAGGTAGACCTGCTTATCGGGAAGTCAAGCTGCCACACCGGAAGTGCTCTGCCTCAAGAAGCTGACACGCAGAACAACCTGCCTACCAAGTCGTTGAGTGCTCCGCCCTGCCGTCTTGCTACGCAAGATGCTACTCCCGTCAAGAACATCAGTACCACCCACTACCCCTCAACAGGCACATTACCCGCAGTGGAGGTCGACATGAATCTCCCTTCCAATGCGTCGCCCCAGGACCTGGCCACCGAGACCGTCGATGCAGATGCAGCCCATGACCTGGTACCACGACGAGCGGTGCTGCCCAGTCGGAGTGGAGATTTTTCTCCCCCACAGTGCCCAGTCAGAGAAACATCCCACCCTACGGGTAGGAAACTGTGCAGTCGGGTTGGAGGGCTTGTCATTCCCCTGCACTGCCTCAACGTCCCTTGAACAAGTGCTCTCCCACTTTGTTGCAGCAAAAGCAGATGCGACGATGCCACAGGCTGTTCCACGACGCCTGATGCTCTTGTGTACCGCCAAGGCCGCCCACATGCCTGGCCGGTGCCGGGAATCGCCATGGAGACCTACAACCAGGTATATGTAGCCATACCCTCTGCACTCTTCCCCTTCGTCCAAAGGGGAGGCCCGTTGAAAGTGAAAACAAAGATCATCAATAAGTACACAAAATTTAAAAACAATGTAGTAGTTGTAAACCACTACTATGTGCACCTGACAAAAGCACTCATTATAGACTGGTCACGTGCACCATATTTAATTTAGCCACAGGCCAAAAGACAGTGATGTAAGCAGAACAATCACAATTGGGTAGGGATGTCAAACTCGATTCCATGATTCCTCGATATCCGCAATTCTTGAAGAATTGTATAGTCACAAATCGAAAGATGAAGAATCGAAGCGTTAAAACCCGATTCCTAACAAATACATGACATATCACTAGAGGCAAAATTTTGAAAATCGCAATAAAACGAAATAACACCGAAATACATGTTCAAATGCAAAATAACACGAAATACAACAAATGTGCGATTTCTCACTAAATAAGCTTTCTCAAAAAGAAACAAACTCTTCTCCTATATTATATCACGAATTTACTTCGGCACTGTAAAAATCTAGACGCATGAGTCTTGGGGATATTGAGAAATTCTAGAGATGAAAAAATTCTCGATTTCGTCTCGAGTGGAGTCAATTTTTAAATCTCGAAAATCATATTTCTAAATGCAACAACACACATAAATACATTTTTTTTTTGCAAAAATAGATGTAACCACACATTCCAAAGATTACACAAGCAGTAAAACATGCACTTGGAGATAAGCTACAGACAGTTTGACAACAAAATGTCTCCAATCGTGCGAAGTGAACACTCACAACTCGAATGTGTGCAGTAATCTATGGCTGCCACTTGTTTACTAACATTGACGGATGTGCATGAAACGAATTTGTAATTTTTAAATTGACACATTAAACGGACTGTTACATTAAATATCTAGTCTCATAAATTATGGAAGATGCTGCAGCCTATGTAAAAGACCGTAAAAGTCTATCGTTTGGACATTTTATGTAAAGATAAAAGTGCAAAAGCGAGTGTAAATCGTGCACGAAATTAATACAAACACAGACCTGAACTCATCTGAGAAGACTTTTTTTTTTTTAAAGAATGCAGACGATATTGATATTACGTGGATACTGCTTATCTAGTTTATGTATGTATCTCATAATCCACTGTATTAAAATATATTAGTGTAAATAATATATTATTTAAACTTCTTTGCATTTCTAGAAAAATTGTTTGTGTATTTACCAAAATGATAGCGTATTTTAAAATTGGAGCCTGTTAAATAATTACTGCTTTAAAAAAAATTTAACTTTGATTGCTTTTCAATACGTCCCAGTCTTGCAAACAATTTAATAATTTATTATGTTGGTGAGCATTCATCATGTCAAGTGAAGTTTGAAAATATTTTTGAATAAACTATGTGGACCAAATATGTAATGATACATATGTACATTTTCAATATTATCTCATGGTTCTTTTGAACTTTTGGGAATTTCATATGAATATACTTCCACTGTTCAAGTGTTATATTACTTGTTATATTGTTTATGTTACTGATGGGCCTACTACTAGTGTAGGCCTAGTTTAAATAATTAAATTTCACACCCTCCTGTATGTTAATTAGTTCTGTAAAGTAAGTGTCTGTAACTAAAGGAATCAAGAGTTTTGGAATCGAGAATTGAGAGTGGTATCGGGATCGAGATCGATAATCGAGGAATAGTGGAATTGTTACATCCCTACAATTGGGCTAAATTAAAAGTATCCAGTTCAGTTCCAGTATAAAGAACCAATGAGGTAAATGAACCAGGAATTAGTTACTTGACTATGTGATAATTTACTTTTTATATACAACCGTCAAAAGTTGTACGTCAGTAACTTCTGGATAGACATTTTACACCTCATGGCTCAGGTGTTTCAGTGGCCGACAGCCCACTTAAGTAAGTAGCATTACGAATATACGCTGTCTGCAGTGACAGTAATGGCTACTACAATTAAATCACGTAAAAACACTTACCACAGAGACAGTGATTAAGCGACTTCGATATTACAGAGACATATATATATAACTATACGTTTGGAAGTGTTTATATGAAGATCGCTTACATGAAGAATGCCATAGTGTAAGAGAGTGTTTTCAGCATGGGCAAAAGTGAACATTCCTTAGGAACTTACCTCGAACATTCCAACGAAGATACACAGTGTACTTACTAGAGGTTAGACCTACGATGGACTCCCGCAAGTGATAGCTACGCTAGTTTTTTTATGCTTTCAAGAAGTAAATCTGAATTGATGTGTACGCACACTTTTAAATATGAGATTACGTATTCAAATGGTATATGTGAAGATTGCCTACAATAAAGAATGCAGTTTTGTAGGAGAGTATATTTACGTATATGTTTTTAGTGTATGTGTTTTTGTTTGCAAATATCTTGTACACCAACTCAGTAACACTCAGCGTTTAAACTCCCACATTAATCATGCATGTAGTGTACTCGCTTTTTATTAGTCTAGCCAGTCAATCCAGGTATTGAAGGGTCTGTGGTTGGTCACTTCGCAATATGTCACACATAACTATTTAGCTTGCTGACAGAGACAAAGGTTTCCTGAAAAGATTTTCCTTTTTCTTTCTTTACTCACTGCAGCAAGCTCCAGGATAGTAGTGGTGTTTCCCCGCCTTCTGCAAGTAATGCTTGCACATATTATTATTTTTAATTTAATCCCCTCGTTTTGATGTGCCATTCTGTTTAATAATTTCTCTTTTAGACCGACCTGCGCTATGCTGGTTTTTGTGAATGGCATGCAGATGAAAAGTAGGCCGGCGAGACACCCGACACACGCTGCTTCCTAACCCAGTAATCTTCGCACATGGGAGTAATACACACTCTCGTTGCAGTAGCAAAGCCCGATAATCAGGGGGAGGTGAAAAGGACACCCGTCCACCACAAAAAAAAAAAAAGAGAGATAGAGAGAGAGAGACAGATATATAGAGATAGATAGATATATAGAGATAGATATATATATAGAGATAGATATATAGAGATAGATAGATATATAGAGATAGATATATATATAGAGATAGATATATATATATATATATATATATATATATATATATATATATATATATATATATATATATATATATATATATATATATATATATATATATATATATATATATATATATATATAATATATATATATATATATATATATATATAGAGATAGATAGGTAGATCAATGCCCGAGCCCGGCATCTCTGGCGATAGGCGAGCTTGTGCCTCCTTATATAGTAAAAAAAATTGGATTATCAGGGTTGCAGCGGCGTAGCACATTTCTTATCTCCCTGCTCTGAGGCAACGACAAATTTACCACCTCGGTACGAGGCTGGCGTGTTGCGACGTCACAGGGCAGAAGAGGTGCTGCGATCCTGTGGTATCAGTTTAAACTTCCTTCTCAGATAATCTCAGAGTAGTGGTCCGTCGAGTAAAACAATATTGCCTTACAGGGGTGGCGCTCGCATGCCGGATTCTGGACAAGCTGTACAATTCATAATAAAATTATGTTAATTATTTTTACGTGTCTGAAGTTGTCCAATGTGTGGAGTCTATTCAATGGGTACGTGAAAAGTAGTTTGTCACTGTTTGTGACTTGCCCCGAGCTTTTCCTTGCTCATTGAGGAGACGGAAGTCGCCCGTAGTGTGCGCCAACGCACTGCACAGCAATGTAGCATGTGTCAAAATATGAAGACAATTTCCAGGAAAGATTTTCGGGTCTACTAAGTGAAGTGGATTTCCTATATTTTTGTATAACTCAGACTTATTTAATTAGGCCTATACTAACTGAAAATATAGTATTTTAATAAGTATTATCTGACAAAGCTCGCTAAGGGCCCTTAGAACGTGAATTCAGATGTGGCCTAAGTGTTTTCTCCTGTTACCAGTTGTGCAACTAATCCCAACTCGTGAAATTTTTGCCGAGCACAAACTGCAAAATGCATAGTTATTTTCATCAACTGAAAAATAATTCTACACATCATTAGACATTTTCTTACATCTAAGTAAATAAAATCATCGGTACATGTACACTTTTCGATGAAAGACGGAAACACCACCAAGCATAGATATAGATGTTAGTTGTATATGCCATTAGGACAAAATTAAGGGTCTGAAATGTATGTAAACACTAAAAAAAGCTTCAGATATGTTTAACCAAGACTGCTACAATTTACACATTGCAAACATTAATCATATCACCAAACTGCAATTATCCGTGCTGTAAGAAAATAACGTGTGAAAGGTTTAAATTTTTTTTATTATCCTTAAATGGATGCACACTTTTTTCAAAATTGAAAATATATAATTCCTGCTGCCTGCATGTAGCTATCAAGTGCTCTTGGCAACTCAACCAAGACAAAATTTTTAAGTAACTAGACATTTAGACTATTGTGAAAAATTGCAAGTTGTTTATTATTATTACTACTACTACTACTATTATTAACAAGAAAGTTAGGCAGAATTATTTTTTAAATACAGTGCCCAGGAATATAATAAATTATTAGAACTGGTTGGCAGAAGTATGATTTTAACTGTTGGCAATATTGGTGCCAGTAAAAAATGTAATGGCTATGTTTAATTTTACATGTATCTCATAGATAATGACACAGAAGCTTATATTTGGTATTCCACTGCATAGAAAATTAAAATTAAAAAATGTTTCAGGGCAGTGTTTATATTTTTAAACAATTTTCTCACATTCGTAACCAGAGTTTTGTTTTGCTGCAACTCGTAAATATGCTATGGTGAAAGCTTATGTCATTTAGTTAACTTATAATAGTCTCAATTTCCTATTTAGATAACGCAGGAATTTTCTGCAAATAGTAAGTACATTTTCTTACGTGGATCAGCATAAAATTGTGGTTCGGCACTACTCATAAATAAATTATGGTTAAAGCTAACCTAATTTTGTGATAATTTTTAAGTGCAAGTCTCAATTTACTATTTAGATAACGACACGGGAACTTATGGTTGTTATTCTACCTAAAATAGTAACTACATTTTCTTACTCATATATGCATAGAGATGTGGTTTGCAGCAACTTGTAATGCACTATGGTTAAACCTAACCTCATTTGATGATAACTTATAAAAATCAAGATCGAGGAAGTCGGACACTAGACATTCACAATTATCATAATGCAAAGAAATCAAGTGTATCAAGGAATCAAATTTGACATCCCTAGTATTTTGTGATGTTGAATGTGTTGGGATGAAATGTTTTTGAATATATTATTCACAGTACAATAACACTAATAGAATAATACTTTTTATAAATTCCTATTTTTAGTGTGTATTAAAATTTATTATTAAACTTTATTCACAGATAATGTACAGCTTCCATTATATTTAACATGAGTCTAATAAGATCATAAATTGTATTTTATTTATGTATGGTCAAAACCCTCAACTTCTGTAAATAACAGCAGATAGGGAGTCCACTGTATTATTATCTCTTTCCCATTTACTCTTTGTGTGATCTCTACCTTTGTTTTTTCTCGCAGCATAGAAATGTACTTTTCTCTTATTCATCTGCAGTTGGTAGGTCTCCAGAACCACTCCCATTTTTCTGCATTCATGTTTTCAACTTGGTAATTGGCTATTATCGAGTTTCTCAACAGCTAGGCTAACACGGCTACACGTGCCGCTATGAATGCTTGTACTGTTTATAGCACAAATTTTTCTTCTTCTTTTCCCACACTTCAGTACAGTTCCCGTTTCTGTGATGATTTTTCTTTGCATTATTTCTTGTGCTTGTTGCTGATTTTGTTTGTTTAACAGGTTTTTCCATTCATGCTCCAAGCAGCAGTTATAGTGATTGCAGGGAAGTATTTTTCCATCACTACCATAGAAAACTTCATTTTTAAACCTCTCTGCATTAGATGTCATACCTTATTTTTTAGGCATTATTACAATACGTCTCAACCATCTAATGAACCACCATACAGGTTACCTACATTTACAAAACGAATCCCATACATACGAAGCATCTTTTGACATTAACTTGTTCTGCATTTGTGCCAACATGATATATTAATATACAAATCTTGCAATACGATTTTGTGAAAAATCATTTTCTGTGGAAAAAATGACCCCAAAATTAATGATCCTTAATTTTACAATATTGCCAGATTATAATTCCAAGACTCTTTTACGAAAACACTATATTTACGTCTTAATAATATCTATTATATTTATTATTACAATAATATATTGTGATAAAAATCGAAAATGTATAATTTCTGATGAAAGTTAATTTTTATGGCCCATTTTTGTGACACTTAACATTCACCTATCGCCCACCCACCTACTGTCTTCTACAAACAGAATCATAAAAGACATCAACAATGTCTCACTCTAGCAACCGTATTTGTTGTAAAGAGTCAATATGTATAGTTGCTAACCAAGTATTTTTAATAAAAGGCAAAAAATCTACAGCATCATTGAGTTGCACTCTGCTTACTGCTATTTTCTTGTATGTCGCACACAATCAGAATTTTTTTAACTGTATCAATGCATTTACTGGCTACTGGATTACTGTCGACATGTGTTGGCGGTGTTATTTTGCAGTTAATGCAAAATTTGTAATTTCTGTTATTTGCAGTGAATCTCATTGAGAAATTCACGGTTTTGCATAACTCCAAATAATTTTGGCTTTAGTTAACTAAGAGTAGCATGTTGAAACCAATTAGGTAAATCTGTCAATATGTAACTAATGGTAGTTGCCCTCAGAATGAGCGTACTTAAATTAATTGCTCTAAAAATGGAAATTATATTAATGAGCAAACATTGTTTCAACTTAATGTGGGTATTTCCACCAAAAAATATATTTATGTACTACATTACGATGTATATAAAATGTAAGAACAAAGCAGCAACTTATAAATCTGAAAGCACTTTCAATAACAAGGTATATAAATACAATGACACTGCACTGTAGCATCCAAAAACAATATGGGGAGACTAGTTGTGTGTACGAGCAATCTCGGAGAAGAACTCTAGTATCTGCTGAATTGAGAAGTCTAATGTGATCATAGAGCCAGGATAGCAGCGCTGGATCAACTCCTCTATACACTTGTACTGCGCAATGAACTCTTCTTGCATTGCATGCCACACCACCTGCAATCAACAGTTTTATTATTGTGTATCTATGCAAAGTCTGTCTCAGAATTGTTTGCTAATACAAATAAATTAATACAGCAACTTTATGAACAGCTGCTTCATCATTAAAATTATGATCATCATTCAATCAAAGTTAGCTATGCTATTATGAGCTGCAAAATGAAATACAGTCAACTCTCGATCAATCGTTATTCAGGAGACTGCCAAAAAAATGTCCATACATGCGGGATTTCAGTAGATGAGGGTTCTGATATGCACATCAATAAAATACAACTTTTAACCTTATAAAACTTCATGTTGGGTATAGAAAGAGCTGAACATTATTTGTGAATAAAGTTCACCTATTAAACACCATAAAATTGGAATTTTTAGAAAAAGTAATATTGTAAATAATACGTTAAAAAACATTTCACCTAAACTCGTTCAAATAAAGAAAATAACATTTCAAAATACTGTATATAAATTGATTATAATCAGATACCGAATGCAAGCTGATCTAAAACTTTCAAACCCTCTGAAAATTAAAATAATATAACAACAAATGAAAGTCAAATTTTAAATTTCCAGTCTGCACTATCAGATAACAGCGTGCGGAGAAGTTATCAATCAGGAAATGTCATGGCAGATGGTTGAGGGGGTGGGGGAATGGGAGGATTACCTCTTAACGCTGCTACTTGTTGGCGACACCTTGCGCACATGGCAAATGTCTGTCTTTTAAAGTACAGCAGTTAATTATATTTCACTGCAATGAAAACTTGTAATTTTGAGACAGAAATGAATAAATAAGGTGATTAATTATTAAAGACAGCGAAGAAATAAATTATCATTCAAAACCATGTCCTCTTGATTTCTTCTGTCGTGAGTTACACTGCACTCAGCGCCGTGCTTACCCACCCATTATTAGACGGCAATAGGACCTTATATTTTATCAGTTTAATCGAAAGATACATCTCTATTGAAATTAATTAATATACATTCTCCGATTTCCCCCCCAAGAAGTTACTGAAAATTAACTTTACACTTATAATACAAGTCGCTCAATGTACAAACTATTTTTGGTGACAAGAGGTAGTTAAGTATATGATTCAGGGCATAAAATTTTATTTATAAAAATATGCTGCCACTTTAGTTAAATAAATATTACGTTTTAAAGTCATGTTAATTTTACGCCAGATACAATGAAACACCAGCCTTACGGGGAATAGTGACCTTTTTTCACAAAAGAAAACATCTCTTACAAATAATAATTCCTCGTTAAAATGTTTTGCGTAACATTTTCAAGCAAAACTATTTTTAGCTATGCATAATTTTGATCAAATATGTACATTCGCCAAGTACACATTTTCTCTAGGCCGGCGTGTGAAGGCTAGCCTGTGCGGTGCAGTCAAGAGACTTGGTTTTTTTCCCTTTTGCTAGACATCAGCTTCCCCTCTCATGGGTCATGGCATGTGAGGGAAGGAAGGAAGGAAGGTGCGCCACTGAGAGAGAAAGAAAGGAGGGTGAGAGAGAGGACACTAGGTCGCCATACTCGTTACTATAGGTAACCACTTCCCCGCTCGGAGGTGTGTAGGGGAAGTAGCAAGGCAGACTCACACATTGCGCCACGCCGCAGTGTCAGACAGACATCTTGGGAAGACAAGTTGAAGCGCCGTGCCGCAGAGCAGTTATAAAGGGCGGTGCACAGGAAGTATTTCACATCCAGTTACTACACATTTGCATAAACAACCATCTTAGAAATCATAGTTGCAGGAAATATTAGGTAAAAGGTCACCAAAAATATTCTTTGATCAACGCACCATGCAATAAACGATATAAGCGATTTATGTTACCATTATTTAAATAGGGATTTCACAGGGACCACAAAACATTGTTGGTGGATGCGGTTTATCAATACATGCGAAAACGATACATCGAGACTCGACTGTATTGTAGAAAATTATTTCATTACCCTCAAAAAGAAAGGAAAAGATTATTTTTAATATATGTATTTACATTTCATACTATAATTTTTATGACATTTTATAATGGAAAAATCCAGGTTTGCACCTGCCAGAAATTAATTCCAGCACACCATCTTAGTTGTTGTGTGATCTGACCACCATTGAACTACCATGGCTTTCTACTGCTAACTGGAGCTGACAGCTCCATCCACGGGACAGACTATAAGGAAGGCAGACATCTAGCTGCAAGGTGTACGTACTTGGTTAAGGTTCTCCTCGGGGCAGAGATGCTTGTCAACCTTGCGGTGCAGACTATCGAGTCCCTTCTTAACCTCGCGTGCTGGATATTGCTGAATAACCTTGCGCAGTTCCTGCTTGCTGTACGCCATCTGGTAACTGATCTCACTCTCCTTCACCCCCTGGGCAACACGTGCCTGCACGCCCTCAAAGAACAGCTGATAACAGAACATGATATCAACTGTTATACAAATACACTAGACACAAACTAAACCTAGAATAAGTCAAAATACAAAAGTGAACACAAAATTGACGTGTGCCCGGTTAAACTGACTGGCACATTGAACGAAGATTTTGTCGCTACATCAATAGCTGCATTTTTAAGTTAAGCTCGACAGAGTTTGGCGAAGGGTGTTGGATATTAACTTACACCATCGTCCAGGTCTCACTTAATGGCGGCGGGCTCGCCACACTCTGAAGCAGTGATTCGAAGCGGCTGAATCACTGCTCCAAAAGAGCGGGTTTGATTGACCGTACCTCACCTCAGTCTTGTACACCAACCCTCTCACCACGGGGTGGTACTGTGGGCTGGTATGAAGTGACGGGGAAAAATATACAATTACAACTGAGCAGGTGTGACTGCTTGGCATCTGAGATTGGCGGCGCAGTCCCATTCCGCCTGCCTTTCCTTTGTGGGAGATGAGAGTGCACTCAACTGCTTGGCAGCAAGGAATGTTATGTTTTGCTCCCTACGCTTTTTGCCATTCCTTACCTGGTAAGGCATAGAGTCGCTGCTTAATGAGATATGGAGTGCACCCTGACGAGGAAACAACTTCACTGTGTATGTCCAGTATCGGCTAGCTGACACAGGCTCAGCAAGACTCTCCACTAATCCCCCACGCTTTGTGGGCTGGTCAGAGACGTGGAGCTGTGTGGGCCACCAATGCCTTTACTGGAGGTGCGTTCATGCAAGGTTGAATGGCAGGTCTCAGGCTACGGTTATCCTAGTACTATCAGTGCTCTTGAGCAAGGAAATAACCTGGGATTGCCGCCCCTCCTTTAATTAAGGTGTTTCTAGTGGTTGTAGCTCCTCTGTTCCTCCCCTCCAACACTAGTCAGTGCTCTGGTGGTTGGAAAGCAACAGATGGCTGTCTAATGGGCGTAAGGACTTACGGGTGCCCGTAGCCAAAGCTAATTCTGTTGTATAAAACGTCCCCGTTCCTGTCAGTGGTGCATGCCGTAACTCGTTTCTAGTTGGTGAATAGAATGATACTCTATGAAAGAAAAGAAGCTGAACTATAGAAAACAAATTATGTTTATTGAGAACTCAATAAACATGTCACATGCTACCTCCTACCAAGCAGTAGAGTGCTGACGGTAACTAGGTTGGCCAAGTACAGGCGACCGGGTTCTGGTTAATGAGGAAAAGATACTGTTCTAGACGAATATAAGGTAAATTACTTGACGCGTTTTCAAACTGACTAGTCACTGTAATTACATATTTTACTCGCTAGACCAAAAGCGACTTAGGTAGCGCGGATGAGGCGAGGAGTGTTGGCTAGTTCTGATACACTTCCAATTCTAGTTAGGTAGTTGAGGTAGGTTTAGTCAAAAGCAGGGTGAATGCCTGTACGAATGTTCCAAAGTTGTGCTTCTTTCATCCAGAAAACCAAGTTGTCCCAACCTAGGCGAACTTCCACCCAGTAAAAAAGCCATAGACAACAGGGCGATACTTGTAGCTGGTACGGACACACAGTGGAAACTCAATTACTATTACAGATGCAGGCGGTGTTACTATTACAGATGAGTTCGGCGGCACGGACCCGTTCCGCCTGTCTATCCTGCGTAGGATAGGGTAATACTATCCTCGGCTAGGCAGCAGGGTGAGCCAAGTGTGGCTTCCTGAGTCTCCTACCACTCCTTATCTCATGAGGCATAGGGTAACAGTTCTATAAATCACGCAGTGCACTGAAACGGAAATACTAACAGTGTACCCCAATAGTGACTTAACGGCCGGCTCAATAAGAGTCCCCACTGATCCCCCACCGTAAGCGGACTGATCAGGGATGTTGAGCCGGAGTCATGTCAAGCCTCTACTGGTTGAGCATCCACCCAGAATACCCGGCAGCACGGCAGGTCACCGTCACCACGCACTAATAGTGCGGTGCAAAGCAACCTGAGTGTGTCGTGCCTCCTGGTGTGAACGTGTTACTAGTGGTTGGGGCGTTACTATTTCTTCCCTACAAGCACTAATAGTGCTGTGTGTTTGATGGGAAGAAACAGGTAGCTGTCAAACATGTATGTCTTAGTTCGTTTTAATAACTTCCCCGGATTCCATTGGCAGTGTACAGCATAATCTTCCTCCAATTGTGAATACAGATATACACCCTGGAAATAAAATTAGCAAAGTAGAAAGTCAAACGTGTGTTTATTGAAAGTTCAATAGACACATAACCTGTGCTACCTCCTACCAAGTCGAGGATAGCTGAAGGTAACTGCTTGGTTCCAGGTGTAGGTGACCTGGTTCTAAATAAACGGGAAATGCTGATTCTAGACAAAAGTAAGAGTTACAATTTAACTACTAATTAAAGGTGTCTAGAGGAGACAAATGAAGTCAAAAGAAGAAAGTTTGTTTGTATGTCGCCGGGTTGACTGGTCGTCGACGTACGTAATTGGTTGCCGCAAAGGCATACTTGTAGGCTTTGAACTTCTCTAGAGCTCCTGAAAACTAAGAGTGCTGTGGGCAGTGCAAGAGATGCGAAAGAATGACTCTAGAGCTAGACTGCGGCCGGACTTATATAGTGGTAACTTCTAGGCTGCCGGTGCGGGGAGCGGGGGAGGCGTGACGTCCTCCGGCCCTGGGTGCCAGGATGCGTGTCTTCCAGGTGAGAAGGAAAAACACAAGTTTCCGTTGCCTGTAGGGGTAGGCAACGTGTTACTCACGTCTATAGAGATGGAAGCAGTACTCCTAGGCGATGAGTCGGCGTCGTATTTTAATAGATGTAGAAGCGGCAAGCGTCATACTGTTAAACTGTACAAAGTAAACGAGTGTTTAGAAGAAAAAAAGTGAATTTAAGAAGTATTAGCGTGTTCACTTGTTGACTATTCATCATTGATGTAAGTTGCCTCAGGAGGTGTACGTCAGATTTCATAGATCTCTGGAGGCCCCAGCACTGAGCAGTGCTCGAGATGTCACGAGAGAAGAAACAAGAATGACTGCCAGAGGCCAGTAGCATCCTAACTCATATAGACGGAGCTTGTAGGCTGCCGGCGCGGGCTGCGGGGAGTGCGAGCATCCTGCCCTGGTTGGCGTGGGAGAAGAAAAACTTGTGTCAGCTAGTCAGCTTTTTTGCTTCATGCCTCTTCGGCAGCGCTCGGCCTTGCCCAAGGTCTGGGCACCTTGAAGGCTCTCGCTAATGGGAGGGGGGTGGGGAACGGCATGCTTGCCGAGTTGCGTACCCTCTAGGTGACGAGAATTCACTTGTTGCCTGGTAGAGTAGGCTACGTAGAATTCATCTGAAAAATTCTCTGTAAGTGTCTCTCACGTCTGCAGTAGTGGAAGTAGGAACACTTAGTGATAAATCATAATCGTAGTGCATTAGTAGTAGGAGCAGCATGCGTTAACATTAACTGTGACTACCACATCACAGTCCCGACTTGTAAATTACATAACGGGTAGTAATTTTAATTACATTTTAAAAAGCATGCATGCATGCATTCAGTCACACACGAAAATTGGGCAAACACATTTTCCACGCAGCTAAAGGTCATGACGTTTCGCTGATTGGGCCAACATCTTCAGACAGTGATGGCACACTGCAGTCTGTTAGTGGTTGGCAACCAGCAAACGTAGTGGCCAACACACAAACTAGGGTGAGGTGGAAATTTTTTACGTGGCAGAGAGGTATTTTATGTTTAAACAAGATGGCTATCTGGATTTATTGTACTTTTACCACCTAATAGTTGTGCAGAACTGCAATGCTGGGAAGTGGCCTAAAATCCAATCAGCAACCAGGCTTAAATATATGATAACCCTTTTGCACACATTTCAAATTTCCCACCTCACCCTAGTTTGCTAATCGAAGAAGCTTGCGCAGCCGGTGAAACTTTGTTGAGTGTGTATCCACATGGTTAAAATGTGTTAGTCTGACTTTTGTTTGTGTGCATCTACCAAGGAAGTTATATAGTAAGACATCTGGAAAAGCCCTGCTACTATGCTGCATGTAGTGTGCTAACTGAAGCCAGGGGACAAAGGTTATTCCCTGAATTAGTGCTGAAAGAATGGCCGGCAAGAAGAAAATGTTGCTCGAATTGCACAAAAAACTTTTTAAATTTATTACATTCTTTCACCAAAACCACTCATTCAAACAGTTTCATATTTTGGGGATTTATGAACAATTTCTTCCTTGCCAACATGGACTGCTTTTCAGAACTAATCTAACACAACTAAAACAATATTTTTACTTTGAAGCGTGCCCCTCTATGAAGTAATTACAGCCCCGCTAGGGGGGTGCCACAAAAACGCCTGTGACTTGTCTTACGAGGGTTTTGAATGTCTGTTAAGACTGACTCCGGTGGAGTAATAGCATCTTGAATTGGGCACTGCGACAAGTCTTACACACGACACCTTAGGAGGAGTGCCACGAACACTCTGATTACGTGACGGCTAAAGTATAAGGCGGTCGTGGTGGTAAGTATTAGGGTTTTAGTTTGTAATGCCAGAATCACAAGAAACATAAGTTGGACTTACATAGTGCTTGATTGGTGCTCTGCCAGTATACAACACAGGTCAGGTGGCCTGTGAAAAAGGAACAAAATCGGGATTCACTGTCACGGACTGGCAATCGGGCTGGCCTTTAATACTGGTTTACCTTGAGGTCCGTAGATCTGTCGAAGGTGCTGCCCCAATTGTGGTGAGGGTTAATGACTGCCGGAGGTCTCAACACCAGGATGAGGAGTGCTCTTGATCGGCTCGGTGCTCAAAGTAGACTGATGCTGGCTGGAGTGATGGCCATCGAACCATGGGTTGGCTATCATAAAGAATGGTTCTTCGCCTCTTCTGAAAGCCTCAACCAGTGGGTGAGGTCTGTTGGTGGTCTTAATAAGCATGGGAAAAGTGGAGGAGGTAACTCTTTAGAGATAAGGCATCTCAGGTAGGCAGTGAGAACTCTGCCCCGCGGTGATGTATTGCTAAGTGCAGAAGAAGGAATAGGTTTGCAATTCAGATTACTATCAGAAGGGTAAGCTGCCTTTTTCAACTTCCTCTGCAAAACTCCCTTACGGGTGTACAGCATAGTAGTGGGTGCAAAATATGGTCTCACAAAAGTGGAGCTGGGGAAACAATCCTTAACGTGTTCTACCAAGGGCTGCAGCCGCACAGGCAAGAGTACCCTGTACTCCTTTTTTCCAGCCCCGTAGAGAGCGGTGGACAGTGTGGTTGGTTACCTCAGGTTGTACACTTACATCCTTGGGTGTGGTATCCAGAGGGAGTCAGTTAGTCCAGAACTAAATCCTAATCCTTTCCGGTCGCATAAAGAGCGGTGCTGGAGTATAGACTAGCTTGGCTTGCTGAACACCTGGTAGAGGTGTTCCTAGTGGTTGGGGCCCTACTGTACTACCTTGGGCATAGCAAGGGTAGCCGTGCGTATTTTCTTTTAAAAGCGTGGTCTGCCGGTCTGAATATGAAAAAATTTTAATTATGCTAAACAATGTGATACATGACCTTGTAGATTACATATTTTTAATTTTATTTGTTTAGAAAATAAATTGCTTAAGCTGATGAACAAAATTAAAAATAAATCACTAAAGTATATTCGCAGTGCTGCTTTCAATCTCTGATTTTGTAGAATTAATGTGAAATTAATTTTCCTAATGTTTTGTATGTCTACTTAGAGCATATAATAGTACATTGTGTGACACTGACTTTCGCACAGATTTTCACGAGCTTCCCAAAATAGTTTTAGTGCTAATAGAAGTCTTTCAGTCCATTACACATATGTCCATTGTAACGCCATCGATATCGGTCATATCGGCAGGAAGTATCGGTTTGTACCGGTATCGGTAAAAACCTGTATCGGCTCAGCACTAGTTACTACCCTGCCCTAACTATCTACCCTCTTCCTGAAGGGACCAAGAGGGGTGACTGCCAGAAGGGTAGTGGTCAGGTTTGCCATTACCGTCTGGTAGGCAGAAGCGGTCCTTGAAGAGGACAGTCGATGACAGCTACCAAGGGGTGGTAAGGAAATAGCTTGGTGGTGCAGTATTCCAGAAGTTAGGAGTGTCTGTCGCTGGTGCAGAAGAGGCTTCTGGGGGTGTTGACGTCAATGGTAGGCTTCTTCCAGCCCTAAAGAGAGCGGTGGAGTCAGCGAGTCGTACCAGAGAGTGCAAACTGCCGGTGGCTTCCTCCGGCCCAAGAGAACGGTGGAAGAAACATAGGCTGAAGATTTCACGTCATGTAAACCCTTTTATACTGATTAGAGCTTGGACCGAAGTAGGCGAGGGATGAGGAAAGAGATAAGCTCCACCTCTTGTGTCATCTGCGGTTGTCGTCTGCTGCGTGGAGAGGCACTGATGTGGTGGACTTCATCCCTCATCTCTCTGCAGGGTGTGTGGAGCCTCCTCGGTGCTCCATAGAACTACGTGACCTTTGGTGCGGGCCCTGGTGGCTCGGCAGATGATACAGTCTCACTTCGGGGGTTTTGGTGTGACGTCTGCTTGGAGTAGAGGATGAACAGTACAAGCTAGACTGGTGTGTCTGTAATATCATCAATCATTGCGAAGGAGTTCCATGTAGTCACGTGTCCAGCCTCTTCAGTACTGTTGGTCTGACTTGCCCATGCGAAATGTAACTGCATTCAGATGGGGCAAAGTCAAGTGTGCTTTAAAGCTGCACAAAGCATCACGTGTCACTTGCCCCCCCTTCCATTTCAGCATAGAATCAATTGGATGAAGAAAATTTCCACCATTTTGCAGGCAATGTAGCACTATCACCACATGAGAGGGTTGTTGGGTTGTGCTTCTGAAGTGCTTTCTGCTCTGTGCATGTGCACTGTGGAGGAGGCGAATGGCGCACTTATCTGCTGCTAGCTGCATGACATCTGGAAGCAGTTATGCTGAGTGTACCTCTGTCTCTCTCTCTCCCAGGCAAGTGCCTGGTGCGAAGACTGGTTTGTGGCGGCGAGCAGCAGGCAAACAGCTGTCTGGCTGATGAGCTTTTGCTCCCTATGAAGGAAAGGATAGAAACTAGTCATGCAATCTTTTGTCTGGTGTCGGTGGATCGCGGGCCTTCATTCATTAAAATGCTTGCTCACAACCTCAGCTGTGGGCTCTAGTTATATGAAATACATGAAAATTAACAGTTTATTTTCTGTAAAAGCAAATTAAAGGCGAGCACAAAAAGAGAAATATCACTCTAAATTTCTAATAATCTAACAATGCGTTACAGGACCACCTACAAGAAATGAAAACCACAAGAACCCTTTCAAACTTAATTCTAATACACGTAACACTTAAAAAAATTGTAACGCATATTGAAAATATTTACTTAACATTAAAAACTGGTAATAATCAACTTGATAATGATTTGCACCTGACTTTTAACAAATGCGTCAAATTATAAAGTTTTGCAAAACATTATTCATAACATTTGCACTAGTAAAAAAAAGGAACATGAAACAATAATAAAAAATTTGAAAAATATGTACAGTATTATTTACTTCCTTTACCAAAGTACTCTATTTTTTTGGCACGGGCCTAAGCTAATGCTGCTTTCTAGAGAAGTCTGTTTTGATTAGTTACACTTTGGATGTCTTTACGCATCAGTGTAGCACTTCACTGGTTTTTTTGTTTCCTTTTCGGCACTCAATTTCCTAATGTCTGAAAGTTAATGGCATCTTTGTTTCACTCTATCACAATATTTATGTGCGCTATTTCACTGGCGGCTCATTTTTACACAGTTTAATTGTTTCGCTTTTAAGTACGCAGTAAAAATGGAGTTCATCAAGTGATTGCTATAAAGTGTGTGTTCATTTACCGATACTTAAAACACTATACTCACACACAGCATTTATAACAACTACAGGATAGGAATGTTTTTAGTAAACTCACTGTTGAGGTTCACTAGCTAAAGTGTGGTAAGATTTCTCTTTTTGTGGCCGACTCCTCTTCCTCAGGTCACGTGCATTGGATACAGCCCCGTGAACCTTGAAATGGGCCACCACGGAGATTCTTTGTAGTGTCCAGGCTGTGAAGAACTGTAGCAGGGATGCGCAGGTATCTCTCGCCTCTGACTGATAGGTCGAATGTTCATGTCCCTGGTGGGGGCCTGCTTGGGGCCACCTGGCATCTGAGAACTAGTGGTAGCCCTCTCCTCCTGGAGGGGTTCTCTTGAGGTCGCCATCTGAGGTCGGGGCTCTTCGGAATCCCCTACCCCGGCGGTCGGGTGATGTACTTCCTCCCGTATAGAAGGGGCAGCATCTGTGACCTCGGCGCCACCAAGCGTCGTGCTCGACATGGTGTTTAGTCAGAGGTAGAGGCTCTTCGGGGACCTCTACCTCAACGGCTCATACAGATTCATACCTCTTGGAGATGATGTTGGGACGGGGAGGTCTCCGACTGAGTCCCCTTTCTTGCCGGGCTAAAGTTCGCCAGAAATAAGAGCTGGATGTAGAGGGGAGATTCCGCATAGAATACCCACCTCTGTAAGCTGGTAGTGATATTGTCCTGGGGAAGATCGAGGGGTGGAACTTCTCTGTGTCTCTTCGAGGTGTGCTCTCTGTGATGTGAGAGGCTTTACCTCTGAAGTAGCCAGTGAAGGACGTTGTTCTTCCCTCTCTTCTTCACATTCCAAGTCTTGGGTTAGGGCTTCCATTGCATAATCCTGAACTCCGCCAGGACATGGCTGCATCTGCCCCTGAGTCACATTCTGAATACGTCCTCTGATGTCCTCCATCCAGTATACATCCCCTTGTTTTCCCACCACGTACGGTCCTTCCCACTTGCTGGCTAGGCCAGCACTGAACTGGCCTTTCGTCTTGCTAAGGGGGTGACTTTGAAAAGGACTACTTCAACCATGGAGAAAGTGCACATTCCTGTGCGGAGTGGTGGGCATTTCCAGGTAATATATTGGTTATGGGCATCTTGCACTTTCGTAGCCCTAGATAGTGCAGCTAGGCAGACGTCTTTTGGCGTAGGCATTTTGGTGGGTGTTGTTTCCCATTGCCAGTCCCCAGGATGACGGAGAGTTCATCAGGGAGGAGCTGGCTAGGAAAAGTGTTGATGCTTAATTTTCTCTTCAGCAGAGGGCGAAAAGAATGGAGGGAATATGAGTATCCCAATGCCGGTGGTCTTCTCCCACACCGAGATGGAGGCTTTTCTTGAGCTCTTGATTCCTCTGCTCAGTGGGGTACGCTTACGGATGGTAAGCGGGTGTTGTCCAGGTCTCCACACCCCAGTTTCTACATGCCATCCTCCACTGCTGACTTGTAAATGGAGTGCCGTTGTTCCGTTGTCCGTAAGGATGGAGCATGGACAACCCCAGCAAGGGAACATCTCTGTTTCCAGTTTCCAGAGAATATATTCCCAATTTCTTGGTTGGGAAGCGGAACAGTTTTCAACGAGCACGAAAACATGTCTGTAACCACTGACCAGTACTGGTTCCCTTTTGTGCTGCAAGGATACGGTCCCATTATATTGGCGGCCAGGTGTGTCCACGCCATGGTCGGCCTTTTGGTCTTTGCTGTAGGTGGGGTTACAGAGTAAGCTTCGCCACAACAGCATGCTTCGTAGCTGGCGATATACTGCCCGACATCTCTACTCATCCCATCCCAGATGTAGTATTCTTTTATGTCTCGCAAGGTCTCCATTCCGGGATGTCCAGCATGTTAACTGTTATGGTGGTGTCGGAAGATATCTGCCCGAAGTGATTTTGGAATCCAGATTTTCCAAGGAGGTGAGGTTTCTCTTGGATTAGCCGCTGGAAGGTTGGGTCATTTTGCTGATGGTAAGAGATTTGCTTTCTCGAAGTTACAACTGCAGCAATCGTAGCGTTTCTTCGAGGCTTTGGGCTGGAGCTGGAGGAGGCGTCAGCTTCTCCCACTCATCCTTCTCCTTTGATTCCCCTCCGAGTTCTGGTTGACGTGACAATGAATCTGGAAGGTTGTTATGCTTACCCAGACAGTGTTGAACTTCGAAGTCTAACTCCTTCAATAACATTCCCCACTGTCCAAGTTTTGCCTTGGTATTCTTGGATTTGCGCAGCCATTTGAGGGCTTTGCTCTCAGTGCAAAACATGAAATGGTTGCTGTCCAGGTGATATCGGACTTACGTACGGCCCAGATGACAGCATGACATTCCTGTTTGTTTATATGGTATCAAAGACATTTCTGTTCGTTTATATGGTATTAACGCTCTGTTTTATTGAGTTAGGTGCTGGCATCTTCTTGGTAGAAAACGGTGCCTACCCCATCCTGGCAGGCATACGTTTACAGGATAAGGTGTTTCCCCCTTATGGTCTGTGGAGTTGAGAGATGTTGGCAAAACTAGTCTTCTGGAGTGCTAGGAAGGCGTCATGACAGTCAGCTGTTCACTTCCGACAGTTTTCATTTTCTAGCAGGTGGTGAAGTGAAGCCATTTGTAGGTTGATACTTGGCATGAAATTACATAACCAATTACATAAACCAAGAAAATGACAGAGTTGCTTCTTGTTTGTGGGCTCTTTGGCCTCTTGGATGACTCTGACTTAGTTTGTGGAAAATTTCCTTCTGGGATCACGACTTGACCGAGGTAATCTATGGAAGTCTTACAGAAGTAGCTCTTAGCTGGCTTGCATGTAAGGCCATGCATTTTGAGTCTCTCCAAGACTCACTGCAGGTAGCAGCAGTGTTCCTTCCACATCTTGGAATATATAATAATATTATCCAAGTACGCGAATCAAAATTGTCCCACAAAACTCATCAGTACTTCTGCTGACATAAATCTCTGGAAGGTGACTGGAGCATTTTTCAATCCAAATGGTATCACCTTGAACTGATGATTCTCCCCTTCTGGAGTGGTGAAGGCAATATACTTCCAGCTATCAGGGTGAACTGCAATATGCCAGTACCCAGACTGTATACCTAGAGTACTAAAGATGGAGACCTCCCCATTATCTTGGAGAGTATTGTTGAGGTCGATGGCAGGATATGTGATTGGATGTGTGATGCCATCGAGGACCTTGTAATTAACGCAAAAGTGTTGTGTTCCATCATCTCTCTATTTGCTTGAGTATCTAGTGTCATATCTGGGCAGACACTTGTAAGGGCGGTTGTCGACCAGCACATCTGTGGTCGGCTAAATCTCATGCTGGGTACTACGCGTCTGGCGCAGTGATCCTTGGTGGCTAAAAAAAACTTGCGTGTTCATCCAAAATTTTCCTTAAATTCAGAAAATTGACGTGAGTCTAAGTGGTGTCGTATAAAATTGGGATTAATGGGAGGCGCTATGACCGCTTCCGGGGTGTGTTTTCAGTGGATCAATATTCTGTTCTTCTCCCCATTATATATACACGTTTCTTACTGTGGTACATTAAGCATTGCTGTTTGCTGAGTCATGGTTGTCCAAGAATTAAGTCTTCAGCAATGTCTGGTGTCACCATAAATTCCACTGTATGCATAAGGTGGTGGATTCTCATGGTAAAGGTCGTTCGTCCATCGACCTTAATAGAGTCCAACTAGTTTGTCCCATTCTGACAAGGTGAGTCTGTGGATGCAGTGATGCTCTTTGATCCTTTGTTAGCAAGTCACTTCTTATGAAGTTTCCCATGGCATCGGAGTCAAGTAAGGCTAGGTAGGGGCTACCATTCATTTCCACTTACATGTGGGGAACCTCTGGTGGTTCACTCTCCTCGTGGATGTCATTTAATTTTGTGAGTTGGCTGGTCCCATATTTACCTGGGGTGGCTGCTCTGTCCACACCCAGGTTGTGGCATTTCCCGTTTGGGCCGACCTCTTAGTCTGAGTTGTGCATGGTGACGTGTCCAGCGCCCATGTATTTCTCCCTTTCCCTGCTCACCCTTGCCGGCATGGCGGGAGCGTGGTGTTAAGCGGAGGGGGTGGGCTGTGAATGACCTTGTGCTTGGGTGGCTTATCAGGCTCTGAGGGTTTACTGGCCTGTGGCTTGTCTAACAAGACCTGTGCATTGTTGTTTCTTTCGATTTCTCTTGCCCTTTCCACGAGTTCATCCAAAGTTTACGGTTTAGGAAACTGCAATAGATTCCTAGTTTGGGAGGAACATGCGTGCTATATACCTCACACAGCTCTCTTTGCTTTCCTTGGGATATATACGCTTGTACATTTGTACTTTTCCATGTACTGTATATAGGTTTCAGCCTCTTCTTCACTGGTCTGGGTTGAGCTGTGGAATTTGGAAGTCAGATGTGCTATGACCTCCTCACCTGTGAACTGTGAGGCGAGAGGACAGCTGTCTACACACTATCACAAACTTCCATATCTAGCTCACCATTTGAGGGCTTTAGCTTTTGAGTTGTCGCTGGATTTGGTTGACCCATTGTTTCGGCGGTATGTTGTGATCTTTCAATTCCCATTCACATTTGTCGTGAATGTTGTTGGGTCTTCGTAAGGTCATCCTCCGAATTCCGAGAGCTAGAGTTCGGAGGTTACCTGAGTCGTGGCAGGGCTCTGGCAAAGGCTAGTGTTCGGTGAGGCGTAGTCCTGGGCATGCCTACAAACTTCGCAATGATACACCTTGTGATGCATTTGTCCGGCCATCCAATGCATACATGATTGGAATCTTGAATGCAGACTATACATTGTACCATATAAGTGCCTTGTCCGGTACTGTTCAGCCAACTGCAGCATGCCGTTTGTCGCATTCGGCAGTCACTACACTGGTATTCTAGACCATCTGTACAGCGAGGCTCTTCTGTCCACCCCAAACATTGGTAGTGTTAGCTGTTGTGCCAATGGGTGCATGAGAACACGTGTACCCCCGTGCCAGGGCATGTGTCTAAACGGCACCTTTCAAGTGCGTTGAACATGTTTTCAGCCATTGCGGCTACGTGGGGATCAGGCTCTATCCTAAGTCTGACATGATCTGGAGAGTAGAGCTGTAGAGCATCACGGGGTGTTTCAGGATTCCCAAAGTTCTTTTGAGGTCAGAGTAGCTTTGACCTCGGCTAGGTCACTAGTGTGTGGCTGGCTTAGTTTAGTTGCTTAGTTGGTACTATTACAACTATGCCGCACGTTGGGCGCCACAAAAACCCCATGACGTGTGCCCCTCTATTTAGTAATTATAGCCTTGCTAGGGGGTGCCACGAAAACCCCTGATGTAGTGTCTTACGTGGGTTTTGAGGTCTGTTAAAACTGACTCTGGTGGAGTATTAGCATCTTGAATTGGGCATTATGACAAGTCATACACACAACCCCTTAGGAGGGTTGCCACGAACACACTGGTTACGTGATGGCTACAGTATGAGGTGGTCATCGTGGTAAGTATTATAGTTTTAGTTTGAGGCCCCAGAATCACGAAAAACATAAGTCGGGCTGACAATAGTGCTTGACTGGTGCTCTGCCAGGATATACAACAGATCAGATGGCCTGTCAAAGAGGAACAAAATCAGGAGTCACTGTCATGGCTCGGAGAAAGGATTGGCCCTTAATAACTGGTTTACCTTGAGGTTCGTTGATCCGTCAAAGGTGCTGCCCCAGTTGTGGTGAGGTTTGTTGGCACCTGGAGGTCTCATTAAGATGTGGAGTGCTCTTGATCTGCTCTGTGCTCAGATTAGGCTGATGCTTGCTGGAGTGATGGCCACCGAACCATGGGTTGGCTATCCCCAAGGGTGGTTGTTCACCTCTTCTGATAACCTCAAGCAGGGGGTGAGGTTTGCCGGCGATCTTAATTAGCAAAGGAAAAGTGGAGGAGGTAACTCTTGAGGGGTTAGGCCTCTCAGGTATGTGGGCGGTGAGAACTCTGCCCTGCTGTGATGTACTGCCAAAGTGCAGAAGAAGGAATAAGTTCACAATTCAAGTTACTCTCGGAGGTGTAAGATACCTCTATCAATTTCCTCTATGTATCTCCCTTCCGGGTGTACAGCATAGTAGTGGGTGCAAAATATGGTCTCGCAAAAGTGGAACTGGGGAAACAATCCTTAGCGTGTTCTACCAAGGGCTGCAGCCGCACAGGCAAGAGGAGTACCCTGTACTCCTTTTTTCCAGCCCCATAGAGAGCAGTGAACAGAGTGGTGGGTTACCTCAGGCTGTACACTTACATCCTTGGGTGTGGTATCCATAGGGAGTCAGTTGGCCCAGAACTAAATCTGACTCCTTTCCAGCCCCATAAAGAGCGGTGGCGGAGTATAGACTAGCTTGACTTGCTGAACACCTAGTGGAGGAGTTACTAGTGGTTGGGGCCCTACTGTACTACCTTGGGCATAGCAAGGGTGACCGTCTAATGGGTGTATATCTTCTTTAAAAAAGGTTGGTCTGCCGGCTTCACTCTGAGGGGTTGAAAACGATGTGAGGTTAAAAACACAGTGACAATCAGAAAATTAGAAGTCAAGAGATAGTTTGGAACATGTGTATATTCTAGTGATGTCAAACTCTGAAATCGTAATAAAACGAAATAACACCGAAATACAAGTTAAAACGTGAAATAACACGAAATACAACAAATTTTTAATATCTCACGAAATGGGCTTTCTCCAAAACAAATAAACTCTTCTCTTATATTATATCACAAATTACTTTGGCACTGTAAAAATCTGGAGACACGCAAGTCTCATGAATATTGAGAAATTCTAGAGGTGAAAAAATTCTTGATTTCGTCTCGATACAATTTTTATATCTTGGAAATCATAGTTCTAAATGCAACAACACACGTAAATACAATATTATTTCTTGCGAAACTAAATGTAAACAAACATTCCAAAGAATACACAAGCAGTAAAACATGTACTTTGAGATAAACCACAGAGAGTTTGATAACAAATTGCCTCATCGTGCGAAGTGAACACTCGCAACTCGAATATGTGCAGTAATCTATGGCGGTACCACCACTTGTTTACTAACATTGACAGATATGCGTGAAACGAATGTATGATATCTAAATTGACACGTTAAACGGACTGTTTCATTAAATATCTAGTCTCATAAATTATGGAAGAAGCTGCAGCTGATCTAAAAGATAGTAAAATGTCTATCATTTGCACATTTTATGTAACGGTAAAAGTGCAAAGACAAGTGTAAAATGCGTAAGAAATTAATACAAACACAGACCTGAACTGGTCTGAGAAGACTTTTTTAAAAAAAGAATGCAGATAATATTTATATTATGTGGCTACTGCTTATGTTTATGTACGTATCTCATAATTCCTTTGCATTAAAATTTATATATATGAGAGAGAGATAAAGATATATATATATATATATATATATATATATATATATATATATATATATATATATATATATATATATATATATATATATATATATATACACACACACACACATACACACACATATATATTTAACTTCTTTGCATTTCCGGAAAAATTGTTTGTGAATTTACCAAAATGATACTCTATTTTGAAATTGGAGCCTTTTAAATAATTACTGCTTTAAAAATTTTAACTATGATTGCTTTTCAATAAGTGCCAGTCTTGCAAACATTTTAATAATATCTTATGTTGGTGAGCATTTATCATGGCAAGTGAGGTTTGGAAATATTTTCGAATAAACTATGTGGACAAAATATATAATGATATATATGTATATTTTCAATATCATCTCATATGGGATTTTCATATGAATGTGCTCCCACTGTTCAAATGTTATATTATTTATGTTAGTAATAGGACTACTACTAGTGTAGGCCTAGTTTTAGTTTATATAATTAAATTTCACACCCTCCTATATGTTATTTGTTCTGTAAAGTAAGTGTCTGTAACTAAAGGAATCGCCAGTTTTTGAATCCAGAATCGAGAGTGGTATCTGCATCAAGATCAAGAATCGAGGAAAAGTGGAATTGTTACATCCCTAGTATATTCACAAAGAATAAACACAGTGGCCCTGTACTACCGCCTACAACTAACATGAATTGACCGGACGTCTAACTACACTCAGCCAGGTGAAGGCGACGTGGTTCTAGACCTGAAATGAAAGCGATAATGCTGCTAGCTAGTTACTACACTGCCCTAACTATCTACCTTGGTTGTACTGAAGGGAACAAGATGGATGACTACTAAAAGGGTAGTGGTATGGTTTGCAGTTACAGTCTTCAGGAGCTTAGTGGTGCAGTCGTCCAGAAACTAGCAGGGTCTTTCACTGGTGCATAAGAGGATTGTGGAAGGGTTGTCATCAATGGTAGTCTTCTTCGGGCCCTGAAGAGAGCGGTGGACTCAGCGAGTCGCACGAGAGAGCACAAACCACCGGTGGCTTCCTCTGGCCCCTGAGAGCAGTGGAGGAAACATATACTGAATATGTCTGGTCGCGGGAGGAGTAGGCAAGGGTTGAAAGAGATAAGTTCGTGTTGTCTGCAGTTGTATTGAAAGAGATAAGCTTGTGTTGTCTGCAGTTGTCATCTGCTGGCATTATCTGCTGAGTGGAGAAGTGCTGATGCAGTGGGCTTCATCCCTTATCTCTTTGCAGGGTGTGTTGAGCCCTCCCTTGGTCTGATGAACTATGTGACCTTGGGTGGCGAGCTCGGTGCCTCGGCAGTTGATACAGTCTCATTTTAGGGGTATTGGCATGATGTCTGCTTGGAGAAGAGGGTGAACAGTACAAGCAGGACTGGCGTGTCTGTAATATCATTCGTCATTGTGAAGGAGTACCCTGTAGCCATATGTCCAGCCTCTTCAGTACTGTTAGTCAAAGTATGCACAAAATTCTGGGAAAGTTGTAGAGTAAAAAAATAAGAATGCTACAATTTTTTGTTTGAAGATATAGGGATGTACGCAAATTAAATTTAGAAAAAGTAACAAAATTTAGTGTGAAGGTTGCGGAATTTTTTTGGGAATTCATTTTCATATAATGGGCTAGTAAGTTTATAGAGAATTTTAGTATAGTGAATTATCAGGCATCAAATTTAAATAGTACATTGGACTCGTTATGTATTTTCAACAATAGAGCTGTACGAACAAAAATTAATGCTTGATCCCTCTTTCTGTAACAAAATTACCAGCCTCACAACACTACATTATCATAATCAGTCTCTGCAGGAACATGAATTTTAAAAACAGCTCAATGACTGGACAGTAAAGTCAAGCTGTAACTTAAGTTTGCAAGCAAACAATTTGATAGTTGTGCCATTTTGAGTGGTTAGTAACAATTTTATTTATCCTGTTAACTAATTTGTAACAAATAACTCTAACAAGATTTATATTAGAAGTTGTAATATTAAGAATACATAAACAAATATAAACATGTAATCTACACTATCAGTTGACCTCTATAGAGAGGAAAGTAACTGAAAGGTGAATAATTCATAAGTAAATTATATGAAACGACATTTTGATATAATATAAAAAAGTTGGTTTCATAAAAAATTTACTTGGAAAAGAAAACTGTATTACTAAGCAGAAAATAATCATTCAGTTAAGTGATAGCTATGTAGATAAATTTCACAGAATAATTTGTAACTGTGACATGTTTAATCAATAAAACAATGAAAATTAAAATAAATTTTTTTAATGGAAAATTTAAAAATGCAGTATATATATTTTACACGTCAGTAAAATTAATGAATCCAAAACAATTCTAGGGATGCTAAATGAGAGGTTTATACATTTCTAGTAACATTATGTACTGGAGTTGAACCGTAGCCAATGTAAACTATGTTCTAAAGTGCTACAGACGACTTCGCCTGGCTGTATGAGCCTTGAGTGGACTAGGGGCTTGTGGAATATAAAGGTGGGATTCTCCTTAAATGTCTTTACATATATATACACACACACACAAACATATCTTGCAACTCTCAAGATAACAACACTTAACACTTTACAATATATTTAATATGTTTAAACGGGAGAGCAATACTTTATATTAATACTACTATTATGTAAAGCCATTCTGTTAATTAACTAATTATTGTCCTTACGACTTATCACCTGAACCGTTTCACCTTAAATTATGCTGACGGCTGCGTCCCTCGACATATCGCAATGGCGGCTCCAGCACACCCCTCTCGTCGTTCTTGAGGTCGGCCACTGGCTGACATCCAGACAGAGCCCTCACGCTTCTAGCAGACGCTTGGCTCTGCAACCAGCCTAGCACTCCCTTATATTCTTCTTCATTTTGCAGACTCGCCAACTGTTTATAATTCCTACTTGACGCAAAGCTTTACCTGCTTCATGTAATGCAGGGTTCACACACGGGCGTTAGCTAAGGGCGGGTTCTGCCCACTACAATTATAGGTAAATCTTATAGCTTACATAAAAAAACAGTTTTAATATTTTTTTAATGCAGATGTAAAACATTTTTTTATTATCACTAAGGGAGCTTTTCTGCTGGCTACAAAAATGCTTACTTCCGTTCTGATAAAAATTTCAGATGTAGGTAAAAACAGTGTCTTTATTTAAAGGATTTTTGTTCCATAGCCACACCATTGGTATATGCACTGCATGAAATTATGAAGCTTTCGGAGGCCTTTGCAGGAACTCATTTCCTATTTGCTGAATTATTTTCACTGTTCCTCTTTTAACCTTTACTTGTTCCTCCTTCAACCAGCAAAGGAGAAAGTGGAAAGTCCAACTTTGAATAGAGAGCTATTCACCACCACCTACCAACTGAAACATTAGTTTAGATATGTGATGACACTTTTGTGGTGTGGAGTCATGGAGAAGAGAAACCACAACAATTCCTAGAACATCTTAACAGCATCCATCCCAAAATACAGTTCACCATGGAAATGGAAAACGATGGCAAACTTCCATTTTTAAATTTTATGGTATACAGGACACAGAACCTCACCTTAGACCACAAAGTTTACAGGAAGCCTACACATACTGACAGATATCTGCAAGCAAACACTCACCACCCGCCATCACAGAAGAGGATAGTCATTTCTACATTGGTCAACAGAGAAAAAGCATATGTTAAAAACAACATCTTGAGGCAGAAATAAAACATATCACCATAGCTCTAGAAACTAATGGTTACTCAAGACATGAGGAACAGCCAAGCTTCAAGAAGCAGCCCAGAATAAAAGAAAAAGAACAAATACAACACATCGCTATACTGCCCTATGTCAAAGGAACCACTGACCAGCTGGCATGCTTACTGAGGAAGGAGGGCATACATACCATCATGAAACCTGCGATCAGTGAAAAACAAAACACCAGTCAAAGGACAGGCTGGAGTTTACAAGGTACCTTGCCCATGCAGGAAAGTGTACATAGGCCAAACTGGCAGCAAAATAACAATCAAAATAAAAGAACACATCATCAGAGCCTACAAGTATTAAAACCAGCAGTCAGCTATTTTTGAACACTCCATGAAAACCAAACATAGTATTGATTTCGACAAGTATAAAATAATAGCCAAAATACGAACTTATAGACCAAGAACCATTAGAGAATCAGTAAAAATATGTAAACATCCAAATAACATCAACAGAGAAGATGGATACAAATTAAACAAAATATGGGCAAATCTCTTCACATATGACCTGAAATCCTGTGATGTGAGAGCAGAGAACACAGACTCGCCAGGATTGGCCGACCACCTCAGCCAATCAGGAAGAAGACAGACTGCAATTGGCCAGAGAGTCCAGCGAATCAGGGTAGAGACTCCACCCTCTCAAAGATTGGCCAACCAACTCAGCCAATCAGGAGGAAGACAGCCTGTGATAGGCTGAAGAGCCCAGCCAATCAGGAAACAACCCTCCAGAAATCAGAATATATAAGGGCCACTTCCTTCAACTGTCCTCAATTGGTCAGGTACTGTTCCCTGATAATGGCAGCTGCAACGACTGCCAAAATGTTGGAGAAGAAATCTATGATGTGACTCAAACGCAGAAGCCTAGAAATTGACTACAATGGCCGCAAAAGCCTGCAAACTAATTTATTAATTATTAACTTCAGATCACATTTATTATCTCATCTAGCTCTTGTGCAGGCTGGCTTTGCCTGTTTTAGTGATAGATAGCTTGCGTAAAGTTACTCAGGCGTTAGCGAGGCATCACCGTGTATTTGATCATATGTATAGTAAAATACGTTTATTTTACCCTATTCTTGATAGTTTCATTTTAACGTAACTTGTTTAACCCTTGTTCCTAGTGCTCTGCCAACAGGTAGACCCTTGGCTGTGCCCAAAGCACTAGTAACTCAAACCTTCTAAGAGATACGACCAGACAGGAAGTTCAGTTTATTTCCCAGCTTGCAAAGGCTGGAAAGGGACTAGCAGCACTCAGGCCTGATTGACCTCTTGTGGGTTACTCATCCAGGGCTCAGTAATCTGCATCACGTTCAGTCCCAGCTTACAAAGGCCGGATGCTGGGAACAAAAGAGTTCCACCATGTGTCCTGGAAGTACACACTTAGGACAGAAAATAGATACTAGTTTCTCTTCTTGCCCGTACTTGCTAAGAGAATCGAGCAGAGGGGGAGTTCTGTTCTTCTCCCAGCTTGCAAAGGCCAGAGTAAAATTTGTAGCACTCCGAGTTGACCGACCTGTAGCGGATATCCCTTCCAAGACATCAGCTATTAGACTACCCTCCATTCCGTCCCAGCTTGCAAAGGCCAGATGTTGGTAATGTCGGGTAATAAACTGTGCCCTGGAAGCACCTTAAGACAGTCTTTCAACTGTTTCATCTCAACGAGCCGAGACATAGTTTTAAATGCCTTACGTCCAGCAGGGTAGTTTAAGTATGCAACATAGAAAGACCCTGCGGGCTGCAATAAGAAAACTACTTACATTAACAACAGTACCACCACAGATATTAGTGACACTCCTCAACCTGGGTAAGCTTTAGTACCTCTATTTGGCCCATCGATACGAACCGCCCCCAGTGAACATTCTGCTGTCAAGGCCATACAACAAAGAGGGGAGACTCTCCTGGGGCTTGATCGGTCATCGTACAGATGAGATTTACTAGAGCCTCAGTACACAGACATCTCCCCAGATACGAACCATGTCCCTCCCTGCCTCCTTGAGCTCACAGCGATATCACTGCCCACCTGTAGAGAGGGTATGGCAGCCGGAAAGATCATCCACCTTCGACTTCAAAACCAGGTAATGAAACGCCGGAAGGTTATCTCTGTAATCCCACATTTTGTACCCTCTTGCCAACAATTTTGGCCAACCCTCTATAAAGACTGAGCTCCTAACAAACTAAAGTCCCTGCCAGAAATCCATCAATGCTCCCCGTGAAACTGGCTTTACAAAACCTTACATCCCTAAAAGTGAACTGAACCAAGGTCTCCTAACAGGAAACATACCAGGTCCAGTTTACATTAGGGATCAAGTTCCCTGCATCTTTGGTCCCCACTAGAATAAAGATATCCCAACAATAAGCATTCCCAACCCAGACTGGCATCATCTTTGCATTTCATTATATGTTCCACTAGGAATACATTTTGTGGACTAGAGACCTACGATACCCAGACAGGGTGAATGCGTCAAACTTTGTTCACAGATAATGTACAGCTCTCATGTCAAAAGTTATATTTTATTGGTGCACTTGTCAAAATTTGTATTTTAATGGTGTACATATCAGAAAACTCATCTACTGAAATTCTGCACATATTGAAATTTTTTTCGACAGTCCCCTGAAAACAATATATAAAGAAATCACTGCAATTTTAAGACAGGACTAAATGTCACAGCAGCATTTGGAAAGAAACAGAGAGAACAGCATTACTCTGAAGGCTACACACAAAATGATCTGATTACAACGTCTTTCGGCAACTAATTATACAAAGACTGTTCTTACACTAAAAAAAAAACCCAGTAGCACCATCACCAGCTCAGTCTTCTGGGTAATGCTCACTATGCATTACGAAAGGAATAGCTGCACAATACACACATCAGACATGCAAGACAGCCACTTTTCGAGCCTTACATTGAGCTTCTCGAGAGGCCGACCAAAGTACTGGGTGACATATGCTTTGAGGGCTTCGCTGTACTTCTGCTTGGCCTCTTTCCTCCATTTCTCCAGCACCGTTATCTTCAACTGTGACAGCACCGCAAAGAGGTGGTGAAAGTTCTCTGCACACACACACATTGCACCATCCTGTTTACACATCTGCATAATGTAGAGCAAAAAAATATTTCTAAACTGCAGATTTTAACTTTCCTGTAAATCACATCAGTCTTTTCTCCTGCCGGTTTGAAAGTTGATAGTCAAAATTTTCCAATCCTGAAATATTCACACATCTGAAAATTTTTCCTATTTAGTCTCACGGACACAACCATTTGTTATAATATTTTCACGTTCTTAGGAGTGGTAACCTCATAAAAATTAATAAATGGTTGAAATCACTACTGTATTTATGTGTCATAAAACATGTCTTAAAAAATTTAAGCATTACGTGGTTTAAAATGGAAAGAAGAAGAGAGAGGTGCGGGGGGTTAAAGAAAATACACAGTATTATAACATTTTTGATTAATAACCCAAAACTGAAAACCAATTTGTGGATTCTCTCTATAATTTTTTAGGAAAAACATGATTCATGTTGATGTACAATAGATGTGGGAATGGCTAGTAGACCCAAAAAATATAATGGATTACCTCAAAATTAGTGTTTAGCATAATGGTATGGCTTAGTTAGTTGTAAATAAAGAGGAATAAAACGTAAACAATAGAAAGGGTAACATTTAAAACTATAAATAATACTGTACTAAAACATGTAAAATATTTTTCAATTTAATTTACTGTAAGAGAGAAAATTCAGTGAAAATGCACTATAAGGACAACAAACAATGGCAAAATAAATTATTGCAATAGTGAATTATCATTATACACTAAATTTAATGCTCAGGCAGAATTGTTCATTTCATGTGAGTGGGGTAAATGTTGACAATGTGCCCAACCTATACAGTATTATAAAGTTTTTGGTTTAAATTATGTCTTTAAAGTAATATACTATTTTTTGGTTTTTAGCAAATTGACTTCAGAAACATGTTTAGCAATTACGATGGAGCATGCAGACACTTATGATCAGGGAAACTTCTCCAGCCTCGTGAATACCAATGTGCATATGCTCTTTTTTGTCATGTTTATGTACATTGCTGGTGTGGAATATTTTACTGATAATTAATTATTTTTGTATTTGCTTTTATTAAGCATAGTTGTTCGCAGGTGAGGTGCCTACTGAGTGTGTTTTCTTGAGTGAAATGCAATATTACTGGAACATGTTTACCGCCTTGTAAAACGTCTTGTTCCGCCACTATCTGCTCCAAAGTTTAAGTTTGTTGGTTTCAGAACACATGCACATTGTCGATTTACTCAGTGATCCTACAAATATATTATTTCACGTAAACGACATACGATTTTGGTGAAGTCATTGTGCATAGAACACATGTACAAGCAGTTGCAAATTACAAGAAATAATTTGGCATGTTCTGTATACATAATGTACTTTTTAATAGTTACTAGAACATTTGAAATGCTTAATAAAGCAGTATTTTCAACTCATTTGTTGTGTGAAAATAATATTTATTATACTTACATTGTAAATAAATGTGTAAGGTTAACTTAGATAAAAGTGTGTGTGCATGGTTTGTGCATGAGTGTGTGTGAAGAGTGGGGAGGGGGGGGAGGGAGGGGAGAGAGAGGGTGTGTGTGTGTGTGTGTGTGTGTGTGCGTGCATGTGTGGATGCATTATGCTTACTGGCTATTGAGATTAATAACTTTGCTTCATTTAAACACTTCATCTACAAGGCAACAATGAACAGGGTTTCTACTGGAGCACCTACAGGATTTTCCCTGGACCGGGGATAGTTACAGACGTGTCAGAATTATTCAACAATACCAGCCGGTCAGTGAGCACTGCATAGCCCAGTCTCCCCTCAAGAAGATGATAATCTTTTATCAGTACTAGACTCTACGATACAATCACAATCTCCAACAGAATATATTTTCATGCACGAGCCACAAATGCCAGTTGATGTTGCGACTCTTCTGAGAGCCATACCAAACACTGGACAGTCTGCTCCACTGTGCTCGTTTGCCAGAGCTTTCTGGCCAACATCGCTTACACTGCCTATAAAGCCTAGAAATCTTCAGCTTGCAATCACCTCCAGCAAAACTTCAGAAGCCCTTCCCTAGTGAAGCCTTCCCAAAGTCACCTGCCCCCTTTAGCCGCTTGCCCATGGCAATGGCTACTCCATTCGCCCTTCAGGACGAGCGCCCACTAAGACCCTTCAGGACACATGAGAGAGCGTAGACAGCGAAAGTTGTAATTAGTTATCTAGTCAAAACTGCCCTTTCCCAGTGTAGAACCATATCCCCTTCACCTGGACAGCATAGTTTACTACTTCCGGTCAAATATGGGTAGACAAGAGATAGTATGGGCCATGTGTGTTATTCCTTACGGAATAAACACATCCTAATCCCAAATGTTCTCTCATTTTCCATTGAGTACTTCTAGACTACCACAGTAAACACGTACGTCCCGAAAGCGTGAAGCAGGAGACCAGGTTTGCCAATACCAGTTTGCTGCTTAGTGTAGGGCAGCGAGCTCCTCTCGGGGAACTCATACGTCAAGAATACACATACCATTCGACGGCCACCCATTCGGTGCAGCAGGTGTATCAAATGGTAGAGCCTCAAACACTAGTCATACCCCTACTTGAGGGGATAAGTTGCTACACCAGTTTGCATCCCCATTCACCGCACCGCTTGTGTTGCCGGAGGGAGTGTTTTATTGGCTCTGGGTCGGACCTGTTCACTCAAGAGGCTCACCCGTCAATGCTACTGGGATGCCTCTGAGGGAACCTGCTGTTCAACCACAGCACACTTAGATAGGAAACGCACGCCACCTGATCCTATCTCCAGGGATACAATTCTAGCACCTCGTGGCTTTCACCAAGATAGGTGGTAAGGACATTAAAGAAAAGGAAGGTAACCACTGCCTACCCATCTACCTGGAGCTGCATCCAGCCCAGTAAGGCAATTTGCCAACAGTCACCCAGGGAACGAGCTCAAAAGCCACTCGCACATTGGTGGGGCTTCACCCCTCCGGCTCCCTCCCCTTTTCTGTTTCAGCCCCCAGAAGAATCCTGGAACAATGCATCTTGTGGTTGCAGCCTTCAAAAGTGGAGAGAAGATGCCAGTGGGTCTAGCACGCCCTTGGTTCTCCATACGTCGCTACCCCAGCCCGCCGAGAACATCAATCCACAGACCATGGAGAAGCAGCAGTTCCAGTCGCAGCAGTCCGTGGAGCAGCAGCAGTTATGCCAAGGGTCGTAATACCACCAGTACACTAAACCATGCCTACCAGCCGACCCACTGTCACAGAATGTAAGCATCAGGTCCCTAAACCAGTACCCCGACCAGTAGCCAAGGTTACCGTCGACTTTGTATCCATTCGCCAACTAACACAGCGCACAGTATACACAGGATCGGCTTCTGTACACATATAGAGTCTGAACAAACCACCTGTAGTAAGTGCTCGTGGCCAGCACTAACAAAGTCACTGCTTCTGACACTGAGTATAATTTCCCTGACCCAAATAGCATCACGTGTCAAGAAGCAAGTAGGAACTTTCTTGGCGCCCAACGTGAGGCAGTGGCATCTAGTGAATCCAGTAATAGAACAAGACCAGGCCAGCAGAATCCGAGGGTAACCAAACTAGCCTAACTGCCCACTATAGCCAGACCACGGACTTAGGGGAGTCCTTAAACTTCCTGGCACCCAACTACCAAACTAGCTATGTCGGTTAACGAAGCCAGCCTACAAGATGCCCAAGAGGCCATCTTGGCCGAATCAAATGACACACGCCATATAGCCACCTGCCCCGGAACAGGCATCAATTCTATCACATGCTCTCACTGCCAAGAGGTATTTCACTATTGGTGCCTAAGATGGGCCGACGAAGTACGATACACAGAAGGGCTAGAATTTAGATGCCTGGAATGCCAAGCATGCCAATTGACCCTTTGTAGTTGGATTGTCTGCCCATGCCACGGTATTAATTTGGTCCAATCATATGCGTTCAGTCATTCCATCACAGTTGCATAGGTTGGCCAGAGGAACGGGTCACTTGACCCAAACTAGTCTATAGATGCGAGGTATGCAGACCAGCCACCAAAAACAGGCTGATTAATGCCGGACACAGGGTTTGTCTAGCTACGTCACACGATCCCAACAAACTGCAGCAACCAGAATTCGTGTCCCTCCCCCATGAGTATCCAGTCTTGTTCACAGACGAATGCAAAAAGGAATTAACAGAGTATGTAATTTCTTCCAAACAATGAGTTACCCGATCCAGCAAGCAACTCCGCGGCTAATTTAGAGTGGTGGATGAGATACAGATAATTCGTGATGGGTTGGAGCCAGCTGTGCACTCGCCTCACCACCCAGTTCTAAGGTGAGAAAGACGTGACCTACCTAACCACTGAATTTTACAGGAAAACCCAACCCTCCGAAAAGGAGGCAGAGTTGTTTATTTGCTGCAAAGTACAACTACATCGCCGGATATGCCCTACTGCCACTGCCACAGAAGAGAGCTGTGTAAGAAACATCGCAATGATGCTTCTTCCTAAACTACGCAACTTATTACAAATACCAAAGCCAATAAACGTAGAAGAGTTAGTCATGAGGGGTGGAGATAGCTAACGCAATTTCAAGGCCAGCAGTACTCAACAAGTCATGTGAGAAGCGAGCAAAACAGGAGAAGCAGACAGAAAAGCAAGGAATCACCCCTCTTTCTTCTATTGCACGTCTCCGCCACCTACCAACCCCCCCCCCCCTGCCCCAGAAGCTGGTATTGTCTTGGACCCCACTTCAACCGGCCCAGACAGACTGGCGGGCCAGAGGGAGGCGGGGGAAGGGGTCACCGCAAGGACACCTGCCTCTCCTCCATGCAAAGACGAAGCCAAGCCTAACCAGCAGGGATACACCAGCGGCAGAGCGAAAAATGGGCCGTAGCATCTGGGAACAAAGGGCCCCGCATTCAAGAACGAATGGAGGAATCCAAACCACCCGAAGTCACTGACATAGCAGTTACTATCAACACCCAACACATACTAGCACTGCTACTAGAGTCTGCCGCCACCGGCAATTTTATTCATAGTGATGTTCTCACTGCTCAACAAAGGGCATCACTACGACAACAGAAGAACATTGTACGAATAGCACAATATGATGCCACACTACCTGTGGAAGACCATACTACATTAGAAGTACAATTACTGAAGCATACCAGCACTGTGGAGTTTGTAGTCTCTCTGGACCTATCTGAAGCCGTCATTTTAGGCCACCAATGGCCGTGCCAGCAACAATGCATGCTTGATCACGGACAAGGAAAAGTATTTTTGGGATACACGAACAGGGTCACAGTAAACTGGGAACACAGTCCCACTGCCGTGAGCCCCCAACCAATCAACCTCGATTAGATCAACCATCACATAAACGGAGCCGAGTTCGACGAACTGAGACAAATTCTCAACGAACATGCCGGGGCATTTGAACAACCAGGTCAACTATGTCAAACCCGCTCGATCCAGCATGAAATCTGGACAAATAGGGATGTCCCCTATTTACAACCTCCCATACCATCTCATCATGACTCAGGTCAAAGAGATGAAGAAAAGAGGGATCGTCGAGCCATCAGATTCATCCTACAATTCCCACGTCATACTGGTACCGAAGAAAGACGGCCAGCTGTGCTTCTGTGTGAATTACAATAATCTGAACTACATCACTCATCCAATAGCACCGCCTGCCATCAACCTTAACAATACACTGAGAAGACATTGGGGAAGCTAAAATCTTCAGCACCCTAGATACGCAATTGGGGTACTGACAGATTGTGGTCCACCCAGACAGCCGAAAGTACACTGTATTTACTATGCCAGAAGGAGAAACGCTCCAGTTCCGGGTAATGCAGTTCTGCTTGAAAAACGTACCCGCCACATTCCAACAGCTTATGTCTGCCGAGGTTATCACTGGCTACATAAGCCAATTCTGCTCTGACTACTTGGACCACGTCGTCTCCCCAGATGGAAACTACCCGCAAGCATCGTCAATAAGAGCCATTGAAGTGGCCGAAGAAACAGCTGCACTGTATTTAGGACTCTGCAATTGGCTACGAGACATCACCAGCAAGATGGCCCCTCTACACCCGTTATTGGACAAAGATGCAAGATGGAAGTGGGGACCGGAACAGCATCACGCAATTCAGGCCCTGAAGGAATGCTTCCATTACATTCAGCTACTTCACCATCCGCACGGGACAGCCCCCTTATTTTGCAGACAGATGCTTGCTAGAACGGTCTCGAGGCTTTTTTATACCAAGAAGACATTGAGAGCCACTGCCAAGGTAATCGTTTACGCAAGTACCCGCCTGAACTCAACCGAACAACGGTACCCTATCTACGAGCAAGGGTGCCTTACAGTGATATGGGCTATCCGCAAATACCACTACCACCTGAAGAACAAGAAATTCATTCTGTGAACGAACTGTAAAGCACTCCAGTGGCTACGGGAGTCAGAAGGATCCAAAGCCAAGCTCGGCCGGTGGGAGATGTTACTCTCCAAGTTCAACTTTGAGGTTCAGCACTGCCCAGGGAAAGCCAATGACTTGCCAGACACCTTATCTTGCCAGCCAGACTTGGACAGCACACAGAAGGAAGAGGAATGGGAGGGGATGGTTCCCCGCCATCAGCACTAGAACACAGCCCTGAATAATACATCCAGCTACTCTAACTCTGCTTGAGCAAGTATCGGATAGCGAACTACCAACAACAAGATCCTGATATGACACCTTCCAAAAGGGAAGCCCCCGCCCAAGCTGCCAGTGAAGTCAAGGTCAACCTGGCAACCTAAATCCAGCTGGATGAGCCAGTCGTGTCCACTCTGGATGATGTGGCTGTCCAGGCGGTCTTCAGACTGCCCAGTGCCAAGGCCGCCACCACCGAGGTGAAAGAAGAAGATGAGCCCAGCTGCCACAGAGGAATCCCAAGAGACTATGCCTCTGTCTACCACACAGGGTCCATTGTTGGAGGATGCCGGAGCCGCTCACCAATTGTCGCCCTCCATGCGGGAGGCACCTGCCACAACTCTCAGCGACGTTGAGGTCAACCCGGTGACCTCGACCCAGCTGGACGAACCAGCAATGTCCACTCTGGACAACATGGCCCCAGCCAGTCTTGGCGTCACCCGGTGCCAAGGCCAAACCAGCATCAGTATGAAAGGATAAGCCCAGCTGTTCGGCCACACAGACATCAGAACCTGCCCTGCCTCCGCCTCTGCTGGCCACCCATCCTCGAGGACGTCACCAATGTCCATCCCCCGGCACCTAGTGATCCATAGCTGACCGTTGCCAGAGACCACCACCCAGCATCGACTGGACAGGTGAGAAGAGAGCAGCCTGCACATGCTTGTCGCAGCCCTCACCAGCATGGCCAATACTGAGAAGCCCCGTGGAAGCCAACGAGATGCTATACGTGGCTTTACATGGTCCACGTAATGCTCCAGAAGAGGGTCGACCACCCAAGAAACCTCGCCAGAACCAGTGAGTGCTACAAACTTTCACCAGCTATCAAGAGCTGAAGTGCAATAAACACTTAACGTGGTAGTCAATTGCCCCCAATGTTTTGAAAATGCCACAGCATGTAAAAACCTTTTTATTCGCAGCCGTTAAATTACTGCCTTAACAGTCGGTGAATAAACAGACTTTGCTTGCAAACACGTAAAAATATTTTCCAGTGAATACCAGTGAATAGACAATTACAGTAGGGTAAACAACTGCCCTGAGTTAAATCATGTAATCTTCCAGTTAACTTCAAAGACAGACTTTGAACCAGCATAAATAATATGCTTTGCCTATTATTGCATAATAAACCAAGCACCCAAGGAAGCTGATTTTGTGTCATGTACACATGAGAACAAAATATCTCAATGTTTAGCAAGAGCTAGACACTTCCCATACTGAGAAGCAGATGGCAACAGGCTAAGGTCTGAAGTCATCAACCCAGCCAATGAAACCAGATGATGATAAAAGACTCTCTCAATGAGCAAAATCTATTCTTTTGAAATTGTTGTAAATACTATTTTCAAAACCCATTGTTGTAAATACTCAGTGTTCATGTTGTTTTGAGGGTTCTTTGCAAATTTTTATTGTTGTCGGTAGTAACCGTACACAATTTCTTTGCTAGTTAACTTAAGTTTCCAGTGTACTCTTGTTTGCTTCAAATTTTAGCTAGCTTCCCTTTGGCCAGTGGTGACGAAAGGCCTTAGTCCGGCAAACCCTACATCTTTGTCACACGTAATTTTTACCACTGTGCAACACGTTAGGATGGCCTGGCAGAACCATTTCCTTCTCCGCCTTCTGCGGCCACAGCTGTTAATTATGTAGCTGACACGCCTTTCACGAGTGAGGCATTGAATACACACCCAGTGTCAAACATTTAGTACCACTTGTTTTGCTTTCTCTTTTACCAACAGGAACATCTGTAATTTGATATCTTGTCACTCCATAGCCAAACCTTCAGCTGATTTTGTGAATGGCACACTTAAAAATTAAGGGCAGCGAGCACCACAACTGAGACCATTATCCTCTCTATCATCCCTCTTCATTTAGAGACACCCCAGAGGTGGGGAAGAAGAGACGACGCTAATCGCCAGCCAGCCAGAGATCAAAAACGGCACGAGCTGCCACTTGGTCAGAACTCTGGTGCACCGAGTAGTGAACGCTACAAAAGCACAACTGCCATCTTCACTGTCTTCGAAGGGATGACAGTTCTATATCGTCTCCAAGAGGATGGCAAAACAACTGAATCGCCCAGATGAACCTCAGTCACACCAGAGGGGAAGGCGAATTGATGCATGACACTTACTGGCTATTGAGATTAATGACTTTGCATCATTTACACACTTCATCTACAAGCAACAATGAACAGGGTTTAGAAGCATATAATTTCTACTAGAGCGCCTACAAGACCCTGGACCAGGGATAATTACAGACGTGTCTGAGTTACACGTTTCAAAAACACCAGCTGTTCAGTAAGCAATGGATAGCCCAATCTCCCCTCAACAATATGCCAACAATTGATTATTAGTAATCAACTCTTCACTACAACCCTAAGCAAGTACAAAGGTGAACCCAGAGATGACACCACCTGACAACAATGGCGGCCCTTAGCTCCACCCAAGATGCATGTGCATAGCACCCCCACCATTAGGGCCCGCACAACTCTTGGCCGGAATATATTACTATGCACGAGCCAAAAACGAAAGTTGGCGTTGTGGCTCTTCTGAGAGCCACGCTCAGTCTTGGACATACTGTTCCACCGTGCTTGTTTACCGGAGCTTTCTGACCAACACCGTCTACACCATTTTCACTGCCTAGAGATCTTCAGCTCGCACTGCCTTCAGAACTTCAGAAGCGCTTCCCCCAGCGAAGCCTTCCGGAAGTTATCTGCTACCTCATCCCCTATAAAGTGGCTGGCGAGCCGGGATCGTAACTGACTCCAGTCCAGGATAAATCAGCCGTATTTATCCCACCATTGTTTGGCCTTGCCAAACAGTTTGTGGCATGCCCTACCTACCCACTCTGCTTTGATAGAAGAACTGGATAGCCGAACTGCTAATGTTAATGAAAATGTAAATAGTAAAATTAATAATGTTGTAGATAGTGTTCATGACAGTGTAAATAGTCAAATCAGTAGTGTTGATGACTATGTAAATAGCCAAATAAATAATGTTAGTAAACTAGTAGACAGAAATATAGACAGTGTGAATGCAAATGTGGATCGAAAAATTGAGAGAGTGAACGAAAAAAGAGATCAAAAGATAGAGGATGTTAGCAAATTAGTAAATAATAGACTGTGTACAGTCAACACTCAATGTATTGTTATCGCATGAATCGATAAAACCGCTTCCACCAACAATTTATTGTGGTCCTGGCGAAATCCTTATGTAAATAATGATAACATAAACTGCCTGTATAGTTTATCGCATGGAGCATCGATCAAAGTATATTTCGGGTCCCTTGACCTAATATTCCCAGCAACTATCGTTTTTAAGCTGATTGTTTATGCAAACATCTATTAACTTGATCTGAAATATGTCACGCGTGCCGCCCTTTATAACTGCTCTATGGAACACTGTTTAATGTCTCGTCTTCCCAACATGTCTGTCGACAGTGCGGCGTGGTGCGACGAGCGAGTCTGGTTTGCTAATTCCCCTACACGCCTCCAAGAGGGGAAGTGGTTACCTATAGCAATGAGCGTAGCGAATTAGCATCTTATCTCTCAGCCCTTACTGTTGTAGAACTTAATGCTACTAAGAAGATGTGTCTGAAGCAGGTTCAATGAGAATGTTTCAGCTCTGAGATTGAATATTTGATTTCAGAGGATGAATGCCCCCCTGGTACTGGTATTAGAAAGTTGAATCCATTCTTGGATTGTGATGGCATTCTGCGTGTGGGTGGACGTTTACAAAATTCACACCTAACTTACAAAGTGAAACATCAAATCTTGCCACCCAAGAAGAACTTCGTGACAAATCTGATAATTGATTATTATCACTTCATGCACCTCCACGCTGGTTCCAATGCCACACATGCTGCCATTCGTTGCGAGTACTGGATTGTGGCAGGGAAGGGATCTGTCAAAGCCAGGATCCACAGTTGTAAAAAGTGTCACAGGTTAACCAATGCAAATCCATTGATGGCAAATCTTCCAAGTAGGGTTCAATAAGCAAGCCCATTTCTAAACATTGGTGTTGACTATGGGGGCCCGTTCCAAATCAAACAGTCGCGTGTTCGGTACAGTTGTGTCAAAGGCTTATTTGTGCTGATTCGTTTGCTTAGCGACAAAGGCAGTACATTTAGAAGTTGTTTCTTCTTTAAGCACCGCAGCTTTTCTTGATGCATTATTCAAATTTACTGCCAGGCAAGGGCTTTGTAAAAATGTTTTTTCAGACTGCAGAATAAACTTTACAGGCACACATCATTATTTCAATGATCTACAGAAGTTCAAGTGAGTGTGCCAACTTGGAGTTTGTTGCAGATACCCTCGCCACTCGTGCCATTCAGTGGAACCTCAATCCTCCATCTGCACCACATTTTGGTGCATTGTGAGATGCAGCCATTAAATCTGCTAAGTATCATTTGAAAAGAGTTTTAGGCCAGCAGGTTCTAACATTTGAGGAGCTGTCTACTCTCTTTGTCCAGATTGTCGCTGTCCTTAACTCACATCTACTGTGTGCCATTTTGTCAGACCCAGATGACTTAGAGGCCCTGACACCAACACACTTCCTTGTAGGCTCCACCCTGACAGCACATCCAGTTCCAGACCTTACAGAGATCCAGTCAAACAGATTGGACCAGTGGCAGCTGGTACAGTGTGCGACTCAGCACTTCTGGCAGAGATGGCACAAGGAGTACCTGCACACACTATAACCACATAGAAAGTGTACCAACAGTGAAGGTGAGGTGCAGGTTGGCGACCTTGTCCTTGTCAAGGAAGACCACTTGCCACCCCTACAGTGGCAGCTTGGGTGTGTTGCAGTGGTACATGTGGGCAAGGATGGAGTTTGCAGGGTGGCCACCATTAAGCAGCAACGTCGAACAGTGAAGCACCCCGTTATCAAGTTATGTTGCCTACCTACTCACCGAGAACCACATATATCATTGCGACATTGTACAGATTTTCTAGTTTGCTTAAAAATGTTATTTTTGGTGGGCAGTATGTTAATGTTTGTTTTGGTTTGTGTCAACTAGTGTATGTACTTGGATTCAAATTCAAACTTTATGCCAACTGTTGCAAGTGTCATGGCTAGCGGCCATCTTGACTTGTGGTGCCATCTCTAAATTAAAACAGTTAGTTACCGCTACTCCATGTTGCTGGACATCACGCAGCTGGATTATATTGTGTGGAAACAACAATCACGGAATTTGCTGTGAATCACGGTGGAGTGCCAAGGTTCGAAGGTGGATTTCCCCTGCTTGAGGTATGGATGAGGGTGCCATCTCCATTTCCCTGGTCGACGGAGGTTCTTCCCGAGTAGCAGCTCACTGGGAGTGGTATTGATGGCTTCATTTCTGCATTGTTGGAGCATGAAGAGGATCTCTGGCGGAAACTGGTACCACTGGGCATGGTTTTCTCAGATGCGAAGTCGGATACTGTCTTTATTTCCTGGTTGCATCTTTCAGTGGGGTTGGCTGAGGATAGTACACAGGTACTGCCCAAGTCTCAACTTCCCACTTCTGACTAGCTGCAGTCCATTTTTTGCTGTTAAACTGTACCCCATTATCATTGAGTATACATTGTGGGCAGCCCCTGCAAGGAAAGAATTCTTAATGCATTTTCTTGACGAGGGTCCCAGCTTCGGTGTTAGGTAACGGGTAAGACTCAGCCCATCTCGGTATGGGCCCATGGGATCCAAAGAAAGCAGCTTGCCTTGGTTTGGTGCTGGCACATAACTCACATTGTCTGACATACTTCCGGAGCTCTTGATGTATGCCAGCCCAGGTGTATCTCTTGTTGACCTCATGGATAGTTTTTTTCATCCATGGGTGGCCTGCCAAAGGGTGGTCGTGAAAATGTTGGCAGAGCGAAGGCCATAGAGCGTGGGGCACCTGTATCTTCCACTCTTTTTGTCCCCTGGGTAGACTCCAAATGATTCCATCAACCTCTTTGTACTGGTCGGGCTGGGTGTGTACCAGGTTCTTGGCTAATGGATCGTTCTGCTGTCTCGTCATGAGTACATCCATACTATTAGTGTACTCAAGTTGCTGCAGGGTTATCTTCATGGATAATGGCACGGGTGGCACAGGTGGTAGCACGACTCTCTCCCAGTTATGGCGTTCAAAAGTCTCATTGTGTCTGTCCGGAAGACATCACAGGGCATCTGGAAGCGCGTTTGTTCATCCTAGGCAGTGCTGGAGAGTGAAGTCAAGTTCTTGTAAGAATATTGTCCATCGTGCTAACTTGGCTTTTTTGTCCTTGGTTGTTTGTAGCTATGTGAGCGCTTGGTTATCTGTACAGATGATAAAGGGTCGGTCCTCCAGATAATATCGGTATTTGTGGCTTGCCCACACATTGGCTAAGCATTCTTGCTCATATATGTCATAGCGCTCTTCAGTAGGGCTCAGCAGGGTGCTACTGTAACTGATGATACGCTTCTGACCATTAGACGCCTCTTGATACAGAATGGCTACCAGACCTTGGTTACTGGCATCGGTTTGTAGGATCAGTGGTAAGTCAGCTTGGGGTCTGTAGAGCATCTCTACGTGGCGGAAAGCATATTGCAGTGATTTGAAGGCTTGTACCTGAGGTGTTCTCCATTCCCACCGATGGCCTTTTGTAAACAGTTTAAAGAGGGGTCCCATGAGGTGGGCCATGTTGGGTACATAATCCCAGAGCCAATTACATAGCCCTAGGAATTGCCTCAGTTGTTCCTTGTTGGTGGGTGGGGTTGCTTCCAAAATGGCTTGGACCTTTTGCTCCTGGGGGTAGTTTCCCTCTTTTGATACCTTATGTACCAAGTAGTCAATGGTGCTTTTATCAAAGTAGCACTTGTCCAAATTAGCTATAAGATCATGGATAGCCAACCTCTTGAGAATGAGATTCAGATGGATGAGGTGTTCTTCTCACTTGTTACAGTAGATGATGTCATCCAGGTATGCAGTGCAGAATTTCCCCATATTTCATCCCAGAACAATGGAGTTCATAATTCTTTGGTAAGTGGCTGGAGCGTTTTTCAACCCAAATGGCATTACTCGTAACTTCAGCTGTTCTCCATCTGGGGTGGTAAAAGCAGTCTAAGGCTTTGAGTCAAGGTGCTGGGGTACCTGCCAGTACCCACTGTGCATATACATGATGCAGAAGATGGTTGCTTTACCGAGGCCTCACAAGGTGTGCTTCAGGTGAATGGCGGGAGGTGCAACCGAGTGCGTGATCTTATTGAGGTTGGAATAATCAATGCAAAACCTTATGTCCCAGTCTTTCTTTGGCACCATTACTACAAGGGCATTTGATCGGGCCGATTTGCTTCATCTCCTGAACCTGCTGTCTGATTATGTTCTGCTTTTTAGCCAATGGGAGAAACGGTCAGCCGTACACTTGTGTGGTAGTTGTGAGGCTGATCTCGTGCTGAAGTGTATGGTTTGTTTCATGTGGCCAGTGGCTTGGAATACCATAGTGTAGGCATTGAGAACCTCCATAAATTGCTGGACCTGTTGTTCTGGGATTTAATGGCCGATTAGCTCAGAGGTGACTGACTGCACTGGGTCTGCTTCTAGCACAGTTTCCCATTAGATGGAGTTCCATGGCTCATAACCCAGATAGATTCGCCTTTGCCCATAGTCCAGGATGCAGTTCTGTCTTCAAGCCATGGTTGGGATAATGACAGGATCTTCTAGTTGATTGGCGATAATGAAGATCATATCAGCTTGAATGCCTGCGATACTGATCTACAAGGTGATCTGTGCCCTGGTGGGTAGATAGATGCCTTGTTGTGCCAGCTGTAGGGCTTCCAGAGGCTGAAAGTTATCATGATCTCCCTCTCTCAGGGTTCCTGTGTAAATGAAGTTGGCAATGGTGGCTGTATCTAATGTGGCTAGAGCACGTGCATTTTCCCATTGCATCAAGACTCTTGGACGATGAGTGTGGTGGTGGTTCTTAAGGCAGAAGGCCCGCACTGTTTTGCTGGGTATGGTGGCCATGTCGCTCTCCCGGCTTGCTCGTTTTCCAAAGGCTAGGCTGGATCTGGTTTCTGTGGAGCTGGACTCGGTCTTGTTCTTGCGGCTTTCCTGGTGACCATCCATTCTTGATAGATAGTGCAGTCACAGTGTAAATGCTGCCCGGGGCTGTATCAGCATTTGGGTGGCGGCAGGATTTCCTTGGTCTTCCCTTTGGTAATTGATTGCTTGCGGGGTTTCTCAGAAGTGGTTGGGGGTGTGGCTCTCTCATCCTGCTCGTACCCTTTTGCTCTCTCCACCAACTCTTCAATGTCTTGAAGCATGGATACCCGAAAGTGTGGCTGGAGGTAGTGCTGTAGAAGGTGCAGGATGGTGGTGATGCAGGTCTGCTAGGTTCCCTCAGGAAAAAGTCTCTGGAACATTTGTTGTTTTTGCCTAATGAAGACTTCTATGTCTTGTTGTGGGCCTTGACGGGTGCTGTAGAAGTTCGTGGTGAGGTTGTCGAGTACTTCTGGCCCTGGGAATTTCTTGATGAGGCGTCTGAAAAGCAGCTCCTCTGTGGTCATGAATTCTCCATATTGATTGCTTCCACCACTGTAAAGCTGTGTCCAGTAGAACTCCCGTTGACAGTCCTCTATGAATCGCGATGCATTTTCACGTGGGGAGCCCGTGAATTCTGTAGTGACTGTCTGTCGAAGGTGATGCCTACCGGAAAATCGAGGTTTGCTGGAAGCCATGGCGTCTAGACTCTCTGTCTGCATGTTTGGCATCTGAATGATAGCCTGTTTAGGTCGCATGAGTGATCGGTCCACCCAAGGCACCAATGGCGAAACGTCTGAAGGCAGTCTTTGCAGTGGATTAGGTATCCTGATGCCGGGGCAGTTTGGTTGACAACACTTGGCCTGTTACGTTCGGGCAGTCGTTACAGCAAAATTCGAGGCTGGCCAGATCTCTTTCTTCAAAGGCACATTCAAGGCAGACATAGTGAGTGCTATGGGTTACTGCAATGTTCACACTCGATGGTTAGACAGCCTTGGCCAAGACAATCCTCAATGGTACAGGGGTTGTCTGGGTTAGCTTCTCCCTCTTCATTCAGCATTTTGTCGGATGAATTTGGGTGCCACAAAACTTATCTTGATGGAATTCCGAAACAGATTCCACTCTCCAAAGTGAACTTAGGCTGTACGATTGGCTCTATCCACCTTCTGGCACCACGTTGGGCGCCACAAAAACTTGACGCTGGCTCTCAGACTTTGGGCTCCACATGTTGGGTACCGCCAAAGTTTGCCATCTGGCACTAGCTATACCTGCACCTAGGATGGGTGGCCTACGTGTAACTGACACTGGGAGGCCTAGCTAGGGAGTAAGTATAACTATCCCCGGCAGATGAAAATGGTAAGAAGACAGGGGAACGGTCACCATTAACTAACACGTATCAGGAGGGTGGTATCTGCTGGTGAGAGTTTTTATGCAGACTAGGCTGAAATAAACTTCTGGCTTACCACCTCCAGAAGCTGAAGTGCAGAGTGCTGAACTTTAGCTAGAACAACTACCGGATCAATTTCCTTGTGCCGGGGAACTGGACGGGGGTGATGGTCCTTCTCCAGGGTTTTAATGGGTGATATCATGGAAGGTAGCTGCCGCTCGTAGTACCTCCGTATCTTCCTTAGATTTGTGTCCATTTTAGACTTTGGTGGAACGGGAAGTGGGCCGACCTCCTTACTGGCTTTTGCATTGGTGAATTCCTCTAGAGTGGTGGTAGGGGTTGGACACGATCCCTGATAAATAAATAAGTTTGGAGGATCACTCTTAGTCCAAGAGGCGACACATTACTGTGCACTAGCTTTTTCCTATAGTCGTTTTCTTAGATCAAGAACATAGGAATGTGGATGAGCCGACATGAGGAAAACACACTTGTTCTTCACTGGATTTTATGCTCTATACTAGCATAAGTTCAATTTACATACACAATAGCTTGAGAACACTTGGTTACAATACACTCGAAAAACACTGAAATACACCCTACCTAGTCTAATACCACAACTGCATGGCACTGCAATAGGTTTACACAACCAGAAATAGCAGGTGGCACATGCGAAAATGAGAACTTGTCCCAGCAAGGAGTGAAGTGCATTCCCAATGTCCATGTAGGTCTGCACCCTGGTGGTTGGAGCAGGAGGTAGAGGGATGGCAGCTGAGCATGTTTCAGCCCCTGTGCCTAGGTAGAAATTTATCGTGGTTGAGTGTGTTTCGGTCCCAGCCCAACTGACAGGAGGTTTCGAGGTGTGTTCTACTACTGCTGAGCATATTTAGACTCCTGGGTAGCAGAACAAGGGGTAAGCAAAAGTAAGAATCCTCTGTAGGCACTGAGCATATTTCGGCCCCTGGGCTACAAGGATGGATTAAAGGTAGCGACACTGAGCGTATTTCGGCCCTCGGTCGTTGGAGGGCGAGTGAATGTGGAGCGCATGTGGATATTGAGGTTCAACCTCGGGGAAGGTTCCCAGATGCACTCTCTGCTCTGCTCTGCTCTGCCCTGCTTGCGACCGGCTTGTATACCAGCCCATCGGGGGGGTGGCTGATGTCACAAAATGGTAGCTGCCTTAGTGGAGTGGTGGAGCATGACCCCTCTTACAGCTAAAACAAAGTGTCAATGAACACTGCTCTCAACATTAGAAAATAAAATTTCAGTGCCCAAAGTGTATTTTACGTAACAAATTACAAGTACCTTAAATTATTACTTAATTACAAATTTCCACGTGTTTATTACACTTTTACATTATTTACAAAAACAATTTTAATATGTGGCATAATACTTTTTTGATACAGGCAGTGTCTTATTTCTCTTACCATATGATTATCTCTGGCAGCTTTTACTACATTACATAGGAATAATCTGTGAAGCCATACAGGAATAGTTATTTCCTTATTATGTTATGATTAAATCATCTTATTGCTATTCAAGTTTTACGCTCATTTTAATCAAGGTGCTAATTTAAATAAATGCTGCTCTTCTGCTCCACAAGACATTGATGAAAATACAATCTGCCGGCTTTACACACATAACCTCTATGGTAGAGTAACGTGATATATGTACCTATATGGAAAGGCCCTAGGTAGGAACATTGGCACACGTCAGCAGCACTTAAATTTTAAAGAGCGCAAAATATATTCTCAATGACATTTTGTGCAAAACTCAGAAGATTTTCCAGTAGGTACCATCTTTGATAGACTGTCACTACAGAATGTGCGGGCTCCCCACATGAAGATGTATCGCGATTCATAGAATTACTTGATGAGACGTCTGCATAGCTGCATAAAGCAGTGATGGCTAGATGAAGTCAGTAGGTGCTTGAGCAGCGTAACATTCTGCAACAGACTGATGCAAGACAGCCAAGTCAATAAGGTGCATGGGCAGGGTGACGTCTACAACAAACAGACTGGAGACAGCCTCGAACTGTGATCTGCAAGTTCTATATATATTCGAATCACAGGGCCAGCATAGGGGGCACACGGGTAGTGGAGAGTATGCAGAGAGAGAGGGTGGTGAAGAAATGGCAGAGATGGCAGAAGCTGGCGGCTTGTTCCCCTCTCGTGGCCGAAGGCTGGAGGGGTAGAGAGCAGAATCACAGTGTGAAGCGGGTTATAGTCGAACAGGATGCATCAGTTGGTCCAAGCCAACCCTGAGCTTCAAGGCAAGCCATGGCATATGGCGTAACATCTCTTCTTAGGAGGGGATCATGGCTGTGGCGATGCTAGATCAGGTTAATGACAATGCCCATGGCACTTCAAGGTTGCTTCAGTGTCCGAAGATAAGGACTATTACAATATTCGTAGACTAATTTCCATTCAAGTATGTTCCAGAAATTAGCTTGTTTAACTTTGATGCAGTTCGGCTGGCGTGGAAATGTGGTTGTAACAGGGTTCACACGGTATTCAAAAGGATTCTGTACCACACCATGCCTTTATTTCAATAGGTTTTTGGTACCTTGGTGTGAGGAGTGGGGGTAGAGCAGTGGCGACTTTTGCCATAAGCACCCATTGCCCTTTAACAGATTACGACCAGTCCATGAACAAGACACTTCGTTGAGCGTGGCAAATTTCGACCACACCTGCAAACACCTGTGACCTTTTTCTTCTTTCGGCTAAACATTTCTCTGTAAAATTATTTCTGCCAGTGTAAGAGGTCACTAGGGTGACAGGAGGTACAATTATGTACCTTCTGTCTCCATAATTTTATCGCAACAAAATTTTTTTAGTGATGTGAATTATAATGAACTCTGTGATGCTCTTCTAGTGATTCGCCTGGCTTGTTGTACAACTGACCGTTGAGACTCTGCAGTTTAAGGAATGTGAACTGCTTTAACTTTGATAAAATTTGGAGAAAATTATCAGACACTTGAATGCTTCTATTTTCTCTTACTGTGGCACATTTATTCAAGTTTCATATCTCTGCCAAATAAATAAATTGAGCTGTGATTTCCAGTTACCAAATCTGATGCCTGCAACATTACAATGTTTTCATTACATTTTCTTACAATCTCACCAGGATATTTTATTTTTTTCATAAATTTATATGATTTTTGGGAGTTTCCTGTAAACCATTACTTAAGATCACTGTGTTTGTTACTTATCTGTGTATTATATTGGGGTTCTACTGTAATTTCATGGCAGAAACTTATTTTGCAGTAGTTTTAGGAAATGGTACTGCTTGTAAAGAACTGAATCTACTGAGAGTATGTCAGAAGAAATTCAGTAATGTGTCTATCAACATCTACAATATTTCAGCATGTATAGGCCAAGCATTCTTTCAAAAAAAAAAAACTACAAAAAATGGGATGCGGCCTAAACAACCTCTTGTTGATTTAGCAGTGAACTCGTTCTTCATAGCAAAAACAAATAAATAATAAGAATAGATGTCTCGGACTACACACTGTCTATTTACTAGAGTTGTTCAAATACTATGTTTTCTGATACCAATACCCTGATACCACTACAGATACCCCAATAATACCAATGCCCTTCACACTGAATTTTAGACATTTAAATAAATAAATAATGTCTTAAAATACTGTATATAATTTATTGTAATCCGACACAAAATGGAAGCTGATCTAAATCTTTCAAACCCTCTGAAAATGCAATATGATACCAAATGCATGTCAAATTTTATATGCCCCACACGCACTATCAGCTAAGAGTGCACTGAGAAGTTATCGATAGGGCAGTGTCATGTCTGTTGTTTTACGAGGGGGGGAAGGGGAGGATGACCTCTCCATGCCGTTACCTGTTGAAGACACCTTGTGCGCATGGCAAATGTCTGTCTTCTAAAGTAATTAATCATATTTTACTGCAAAAATAATTTGTAATTTTGAAACCCAAATGAGGTGATTATAACTGATTTCTTCACTTTTTTTTAAATAATTAATCTTTCAAAACCATGTCCTCTGATTTTCCCTGTCTTGAGTTACACTGCACTCAGCTCAGTGCTTACCTACCCATTATTAGATGGCAAAAGGTGTCAAATAGGCACTTACGTATTATCAGTTTATTCAAAGACGCGCGTCTATTGAAATAAACTAATATAAATCCTCCGATTTCCCCGCAAGAAGATACTGAAAATGAACACTTATAATACAAGTAGCTCGATGTTCAAACAATTTTTTTCTGACAAGTAGCAGAGTATGTGCTTTTGGCCACATAATTTTATTCGTGAAGATGCTGCCCTTTGAGTTAAATAATTAATAAGTTTTGAAGTCATGTTAATTTTACGCCAGATACAATGAAACGCCAACCTTACCAGATAAAACAACCTTTAAATTAAAAAGAAAACATCTTTACAAATAATAATAATTCCTCGTTAAAATGTTTTGCATATAATTTAAAGGTGAAACCAATTGCTTTAAATACAAGTGATGTTATATACAACTATTTTGAGTGACGCATACTGTATTTACTTGTGTATAGCTAGCAACTCGTGTACCATAATTTTTGTAACAAGTCCCAGGGAAAAATTTTTTTAAATAAAATTGCACCAAAAATTTGTGGCGCCCTGTTAGTATGGAACAAATTATTTTTTTTTACATTAATGTATGGTGATTGTGCTACGTTTGGAAAATACTATAATTAAATAACTTGGGTGCAAAAAGCCAAAATAAAAAAAAATCAGGAAACCTGCTGCTCTTACTACTCAACATTTCCAGCTTCGTTTATCTTTTTTCTCCTTTCTCCTTTTAACAGTGACCTAGAACATCGCACTACCCTTATGGGTCTCCTTGTCCCTTCTCTCCCCCCCCCCCCTGAACATGGCTCCCTAGCCTCTGCCATATGAACAAAGATGGATGGTTGGCGGAATTATCGACTGGCAACCATCTGGGTGTTATTATTGCAAGGGGATGTGGGGCCGTAACACCTTGCAGCTCTGGTTTTGTAGCGTGACAGGATGCCATTAGATGAGGGAGGGGAGCTGGGTTTCGACCTACACATAACTGAAGAGTTGCTGAGAGAGAAGGGAGAGGAGTGATGTAAGAGCGAGAGATGAGACAACAGACAGTTCCACCACTTCCCTCAACATCCCCGGACAAATTATGGCCAACATTCCCCCTTTCTTTTTTTTTGCATGTATAGCATGCACCCCAGAATTATATTTCCTTTAGTTTGGAGAAAAAAGGGTGTGCTATTCACGAATAAATTCAGTATTTGTTCTTATTTTTAATTTTATTTTAATGTGCGGCATATATGAAAAACCGTAATTTTTGTACCTAAATAAAGTAATAACCAGACTTCATTGTCTACAAACGATACTCAAGTATCGGCGTGATACTCATACCCAATACAGATACATCGGGAAAAGGCTATGTATTGGCCGATACCGATAGGCTACTTAGAATCGGTATCGGAACAACTCTACTATTTACAGAGCACGAAAATATATATATATATATATATATATATATATATATATATATAGTGTGGGAATACAGTACATATGTATATTAAAATGTACTGTACAATTTTATTAATGTTTAACAAACAATATTGCAATGTTGTCACCGACAGCCATGTTGATAATGATGAGCTATAAGCAGCGGTGCCATATTTTTGAAATATCGATTCACGATGCGACGTTGCCAACATCAGTCGCAAATTTTCACTTGAATATTTTTTCATGAAAATTACGAATGGATTATATCTATAAAAATTTTACTCTAATAAAAATTCCCAGAAAGTTAGAAAAAGGCCACGCAAAATTAAGGTAACCCTATTCATTGTCCTTTTTCAACCACAATATTCAAGACATACATGAGAAAATAATTTTGCTGCTGTACAAGAGAAAGATAATATCTTATGTAGTTCGCACGCCCACCGCATTGCCACAAGTGCCGATTGATAGACGCAATTTTGTGTAACATGTTGCACTGGTTTTGCTTTCTAAAGTCATGTTACCATCTGTGGAATAGTAATTGCGCAATGTACATAATAAACATTGTAACAAAATACAAATTTGCTGTTACAAATGTTTTGTAGGGGAGGAATTATTTCGGAATTTATTATGTTTGTATGCTATCATGATTTAACAATATTTATAGGAATGCAAAAATTTGGTGCGCCCTTTACTTGAAATATGAACTATCCCTAATTTTTATCAAGGATTTCTGGTGCGGCCTGTACACGCATGTGACCTATACACACCAAAATAAGTATTTACACATTTTTCAGGATACAACTGCAAACAAAAACATGGTAAATATTTATGTTGGGATTGTTGCAATGTTTGACGTGAGTTTACATGAAATTTGCATAAACATGAACTTACAGTGGTATTAGAAGTCTGGCAGTGTTCTTCCAGAAGTTTCTCCCATGTAAATATCCCATTGTACGGCAGTTTCTCTTCAGCTACATTATGGATATTCAGTGAAGGCTTAAGAAGAAGTCTGAATCGGAATTTGTTCTTACATAGGGAACACTATCTACCACATTTACTGCTGCATGCAGAAAGCTGGAACATATGACCATCCCAGCCTACAAGAAACATCAAGGGCAAGGACTCACCCATCTTGACGACCTCCTCCGGGCCCTTGTGCTCCGCAGCGTTGCGAGGAACTGCCTCGAAAATTGCAGACATTAGCTTGGGATACCACTTGTCCAGGTCAGTGCGATGCTCTGGGTTTTTGAAGATTGACTCTGCCGTCGCCGCAAAGTCCTGCACCACACGACCCACATTCATGCTAACGTTCTTCCTGCACCCACCATATATTAGCAGTATATGCATCACTTGCAGGCATCTAATCTAGGTTCTTCACAGTTAACTAAGCACTTTTGAAATCAACCTGTGAAAAATTTTGCTGCCCTTACATGCATATTTTTTGATGGGCACACTGACTAACACACCCAGTACACATTGATATAGGGAAAGTAGTTCCATGCCTTAAAATTGATTTAAAAGTGTCAAACATTTATGTATATTGAAATAATTTCTTTCCTTCTCTTTATTTTTAATGCAACTCAATATAAGGATGAGTAAATCTGTAAAACATGTACTTTTATAATAATTTTCCAGTTTTTCACTTGAATGAATACAGTGATCAAGCAAATGGCTATGTTAATTTTACGCAAAAATTCACAATGTGCATACACGTAAATCTTAAGCAGGGCTTTCAAAAGTGCTCAGTTTACTGTGAACAGCCTATAGCTAGGGCCTAGAAATTTCCTCGAACCACAAAATATTGCAAAAAAATGCAAAATACTGAGAAATTGTGTTTATTCGCAAATTTCTTTAATAATTCCGGTATTCATGAAAGATAGACGAAATTGCTTGTGTGAGTGAGTTAAGAGATTTGGGCCGGTCTTAACAGTGAGGCCTTGAGAGCCGATGCTTGTATAAGTGTATCTAAAACCACTTTGTGAGCTACTTTTACCATTAAATCTCTTACAAAAATTAAATTTTACAATTTTCCATTTGTAATACAGCATTATCTGTAATTTACTTTCACACACATTTCGCAGCATTCTATGATTTTTCAAATTCGCATCATTACGTACATGCCACGTGCACATAAGGAAATCAAATCCCCACTTGCCACCTCCAACGCCAGCTCATCATCGCCTCACAAGAAACATCATGACACCGAGGGGTTGCACAGTTATAAAAGGAAGCCATGTCATCATACCCACCTATAGTTAAACCCATCTTTTGTTAAACCCGCCAAAAAACAGCCACCAGCAAGCAAGAATTTGCACCTAAGCGAGTGGCGGATACTGCTCGTATAGTTGTCCAGCTGACTAAAATACTCTGCTGGTACAGCGCCAGAGAGATGACAGCAGAGTTGCCGCCCAACCGGAACTTGGCAGCCAAAGATAACTAAAGTGCCCAAGACATGAAGAACCCCCCAGCCCAGGGTATAAAAGTGAAGTCTGTGATTGACGGGGACGTTGCGGTAGGGCTAGTTTTTGGCGTGTTGGTCAGAGACATGGCTGACTGTCAAGATTGATTTATGGTTTGTTCACTGGAGTCCAGCTGGTAAACAACCTGGGGCACGTAGCTTGGCGGCTCCATACAAAGTCTGAAGTGTGCTGAATGACCTTACATATTACCTGCCTGCACACCGTAACTGGTGTCGCTCTGCTTCAGCTGGGGTTCCGTGCCCAGGCTTAGGGTGAAGGTGGTGCTGTGGCTGGTGATGCAGGCAGAGTCTATAGAGGAGGGCTGCTGGCTTGGCTGAGGTGGCACCACAGGTTTGCGAGATCCAGTGGTACGTTGGGTCCCTGGCGGAAGGCTACGATGACGGGATGTGGTTCTCTGGCGGTTTTGAATGAAAGCTGAAATAAGGAAGAGAAGGGAGCTTGGAGGTGAGGCCTCTCCAACTGTCAGGCAGCTTGAGCTCGTTCCTGGGGGTTGTGCTGCAAAGTGCAGTTGGAGCTAGGTTACAGCCCAAGTTAAGCCTAGAGTTGGTAGCTGCCTTTCTTATACGCAACCTGGTCACTCCTATGGGTGTAAGGCATGTAGGTAGGTTCTACGGTCAGCCATGCAAGAGAGGAGCAGGCGACGAAGTACCCAAACTAAATGTTGAGCCAAGCCAAGGCCGAACTAACCAGAGTCGTATCTGAGTACTTTAACCAGTGACAGTTTAGCGCAGTGGTTAGAGCAGTGGGTTTACCTCAGGGGTCCCACAACGACGTGGGTGTGGACCAAAGGCGCTATACCTCCAGACCCAGTCTCTCACTCTTTCCAGTGACAGTTCAGCATGGTGGATGAGTGAATGGACTAGACAGACTGGCTAACCACCTTGTGGTTGTCATCTAATGGTTGGGGCTCTACTGTACTGCACACCAGGTGCACAGTATGGGTGGCCGTCTAATGTGTATTGTTTTGACATATGGGCACCTGCAATCCTACACAAGGTACGCAAAATAGGTTGGGAATGCCACTGTCTCCTGCTCTTCCCTGGTGGGCTGATGTCTACGGAAGTTGGAGTTACAGTCAATCTTAGCAATGAGTACTCGGAAGGTAACAGAAGATGTGTTTATTCTGGGAGGAATAATACGGTGGCTCATACCATACTCTAACAGAACCTGTGCAAACCAGGTGAAGGGGATCTGGGTCTGAACTAACAAAGCAGATATGGCTAGGTAGCTATGATACTGGCCAACCCTAACTAACTCGATGCTCACTGTCCAGAAGGGACTCAGGGTACCCCTACTAGAATGGTAGTGGGTGTAGAATGGGGATGTTCTCTTCATCAGGGGCTTCTGGTGAAGGTTTTGAAGAGTATCTGGTAGGTCGCGAAGACGACGGTGTTAAGCGGAGTGCTCCAGCACTGGAAGTGGTGCAGTGAGCTGCTGAGAATGAACTGCCAATTTGCAGCTGTGCAGGGACATATATTCCACCTGCCTGCTGGCTGAGGTGCGGGGGTGGTGGGGTGGGCTCTTCCTCCCATGGGCGGAGCTGTGCTCTCTGGTGCCATCTCTCAGTATGTGGCGAAAGCAGGCATCTCTTTCATACTGGGTTGGATCTGTGGCATGAGCTTACGCTCTCAGCTGGTACACTAGGCTGACTTCTATCACACGTTGGCGTGATGTCTGATAATAAGGCAAACTTGGCTGCCTTAATCTGTGAGTGTCCCCGCGTCTAGGGGCATACTGGTAGACTACAGATGCAAGTTGTTTGAGGTTCACACCCCACCTGGGTTACGTGATTCCATGTGGAGATGAGGTAAAGTCATGTTTATATTTGCTTATCAAAGAGCATCATGTGTCAGGGCTGACACCCAGCAGAAACGCCAGTTGTTCCCGTAACTTGCCTAAGCACCAGTTAAGCTATGGCAAGCTACTACAGCCACAGTCCTCCCGAGGACTCTCCTGAGAACTTCCAGAGTTCCACCAACACTTTCAACCTCACATGCCTTCACTATCAGAGCAATCAAAGAGCCGTCGCTACCTTGACACTTGCAGTCAAAGTTCACTGCACCTAACACATACAACGCACATGGCGCCCAAGTCCCTTCAGGACAAACAGCAGTAATTAGAGTTTAGGTGTTTTCATGGCTACTTAATTGTTGCTCTCATCCGCTCTTCAAGCCAGGCTATTCCAACATACAGGCCTTTTCACCTGTCTTGCCCTTTTGCAAAGTCCGTTGAACATGTAGTTTGTGTTGAGATGAGAAATTGTACGGGTGAAAGTGTTATATTCTCGTGAGAATAAAATAAGTCTTCCAACTAACTTATGTTTCTCTGCTTTGAAGTGAACGTGTGCCCTTTCCCAAACTGGTGTCATCCTGGATGGAAGCGACAGGGAACCATGTATTCAGCAACTGTTTACCGACCTAGAGTAGGACTGTGGGCAGTCCCTAACCAGGACTGCACATGTTGCATACACCATAGATTCTACGGCCATCCATACTGTGAACTTGGTGCCTTGGTGCACGAGACATAGATATGATAGAGCCACAACCACTACAAAGACACACAACAAAGCATCTACGCCAACCATGTAAGATAACCCACTTCCTCCACAGTGTATAAACTTGCCAGTGGAGGTGCCAGGCCTGACCAGGATTCAAGGATTGACCCAGACGCTTCTGGATTACACACTAGCTGGGGATTCTTGCCTGCCACCCTCTACAGGGGTGAAGATTAGAACCTTCCCACACATGACGGCCCATAGAAGAGGAAGCAGGAGAAATGCCTGAAGGACAGCTGCTGTCCTTACATTTCGTAACCCTCTTAGCAGTCAACCTCTACCAGCCTACTTGTCCCTGTAGTTAAAGAGTACAGTCCACCCAACATCTAGTGAAGCATCACTTGTACCCTCCCCACCAACCTCTTTGGTCCCATGATCAAGGTTCCCAAAGAAGCACATCCCGCTGTGGAACTACTTCGCCGCTGTGTCCCACTGCCACTTGGGATAGACCCAACAGGCTCTAATGGTAAGCCAGTCATAACTCTTGACCCAGATCCCGGAGGCATCACTTTGCAACCACAGACTTTGTGCTCAGCAGGCAGCCTACCCACCCTGTTCTCTTCAAGGGACCAGTGTGAAATTGTCTTAAAATAATACAGACTCCTCCTCAGTAGAGTCCACCAGAAACCAACGTGGCTGTCTTGCCCAGAAATAAAAAATTTCATGATGTGACTGTCACACATCAACTTCACATACAAATGGATACCAAATTATTTTAATCGTGACCATGTTGTTAACTATAAATATAAACAAAATTTTTATGTCACGAGAATGAATCATAAATCAGTTCGTAGCAAGGTCAAAAGATTATCGTTGCACTACGATTCAATATATATTGACCCGAATTGCTACCGTGCTCCTTCATGGGCACAAGCACAGCTAAAATATTTTTTATTTATAAACAAGTATCTCCAACCAAAAATGTTGGTGATATGATGAAAGTAAACTGTATGTACATACATATATATGTATAACACAAATGTATAGTTTATTTGTTGAATATAATATTTACACACTAAACATTCACATGGTATTTGTAAACACTGACAACTTTACTCATTTTCTGTGCTTTGTGGTTAGGTTCTCAACAACTAGCAAATACTGCATTTGTAAATTGTAACTATTGAGTTAGAGTGGTGATCATAGTTGGCTGCTCATGTCACAAAACTGGTTAAGAATGCCAAAACCAGTTACTGTTTTAATTCGCACCCACAAGTTTAAAAGTGAAGGTTTTATTTCTTATTTTATAAAATGACTAAAGGGCAAACTGCAACGTAAACATTGAGTGGGCATGAAAAAAATAAACTTTTTTAAATACCGCTATGCCATATGCGCAGTGATTCAGTAATAATGAAGGGCATAAAAAATATAAAGACCGCAATGGAAGCAAATTTGTGTAATTTTCATATTGCCAAGAAAACTAAACAAATAGTTTTTTCTGTCACTTCTTTGTAGAAACATTTTTACCATGTAGGGAGCATTTTTATTTTATTACTCATTTCCTATAGTCAAAAAGGGTACACAAGAGCTACTGCAGGGTAGTGTCCCACACTTTCAGTATGTAACTGACCTATACGGGGTCTTCTGCACCTTTAAATTGTACTGCAGCACCTCTCTGACTTTCTGCTACATCATACTACACCACCTTGCCACAACACCTTACTACATTCATCCTACACCTTTTCTCCATCACTGCCTCTACACTGCCCCTTCACAACACACAGATATTGCATTGAGATAAGCTGCTAAAGCAGAATTGTCAAAGGCTTCCCTTGCTATCATGGGTTGGTGCTGTGAGTGGTAGACCAGAACACACAATACAAATAAGCCTCACAATCCTTGCCATACCTGCTAAAAAAAAACACACATACATCTTGTCTGAGGATTTCCTGCAAACCTGTACTATACCACCCGAAAATACTAGAAACATCATTGCTTTTTCTATAGTCACACATCTTCAGTGCTATACAGGGGTCATCTAACAAAATCACACAGACTACATTTACCAGCCTGTTGTTTTACAATAGATAGGAATGTACAATTGAAAGAGTGCAAAAATTTAACTTATGTTATGGTGTAAATAAGCAGTAGGTATTAATGTTGAAATTGTACTATATATGTGACTTACCTTACTGGAGATAATATTAAAAGCTACATTTTATTCAAGCCTCATTACTTAAGCTAAACATTTTTAATTTTATACAGCATTTGGACCATATGGAACATTACACTAGTATACATGATTAACCATCTAGTTTACATCTGACAACTTTCACACACAGGCAAGCAAACTAACTTCTTGCTCACCTCGAAGTTGGCCACATACGGCAGGATGCCACACTTGCCCTTGCGGTTTGCCCTTGCCTCCTCTACAGAGGTCAGCTGCGACTGCATATAGAGGTCAAAATTCCGCTTCACCTCGACCAGCACAGAGCCGAATGTGGTGCTGAGGAAGGAGCCTGCATCCTGGGCTGACATCACGTGTTGCCGCAGCCGCACCAGCACAGACATGCACAGACTGCACACGGCTCTGTGTCACTACTACCTCACAGCAGCCTCTTAACCCAATGCAACAAAGACAAGTTGTGATACAAATACGTACACCCATGCAGTGCACAAGTTTTTCATGCTTCTCGAGGGACCTGGAAAAAAATTCATTAAAGTGCAAAAAGAGGACAGCTTATGCTGTATGTGCTTTCTTTCGGATCAAATAATCAGGAGTAAAATAGGTAGGGGTGTGAAAATAATGGATTTTAAATGTGACTATTTTAACATCATATTACAAAATTTTCAAATAACATACAAATAGTTTCGAAATCAAATACAGTGCACTCCCTTCTACCATTTTTCAGGGGACTGTCAAGAAATTTCCATACATTCAAGATTTCGGTGGGTGGGGATTTTGAAATATACTTCAATAATACACTAATTCTAATCTTATTAGAATTAATGTTGAGTATAATGAGAGCTGTACATTGACATGCCACGAGCACTATCGGATACATATCCAAGCCTCAGCCTGAGCGTCTGGAGGAATGCTCTAGTGTACCACAGTGCCGACCGCTGCCGTTCATATCGGCTCTGTACTGTTCCTATTCACAAGCGAGTCAACCTCTTGCCACCTTAGAGGCAGACAATCCGCACGACACAGTGCTCCAGTCTGAGAGAGTGGATCCAACTTATCGCTTGCTTTGTCCTGGCCAGCAAACACCGAACACGCACACTCATCACGCATCATCATGGGAGGTTTCCCTTTCCATGCAGCCTGCTCCAGTCACCCCCTGCTCGCCACGTCTCTCGAGGGTATTTATTTCTTTGCAAACAGAGCAGTTCACAGGCCGTTCCCTTTGGAGCTTTATGTGCAACTATCGCTACCTTGCCAACCTTAGCTGTATTGCATTTCTATTTGTCAGAATTGGCATTTCTCAACACACTAGGCTGACTCTCTCTCATCATGGAGCCTTCTACTTGCTTCACGCATTGGCCACGTGTCTCGTATGCACCGGGCATCCTGAACTTGACCCAGATTTTCCATCACGTTATTTTTTCTTGTGGTCTCATAGCAGTCTTTCGTCATGATTTATCTATGCAAGAGAGGTGGGTAATATGGAAATGATCGAGGGCGTTTATAAATCTTAATGTTTTACTGTACACTGTAGTATAAAATATTTTCAGTTAGTTTAAATCTGTGTTTCGCCATGATGTTGGGAAGTAAACAAGGAAAAACTTTCACAATAAATGAAAAACAAAACATTTTAAAGCGTGTTGATGAGCACATTGATACACACATTTCACTCACTGTGAAGTTAGGCATGTCTATTTCAACTATTTAAATTGTGCAAGTACTGAAGAAAATGCAACGCAGTGTGGTATTTTATCCAAGAAACGAAAATACATTCGTGCTTCAAAGTATGAGGAACTTGAAGTACTATTGAAAGAATGGTTTGTGGTTGCAAGGGCTTCAAATGTCCCCATAAATGGTGTTTTGTTGAGAGAGAAGGTGCAATGTATAGCTACACGGCTGTGAATAGATGAGTTTTGTGCATCCAATGGTTGGATTAACCGTTTCAAACAACGACATAACCTTGTATATAAGACAGTATGTGGAGAAAGCAGAAGTGTTGAATCGTCAAATGTGGAAAGAAGAGCAGTTGCACACTTACATACAGGGATATGACCCAAAATGCAGATGAAACAGGCCTGTTTTATTCTCTCCTCCAAGACAAAACAATGTGTTTTAAGGGGCAGCAATGTCATGGGGGTAAACTAAGAAAGCAAAGGCTTACAGTGTTGTTAATGGCCAATTCAGATGGCAGTGAGAAACTTCAGCCGTTGGTGATAGGGACAGCACAGAAACTAAGGTGTTTTAAAAACATTACAACTTCATCAACAAAATACTTAGCAAACCACAAAGCCTGGATGACATCCAAAATGTTTGAACAGTATTTGCATGCGTGGATGCAGCAATGGGTGTTGCAAACAGAAATATAGTTCTCTTTATAGACCAGTGTCTTGCTCACCCACAGGATTTGAATTTAAGGAATAGAAAGCTAGATTTTTTCCCTGCCAACTGCACAAGTGAGCTGCAGCCTTTGGATTTCGGCATCATCCATGCCTTTATGTTGAAGTACCGAAAAAGAATTATCCAGAAAAACTTGGACCTCTTGGATGTTGGAAAAAAATCCACAAAAAAAGAAAATTAGTGTTTCGGATGCAGTGCATGAAATTGCCTATGCATAGAAACAAGTTACAGCAAGCACAATTTTCAATTGTTTCAGAAAGTCAGGTTTTCCAAATTCAGGAACACAGTGTGCAAATGAGGACAGTGACACCAACATCATTGAGGAAGAAGACTGGAAGAAAATCCAGCCAGATGGTTTGTTCAACAACTCTGTTGACGTTGACAGTCATGTACAAAGAAATGAAGAACAATCTCTAGATGACATTGTCAGTTCGCACATCATCAGGGAGAAAGAAACTGCAGAAGATGATGGCAATGATGATGATGAGGATGAAGATGAAGAAATCCTTATACCTACCAAGCATGAAGCTCTCCAGGCAGTTGCAGTTCTGAGGAACTATTTCTCTGGACTTAACTGTCCAGACAGTATGTTCGACTACTTAAATCTTTTTGACAGAAAAATACAAGCACTCAGCAGCCAGCAATTAAAGCAAACTAAAATTTCTGATAGTTTCACACAGTCTTAATAATACTGTAAGTAATTTTTGCACTTATTGCTATGTATCTGTACACCCTATCCTCATCTGTTATCCATAACTGTAAAATTAATTTTACCTCTTTTCACTATGCATGCATTATATATGCATATTAATGCATGAATGTGTGACTATTTTTAATTACTGTAATTTTATTATATAGAATGTGAGACTTAAATACTATTAATCCTTCCATTGAAATATAGTTCAGACTGTCTTTAGTGAATAAATGTGTGTACACAATGTCATGATATGTTTGAATTTTATTATATCACAATTCACTGTTAATTAAGATTTTTTAATACTTTTCCCCCATTTCACACTTTCCCGCTTTTTGCAACATTTTCAGTCACCCCCTTGAAAAGTGTAAAAAAAAAAAAAGGGGGTTCTACTGTATTAAATTAGTTGTAGGGGTTGAAATCCCTAGTTCCCAGGCCAGGAAGGACGTTCCCAAGCTCCCCAATCAGTGATTTATTTCCAAAATGAAGAACCCCACCTTAGCAGGTGCCTAATAAGAAAAAGGGCTTGTGTTCAATCTCAGACAGTAATAGGGTTCCTGTTTCCTACGACTTCCCATTTTAGTAGGTTGATGTGTTGTGAGGTTTCACTCCTCACCTACCCCATAGGTACCAAACAGATATTCATTACAAATAAGAGTTCCCAGTGAGATGGTAACGATTCAATTAAATGAGTAACACTAATGACAGAAATTAAATATTAAACATGTACTGACGCCATCGGGTGAGACAAGAGACGAACAATGACACAAATACTTACTGGTAATTTGGGTGCCAGCAGTGCTTCCCAATCACCGCACTATTGAGACTCAGGGTTCTCAGGGATGTTGTGGGTTCTGTGTGTCTGTCTCACCCGTGCGTACTTACAAACACGTTGACAATACTAAAATTTTAATAAAATCGCTGAAATAAACAATTGATAAAACATATGTGGCTAGGACACTGTCACTACTGAATAAAAAAATTGAGTTCACTGTAGACTTGTTTTTAGTGATATTGTTCATACACATCAACGTGACAATGAAATGATCTCGGTCATGACTAGCCAATCCCGCTTGGGTGCTCCCCAGCCTGTAATTAACCTAGCGCACGTCTAAATGGATGATCTCACCGAGGTGCGTGAAAGCACAGCTTTCACAAGGGAAGAGGGCCGACAGCCGCTAGGGTGGACTGACGGTTTTTCCCTGAAGACAGGACATGGTGAATTACAAATGAAAACCCTTAATACATATTAACATGTGTGATTACTCGGCATCACGAAACGCAAACTCATCGAGGCTTGCCCTCCAGCACGTGGTTAGTGTGGTGACGGCCTATACACAGAGCCGGCTAGGACAGGAATAATTGCACCGTACACTAATTACACAATTACATACACCCTTCAATGATACATGGAATAAGATGGGACACGAGATGAATATTCACAATAAACACACATATGTGTGAAAACAAGCTTAAGTGGCGCAAATGCCGCTGGATGAAATTCGTAGCGGACCACATGATGCAGGTGAAAGTACAATATTTCTGCGTGGAAATTACAAACTAAATTCAGATAAAATATTATTTGTGTTGAGCAAGTGATTCTCTTTACGATTAGAGTCTTTACAGGCTTGTAACCTGCCTGATGGCGGTGAAATCAAACATTAATGTGACAGCTTAGTCAAGTACAAAAAGCATCAATTTACGTGAACAATACATTGAACCTTGAATGAAAAATTCATAGAACCCTGAGATAACTAATTGCACATTGGATGTTATATAAATAAGCTCTTAAAATGCAATGATGGCGTATACAAAGACTTGGCTTCTGTCAGCCACATGGTTATATGTGATGTTGCTGTAAAATATTCAAACACGAAAATTACCCTCAAATACATACATAAAAATAAAGCTCTTAAAATTACATGTAGCAATTATGCAGAAGTTACAATGAAATGCCATAAACATAGGCAGATGGCGTCTGATTCAAAATGTGCGGGTCACGTGACCTCTCCGACATCTTTCTCCTCCTTCTCCTCGATTAAGTTAAAAATGCCACAAGGGTGTAAGAATTAGTAAAGCGGAAGCATAATGCTGGGGAAAATGTCTGGCAAAACGTACGCAAGCAAAGATAAACCTGTAAACTACATTGATTATGGAAACCTAAATCAGTGAACAAAAGTTGTAGTGCGCACATGACAGTGTCTTACCTCGCCAGCTCTCCTCGACAGACTGTCCAGATACAAGCGTCGCACGGACCTATCATGGTCACCTACGGGGTTCACATAAGCGGAAGTGCTATGCACGCCGAGTGAAATATTTTATTGAAAATAAAATGGCACAAACTAAATTAGATATTGTTTTACATTTCTATAATTTTGTTACGAATTTCAATATTATTTTTATGTCTCTTTGTGATGGCGTTCATGCCAGAATATTAAGTGTTCTTGATCTCGGTGCTGCGGGCACTTGGAATATTCATAAACAAACAATTAAAATTAGTACAAACACTTTAAATCATTTAAAGACATATTAAACACCGTAAAGACAATATAACACATTTTACCCTGAAATTAACATTTATAGGAAAGTTCAAATTATCGGTGTGCGGAACACGTGACACACGAGTGCCGTTATGGGCTCTAGCGCCGCTGGCTGTTAGTTGGCGTCAGTACAGTGGATCTCATTAATGCAAATGTGAAGGGACCAAAATCTGGCTACTTTATAATAACGAGGTTTGTTCAGTCGAAACTGAAGACTTTTACTACGTTGGTACGAGCCCAAAAACCTAAAAATTTGGAATTTATACACAAAATTTAGCTTTAAAAACAAAAGAAGTCACTCTCATTTGAACTTAATACGGAAAAAAATTTACTTAAAGAATTATTAAATATCATATTAAGTCCTCAATAAAATCAACCCTTTCAATACATAAAGAAACAAATACATATTCCCAAAAAGATTTTTACTTTTACACATTTTCTGCTGTCAATACATACTACAGTATTTGTTTTTAGGAATTTTTGTATTTTGGTTTAAACTGTTTCTGCACTATATAGGAACTTGACAACCAAATACACATAATCAAATCCTCAAAAACAACACACAAACGCAAGCATAATTACTTTAAATACTCTTAAAATTCTTGTCTGCTTAACACATGAATGTTTTCTATGCACACAAACAAACAGGACGTTTCCACCAGAGATTAGTAATTAACTAATCTCTGATATCCACAGGTTAACTACATCAGATCTTTACATCCATGTATGCACAAAGAGTACCATCACAAGAGAGCCACATATCAATAACAGCGCTCACAAGTTGGTCACATAGTAACTGAGCACATACAGTTGTGATCACAGTCTCGCACACAGCAGTAGTGTATAATGTGTAACACAGTGCACACTTTCATTGTATCTATGATGAACACTAAATTCATTTTGACACTGTCAAGCTATTGTATTGAACTATCTGAGAATTCAAGGAAAACTGTTTTTACTGTAGCAAAAGTTTATTTCCTGAAAAAAAAAAAAAAAAAAAAAAAAAGTAACCTGTCCAAAGATCATGTACCCAAAAGCAAATTTTTTGCTGAAAAAAAAAGAACAAATTTGTCGTTAACGTGGTTATTTCAATTACTTCCTTGAAGACTGAATAAATGACACTACCAGAAATTTATTGTTAAATGTAGAGGTTAAGTGTACTGAACTGTTAAGAGAACCATAGTTGGTTAATGTGTTGATTTTTTAATGTATTTGTATTAAACATATGGGATTTGAGGCTAATAATTACGTGGGGAATAAAAATTACTTTGTTATATGTATTATCCATATTTTGTTTTAAACAGCGTTTGAACCATGGAATTGCATACCACAGGTTCAAGGGACCACAAAATCACTTTGCAATAACCAAACGTTTCTATACCTACAATGAGGCAAGTTTTAAATAAATCTGAAATGAAGTAGACTGCGGTCATCTCTTCCCCAGCAAATGAAATGTGTGGGGTGCTGCAACACATTTGCGAAAGAACATCTGACCAACCACAACTGCAGGAATACTCACAAGCTGTCTGTCTTCTCATAGAAAGCAACAAAGGCCAAGAGCTCAGGCCGCAGGCAGGAGAACAGTTCTCCCATCATGCGCCGCACCTCCCCATTTATCTGCTTCTCCATCTTCTTGAGCGGGACGGCTGAGAGTGGCGAAGTTGCATCTAGCTCATCACTGCTCACTGGGGATGGCCCATCCAGTGTTGTCTGTGTGTTCTGCAACAAAAACATAATTGGTATTTGAATTTTACTAGCTACCCCATACATAATGTTAATACCACTCAAGACATAAATGTGCCTTCAAATATTGTGTTAAAGAGGCGTACATATTAATGTATGTTAATGAAAGTGTTTCAATGCATCACTATACATAGACAAACTTTTCTCTAAAAACATACATTTTATTTAAATTGTTTCTCTTCCACATTTACGATCAATTTATTCTATTTGACACTTTTGAGGGTTCAAGATAAATCTCAGTGGAATACGAACTATTCATAAACATGTTAAATTATAAAAAGCAGACAGAATGAACAAGTACTCACAGAACTGTCCATGTGTTGGGGGGGGGGGGGGTGCGAAGGGGGTGTGTGTGTGCGCACGTGTGTGTGTGTGTGTGCGCACACCACTACCACAACACAAAACCTCCACAACCACAAAACACACACACACAAACAGATACGCGTACGTGCATGCATTCATGCACACATACACAAACACATTTTCCACGTGGATGCACGGTCGAACTGCGTTTTGCAGGTTAGGCCAGCTTAATGAGTAGGGATTGGTGGCACACTGCAATCTATCAAGCAGTGGTTGGCAAACAGTGAACCTAGCGACAAGAAGGCAATCTAGCGTGAGGCAGGAAAATTTTTAACATGGCAGAGGGGTTATTAAATGTTTAATCTAGGTGTCTATCTGGGTTTTATGGTATTGGTGGGTCAGTTCCCAATGTCACAGTTCTGCACTATTATTCAGTGGTAGGACCCTCATCTCTCTGGTTAAGTAACAAGAGTCAAAGTTCTCGTTGTGATATACTGCAGGTGCTGCAACTGGATTCCCCTGTAAATTTACATTTGCCCCAGTTATGGCTTGTTTAGTATCTGCTCTAAGGCCATTCATTCTCTGTCCATGTATTGGTAGTAATAATGGCCAATGTACTCTGCATTGCAGTGAATGCACTGTAGCTGTAACATAAAATTTTCTGTTGCACAGTTGTAGTTGCCCAGGATAGGATAAATCTGATTGGTGAGTCTCATGTTGAAGGAAGTGGAAGTTTTGTATATCGCACAATAACTACAACATGTGCTATTATAAGGATGAGACCCCCTGGGAATGGTGATATTATTGACTGTGACATTTGGTGGCCATTTTGAGTACACCAGATTGTTGCAAAGGTTAGGGGGTCATTTCAAAACCAATCTGGGTGGTTTGGAGAAAATGTTTTGAGGAAGTGGTGACAAGGCCAGAATTTTGTGTCTGCAGTTAAAAGAGTTCAACCATGCCCCTCTGGTAAGGGACACCCAGAGGGATATCTGAGTTACTGACCTTTGTTTCAGGATCCGTGGTTGAAGTGGCACACTGAATCTGTTTGTGACCAGGGATCTGAGGTAACCTCTATCGAGGAATGCTTTGGCTATTATAACACATTGCTTGTTTTAGTCAGTTTGAGTGGAGCAGATGTGTTTAGCTCTGGTGGAAAGACTGTAAGGCAGAGATTTCTTGGCATTGAATGGGTTGTAACTATCGAAATGTAGGTATTGAAAGTGATTGATGGGTTTAATACGAACAAGAAATCTCAGCTGTATAGTCTTGCTACAAGAGCTAAATGTATCTGCTCCACTCAAACTGACTTAAACAAGCAATGTAATATAACAGCCAAAGTATTCCTTGATTGTGATTTTTATTTGTATGTTGTGCGTTCGCATGGAAATTGTGTGCTAGTGCGCAGATTGATACCTATGCGGAAAGTAGTCTATACCCCAGAGCAAGGATCCTCAGTGGCTCTTAAGATGGAGTCGTAGTAAATCTCGCACGTGCGCTCTAACTTTCTTGTACAGTCTCTGGCAGATATGTGCACATAATTCTAATATTTTTGGTCCTCCAGGCCAGATAGATCTCCATGGGAACTACTCCAACTAACAATTTATTGTGTCGTCCGTAACATTCCTGTGTAAATAAAGATGCCACCCGCTGATGCCACCATTTCAATCCACTCAATGTTTCAACATCCTACAAAATTATGAAGATGTTTCATGTTATTTATGTCAATTTCAGATGCAGCTAAACTCCTACAATAATTCTGTAGCTCTGGAACTTTTGATTTATCAGTATCAAAACCTTAGATAGTTGACAACATTATATATAAGTAAAATTCTTCAGTTTCCCCCCATCAACAGCACACAACTAAAATCTGTGCGACACTTTGTTAATACCTTCAATGAAAATTCATGAGCTTATTTAAAGTGTTTGGGCTGCGACATCACAATATAAATTCAGTGCAGTGCTCGTCACTGTCCTAATGAGAAAATTCACTGTTGAAATGTACACCAAATTTGAAAATTCTCGTTCAGAACAAAACGACACAAAGCCTAATGTTTTAGAAGTGACAGAGTTTATTCAAGCACTGGTCTTGACAATGGACTGCGCAGTTGATGTAAGGACAAAGACAAGTACTGGTCATACCTCTCATGGAATCACTCAAGTCAAAATATCTCACTCATACCAACAATAGAAGTCAGTATTTGTTACTAATACTGACTCTAAAGTGTTAAAACTCTGTGTAGTCTGTCAGAAAACCAGTCATTCTCTTTATTAATGCCAAGACTTCATCAGTGCTTCACTAACAGACAGACAAACAATTGTATGAAACAAAAACTGTGTTTCATTGCCTTGGAACATCTCATGTCTTGGCCACTTGTGCTTAGTCTCAAACATGTTTCTGATGCAAGCAGAGCTGCTCCATGTTGAGGGCAAGTCTAATACTCTTTCACTTTGCATCTGTACCATTCCCATTCACAAACGAGTCAACTCCTTGCCGCCTGAGAAGCGCGGCAAGCCAACCTCCGCTCACCACGTCTCACGAGGGTATTTATTCCTATGGACGCCCTCCAGACAGAGCAGTTTGCGAGCAGTTATGACTGGAACATCACCTACAACTCTCGCTATCTCACCATGCTTACCGTACTATTGTAAGTACTTGTGTTCCACAACACACTAGGTATTAGCTCTTGACATGGAGCCTTCTTCAGTTTGAGTGTTGGCCATGCGCCTCAACAGTGCCGGGCATGATGTTACTGGGTTCTCTCTCGCCCTGAACATCAATCAATATCTCATCATCACCCTGCGACAATCAGCTTGCCAAACTTGGTTCCTCGTCCATCAGATGTTAGCAGACACAGGTCGGAGATATATGTCTTGAAAATTTCTACTGCCGGAATAAAACATATATCTACCAAGTAACCAAATTTTGGTTTGACGATTCTCTTTCGCTTTCACCTCCCATCTCCGCTTTGCTTATTGTGTACATATCCAATCATCTACTTTTAAGTGCACACATTATCACAATGATAGAATGTCAAACCAAAGTACCCACTGAAAGGTGCTCCCACTTCTTGCCAAAGTTTGGTTTGCTGGTTGCTGGCTAACAGTGCCGCCCCTTTAGCACCATTATGGCATGGGAGGCCAGAACCTTTCTCTGAGGCTCCTGAATCCCAAGAAGAACAAATACGTTGATGGCATTACAACTCTCAGGCTACAAGATGGTCATGCCGCATACAGCCGCTCACTAAACTTCTCACCGAGGGGAATCAGAGTACCTCTCCACAAGTTGGTATAGGCCAGAGTACAGTCCATCGTGAAGCGCACACTCCTGTGCCAAATGAGCAATAGGACTCCCGCAGGCGTCTATCCCAAGGCACCGGCTCCACGAAGAGTAGATTCCTTTCTGGATGGACCGTGCCATATCTGTCTCCTCCACGCTGCTATGTAAATTTAAATAATAATTATGATCATGCCTACACCTCCAGGACACCCAATTAATCCTTTAAATAGTAATAAACTATTTTCTTCCTTTTGTTTTACCCTCCGAGATTTAACATAGCTTCACTGGAACTGTGTACTCGCAGCTATTCCTAAATGCTTAGTCACCGTGCAAGCAATAAAAGGGATAGCATAATCCTCAGTGCCCAGCTACGCAATCTGGTGAGCCAGGACTAGTCGCCCTCAGGGAGCAACCACGTTGCCACATATGATCCCCTTAAAAACCTCATTAAGGAGACCCCTGGTCCCTAGAGATATACTGGGCATTTAACCTTCAATGTCACCATATTCAGTGTATTAAGGCGTCTAGTTATTTCTCGACGCACAACATGGGGCCTCACGAAGCTCTGGTAGAGCTAGTGAAACCAAGGAATAACCGGAGAAGAGCCTCACCATCAAGAAGAGTAATCGCTACTCCATTCAAACCCAGAACACTTCGGAGTGTCGAAAAACTCAGTGGCACCCAAAAACTCTGAACTGCATTTTTATCATGGCGACTGAAAACAGTTGGAATACCTCAGCAAATGAGGAGAACTTTGATACTGCACCATGTCCCATACATAGCTGTACCAGAGAGGGAAACATGATCATCCAATGCGCACACTGTGGCGACAATTACCATTACCTGTGTTTAGGATGAAAGGAAAAGGACAGGGACAGATTGGAATTCTACTGCCACAGATGTCAAGAACGACATGCCTGCTGTGACGCAGCCCAATGCACCGGGGAAGGACTATATAGTCTCATATAATGACTGCCCCACCTGTACCATTTCAAATGCCAAAGTTGGCCAGACCAAGCCCATGACATGGGAAGGGCTCATATATAGATGCACTACATGTTACACAGCTCAAAGACATGCATGAGCATATAGCCCGCCTCGAGAAAAAAGGCCAACGAGGAAAGAGGTGTTAACAATCCCCGAATACCCCGGAAACCGCAGGAAGACCTGCAACAATTCATAGAGGCCTGCCTGCAAGGCCGAATTTACCTGCACTAAGCTCCCAAAAACATTATGAATAACGAAAGCCAAAGCCCACCTAGAGGGCAAGGCTCATCAATAGTGGAATTGTTACTGCGAATTTGTCACAAACTGGGATCAATTCTCTAAGAGACTAATCACCCCATTTTTTGGGAAAACCAGTGCTGTCACAACTGACTGAGGAACTGTACAGCCAGTACCAAAAACCCGGAGAAAAAGCTGAACTTTTCATTAGGCGCAAGGTACTGCTACTTCAGCGTTTACAGCCAGGCCAATCCGAAGAGGCCAACATAGGAATTATCACGTAGTGGTTACTCCCAGAGATGAAACAATTTTGGTGCATCCTGACACCGCAAGGGATTGAAAAGCTAGTTACATTTGCATGGCTCCATGAACAGGATGTGGCTGAGGCGAAAAGGGCCAGCCACCCTGCTCGGCCCACTCCAGCTGTGCCACTGCATAACAAAAAAGCAGGAGGGATAATGCAAGAGGGCGTACCCTGTCCCCCACCAAGTCAGAGCCATCTTAAGTGCCGGTATTGGCTAGAATGGCACTTCCATTGCAACTGCTCGGTGCTACAAGGCATATGCTGCGAGAAGGATGCTCAAGCCAGCACTGCAAAGGTTAAGGACCCTGTCCAGAGCAAACGGAAGTCAAGCGATGACACAGAGACACTGGTGGGAAATACTGCAGCCAGGGAAAACAGGGGTCATGAGTCCCGGCAAAGAAGTGAGGCCCCAGAAATGGCGATAGTACAGGAAGAGGGTAAAACCAAATAACTGCTGCGTATCACAGTCAAGATTAACATCTGCGAATAACTGGTTACACTAGACATCGCAGCAAATGCTAATTTCAACCACCAATCAGCTGTAACTAAGGTTACCCAAGACGCAAAACTCTAAGACACTACCACCACCAATAATATGGCCCAGGAGGGGTCACATCTATCAACTGAAGGGGCGATCAATCTATTGATATAGATGAGAGCATCCCGACCGAGTTTTTCTGACCTACGGGTTAAGAGAAATCACTATTCTAGGGCAACCCTGGCTAGCCAAGCAACAAGCGATCACTGATTTGCCACCAAGGCAAAGTGTATCTAGGACCCGAGAAGCGGAGGTCAATCATCTGGAAAGAGCCAGAGACAACCGAAACACGACAAAGCATTACGGGTGAAGAAGTGAACCATCAACTAGACAGACCGGCGGTAGCACAGTTGGTAACTATTTTGAACACGCACTATAAGGTGTTCAAGCACCAAGGAACCCTAAGGCAAACCAGCAGCATCATGCACAAAATTCATCTTTGTCACCCTGACATAATACATAAAAAGCCAGCAAATCCATCACCCTACAGGAGGCCACTTATTAAGAAACAAATTGAGGAGATCAAGCAGCTAGAAATCATAGAACCCACCAATTCGGCCTACAATGCTAAGGTGGTAATCATGCCAAAAAAAGACGGAACACTGAGGTTCCGCTTGAACTAACATGAAAATCAAATAACGCAACCAATTGCGGCACCTCTTATCAAAACGCTCTCGACAAAGCAAACATTTTTAGCGTTCTTGGTTTGCACTGTGGTATTGGCAGATCCCCATACAAAAGGAATCCAGAAAGTACACTGCATTTACAGCCCCTGATGGGAAGACCAATTTAACGTGATGCCACGTGGACTGAAAAACACCCCTGCCACTTTCCAATAACTCATGCCATCAGCCATTCTGACAGGTTATTTAGGAGATTTCTGTCACGCATATGTAGACGTGATAATTTTCTCTGATTCTTGGGAAGAACACATGGGACACCTGCAACTGGTACTTGAGAGATTCAAGCTATATGGACTGACATGCCAGCTAGGCAAACGTCACTCTAGCAAACGCAAGGTCAAATTCTTGGGGCACTATGTTACACCAGAAGGAAACTTCCAGGCATTTAACACTTTAAAAACTCAGTTCACCCAGCCCGCAATGTTGCATAGACAGACGGCCAGGCATGCCCCTAATTCTGCAGGCTGACACGCAAGTAGGGTTGGACAGGGAGCTACACTGTATCAGGAAGACACTGGGGGCAACAAACGCATGATTGCTTATGCAAGCACTCTGATGTCCAACACGCAATGCCGTTACCACAGTAATTAACAAGAATGCTTAGCTATCATCTGGGCCCTTAAGAATTTCACGTATTACCTGGAAGATGCCGCATTCATTTTACACACTGACAACAGGACATTAACATGGCTACCTACAAAAAGCAAGTGCCACAAAATCAAAGTTAGACCAATGGGCAGTGCTTCTGCATGAGCTAACATTTGAAATTTAACACTTCCCAGACAGACTTAATGAACTCCCCAAAACTCTATCCCGAGCACCCGGACAAAAATAAAAAGGAAGCCGAAGTAGATGTCTAGTCATGAAGCCTGCCCACAAGGAGCTTACAATACAAGCCCTTGAAGTACAGCTACAATACTAGAAATTTGCCTGCTATCAGCAGAATGACCCCAAAATATGGGACATAGTGTAGAATCGCCCTAATAAGTATAAACTAGAACAAGTTTACGTGTAGGCCCACCCTCATGGCACACCGGGGACTGGAAACTGTGGGTTTTGCCCACGTTACGGCAAGATTTGTGCTACTCTTTTCACAAGCACCCACATTCTGGTCACCCAGGAACCAAGACTCTCAGAGAACTGACCAGCAGGTTCACTTTGGATAGGATAACCAAGAACGTCCCGCGAGTATTTAAGCTAGTGTCTACAGCATGACACTACCAAAGCCAACGAGGCTGAGCACGCCAATGGAATTCCACTGCGAACCAAGATGCCTTGGGCAACCATAGCAGCCGACCTAATGGGGCCTTACCCCCAGACCTCACAAGTGAAAAGGTATTCGTTAGTTGTGAAAAACCTCTTCTCAAGGTGGGCAGAGGCATACCCACTGCCAAAAGCAGAAGCCTCTACCATTATGCACAAGCTAGAAGAATTTTTCCTGCACTGGGGTTTCCCAAAAAGCCTCCCAACAGATAACAGAACCCAGTTTACAGGGGAAAAAAAATGAAGTCACCTGCCACCACTGGAGAGTCGAATCCTAAATAACCATGAGCTATCATCCCCAGGGTAACACTACCGAGTGCAGACACCTAGATGTAAAAAAGTGCCTCAGGATAAGAATGTGGGAAGACCACCAGAATTGCGATCCCTACACACCGGACATTTTATTCATGCATAGAAGACGGCAGAATGAGGCAACAGACGCTTCTCCTAGTGAACTGCTCTTTGGACACACCGTAACATACCCTAAGGATTGGGAATAGATCACAGAACCAGCAGAAATGCCAGAAGCAGAACAGATATGCCAAGATTTGTGCAGTTTTAAATATGTCACTCTTATTAATTTTCTAATGTGTTTTTAAATACGCCCTAAAAGGTATCAAGAATGTCTCTACAATTCTTTTTAATGCGACAATTTTATTTTCTAATATGTCACCATATTTTGTCTCTTAAGTATGTCTCTTTGATTTTTGGAATATGCATCACTGCCAATTTATTAATGTCACACTATTGAACTATTTATTAAACTGTTTCGAAAACCTAATTTTAAATCTTTTGACCTGTTATTGCTTGCTATAATGAGTATTAATGAGTTTTATAATTGTCTCTACCTTTGCTAATTAAATTTATTTTAATTATTGTCAGTATACAAGTTAATTGCCTATATTCTGCATATTTTTTTTTATCAAATGTCTCGTTACATTTATTATTTCTATCATGCCAGTAATTAATATCTTTATTCTAATTTTAACTCTCACACACTCTCTCACTCACTATATATATATATATAAAATTAATAATTGAAGTCTACTTCCTCAATATTTATTTATCTCGGTTTTCGTTTTAGTTAAAGTAATTTATATATTTCAACATTTGTTTATCTGGATATAACTGTGTTAAGGGGAATGGAGCATGGTAAAAAACAGTCGCATGTCGGCAAAAGCCGCAAAGTGGCTTAAACGTTACATAAACACTTCCTTATCTCTTCTGTTAAGGGCAGTTCACTTTAATATAATGCATGATAATGCAGGATGTCAGTGGCGAGACTGCTCTCTGAAAAGGAGGTTGTTGTTGCTCTGAGGGCTGACCTCTAGCAGGAAAATTTGGTAGTGCATCATGTCTCCATCTCTGTCTAACAAACAGCCATGAGCAAAGCGAGCAATGAAGGAAGGAGAGAAAGCAGGCAAACTGATAGCTGTCACCATCCACCCACCCCCAACCCCCCCTCACTCCCAACTTCCCCGGACTTAGACTGTATCCGTTTCTTCTTCTAAGTGCACAGCGCTCATTGCCCTGGTAGAGTGGTTCTCGATATACGGCCTGCGAGCGGCGTATGGCCCGCAATAGTAGTTCTGGGGCATGGTAAATGATTAAACTGAAGCAAAAATAGACAACTCATGAAAACTGCATATATCGGTGTTCACATGGAGCTTGCAACCAAATAGAGAAACATTTTTAACATTTTAATCGCTGGATAGCACACACGTTCAGGTTCTAAAATATGAAAGCTTTCATTGCGTTTGGCCCGGAGCACAAGAAAAACCTATCATTGTGAATTTTGGTAGCAAATAATTGAGTTTACTGGCTTAGCATTGTCATGTTGTGTTGGCCAAAGTAGCAGCATGTCATGTTACATTAACTTTATGCTGTATGATAATCAACACTTCAAATCACTCCTAAATGCCAAATTTTGTTTGTAGACGTACACAGAATTACCTAGCGAATAGATTCTATTCTTTTTTTCTTGTATACCTAAACGCAAAATAAATGAAACATTAATTTTAAATAAAAAAATTAAACCATTAATTTTTTAATTACGCCTGTGCAATGTATAATATATACGGTCTTAGCAAGTACGGTACCACAGGTTTGTACGTAATTTAAACGACCATAAATTCAGAAGTCCAAACACTTTTTTTACTTCCCGTAGTGGGGCTTCTGACTAAATAGGGCATAGGGCTGATTTCACCCACCACCCTTTTTCCCATTTGAATGAACCACAGTCTTAGGAAAGCAATGAGCAAAATCTACCAAAGAGATGTGCCACGAGGTATGTTTCTAAAGAAAAGTAAATAAAAACTTCTGAAAATGGCATATCTCACTTTGCATGAGGTTGTTTCTTCGTGTCGATATATCTCCACATCCTGCTCTTTATTTTAATTTGAATCAGCTAGGTCAAGACTTTTTGATTTAATAATATTTTACATTTTAATCCTCAAATAAAATATATAAAAAGTTTATAAACACACTTGTTTTCACGCACAGGTAAATTACTAACCTTTTTTGTACATGTTATTAAATTTATTATAACTGTTTTCTTTGTGTCTGTTTGAACTGTACCATATAATTTTTTTATTATTAACGCAACCTAAGAAACGTAATGATATATTAAATTCCTATATTTATGTATACGTGCGGGATACCACTTTCAATCATTTTTCAAATGCTAGCAGTAAATTAACTTTAAGATATTATATGACTAAACTTTTATTACGTTTTATTATAACAATTCTGATCTGATCTAAAATCTATTATTAAGGTTACTATGGACATATTTTATTTATGCACCCAAGTGTACTAAATTGGATGCTCTTTTTTTATTCACTTAAGTTAAATTAAAACTCTACTGTTCTAATCAAAACTTTCAACTTGATTATGTAAAGTTCTTATCCTTGATGCATGCCCGGTTATAGACTGTTTGGCACAATTGTTGTGGTTTTAGTGCGCTAGACCAAAAACGCGTTTCATAGGGACATGCGGTGGAAAAGAAATGGAGCACATCCAGTAGGAGCAGTCGGGATTGCTCGTAACCTTAGTGAGGCGGCATGGTCCCATTCCGCCTGTCTTTCCTTCATAGAAGGGGCTAAGGTATTCCACTGTTTGGCAGCTAAATGAGTGTTCCCTATGCCGTCTGCCGTGTGTTTTCTTATAAGGCATAGAGTTTGGTTCGCCACCAAACAAAACACGTTGTGCACTAAGGACAAGAAATTATTTCCTATAATAGTGTTGTGCAGTAGCCGCTCGGTAACAGAGCTCGGTGCCTCCAGTGATCCCCCACTCTAGCAGGCAGATCAGAGACGTTGAGCTGTGTGGGCCACCAATGCTTCTACTGGATGTGATATCCAGCCAAGGCCAGGCTGCAATACCCAAGCTAATACCTCCTCCAGCACCTTGGTGCTCTGGTAGGTGATGTAACCTAGGCTTGCTGTCTCTCCTTGGTTGAAAGTATTCCTAGTGGTTGTGGCTCTTTTGTTCCTTCCCTCTAGCACCTGGGTGCTTGGGGTAGTAGGAAACAACAGGCGCCCGTCTAATGGGTATGTTACCAGACTGGAGGACTCCAGAAGTGGTCCTCAGTCAAGTTAGTTCGGATCTAAAACATACCCGGTTTCTGTTGGCAATACACAGTACGAATTAATCCTAGCTGGCAAGGTAGATGTTGCTCTAGAAATAAAAGCGTATGGATAGAGAACAAAGCTGTATTCCTTGAGGACTCAATAAACACAGTGAGCAGTACTATCTTCTATCAAGCAGACAGAGCAATGAAGGTAACCTACATTAGCCATGTGTAGGCAGGCGACCTGGTCCTAGGCTAGAGGGAAAGAATGAACTAGAAAACTGAATATATAACTACTGAACTAAAACTGTCTAATTGCAGGTGTCTGGAAGAGACAAAAAGAAGTTAAGAGTTCCTTTGCTGTAGTAGCAAGGTATATTCGTGTTCGATGGTTGTCGAAGACTGTTGTCGTCGCAGGGAGTAGCTGCGAGGGCTACCGGAGACTCGAGATTTGCAGGAGGCCCCAGCACTAAGGAGTGCTTGGGGTTTTCTCTAAAGAAGAAATATAAATGACTGACTGCTGGAGCCCTGCCGCGCATGGACTTATATAGTCAGAAGTCTTAAGTTGCAGTGGCAGGGTGCGAGGAAGGCGTCTGACGTCCTTCAGCAGGGAGGCTGGCGTGGGAGATGAGAACCCTCTCATCAGTGTTTTTGGCTTCGTGGATCTTTGGTGGCACTCAGCCACGCCTGAAGTGGCTGACAGCTTGTAGGCCCTCAGCGGGGGGAGGGGGAGGCGGCATGCTCGCTGGTTGCGTAAACTTGTAGCCACGTGTTCGGCCGCCAGTAGATTTAAGCATCACGCAACAACTGTGTATTGGTTTGTGGTAACAACTCTTACATGGGTGATTGAAGTAAGGGCATACTTCATGTGAAGAGAGATGAGTCGTAATTGTAGTTAATGGCAGTATAAGCGGCACACATCATCCTATTCATGCATTCTAGTGTCATGGATTTGCATATTGTTGTATCTTGCAATATACATATATTTCTTTTTATAATTTCAAAACAAAACAAAATAAACTAAGTAAAAGAATATTTACAACTATTGAGTTTTCATTTGATGAGTTCCCTCTGGATCTATACTTTATTATTTTATTTTATTAAGTGTTGCATTTTTATATTTACTTTACAGCCCCTTATTGTGCATTGTATGATCACCCAGCATGTGTTACTAATTTAACTGTTATTCTTGCCACTTTTTTCATTTATATGTATTTGATTTCTTATATTTCCAGTAGCCACTATATTCCAAATGTTTGTAGTCATTTATTTTACTAGGGCTGACTTACTTTTATTATGAAGTGGATTAATACTATTGTTTAGGACAAGCACATGTGCTCATACTCTATTCGCACCATCTTGCAACACTACTGCCCGCTAATGGCAAACAACAAGCTGCTAACATGTGCCTGAGCACAAAAATAGCACAAGTCACATCACGAATACCACAACATCAGAAGCTTTTTTTTTGTTTGTAAACAACTATATTATTTTGTTATATTTGTGCCAATTGCACAGACTGTCTAAAAAAGTGTAGAGAAAGGTCTCAAGCAGCAGCAGTATGTCACCCAGAAATACGGCATACAGGATAGCCAGAAACTATCCAACCTGTAAACAGGCAACACAGTGTTGTTACGCAGTCACCCCCTGAGCAATAAGGCAGGAAAATTTCACACCTGATTCTATCCCAAGTGGGAAGGCCAACACACAATTGTTGAATGGCATGGAAACACCCTGTGGATCAAGGATATATGGGAAATTATCAGAAAAGTGCACGTAATGCATGTGAAGCATTATACACTGCCCAAAGATACGCAAGATGCACCCGCAAGCCAGCCAGTGGAACCGCTGACAGCTCTTACACAGCCCGATGAGTGCACTGACCCAGTAAGAGAGCAGTGCAGCCCAGCGGCAGCGAGCAGAACCCGCCTGCAGCACAGCCCAGCTGTAGCAAGCGGAACTTAACAGCAGTGCGAGCGTGAGGAGGCACCACCCATCCCAGAGCTGCCACCACTTAAGGCAGAACGCAGAGCAGAAACCCTGCCCACGACATGACCAGCAGCAGAAAGAGCTGAGCACACCACGCACTACTCCATGGCCGGCACCCAGCTCGCCCCCACCATCCGAGGCCGAGCCAGCATCCGGGTGATGGAGGGTCCGCTGCCCACCAACTACAGAGCAATCTTGCACCCTTGCCGGGCCAGATCCAGCTCCAGCCGAGAAGGAAGGATAACACAACGTGGCTCACTGTGCCTTCCAGCACCCTGCCACCAGCTGTGCCTACAGGCCTGCCGCCTGTAGCCCAGCTAAATCCGGACAAAGAGGTGGTGTTCAGCTTAGCCGTCTCCACCCAGCAGATGGCAGCCACAGTGAACCATGCAACAAAGTGTGTGCCACAACAATGTCGCCAAATGCCTTGGCATAGTTGCAGAGGCAACTACAGCAGCAGAGAGGGAGGTACAAGGAGAGGCCTTGGTGTCCCTTCCCCTCCTACAGATGGACTGGAAGACTTAATGCTTAGTTGCAGGTCGCTCCTACAGTCCACTTTGAATACAGACTCTGTGCGCAGGATGCTTGTTCACCTTTATCGCCACTAGACATTTAAATGACAGCAAGAATGTGGTGAGAAATTAACTATTAATCTCAATTTGGGTTGTGTGACTAGGGTTCTGTCTTTCTTCTCTATGTTGATGTAAGATGGTAAAGTGTGACTCTCTCACGTTTGCCCATACAATCTCTTCCCACTTGAGTGCACAAACGAGATGGATGAAGGTCTCGGCTGTGCAAAATCCCATACCGTAGTTCTTTTTCAACCTAATTCTGCTGTGCGTTAAGTTAGGAAGGCCAAAGGCAGGGCCTACACACACTACCGCACCAGGCAGCCACAGCAGTTAGCAAGGAAACACACCTCGCGAGTGGGGCTTTGGGCATATTTTGTTTTAATTTTTTATATATAATATTGTATAAAATCAACTCCCAAGGGTCAAAACTTATTCCGTGTGCCAGCCAACGTGTTTGCTCTTTACTCATTCATACTAATCATATTGTCAGTAACCAAGCCTTACAGTTGACATAGGTCAGCACACAATAATGAGAAGACCATGTGCTATCACAGACACAGAATACCTCTCGCGACACTCATACTACATTCCAAAGTGCCGCACGCCGCTTTAACCCGGCAGCTGTGAAAGAGAAGGAAGACAGCCTTGTGTGTGACACAGAGGGAGATAGTTTCGTCTAGCCGACTCTGCTACTGCAAGAATACAGTCCAACCAACACCTGCCTCAGGCTGCCTGCCACACTTTTGCAAGTAGTGAGAGCAGGTCGTAACCGACACAAAGCCGGCGCTCATACAGAAGTCCAGCGAGAGGGAAATAAATTGCTAATATGGGGACAGCTCTACAATCCCACAATGGACTTTTTTCTCCTCAACTCATTGCCTAGATGAGTCTACATCGCAAGGGGAGAGGGGAGTAAATTGACACATGATGTCTTCTACAATATTAATAAATGACTGCTTCTCATCAGTACAACTGCATCCTTGGCAGTTTGTCTACAGAGTTGAGATACCGCCACTGCCTGCAAGATTATTGTATCTACTGGACCAGTCACAGATATCCCAATAATAATTTATTATTTTGCCCAATGAGCCGCAGAGACCATGCAAGAGGTCTGGGGTGAGTACAGCAGTGAGCCGCGGAATGCCGCCACATGTAAGATGCCTAGATCCCACCGCTCTCAACTACGCCGGACGAACCAAGGATCTAGGCACTGGGCTTGCACCTGCTAACCCCCTATCCGGACGCCCAATGCCAGTGAAGGAAGGGATGGCCGAGGAGTATAAAAGGATCTTCATCCTGGCCTCCGGATCATCAGTTCTGCTCCAGTTCTCGATCGCCTCTCCTGAGCTCTCATTGCTCCAACTATTGATGCAGAAGCTCACACCTCTCCAAATACTTCACCGCTCACCTCATGGGGCCAAAGATCCTCTCCTATGCTACCTAAGGAAGAACCAGCGGCGTCACCAGCTTTACCCTGAGACACGTTCGGTCTCTTATGGACACACAGAGAATAAATCTCGCCACGAGGATTAATTGTACGCAACAAGCACTAGCTACAACTTCTCCTATTAGTTTTGCACAGGGTGCCTTCCTCTGTTTAAAGATAGGGTGTTTCACCTTCTGCCTTGCCCAGGTGGATTTAGGAGATAGTACTTCTACCATCCACGTTTATTTCCTTAGGGTCAATAAACACTGATCTTACCACATATCTTGACTTTCACTCCAAGCAGAGATATCAGACAAGGCATAGGAAGATGCAAGAAATGCTGCAGAAGAAAAGCGCATACCCTGCACCCCTCCGACAGCCAAGCCATGACGACCACAGACTCCATGGACACACGTGGTAGCAGACTTGATGGGTCCGTATCCCCGCAGCACTCGCGGCAACCGTTAACTACTCGTGGTCACAGACCTCCTTTCCCGCTGGGTAGAAGTCTTTCCCCTACCCAACCAGGAAACTCACCACATAATTGGGAATTTCAAGAATAAAATGTTCCCTCGGTGGGATTATCATCCACAGTGCCTATTAACAGACAATGGGACACCATTCATCAGCTGGAAGTGATTGACCACCTGCGAGGAGTGGGGAGTGGATACATGGACCACTTCGCCATACCACCCACAAGCAAACTCTACCGAATGCAGGAACCAATAAATAAAGAAAACCCTGCATCTGAGCATCGGAGGCGACCACCACTACTGGGATAAACACTCCCGATGATATTGTTTGCCCTATGATGGAGGACAAACAAGGCTACGAATGACAGCACGAGCCAACTCCTGCTAGGAGCCACCTTACACCGGCACGGGGAATGGCAGTGGGAAAATCCCCCCTCCGTGTTACCACAGCCAGAGGACATTCAGATTGCAGCCTTGGCACCTGCCGAAACGGCAAGAGAAGCAGAGGACAGATATATTCAACGTAAATTAAATATTCACAACCTAGGAGGAGCATACGAGACTTTAGTATGGGCGAATCAGTACTCCTGCGGCTGCATCCACTCAGCAAGTCCAACGCCCAGTTTAGCACGGGCCTCGCCCGGAAAATGGGAGGGCCCATACAAGGTAGTCGGTTGGCGGGATAATGTGTACTGGGTGAAAGACCTCCAGGGACGGATCCGCAAAGCAACACGTGGACAGATACTGCCGTTTCCTCACGATAACCCGGAGAGCGAGGTACAAGAAACAGCCTCTATAACCTCCAAGGTCTCGGAAGACCCGGACAAGCCAACCCCCAGGTTCCTACCGCCAGCCAGACCGGCCAAGAAACTGAAACCCCCAGAGATAGCCACCAGCTCTCAAGAAACGAACTACCTGCCACCAGCATGGCCCAAGAGGCCGCCAAGAGCCCCGAGACAAACAAGCCTTACGATACCCTCAACCCCCACTGACTTCAAAACCAAAATGGGGAACCGAGGGGGAAAGTGGACTACCGAGTAAACCGACTGAAGAAACGCCTGCTGAAACCGGTCAGCGAAAGGAGTGATACGCTGAGCATTGTAGCCCAATCCGAGAAAGAAAGATAGTTTTCCCCGGAGATCAGTCAATCCACAGAGGCACCCCCGCAAAAGGAATTCCCGGCCTCACCCGGAAGTGCCGGTAGACAGTTCCATACCGCTCCAGCCGATAGCGAGGGTCTCTTCAGATCTCTGTATCTCAAAGAGCCTATCGTGAGGGTCCTCATTGAGCTTGTGCCGGCAGCCGTGCAGTACTTGGAAGAACCGCAGTGTGCCCCAAGTACTGCCCTCGAGTCGGGAACAACCGCGACCGTGGACGTGTCTCCCGCGCTGGAACCAGAAAATGCTATAGCTTCAGCTGGAAGTGCAGAAGAAGAACACCCATCAGAAACTTGCCCCTTATGGCACCAGCAACCCCGGTGTCGTCTCATGCCGAGCCGGAAACACAGGACACCTCGTCCACCTCAGAAGTGGACATACCACCAACCAATGTGGGGGGAGCGCATGCCAAGCCTCCAAACACAACAGCATCTGCCATAGGGGCAGTAGCACCACTAGAACCACTTCCTCTGGCGGCCACCTAGCTGATATCCACGACGTGCTAGGAGCCTGTCAGCACACCCACATTGCCTGCTGGTCAGTCCTGGACTGCGGGCATGTGAAAGCCTACATCACAGTTCCTGCCACGCCTACGCATGCTGCCTCAACACTCCTGCCAGATCGCCGCTGTGCCAGGTCGGTACACTTATACTACACTGCAATGCCACATGCCGCTTCAACTCGCCAGCTGTGACAGAGAAGAGAGAAAGAAATGCAGAAGACACGTCTTGTGTGCAACACCAAGAAAGATGGTTTCGTCTAGCCGACTCCACTACTGCAAGAATACGCTCCAGTCAGCACTTGCCTCAGGCCGCCTGCCCACACATCTGCGAGTAGTGAGAGTGAGTCACGATCGGCACAGAGACGGCGCCAGTAAAGAAGCCCAGCGAGAGGGAAATAAATTGCTGATATGGGGACAGTTCTACATTCCTGCAAAGGAATTTTTTTCTTCTCAACTCATTACCCACATGAGTCTATGTCACAAAGCAAGATAGGGGTAATTTCCGCATTATGTCTTCAATAATAATAAAAGACTGCTACTCATCAGTGCAACTGCATCCCTGGTAGTTTATCTACCGAATCATGATGCTACCGTCACCTACAAAATTATTGTATCTACTGGGATGGAGACAGACGTCCCAATAATAATTTATTATTTTGCTTGATGATCCATTGAGACCATGCAAGAGGTCCGGGGCCAGTACAGCAGTGTACCGCGGGATGCGCTACATGCAAGATGCTTAGATCCCACCGCTCTCCTCTACGCCGCATGCACAAAGGATCTACGCACTGGGCTTGCACCTGCTAACCTCTGCTCCAGATGCCCTATGCCAGTGAAGGAAGGGATGACCAAGGAGTATATAAGGAGATGCATCCCGGCCTCCAGATTGTCAATTCTTCTGCTTCAGTTCTCGATTGCCTCTTCTAAACTTTCATCGCTCCAGTTATTGGTGCAGAGGCTCAAACATCTCCTTGTACTTCACCGCTCACCTCGTGGGGCCAAAGAACCTCTCCAGCACAACTGAAGGAAGAACAAGCAGCATCGACAGCTACACACTTAGACACATTCTGCCCCAAAACGGACAACCTGAGAGTAGAGCTCACCCCAAGGTTTAACATTACGCTACACGCACCAGCAACCACCTCTCCCAATAATGTTGCACAGGGCACCTTCCCCTGTTTTAAGATAGGGTGTTTTACTTTCCGCCTAGCTCATAGGGAATTCGGAGATTGTGCTTCTACAATCTGTGTATTTCCTTAGGGTCAATAAACACTGACCTTACCAGATCTCTTGACTTTCACTCCGAGCTCCTTCCTTGTGTTGTATCGGAGCTGTAGAACTCAGCAGGAGACAGGGTTTTGCTGTTCTGAACTTACACGCACAACACACCAGCACATCCTTGGAAGGCCACCTCCCCCCTCATTGCGTGGTGCTGAGGAGGGGATCTTCTTGGAGTCAAGGGAGACCACACACCAGTGACCACTGGACACTCACCTGACCAGTATTGGAAGACCACCTGTTCCTTGCACCAAGTAAGAGGAACAGTAGAGCCACAACACTAGGTACACTCCCGGTGGGATAGGCCTGCTGGCCAGGGTGCTCAATTCTCACCGCTCACTGGTGGTGCCAAGAGGGTTACATTCTGGTGCAGGCAAACCTACTCGCATGGGACAACACTGTGCGGTTCCCGCAACCATCACCCCGCAGCTCGCACCTTCTCTACCTGGTAGAGGAGTCAAAAGTGAGGCAGTGTTGGTGGCAGTAATTTTCACCTAAACATGGATACATACACAACAAATGCCTTCCTCCTGCAGCCCCAATTTTTGTGCCTAATGCCTTACCCTTGTATGGGTGGAGTTGAGAGAAGGGCCAAGAAGGCGAGAGCTATCTCCAAAAATCCCCAGGAGCTACGTATCCTTCCTAGCAGGTTCAGTCTGCTTAGTCCACATGAACAAGCTGCATTACTGAGACGTCTCACCGTACTAGCACCTACCATCACGCCTGTGGACTTGTTCAAACCACGCACCAAGGTCGCGGAAGGACACCACCATATAGGGCAGGGCGCACTGTTTGGCATACGGTCCATCAACGCACCGAAACCGCAGCCAAGTACCACACAATCACATACCACCCCTCAGTCGAGTGCTACCCTGGTAGAGGGAACAGAGAAGGTACTGGCACGTACCGAATCACCACGCCACCCTACTGCACCCCTACATAAACCTGCACCATGCCCCAAAAAGATTGTCGAGCCCGACTTCGTACAGAATCATCGACCGACCAGGCTCGTGTTATACACCGGGCGGGCCCCCATGCCCAGACCTGAATAAACTGCCTTGAGACGTGACTCGCCTAGCGTTGAGTAAGTCATCCAGGACAGAGATAGTCAGTCAGCCGGGACTGTCACGCGTCAATCTTCTTGAATCCACTGCAATCCTTAGATGTGATTATTTTGCCTGCCGTTTAGGGTAAGCTTGTTTGTAATTAATTCCTTTTGATACTGGATGTCTTTTTTCTCTTTATTATTGTTTTTGTAATAGTTTTAGTGGTCCTCGTACCATGGCATGTATAACTGTGAGGCGGTAGATGCAGCAACTTCCCTCCTGGGATGGTATCTACACACCAAATTGTGGCACGACTTTTTCCTTCATGAAGGAGTTTTTTCCTTCATAGCCCACATCGCAGTCTGCTTCATTCATGCACCTAGTTTACCAAGTGATAGTGTTCCACTTTTTTTACATGCCTGCCACGTACTCAGTGTAATGACGACTATCTGGACCTCTCTCTAGAACATAACGATTTTGGTCGTAAAACATTATTTTAAATGCATCATACCTTTTTATCAAATAAAAGAAGTATGTCTTTCTTAGAAAAATTAATGCTACCTAAATTATTTCACAGCTATTAAGGTTATTAACTGGATACTAGAAAATTACGTCAACAATTTATGTTGTTTTTTTTTTTTGCATCTTTTTTCTAGCGATACAGTACATGTCACTTCTTAACCTTTAAGGTTATTGGATTTGTTTCCGGGTACCCAAGAATAATTAAGTAAGATAATATAGTCAACTAGAAATAATTAACACACACAGACATTCACATATGCACGCACGCACACACACACATATATAATACCTTTAATACAAAAATATATATTGACGTGTGTGGCACTTCCTGTGGTGAGAGGGATGGAGGATTGAGGTGGTCCTCATACTATTTTCTGGTGGTCGGGTTTATTCGCTTTGCGGTATGCTAGGCAATTTGTTAGCGTTTTGGCTGCCCTCACTGGATTGACTAAGCGGAGGGGAGATCAACCCCAAGGTTATTTCGTAGGGTCAAGCTGTCCCTACCTGACAGTCTGGTCGGCCTGACCACGAGAGTCGTCACTAGCCAAGACGCCAGTTGTCTCGATGAGGTGAATGTTCAGTTGGAGATATGATAATGAGTGGATTTTATGATGGCGATCTGGCTGGGGTTTACTCAGGGTTATTCCGCAGTGACCTCGTAAGCTGTCAAGGGAGTGCGAGGTTGGCAGGGGTGTTTGTGACAGTAGTAACTGAAGGGAGTTTGGACAGGGATGCGAACCCGTATGAATTTTCCAGAAGTCAATTTCGCGGTACAGTACCCTGGGAGTGTCTCCGTTTCCGGGTGTCGCACCCGAATTGCTTTACCTGACCACAATTTAACTGTACTGGTCCGTTCAGAGAGTAGGCGTATGTGCGACTCAACAGGTCTAATACTCAATGTGTCGGGGTGTGATTCTATGCAACCTGATGTAGTTTCCTCATGTTCAGCAATATCTTCTGGGGGTCACCGCCCTAGCCACTGTTTCAAAGGGGTCTCGCAATCCGGAGGAATAATTACGCTGTGGTGCAGAGTTTCGTAGGCGGGTTCTGGTGGGGTTAACGCACTGGAATTTGAATCCTGTACTAATTGGTTTAAACGAGTTTGGGTAATAGCAGCAAGTCTTTCATGTCTCCTCTGACGGCTTCCTAAAGCACTGCGCATTGAAAAGTATAAGAGAGAAGCTCAGTAAAAGGACTGGCTACAAGGTTAGTAGGCAACAGTTCAGGGCGGGGCGAAATTTCCAATCACACCCGTGGACCTGCTGTTGGCTAATCAACCCTCGCAACTAGACCTACGACCCTTAAAGGCAACTGGTGCACCGAAGTCTCAATGAGTGGGCCTTTATCAGGCCTCTTCTCCTTAAGATATTCAGCTCACTGCACTGCCGAGCAAGAAGCGAATAGTTAAGTGAAAAAGTTACTGTGCAATTGATCTTAACCAAACTAAAACACAACACACTGAAATTTAATCAAAAGAAAATGAAGATATCTAAATTAACAATTAAAGTAGGCAACAACAATGCTTTAAAATAAGTCGTAATATTCATTACGATGTAAAAAGATGAATGGTGGAAAGTCCCGGCTAACAAGGTACAAGCTAAAAGGTAAATAACTTCACTCTTGACAGTAAACGACATTGGAACAAACTACAAATTAATAATAATATTCAACAGGCGGAGGCAAGCCTGGGAGAAAATTAATAAAACAATTAATTAATTATAAAAATATTTAAAGGCTAAACCAATGCAAATGTATGCTATTGACAGCATGAGTTTTAGCGGGACGCTATCCAGGGGATGGTATCGCGCTATGACCTGCTACCACTGGAGTCAAGGGAAGTTGACTCAGATTAGGGTATAGGGTAGAGGTGGAGGAGATTACAGTAGATGAGGAGTGCTGTCCCTGGTGCGGTAAGTTGAAGGAAGCCTTGTCCAAGCTGGGGCTGGAGTGCTGGTGGCCTTATTCGAGCTGCTGGCTGGAGGTAGAGGTTCAAGCCCTGGGCAGGCTGCAGAGGAGAGGAGAGAGTATTTCATAGACTGTAGGAGAGCTCGCGAACCCATGCAGCCGGCGAGCCTGGCATCTCTGCTGGACCACGGTGCTTCTATTTATATAAAAATTGCAGTGTGTCAATGATTTTCCAGGGCGGGAGGTAGAGTAGCCATTCCACACAGGGGATGGTTTATATGCTGCAGGAGCGCTGCTCAATTTATTATCGCCCCAGATGGAGGCAATGACATTTTCATGCGCCCCGAACTGAGGCAGGCGAGCCGTGACATCAGAAGATCACTGGGGTGCTTCTATCTCTAGGGTTGTTTGGAACTTGTAGACCAGCTGGGTAGCGTAGTAGAATTTCAAAAATTATTTAATTTTTTTTCGTTTGGCAGGCGATTACACTCTCATAATTACTCATTCGGGAAAAATGTAATATTAGACGTAGAAGTCAATCATTGATGATGATTAACCATTGCAGGAATTCTTTTTAATTTATTATTTTCAAACGTCAGCCGGCTAATGAATGATTTCGCCCCGCACTTGGCGTGCTCAGATAGGGCGGAGTCAGTTGTACAGGGCGCCTCTCAGATACGCAGTATCTGGCATGCGTCAATAGGGCCACCCCACGAAGCGACGAAGCTCCATCTGTAGAAATCAGAATTGTTTCAGGTGGATGAGGCGGCTGCCTCAAACTCTGTAACCTCCGGTTGCTCCTCTGGGCTAGTGCCTATTCTGGATCACGCAACATCTGGTTTCTATCAGCGGCAGGGTAACGGCCTTGTCCCTCCTTCCTTTTCACTCTCTCCCTCTCCCTAGGTTGCGTAGCTATGGGGTGTCTGCACAGTATCTTCTGCTTCATGGCACAGCTGGAGTCCTACTGTTTCATCGCTTACCAAAGGGGAGGAATAGCTTTGGAAGGGAGCATAGGAACAAGTCCTGTGGTATCAAACCTATGCCTTCCTAAGTTGAGGGCAGATTCAAGAAAAGTTAAAATTTTAAAAATTAAAAAAAAAATTAAAATTTTTTAGATTAAAAAAATTGTCTATGTTTGGCTATTTACAAAAGTGTTTAAGAAATAATTCTTTTAAGATTTTCACACAATAAATCTTGTGAGTCTGTCCTCGAGAATAAAAAAAATTCCAAGGGCGTAACCATGAACTTCAATACACAGGTTTCAAAGTCCCTGTCTCCGGGTTGCTTTCCTATATGAAAATAATTAGTGCACTGACACATGCCAGATTGCTTCACAACAGAGAGGTGCACTCTATGGTCGACTTCGACTTATCAGAGCACATCAAGTGCAAGGCAAAATCAAATTCATTGGCCACTGAGACTTGGAAATAATAAATTAAAAAGACTTCATACATTGGTGAGTCATCTACGTAACTGAACTTCAAATCTGAAATTATGATCTTCCACATCCAATCAAAAAGGAACGTGCCAGAGCAACACCGAAGAAGAAATAATATTAATTATTTAAAACATATTACGCTACCCTGCCTGGCCAAGAAGTTCCAAACAACCCTCAAGATAGCAGCAGCCCCATGACCTGATGTCACGGCTCGCCTGCCTCAGTCTGGGGCGCATGAAAATGTCAATGCCTCCACCAGGGGAGATAACAAATTGAACGGCGCTCCCGCAGCAGATAAGCCAGCCCTTGTGTTGGAAGGCTACATTCCCCTTACCCCTTTTTCCCCCAGCCCTCAGACAATCGCTGACAGGGCAATTTTTGTATAAATAGAAGTACAGCCCCGTGGTCCAGCAGAGACGCCAGGCTCGCCAGCCACATAGGTTCTCGAGCTCTTCTACAGTCTGCAGAAGACTCTCTCCTCTCCTCTGCAGCCCGCTCAGGGCTCAACCTCCTTCATCTCAGCAACCCAAGGTAGGGCTCGAACCTCTACCTTCAGCCAGCCAGTTGAAGAAGGCAGCCAGCACTCCAGCCCCAGCTTGGACAAGGCTTCCTTCAGCTGATCGCACAGGGACAGCTCTCCACGTTTGGTAATTCCCACACCTGCACCCACTGAACCTTACTTCAGTCAACTTCCCTTGATTCCCGTGGTAACAGGTTGTTGCACGATTACGTCCCCCTGAATACAACCTCTACTACACTCACGCTGTAAATAGCGTAAATTGGTTTTATTATTGATTAGGAATTTTCGGTAGGAATTAATTTCTTAAAAGATTAATTTTTCCCAGGCTCGACTTCGCCTGTTGATTGAGATCCATATATTTTTTTTTACATTTAAATATTTCTTTACCTAGCTTGCAGTGTCTATTAATGTAGCCGGGTCTCTGCTAACATGTTGATTTAAGCGTAGTAAAATATTACGTTACAAACTTACCCTTTTGTGTGTCTGCTACAGTAATTTTAATTTTAGATGCTGTGTCATTTTTTTTGTGCTTTATTAAATTTGTCTTTAATTGCAGTGCTGTGTGTTCAATAAGTTGCACAGTAATTCTAATTAACCTCATGTGTCTATCTTCTGTGTAGTGTGCTGTATCCCTTAGGAGGTAGGGCCTGATAAAGGCCCAATCCCCGAGATTCCAAGGCACTCGCCGCTGATACGAGACACAAAAAGGTCAGTTACTTGGATTGCCCTTATGAATGGCACGTCCACGGGAGTGACTGCAGATTTCACCCCGCCCACGATTGCTCGTTCGCAACCCCTGTTGATAGCCGTTTTTATTTGTTGTATTTCACTGCTTAATGCGCAAAAAGCACGAAGGTACCAGAAGCCGTCAGAGGCGCACCTTAATAAATCAACTAATTAATAACTCAAACCCAAATACACTGGTCTCTAGTGAACCCAAGAGTGACCATATTGATTACAACATAATAATACTTTCTGACCACGAAACCCCCTTGAAGCACTTGCAAGGATGGTGTGAAGCGGAAGAAGAATCCGACTCCAAGGAAATCCCCGTACAACCAACCCCTACACAGACATTGAATTCTATTACAGACACACCAAACCCCTCTAGCAGATCAAGTATCATTAAATTGAAATCTGATAAAATACTTTGGGTTTGACACCCAAGAACAGAAGTACTCCCAAACTTCTGTACAATAACATTGGCAACCAGAAAGACAATCAGGGTTCGAATCCCTGTCAAGGTAGTTCCCTGAACGCACCCCGAACAATCCCTACCCAACTTTACCCCCGTTTGACAGATAACGAGGTCACGGCGGATAAACCCTGTCAGTTCAAGCCAGATCATTCACCACACCACTCACTCACCTCTCGTATCCGATTAAGCATTTCACCCTTATTGGGACAGCTGGCATCCCATTTATTGAGATCCCTTGTGGTGCGGAGAATAAGATACTCGGAAGGGATAGCTTAAGGCTCAGACTCACCCTGGGGTTTGACTGCCTTCCACCTTGTAAGGTCCAAGAGGGCAGTCAACGCCCTAACCACTTGTTATCCAACAGGAGCACGCGTCAAATGGCGCCTAACGTGGGACGTAACAGTTTCTATAGTTCAGCCTTGGGAGCTGGACCTCGCCAGTTAGGCACCCCCTCCCCCTTGTGTTGTTACGCGTGAAGCGCACATCTGTTCCGCTGCTCCCGCAGGGGAGATAAGTTTTATTGTTCACGACATTCGGGGAATCAATTTAAACACTCCATGGCGCCCAGTTGCAGTATTCCACGATGTCGGATTCAGAGGCAAGTCTGACAGATGCACACCATACCGTCGGCATTTCAAATACCGAAGGGACAAGCAACAGGCCTTGCCCTCTTCCTGCATGCCCAGGCACTGGCCTGAACCTTATGTGTAACTATTGCCATAAGGAATACCATTACACATGTTTACGTTTGGATGACAACTCCAGGTACACAGATGGTCTAGAATACAGGTGTGATTCGTGCCGACAAGCTGAAATACAGGACAGGGAAGACATCATGTCCACTGCATTTTATGCAATAATATGTTCCATCATGTTTGCATTGGTTGGGTAGACGAGCCAGTCCGGAACCCAGGACAAGTCTACCAGTGCGAATTTTGTCGAACTACAGGCCGCGTAACACGACTTACAGGTTAAGCCCGCCAATTCCTGGACTATCTTGTGAGCTCTCCCTCCCCGACTTTAACGGGAAAGCATACTCTAATTACGAAAAATTTCTCACCGAATGCGAATGAGAACTGAGGGAAACTGGTATCCCCAGTAAACAATGAGTTCACCGCAACCTCGTAGGTCCCGCCAGACAGTGGTGGGCCAAATACGGTGAGTTTGTTGAAAGCTGGCCTCAGTTTAAGGCACAGCAAACCTCCCACTTCGCAGGCAACAAAGTTTTAAGTAATCTGTTTACAGATTTGCACTCCCATATGCAAAAGCACGGGGAGTAAGTCGAACTATTCACATGGCATAAAGAGCGCCTGCATAAACGTATTTATCCCGAACAAACAGAAGTACAGTGAGTATGCTGTATAACAAAACACACTTCTACCTACTTTGAGGAATTTATTCATTACCTCTCGACTGCACATGGTGGAGGAACTTGTAGAGTGAGCACGAGAGATGGAGATGAATGAGCATCCCCTCCCCGGAAGAGACTAGCCAGCACACGCCCGTGTCAACGAACCGGTCCCCTTCCCACGACCACCTGCAGGGTGAGACACAACCCCGCCAGCCCCGCAAACCCCGCGCCGCGCTGCTGGTACTGCCCGGGGCGACATTTCAATAGGGATTGTCCAAAGCGGCAACCACAGGCGCCGCGCAGCACCCCCCCCCCCCCCCCCAATACACAACCATGTAACCCTGTGACTCATGGACAGAATTTCCGAGGTAGGAATCCGGAGGAAAATCAACCATCGACGAATGATAGGCCCCTAAACCTCTGGCAGATGTGTTCGCAACCACGTGTCACTACGCGTCTAAGGTCAGCTGAGACCTTATTACCACCAGAAAGAAACCCTGCGATGAGAACATCGAGCATGATTCAAACCTCGAACCCCACCGAGGCGAAGCGTCCCCTTCCTCCTCGTGAAAATGGGTTGTAACCACGGGACCCCAGTAGGAATGACGGCCACCTTCCCCCGTCCTACCACTTACAACCCCCGCAGTTACAGTACCAGAGAACTAATTTCGACCCTCTGATGGCTCTGCGATTAGACGATGTACGCACCCCCATTTAGTTTACATCTCGGCTGGCATCAACAAGTGTCCGACCCAAACCCTCATGGTGCGATCCCGTTGATCATCTTAAACTTGAGAGCCAAACTGGTAGGCTGACAACAGGAAGGGATCTCCCTCTTCCACTTCTACTACGAGCCCCGAGGTTAGGCCACGTAGCCCTCTCGTCCCCCTTCTTACCCCTCTTCTGGCGGTTGAAAGCCAGAAATTAGCAGAGATCACGACCACACGCGTTGCGCGAGTTTCCCTGGCATTCCTTTCTACGGCTAAGGAGGTGCTCTCGCCGGACGATGAACTGTATGTGGCAGTATTTCCACTCCCGCCAGAATCGGTCCCAGCCACGCCTCCCCCCAAGTCATTGGAGCATATCCAGGATAGGGACAATAGAACGCAACACTTGCTATCCTACCCTTCCTTCCCCTTCCCGGTAAGAATGGTATTACGAGTGCACGAGCTAAAGGTGAAGAGTCAACCCGGTCCTCGTCACCACCTATGGACCCGCTGGTCAACCTGGGGACCGGCTCCTTCTGGGGACCGGCTCCTTCTGGGGACCATCTCCTTCAGACCATCGGCCCTGGCTGAATAGCGAGAGAGTAATGCTGAAATGCCCCATGTGAGTGAGAGAGAGACAGAGCTTGTGACAGAGAGAGAGAGAGTGAAGACGCAACAACCGTGAAAGTAGGGAGTGCGAGTTGCTAGTCGCCCGTAAGCGATTCGGCCACAAGAAGCATAGCTCCACCGCCAGGAGACACTACCACGAGTGCAGTTCCAGTACATTTCACCCGCACCGTGGCTGCCAGACTCCGATAAGCCAAGGTCACGCAGTCAGGTAGAGAGACCCATGATGCTCGCAGAGAGAGCACGTACCAAGAAGCTGAGGAGCCAAGTAGCAAGATGACAACAGCAGGTGCCCAAACTCAGAACGCTGGCCCCATGCTGCCGTCCATCTCCAAGCCAACATCACGTGTGGTCCCCCTATGTGCCAGGTGCACTTGTCACGTGCCTGGATGCTATCGAGAGATGCCATGGCGGGCACCTACATAATTTCGTTGGTCTGCCGCCCCTATCGCAGAGCTGCAAAACCGAAGACGACCTCCTAGACGTAGGCACGACAAATGTCAGCGCCCTCCACAGGCACCGTCTTCTACAGGTACGTAGCCTTAAAGTGTGATCTATGCAAGTGTCATAATATGTTGTGAAACGTACATTAATAGTATTCCTGCATGCATGTGTCAACGAGAGTCATGTGAATTATGTCAATTTTAACACAAAATGCATTTTGCATAACTTTAAAGTGTGTAGTACGTAAACATAAAATTTCTTTCGCAAAATGTCTCGCCTAACCTAAGAATTTTGTCTCAAACAAATACAAAATGTTATATACCAAAGGTACTTCAAGATGCCTCAAGAATTACGTATGCATTCTGTGTGTGTGTCATATATATTCCTTATATGTACTACCTCATTAGCAACCTGGAGATAGGGACTTAAAACTTATGAGATGTTGTGCATGGTTACGCCCTTTTCAGGTATACTTTCCTTTAGAATTTTTTTATTCTCGAGGGCAGACCAGTAAAAATTTTTTAAAAGAAATTTTTGCTTTTGTACACAACCAATTGTATCTGCCCTCGAACTAGGAAGGCACTACGTTCAATACCAGACGACATATTCCCGCACTTTCCTTCCAAAGCTATTCCTCCCCTTGGTGACGAGAAGAGAAGATTCCAGCTGAGCTACGAAGCAGAAGGTACTGCGCAGGCACCCCGCAGCTACGCAACCGAAGGAGAGGGAGAGAGTGAAAAGGAAAAGGGAACAGGCCGTTAACCCTCCGCTAGTGGAAACCAGATGTCGCGTGACCCAGATACAGTTGCGCTCATCTCCCGCTCAGAATAGGATCTAGCCCAGAGGCCGCTGAGACTTGGAAATAATAAATTAAAAAGACTTCATACATTGGTGAGTCATCTACATAACTGAACTTCAAATCTGAAATTATGATCTTCCACATCCAATCAAGAAGGAATGTGCCAGAGCAACCCCGAAGAAGAAATAATATTAATTATTTAAAATATATTACGCTACCTGCCTGGCCAAGAAGTTCCAAACAACCCTCAAGATAGCAGCAGTCCCATGACCTGACGTCACAGATCACCTGCCTCAGTCTGGGGCTCATGAAAATGTCAATGCATCCACCAGGGGAGATAAGAAATTGAGTGGCGCTCCAGCAGCAGATAAACCAGCCCTTGTGTTGGAAGGCTATATTACCCTCCCCCCCCCCCCTTCCCTATGCCCTCGGACAATCGCTGACAGGGCAATTTTTGTATAAATAGAAGTACAGCTGAGTGGTCCAGCAGAGACGCCAGGCTCGCCGGCCACATAGGTTCTCGAGCTCTTCTACAGTCTGCAGAAGACTCTCTCCTATCATCTGCAGCCCGCCCAGGGCTCAACCTCTTTCATCTCAGCAGCCCGAGGCAGGGTTTGAATCTCTACCTTCAGCCAACCGCTTAAAGAAGGCAGCCAGCACTCCAGCCCCAGCTTGGACAAGGCTTCCTTCAGTAGACTGCACAGGGACAGCTCTCCGCATTTGGTAAATCCCACATCTGTACCCACTGGACCTTACCTCAGTCAACTGGAGTCAAATGAACAATTACAGGAATGGAAGCCACTTCAGATCGTCTCAGATACTCTAATATCAACTCAGGATAGGCTGCAGGTCTTGAGAGCTCTGATGGTAAGAAGAGATGCTGCGGCACTGGTATCTCTCTTCGTTCTTCAAGGTGACGAAGAGAGCTTGAGCCTGTTCTTGTGGAGAAAGGCTAGCTATCTGTTTCACTAAAGAGGGTTGATACTCGTGCGCACAACCTAATGCAGCAAGTGTGGCCTTGACTCACTCCAATCCCCTCCTTTGGGCAAAAGGCATTACGAAGTTGAAATTTACCCTTACACTAACTGTACCGCTTCTGCAGATAATCGTCTGTACTAAGTTTACATGTGTCACCGCTAGGGTGCTTGGCCTGGAAGTATACTTCCCAACTTAGGGATTATAATCATCTCAGCGGGGCCACTCCGGTGAGACAGTAATCTCCAAGTCAACAAGTTGGTTTGCAGAAAATGTACCTGTAGAGGGCTCCTCCTTTCCCTCAATCTCTGGATTATTGGAAAGGGCAGCATGTAATAGAGCTTGGACTGTTTAGAAAGCAAGTATGTGACTCTAATGAGTATATCCCGTGAATACCTGCAAGGTACTAGGTTACAAGGTAGGGTACTCAAGTTAAGAGCCACTAATGTTTTATTTTCCGTGGAAATAAAAATGTGGTGAAAGCACTCTAGCTTTGGGCCAGTGACATGGATTTCAAAGCTCGAAAGCTATAGTTAGGTTGGCCGGTAGAGGCGACTGACTCAAAACAAGGAATGCGTGGTGAGTGTAACTGGAGAATAAACTCTTGCATTGTTGGCATGCATGTTGCAGAAACTACGTCATGTGATCACTGACACGAGCTTGGGAAACTAAGCAGGTACGTGACAGAATGTTAATCTTGCGAAAGACTAGGATAGCATCCACTGTAGCTACTGGCGTAACTGCAGGGGGTGTAGGGCTGCGGCATACGTAGCAGATATCTCGTAACTGACGTAACCTACCCTACCGCAAGCTTTGCTGATGAGTACTGTAAAGAGGAGTTTTGAGCAATGCGCGCTAGAATAGCAGTAACAATACAAAAACTTAATATTGAAAGAAAATGGAGTGTGCCTGAGCAAAGCGAGCTGGACACTGCTGGTGAACACTCTGGTCCCATGAGTGACTGGCGCTATAAACGAAGAATGGCGTGGCACTCTGGCCAGTTCCCGAACGGCGGGCACTGGGAATGAAGAATGACAAACTGAAAATCTAGTCAGTGTCTGAGCAAAGAATGCTAGACAACTGAAAAATTGGCAAACTGGTTGCGAGATGTGGGCCATCTAAATTTTTATACTAATTGTGGACCGATGATCAACTCTCAGTGGCTGTTGCCACTAGGGAGAGGATTGGTAGCTGAGCGGGGGGATATGAATGCATGACTTGCCTCTGTGACTTCACCGGCCAGCTGAAAGGGAATGCAAAACAGAAGACAAACATTACTACTAGAGCAATCTAACGGGGAGTAAATGAACTTGCTTGTCCTCTAAGCATGAATATGGTGGACCAGTGAATAAGACAATCTGCAAGGCAGACAGTACAATCTCATATCCTAAAGTAATAAATTTAACCTTCAAACTCCGTGCAAGGGATCATAGGGATGGAGCTGAAGTCTTTAAAATTACATTATTAAAAAAGCATCACGCGTCAGTAATCAACTTAATGAACTTTCTATTTTAAAAGATGCATTTTTAATCAATGAGTATACATTGGTGTACATTTTGAGGTTATACATATAAAAGCCAGTTACGATGTTATACATAAAAAAAAGGGGAAAACAAAGGATTTAACACACAGGTATATATTAATATATTAAAATAATGTTTCATCACTCTTGAAAACATGTTTAAGAATAACATACATATGTACTTATTTTCAGCATTTTATGTAAAGGTTGGAGCACAGCCATTAAATTTTCTTTAGGTCTAACATCCCTACTCACTACAGAAATCTAGATTCCACCTTCCTTCTTGTGTGGTATCCTTGTGTGGTAACTAAAGGACCTATTGGTGCTGGAGTTCACTTCGCGAGGGTACCATATAGCAAGTGTACCCTCTCAGTTGATACTTAGAGCAAGGGTTACCAAACTGCATCCTACACGCGACGGTATTGTATGAGTGAATGTTGTCCACACCCAAAAGGGACAGTTGTGTCGACCTGTGCATAAGTTGTACAAGTTGCCAGCCCAGTGATTGATTGCAGGCTATCTACGTAATTTTGTATAGTGACTGCGTTGTGTTATGCTATAAGAGACATCATCTATTCTCGGCAAGCAGTATATTTTGTATTTGTATGTATAAACTGCTTGTTCATACGCGTGGACTTGTGCGCCAGTGCGCGGATTGGTACCTACGCCAGTAGTCACTACCTCGGCCCCAGGATCCTCAATGGCTCTCAAGATGGCATCACCGTCAGTCTCGCTCATGTGCTCTACCTTTTCCGTTCAGTCTCTGGCAGATATGTGTGCATATTTCTAACAAGAGGCTACTCCAGATCCCTGTTTCACAAACAAATTCAGCATACCACTTACAACTACAGATCCACAAACAAAGCTCAGTAATTCAGATATCCCTGTGTTGTCCTTTACCACAAGGGCATGGACAGACTCAGGACCATTCTCATGGACACCAAATTCTGGCCTGATCACCATTCACTCAAAACTTGTTCTCCAAACCACCCATATTGGTCTTCAAATGACACCCTGACAAACTGATTCACTCCAAATTGCCACCCAATGCCAGTTAGTAATATCACCATCCCCAGAGGGTCTCATCCTTGCAGCAGCCCACATTGTAGTTCTTGTGCTATACAACAATCTTCCAACTCCTTCAACAGCAAGCTCACCAATCAGACTTATTTTATCCAGGGCAGCTACAACGGTGCAACATCTTATCTACCAGCTTCAGTTAGTTCACTGCAATGCAGAGTATATTGGCCTTGCCAAATCTCTCAAACAGAGAATGAATGGCCATTGAGCAGACACCAAACAAGCCATAACTGGGGCAAATGTAAATTTACAGGAAAATCCAGTTGCAGGACATGCAGTATCTCACAACCAGAACTTTTGACTCCTCTTACACAACCAGAAATGGTGAGGGCCCTACAACCTTCTAATAATAATATAATACAGAACTGCAATGCTGGGAACTGGTCCACGTCCAGTATGTCACCAAACCCAGACAGACTCCGGGATTAAATATAACATAACCACTCCACCACATTTCAAATTTTTCACAAGTGTGCATGTCTGCATGTGCATCTGTGTCTGTGTGCGCATCTGTGTCTGTGTGTGCACCTGTACATGCATGTGCGCATGCACAAACATGTGGATGTGTGCATGTACATGCATGTGCATCTGAATAAGCAAGTTTGTCTGCATGTGCACTCACCATATCTTATTATTCATAAACATAAGTTTTTAAGTTCATGTGTGTGAGACAATCCTGAATTTTTCACAGCCAACTGCAAATGTAAAACCTAGTAACTTCAACTCCACAAAATGTACCAGCACACATATGGTAAGACTGCTGGCACTAGAGTAACAAAAAGGGTAAAGAGATACATTGTGGTGGGGTACCTTGCCACTGGGGCTGCGCACATCAAGCTGAAAGAAGTTGACACAGAACTCCTGCTCAGCTAGACAGACAGGCTCCAGTTCTGCCAAGGCACGCTCCAAAACCTCGTCAAAGCGCTGCCTCTCTGCGGGGTCGGCCTCTCCCCACTGCTCACGTTCCTCCCCCAGCAAGGCAGGGGTGGGCGCAGCTTTGCCCTGGCCTGGCGTCTTCTGCTTGCCAGCTAGATCCTGATTCGAGCCACTCATCCGCACTGCACCCAGCCCAACAATAAACCTCTCACCACAAAGCAACTATTTACATAAGTAGTTTATACCCCTCTCCTAATAAACACACAAATGCACACAGAGTCAACAAAAAATACTAGTTATTCCGAACAAATACTGAATAGGGAAGAAATTTCACTTCAAACTAATATTTAAAGTGTTCATACATGATGCAACACATCATTAACAGTGTACCATTATTCTCAAAAGTTGATTCATTTTACTAGAAACATATATAACTTACCTCTTTCCTTATTTTACATCCAGTAAAACCCAGATCTTACAAAATGTCATGGTTGCCAAGAATGACTGTGAAATAGTTGATTTTGTAAAATTGTGCCAGACTAACTTAGACCCCCCACAATCCAAAAATGGTGGTAAAAGCTGACGCATGACGGACTCTAGCGATTGGTTCCGTCACTGGCCCAAAGTGATTTTGGTCGGACGCTAGACTAGGCACGTCCTTGTGGCGTGCAACGTAGTCTCGGAACTGGACGGGTGCTCTGCCCGTGTACAAAACTGGCCTCGTTGGCTGTCGATTGAGTACGAAGTCTGGTCCAGCTAGAATCACTTTGCGGGTGTGTGGGTTTATTCATGTGGGTATACCTGGGCAGCGTAACCCCTGCGAGTGACTAGGTGTAGATTTGTCGTGAGACGTACTAGGGGTCCTTTCTGTGGTACAGTTGCTATCGATGACTAGTATGGTATTTGGTACATGGGCAGACAAAATGCTCAACAAGCCGGGTGCCCCACTGAAAGAGGGGGTGTTCCTTCCCTGGACACTGTCGGTGCCATAGAGAAAGGCTTAAACCACCGGATGGATACCCTTAGGCTATCTTGGTTGACGGCTCGAAAATAGCTGGTAAGGCAGCGGATGGAGCTGGAGCGGAGAGCAGACGGAGTACTGTGGTTAGTCTCGTGGACTAAGTAGCTCGAATCCGTCAGGAAGGGATTTAAGTTCCCAGGAAGATTTAGAGACAGCCCTTGCATGTTTTACCATCTTTTGAATACCACCACTGTGGGTAAATGGCATTAGGATAAATATCCAGGATCAGGCATGGTCAGAGTGAGGTAGTCTACGAGCAGGCGTACAGACAGTGATGGTGCAGGGGCTGCTGAGCATGCTATAACTCACTCTTAAACTCCAACACAGGAGTGAGGAGTTAGTCAAGCTGCATAGCATCAACAGTGGTTCCAGCACGGTGCGGTCCTCATAGGGATGGTCTCCTTAAACCCAGAGAGCTACCTCTCTCGGCACCACTAATGCGCGATGAGAAAGGCAATCACCGAGCTGACAAGTCAATCCTACCAGGACCGTGTCCCAAGATTTGTGGCTCTACCATTCACTACAATAGGTGCAGAGAACGGGTGGCCTTTCAAATCTGGTACAGTGAGTGTCCCAGAGGTGCTGGTCCCCCCCCCCTTCCCCAGACATGAGAAAGTACCCCTCTTGGCACCATCAGTGCTCAATGAGAAGGGCAAACCCCAAACTGGCAGTCCAACCCCTAAGGAACGGTATCCTAGTGTTGGGGTTCTACCGTTCAACACACTAGTGTGGTGAATGGGTGGCCATCCAAGGTTGTTCTATATGTTGTAAGAGGTGTCATTACGGGAAGAATAAAACCCTGGTCTCCTACCATACCCCATTTAGGAAATATGTCTACGGGGAATGGGTACTAGGATACGGAAGTGATATTCAAAATAAAACCAATGTTTATTTCTGTTTACGGAAATAATCAAGGATGGTGAAGGTACTATCTCCCTAGGGCTTGTAGAAAATAAACACCCTGCAAGAAGCAGGTGAAGGCAACCTGCATAAAACTAGAGGAAAGGCAGTATATCAATAGCAGCAAAATTGACTTCACTTTCCCTAGGTCTACTCTGCTCGTCCAGAGGGGACCGGTACATGTCTAAGTGTTACAGCAGACGTAAGCTTGACTACGTAGGTTCTTTTGTAGACCGGTGCAAGAGAGGATTCTTTGCTCCCAACACGAGGTGCGGTGAAGATTTCAGGAGAAAGGTTTAGACCTTTTGCACCATGACAGTGTGTGATGAAGGCCCAAGGTAGGAGACAGATGTCAAATACTTAAAGACTGGCCACGAGCCCTGGTGCGGCCCGCTATTTATACTCCACCAGAGGCTTGCACTTTCTTCATCTGGCATAGGGGTTGTCTTACAGAGGGTGTAGCAAGTTCAAAGTGTATGCCACATATCCTCGGTGAGTGTGACGTCAATGGCCGGCGCAGGATCCAGGTTCATGTCTCAGTGCTCATATTAGTAGTGGCATCTGGCGGCACGCTGCTGTACTCAGTGAATCTTGATGCACGACTGCAGTGGCTTGGCCTGCGAATAATTATATCTGGCATGGAGCATCCGTCTTTTGCCTTGGGTAGGTACAACAATTCCTGACGTCTCATTGGTGGTGGCAGCAAATCAAACTCCGTTGCTTGAGCTTCCAGTTTAGTAGCCCTGATGAGTTGAAGCTGATTAAATCATAGTTAGAAAGACATGCATCAAAGCATTGATTTTGATGTGTGCCGTTTCTACATCTATTCAAATACGATTACAACTCATCGCCTAGAGCACCTCTTCCATCTCTACAAGCTTGAGTAACACGTTGCCTTCCCTACAGGCAATGGGAACTTCTGTGTTTTTCCTTCTCACCTGGAGGACACACAACCCGGCAGGCACGCTGCCCCCCCCCTTTTTTTTTCCCCACGCTCAATGCCTACTAGCTGCCCAGACCTCAGGCAAGGACGAGCACACCTGACGAGGCACGAAGCCATAATCACTGACGAGAGTATTCTCATGCCACCCAGGGCTGGAGGACGTCACACCTCCCCCGCACCCCACTCCGGCAGTCTACAAGCTACCACTATATAAGTCCGGCCGCAGCCGAGCTCTGGAGTCATTCTTTTGCATCTCTTGCAACCTAATAAAGCACTGCCAGTGCTTGGGATCTTCGGAGAAGTTACCAACCTTAGAGTTCGCCCTTGGTTCTACTTACTACGTACGTCGACGACCAGTCAACCTGACGACATACGAACACAAACATTTTCTTTTAACTTCACTGTGTCTCCTCTAGACACCTTTATTTAGCAGTTTAACTTAACTATTTATTTTTAGTCTAGAACCAGTATTTCCCTTTTACTTAAGCAGGTCACACACCGGGAACCACGCAGTTACCTTCAGCTATCCTTGACTGCGTAGGACGTAGCACAGGTCACGTGTTTATTGAGCTCTCAATAAACACACGTTGCTCTCTACCTCTCTGTTTTTATTTCCAGGGTATCCACAGTTAAAGGTAGATTACGCTGTGCACTGTTGACGGAAACCAGGAATTTTACTAAACCAAATTAAGACATACGTATTAGTTGTCAACCTATTTCTTCCCAGCTACACATCAGCTCTGTGAGTGCTCGTGGGGGAGAAATAGCGACACCACAACCACTAGCAATACCTTCACACCAAGAGGCACGACAAACTCAGGTTGCTTCTCACCATCCGCACTGGTAAGTGCGCTGTGACTGTGGCCTGCAGCGTTGCCAGGCATCCTAGTGTGAACGCACAACCAGTAGAGGCTTGGCGGTCTACACGGTTCCACATTCCTGATCAGCCCGCCTACAATGGGGGATCAGTGGGGACTCTTAGCGAGCTCGAGCCGGCAAGTCACTATTAGGTTACACTGTTAGTATTTCTGTCTCAATGCACTGCATGAACTATAGAGCTGTTACCATATCCCACACGAGAGGAGGAGTGGCAGAAAATGCAGGGAGCATCACCTGGCTCACCCTGCTCTCAGGCCGAGGATAGCATCACCCCATCCTACACAGGACAGACAGGTGGAACAGGACCGCAAAATAAGATGGCGGAGACTTCTTTGTCCCACCCTGCCTGGTTGTTGCTCATGCGTAGGTACTTCTTCAGTTTTTGGTTGCGTTTTTTAGTGGGATTTGACTGGTGATGGTAAAAAGGAGGGGGGGGGGGGGGTCGTCCAGACCTCAGTCCCCCAGGTCTTGCAGGCTTCCTGCCAGAGCTGGCTGGTGAATGGGGTCCCATTGTCGGTCAGTATCGCCCGGGGATATCTCCATAGAGAAAACACTCTGTAGACCGTTTTTCTACAATTTGTTTTGTGCCCTGATTAGGGATGAGGAAAGCTACTACCCATCATAAAAAGAGGTCGGTCAAAATGAGCAAATATCGATTTCCTTTAGTGCTGCGTGGATAAGGGACCATTTCATCAGCAGCAACGTGCTCCCAAACTTTTGTTGGGCAGCATGCTACACAAGGGTTTCCACCTATGAGATACCCTTTATTTCTGCAGCAGACATCGCACTGCACAACGTATCTCCGAAGATCCAGGTTCATACCATCTCACACATATCTTTCCTTAGACTACGGATGGTTTCCAGTGTCCCAGGGTGTAGGGCATGGGGGTGGTGATGAAAATGGTCCATTATTTCTTGGCGGAGGCTGGGGGCCCAGACACACCATGGGGAATTGAGGGGGCCTTTCTGTGTCCGTATCACCTCACTCCACCAACGGTAGCAGTGGGGTTTCTCCCTGACTAGGTCAACTTGAGGATCATTCTGTTGCTCCTCTCTTATCCGGTCTTGGGTAAGGTTGATGCATCACATCTTGTCTATTAATACTAAATGACTCCTACTCATCAGCGCAACTGCATTCCTAACAGCCGGTCCACGAGTCACGCTGCAACAGCAGCAAGATTGTTTTACCTACCGGGCTGGGACAGATGTCCCAATAATAATTTATTATTTAGCCCGATGAGCCACCAAGACCATGAAAGAGATTCGGGGTGAGTACAGCAGTGTGCCGCTAGATACCGCCACATGCAAGAATCCTAGATCCCACCATTCTCCAGTACACCACACGTACAGAGGATCTAGGCCCTGAGCTCGCACCTGCTGTTTCCCCCTCCCCAGATGCCCATGCCAGTGGAAGAAGGGATGACCGAGGAGTAAATAAGAAGATGCATCCTGGTCCTCTGGATCAGTTCTCTGCAGTTCTGCAATGCATCAGTTCTGCTACAGTTCTCGATCACCTTCCTGAGCCCTCATCGCTCCAGCTCTTGGTGCCAAGGCTCAAACCTATCCTTACTTCATCGCTGACCTCGTGGGGCCGAAGATCCTATCCTACGCCTAACTGAAGGAAGAACCAGCGGCCACCAACCATTACAACAATTACACAGATTTGGTCCCTTACGGACAAACCTGTGAGCAGAGCTGGCCCCAAGGTTATTCACGCACCAGCTAACTGACTATCCAGCTAGCTTTGTACAAAGTGCCTTCCCATTTAGTACGATAGGGTCCTTACCTTCCGCATAGTATGAGGGGACTTAGGAGATAGCACCTCTGCCATCTGTGATTGTTTCCTCTGGATAAATATACACCGATCTTACGAGTTCGCTTTACTTTCACTCCAAGCTCCTTCCCTGTGTCATATCAGAGCTGGAGGACTCAGCTGGAGACCGGGTTTTTGCTTTTCCGAACACACACTAACAACACAATAGCACATCCTTGGAAGGTCACCCATTCTCTGCCCCGGTAGTGAATGATAGAGCCACGACACTAGGATACCATCTCCTGGAAGTTAGCTTGCCGGCTCGAAGTCGCCCCCTACCTCATCACTTCCTAGTGGTGCCGAGAGGGCTGCATCCTGGTGCAGGGAAATCTACCCCCACGGGACAACACCGTGCAGTTCCCGCAACCGTCACCCCGTAGCCCACGCCATCTCTACCTGGTAGAGTCGTCGAGAATGAGGCGGTGTTGGCGGCAGTAATTTTCACCTACACATGAACACTGACACGTCAACTGCCAACCTCCTGCAGCTGTGATTTTTGTGCCTAATGCCTTACACTCATAGAGGTGGAGTGGAGAGATGGGCCAAAAAGGCCAAACTTCCCCAGGCACTGGCTAAGTATTCTTCCCAGCGGGTTTGGGTTGCTTAGTCCACATGAGCAAGCTGCGCTACTGAGATGCCTTACTGTACCAGCACCCACCGTCATGCCCGTGGACTTGTTCGAGCCACCCACCAAGAGTCGCGGTATGATACCATCCTATAGTGCAGGAGGCACTCTTTAGCATACGACAGAACAGCACACCAGAACACCAGCTGGCTACTGTACCAGAGCCAATCAGCCCCCCCAGCTGATGCTGGATGACGTCCGTGTCAAGAGGGGTAGCCCCAACTTCTGGGTGTGCGTGTTCCCAACTAATAGATTATCGTTCTGCTTTCCCTAGATGGATCTTTTCTTGTCCGTGGTCAACGATACACTGCTGCTCCCTTAGCCAAGGCTGCCCGAGAATTATTTCCTCGCTTATGTTGGGGACAAGGGTGAACCAGGTCTCCTGGCTTACATGACACACACTTATTTCTAACTTGATTTTTCCTTGGGCGTGTAGAGTGCGGTTTGGCTGGGCCATCTGGATACCTAAGGGTTGGGGTCAATGTCCTGCCCTTTGAGAGGCTGTCAGTATGTCGGTACTTACGAAATTTCCATTAGCCCCAGAATTGATCAGGGCCCGTCAAGGAATGCAGTTTATCTCAACCTGTATGCGAGATGACTCTGATGGCCCAGGGTCCGCTAATTGTGTGACAGTAAGGTGGGTGCCGGAATAATTCTTGTATGGGCGTCCCAATGTCTCATGGCGCGGTGGCTTGAGGGCGAGGAAAGGGGCCGCAAGCCCCCTGGGTGGGTCGCCCCCGGGCGATCCTGGTTAAAATGCCAATCCGGGCAATACCAACAACGAGGTAAGGGGGCGGCGGAGTTGTGCAAGGTCGTGTCGTGCCCGACAGGCGGCCTGGGGGAGGGGGTAGGGCCGGCAACCTAGGTGCGTGCCATCTGTTCCTTTCCATTCATCTCAAGCTCCCTTGAACTGTCTGCGAGTTCCTCGATCATCTGGGGCCGGGACGTGACTAATAAGTTACATAGCGAGGGTAGGAGGGTGCGGGTGATACACCTGACATGCTGCACTTATGAACAGTTCTACCTCCTCATCGTGTCTTTGCATGCGGGAGTCTAGGTCAGTTATGAGATCGCCAAGGATATCGTCACCATAAAAATGTGACACCAGTTGGGCTTTGAATTGTGGCCAATCTTGCACAAATTTGCAGTATTTTTCCCATTTTCTGGCAGGCCTTTTGAGCTGATGGTGAGCTCTGCTCTCACCCATTGCTTGCATGGGATAAGGTGCTCCTTCAGCTCCAGTTCGTACTGAGCCAGGAATTCTTCCGGGTCGTCGTAGGGTCTCCCATTAAATTCTGTACGTTCACAGGGCAGCCCTTGAATGACCGGACTGTGCCCATGGGTTGGATTGAGTGGTTTATATGCCTGTTCCCTTTGACAGATATTGCATTAGTAGACCTGGCTGGGTTGCGGACTCGTTTCATCTGTCCAACCTATGCAGGCATGGTGGGAGTCCCAGTGGCATAGGATGTAGCGTACTATATGCCTGCCTTTGCCCTCACACTCGGGCCACTGGTATACCTGCAGTTCTTCCTGTCGACATTCCTGACAACAGTATTCTAGCCCGTCTGTATAGAGGAGTGCATCTTCCCATCCAATGCGTACATAATGATATTCCCTGTGACAGTAACTACACTGGATTAAATTCAGGCCGGTGCCTGTACAGGTTGGTACGGTGCAAGGGGCGTTGCTGACCCAGACAGTGTTGACCTTGACTAGAGTGCCGCGTACTTCTGGCTGACTCGTTTCTGAGTCTGACATGTTAGATATCTAGGCGTCACGGGGTGTTTAAATAGACTCCCCGAAGTCGTGGATGGGCTACTCTGCAAGGCGCTGTCAAAAACAAGATGGGAAGGGGGTGTGGGGGTGACTGGCATGATTCCAGCTCCCAAGGCTGAGCTACTTGGAGCTGTACGCCCCACGTTGGACGCCAATAGACGTGCGCTCCCTCTTTGAATTAGGGAAATAGAGGTTAGGGCGCTGACCACCCTCCCTGACACATCGGAGGAGAGGGGAGTAAAACCCCAAAGTGGAAAGAGATAGTTTCCCACCCAGGGAGATCTATCCTACTCACTACTACGGTTGACAACAGTCGCAATGCTAGTAGTCCCAGGATGGATGTGGTGAGCAGTAATTAAGTGATTGCGGGGGTGGGGGTGGATGACCTGGCTAGAGAGACTGGGTTAATAAGCAAAGGCATAGTTGGGCGGCGTGTGGGGACGTAATCCATAGATGATGCCACGACGTGGTGTTTGGGAGCTACGTGTGGTGGGAGTCGAATCCGTATCGTCTTTCCTGAGGCCAATTTGATGGTACAGAAGTTAGGCAAAACTACTTCCCGTGGGTGCTGAACTCTAATAAGTTTCCCCGATGAACTTTATAATACTAAAATTCACAGGGGCCATATCTGGAACTACCTGAGTGGGGGTAACACTGGCTACCGGGGATGACAACCTAAGCTGGCGGTACCAATCTCCTTCAGGGTCATATCCTGGCCAATTTGCTCCTAGTAGGTGGTCTAAGGGTGACTCCTGCATGGGTGCAAGTAAGGACAAGTCCGGTCATGGAGTGTGATCAATTTCCAAAGGCTGTGGTTCTATTGTATTTGGTATTGTGTCTCGGTATTGGTGTTCAGTGATCTTTCTAGCGCATGATGCTCTCTGCGTTGTCTACGGCACTGTATGCCACCTTTCTTGTTGTACACTGATCCTGTCCCATGATCCTTTCCCCAGACGTGCAGTACTGGGGGCGTTGCTTGTGCACGCACACCCAAGGCCTTGACGTGCAAACGGCAGTCTGGTATTGGGATGTCACTGCAGGTAGACGCGGAAACACTGGAAACCCACGAGCTTCAGCATGTCTTCTGCAGACTAATGCTTTCTGTAAGCTCACTTCTCCTGTAGAGTTCGGTATGCAACTCGGCTAAAATCCAGCGGGATTTGATTACAGATCCTAGCATGTATTGAGTTAATACCACAGAACACATTATTAATTAACGACACAGGAACTACAGCAAAAATAATGGTAAACTGAGAAGTCAGTTTCACGTATTTTTTTTTATAACGTCAAAATAGGAAAAGCAAAAAGTCCCGGCGAAATCAATTACAAAGAAATCTAAATTAGCTAGGTGAAATTAAAATGTCGGTGCTGAGAAACACAGGCGAAGGAGAGTCTGGAGAAAATAATGATTAATTTTTTTTAATGCAAGAATTTTTATGTACGCAGTTTACAGCGTATTCTAGGTAAATGGAGGTTCTCCAGGACGTTAGAATAGCGATGACCTGCTACTGTGGGAGTCAAGGAAAGTTGACTGAGGTAAAGGGTTTGTGGGTGTAGGAAGTGGATTACCTCTGGAGAGAGATGTTGCCCTCAAGGTCAGCAGGGGCAGTGGTGGACGAGCCTTGTCCAAGCTGCTGGGAAGTTGCAGTCTTCGCAGTCTGCGGATGTGGACTGAAGACTTGTTGCAAACTTCTGAAGGTGGTAGCCATGTTGCAGGCTGAGGAGAGGAGAGAGTTGTCTTCAGACGAAGGAGAGCTCGCAAACCTATTCGACCGGCAAACATGGCATCTCCGCTGGACCAATGTGCTGGACTTCCTTATATACTGAAAATCTTCTGATCAGCACTCTTGCAGGGTGCGAAGGGTAGCGTAGCCTTCCAATACAGGGGTAGGTTATCAGGGTGGCGGGAGCGCCTCTCATTTCTTATCTCCCCGCTTGGAGGCAATGACAAATTAAAACACCTCGTCCTGAGGCTGGCGGGTTGCGACAAGGCCACAGGTGTGCTGCCATCTCTGGGGTTGGTTGGAACGTCTTCCGTGACTAACAGTGCCGTAGTGGATCATCAAAAATATTTAATTTATTCATGGAGGTGGCACTTGCATGCAGGATTTCAGGCGAGCTGTAGATTTCATAATTAAGCGTGTTAATTACTTTTAGGTAGTCGGCTGTCCAGCAAATGGAGTCTCTTTGCTCGACACATGAAATTACATTTGTTACTGTTAATGACTTGACCCAAGTGCGGGTCACTCATAGATGGGGTGAAGTCGCCCATAGAAAGTGCATCAGTGCTGTGCAGCATGTTGACATGCGTCAAAGTTATAAATTTTATAAGTACAAGTGTACCATAACATACCATACTTTATTCATAGCATAACATTCACACAGCTGTGAGCACCTTGAGGTGTTTTTAGGAAACCCATACACCCACGACGGGTGTATCACATAATTACGATATTTATTTAACGTTACAGTAATTTCCCTTAAGTCGTAAAATAAAATTTAAAATATTCCGAGATCGCAAAGTAGGTGTGTACCAAGCTATAATTTTCCTCATAGTTTGATTACAGCTTTTACTTTAGAAACATGATTCTATACAATTGAAAGAGACTGTGTTGGTTTATCATTAGTTAAGGACATGTGTGTTACAGGCCGTTCACCATTTGTTGCCAGTGTAATGTGGGTTTTTATATAGTAGTTTCAGCATATGTCAATGACACTAGTAAAAAAGAAATTTTCATAGCGAAGTTGTATTGTTTTCATCACAATTTTAATTTGGTATAGAAAAAATTGTATCGACGCGTCCCTAGGTCTACTTGACATGAAAAATATTAAACTTAAAAAAAAACATTACAAAAATTAACACATATTTGTAAAAAATGCTGACTTGCTTACATTTTAAACCATCTCTCTCTTGTCTATTACATGCAGAATGAAAAAAAAAAAAAACTACTTTTGGATGGCGGCTACTTTGTCCATATGAGTTGAAAACTTGACCACAGTCTATGGGTGTCATGTCAAGAGAGTAATGAAAGTACAAACAAGATGTCAAAAATATGACAAAAGAATAGAAAGAGAAATTACTGTGAAACATGATAGCCCAAAGAAGACTAAACGCAAAATGTAAAATAATGGCAAGTAATAAAAGGCATAGGAAAAAGGTGAGACAGTAAAAGGACAGAGGAATAGTGGAGGAAAAATACTACAGTATACCAGATGACACTGTTGCAGGCACGAAGAAATACACATTATAATTGTTTCCTGGCTCACCTCGCCTCTCCCTGGCACCAGAAACCTGCTGACGAGCCAGTTCGAAGAAGCGCCGCACCTCCCGCTCATACAGCTTGTTGAGGGAGGAGGTGTAGACCCGGGAGAGGGCGGTGTAGGCCTTGCGGTCCATCACCTTGCACCAGTGCATCAGTTCAGCATATGGATCCAGCTCCTGGTGTATGGACAAGTGACGTGGGAGAGTCAGCTCCTGCGAGTGAAACCCCAGAGCATCTCCTGTGTCGTTACCCTGGAGATACACACATGACCATTAACTACAGACAGCAGGTAAAGCCTACTCAGGGCAAGGGACGAGCATGACAGCAGAGGTACCAAGTGTATGAAGAGGTTGTTGAGGTGACGGGAAATGGTCTGAGAGAACTTGGCCTTCCACTTGTCGAACCGCTTGCGTTGCTCCTGGACAGCAGCTAGCCGCACCAATGCGGGGTGTATCTCAGCATTCATGGCAGTGAGGAGAGCCTTGCCTGCGGCGATGGCATCTGCCAGCCCCTTGGTGCTGGTGAGGTCTGCTTCGACCAGAGCTGCCTGATGTGCCTGCGGTAGGTCTAGCTGGGCCTGCAAACAACATTCACAACTCCGTAGCACACTTGTCGAACACTCTTACAGTGGAACCATAGTATATAAACAACTGATGGTGATGAGATGAATTACAATTATAACTAAACGTATCTACAGTATAATTTTATTCAGTGTTTCAGTACACTTCATGGCACCCTGTTTGTTATGAATGCCTTTACATGCTAGGGAGGAAACTAATTGAATTTAAAATACAATGCAAGACATCTGACAGAGGCATTTTCCACATGACCATAATTCATGTCACAACAATCGGCATCGTCGGCATCTGAACATAATTTGCAGATTATCATTCACTGATTTGTAGCATTAATTTACATAACACAATGTTAAATACACCAACATGCTACATTTCGTAAAGCATTAATTTATCGCAAACCATCAATCAGATATCCTGTCCGAAACCCAAAACATATTTGGAAGAATTATTTTCTGATGATTTGTTCCCGTTGTTTACATTTAACCGTATTTCCTGTTAGTAAATTTTTTACACTATGCGATTACAAAACAACACAACTTAGGGTCCCCAAAAAATGGTGAAGTGCGAAAAACTATGAAAGTTACCATTTTTAACAGTTTTACGCAAATTTTCACTATTTGTTTTCAAAACATTGATGCGTGCCACTTCTACACCAATTATAATACTACTCCGACTCATTGCCTAGGAGTACTGTTTCCATCTCTACAGACGTGAGCGACAGGTTGCCTACCCCTGCAGGCAACGGGAACATTTGTTTTTTTCCTTTTCATCTAAAAGGCACACATCCTGGCAGGCACACCACCCCCTCCCCCCGCTCGACACCAACAAGCTACCCAGACCTCGGGCACGGCGGAACAGACACGACAAGGCACGAAGCCACAACCAGTTACGAGATAATTCTCATGCCACCCAGGGCCGGACGTCACACCTCCCCCACTCCCCGCGCTGGCAGCCTACAAGCTACCACTATAAAATTTTGGCCGCAGCCGAGCTCTGGAGTCATTCTTTCACATCTCTTGTACCACCCACAGCACTCTTAGTGCTTGGGAGCTCTAGAGAAGTTCGAAGGCTACAAGTACGCTTTTGCTGCAACCAATTATGTACGTCGACGACCAGTCAACCTGGCGACATACAAACACAAACTTTCTACTTTGAACTTAATTTGTCTCCTATAGACACCTTTAATTAGTAGTTTAAGTGTAACTCTTATTTTCGTCTAGAATCAGATTTTCCTGTTTATTTAGAACCACGTCTTGGTAAGAGGTAGCACAAGTCACGTGTCTATTGACCTTTCAATATAAACACATGCTGCTTTCGACTTTGCTACATTTATTTCCAGGGTATATATCTGTATTCACAGTTGGAGGTAGATTATGCTGTGCTCTGCCAACGGAATCCGGGGAAGTTATTAAAACAAACTAAGACATACACATTAGACAGCTACCTGTTTCTTCCCATCAAACACACAGCACTATTAGTGCTCATGGGGAAGAAACAGTAACGCCCCAACCACTAGTAACACCTTCACACCAGGAGGCACGACACACATTGGTTGCTTCACACCACTCACACTATTAGTGCGCGGTGACTGTGACCTGCAGTTCTGCAGGGTATTCTGGGTGGACGCACAACCAGCAGAGGCTTGGCGCGACTCTGGCTCAACGTCCCTGATCAGTCCGCCTACGGTGGGAAATCAATGGGGGAACTTATCGAGCCGGCCGACAAATCACTATTGGAGATAGACTGTTAGTATTTCCGTTTCAGTGCACTGCGTGATTTATAGAACTGTTACTCTATGCCTCATGAGAGAAGGAGTGGTAGGACAGGTAGAGCGCAACACCTTGCTCACCCTGCTGTCTGGCCGAGGATAGTATGACCCTATCCTATGCAGGATAGACAGACGGAACGGGTCAGTGCTGCCAAGCTCAGACGTCAAGCAGTCGTGCCTGCATCGGAAATATTAACTGAGTTTCCATCATGTGTTCATACGAGCTACAAGAATCACCCTGTTGTCTACGGCTTCTTAACTGGAGTGGAAGTGCACTTAGGTTGGGACAACTTGATCCTGTGGACGAAAGTAGCACGACTTTGGAACATTCCTGAAGGCATTCACCCCATTTAAGACTAAACTTACCTCAACTACCTAGCTAGAGGTGAGAGTGTATCAGAACTAGCCAACACTCCTCGCCTCGTTCCCACTACCTAAGTCGCTTTTGGTCTAGCGAGTAAAATCAGTAACTACTGCGTCCAGTCAGTCTAATCAGACATGCACCAAAACAAAGTTTTACCTGAAAAAAAAAAGTATATTTCCATTTGTTTACATCACATGCGAGACGTCGCCTCAATATCGAATGTAGTTAAAATCAATAGTAACTAATTGACAGTGCATGTTATTTTCTCAAAAATCCAAAAGAGGGCAGTAAATTCGACAAATAAGTGTTTGTACGATATACATATTGATAAGTTATTTGGATAGATCATGAACCGAAAGAGAGCAGTACAAGCAATTTGTACGCATTTTCTGGCAAAAACCAAACATATCTCGTGAAATCTTCGGGCACTGCATTCCCAACTGGAATTTATACTTGTTATTGATTTGATTTGGGCTGTCTTGAATCTGTGTAATGTTTTTTGAAATAGAAATTAAATAGTGCGTTGCCTAAAGCCCACAAAATGCACAAGATTTTGTCAATTAAAATTTGTGAAAGGAAGTATAAAAGTGATGGAGTTTACATTTTTTATAGAAAACGCGAAATAATGTGTAGGTTTTGCAACGTGCGCATGGACTGGATGCATAAAAACACGTGTCCAATGAAAAACAAACAAAACCAACATCATCAATCTACATTGTCTACAAAACAAGTTTCTATAGGTGAATTGCCTAAACACTTAATAAGTAGTGCAGAAAAACACACAAAAATCTGTGTATGATTTTGTGAAAATGACAGTAGCATCCAGCATTCTCCTGGAAAAAGCCAGTAATCCCACCATGAGAAACTAGCTAGAAAAATACGTTCAAGCTGAGTTTATCATAAAATTGCATGCACATTTTCCGCAGCGGTAAATATTTTGCTTTTCAGTGTAGTAGCCCTTGTGAATATACGAGCTGCATTGAACCTGACCTCAAATAGCAGAATTGAACTTAGCAGCTTTTAATTCTTCCTTTGATATTTGGGTTTGTTGCACAACATGTCTGTTTTCCACTCCTTGTGTAACATGACTAGGGCTGAATTGTAATTATCTGCAAGATGCATTTACATTATACAGCAAGGATATAATTATTTCCTAAGGGACACAGAAAAATAAACCAGAGGGAAGGGTAGTAAAAGAGAATTAAATTATTTCAAATAATAAATAAGAATTGTGTTAGATTGTTATTTGTTGTGTTTGCCAAGTTACTAAATTTTTAGTTTGATACTGAAAATCATTAAGTTTGAAGCAAAAATTAAAACTTTTTTGCTAATTTTGGGTCTACTTTCATGTTTATGCACCAAAATTTTACACTGATTTTTGCACCACTTAAGTTTCGCTTAATTTCAAGTGAATATTTAATATCAAATTTATTTCAGAAAGTTCTTTATAATTACATCTTTAGGCTGTTAGTTTAAATAAACATACATTTTGTCGTTATGTATTATATTTTTCAGATCTAAAATCCAAATCTTTAATGGACTCAGTTTGTAATGAATGATGTATTGTCTGGTAACAGTTTTTGCTTCACTGTTTAGTCACTTATTTGCCAGTTAATTCTCTATCTTATAATTTATTATTAAAATTAGTGTTGTATTTCATTTCTACGCTATACACACCTAATACAAAGTGCTTAAAGTGTTCACAAAACTGGTAACAAAAAGTATTTCCTAATATTGGGAATTATGATTGTAGCCCATCAAAACTAGTATCAGCATCACAGTAATCAGCGGCATCAGCAGCTGAAAAACGGTATCGTTGGTATCTGCAAAATGTGGTATCGGCCTATCCCTAAAAAAAAAAATTTCTTTTTACTATTTACCATCACATAAAAAGATGTGATCTTGTAAATATTGAGTGGCCGTATTTTAGATCAGTAGTTATTTCATGACAGAACTTTGTATAGTCTTTTATTACCGGCCTCTTAATAACTGTGTGGGACCTAGTTCAAATTTCCGGAGCACCTGACTTGGTGCACATTTGTCAAGTGTCATCGCTGTCTCGAGGACTGGTGGTCCGGCGCTGCAGCAAGAAGAAAGAAATTATGTGCTGGACATCCTGGAGCATGTCGTAAGTTTAGTTGCATGAATTTGCTGCCAGTCTGTCGTTTTCTCATTGAAATTTGCTGCACAGTCCACTAATGGTATTTCATCTTTTTGTAGTGTCAAATCACTACCACACTTTTAATTCTTCAGGCCGTATGTTTGCCAGCGTCATCATTTTAGTGCTAGATTTTGTTGTCACATTGCTTGTGGCGCTGGTGGTAAAACTCGTTTCGGTACCATGTTCTTTCTATCTCCCCCGCCCCCTCCCCACACTGCCCTCTTTTTGTGAGACAGTACATGTATGCGTGTATGTGCATGTATGTCTGTGTGTGTGTGTACATGCATGTGTGTGTAACCACATATGCTTCAATGACAAAATGAAACAAGTATTCCGCGTCAAGAAGAGATTTTCTGGCTGCAGACAAAGTGAACAGTAAAAGTTCCCGGGGTTTATTTGTTCCATTCACAGTGTTCCTTAGTGTACATATGCCTGAGCATTGTGTCTGTTTCCTTTATGTACACATGTCTGCTCTTTGGGTATTCATTATCATTTGTTCCTGCTTTCTCATACGTGACTGCTTAGTCTGCACCAAATATTGTTAAAGTACACACTCTTCTAAGGTGGCAAGTGCAACATGCAAAACCAACAGAAAATATTAATTTTCTGCCACAAATTTTTGGAAGTCCTTCATTCACTTGAAACGATCATTCCTGTGACATGTCCATTCCATAAATGACATTGCCGGTGCTTGGAATTCATGCTGTTTCTTGCACATCTTCATTCTGAAAGGTCTTGGATATTTCTATTTGGTGTCTTATGACTTTGTTCTCTTCCATTTTGTTGTATACTGTTAACTTTGTTTTGTTTTATACCAATGTACAGTTTTCATTGTTTGTTTTTTAGTGTAGTGTTTTGGACACTGAAGTAATTTTCCCTTTCTCGTCTGATTTGCCTTGGTCTCCTTGTTTTTGAGGTGTTGAATTTTCATCACCACAAGATGACTGAGGCATGGGTGGCACTTTTACATCTTCGTTTGACAGAGTTGCCTCAAGTGTATCAACAATCTCGCTCAGGTTGTTATAAGTGAACCATCCAAACGGAATTTGAATGTTGCTACTACCTGGGACTTGTCTAAAATCAGATATAAATTTGATATTGATTTTATCACTGTACAATTGTTAGCAGATAAGCTGCCTGGTGTAAATGCTGCTGAGCATGCAAGGTGCATGGTAGAGTTTGAAGAGAAATAATTCTTCACAATGGAAATTTTAGATGAACTTGCAGATGAGTCTAAAAGCCAGGTGTAAGTAACTGGAACACCAAGGCACACAGTTCAAGAGTAATTCAACTAAAAATAACTTTGTACAATTTCAGTGGTGACCCCAGGCAATGGCTTAATTTATCTAACGTGTTTGCCACTCTGGTGTTGCGTAACACTATGTCACTACTGTTGAGAAACTCTCTATTTGAAGAATGCATTTGGTGGGGAGCTACTTGGCTTGAGCCAACCACTACCCATTTCTGAGGTTAATTTTGATGTTGCTCAAAAATTGCTTGTGAAGTGTTACAAGAATATGCTACTTCTCATTATGTACTCGTAGAGGCATTATTTCAGGCCTCTTCAGCTTCATTCAAGACTAGAGTTGTTCCGATAAGTATCGGTATCAGCCGATACTTGGCCCATTTTTTAAGTATCAGTACCGGGTATGGTATTGGGCTGATATATTAGTATCGGTTATGGACAATGAAGTCAGGTTATTCTTTCTTCAAACACAAAAAATTACTGTATTTCAGCATGTATAGGATGCTCTTTATTAAAAAAAAATAAATAAAGAAAGAAAAATGAATAGCATTTCACTCGTGCAATAATTTGTTCACTCACATTCATAAACAAAATAACCTTGTAAGGAATTGTGACGTAACATTTACAGGAATACAAAAGTTCATTGCGAAGGGCATTGGTATCTGCATTAGTATCGGGGTATCTGCAATGGTATCTGGGAATCTGTATCGGTATTAGAGAACATGGTATCTGAACAACTCTAGTAAAGACAAATCCCGGTATGCCATCTTTATCCTAATACACCTTGAATAGTGTATGTGCGCTTCAATTTGAGACCATCTTTAACTAATTAATTCAATTTAATGTGTCACAGGATGAGTACATGTAGAATGCCGTAAGGATAAAAGATAATGCATGAGTCACGTAATTGGACTACAGGTTCAGAACCATCCGTCGCAGAGAGTCAATAGATATGCCATTGGAAAGGGCATGAAACTGAGAACAATTTTTATATGGAGCTATGTTTGCTTAAAATTCATTCTAAAGGAGCTAGAGCCAAAAGTTTGACACTATTTCAAAGAAAGTTTAATATTGGGTATTTATTTGTTTTCTAGAGAAGCGTTGCAAAATTACTTTTCTTAATAACTGCACAGTGATATGTTTGATAAGGTTTCCTCTTTAATTTGAGACCAACCAGAGCTCACTCACACTATTCATTACATAACAATGCGAGATAGAGTAAAATAGTGCAAATCGGAGGCCCTAGAATCTTGAAGGGCCTAAAAATTTAGGACGTGAATATGAGAAAGTCAAAGTATTTTGATATTTTGTTTTCCAAGGCTAGTAGCACCATTGAGCCAAAATTCAGCTTTATATTATTTTTTTACGGGTAAAAACTTAATTTGAATGGGCTATACAGCCTAGCCTTCTCCAACATGAAAGCAAGGAGATACTGCATTGACAAAAAGAGAGAGAGACAACAACGAAAGAAACAGCAGAATGCATGTGTTAAGTGCAATATAGCCATACCTCCAGCCCAGAGAATGGATCAAGTAAAAGGTGAAGGGGAGATAAGAAAACCCTTTTATGAGCCCTCTTCCCAGAAGAAACATTTCTGCTACCTGGTGACCTAACACTCCACCAAAATAGCATCAGAATGATACGCGCTGAATGTTTGAAAACAAGCCGAATTAAGTCAAACCTTTACTGTTCGGCTCTGATTGAAAAAGGAGCCTAGTTATGCTACTTTCTCTTTGAACCTTGGCTCAATCAAGCCTATTTACTTGTCTTTCTCACTTTTCAAGTTACAGATATGATTTGAAGGAAATTATATTTAGTTAATTTTTCTACTCCGTGATAAATACACTTGAGAAAAATGACTATAGACTAAAATTGGTTACTTTCGAGGGCTTCACAATGGTTCTAACTGACAACACTCTTAATATCTGAAAGTTATCACAAGACAAGCACTTACATTTATGGTCATGACCAAACATCTGGGATTCACTGTCATTTTGATGATCACTATTCTGCTCTAGTTCACTACACAGATAAGTATCTCCTTATCTATTCTGCGAAATGAAAGTATCATTCCATTCCAAATATACGAAGTAGCATTCAAAAGCACTCAATTAACCACAAAACAGCCTACAAGATGGCTGCATCACATGGAGGAGTGTTCGCTGGCAAGTAAGTAGATGCATGCATGACTCACAATGACTGCCTGCAGTTGGTCGAGCAGCTTGCTATTGTTGCGGCTCGCCACCTCAATTAGCAAGTTCTTCTCCTCCATCTTCTCCATGGTGTCACGGATGTGGCACAGCACCTCGTCATAGGAGTCCAGCCGCAACTCAAGCCGCTCTGCCTCCGCGATAGCCGCCTCTATTTGCCGTGTCAGCTGCCCCACCTGCTGCTCCGACGCCAGCACGCTGTGGACGTTTGCCTGCAAGTAACACTGGTTCCCTGTTGGCACTTTCTGATGCTTCACTCACTGTAAAATGTTCACCAAATATCACAGCTGCAACACAGTTCAGAAAGTTTGAGAAATAAAATATTGAATATTTCTATATTCCCAATATTCCAACATCAGATTATATTCCAACATTAGATAATATTCCATTACTGACAATACATAAACTCACAATGTGTGTGATTCTGTGATATTAGGGGTAAAATAAGAGTCACTCTAATGTAATTTTTACATCATCAATATTGTAATGATTACCACTGCAAAAACTGTATGGATGCTATACAGTGCATAACTATCAATATTAATGTGTGTGCTTAGTTTACAGCAACTGTACACATCTGCCCACTTTATGGGACACAAGCATCAGAAGCACCACACAAGCAAACAACCTGTATGAGGTAAAATATTTCAAGCAGTTTCCTACCCAACTGGGTAAGAATAATTTTGCACTTAGTCTTAAACCAGCAGTAAATGTCAATATTTGTAAAGTACTTGTTGATAGGCCATTTCTGTGAGGATCTGGTTAATAGGCCTGGATTTATGAAATTTTTCTGGCAATTCATTGAGTGGTTCACAACATTTCTGTAAGACCTTGACGCACCACGGGTGACGTCGTTAACCATTCTAGCATTGCGAAAGCTGTGGCCCCTCCCAAGAAGTGACAAGCCATATATGCCACAGGCTACCTTTGAAGTCCAGGGTTGACTCAGGCTAGCTGATGCATCCTGACAATATGATATGGTTGGCTTATTACTTGCAGCTAACTATTCTTTCTCTACCTCTCCCGTTATTTCCTGTTTCATCAAACAAACCTCAGACATATTTGCAGGAGCAGGCACATGCCACCGCATCTATCCATCTCCAATAAGGATCTCTATGGAGCAGTGGCTCACTCAACAGTTGCACCCTTCTGTTAAGTGCTTGTGTCTGCCCAGCCAACACACTTGAAGGAAGGTCAACAACTGCCTCAGTCAGGGAGCTCTAACTCTATGTGATGTGTGGATCATTGGCGACTTCCCGTCTGCCTGTGTAGTGTAACACAAGAGCAGTCACCCCTATCTGGCTATTGACACCTGCAGTAAGTGCTTGGGTCTGCCGGTGATTTCCCACCTGCCAAGTCACTTGCTGGAGGCCAGTAGCCAGGTCTCCCACTACGCCCACCTACCTACACCTACATCCTTCCAGGCTATGCCCGCCTCTATGGAACATCCACTATTTTCCCCTCTACATCTACCCTTTATGCCTTGTTACAGAGCTGGGTGGGACTGTCAAACAGAACTAGCCCTGATTGGAAGCCTCATAGAAGATGGACAGAAAGCCAACAGTATGCAATCCTGGAAGCAGAAAAAGCAGCTCGACATAGGAGAACATCAGCCAACTTGACCAGTGGAAGCTGCAACTTGCAAAATGAGCTACTGTGGTACATCCCCATGTTGTTTCACCATTAGTCCCATGCCATCACAGAAGCCAGCAACTTTTAACACACCCTCAGCTTCAGACAACTTATTTTGCCGCTTAGACCAATCTCCAAGCTACACACCCACTTAGGTTCAAACCAGTCCATCACCCACTAGTTCTCCTCCTCAAGCCAGCCAAAGAGCCATAATTACCTTGCAGAAAGCCAACAGTACCACTCACAGCAATAGCCCCATCAAGTGGACGATGCCTGCTTCCCAGCCAACTGAGGAGGGTGGTGGGGGGAAAGGCTCCGACATCGACCAATGCTGAGAACACCCATTAGGTGGGTGTAAAGCATTTTCTTCCTTGGCGCCCTACGTAAAGCCATTGAGGGTATTAAAGGCTACGAGCCAGACGTAATCAAGACCAGGAAGCCCCTCAGAAATACCCATTGGGCCACTGCAGTTACCCCCATAAAGATTTCTGGGAGTTAAGTTAAACACCCCATGGCATCCTCGAATCAAACCAGAATGAGTTCAGCTCAGAATATCAAGAAGAGCATAGGGCCAACCTGCACGGTAGAAAAATGCCCAGGAACAGGCCAATACTACATCCCCTGTGTGCACTGTAATGACATTTTCCATTACACATGACTGGGATGGGAGTACCAGGAAAGACATACTGACGAACTAGAGTATCACTGCCCAAAATGGAGAGACCAACATTGCAGATGTGATTATGCCAGCTGCTCAGAGAAGGGCGTCTACAGAGTCGCCTGCCACAAATGCCCACGCACCTACCACTATCTCTGTCTTGGATGGGAGGATAGGACTAGAGCCCGAAATGCAGTATCTTGTCAGAGTGGTTACCACCCCGACCAGAACCTGTAACATACCTGCACCCACCAGTCCTCAATCAGCTATCGTTGCCCGAATATGCACAAAATACTTAGGAGCACCTGCACAGATTCCTCCAGGCTTGCAAGACGGAGTTTGAGAGAATGCACCAACCTAAAGCCCTGTGGGCAACTATGGTGAAGGCACAGTTCCACAGAGAAGAAGGTAAATGGTGGAAGAAATATGGGAAGTTTGTCACCAACGTGGACCAACAAGCTTAATGGCATATAGTGCATTTCTCAGGCCCCCGCATGGTAGCTCAGCTCACCAATAAGCTGTATGACCAGGTCCCAAGGGAAAATGAGGAGACCAAGCTGTTTATTCGACACAAAGTATTGATCTTCCAACACGTGCATCCTGGGCGAGATGAACTAGATTCTGTGGAATTGATAATCCAGCTATAGCAGATATTTGAAGAGCACAGGCTCACTCCAAGGCCACACCCTTCTCTGCAGGGAAGGCCACCAGAACCAGAAACCCCACACGAGGGAAAATGCCAGATCCTACCACTGCCTCTACATTATGTAAGTGGTAAGTCCTGGCACCGCTCCGCCAGGCATTTCTACAGGGTTACCCAGTACTACGAAATAAATAAAGAAGTTTCAGAGCACACAGAAGAGTCCGACAAGGACGTTAGAAGCAAAAGGGGTAGAAGAGCAGTCCCAACACAGCAAAACTACCCAGAATCAGGAAAACGCGGAAGCCAGGAAACCCGAAGGGGCCGGGTCTGCAAGAAAGTGAAGCAGGAGGCACTATAAGTTGCCCTCGTACAAGATATGCCTTGCATTACATTGCTCATCAGGGGAAAGAAGTCCTGGCCACATTGGGTACTAGGAGTGGGGGAAGCTTCAAAAATTCAAATTTGAATTGAATATTTTTAATATTCGGTTTTGTATTCAAAATCAAATTTTTTACTTCGAACTTCAAACAAAAAAGTGCTTTTGGGCAACGTAAATTATTTATTATTATTGGCAGAAAAAGCAAAAGAAGACAATGTGGGCTTAATGAAATCAAAGTTTTATTCTACGTTTGCCACACAGATGGCTAGTGAATCATGAAAACATAACCTTAACTCAACAGAATGCCCACAAATCAGTCCAAACAGCATTTCAGTGTAAAATAATTAAATAATTATCAGTATCTAATTTTACTTACAAGATAGCAAAACTGAATTATTTGAAAAAAAAAAAAAAAAAAAATTTATGTTATGAAACACTTCATTATCTTTCCAAACTTAATTGAGCATCACAGATTTTAAACAGTAATATATGTTTATTTCCTTCATGCCCAACAGCACCTTAAAGCATTACGGTGTTATAACTGCAAATTTTACAGACCAAACTGTTGTGAAATTGCGCCCACTGTGATTCAATACTCAGTAATGTAATTAGAAAAATGAGAAATTGTTAATAACTATGCTTCACTTCACAACATTCTGAGTGACTGCGGAATACCAATATTGCCAACAGTGATAAAGATGGAGATCAAACAAAATTTAAATAAACTTGACACACCACACCATTAAATCATATAATTTGATCATGTATACATATTACTGGTGTGCGAGATCCCAAATTTTGAGGAAAATTTTGGGAATACATAGTAATTTTCTCATTGGATGGGAAATACTTCCCAATATTTTCGGGAAAAATTTATGTTCACATTTGTAGGTTGTTTCAACTAAAATACAAGTCGGGTTTTGTGCAAGAAGCTTTGTATAGACTCATTACTTATGCAATTATGATTTTACGAGTCAAATCTTGCCAACAAAATTTTAATTTTTCTGCTTATTCACAGATTTCACAGTTAGTTACATAAGCTAAAAAAAATGTTGTACATCATATATTACGTAATGTAAAAACTAAGTGTTTGAGAAAATGAACTAAAACTGGTTGCAAACTCGCATTATTATGAAGTTACAATGAACCATACGCACTGAATTTATCTTATATGTGAGCGACATCTATTAGTTGCAAATATCGATTGCTGGTTGATGTGGGACGCGAGTTTCAATGTACCTAACTTAAAAATTAACGTAAAAATATGCTAATGCACGATGAATGTTTCATTAAACTCCAAATTTTTAACTATTTTACAGAGATCTAACATGATATTTTTTATTATGGGTTTGGTTAAAACTATTCGTAGCACGCCAATAAATTGTCTTTGTTTTTCATTTGGAATGTGTTTGTTTTTAATTATGTGTTGTGCTCACTCACTGGGGAGATGTTAACAAATTCCAAACATAGCAAATTTGCTATAAGAGAAATATAACTAATTTACTTAGCTACTTTTCATTTTGTTATTCATAGAGGAGTTAGCTTTGTTAGCATACAGATTCGGTACGTTGCATTCATAAACTACCCGATGCGACTTGGCTGTGAGAGCAGTTTCATTATGTGATTCAAAGCGTGTGTGTTCACGGATTAAAACTTCCAATGAAAGATAATTTGAGGAAATTTGCAACAATGTACACACATTGAAACAAAAAATTCACAAGTTTGTTAGTAGACATCATAAAATTATACAGATAATATCAGTGAACTGAAAGCATCAAGACAATGTTTTTAAACAAATTTAAAGTGACATTTTTGTTTTATCATGATGTAAGTCTAATATTTTTTTAATTTAAAAATTATTATATGGGATTTTCCTATTAAAATTGAAGCAAGTATTTTTAAGAAGTGATCCAAACCCAGAGGATTAATTCGTAGTGCAACAACTAAGTGTATAAAAATATAAAACAATACGACTTTTCTAATTCAAATATAATTTTTAGCACATGCAATCATTAATGTATTTATTTTTTCTTTAAATGGAATAAGTCATGATCAAACGTTATTCACTATGTCTAGTAAACTACAAACTTCTTTATGTAACCAAAAATATTTTTTCCCTAACTATTCCTGAATTATTGTGGTAAATTTAAATTTCCCGCTCGTAATCTTCCCGATGGCAAAATTCCATTTCCTCACAACACTAATATGTATGCGAAGTAACAGAACCACATTATATTGAATTACACTGTTTAAATACACAATTTGAATAAAAAGTACAAAATATAACTACTGGGGAGTAAAAACATGAGCACTGCAATTAATTATTCTGTTTTGTATGTTCCACATTTTGCGAAAATAATTTTTAGTTTCTTATTTAGTATTATTTAGCATATGTCAAGAAATATGCTGATGTAATGAAAAATGATTTTTAAGTTTCTTATAATTGGTAACCAACTTTTAAATATTCCTTAAGCCTGGATTACTTTTCTGTTTGTTATTTAGATTTGTTTAGCATGAAAGACAATATGTGTACTTACATGATAAGAGCTATGACAAATTTTTTTGTAAATCAGTGGAAAACATTTCTTTTTTATCTGCCTTTTACCTAGCTTATAGAAATGTATGTATTTATAAAATTAAAAAATAATAATAAATGGTGCAATGTGTACTTGTCAACAAAACCCTTTGGTTTTTTTATTTGATTCAATATTCAATTCGAATTCATGAATATTTTAAAAAATTTGCTTCAATTTCGCTTTGAAATGAAATTTCCAGCTTCGCCCACCCCTATTGGGTACGGGCACTAAAACAAACTTTTATCACATACAGAGTGCAAAACTGTCCCAAGTAACACAAATTTTAAAAAAATGTTACTGGTACCAACATTCTGCCCAGCAAAAATAAGTATTTCCTAGTTGTAAGAAGAATATCACTGAAAACGTACACATATATGTACAACACAAAATAAAAATGTTCGTAATCACTAGGGCTCTTCAGTTGCTGTTCCACTCCACTGGCAAGGGATAAATCTTGGTGACAGGCCAAGTAAGCTCCGCTTGAAGTGTCCGAAGTGAAACCACTCAAACCACACCATCAGGACCTGGACGTATCGTAGGCACTCATGCCATTTTCCACTTAAGTGGGGAAAGCGTGAGATCCTTCAAAAGGATCATCTGATACACACTGACATTTGGAGTGGGTTTGGTCCACTTTTCTCTCTGCTGAAGTGTGTGGAGATACTCCAGACTCCATCTTTTTCAAATTCTCCGATTAAGCTGAGTAACCATCTGCCACCTGTTTAGTCAATTAAGAGGCAATTCCAGTAGTCCATGGTCTGATACAACAACAAGGGGTTCCCCAACAAGGAAATGTCCTGAGACCAGCACATCAAACTCATCTGAACTTGCTAACTACGAGCACAGAGGTAGTGAGTTGAGTTCTGCAGGTATGTGTGGTAGAAGTGATGCTAAATCTTCGTGGGTCAATAGTTGGTTGCCTACAACTCCCTTCATGTGATGCTTGATACATTTTATAGCAGTCTCCCAAATACCGCCAAAGTGAGGGCTGGCAGGTGGGTTTAAATGCCATCAATGTGCACTGCCTTGGCGGACAAGCAAGCAAAGACACATACATACACCTTTAGTGCAGTCCTCTTGAGATTTACAGCTGGCTCTCACCTGACTCAACCTAACCTTTGGTAGCACAGTCATCACAGGGCTGATTGACTGAGGTTTGGCTCGAAAGCAGTAAACACCTAGCTTGTCTTTTGAGGTGTGGGTTTCCTGGCGTGCAACCACACTGAGGCTGACGAGTGCTTCAGCCATGGAACTTCACCTAGTCTTGAACATGGTGTGATGGCCAATGTTCCCCTTGCTACAGCAGCCAATCAGGAGCCAAATACCAATTAGACTGGCCCAGCAACTCGTCAGGCAGACATCCATGTGAAGCTGCGTCTGCTGGGTTACACTACGAGGGAACATGACTCCATGCACTTGGAGGAACTATTGATTGAATTTCTGTGACTCTGTTGGCCACAAAAGTTTGCAGCCTATGTGGGGACATTAACAATGTTAACACAACTATCGAATCTGTCCAAGCATGCAATACTATCGTTGATATTAGGTTGGAAGAGTTCTGAAACATGTAGCCACACCTTGTTTAACAAGTGTGCTACACAGAGCTCAAGTTTTGGAATTGACATGGTTTTTAATGCAGTTAACATGGATTTTGCAATCACCAAGTGAACAGTGACTTCTCCATTCTCTCACACCGAGCATACATAACTGCTACATAGGCCTTTTCTCTTATATCACAAAACCCATGGACTTGAACCTGGAATTTTCGTACTGGAACGAGTCTTTTTACTCTCACTAAAGATAACAAGGCTAATGCAGCCTTGAAGGTTACCCAATCACTTAACTCATCCCTGCCTACCTGCTCATCCCAATCGAGGCCTCAGGTCCAAAGCACCTGGAGCATTATTTTACTTGCTGTCATCACAGTGGCTAGCCAGCCACATGGATCATACAACAATGCAATCAGGGATAGAATACCATGTTTGGTATTTGGACAGCTGGCACATTTGCCTTGTAGCAGAACTGATCCTTTACTGGTTCCCAGTGTATTCCTAACACCTTCACTGAGCTTGTGCTATTAAGATTTATAGCAGCTTCACTTGGGTTGATGTGTGACACATTACTACACATTTAGCACGTGCACTCTACTTTACGACTTCGCCCCATCTTTGAGCACGCCGTTCAGAATGTGAGAGAACACAAACCCTAAACAGTACTGAAGAGGCATGACAGGTAGCTACAGCGTACATTGGCGTCATCAAGACACTACAGACACGTGATCCTAGCTTGTACTGTTCAACCAGACTCGCCCAGATTTTGTCACATCAACACCCCTCTGCGGCAATATTGTACTGTTAACCGCGCCACCGGCTCCCTCCAGCAAGGCTCACGCTAGTGACATAGCGCACTACTGGAGGGCAGCACCTAATTTACCAGTGCCCGCAGAGGAGATAAGAGACAAAAGCGCTGCTCCAGCATCCTGGAATTCTCAACCTTTGCAGCCGAGGCTATCTCTGCCCGCACCCAGCAACCCCCAAGCATCTCTGACCTCTTATCTGGAATTAATATAAAAGAGTTGGCATGGCTAATGCTCTTCAGTCTCAGCTCCTCCACCGCCCCTCGCGGGGCCAGAGGCAGCCACCACCAGAACTCGTATGCGTAACAGTTTCTGCTCCTCCTCCGCCTTCTTCAGGGCCAGAGGTAGCCATCGGGATGCATGACCACTGGTACCACCAGAGATTCCACCACTTCTCTTGGGACCAGGATCTCAGCCAGTAAGAAGACTCTCCAACCAGAAGCTCACCACTTCTTTGGAAACCACCAAAGACACCACCAACTGCCACCTTCGCAGATCCCTCCAGCAGCTTTTGGGAGAAACCACCACCAGCAGAGGTTCCCTAAGACGTCACTAAGCCTTCACCACCCTTCCTGGTAACTACTCCAGTCCTCGATAAGGTCTTGAAGAAGTTCCTTCTGGACCTCCCCCCATCACACCAGACGGTGTTAACTTCAAGGTCAATACCCTTCTGGTAGACGTTCACCCCCTCAAGTTCCTTCAGAACACCTCTGATAGTTAAGACTTCTTCAATTACGTAAAAAAAAATAGTAACTTTTTATTTAAACATCAATTAATTGCCTTACGCACTAACTCTTCACCAGGTTGCCTTCACCTGGTTAATTAAATCACGTTCATTAACTTCAGTTGCAAGTCATATTATCTTAGGAGGTAGTATGGAGCAACTGGGTTCTTATTACTCCAATAATAAAAACATGTATTTCAGTCTATTTCTGTAATCTGATTTTCTGGAAGTATTGGAAATCCTGTGTAACCTAACCAGCAGGGATCACACTGGCATTACACAAATGTAAAGTTAATCATCCGTACACTAAGAGGCTGCTCGAGTTGTCAAGTTGGTGGTCCTTCGAAGGAGCCCAAAAGCCTTAGGTACACATCCATCAGGTGAATTGACCAGACTAAGTAGTTCCATACTCCACCACTGCTTCTTTTGTGGCTGGAACGGAGCTCAAATTGCCTAGACTGATTGATTCCCTGTGGAGACCTAGACAAGAACGCCTAGCTAAAAAACCCACACCTTACAAGGCCACTCGAGTACTGCCAAAATGGTAGTCCATCGAAGGAGCCCAAATTCACTAGGAACACATCCACCAGATGAATTTATCAGGTTAAGCAGTTCCATACCCCACCACCGCTTCTTTTGGGGCCAGAATGGAGCTGGAATTACCCTGTGGAGCCCTCACCCGGGTATTCAGACAGAAAGCAGCTGGAAACAATATCTGCGTTCTGTCCACCACCTCTTTGGGGCTGGGCGAAAGGAACAACCTTGGGTGCCATTCGCTGCAAGTCTGGATATTCAGCAGAACACAGTACGGTAGGAGTCACCGGCTTGTTCTCTGCGAGGTCCTTTTGATCCTTCCTTATGCCATAATTCCGGGAAGGAGAGGTATGGAGGAGATTGAAACGAGCTATACATGTCTCTGAGAGTAATACCCCTTGCTTATAAACCAGCAATACTGCCTGCGAAGTACGTACCCCATTGTTTCCACCAATAGAAAGAATAGCAGGCCCTCCTCATCCTATCTTAGAGCCCTTCAGGTGAGGAGTGGAGCCACCATTCGGACTAGACAATCCATGGTTGTTTTTTCCAGATCTCCCCCTTAACATCCCCCCCCTCCTCAACTACCCAACAATTCAGAGTACTCCACAATGTAGCAGCTAGCCAAAACCCTCTACAGCCCCACCACCCGACGAGCCGCTGAGCCAGCCGCAGAGGAGGAATCCGCTTCCTCCCAGTCACCTCAAAGTAAAGTGCAGGGTTGTACAAAATGTTGTAACTGCAGATGTAGATTTTGTCGCCACCAGACAGTCTACCAGGCCAGCCTTATACACAGTATATAATACGAATACAAAGTAAATTACTGTTAAACTGTACTAAGTAAGCAGGTGTCTAGAAGAGACAAAGTGAATTTAATAAGTATTAGCGTGTTTGTTGGATGACTAGTCATCATAGTTGGAAGCAGCCACTGGGGGCGTGCTCAAGACTTGGAAGATCTCTGTAGGTCCCAGCACTGAGCAGTGCTCGAGATGTCGCGAGAGAAGAAACAAGAATGACTGCCTGAGCCCGGCAGCGTCCTGACTTATAAAGGCAGAGCTTGTAGGCTGCCGACATGGGCTGCAGGGAGGGCGAGCATCCTGCGAGGGAGACGAAAAACTCATGTCAGCAGTAGTCAGCATTTTTGCTTCGTGCCTCTTCGGTGGCGCTTGGCCTTGCCCGAGGTCCGAGCAGCTTGTAGGCTCTGAGTGCGGGGTAGGGGGGACGTGCTTGCTGAGTTGCGTAACCTTCATGTGACGAAAATTCATTTATACGTTCCTGTTGCCTGGTAGAGTAGGCAACCAATAATTCATCTAGAAGATTCTCTGTACGTGTCTCTTACGTCTGTAGTAGTGGAAGTAGGAACACTTAGCGTAGTTGATTAGCAGTAGGAGCAGCCCGCGTCAGTACCAACTGTTAAACTTCCAATCTGCCACATGTGCCCTATGCTAACATACTCGTCCATGAACTTTCTGTATTGTTACAGCAACTCTTGTGACCTACGTAACCTAGTCTCCAGTCCCTGCAGTCGCTTCAGTGCTCTACTGTAAGAGTCACAATTGTGACATCTGTGGCTGCTTAAGAAAGCCTGAATACACACCTGCCCTCACTGTCAGGCATGTGGGTATCCTGGAGTACTCACTCACACTGTTGGTCTTCAACAGACATGAGAGTTTTTGTAGGTAGGTCTTCAATTTCACAAGAATTTTTTTCAAGGCAACATCAATGGACGAATCAGCACCTACCAGTAATGACAACGCTTATTGGGCAGCCTGTGCACATGGTGCATTACCTGCCAACACCCATCCAAACCCCATTTGGAAGTATGTGGCTGTCCAGTGATCTTGGGTGTTCTGTCATCACTTCTGCAACTATTTATCTGGGCAGATAGCAACATGTCTATTGCACTGGGTGTGGAAAATTGTGGATTAGCCACTGGCAGCCCATCTAGATGATCGAGACCTCCATCTGTGGTTGGTACAGAAGGCACGTCTCTAGTAATCTTTTTCAGAATAAGAGCTCTGCTGGTGATGTGAAACTCTGGCAACTGAACAGTACCAATTTCACACAAAACTGCCCCTCTTGTTTCTATAACCGCAACGTTGCCTACACCAGCGATGTTCACTTCATTCCGATATTGCCTGAGACTCAGTCGTTGAATGCAAGTCTCTGTGATAGAGGAGAACTGAGAGGTGCTGTTTAGCAATAAACGAACCATCTGAAAGTGTCCTGCCCCATCCTTCACAAGTATTAAAGCAGTTTTTAACAAAACAGTGAAAACCTGAGCTTCACCTCGCCTCCCTTCTGCTACAAAACTCACAAAACGCACTGTAATCTCTCACTTCAAATTCATCCTCGTCTGAGCTTGCGAGTGGAGTCTTAGGTTTGTGTCTATCTACAACATGGAGGAGTGTATGGTGACTAACTTGGCAGAGCTGGCAGTGATACATAGAATTACACACTAACTCTATATGACATCCTTGTAGACAATTAAAACATAGCCTCTGCATTTGCACACACGCCCTTCTCTCAACAGACTTTGCGAGGAACACCTGGCATTTATGCAGTGCATGAAGCCCCTCACACACACAACAATTCAGCTTGTCTGACTTGTCGTGAGTGGATACAAGCATAGTCTTCGTGAGGTTTGTTGCAGGCTGGCCATTCTCATTCAATGACCTCCACTTGGTCAAACCAGGAAACCTGCGTTTATGGCTAGAGTGGCGAGATAGAGAGAGACATGGCGAGCAGGGCACATGGAGGGGGAAACCTCTCCTGATGCGCAGCGAGTGTGCGCGTTTGGTATCTGCTGGCCAAGACAACCAAGTGAGGGAGTAGGTCCACCCACTGGAGAGGAGCACATCATTGTGTGGATTGCCAGGCTCTTAGGCGGCAAGGAGCTTCACTTTGATTGTAAAAAGGAAAGGTACCGAGGCAAAATGAGCGACAGCGCTCGGCACTACGGTACATTAGGGGGAGCACCAGAGGCTGAAGCTAGAGTATGTATACGACAGTGCTCATGGTGCATGCATCATGGGAAGGCCCCTACATGGTGAGTGGAAAGCAAGGAAATACGCTGTGGATACAAGACAAAAACTGGAACATAAGCTAAGTGCACATAGCGCATGTCAAGAGGGCCACCAATCCAGAGATCCAACAAGGAATCTTAAATAACACAGCGCCGTCACCACAATGAGTACCAGAGCAAAGCTGTGTGGTTGTAAGCAACCCGGCAGATGTAGCGGCTCCTGTCAAGAGCCCTGCTTGTACCCCGTGTCCAGACCACTACTCCTTCCACACAACTGTTGTCTCCAGAGCCACAGCACATGCCTATGCCAGAATCCGCACCAACCAGGGGGAGAAGAAAGTACTCCTAGCAAACCCCCAATAGGCCGATCAGCAAACAGGGAGCACAAGCGCTGCTCCCTTCAGCGTAGACTCCGCCCTCAGCACCCCCCCGCCGCAGGGGTGAGGAACCAGCCTGCCGACCCTCCAAGAGGGGAAGTGGTGGCTTCCCCTCCCACCAGCCAGTTGTAAGCCAAAGTTGTGACCTTCGTACCATGGGTCGCTGACCCCCAGCCCACTGATGCTGTGCCACCTCCACCACCAGCTGTAACATGATACATTCTTCATCAGTGTAGAACGCAGCCCTGGCGAGCTTGCTGCACCGACATGGAAGGAAGGCACAGTTGCTATCATGAGATGCAGTGGCACCAACACCCCCCCCCCCCCACCTTCAGCTGGCCGCCCACGCAGAAGCTAGCTCTGTGTGAGGAGGTTACTCCAGTAACTCATCACCCACTTGGGGCCGCCATAGACTGCGTGTGTCGCTGTCTAAACATTTTGCCCACAGAGAGCCTCTGCCTCGCCATGTGACCCAGCCCTATCCATGAGTGAAAATGTGGGATAGCATAAGAATTAGCTTTGCTATCTGTTTAAGGAAGAGAGACAAGAAGCAAAACCTCCTGTGTGTCAAAAGCATAGCAAAGCCTCGCCCTATGTGTGATGTTATGTAATGAGCTTCCACCTAACCAGACTTGTATTGGGATATCACCCTAGCCATGCCTCTGTATTGTAGCGATAGACCATGGTCACAGCTATGCTTCCAATACGTGCACTAGCTCATGAGGAGATGTATGGTTAGTATAAGATTATGTTTCTGCTTTTTCTTGCTAAGTATTTTGCTTGATTGTGCGCTAAGATAATTTGCAGCCTAACTGCCAGTTGTTGAGAGAAAGCGAGGGGGAGGGGGAGGGGGAGATGAAGGAGAGAGAAGAGGGGAAGGGAGTGGTGTAGAGGGCGAGAGTGGGGAGCAGGAGAAGAGAGGGGGAGTGGGGAGAGAGGGAAGAGAGAGTGGAGAAGTGATGAGGGGTATGGGGAGAAAGGGACAGGGACAGTATGAGAAAGAGATGAGGAGAGGAGGAAGAGAGGGGAGAGAGGGGAGAGAAGGGCAATAGGGAAAAGAGAGGGGTGGAGGGGAAAAGGTGAGAGAGGGGGGACATGCAAGAGGAGGAGAGGTGAGAGAGAGGGAACATATAAGAGGGGGAGAGAGGAGATGCTAGAGATGAAAAGAGGGTTGGAAAGGGGAGAGGGAAAATGGATGGAGAGAAGAGAGGGGAGAGGATAAATGGGAGAAGGGGGTGAAGAGGGGTATATAGGGGGAATGGTAAATAGGGGAGAGATATGGTGAGAGGGGGAAGGTAGGGGAGAGATAGGTGTTAGAGGAGAAAGGAGAGGGTGGGAGTGATGAGAGGAAGAGGGGGAGGGAAGATATGGGGAGGGGGTGAATAGAGGGAGGGGGAGATAGGGGTAGATAGGGTAGAGGAGAGGGGAAGTAGGGGGAAAGAGAATAGAGGGGGAAAGAAAGGGGAAAAGAGAAGCGAGAGGATAGTTGAGAGGGGAATAGAAGAGAGGAGGTGTGGGCAGGGGTGGAGGAGCGACTCTGGAGAGGGGAAGAGGGGGAGGGGGTGGGGGCAAGTGTGGGGTAGAAAAAGAAGGGGAGAGGGGCAGATAAAGAGGGACAGAGATGGGTAGGGGAAAAAGGGAGAGGGAAAAATGGGGGGAAAAAGAGGATTGCGGGGGAGAGGAAGAGTGGGTAAAGAGGGGGAGAAAGATGTAGAGAAAGAGGAGTAGGGAAGAGGGGGAGAGAAAGATAGATCCTTCTTTTGTATTACCTTTTTCAACCTCTTTTATCTGCAATTTTATTGAGAGTATTTAGTATAGTCTCGTTCACAGATTGACTTTCCTTTGATAATATGTGATTTCTCTATTTCTGGGAGTAAGCATTCACAGTGTAAAATAAAATAACTAAACCTAATTTTTGACTGATTTGTAATGCTATAAACATTCACACAGAAATTATTTATAACATTAAAATACCTATAACCACTATTAGTTTTGTTATCCTCAGTGAGCGCAGTAATTAATGTCTATCTCAATTTTAATTATGTCCTTGTCACTGTATTTATATTGGTTACAGTCAATTCACACTAATTATTTACACATATTCAATCTGTCTATTACCATCATTCCAAATATTTGTCACTCTCATCAGTTCAATAGTCCCACCCATTAGTCTCACTTTAACACTGTACCAGAGATTGCAATTCCCAGACTTAATTTCTGCTGATCACTCATTGTAACTTGTCGCAGATGCAAAAAAAAATTAAGTAGTTGTGTTTTCAAAAAGCATACACTCCTAAACCCAAACATAATTGAAAATTCCATATTGTTATATTTAAATGCAGTAGCAATTTTATGTAGTCTCATCAGATAAACCAGGCAGAAGAGACTCGAGGGCAGGATGAAGGATACAGACCCCATCTAGCACGGAGAGGTCCTTTGCCAGTATCTCCATGAAGGCCTCTGCATTGCTGATGCCGAGCTCACACTGCGACATGAGTCTTTCCAGATCCTGCTCCTCGCGCTCATTCAACGCAAGGTATTCCTCTGTTTCCACAGCATCCACTGCCCCTGCACACAAATCACATGGGTTAAAACTTGTCACCCACTTCACAATGATGTTGAGAGTCTGGACAAGTCTGATCATTGTCAATCATTGAACACTGCACAGAAACAGTGGAAAAACAACATCTCAAACTTAGGAGGAGCATGACTTTAGATACCCTACTTGGGAGGAGAGTGGCAAACCTTTTGGTGCCCCTCTTCTGATATATTTGTTTTTCTTATAAATATAATTTTGGTGCAATCAAAATCTTAATTACATGTTGTATAATGATTAGAAACATCTATAACCCAGAAGCAAAGATGTAGACAAAAACGATCACAAATACATACTAATATACATTACAACAATTTAATAAATAGAGACTGTATATAATACATCAACACATGAGGCACTCGTAATACAGTGGTGCAAGTATAAAAATTAACACCCCTCGGTTAACTGTTTGTGTGTAAATGGCAGTAATTCACCAGACAAGACAGCTGAATCTGTTTGCTATTCTTTCAGAAAAAATGTGAAGCAAGTACACAACTCATACTATAGTATATGGTTGTCGTTTAAGATTCTCTCTTTTTTATGCATGTGTTATACTGTACTTACTGCATTGTAAGCTAACCATTTTTAACAATTTGGAATCTCCAAAATCACATTGGCTAAGATTCGGGACAAGCAATATTACATACAGTTCCGACCCAGTACAAACGAACCTCGATATAACGCACATGTATGCAATGAAAACAACAGTCTAAAGTGAAGGTTTTCAGGGACCATAAAAAAAATTAAGATTTATGAAAAGAATAAAATATCCTTGCTATAATGAAATAAGTTGCATTGAAAACATATTAAAAATCATTAATTGAGCCACTTAAATAATATGTAAGTATTTCTTAGTAGGTAGCCTTAAACCATTCACTAAAATACGAAAAAATTTTTTTTGTCAAAATCCATTAAAAACTCTGGCCACTGTGACTGAGTTGAGTGCGCCTTGCGAGCTAGACTTCATGTCACATATGACATCATGGCTGGCTTCTTTGCTTTTCATTCCTCCCTCCACCCCCTCGCACTCCATGAAACCCCTTCCAACTCAGAACGCATGGCTCAGAGTGCATAGCACACATGACAGCAATTGGAAATTACTGCATTGTCTATTGACGACCTGCTTACAATATTTTTATTGAGATACAATTTAATTTATGGTTTCAAAATTTGGTTTTGTGCTATTTATCAACTGACAACTCTTTTACGTTTTTCAGCTTCCGACTTTGGATTTCAATTTCAAGATATGTGTGGACACAAGCATTACGTACACACCAATACAACATACTGCTTCAATAATAACGGCAAGCCAGCACAGCGAGATTGCACTAAAGCCCACATCGCTTCTCTCCTGCATATGTCGCAGTTGTCCTTGAAAAGTAGGCAATGGCCTTCACACCAGCTGTGTGCATGCATGTCACAGCTGTCTTTACGTGTGCTCTATCAGGACGTATTCCGTTGCTTTCGCAATGCTAAATATGCACAGCGAAGTAGTTCCGATCCCTTCTCGCAGGCGCATCAGTGCACCTCCTACGTCATTCTTCTTCCTGCCAATCTCATGCATAAACAGCACAATGGAAAAGCACAAATGCTTCATGCACTAATATCACAGTGGCGGGAAAATGCCAGAAAAGTGAGAATCTGGAGGTTAGATTGGGCAGCCACCTACCAAAGGGCAAGTTTGTTGGTTTTAGGAAATGTGCGCAATTTTGATTTTACTAAACGATTCTACAAATAAATTATATAATGCTAATGATGAACAAACGTGATTTTGGTGAAGTAAACATCTAAGGATTTCCATACGAAAACACATTTTCAGAGGTTGCGAATTTAACAGTAAGTTTGAGTGTTTTGTAAACAATGTATTTGGAAACTGTTAGTATAATTATTGAAATGCACGTGGTCTAAAAAAGTTGCACTTTCAACACATTTGTAGTGTGTAAATAATATATATATATATATATATATATATATATATATATATATATATATATATATATTTACCTGTATCATGAATTCAACAAGTGTGAGGTTAACTTTGTCTAAAGTGTATGTGTATGTATGTATTTCTGCATCTGTATGAATACGAACAACGATGTATGTATCGCCTTTTGATTTTTTCATTGAAGTTAAAATTTTCAAAGTTACAATAATTTGAATGTTATTTCCATACGAGCCAAAGTTTCCACTGCTCCATCAAAACAATGCCGTCTCACGAAAGAGATTTTTCTAAAGCTCTCCCCCCCCCCCCCCCTTTTTTTTTTTCCATCATCAAGCACTTTCCTTTTTTCCATTGAAATAAAGTAAACAGAACCCAAGCAAACATAACTAGGCAAAAATTAAACAGGTTGGAATGCCAATCTGGTACATGTTAATCCGCTGTGTGTACGACTTTGAGGTTAATATGTACTCATGGTGGCTGTTAAATATTTAATATTCAATCAATTTTATTTTGCCCCATTTACATATATGACAGTTGTAAACAAGTTATCCTGTCAAATCGTACAACAGGATCATGGGTTTAACATCAACGTATATGTAATGTCTTGCCATTCGAAAACAAAACGCTTGAATTATGCACTGAAAATAGAGCATGGAAGTTGTTCCGTTACCCAGCCTAGCAATAAACCCATGGAGTAACAGAACAACAACTAGTGGCTATGCAGCTGGTCGTATCAGTGCAGGGAACGGAACACGACCTCAGTGTTTGATTAAGGCATGATCATTGTACAGTGTACAAACAATTGTTTGTTTATTTATTTAATTTTAGTGATAAAAGTTCTTTACAGTGGCTAAAAATGTATGCAGGTAAAAAATTCCTACATAGTGCCATGTGCCACATGTTTACATTTTTGTGATAAGTGGAAGTGCACAGCCTTGTGGGATGTATATTAAAATATAGAAGACTTCTGCTTTTTGAAATAAATATATATTCATTAATAAACCTTCTAATTTTTGCACAAAATTTAACTGAGAATGAATTTCACGCTCATTAAAATTTAAGAAACGCTCAATGTTTAAACTTTTTTATAATCAACATGTCATTTATGGTCTCGTGATAACATTATCCACACGATTCCTTCATAGTGAAATAAATTACTATTTCATTAACAAATTGTTCAATTTTTGTACAAAAAGGCCTTTATTATCGTACTCATTACAAGTTAAGAAGCACACCATATTTACACTTTTTTCTCGAACTACAGATGTTTATGGTTTTATGGGATACCATTCCATTTGCAAAACATATGGCTAGTGAATTACATTAATATATAATGTTAATAAAAATGTATAAAAGAACAGAAATTCAAGTACTTTCAGTCTAGTACTTGTAAACAGGCACACACAAACACACTTCCCACGAGGTTGTGTGGGTTTACAAGTAGGCTGATAGACTACCAAAAATTTACAAAAGGACAGGAATTCAAGTACTCACAGTGTAGTAATCGCTGACATGAACAAACTATTTACACAACCTAACTGTGGTAGCCTGTTTTGGCGGGGGCATGAAATTTAGTGTGGATATGGCACGTTCTTGAGTGTTGTAATTTATTTTACACTTACTTCCCTGTAACGAGGGTGATGGTGTCGCTAGAACTAGGTTGCTCTGGGCGTTGAATTTTGTGATGTCGACGTAAGATCTATTAGGTACAACCTTGTTGAAAATCACCCTGCATGTGTCATGACCGTTGTGGTTTTTTTTTGTCTGTGGGGGAGACACGTTTCACCCCCTCATGTTGAAGTTTTTTTACGGCTGGGGATAACTTGGTCGTTCACGGCCGTAACTACGTCCCTGGTTGTTGTTCTGTCTGTGCGTACCGTAATGAGGGCTGTTGTAGGTATGTTGTTGTGATTTGTTCTGTGGAAACGACCCCTTACGAAAGGTAGACCTGCCTGGAAAACTGTTGGTTTCCACGATATCGATGAGCGCCAGAGGAGGTTTCCTTCATGATAACTACGGGTTGGGTGTTGGACTGATAGTTGCAGCGAGATCTGTAGTTATTGACATACTCACAGTGTTGCAGTGTTTGGCCACGTCGTGTGACTCTGAAAGTCATTGTCTTGTGTGCCCACGTGCGTATTTTACCGGTACATACAAATCTCAATTTGTTTTAAGTTGTCTATAAGCTGGGGTAGGGTTTCATTAGGCAATCCCAAAAGTTTGTCTGCAATGGACGGCAATAGAGATTTCCACAATACATTTTTAATTTCCTGGTAGAGGTTTGTGTTGTATTTAGACCTTCAGTATTTCATTGTCTCTATATGGCGCATAGTGTTCTCTCCAACTTGCTGGCGTTTGGTATATAGGAGGTGTTTATATTGCTCAGTGTCTGCTGTAGTAACGAAAATTTCTTTCAGTTTGCTCGATGGCCATTAACACAAGAAACTTTAGATTACTAACACAATACTCTTTTATTGACACATTAATTACAGTATTTGGAATGATACAACTTACATGGAATCAATCTCTACGATTCATTTACTCCTTAGCTCAAATACACTAGAACTACGTGTTCCAACAGTTAGTTGACTGTTAAGTTGCTTTGCCTAACCTTACCAGTATACTGAATAATTACTTGGGTAAGTTATAGACGGGGACCAGAGAGATAGCCTTGCAAGCTACCACAAACCGGATTATGCTCACCCAGTTGCAGACGACTATGTGCCTCTCTAGGCCTGGTCTGTGAAGTTGCCGTCAATCTTCAGCCTCGCTAACCCTGGCAACGTCGACTCCAGAGATTATCACACTAACTGACTTCTTGCTAGATGGTGAGCGTCTGAGCAGTCAGTTATGTGGAGCATGTTTAATAAAAAGATACCTCGCTCCACAAGCTCTACCCCGTTGAACTTTAAGTGACTCGTGTATGGCCCCTTGGTGACTGCTACAAAACACACAAAGAAGGACGACACATTTTCGACGCTGTTGCAGGATCGCGACGTTTCGCTGGCTAAGCCAACTTCATCAGGTGGCGAGTTGTAGGACTCTGCAGTATGGTGGAAGGGTGCTGTTAGTAGTAAACCTAGCAGCCGGATGGCGAACTAGGGTCAGGTGGGAAAATTGAAAAATTGCCGGAGTAGCTGATGAGTGTGTTTAGAAGCTGTGATTATCTTATGTTGAGGCTTGGCAGATGCCTGGATTTTGTTATAAATTGGTAAGCTATTTCCCAATGTCTGAGTTCTCAATTATTACTTCAAGGTGGTACGGCTTCCACAACTCTGGTACTGCAACAGGTTTGTCTTGTAGGTAATTGATGTGACCAGCTGTGGCTTGTTTAGTGTCTGCTCTGTGGCCATTCATTCTCTGCCCAAGTGTGTTAGTGGTTAGGCCAATGTATTCTGCATTACAGTGTTGGCACTGTAGCTGATAAATCAGATTTTCTGTTGTACAGTTTTAGTGGCTTGGATGGGGTATGTATGGCTAGCGAATCCGCTATTGAAAGAAGTTGAGGGTTGTTGGATGGCACAGGAGCCACAGTGTGACCTATTGCAGGGGTGGGAAACTTTGGGGGTGATAGTTTGGTTGGCATTTGTAGTGGGCTACAGCTTTGGACAAACCAGTATGTTACAGAGGTTAGGTGGCCTTTTGAAAACCAATCTGTGCAGTTTGGAGAACAGGTCTTGTGTTTGTGGTGAGGAAGCCATAATTTTGTATGCGGAGAATGTTTCTGAGTTTACTCAGGCCTTCATGATATGGGACCACCAGGGGTATATCCAAGTTGTTGACCAAGGCTAGCTAAATCTGTTTGTGGACGAGCTGCCTGGGGTAGCACCTGTCGAGGAATGCTCTGGCTATTCGTTCATACTGTTTGTAGAGATCACTGTTGGTGGAGTAGATATGTTTGGCTCTTGTGGCGAGACTGTAGGGTAAGGATTTTTTGGCATGGTATGGGTGGTAGTTGTCGAAATGTAAGTACTGGAGGTTGTTGGTGGGTTTGGTGTGTACAGCAGTTTGAATTGTACCATTGTGGAGAGTAAGTTCAACATCCAGGAATACAGTGTATGATTTGGAGTATGAACAGGTGAACATGAGTTAACTGTGTGCATTTAAATTATTTTGAAAGTGAATTAAGCTGTCTTCAGTGAAGTCCATATCATGAAGATGTTGATGAAATGCATCCAGTAGAGTGGTTGGGTTGGTTGGTGAGTGAGGAAAGTTTTCTTCTAACCCGCCCATAAACAGACTGGTATAGGATGGGACCATACGTGTACCCATTGCTGTACATTTGATTTGAAGGTAGCGTGTGACTTGAAATCTGAAGTTGTTGTTGCTTAGGGTTAACCTGGCCAATTCAACAAGGAATACTGTAGAAGGTTTGCTGTGTGGGGTCTTTGCTTGAGGTTATATTCTGTGGCCAACAGTCCAGATGAGTGGGGGATGATGGTATAGAGAGATGTAACATCAATGTGACCGTGTTTGCATCTTGGAGAATGGGACCCAGGTGTCTCAAGCATTCCAGGAAGAGGCAAGTGTCATCGATGTAGGATGAAAGCGGCTATACCCAAGGTTGAAGGTGGGTATCTACAAGGGCTGAGATTCTCTAAATGGGGCTGCCAATCCCTGATACAATGGAACATCCTGAGGGTAGCCATTTTTCCTTGTGTTCAACTAGTTGCACGCTAGGGGCTGTCCCTGAGGTGGGTGTGCTGGTCGGCCTAGTTGTACGGGATTCAGTTGCCGGCAAGGTTCGTGGTTCTCGTGGCGTCCCTCAAGCCCAAAGTATGGCGAAGCCTATGTCGGTGTCCTGGCCACTGAGTTAGGCTTGAACGAATGGGTGAAGACCCTCAGCGATTTTGGTAGGTGGTTCAAGCGTAGCGGGCTCGTAGATTGGTGAAACTGGTATGGACAGTTTGCGAAGTTCTACTGCCTGTTCTTGTGGACTGAGATACTCGAACCTGGCTGGAAGGTGGTAAAGCTCCAATGGATATATAGAGGCAGCCTTTGCCCATTTTGCCCCCTTATGAACACCGCCACTACTGTTAAAGGGTACGAGGAAAGATAACTCTACAATTGGATCTCACAGAAGTGGCGCAATTGACGTGGAGTTTGTGTAATGAGTGTGTGTAAAGCAGCTGCTTGCCAATGCCGTATCTGAATCTCAAACTCCAACACCAAGGGTACGGGGTTAGTCGAGCTGCATAGCAATGGCGACAGTCCCAACATGGGGGTGAGATCCTGATAGAGTTGGTCTCCCCAGACCCGGAGAAGTACTCCTCTCAGCACTGCTAGTACCAGATGAGAAGAGCAACCTCCAAACTGACAAGCCAACCCTAAGAGGATCAAGTACCTAGTATTGTGGTTTTACCGTTCACTACACTAGGTGCAGAGACCTTCCAAGATTGTATTGTTATTGGTGTTAGGTGTTTGGATGGAAATAATAAAATCCCCGTCATCTGCTGTCCCTTGTACGGGCCTGATGTTTACGAGGAGAGGTACTATTAATACAGGAGTGATATTCTTAAGTGAGCTAAATTGTGTTTTTTTTTCTCTCTTTTAACGGAAATAAACAGTGAAGGTGGATGTACTACCTCCTATCCACGTGAGCTTACGGAAGTTAAAACACCCTGCGTTAATATAGGTGAAGGTGAACTGCTGCTAGACTAACAGGATAGGCAGTAAAGTGGCTATGAAAACAACTCTAATTTCAAACTACACTATGACTGTTCTCCAGAAGAGACCAGTACGTGTCTCAGTGTTTACTGCAATGCAAGATGTGAAGTGAAGGAACTTCGACACCCAAAGGTGCGGTGAAGTCAAGAAATCTAGAGGAGCGGAAATGTCTTCGGCACCACTAAGATGCAATGAAGACGAAGGTAGGAGAGCTGATGGTTCCCATGGCACCAGTGGTGTGGTGAAGGAACAAGACAGTCGTCAATTGTTTGAAGACTGGTCAAGAGCCTTTATGCGGCCCTATATTTATACTCCTCGGCGGCAGGCCCCTTGCTTGCCTGGCACAGGGGGTTGTCCTGGTGAGGGGATAGCAGCTGCAAAGAGCGTGATATAGATCCTTGGCAAGTGACATCAGTGGAGCCAGGCTCATGCCTCAGCGATCTTACTAGTAGTGGCATCTAGCGGAGTGCTGCTGTACTTGGTTGATTTAGATATATGGCTTCAGTGGCTGAGCTGGTGAATAATTATATCTGGCGTGGAGCCTGGGTAGATAAAACAATTCCTGATGTCTCGTTGGTGGCAGCAAATCAAACTCAGTTGAAAGTGCTCTAAGTTCGTTTGCACTGATGAGTAGAAGTCGATTTAATAATATGTACATAGAAAGACGTCATGCGTCACGTATTTGTCCTGTCACTGTGCTCTACCTACCTTGCCTACTCACTTTGCTTGTGTTTTATTAAGACTTGGATTTCTCTTGCACTTTGATTACTGTTTGTTGCGTCATTACACTTAGACTGGACTCAACAACCATCCATCATAGCCACCAAACACCCATCCGTCTGGCGGTCACATGATCAACCAATCGCAGGGCCACTTTTTTTATATCCATCAATACGAAAAATATTTCGCAAACTTTCACTTTCGACAGACAGGCGGATGGGCCACCGACTTCTGACGATATCTATAGATGTGAACATGCACTTTGAAATTAAATGCAAGGAGGTGGATTCTGTTTATTTATCTTTGGTGGTTAATTCAGGAAATTAAAATGTAAACAATTATTCAGTATATACTCTAATAAGTAAAAAATTATTTCCACAAAATTCACTGTAGAAGCCAACAAACTGACTCACAAATACAACCCTGGACTGTGAAACCACAGCCAAGTCCATCCCTCTCGAGAGCTAGATACATTCTCTTTCCTCACTTCCAGCCTTCCCCTCCGTGCTCTCCCCCTTTCATATCAACCCTTTTACTGGGTTCATCCCTTGGGATTCATCAGGTACAATAGACAGACGACCTTCAGTACGCTTATACCATCAGTTGAAAGCAGTGTTTCGGTTACCTGGGTTTTGGGGGAAAAAATATATCTCTGTGTGTGTGTGCGCGTGTGCACGTGCGTGCGTGCGTGTGTGTGTGTGTGTGGGCGCGCGTGTGTGCGTGTGTGTGGGCGTGCACGCACGCTGTACAAACCACAAAGTTTTGGTTTCATTTGTAAATATGTTGCAAAACAGTATGCAGTATCCAATGCTACAGTTTTTGTAATTGTTTGGCTACAGATGAGGTTGCAGATACTATTCTGTATCATTTTAATCGGAAGACACCTGACTATTGAATTCAATTAATATTCAGTGGAAAAATGATTTGATTTTATACCTGTGAAGATTGGACAGGGATGCTTAATAAATCCTCACACTGTTTTCTGAAAACCATTAAGGTGTTGTTTTAATAATGTTCTACTGTACATACAAATTTTGCACTGCATCACTATAGAGCAACATTTAATCAACACCACGGCTAAGCTGTTATCACTTAGTGCGCACAGGGGTAGAGACAAGGAAGTGTAGTGGGAAAGCGAGGCTGTTCTAACACACAAGCAGCTGGGTGAGATGAGAAAGAGATAAACTTATGTCTCTTCTGCCTCTGACAACTTCTTCAGCAAGCCTCTCACCTGTATAAAGGCTACCACTAGCTGCTGTTTGGATACCTTGTCACCAGCATTACTCAGTACATTAACAAGACAAAGCGAGAAACACCAGATTCATGAGAACACAACTACTTCTTGGTCTTAACATTGCTAAGGACCTGGTAACTTTATTCATGCATTAGTCAAGTGAAATTATGAAATTATTACAAAAGTAAATATCTTATAAATTTTTTTTTTATATATATATATATAATTAAAGCAAATTATATAATTTCAGTATCAAAATGTAATCTAACAATTTCAATTTAATGTAAAACCAGGAACTATTTTCCCTCTTGTGACGAATAGGTTGTCACAGTGACATTTTGCGGCTGGTTGCTTGTGTCAATGGTTGGCAAGCCTGTGTTTGGTTCAAGCAATGTCTACTTCATATTTTTATTATACGTATATCCATTTTAAGCATACCAGTATGCACACTATATATTTTATTGCTTAGTAAATGTTTGTTAATAATTTGCATTAGCGATAAAATATTTTGGCGTTTACATTTGTGTTTTATTATGTATCTTATGTAAACATTTTATGGTTCAAGTGTCGTCGTAAACAAAAGTCACCACGTGTGTGTGTTGCTGGTAGACGGGCCACATAGGCCATGATGCGTGTGGGTGTGCGCACAGCAGTCTGAGTAAGTGAGCCGCCGGGGCAGTGACTCGTGAAGGCGGCAGGCCTAAAACAGCTGATCGCCCAACCCGGCGTATGGGTCGGCTTAGCAAGAACACAGGACATGTAGGCGATGTGACTTACGAGCGGTTGAGATACGGGAGTGTTAGTGATTTCAGTAACAAGTGTTAGTCCTTCCATTACCGCTTCTTTAGCTAAGTGTGATTAAATGCTGTTTTGCAAAGAGCGCCTATAAAGTTAACGTAACGTTAATTGTTATTACGTAATAGTGTATATGAAGACGTGTGATCAACATGGTGCTACATAGTCGTGGGGCTGAATAGCAGTACGTTGGAGCAGCGTGTTCGCCTGGCTCAGTAGGCAGCATGTGAGTGGCGTGTCAAACAGCTGTTGTGTGCCAGCCGGCAAATTTTGTGATGTCGTCTTGAGACACAGGGCCTAGAGTGGAGGTGGCCTGTGTTACGCAAGTTGTCTCATCCATCTACGCCAACGTGTTAAAACTAGAGGTATGAAGTCGACGTAACTTTAATGTCGCCTAGATTATCCCGGCGAGGTTTCCACGAGTCATATATTCTCTGCAAACATCTTGGTTGTGAAGAATTGGCCTAACACACACAATTAACAGTCACCTGACAGCTATCCTAAATTATTATTAATAATTTTAATAACCTCAGCATAATGGTTAGGAGAGCTAACAGTTTGTTGTGTCCAATATATGTATAATTGTGGCACGGAAATGTGGTAGAGTTTTTAGTGCAAATCTTAATGAGAGCCTGTGTATTAATTTTAAATGTACCGGTACTCAAACGTGTGAATGTATATTTAATAAAAGACCAGACAGTGAACTATGCATTCCTTAATGAAAACTTACTTAACCTGTAACAATTTAATCCAGTGTGATACGAATACAAACACTGAATTAATATCAGGACTAGAAGGAATTTGTAATTGGGCTCAAAGAGAGAAATTTATTAAGTCATTGCTGCCATTAGGATATAGATTTAAATGTTTATGCAGGAAGAGTGCGGCACATTTGAAGTACAAAATACTCACTGGTAGATGGCGTCTCACTCTGTCCTTACCAACTCTACTGTGTGCATGCTACTTCAGTGTGTCTGATAAAATATATGCAGTTAGGGATAGTGATGTTTTTTTAAGGTTGATTTGAAAAGAGTTCAATTAAAAGTGAACAGATTATAGCAGTTTATTACTTTAATAAAGTCACCTTACTTCTGTTTACAGTTATTGTCAAGTCTGAAAATACTAAATCACAACAAAAAGCATGCTTGATAATGAATGCATACATCCATACCTGGAGTAGCTGCCACTTCAATCTCCACCATGAAGCCTGTATCCTCGGTCCATTCTTCTGGGAGGTTGTGGAATGCTGGCTTCTCCTTTGGAAGGTACTTGTGACATTGCTATGCAAACACACCAAGTAATAGTTTAAGAACCACAAAGAGGGTAAAAATAACTAAAACTATACTATTTCAGCTATCTTGTTACTTTTGCTACAAATTAAAATACTTTTATATAAATACAAAATGGCATATTAATACAATGTATCACTAGCAACAACAAATTTCCTTGTACTGGCTGCACATGCTATGGAGAATTTAAAAAAAATTAAAATTTAGCATTGAGAGAGAGTATAATTTTAAGTCTAAAATACTATTTTATTAATTATGTATCTCAGACTATTCATCCCAAACCTACTAAAATTCTTTTTTAAATTGCTTTAAACTTTGAATGCTTTTGAAACAAATGCATATGCAATATTGCTCATCTGTTTAAAGATAATTCATAACTTTTACTTACAGCAGAACTATTTCAGTTGATGCAACCACAAGAGAGATCAAACCAAACACAGTAGTGTTAATATGTGTACTATAAAAAGATAATGATGAAGTAGATGGTGAAACAGACACTATGATTGTGGATTGCTCAGAAAACTGATAGCACTCGCTATAAACGCGCTTCACAAGGCCGCCAAGCCAGCAAGTGTCAGCCTAAACAACTACACATAACCAGCTTTGTTTATATAACTGCATTTTTTTCAACTTCAGAGTGTTTAAGCGTGAAATTTAAAAGAATTACTACATTCATTTAAAGTATTTAAACATTCTTGCATAAAAATTATTTTTATTATTATTTAACACAACTTCTTGCATTATAATATCTGTTAAAAGGCTGACAACACTGATAACACAAAACTCAACATACAAAAAAATTTTGACATCCTGATACTTTCACGGTCACAGTGGAACTCAAACCCATAACATGAAGTATGCTCCGATTTGTTACAATATGATAGTTATCATGAGCCACAGTATCACACTTCACTGTACCTTGCAAAGAACGACGAGGAAGTTTTGCCTCTCCTGCAGGTTGATGGCAAACCACTTGTATATCTTGTCCAAGTGCAGGTCAAACTCATGAGTGTCCTGCCAACAACATCCACCAATCACAGCACTCGCATGGCAACTGGCACATCCACACAATAAAGTGTCATCAGTATTACCGGGTCACTACTGTGGTGTCAGTGTGTGTCACTATGTCTGGCCAAGGATCCTCAGCATAACAAAATTCTCTTGGTTGTGAAAACATTATATACAGATAGCAGGAAAGAATTTTCTTATAGTAGGTCAGTTATGGATAAAATTATTTTATAGTATAGTAATATTCCAATTTTTCCTTTATAATAAATATAAATTGTGTAAATCATTTATCCAGTTTATATAGCAAAATTAAATATTTCAAAAATTATTATTTTTAATGGTTAATTTGTTTTATATTTATTTAAAGGATTTAAAATTATTTTTAAATTAATTTTAATCTTTTTGGTTTCAGTAAATATTTTTCGAAGTTTGAAAATATGTAAGAGGACAGAAATTCAAGTACTCACTATCTAATACTTGTCAACAGGCATAAACACAAAGGACGACACATTTTTCACGTGGTTATGCGATCGTGATGTTCTGCTGGCCTAGACCAGCTTCATCAAGCAGCAAGTTATAGGACACTGCAATATGGTGGAAGGGCGCTGTAGGTAGTAAACCTAGCGGCCAGGTGGCAAACTAGGGTGCGACAGGGAAACTAAAAATTTTCTGGTATAAATTGACACATGACACGTATTTCAACTAAAGAAATTAGAAGGCTTCAGCTCATCAGCATAGCCAGCTGTGCATCTGATTTCTACGAAGTTTGCATTACAGTTGACCATATGTGACATCAGAAGATTGTACTATCTACCCTGCAAGAATGGATGTTCCAAACAGCTAAGATTTTATTTTTTACTGGCCCGGCGAAGTACACTCCCCAAGGCAATGAGTACTACTAATTATCACCAGATGACACCACTAGTATGTTTTGTTGTTCTTTTGTCTCATTCTTCCAGCCGGCCGGTGACATCACGCCAAAGAGCTATGCTTTTTGCCACCCCCCACTCAGCGGCCACCCCTCGCCAACAAAATGTCAGTCAATGAACGCAGAGGCAGCCGCCCGGATTATAATAAAAGGAGAACCAAAATTGGACTTGAGCAACAGTCTTCACCGCACTAGCCGCCGAAGCACTCATCAGCTTCATTCATCGCTAAACATACCATCCTTTCACTGCACCTTTGTGCCAGAAGAAATACCTCTCCTAAGCTCCATCGTTGGCCTTATCCCTTCTCACCATGCTTAGTTTTCCTAGTATTGTACCTACTCATTGTCTTTCCACACTAGACACCGCAGCCCTGTCTGGGCAACATTGTATTAGGGAGTTCAGTTTAGTTTCAAGTTGTTCACACAATGCTATTCTGTCCCAACCCCTGCTAGCCTAGAAATGGGTCACCTCCACCCAGACTGCGTAGGTTAGCTTCCAGTCAAGCTCTAGACAAACGCAGGAGGGAGTATGTTACCACGTGTATACTTCCCATAAAATGGAATAAACTGTTGTTGAAACCTATCCTTGAGCTCCATGTTCCTGTAGAAGTAGCACCTTTTTCCCAGTTGACTTCACCGTTGAGTGAAATGCAGGTGATCCTGGGGATTCGGACTCAAACGAACCAGTACACATTTTGCTTACCCACAAGCATCCGCCTGGCCAACCTTTCTACATACTTCGATAGGTAGAATGGCGGAGCCTACATAGGTAGACGGTATCTGGACTCGCTTGTCTGTCTGGTGCTTGTCCTTTTCATTGCACCTTTGTGCAGGAGGGGATGTTTCCTATACTGGGAAGATGTGGACAAAACAAACACCCACGTGTGAAAATGCAGACTGCGAGGCCTAATTTTCTCTACTCACTGCGCCTTAATGGCGAGCACTGAGACTGCGTATCCGCTTGTCTGCAGCAGATCACGTAGCTCTACACAGTAGAGTAAAAACACAAACCCTGCTTTTTGTCTCACGGACGTGAGAATGTGTGCAACTTCAGATGCCTTTCTTCAGATGCAGTGGTCTTAAGGAGAAGGTAAAACAGGTGCTCATTTCTTCTGGGCATTTGCAAGAGCTGATCCTCACCCTTGTAGCCACATTAGGGCAGCTCACGCCTAAGGACCAAGCTCAAGCACTCGGACGCAGTCGCCTAATCATACCAGTCACCTCGGAAGTCCCATGAGACTCATTCCAGCCACGTACTAACGAAGTTCATTAATGGCTCATGGAATTCATCAGCCAACTGGAACAGTGGCCAATAGTACCTGTAGTCTTATCTTATGCCTTTTGCTCTGTCCCCACCAACACAAACCATGTATCACAGCCCGCCAACTCAAAACTCAGGACCATTCTAACGTACAGTCGATCAGCCAAAACCTTGCCCTAGTACAAGAAATCTCTGTCACCCAAGTATACAGCATGTGTTGGTATTGACTCTATGAGAATGACTTATGAGCGATTCTCCATGGAGTGTTGTGTGAGAAAAAGAGAATCTAGAGTTGTTAGAAAAACCTCTTGTAAAAAATTTAGGTGAGAAATAAAGTTATTTCTAAAGCATATTACATGGTGGTTAGAAAAACCTCTTGTAAAAAATTTTAAGTGAGAAATAAAGTTATTTCTAAAGCATATTACATGGTGGCAGCAAAATGGCTCTTAAAACTATTCCAGTTTACCAAATACCAGCGCACAAGTCTTTCAGCTTTGAAGGAGAAGATTGGGAAATCTGGAAATATAGGTTTGCAAGGTTTAGTTGTGCTCCAGGCTTGAGTAACGAAAAAGAAGGAACTCACGTAAACGCCTTGGTGTACTTGATGGGAGACAAAGCTGAATTAATTTTACAGTAATTTAATCTCAGTGAGACTAATGCTAAGAAATATACTACTGTATTGGATTACTTTCATGCCTGCTAATAATTTATGAGATATATACATTCCATACTAGATTCCAGCAGGAGGGAGAGTCGTTTGAGGCATTCATTAACAATTTACATACCATCAGTAAAAATTATGATTTCCCTCCAACCTATAAAAATGAAGCTATCGGGGATCAAACTGTTATTAGTATTGAGAGAAGTCTTTCAGAGAAACTACAGCTGAGTCTTACCCGGCACTAGGAACTGCCTTTACTAGTGTCAAACAATAGGAAACTATAAAATTCCAGCAAGAAAAATTTTTCCACCAGTCCGACCAAACAGTATTTGCTGATAAAGTTTCCGCTAGAAAAACTTACAAAGAGTACTAATCTCAAAACTAATTCTCTTTGCTATAAAAATTCTACAGTAAAACAAATTCCAAAGAATTATTACTGGTGTGGAAACCCAAGCACTCACGTCAGGATGTATGTCCAGTGAGGAATGTGTTTTGCAGGTCATGTATCAAAAAAGGACACTTTGCTAAATGTTGTAACATCAGATTAGTACAGACTATCGACACTAATGAACTCTTGAGTAAATGAGTAAACCTGAAGAATTAGATCCCATGTACATAGGTGCTACTGATTTCATGAGGTCTTGTAATAAATGAGTAGCTGAAGTCTTATTCTGTGGAGTGAACTTGGAAGCAAAAATTGATACTGGTGCCGATATTTGTGTACATCCCGAATCACTGTATAAAGAGAAATGTTCTATCCTTAAACTCCCTGCTTCTGACAAAATTATAATTTGCCCCAATGGTTCAAATCTGAATATTCTTGAAATCGTACAGGGAACTCTCAAATACAAGGATTGTTCTTGTGTTAATGTTATGTTATACCTGGATCTGATAGTGTACTTCTCAGTAATCTCACCAGTGAGCAATTCGGCTTTGTAAAAAGGATTTTCATTTTGAATTCTAAGTCTTTTGGTCCCGTGCATTCATTTCTAAAACTATTTAATGGACTAGGGAAAACAAAAGTATCTTATGACATCAAATTGAAAGACGGGGTTGTCCCTTTTTCCCTTACCACTCCTAGAAGAGTACCTTTACCTCTTAAAAACACTTTCAAAACTGAACTAGATAAAATGGTTGCATCTGTTATTGAGAAAGTTGAAACTCCTACAGAACGGTGTGCCTCCCTAGTGATAGTGTCTAAATAAAATGGGAAAATTTGAATCTGTGTTGACTTACCTCCTCTCAATGAAAGTGTAAAATGAGAAAATTTTCCTATTCCATCCCTATTCCATCAGGAGATTACACATTAGCTCAAATAGATGGGGTCCAATTATTTACCAAACTTGATGCCAATCCTAGGTTTTGGCAAATTCCTCTCAAAAACAGTGCATCTTCACTAACCACATTTATCACTCCATTTGGAAGATTCAGTTTTCTTAGACTTCCTTTTGGAATCATTTCTGGTCCAGAAATTTTCCAGCGTCAAGTCTCAGAGACTCTAGGAGTTATGGAAGTAGTTATTTTCCACTTTGATGACATCATTGTGTTTGGTAAAACTCTCGCAGAACATGATGCATGGCTTTGCAAAGTTCTGACCAAACTACAGCATGAAGGATGGACTCTCAACATTTCAAAATGCAGTTTTATAATTGAGACTGTTGGTCTACTAGGTTATATTGTTACCAAAGATGGTTTCATAAAAGAACCAAAGAAATTAAAGGCTATAAAATAACTACAGCACCCAAATAATATCCACGAACTCAGATGCATTTTAAAAATAATTAACTATTTGGGTAAATTCATCCCAAACCTCTCAACATTGGCTCATCCATTACAAAAACTCTTTCAGTCTAACATAGAATTTGTATGGGGACATTCACAAGAGAAAGCACTAGAGGAATTTAAAGTTGCAATCATGAAACCACTCTGTCTTGCATTCTATAGCACCCGTGCAAAGACAATCCTTATAGAAGATGCTTCGTCATTCAGGTTAGGTGTGATGCTGTTACAGATACAAGAAGATGGCACTAAAAGACCCATTGCCTTTGCCTCAAGAAACCTGACAGCAGAGCGGAACTGGGCACAAATACAGAAGGAGGGACTTGCTATCGCTTTTGGGGACGTGAACAGTTTTCTGAGTATATCACAGGTATCCCCATAATTATTGAAACAGGTCATAAGCCATTGCTTTCCATTTTTAAGAAGAAAGAGTTACATGGTATTTCACAACAGATTCAAAGGATCAGATTACACCTATTGAGCTACTCCTATCCGATTGTGTATACTCCAAGAAAACAGTTAATTATGGCTGATTCACTATCACACAGTCCTTGCTATACAGATGAAAACTGGCAATTTACAGATGAAATACTCACCTATGTCGACACAGTTGTCTCAAACCGACCTGCTACAGACACAAAACTTCAAGAAATAGCAGTTAAATCACAACAAGACGATAATTTTTGTCATCTCATTACATATTGAACAGAAAGTTGGCCAGACAAATCCCAGTTGACAGAAGAACTTATTCCATACTGATAATACCGTTCTGATCTATCCTTACATAATGAATTTCTACTTATAGGTACACACATTTTCATTCCATCTTGTATGAGAACTGTAATTCTCAAGAAGCTTCATGATGGGCACCAAGGTATTACAAAATGCAGAGCTTTAGCTAAAGAGAGAATTTGGTGGCCACGCATGTCTCTACAGTTGAAAGACCTTGTTGAAAACTGTTGTACTTGTGCCAAGTTCAGGCCAAGAAAAACTAAACAACTGTTGCCATCTGAGTTTCCTAAACGTCCATGGCAAGTAATGGGGGCTGACTTGTTGAAGTGTAAGGGTCGTTGGTACCTTATAATAGTCATTGGTATCTTATAATAGGAGACTGTTTCTCGAGATTCAATGAAATTGCTAAACTTGATGAACTATCAGTGGAAACTATTATAAAACATACCAAATAAATATTTGCTCGACATGAAGTACCTGATGATGTACGGGCCGACTGTGGAACACAATTCAATTGCTCAAAGTTCAAACAACTAGCCCAAGAATATAACAGACTTATTACATCAAGTTCCCATTATCCAAGAAGTAATAGATTTGTGGAAGCAGAAGTGAAAAACTTCAAAAATCATTTGCAGAAGAATAATGATCCATATAAAATGCTTCTTCTTTTAAGAGCTGCACCCCTTGAGAATTTGGTCCTGCAGAACTGCTCATGGGATGTAAGCTTTGAACGCATCTTCCAACTATTACCCAACACCTTAGGCCATATTTGGTTGATATAGAAGTTCTGAAGAAAAGGGAGGGGCACAGAATTCAGCATTGAAAGAACTTTGACGGTCATCATGCTGCCAAGACACTAACTGAGCTACCTATTAGTAGCAACGTCTTTATATCTGATAGGCAACAGGAAAGTACTGTTGTACAACATTAAGCTCCTCGTTCATACATAGAACTAAACATGGAAATTTCCATTGTAACAGATCCTTCCTCCAACCTTCGAGAAAACAAAGCGATCAAAAAGCCAAAAGAATACCTATCTGTGGTGACGATACTGAAAGCGAAACTGTCCAACAACCTGCCCTTCCTGCATGTTCCGACCCAGAAACTTATCAAACTTTAGAACCTACTAATACCACAGGGAGTACCAAAGGCCTTCGACGAAGCAGTCTAGTTCCTAAACTTGTGCAATGTCTGGACCTTTAGGAAAGGGGAGATGTGTTGCTATTGACTCTATGATAATGACTTATAAGGGATTCTCCATGGAGTGTTGTGTGAGAAAAAGAGAATCTAGAGTTGATAGAAAAACCTCTTGTAAAAAGATAAGTAAGGAATAAAGATATTTCTCAAGCAGATTACACTGCCCATGGCTAAGAGCCTGAAACGGAAGATTGTTCTAGCAGAACCAGACTTTGTGACCTGCAGAAAAGCTACCAGGCCAGTACTATACATAGGGAAAGCACTGGCCCCACGTAGAGATTAACTGAATCATGTACCTTCATGTAAAGGATGTGCCTGACTTAGCACCCAAACAAAAATTACTCTCCCACCTACACTTAACGTATGCTTAGTCGACAGGGTGTCACGTATCAAGCCGATGAGTATGGTTTCAAAGATGTGATTATCTTATGTTGAGGCCCGGGGGCTACCTGGATTTTGTTATAATTTAATGATATAATACCCAGCTCCTGAGTTCTGAGCTATTGCTTAAAGGTGGTAGGGCTCTCAAAACTCTGGTACCGTGGCAGGAATCAAAATTCTGATTGGTGATGCTGCATGTGCAGCAACTGGTTTGTCTTGTACGTTGTGGATCTGACCAGTTATGGCTTTTATAGTTTATCCTTTGTGGCCGTTCATTCTCTGCTTGAATGTGTTGGTGGTAAGGCCAATGTATTCTGCGTTACAGTGTTGGCATTATAGTTAATAAAACAGATTTTTGATTGCACAGTTATAGTTGCCTTGACTGTGGTATGTACGGGTAGTGAGTCTGCTATTGAAAGAAGTTATGTGTTGGTGGATGTCACAGGAGCAACAGTGTCTGGAATTAGCAGGGTGAGGTCCTCTGGGGGCGACAGTCTGGTGGCATTTGTGGTAGGCTGCAGCCTTGGGCAAACCAGTTTGTTGCAGAGGTTAGGTGGCCTTTTGAAGACCAATCTGGGTGATTCAGAGAGTAGCTATTGTGTTTGTGGCGAGGAAGCCAGAATTTTGTATCGAGAGTGGTGAATGGTTCTGAGTTTACTTAGGTCTCCTTGATAAGAGATCATCAGAGGTATATCCCAGTTGTTGACCTTGGTTTGTATTCCGGTATTTCAGATGGCTTGCTGAATCTGTGGATGAGGGGCCTGGGGTCCCTATCAAGGAATGCTTTGGCTATTTGTTTACACTGTTTGTTGAGATCACTGATGCTACCATCAGCAGATACGTTTGGCTCGTGGCGAGACGTTGGTATGGGTGGTAGCTGTAGCAATGTAAGTACTGGAGGTTGTTGTTGGGTTTGGTGCGTAGCAGTTTGAATTGCACCATTCTGGAGAGTCAGTTCTACATCCAGGAATACAGCATATGTTTTGGAGTATGGCCAGGTGAAATTGAGCAAATTTTGTGCATTAAGTTGTGCAGAAAGTGAATTAGGCAGTCTTCAGTGTAAGTCCATACATTGAAGATGTCGTCGATAAAACACATCAAGCAGTATGGTTGGGTTGGTTGGTGACTGAAGAAGTTTTCTTCTAACCTTAACCTCTATGGTGTCCATATGCATCTTGACGAATGGTGCCCAGGTATCTCAAGTGTTCAAGAAAGTGGCCAGTGTCCATAATGTAGGATGAAAGCTGCTGTACACAAGGTTTAAGGTCGGCATCTACAGGTACCGAGATTCTCGCAGTGGGACTGCCAATTCCATATACAATGGGACATCCTAAGTGTGGCCGTTGTTCCTTGTGTATCTTCTGAAACAGGTATAGAACTGGTGTGGTGGGTTTATTTGGGGTTAGCTGTTTACTTGAAGCCTTGGCTAGGTCTCAGAGGGAGCCCTGGGATACGAGAAATTGGTTGATACTGTCGCAGAATCTGGTACCTGGGTCTTCTCATAGACATTTGTAGGTAGATGTATACAAATTGGTTCTCTGCTTTTAGAATGTAGTCTGTTTTGTTGAGAATCACCGTGGCTGTGCCTTTGTCAGCAGACAATGACATTGTGTCTATATGACATGTGTTTGTGAACTTAATTTATGCTACATTTTCATACCGAGAGTTCTTTTAAAAAATATATTTTTTTAAAGGTACCCAGATCCAATTCAACTATATAATTGAGTTAAAACTCAACATTCTATTCATTTTGATATCCATACTAACCACACGCATCAACCGAATCATGACGTTGAAAATGAGACTGCAGCCCAAATTTTCATTCTGAATTGTGCGAAAAAGTTATTTCCCTACAAATAACACTGATATGCATTTTAGAAAAAATATAAATTATATGAAATATTCTTTCGGTAGAGAAAAAACTTCCTAGTGAAGTTATTAAAGTCAACCACAGTGTTACATGGTCAAAAATAAAGCAGTAAATACATTGTGGAAAGAAATATTTTCAGGAGGAATAGACTTTAACAAATAATTGTAATTGCATGCATTCACTATTAGGTTAAAATACTGGACAAATCTCGAAAATTTTACAAAATATCAACAAACTAACAATCTGTTCAAATTTAAACTATAAAATATAAAAAATATATATAAAAAATTAACAAAGACAAAAAATTAAGTAGAAAATTTAATTTTATGCATTGACTGATCCTTGTTAGTTTTTTTCAAATACTTTATAAGAAAGATAATAACCTCTTCCATTCATTTTTTTCAGATATTTATTTTCAATACTTTTAATATATCTATTGGGCAAAATGATTTTAAAACTTCCACCCAAAATGCATTACTTTTTTTTACCATACATCGTATCCATAATCTGAAAATCAGATATTTAATTTTTTTTAAATTTAATTCTAACTCATTTCGTTTTATAAACTCGATTGAGTTATTTGACTTAATGAAAAGTGGATCCATCTTTATTTTTTTCATTATTTGTTAAATTAAAAATTAAATAAAAATATTAAAAATAAAAACTTTAAAAAATGTATTATATGAATAGAAAATGGAGACCCCAGAAGATATAATGAATGAAAATAAAGTACTATGTGAGTGTGGAATATGTATTCTTAAAAAATGTAAATTAAGACATTTAAGAATAAAAAATCATGAGTTAGTTTTTAATAAAATTAATAATACTAAAAAATGTAAAAAAATGTTGTGATGTAAAAGATATAAATTCTCTTTCATTTACACAAAAACACTAAAGACAAACATATTAATATTTGTCAAATTTGTAGAAATGAACAAGTTAAATAATTGTACAAACAAACGTGAGATAAAATATTGTAAAATGTACTTTGTGATTGTGGAAAATATAATTGTAAACAATATCTTTAAAAACATTAAAAAAAAACAAAATCACATGATAAAATACAAGAAAGAATATTTAACTAAATAATGTAAGAATTGTGAAGTAACAAAAGATATTAATTTATTTGGCCATCATTGTTAAACAATAGATAAACATTAATATTTATCTAAACAAAGAAACAATGAATATGTAACAAAAAAAATTATTTTTAGATTTATTTATAACATTTATTTCTTATAAACAGAAAGTACAAAGTAGCAATGATGAAAAATAAAATGAACTAAATTAAACAAGATAAATACAACAAATTAAATAAGTAGAAAATAAAAGAACTTAAAAATATTGCTAAAAAATATTATTAATGGTTATTCAAAATATGAAACACAATCAGATTTAATTGATATTATAGTTCATTGTTATATTGATAGAAATTATTTAATTAAAATAATTAAAATTTATTTATAAAAAAAATTAGAATGAAGAAAATGACAATGATGAAATATGAAATGAACCAAATGAAAAAAGATATATATAACAAATTAAACAGGAAGACATTAAAACAACTTAAAAATATTGCTAAAAAATGTCATTATAATGGTTAATCAAAATATAAAACAAAACCAGATTTAATAGTTAACATTTACATTGAAAAACATTATTTAATCAAAAACAATAAAAAGTTATATCATTTAAAATGTATCACATGAAAAATGTTTAAATTTTGTATATAGTATACTCAAAATGAAAGAAAGAGAAGAAGGAAATTTATTGAAAAAGTAATTTAATTTCAATAATGATATTTTTACAGGAAAAGAATAATTTTATAACTTTCTATTTTCAAAAATTAATAAGAGAGAGTTTAAAGATGTAATTGTAAAAGAAAAGTAAAATTTAATATTCCATTTTCAATAATAAATAATAAACAGCTACGAAATTTAAATACAGAAAGTAAAATAATTATAAGAAAAGATACAGCTTTTAGATCTAGAATATAAAAATTATATATATAAAAATTATATATATATATATATATATATATATATATATATTGACGTATGACACCTATGCTAACTCGGTGCTCACTACGTCAAAAAGAGTTTGGTTTTACGGGGCACTAGGTCAGGCACACCCGTTTTGGCAGAGTTTACGGTTTTACTGGTTAGTCTCTACGAGGTACGGGTGAAAATCCTGTGTAGAGATAAGGCCTGGTAGCTTTACGGCAGGGCACAAAATCGGGTTCGGGCATAGTGATTTTACGTTTTAGACCGTTGACCTATGATGGGACACCTGGGCGATGCACAACCTCTGATGGTACCTGAACCTGGTGTGTCTCGGGTAGGTATGCAGGTGCTACATGTGAGTTAGAGTTCTGTTTCCTGACGTTTGACCGTAATTGTGAGAACAGTATAGTTGGCTCTGGCCTGACATAAGTGGTTGGAGCTACTGAAGGTGGATCGGGCTGGCTGAAGTATTCAGCAATCCAAGGGTGAACCTCTACATTCAGACATGTCAGTTCTTCAAATAAATCCCTGGGTATCTCTGGAGTTAAGGGGATCTATAGGCGGCGCAGTGCTTGAACTTGTTTCTTGGGCGCGAGCTTGTTGACAGATGCTACAAGAGAGGGGATAATCTCTTGTAAGCGTCCAGAGGCAGTTAGCAACTGCTTTGCAATCTCACGAATAACACTCCGGTGGGAGTAAGGCATCGGGAGCACAAAACACACTCTCACGTCCTTGAGGCGAAATGCAGGGTTTGTGTAGCTCTACTTGGTATAAAACCACATGGAGCGTCTGCAGAATATGTGGACACCCAATCGTACTGCTCTGCGCCTAAACACGATGAGCACCAGGAGTCAGGACTCGCCGTCAACAATCCATGCATGTGGGTGTACGTCTCACCTCAAGTCTTCCCAACTCAAGGAAAGATTCCTCTAACTCCTAAATGCGGTGGAGAGGGCGAGCACCAAACTGACAAGCCATCAGATGACATTCACAGGATTCTCAGAAGGGGGGCAGACAGCACGAGACAGCGGAGTCCGCACCAGCTGCAACACGTAACAGTATGTTGAAAGCAATAAGCCTCTCAAAGATTGTCAAACTACTCAACAATTGTACTTTTCTGTCTGTCCATATTTTCAACAATATGTAAATCGGCACCTTGATCCTATCAGACGACATCATCTTTATCACTCATCATATATGTGGCACTAATCAAACGTGTCCAAGTGTTCACATAATATTGACAAGTTCAGATGGCAATTCACAGGCCATTCTTCACAGGGGCAGATAAGACAACTGCAAGAGGCAGGTTGCCTGAGAAATAATTATCTTGGTGAGGGCATTGCGCTTAACTAAGCATCCAGAACAATGTTTGTAATTACATAACTGCACTTAGTGTTGACATGTACAGAACTTATACGTTCAACTGAATTAGCGGGGTGATAGCACTCTGGCACTATTAGTGTTCAAAGGGTGCATAGCACTGACCTGACACTCACTGTTTCTGTATTCTTAGCATCTTGGGTGGTCATCCCCACTCACATGCAAGTGCATACAGCGGGTTCGGCCAGGTGAAACATGCAGGTGGCCGCCATGGAGTCGATAATCGCATGCTACTAAGTCAGCCTGGCAGGCAAGGGGCGGCCGTCATGCTGCATCGTACTCTTCGTTACAGTCAGTCTGGAGACTGTGTGGCCTATCCCCCTTGGTTACTGGACTGGTGCTGAAGTAAACTGCACCGCTGGCAGAGGTGGTGGTACAGGTGGTGTATCCACCCCCTGGGATGAATGGGCCGGAACTGGGACCAGTGAATGGGCCTCCAGCTCAAAGACAAATGTCATCTGGAATTGCAGGCGCCTCGCTGAGGTGGATCACTGGAGCTGGGGTTGCAGGTGTAGTTCGTTGAGGTGATGGCTTCTGGAGTGCTGTGTTTTTGACGGAACTAACTTAGTGGTTTGAAATCCTCTGGGCGATGGCATTCTGATGAGGATGGAGGTGTCTTGGTGCTCTATCTAGCGGGCTCCACCAAGAGACTTCCTGTACTGGGCATCCATTTCCCGGGTTTGTCTATGAACTTCCAGTAGTACTCAGACAGTGTTGTAGGCAACAATCATTCTGGGTTTGGGGAACTCTACTTGTGTCCGCACAGAATAAACTGTTCCTAGGGTGGTTGTTCTTCCCCTTATTGCTCTGTAGGCTGCGGCGTCCATACTTCCTTAGGAGGAGAGTGGTCAGAAAGTCCTTCTGCGTCGTCCGGCATGTACGAAGTAATGGGTGCCTTGGTGTGTCTTGTTCATGAAGCTGCCTCCTACGGCGTCTGATGCATCTGGTTTAGCTTAGGGTCTTCTTTGTAGGTTGATTTGGGGCCGGTTGGTCTTCCACAATTTTTAATTGCAGGAGCTGCAGTGGTTTCGTAGACCTCCGTGGTGGGGTTTGAGACAGTACTGTCAAGGTGCAAAGGTGCACATCGGGCTTGATTCTGGCTTCACCCTTCTTGACTAACGGGGTCGCCCCTGTCGACCCTCTGGTGACGATGTTTCCCTTCTGTGATGCACTCTTCCGATTCAACTCAGCTTGGGTGGTAGCAGCATACAGTTTATGCCCCCTTCTTCCGTTCGTTCCTGCCTTTGTATGGGCTGCTACAGGAAATCTTTGTTGAAATGGTATGCAGGGCAATACCAACATTTCAGGAGGCATGGAGCTGGCGGTGCAAGTGGCGGCGGTTTGTTACAGCGTTCAGAGGCTGCTTGTCTAGCTCCGTTTGTTTCGTAGGTTTCGGGTTGTCAAAGAGAGCCTGCGCTCTGAAATTACGCTCTGCTTCCAGTGCACAGTATATAAGGTCTTCCACTGTGAGCGACTTCGAGATAAGTAGGATATTCCTTAGCCGTAGTAACAACAGACAGGTTACCTGCCGCGAGCAACTTTCATCTCCTTCAGAAAAAATCCTGCGGTACATTTGTACCTTCCTGCAAACAAAGATTTCTACTTTCTTTTCTGGTGTCTGGGTGCGGCTATAAAATTCCATAGTGAGGTGTGCCAGTACTTCTTCGCTTGTAAACTGATGTGCGAGTTGGCTACTGAGTTGGCTCCATTCCAAAATGAATTTGCCGTATTTGTTCCACCAGTCAAGGACTTTGCCCTTCAGGTTTGCTTGTGCTCGTGAGACCCATTGCATCTCAGACACTTTGTGTGTGCGAAATTACCATTTACATTCGGCAGTGAACATTAGTGGAGCCTTGCGAGGTCTTCCAGCAAACTCTAACAATTGGGGCTCCCCGAACAGTGAGTCGTGCTACAGTGGGAGGTATGTCCGGGGTTTTGCGGTCTGTAATCCAAGGCGTGTCTGCAGACCTCGCATCGGTACACAATTCTGGGTCCGGTGATTCCCTCTTCTGGCCATCCAATGCAGGTGTGATGATAGGTTTCGCCACACAGGACACGTTGCACTGTGTGGATCCTGCACCCTGGACATGTTATCCTGTTTCAATACACCGTTTGCCATGTTCTGCAATTGTCACACTGGTTTTCAAGGCTGTCTGTGTAGCGGGGCTTGTCTGCCCAGCCAAAGCAGGAATAATGATTCCATTGTTGGCAATGGGTGCCCTGAATTTTGTGGTACACTGTGCCGGGCCAGCTCGGTTTCGAACAGCGGTTGTGTTTGGTTGCAGCAGCAGCTGTGCAGTCGAACTTGTGCTCGTTCATGTCAGCTGTGGACATTTTGGTTGCAGTTTTGAGTGCCACTGGGTGTTTTATGGACTCCCTGAAGTCAAGGCGGTTCTTCAGGGTCTGGCTGACCAGTTCAGTCTGCACCGTAACCACAAAAAGCCCCACGTTGGGCGCCAGAAAAACTCTTACTACTCTCTTCTTGACGCATGACACCTAGACTGACTGGACATTCACTACGTCACAGAGAGTTTGGTTTTGCGGGACCGCTAGATCTGGTGCACCCCTTCTCGCGGTATTTATGGTTTTACTGTTTAATATCTACGAGGTAAGGGTGCACATCCTGTGTAGAGAACTGGCCTGGTAGTTTTGCGGCAGAGTACAAAATTGGGTTGAGGCAGCGTGATTTTACGTTTCAGACTGTCGACCTTTGACAGGATACCAGAGTGACGCGTAATCTTGGACAGTAGCTGACCATGGTGTGTCTCGGTTAGGTGTTGGGTGTCACAGGTGGGTTAGAGATGTGTTTCCTGACGTTTGACCATGCGTGTGGGAACAGTACCGTTGGCTCTGGATTGACGTAAGTGGTAGGAGCAATTGAAGGCGTACTGAGCTGCCTGAAGTATTCAGTGATCCAAGGGTAAAACACCTGGTTCAGACATGTGGGCGCTCTAAATAGGTCCCTGAGTATCTCTGGAGATACGGAGATCAATAAGAGGCGCAGAGCTTGAGCTTGTTCCATGGATACGAGCTTCTTGAGAGACGCAACATGAGAGTCTTGTAATAATTCAAAGGCAGTTAGCACCTGCTTTGCTTTCTCATGAATACCACTCCGGTGGGAGTAAGACATTGGAAGCACAAAACACACTCTCACATCCGTGAAGTGAAATGCAGGGTTCGTGTAGCTCTACTTGGTGTAGAACAACGTGGAGCGTCTACCGACTGTGAACATCCTATCGTAGTGCTCTGCGTCTAAGCGTGGTGAGCACTAGGAATCAGGCCTCGCCATCAACAGTCCCTACATGCGGGTGTACAACTCGCCTCAAGTCTTCCCAACTCAGGGAGTGACCCCTCTTGCGCATAAACATGGTGGAGTGGGCGAGCACCGAACTGAAAAGATGTCAGGTGAGACTGAGTACCTGGGTGTGGGCTCTACCGTTCTGCCTACCATGGCATGCAGAAAGGTTGGCCGTGCTAGTGTGTCCACACACACTAGCACAAGTAGCGTGCTGGCTCAAATGAGTAGCTTTCCCGTGTCACCTGCATTTCTCTCAACAGAGCAAGGTAAACTAGGAAAGGTGCAAAGTCTACAGGAAAGGGGTACCCTTGAGTCAGGCAAACCTATGTTTATTCCGTCTGACGGTAAATAAACACATGGTGTCATACTACCTCCTAGCGCTGGCAAGAGCTTAGGGAAGCTTAAACCTATGCTGTCCAGGTAGAGGTGACCTGGTCCTGAACAAACAATGGTAGGAATAGACAAGCACTGTGAAAACAACTTAAACTTGTACTAACTCCTTACATAATTGTTGCCCAGAAGGGGCCGCAGTATCCAAGTGTGTAGATGACATGGCGGTTGGGTTTCTTTGGCATGAATGCGATGAAAACTAAGCAGGGTTGAGACAGGATAGTTCTGGTGACGAGGTGCGGTAGAGACCAAAGAGTAGGTTTTCCTCCGGCACTAAGAGTGCGGTGAATAAAGGAAGGGTAGAGCTAGGAGTGTAGCTGGTAGTTGTAGACTGATCAATTTCTTTGATGGTTAGCACGGTAAAGGATTGAAGACAGGTAATGAGGCAACTTCTGGCCCATTATTTACACTCTGTTGGTGGCTTCCTCTGCTGTCATTGCTTGGCAAGTTTGCCAGCGAGAAGTTAGCCGCTGGGGAGGGGGTAGTGACAGCATATCTTCTTAGTGGATGTGACGCCACCAGTAGGATTGGAGATGAGGTGGCGGAGCGGTACTGGTGTAACCATCTAGCAGAGTGCAGTGGAACTTGGTGCCTTGGATGCATAGTCTCGGTGGGATGGTGAATAATACTATATCTGACTGGAACATCCATTCTTGCCATCTCGTGGCAGGACAACAATAAAACTCCATAGAAATCATGCACGTGGCTATGGTTACTGATGATCTGAAGTCTGTAAAAAATACCATTGTTGCAAAGACGTCATGAGTCAATATATTCAAAATAATAGCAATATACAAGAAATATTACAAATTACAAAGGACTCAAAACACAAAAATTTATAAATCAACTAATTTAGATAAAACTTTTAAGATGAGAATCATGACAACGCACTACAAGGCCAAGGCGAGTAAGAAGACAACGTGGGTAAGCCCAGGTAACAGGATTGGAGAAAGACAACTAGGCCACGTAGCGATCCGGGACAGGAATCACAGGGAAATCATGAATACCAGAGTAAGGAAGAACAGTCGAATGGAGTCTGACCACTACCCCACCGAAATCAAATGTAGATGGATACCGAACAGAACTAAGAAAAACAAGTCCGCACATATACACAGGATCGACAGAGGTCTGATGTACAAACACAGAGATGAATATACGAAAAACCTGAAAGTGGAGAGTAAACGGGACAACTTGAGAGATGTGATAAAATAACAATCAATATGACCAGCCAGTAATAATAAAAGGCAGAAACATGACTGGTGGACTGATGAGAGTGAGGGGGCGGTCGAATCCAGAAGGAAGGCGTGGATGAAGTGGCAGGCTAGCAAGAATGAAGAAGACTTATCGAACTTTGAGATAGTAAGAAGAATGGCGGCCAAGGTGATCAGGAATGCTAAGAGAAACCGGTGGAATAAGTGGCTGGAAGCAGCAGATATGACTTACAAGAAAAACAAACACAAGCTTTCTTCAGGGAAATGAAGAGCACGATAAAAGGATATGGGGCGAGAGAACCTTTCGTGAAAGGGAGAGATGGTGGATTGAAAATATGCGAGAAAGACGTGTGCGAGGAAATGGCCAGGTACTTCAAAGACTTGCTGAACACGGATGTGCCTACATTTCACCAAAAACATCACATCAACTGTGGTCGGTTACCCTCCAGAGCAGAAGTGGTGAAGGCAATTAAGGATCTCAAAGCCAATGAGGCGGCAGGTAACAACAGGATCTGCACCGAATAAATAAAGTGGGGTGGTCTGGTGACAAGACAGCATATACAGAATAATAACAGACATCTGGATAAATAGGAAGATATGTATAGACTGGAAAGAAGCCATAATCATACCAATACACAAGAAAGGAGACAAAAAGACACTAAACTATAGAGGCCTCTCCCGTTTGAACATTGGGTACAAGATTCTCTTGAAACTGCTACTGTACATGGAAGAACTGCTTGAGTCGAACATAGAAGAATACCAGGGTGGCTTCCAAAAAGGAAGAAACTGCGTGGAACAGATCTACGGGATCATGAGGATAATAGAACACAGACACAGGAAAGGAAAAACCACAGTAGTGACTTTGTGGACTTTAAGAAAGCCTACAATTCAATAGACAGGAACACCTTACTGGATGTGCTGTGCACTGAGGACTGGATACTGCAACACATGAATTAGTGAAAGAAATACTGGAAGGCACAACTGCCAGGGTCAGATACTGGAGCACACTGTCCGACAGCTTCGAAATAAAGACAGGAGTCAGACAAGGGGATGGGCTGTTGCCGATACTGTTTAACCTTGTCCTGGACGAAGTGGTGAAACTGTGAAGACAGTTAAACAATGCCATGGGGATTGAAGGCATACAGATTGAGTACAAGATCAAGCACAATGTAATAGTGGATTGCCTCACCTTTGCGGATATGGCATTGCTAAATGAGAAGGAAGAGGACACGAAGATAGGACAAGCAAACTTAGCAGAGATTGCAGCGAAGGTCAGCCTGAAGATAGCCTACAGCAAGACCAAGGTATTGAATGCAAAAACGAACTGGAAGATAGAGGTCAAGTTGTAGAGAGAGTAGACGCTTTCGGTACTTGGGAGAGAACATAACTGGCAGCAAAACAACATTAGTACAATAGACAGGGCATAGCTACTCCAGAGACTACGATATGCGGCTAAGACAACCTACGAGAAGAAGAACTTATTGAGGAAAGCCAAACTGCGACATTATACATAGACCATTAGGAATGCCGTAATGTATGCAACAGAGATGCTGACATTAGGCAAGAGAGCTTGTATATGCTAGGAGAGAGAGGAAAGAAAGATCTGGGGAACTATATGGGGCACCAAAAAGCAAGGCGAATTTTGGATCCTTAGATCAAGGCAGGAGTTGTACAAGAACGTAGAACCAATTTCAAGTGTGATACGGAAGAAGAGGTTGAGATTTGGGGGGCACCTGATGAGGATGAACAACAGGTTGACCAAGACAATCTGGAATGTGACATGCTTAACAGGAAACAGCTGGATAAAGGAAGTTAGGGAGGACTGGAAGGCAATTGGCATTATGGATAAAAATCCCCAGACAATAGTACAGGATAGAGTCAGGTACAAGAACATGGTGGAAGGTCACAAATGGACTGACACCAGGATCAAGATACAACTCACACAAGCAGAGAGAAACAGGAGGAGTGAAAGAATGAAGAAGTATAGGGAAGAGCGAAAGCGTGCCGAACAAGTCATTCTTGATCCTGATGGGTCATAATCATAACGAACTAGAAGAAACATTTTAATAATCAATTCAATGATATTTTAACGAAAATAACAGAATTTGAAACTCAAGGCTCTGGTTGGTCATTACAGTCAATAAATAATTTAGGAATATGTATTAATAAATATAATACATTAAATACTTCATCATATATAGAATAATCAGAAAAAATACAAAAGCCTGTATTAATGTTAAAATAAAATGAAATTTTTTTATATATTCCAAAAAATCAGCATTGCATCCAGCAACAGATCAAAGTTTTTCTTATTATATAAAACATTCTAATGGTGTTTATAAAAACCTACAGAATATGCTGGTAAAGATTAAGCAAAAGAATTTTTTCAAATGTTTATAAAATAATCAAAAGAAATAAAAAAAGTATATAACAAAAATTTCAAAATGAAAAATAAACTAGTAAAGAATTATAAGTATTTAAAAATGCAACTACATGTCGTATTTGCAAAGAAAAATTAGAAAGTGTACATAAAATTCTAGAAAGATAAATATTTAATTCAAAAAGTAAATAAATTTTTTTTTTTATATTTGATGAAGTAGAAGAAAAATTTAATGATGAACAAAATGTTTTATAAAAAAATTATACAGAGAAATTAAAAAATTCTATCAAAATTATTCAAATTAATATCTAAAAAGTTAAAGAAGATGATCACTAACTGGAAATTATAGAGGGGCTACTCACTCATATTGTACTATAAATGACCAAATTATATATATATATATATATATATATATATATATATATATATATATATATATATATATATATATATATATATATATATATATATATATACGCATGCGTGCGTGCGCACACACACAGACAGAGTAATCCCTCACCAACTAACTGCAGTATCTTGAACCTCCGTTTCAGTAATGCACGGATTTGTTTTTGGAGAGCATTTCTCCAACCGCGGCACAAGTTTCTATTATTCACTGTTTTCAGTCTATGGAAAACTAGCCTTTGCTGATGTTCGTGGTTGCATTTCTCAAGCTGCCATAATAGACTTTGACATTTGTTGTCCCAAGCAGAGTGAAGCAATAAATTACTTCATGCCAGAAGGGGACACTAGTATATTGTCCAAAGTGGAGGGGGCAGGGGGGAAGTTGCAGGCCGGGGCCAGTGAGGATTCTTTGTCCTAGTCACATGCCACCGCTGCCTTACCCTCCATGTCTTTTTTCGCTTTGATTATCCCTCCTCTTTTGCTGTGAAAAATGTGGCACATTACAGACTAGTTTCTTAATCAGTGTATGTATAATAACTTCAAATTTAATTCAATGCCCTTTTTTATTGGTTTTTTTGTTTATGTGTGCCTATGCCTACATAATATGCTAATTTTTTATGGTGGGCAATTGTTTTTATTCTTGTGAACAATTTTATGTTTAAAGTGAATAAAGGTAATTGTGTGCAAATAAAATGTGTTCTTATGTTACCATATTTTGGCGAGTAAGGTCGTTTGTGTGTATAGGCCAGTCAGAAATTTTTGATGAAAAATTCGGGATGATTAATATTTCAAGTAGACCGCACTAAATTTTTATATTCCTGTAAACATTGCCGGGACTCATAGTGCCAGTTCAGAGGACAACATGCCAACTACATTACATATAAATTTAACACATTGACGTGAATTGCATCTATCAGCATGTTTTCCCAACGTCGGGCCGCTGTTACGAAGTGAACCTGCCCTGTAACGATGGCAGTGGTTGCTGCCTGCCAGAGCAATCTTGTTGAGACGACCGACAGCTGCCCAGCCCCGAGGATCTAGGAGCGAGCGACAGATACAAGCTGCCGCGTCCGGCCGCACTGCACAGGATCTAGGCGCTCACCCAGCTATGTGTGCATGGCAATGTATTCGCTGCCAAACCCAGCACACGAGTGATTTAATTCTTAATATGTATCTTCATATCTATTATCAATAAATAAATTGCTGTGTTTTGCTTTAAACACAACGCATCTCCAACAGTGTGTTTAGTTACTGTTTTGTGCGTAATACATCCAATTTTCTAGTAATGAAACGCTAAATAGTCTGCTGACTTTTCCCCATACCAGCATATATTCTTCTACCGCAGTTTTTTTTTTTTTTTTAAACGTATCCCTCATGGTTGGCAAGGGATTACTGTATTAATTTTATCAGGTTATGATGCTCATATATTTATTAAGGAATTTGGAGAAGATAATTAATATATAAATTTAATACCTAATAATGAAGAAAAACACATTTCATTTGGTAAAAAAGGGAAAATGGTTTACAATTAAGATTTTTAGATACATTAAAATTCATGAGTTCAAGTATAGTTAAATTATTTAAAAATCTTCAAAAAGAACAATTTAGAGAAACAGTAAAATATTTTGAAAATTGACAATTAGATTTAATAATAAAAAAATATGTTTATCCACATGAATAGATGAATTCTAAAGAAAAATTAAAAGAAACAAAATTACCATCTAAAGACTATTTTTATTCAAAATTAAATACATCATATATAAGTGATTAAGATATAATCATTCAAAAAATGTGTGGGAAAAATTTAAAATAAAAAATTTAGGAGAATACACAAAATTATATAATAAATCAGATTTATTACTTTCAAAAGATATTTTTTTAGAATTTTAGAGATGTTTGTTTAAATACTTATAATTTAGATCTTTCTTGTTACTATACAGCTCCTGGATTATCTTAGTATTCAATATTAAACTAAAAATTGATTAATTTTGCTATATACAATTGTTATATGATTTGATTTTTAGAAAAAGGTATTAGAGGTGGAATTCTACAATATTGTGAAAGATACGTTACAGCAAATAATAAATATTTATAAGATTATGATAAAAATAAAGAATCAAATCATTTAATATAGTAAGAAATAAATGTCAAGAAGAATATGATAAAAATAAAGAATCAAATAATTTACTGTATCTAGATGCAAATAATTCATATGGATGGGCAATGTCACAATATTTACCATATGGTGGTTTTCAATGCATTAATTATCCATTACTTGATTTACAATTTTGGACACAATATACATCAAATATAAAAAGATTAAGTTAGTTTAGAATATCCTAAAAATTTATATAATAATCATTAAGATTTACCATTAGCTCCAGAAGCAAGGAATAAAGTAATTACAACTTTAGAAAATAATGAAAAATATGTGTTACATTACAGAACTTAAAAATTATGTTTAGAAAATGGTTTGATATTAAAAAAATATTCTTAAAATTTAAAAATTTAATCAATAAAATTGGTTTAAAAAATATATTGGTCTTAATACACAATTGAGAACACACGCAGCAAACGTTTTAGAAGATTTTTATAAATTAATGAATAATTAAGTTTACTGTAAAAATGTGGAAAATATAAGAAAAAGATTATATATAAAACTAGTTAATAATTTAATTGAATATGATAAATTAGTAACAAAACCTAATTATAATCTCACAACAACATTTAATGAAAATTTGGCAGCTGTTCATATGAATAAAATTGAAGTATTATTTAATAGACCAATTTATGTCAATATTAGAACTTTCTAAAGAATTAATGTACAATTATAATTATAAATTTAAGAAACCAAAATATAAAGAAAATATAGAATCTTGTTATAATGATATTCATAGTTATATATAGTGATGGGGGTTTTGTGAATTCTGATTCTACATTCTATTCTAAAACTTTTGCTCCGATTCTCGATTCTGGATGATTCGATTATCAAGAAATGTTGAATACATTGCAACATTTTGTATACAGTTGTACAGTTCTACATTTCACACCACTAGTTATATAAATATATATAAACTAATGATTATTTGAATATGAAATAAATGTTGAATGAATTTAATTCTAGTGAGTATTCAAAAGATTTTATATATATCACAAATTAATTAAAAAGTAATAGGCGAACTGAAAGCTGAAAAGAATGGAAAATAGACAGAATTTGTCGAATTAGGTTCAAAAATGTATGCTTGAAAAGTTGATCAAAAGGAGTTATAAAATTAGTTGTTAAATATAAGTAACATTTGATGAATATAAAAATTACCTTTTCGAAGAACAAACATTGTTTTTGTACCAAAACTAGCAATAAATAAGTTTCATAAAAGATTTAATTCATCATATTTTATAAACATTTCATATGTTCAATTACAATGAACATTTATACTTTTTAAAGAATTGAAATTAGGAATTTTGGAACCCAATTCATTTTTAATAATTTAATTTGTTTTCAAAACCTAATATCTTTCATAATCTATCATCTGATTTTATATCATATTTATTATTAATATTTATCCTATTTGTTACATTATTACTTTCTAAAACAATATCGTCAGTTTAAATGTTTTATATAAATTTATAGTTTTTTTCTAATTATTCAGTATCATATCTTTAAGAATAATATTTTTTTTATTTGTATCAACAACTATAATTAAATTATTATTTATATTTGGTTTTAAATTGTTGTATGAAACCTAATTAAAGAAATAGAATGCTCATCATGAAGAATATCATAAAGTAGTTTTTTCTTTAATATAGAATCATTACTCATAACTTTAAAACTTTATTCATTTATTTTATAAAATTTTATATATTAGATTAAGAAAATTGATTGGGGAATTGGCGTTTTAATGAATGATGAAAGATAAAAAGAATTTAAAATATGGTGATTTATTACCAGATAATATTAGAAATATAATTTTTGGATCTAGTAATTGTAGTAAAACAAATTTGATGATTCATTTTGTATATAATAAAGGTTGGTTACATTTTAATCAATTATATTTATCAGTCCAATATGGGAGCCGTTCAAATTATATGGGGAAACATGCTCATAATGGATAAAGCAAGATACTCTACTAAGTCATGTATTTAGAATGGATAAATGTATAAAGTTTTACATTATAATATATAAATCACTGTATATTATGTTAACTACCTTGAGTTGCATTGGGTGAGCTCAATATGTTAGTTACTATTTAGCTGCAAGTATTTGTAGATTAGTTCACAAGGTATTGCCATGTGCTTCTAATTAAGTGTCTCTCTTCTAACTACCGGAACAGCTTTACCTTCATAATGCAGAAGACTGATCATTATGGCAGCTTACGGCGGACGAAACCCCATTCTTTAGTCCATCTTGACTTGTCGTCGGCTGGATGTGATAAGACCCGAGCTCGACTCCTTGGCATCCTTAAATACAGAGGTACTTTACGAAATACTGCGTTTATTTGCAAACTGCCCTGCGGCTTGTCCTGATTGGCACAACGATGCCTTGCTTCCGTGACCTTGCTCTCTTTAGAGGTGTGCTCGTGTGTTCAGGCAAGCACCACTGCAAAGGCTTGCCCACACAGTAACAATGCCTTCCTTCTACAAATAACAGCTGCCCTCAGCTCTTGTGACAGCGTGTGGTACAGTGGTCTGGGTCCTTAGTGTCCTCATCTTCTTCCTGGCTGCAGGAATAAGGTTGGGTTGAAATCCTCTTGGATACGAAAAAGAGTTTGTGGAAGGAAAATTTGTGATGCAAGGAAAACTGTGGAAAAGTAATGCCTTGCCTCCTCTCTTGCATTTAACGATGTTTCTTGTGGGCTTGCTGATTTGACTTACTACTGGCAGCCTGTGCTTTTTGCTGAATGAATTGGTGGCACTCATGGTCCTGAACTTGTGGGTACACAGTCTTTTCCTCATGGTTGACGCGGCTGTCACAATGAACTGCAGTCCCAAAACAGTCAGCCCCTTGAGGTCCTAATCTACCTATGTTTTGTAAGGATTTGCAATTGTTAAAGTAATTTATATAGCCAACTTGAGTTTTACTCTTATGAAAATTGAAATAAATTTTAAAATTACGTTTTAATGTTTAAAAAATGTGTACATTAAACGTTCCTCCCGTTACAAAATATATTAATAGTTTACATAAAATTCATTATTATTAGCAGTGAATATATAGATTCTTGAATGCTGAAAAGAAATACATTTATATAGTATGTTGCTGGAAGAAAAACATCATTAGGTATTTTGATTATACACTATCTACAATTCATACTTTGCCTATGTTTACACCTAAACATATGAAGGTATAATACTAGTGTTCGTGTATGTGGTGTGTACTAGTACTTAATAGGATGTGAAAGGATTTTAGTACCGGAACGTAGAATATTATTAAATTTGTTATTAATTAATTTCTTTACTGTGATTTCAATAACCTGTTTACCTCTACTATGGTCCAGCACTTAAGGAAGGATTGAAAATATTTATACCTTAAATTATATTTATCCCTTACTACTATTGTAAGAGGCAACTTATTATGCATAGAATATAATCACTACTTCTAGTCTGATGACATCCCTCAATTGCATTATGTAATATTTGATTAGGCAAATAAGCCTTTTCTCAATATACTATATAAATATTTTGAATTATGCATGTATAGCTTTTCCTTTGTAATTACATGCACTACTTTGATCTGACGCCATCGGGTGAGACACTAGATGATACAATACACCTTTTTACCTGGTAGATGGGCACCAGCGGTGGTTCCTACGCACCGCACTTCGAGACTCAGGGATAACGGGGATGCTGTGGGTTCTGTGTGTACGTTCACCCGTGCGTTCTTACAAAACACTTTCAATACTAAACATTTCAAGTTCCGAATACTGGGAGAAAGCTGGATGCTGATACTAAAAGAATACCTGCTGTTCACTAGAAAGATTTTGTTTATTGAGGCAAGTTACATTTCTTGCCGGAAATGAAGTTTTACGGTTAACTCGGACGTGACTTGCCAGTATCGGTGGGTGATTCCCTAACACATTACTCAACTTGCGCAATCCTAGATGGATGATCCTCCACTGTGTATGTGAACACAGCCTCCACAGGGCAAGGGGTCTACAGCCACTATGATTGACTATACATTTTATCCGGAGATGAGACACGGGAGTATGAAAATGAAACACTAACACACACACTTATCTTCGCCACTAACGCCTACTCGTCGGGACACGTCCCTGAACCACGTGACGTGTGGTGACGGTCAATACACATAACGGGTTAGAGCGGAAAATACGCCGAACAAAAAGAAATAAAAATCACTTGATGAATATGGAGCACGACATGAACAGGCAAAATAGCCACGCAAAAGGCATGAAAGTAGCTTTGTATGGCATGGATGCCGGTGGATGAAGTTCTTAGCGGACCACATGTGCAGAGGTAAAACGCATGATTTCACATGAAAATTGGTAAATTTTTACTGGCCAAAATGACGACAGTATCCAGAAAAACCTTCCTGCTAATAAACAAGCATACAAAAGCTCGTAGTGGGAGAGATGGCAGGAAAAGGCAAACATGTAAAATGACAGCGTGGTTAGACATAAACAGCATCGAACATCAAGAATACAAGAACCCTGAATATAAACAACACATATTACCCTGAGATTAATTAAGGCACACAATATGGCATAAGAATTAGCCCTCTAAATTCGGTGATGGCACGGATATGGACTTGGTGGTAGCTAACCACGTGGCCGTGGGGAAACAGACTAGCTGATAGATAACCACGTGGCCATGCGCGATGTGGCCATAAAACAATTACACATGACAAAACCTTGAAATACATATACAAATATTACCCTTAGGATTGCTAGCCGCAATTAAGCAGAAATTACAATGAAAAGCCATTAACACGGGCGGATGGCGCCTCATATACAGTGTGCGGGGCACGTGACCTGTCCGACATTATCTCTCCTCATCTCGTTTAAGTTTAAAAAGCCGGAAGGGCTGCAAATTATTAAGATAAGCAGATAGCATTATGCTGGGAACGTCTGGCAAAACGTACGCGAAGCAAAGGTTAACAGGTAAACTAAAGTGAAACTATGAAAATCGAACTCTGTGCAAAATTATGAAGTGCGTACGTGATAGCATCTTGCCTCGCCAGCTCTCCTAGGACAACTGCCCAGAGGCAGGAGTTGCGTGGACCTACCATGGCTGCCTACGGGGTTCACACAAGCAGAAGTGCTATGCACGCAGAGTAAATAATTATCAAAATATGAAATTTAATGGAACACAAAGCATTTAAATACAAAATTACAAAACCAATTTAAATCTGGAAATATAGTTGTTAATTAACTATCGTTTGACGGCGTTCTCGCCTGAATCTAAGAGTCCTTTTCTTTGGCGTATCGTGCACTTTGAATTCTAATAACATACATAGCACAATATTTAGGAAATGAACATGTTACACTTTATGACACATTTTTACCCTGAAAAGAAAAGACAAAACCTACTGAAAACAATTATCCTATTTTGGGAAAGTCCATGGAGCGGAACTACCACGTGCTATTGAGTGCAGCGAGTGCCATCATGGTCTGCCTGCTGCTGGCTCTTAGCCAGCGTCAAATGACCCCTCCCTCGAAGGCCAAGTCGGTGCGAGCAGCTCAACCCTGCTCTGCCCGGCCCCGCCCGGGTCTGAATCGGACCACCGGTTGAGGACAAAGGAGGTCTTCTTACTCTGCTGCATTTGTAGGGGGTGGGGTGTTGGCTTCAACCATGTTGTTGGGGCTAGGCGGTAGCTTGCTTCTCCTTTTGCGATTGATGTGACATGGTTTGTTTACATTGCACTTATCACATACTGTCGCACACACTTCCCTACTGCTCTCCCCAAACCCCTTGAAAGTAGCCTGCTCTGTGATGCTCTTTCCTCCCAGTACAGAAAACCCTCTAAATGGGGTAGCCATTTCACTTATGGTGCGGCGATTTATGTCAACACTTTTGTTGCCATTATTCTCCCTACATGTGTTTGCAAACCCCTTAAAACTACTCTGCTCTGCCAGGCTTTGCTCTAGTGGTACGGAGAAACCCCAAAACTGTGAATTACTATCATTGACTGCACTTGCATCTGTATTGACATCCCTAAAGTCATTCTCCTCCCTGTTTGGTGTGGAGTATTCTGATGGTGCGAAGCCCCTGAATGACATATAGTTAAACAGGCTGTTGTTTACATTTGAGTGAAACATAGCTAAGGGATTGGTGTTTTTTACATTCTGACACGTGTTGTTAATTTCACAGTGCATACTTCCTGGCTCGCTGTGCCGCAATTTCCATGGTACTGGGCTTATCGTTGTCTCCTTGTCTCTCTTTCCTAACGGTGTGCGGGTGATACGCAGATTGTCGCAGTGTCGTTTTACCAAGAATGTGGAATTTCCCATCTTTTCCGTCACTTTCACTGGCCCAATCCACCTGGGTGCCAGCCCTGCACAATGGTTTTTAAATCCTGCCGACAGCAGGTTCTCCTTCACATACATGCCGGGTGTCGATTTGGGCGTTTGCTTCCTACACTCCAGTACCCACATGAGACAATACTTCTCCTGGTTTTCCCGTGCCTGCTCATGTATCTGTTGTTGGTGTACTACAATTTCTTTGGGCGGTACCGGCGTGTTTCCGCCAGGGATCTCCAGGCACACTTAATTTTCGGCCTTGTACCATCTCGACGGGCATCTTCCCGGTTGCAGCATTGACCCTGTTCCTTATACAAAACATTACTTCAGGAATGAGTTCTGCCCATCTCGTATGGTCTGACCCTAACCGGATTCACAATAATATCTTTACATCCTAGTTCCAACGTTTGGTTGGGTTCGCCCTGGGGTGGTAGGCCGGGGTGGTGCAGTGTTCTGTTCCCCATGTGGTACAGTATTCTGTCCATTTTCTCCCCACAAACTGCGTGCCGTTGTCAGGTAACAAGTATTCAGGATATCCCCACATCTGGAAAAACTCACTCTGCATGACATGAGCTAATGTGTGTGCATGGACATTACTAACAGGTAAAGCCTCTGTCCACCTCATAAACAAGTCTGTTATCACAACGAGAAAACATTTCCCACTCTTGGTGCGGGGGTAAGAGCACAAGGTATTCAGTGCAACGGTTTTGAAAGGCTCAGCTGGCACGCGGGGTGGTTGTGCTACATTGCAGTCTGTTCTCCGCGGCTTCCTTGTGTTACACGTAACGCAATTCTGAATGTATTGACGTCTGTCTGCACAACTGGCCAATGAAAATACTTCTGAACATTTCTCCACGTCTGCTCTGAGCCCGGGTGTCCGTGTTCTAGGCTGTCGTGTCCATACTCCATGACTAGCTAACGTGTTTCTCTCAGTACGTATGTCCACCATTTTCTGCAATTTCTTGGTGGTCGAACTTGTATTTCTCCGTCTACTACCCTCCAGGGTTCTGAATACCAATCTGCACAGTGTTGCCGGCATTGTGCAGCATCCGGGGAATTTTCTTGTGCAACATGCACCTTTTTTAGGACATCACGGGCATTTAAAGATACAAGTTCGCTCATAAATTGGACAACAATATTTTGCAGGACGAGTAGTGATGATCCCATTACCGGGTCTTACGGCAAGGTTGTAGCACCTCTTCCCACTCGGTATCGTCTGTGACAGTTATCAGTTGGCAAGGGTTCCTCGACAGCGCATCTGCTAGTTCGTTCGTTTCCCCTACCACGTGTTCAACATGGAAGTCGAATTCTTGCAACAACCAAGGCCCAACTGGCAAGTTTACTTTTACCAGTTGTGCATTACTTCTAGCCAAACCAAACTTCTGTTGTCAGTTTTCAATGTGCATTTTCTGCCTAACAAGTACAGCCTGTATTTTCGCAGTGCGTGTATAATCGCCAAACACTCCTATTCATTCACATGATATTTTCTCTCTGCGTTACCGAATTTTGCATTATGGTAGTTGATTATGTTTTTCTGTCCCTGTTCGTCTGTTTGGTAGAGTACCACTCCGATACCCTCCTGACTAGCATCTGTTTGTACGGTAACCTGGAATTCTGGGTTAAACCCGGCTAGTGGCTGACAGTTTAGTAAAACAAGTTTGATTTCCTGAAACGCCTGGTCTACTTGAGGTATCCATACAAATTTACACTTTTCTGACAACAATTCCGTTAGTGGTGTGGTAATGACAGAGAAATTAGGAATAAATTCCCAGAATCAGTTGATTAAACCATAAAGTTTTTGCACTTGTTTTCGCGACCTGGGGGTGGGTTTTTCCTGTATCTGCTGTACATGTTGTTTTTCTGGATCGTATACATCCTCTGAGACATAATGACCTAGAAATTCCATTTTGCTCATGCCCAGTTTACACTTGTCAGTTTTACACGTCAATTTGTTAAGTTCCAATCTTTTGAACACAAGGCTTAAATGATGCAGGTGTTCCTCCCAGCTATTAGACCACACTAGTACATAGTCAAGATACGCCAACACAAAGTCTCCTATGCACCAGTCTAAGATGTTGACCATGAGGTTTTAAAAAATAGCAGGAGCACATTTTAAACCAAATAGCATGGTAACGAATTGAAATCTTTGCCCATCAGGTTAGTGAAGGCAGTATTCTTACGATCTTGGGGGCGGATAGGCACTTGCCAATATCCAGACCTAAAATCTAAGGATGTAAATACTGCAGCGTGCCCTAGTGTTGACAAAAAGGCCTTGATATTGATAACTATGATTTATTCAATGGACATAACTAGCCAGTTCCGGTGGGTGAATCCCCCAGTACGTTACTCAACGTGCGCACTCTTAGATGGATGATCCTCCACGGTGTATGCGAACACAGCCTCCACAGGGCAAGGGGTCTACAGTCCCTATGGAATATACATTTTACCTAGAAATAGGGCATGGAGTATGAACATGAAACACTAATACACGGGCTTATCTTCACCATTAACACCTACTCATCAGGACATGTCCCCAAACCACGTGATGTGTGTCGAAGATCGATACACATAGCGGGTTAGGACGGGAAATAGATACGCCGCACAAAAATACATAAATATCACTTGATGAATATGGAGCATGACATGAACATGCAGAATAACCACGCAGAGGCGCGAAAGTAGCTTTGTATGGTGAGGATGCCGCTGGATGAAGTACTTAGCGGACCACGTGTGCAGAGTTAAACGCATGCTTTCATGAGAAAATTGGTGAATTGTTACTGGCAAAATGACGATGGTATCCAGAAAAACCTTCCCGCTAATAAACAAGCATACAAAAGCTCATAGCGTGCCGGATGGCGGGAAAAGACAGCATGGTCAGACATAAACAGCATCAAACATCAAAAATACACTAACCCTGAATGACAATAAAACATATTACCCTGAGATTAATTAAGGCACACAAGATGACATAAGAATTAGCCCTCTAAACACGGTTATGGTGCGGATACAGACTCGGTGGTAGCTAACCATGTGGCTGTGGGCAATGTGGCCATAACACAATTAAACATGACAAAACCTTTGAAATACATACATACAAATATTACCCTTAAGATTGCTAGCCACAATTAAGCAGAAATTACATTGAAAAGCCATTAAGACGAGCGGATGGCGCCTCATATACAATTTGCACAGGCCGCGTGGCCTCTCCAACATTATCTCTCCTCATCTCGTTTAAGTTGAAAAGCAGGAAAGGCTACAAATTATTAGGTTAAGTGGATACTGGGGATGTCTGGCAAAACATACGCGAAGCAAAGGTTAACCACTACAGTGAAACTATGGAAATCTAACTCAGTGCAAAAGCATGAAGTGCGTTTGTGACAGCATCTTACCTCGCCAGCTCTCCTAGGACAACTGCCCAGAAGCAAGAGTTGCACGGACCTACCATGGCTGACGCAGCCTACCTCTCCCTTTACAGACACAAGAATGCTAAGACCCTCACACAAATGCCTAATGTCCGAGAATTGAAATCAAGCAAATCAAACTCCTCAAAAACAATAACATTATAAAACTGCTCATACAAATCCCAGAACGCAAATTTCCCCTTGTCTGGATAGAAACACACGACACCCGCAGTAATAGTTTCAACGCAACTACTTTTATTCATATTTGAAAACCCAAACAAATACAACTGCTTTTTTTTTGTCTCCACCCCTCAGTGATCCAAGAATTCCACCATAAAGCACACTCTTTATACCACCCCTGATAAATGTCAATCATTAATAACATGAAACCCTGCCTCTTACTAGCTTGAAATTCATTAAAACAGCATGCCAAATATTTATAATACTGAGAATGCTGACGAACGAAAGGATTGTTATAACTAAATGACCTAGTACGCTTTAACCACTGATGTCAATAAAATCTATATTTGGAATATGTTTTTTTAATTTTATCATTAATTTTAAAATATTTAATAATGAACTTTATTATAAACCAACTCCAAATCCTGAACGCACGTTTCACCCCACGGATGATCTTTGCAGCATGTTTTCTGGCATACAGGAAGTTTGCTTCGTTAGCTTCATTCTTCTTGGAGTTCCATCTCTGCCAAGCGAACTGTCTTTGTCCTACTGCCGCATCACATTCACTGTTCCACCATATATGTTTCCTTGGTTTCGACAATGGGACAGTTTCTTTTGCTGTTACAACCAGGGCCTCTTATAGTTATTCCCAGTTGTCGGGATACAAGGATTCAAGTTTCTGAGTGAATTCTCAGTTGGACCTCAGCTTTTCTGTGTCAAATCTATCTATCTTCTTTGCTCGTGCCTTTTTGGAATTTCTCGGGGGGAGCTTAAATTTAATCTTTGAAAGATAGTGATCTGAATTGAGGTTGGCATTCCTCAGAACTTTAACATTCTGGATATCTCGTTGTGCTTTCTGAGTGATGGCAATGTGGTCAATTTGAAATTCTCCAAGGCTGGGATTTGGGGATGTCCAAGTTTTCTGTTTTCTAGGCAAGTGTTTGAACACAGTTGGTTTCAGGACCAGGTTGAATGCCCTACACAGCTCTATGAATCCATCGTTATTTATTTACTATAAAAAAATTTCATTAGTTATTTAAATAAAAATTGTTTTAATTTTTTTTTTGTAAATTTTAGTTTTTTTATTTTGGTTAAATTTTTTAAGAATTTCAGTTTCTTGATATTTTGTTAAGTCTTTGAGATTTATAAAAATGGCATTGCCAAATTTTTTTTAGTCATTTTTATTTAATAAAATAGTGAAATTTATTTTTTTAGTAAATAAATAAAGATGGATCCAGTACTCAACAAGTTACTTACAAATGAGTTAGAATAAAATAAAAAACATAAAAATCTAATTTTCAAATTATGGATACGATGTATAAGAAAATTCCATGTGCTTTGGATAAAAGTTTAAAAATTATTTTGGCCGAAAGATGTTAAAATTATTGAAAGTAAATATTTTAAAATAATGAATGAAAACGGTTATTATCTTTCTTAAGGACTAGCAGCCCACCATCGCTTCGCTCAGGTTTTATGAAGTTCTTGAAAAACATACATATATATATGAGACTACCCACGACTACCTGCAACTACCTGAGAGTACCTGCGACTACCTGTGACTATCTGGGAGTACCTGCGACTACCCATGACTATCTGAGAGTACCTGAGACTACCCGTGACTATTTACGACAACCTGCGACTACCAACAACTACATGCCACTACCCGTGACTACTTCTGACTACCTGCGATTACCCGCGACTACTTGTGAATACCAGCGACTACCTGCAACAACTTGCGACTACCCATGACTATTTGCGATTATGGGAACTTCAGTACGAGCTCGCTCGTACCTATGGGCGCTCGCTCACACATCCCGACTGTCTTCGAACTTTGGGATGTGCTTGCTCATGCCTATTGGCGTTCGCTCGCACATCCCGACCGATTACCCACAACTTCGCCTGGGAACTTCAGCACGTGCTTACTCGCGTCCATTGGTGTTCGCTTGCACATCCCATCCTGCAATTGTATTCCGAACATAAAGATTTAAAAATTAATATGTAATGTATAAGATGTGATATTTAAATTATAAGACTTAAGATGTAAGATGCAAGACATAAGTCACAAGATTTAAGATATATGACTTGACACTTAAGATTTAGCCTGAAGTGCCTAACTTCCCATTGGGGGAGGGTGGGGGAAAAAACAATCTCCCTCAAATCCCAAGAAAATTGGTCGAAATATGCATCTTCCATGCCGGAAAGGTGAAAAATACACCGTTCCGGTCTCGGCAACTCTTCCCTGGGGTAGGGGAGGAATTGGAAATTTGAAGGGGGGGGGGGGGGAAGGTTGGACAGCCAAAGGTCCGAGGGTGTGCAGAGTAAAACCGCCACCCCTCTACAATTTCTTCTAACATTGTTTCAATTCATCTTTAATGATCATTTTGTTAGCGCACACTTAGAAAGCATCCAAGTTGCTCATTTTTCTCCGACATTGTTTACAAATTTTGAAATTTCTCAAGGATTATTTTTTTAGAATTAAACATAGCCTATGTCGGTCTGAAAGAAAGTAGTTTTCTAACTGTGAAAGATTTGCGAGAATCAGACGTATAGTTTCCGAGATTACCCGACCCATATAAACAAATAAACAAACTCACATTACCTCTTTATAATATTATCACTCTAGCCACTATGCCACTGTGGCCCAACTTGAGATCGCTCTAGTCACTAAGTCACTGCAGCCCCACTTTAGATCTTCCTATCCCCTGAGCCACTGCAGCTTCAATTGGGATCACTCTTAGCCACTTGGCCACTGCAGCTCCACTTGGCATTACTCTATCCACTGGGCCTCTGTGGCCCCACATCATATATTTCTAACCATTGAGCCACTGCAGCCCCATTTGACAGTGCTTTTCTCACTGAGTCACTACATCCCCACTTGGGATCGCTCTATCCACTGGGCCACTGTGGCTGCACTTGGCATTACTCTACCCACTCGCCCTCCGTGGCTCCACTTGATATATACCTATGTCCATCTAGAAGAATGTAGCTTACAAACAGTAAAATAATTATTAGAATCGGCCCTGTAGTTTTGGTAGAGCATGCTTAGAAAGCAGACAATTAGATAATTTTTCTCAGACTTTAACAAATTTTAAAATTTCTCAAGGAATTTTTTTTTAATCCAACAAAGCCTATGACAATATGGAATAATGTAGCTTTCTAACAATGAAAGAATTATAACAATTAGCCCTGCTTAGAAAGCAGCCAAGTAGCTCATTTTTCTTGAGACTTGGATTACAAATTTTAAAATTTCTCAACAACTTTTTTTTTAAATTTAACATAGCCTATAACCATCTGGAAGAATGTAGCTTTCTAATAGAGAAAGAATTGTAATAATCAGTTGTGTAGTTTCCCAGATTACCAAAGACATATAAACAAATAAGTAAACTCACATTACACCTATTAACAATATTAGTATAGATTTGTAAAAACTAAAAAGGTCAATGTATTGTATTAATTTTTCAAATTTATAATTTTTTAATGTTTTTTTTTTTTTTTTTATAGTTTAAATTTTAACAGATTCTTAGTTTCTTTATATTTTGTTAAAATGATGTGAATTCCTGTTTCTTGATATTTTGTTAAATATTTGAGAATTTTATTTCTTGATATTTTGTTAAATTTTTTAGATTTGTGAAAGTGGTCCAGCATCTACATTTTATATCTACTTACCATCCTCACTTTTCTAGAACCAAAACCTGAAATTAAATAGTTATATTTAGATAAACAGGTTATTTCAACATCAGTTTTATTTTCATAAAATAATGTACTAAGGCAACTATCCTAACATATATTACTTATATCTCAAACATTGCCTCAGTTATTTCAAGTTTCAACCTCCTGTTCAGCACAAAGGACCCCGTGGCAGAGAAATTGGAAGGGAAAAGGAGAAAGAAAAAAAAACAAGAACCAATGCAAATACATTTCAGTGTATTGGTTTTGATTTTGGGTGCTTTTTTTTTTGCATATAAATAGCAATATAAAAAATTCCACAGCATACTATTACAACATGTAAGAGAAGTTTATTTGAGTTAGCGAGGGATGGAGGTCTTAACAAAAATAAAAGAACTAAATTGGTTTTTTAGTTTATCCACACAACTATTATTTACAAAATTACACTATTACTCTTGTAATTCTCAGTGAGCGCAATATTTAATGATTGTCTGAATTCTAATTAAAGTCCTTCTCAATGTCGCTATATTGATTAGTCACTTAATTCACACTCGTTATTTACACATGTTCAGTATGTCTATTACCATCATGCCAAATACAGAGCGTCCAGCAACTTTCCCAATCCAAAAAGTAGGAAACGTAGGACTTTTTTTATTAAAAAGTAGGCAAAAGTAGAAGTGAAACTTTTTCACATAATTACCCAAAAGTACATAGTATCTTCTTGTCCAGCAATATCATAATACAAGCTGCATTATTTTACAGCACATGAAGATCAGAGTTAAATATTTTTATGGAAATGTTATTTTTTTAATATCCCTAACTAAATGGCTGGTTAAGCAAAACACAACTTCTGAACCCATTATGGTCATAACTGGTAACAACGTTGGAAACTTCACAGCCACTAGTCCCAGTTCTAACCTATACAATAGAAAATTTAAAAACACTGTTTACAAATCTGAAAAAATGTCTGAGGTACACAAAGTTTTGAAATTCCCAAACCTACAGCAACAAAAAAATAAACTGTCTACCCAAGGAAAAAGACGTATGCTCCCCGCCCAAAGACTTGTACTGTTCACCGGCCGAACCATCGAGACTATGCTTCAAGATCATCCAAGTACTTATGGGCACCGCCGAATGGCAACAATAGTACGATCGCAGAGACATACATTCCCTGGATACAGAGCTGGCCGGCATGCATGGATGTAAGTACCTAACTTACTTTCATACTGGTTATAATCTTGGAAAACACTGACTTCTATTGGCTGCCTTCACCTTTCATCAATATGTAGTAAATATTGAAAAATTATACTTTTATCACCATTACATTGTGGTAAAAAGGACAAATTTAGCAAAATGTAGGACCATTCCTACTTTCCTACTAAAAAGTAGAAAAAGTAGAACAACTTGAAGGTCTGCAAATATCTCATACTAATGCATCCAGTTCAATACTCCCACCCGTCAGTCTCACTCTCCCATATACTGATGCTCGTGGCTGCAGACTTCACCCCCTGGTCACTTTCGCTGCCACTTGATGCTCAGCTGGCTCACCAATTCATTGTCATCGCACAGCTGTCACTTAATGTCGCACAACCTCCAAACTTTCAAAAATTCTCACCTCAGTGACCCATTGCAGCTTAAATAGTCTTGGTGGCCCAATCTGGAAGGTTACCCACAACCAGAGTCATGCTAAGAGAGGCAAAATGCAATGAACCAGAACATTCTTCCAGATAACTGCAGAAATTCAATCTGCGAGGCCAGGAGTGCGCGAGTCGTGATAAACTTATCATAGTGGTATGCGCCTTTCAAATTCGCCATGGACTTCTCACATTATTACTCTGTACTCCTCCTTCGCTGGGGGAAGTATTAGGCATGAGGATTTGAGGTGACCATAAACAGGCAGTGACCATACACAAATAGTTCTTCCAGTTAAGTCGCAGTACAACTGGGGTAGCTGAGTAAAAACTGAAGATTACAGATAATAAATAGGGAACTGAATGGTTGGATTGTACTGCACTCACCACCACACTTGGGATTAACTATTAAAAAATTAATTATAAAAATTAACTGTTCAAAAACCAGATCATTTTTAACTTCTTAGTTAATTTTACAACAGATTAACATTTAACTTTTAATCATTAAAATGTGAAGTTAACTATTAAAAATAACATACGTTAACTTTGCAATTGCCTGAAGGCAGAAGATGACAACAAAAGAAATGCAAATACTTTTAATATCTTGACAAACTTCTTAAAAATACGTAACAAATTTCACAACCGACGAGTTGCATACCACAATATACATAAACATTGATGAAAAATATTTTTCAGACTCTATTTGAACTCTTAAAACATTTTTTTTGTTCTTTAACTTTTAATAAGTTAATTTGCATAGATTTTACATTCTAACTTTAATCAGTTAATTTTTTCTGACTAACATTAACTTTAATCATTTAGTTATTTTGTTAACTTTCCCAAGTATGCCCACTGCCCTGTAATTTCAGCCACAACAGCAAAACGTGCTGTGTGTGTTGAAGAGACTGGGAGTATTAATCCCTTTTGCTAAGTACTAAATACACCAAGCTGGAACACAAATAATGACAACTGAAATGAAAGGCAGTTTTACAAATTACCTCCTTCACAGAAGTATGTAGATAAGAGGCACAATAACAAAAAGATAACATGAAAAGATGCAATATAAATTTTAGGGCTGGATATCATTACAACCAATACTGTCAGGATCCGTGCACATGCATGATAATACACATGTAAGGTTTGTGCTGCTTGAGGTGATACCAAAGATAAAGTAAGTTTTGCACTCACTCAGCTATCTCACTGTAGGTGCCACCTGGCACGTGAACAGGGTTGCAGTGTATTGGTTAAACACATTTTTAAAACAAACTATTTCATGTGAGCACATTATGTTTGCACACTACAATAAATAACACTTAATACTAGGGCAGAATAAAAATTTCAAGAGATCACACTTATAGTAACCACTATTTTGGAGCTCTTTAATACGACCAAACTAATATGATATTTCCAAACTGTTATAGCTTAATATTCTGGGTGAATTCATGGAAAATTAGTATACGGCTCCGTGATAACCTTTGCTACAAACTTACCACCAATAAAATGATAGGATTATCACTGAAAGTCCGACAGGTACACACAACCCAATGAGAACAATGCACGACAGTTCAGAGCCTTGTGACGGCACACTTAATGCATTTAGCAATGTCACTCAGTTTTATACCCAAAATTACAGGAAACCGCACACTGTTAAGCATCAGAAAATTTATATTCTGGTCATAGAACCAGAATAAAATTAAGAGAATCCAGCTACTCTCCACACAACTTTAAGTTGGGGAATGATGGAAGCTGTTTAGGACTTGCAGTAAGTATTTTAAGTGTAATACCATAATTTGGATTCAGCAAGACTTAATATTTTATAATATGGTAAATAAAACAATATGAAGTGATAATATTTTCTGCATCGTACATGGCATGCGTGCTAATGTCAGCAACAGTCAAAAGATCCACAACCATACAAAATTTATTATGTAATTCTCTGAAGCAAAAATGAAGGGTAGGTGAAGAACTGGTTAACCACATGCACACTACCATTAAAATTACAAACAGCAAACTTAAGGAGCTTGATAGAATAGAAAAGTAGCACCTTTGATACATTCTTGCCATTCACTGCCTTCAGTTCACTTAGGTTCCAGGACTGCTTCTTCTTGTACACATTCTTGTCAGTTTTCTTCACCTGTGAAGAAAATGAGGAAACAAGCCCTGTAGGTGTCTGCTGAGGTGTGCAACTATTATTGGGAAAGGAAAATCATTACATATTTAATAATATTTGTAATACAAACTTCCAAAAATTTTCACATAGAAATTCTATCATTAGAAATTAATAATTTCATAGTTTAGTTACAGCCCATGCTTACATACTTGTAAAATAACTGTTGGCCTCATTTTCTTATTTCCTAAAGTCATGCATTCTATGGATACTTTATCCCCCTGCTTCCAACACAACTCATTACAAAGAATGGCAGAATCATAACAAGAATACCTATGGTGGTCATGTGTTCTTAAATATCAAACACTTTGTGTCTTTGGTTGAAAATCACATAGAAATCTTTTTTTAATGCAAAAGTAAGGATTCACCAATTTTCATAGGTTGCGGTAAATGTTTGATATTTATACATTAAAAAATAATGGGGAATCTTAACACTGAAAACATTTTTTCACCTATTACCACCGTGAAATCTAAAAATTGTGATTCACCTCACTTTCTAGGTCCTGGTACACTAAGAAACTACATTAAAATATAGACTGGCCTACATTGAGTTATTATGTGTATAAAATAGTAATTAAACTATTATATATTTTAACAACTAAATTGAATAATTGCCAACAATTATGTAATTTAGCAAGTGGTGTATCAGGCAGCTAGTATACAGAATGTTTGATAATTCAATACATTAATTTTAAGCGATGGTAGGCCACACCAAGACGATAATATTTTATATAGGAACGTGTAGTCAGAAACATTCCCCTACTGTGCTACAGGTGCAGAATGCACCGTACACATTTTTAACTTGCACACGTGGCATGAGTCCTTGAAGGGAACTAATTGTGCTGACATAATCCAAGAAAACAGACGTGCCACAGTGCTTGTCACTACAGCAAGTAGCGAGCCCCTGCAGTTAATGCTGGTTGATGTGTCGGAAGAGCAGATGTAATCATGGCAGTACCAGCAGCAAAGGCGTTTACGTGTGTGATTTTTGTGGACATGGTATTCATGTACGGTAAGGCACAAAGCAGTGCTTCTGTGGTGTCAAGGTGTTGCTATGAGCGGTACATGGACAGGACTCACTTAACCCGTGAACCTTTCTGTGAGTGTTTTTTACAGTTTGCATTAACCAGGCTCAGTGCAAGTCAAGAGAGAAAACGCTGGTGTATGAAAGCCAGTTTGCACCCCAAGTTTTGAAGAATATGTGCTCAAGCAGGGGGCAGACCAGCCATCCACTAGTACCAGTGCAATAGTCAAAACATTGGGTGCTAACAGGAGTGTTTGGACAGTACTTCATGAAAAACAATTACACCCCTACCACCCAAAAAAAGTGCAGACAATGGGTCTTTGATTACGTCAGCGCCGTCTGTTTGCTGCAAGGGCCTGTGCCACGTGCACACAAGTTTAAAATTTGCATGGTGCATTTGGCACCTGTAACACAGCAGGGAAACTCAACCGACCACATTTTCCTATATAAAAAATTATTGTCCTGATGTGGCCTACCATCCCTTAAAACTAATGTATTTAATTCTGAAACATCCAATAAACAATTTCTGATCAAAAGTATCTGAACCCCCATGCCAAACTGTCCTATTAGTGTCCTTCGGATATACTGTCCAGTAGCAGCCACTTTGTTCACTTTATTATACAGGCTGGTACAAAAGTTCAAAACTGAAATTCTTCAAATTTACTACTAAAGAGCAAGTAATAGTACTGCACACTGTGTAAATGTTCAAAACAATTGAAATTTAATTTACTTATATGTTTTTAAGCGGGCAAATGCAAATAAAAGTAATTGCATTTACTACCAACCGACTGTTATAAAAATACTACAAGCTATATAATGGAAATTTTTGCTTCGGTGGTGGCATGCTCTCTTTATTGCTTTGCAATGCTTTGTAACAATGTAATAACATAAAAATTAATAAAATAGTAATTTACACAAAATTCAAAGAAAAATTAAGGTTTATTATATAAAACATAATTAACTCTTTTTCAAAATACAAGAGTTTGCAACCACTGAAAAAGACCTAAAAAGAACATTCTTTCCCATATATTATACAACATGCACAGATATTTAACACTACATCAATGGAGTTTGCACAGACAATTAACGTCCAATAATTTAACTGTTTTCCTAGCAATGGCATGTAGACTACAATAAAGAACTCATTTTTCATTTTTCTTTGATGATGATGATGATCTACTTGAATTGCTATAAACTTCAGGTATCTTCAGTTCATCAAACCCCTCAGCCTAAATGGCAGGCCTTCTTTCAAACTCCCAACATAAGAGATTGGCTTCAACAACTATCACTCTGTACAAGAACCAGTCTTTATCTGGTGAAGATTCATTAGAAATGAACCATTCATGTTTTCTCCATGTTACAATAACTCCAAACACACATTTAAACAGCAAACAAACAGACATGGCTTCACAAAGGTGCTTTATGAAGCTATTACAGTGGTTTTATTGGTGATACTCTTCAAAGGTGGTAAGTGATTACATATAAAATTGTTCATCCAAATCCTGAAACGCAAATTTCCCAAAATTCGGATAGAAAATTCAAGCTTCGTGAAATGATAACATTTAAACAAGCGGTCTTATCCATACTAAAGGTGTCCCACTAATATAGCTGTTGTTTCTTGAACAAATGAATAGTCTGTATCATCATTATGCCACATAATCACAATATTAAATCATTTTAGACATTCATAACTTTTTCAAACAAAATTTGCGGGATTATTTAAGAACCCAATTCCACGTTATTTACATTAAGCTTATGACGTCACCAATATGGCATCTATGAAGTCATTGGCTTTTTCTCTAATGCCCCATCCCTTAAATACGACAATCTAATGGGGCATCCACTAAAATTTGGGGGTTTTCGGGTGGGGACACTTTCAACATTTATAGATGTTGGTATCGCGAAATACAATAGGGCGGATGGGCTCTATCAAATTACCCGATACCATATGTATTATCAGGTAGTCCAATAGAGCCTATCAGCTCTATTATACTACCCGATACCACATATGGTATCGGGTAATACGATACAACCCATCTGCCCAAGTGTATGATGCAATTCCACATTTGTATCATAGTCAATATATTACTATCTTGCGGCGTAAACTAACGTATCAATTTTGTAAACGATGAATCATATTTTTCTGTAAATCAGCATCATCTTGTTTATCACAGCTCGTGTGTGGGTGAATCACTGTAATGAGTGCATATTTCGAACACACCGCCTTGTACTTAACATGCCTTTTCTTATTAAACACCTCTTCTAACCTCCTCCTACACTTTCAATTGCACCTCCACTTTAGGTACCACATACCTTTGTTAATCATTATCTACCTAAAACAATGGTAATTGCATCCAATACACACATTCGTATCCATTGTATGACACACTGATGTGTAATAAAACTGAATTTGAACACGTAAACTAATACTTTATTCACTCTATGAATGGAACAAGCAGCTAACTATTCACACATTTTTTTATTATTCTACAATACGAACAAAAACACGGTCTTACAACTTGTAAAATCTTCAATACTCTGGTGTTTTTACATACAGCTTTAATCATTTCAACTTCTACCACTACGACCATAGTCTTACTATACTACACACATTAAACTTATACAAAACTATAATATATTACAATTGTTACTCTGACGTTTAATCGTCACTCTTACATTATAGATTGTGAAGCACACAACATCCCATTTTCTATGAACCAAGGTTTCAACGCACTCACATTACTGCACTATATTCGTACTAAACATTTCTCTTCTCAATAACACCATACAAACATTCTTATCATCACACACTTATTTTGACTAACACTTCAAACAGTATAAATTCCAACGAATCACTCCTACATCTGACACGTCCGACCAGGCAAATTACTGTCGTAAAAGTAAACCTGGAACGTCCTCACTATAATCCTGCAACAGTCTTGCAACTTAGGTAAACAAATTCCTCAGTTCTTGCATTTTAATACTTTACTCATTGCGTATATTACCAACCTATTCTACTATCCTGTCTACGTCCTGTCGTCATTAACTATGTCACACTTATAAATAAAATCTGTAGTAGCGAGAACTTATATAGTCACAATATTTTATTTTAACCTTAAGACATTAACTTCCAAGTGCAGTGAAATATACACACTGTGTTTGTTACTTACATGACAATATTTATTTTAAAAATGTGGTTAGATAATAACCAATGGCTGAAAGGAAAAAGTAACTAGGGACTCAAAAGAGCTCACTTTACTGTGAACAGCATATAGTAAAGGGGAATGGTTTGTTCTCATCCACAATGCTTTCAATGCAGCAGCCTTCTAATACTATCGAGGAAGGTCACGTTTAACCTTCTTTTCCTTTTGCATTAATCATCATTTATCAAATAAAGTCACAACATTTTACGATTTTCTTTGGAAAAACTGCTTTGTACTGCAAAACACTATTGAACACATCTTAGCACAGAATTGATATATATTCAAAACAGCCTGCAACTGCAGGCTGTTTTGAATTATTTAAATTTTGCTCATAAGCCATTATTTTGTTAAAACATATTCTACAATAGTAAAGGAGAAATGAAATTTAATGTACTAAATGATGATTGAAGCAAAAAGAAGCTAAAATACATTCTGAAATAGTGAAAAATAAATAGGATTTCACTTGGTAAATTTTGATTTCAACATACAAATAAAACCTGCAATAATGCATGATAATTGCACTAAAAGAGTGACAAGTGTTACAAAACCCGAAAAAAGTGAAACTTTTGGAAAACTCAAAATGGGCTTAAAATTGCTCAAAAGGCACAGATTCTTTGCTAAAATATATTCCATGATAGTATTTTGTCACGTAAGGGAGTCTTTTTTACAAGAAAACTGTAAAATATTGTTAGCAGAGGGAAATGGTTAGTTCTGGTCAAAAATGTTTTCACTGTAGTCGCCTTAAACATAATAAATACTACCAAGGAAGGCTGAATTCAACCTCCCTATAGCTTTGTGGAAATACATGGGAAACTTTAAAGTTGTAAAAAAAAATTCAAAATAAAGAGTTTTAAAAAATTCTAGGCACCTCAAGAAACCTATTAGTTGTGAAAACACCTATTAGCCCATTTGAATTTTTTTTAATGAAAAATTATGAAATGTCCTGAACTGCCCTGTATTACAGCTCTGAACCTGCGAAGGAGAATGTTAAACTGGTGTCGGAACATCTGCGAGGGAATGGCCAATACATTTCTGGAACCCTATTGTCCACAAATCCCTCACAAACAAATTGCGCTTTATGGCAGGGAACATTGTCATGTTAAAACACAGTTATCTTCAAACTTGTCTTCTAACATAGACAATATGCAACCAGTCAAAATGCCCTAATAGTATTCTGCCTTTAGCATGCCCTGAGTGTTGTGAGAGGAGTAAGTCCCTTCCATTAAAACACCCCATACTGTTTCCCCAACTCTGCCAAATTTCACCACCAGATGGGCACTATACAGGCCGGCATGAAACGTTCATCAAACTGCTACATAGTATAGCATGATTCATCACTCTCAATCACATTCCAGTGACAACACTGTTTACAACACTAAATGCCGTACTTCACATTCACAGGCGAAATGTGCTGTTTATGGGCACGTGCCTGAGCTATGAACCATGTTCTTATAATTCCTGAATAACAGTCATGGTGTTAGCTGCACAATTAGTGACATTGTGGAATTCACAGATGACAGTATCACATGGTGACATGCAGTTCCAGTACCACCTTCTTCAACGCTCAACCATCCCTATAAGTCAAAACATATGCCTACCCACCCATGGTTTTTTTGTGGTTGTACCTTCCATTACCACATAATCATGATCCCCAACAGTCAACTTTGGCAACTTGAGAAGGGCAGAAACGGCCTTGATGGATTGTTTATGTGGCAACCAATACACACTACGAAGGAAAGATTTTGACAGATTGATAAAAGTAGCCCCAATGCTTACTTTCTGCTTATACATCTCTCTGCCATCAGTTGGTAGGACAAGTAACAGCTGTATTTCTTATTTTTATGTTGTTATTTATCAGCTGACCCACTTGCATTGTACTGTTCAAATATACATTATCTGCTAAACAATTATAAGGTGTTAATAGATGAACTTCTGTCTCAAAATACTGCTAGGTTATGGAAGTGAAAGATAGTAGAAAATTGGGAAACCATGCACAAAAAGATATATTTGTAAGGAAATTATAATGGTGAAAGTATAGTAAAGACAAAAATTTGTTTAAATGTTGGCACAACTCAAAAATGTTTGTGCATGCCGGCTAAGAAATACCATTTTATACAACAAGACTTTAGACTTTATTTTCTTGCAGTATTTATCCTATAGTGGCCAGTTTTTTGTAATATACATGAACCATTTTACAAAGAGATACTTGCTTATGACAGTAACCTATAGGTCATACATTGTGACAGTTGGGAATATGGACTGTATAAAGAGAAGTGAGCACTTTCAAAAAATATGTGGCCAAAAACTGCTGCAGTAACAAGTCTGAAAACTAGGCAAATCATTTCCCAGTGGTATGGAAAAACAAACTAACATGGCCACCAAAACTAGTGGCTACAAGTGCTGCCACTGTACCGGTACAAGAAATTCAAAAGACAGTACAGTCTGATACAACACAAACCACTACACTTATATATTTACAACTGTTCGCAGAGTCCATACATCCTGCACCACCTTGAAATAACAATTTTAATATGGAAATGGTAGGGGGCAAAATTTGATGGCAAGACCTTTAATCACCCCACTAGAGAAGTGAACAGAAGTAACTGTGACCACACTGCAATGGCCTGGATGCAACTCCAAGGCACCACTGAAAGAGGGGAAGCTCGTCTTCCTTAACCTACACCAGCTAGTCAGGCTCTGGCAATTTCCCTTGTTTCAAACACTTTGTATATTGCTGCAAGTTATGGAAGTAATCCCAATGCCAATGCTTCCAGAAATCCTGATGAAGTCTTTCAACAAGCTGGAAGCGTTGCAGATAACCAATGGGAACATTCTCTAGATTGAACTCGAGCAGGGCAGTGAGCAGCTCCACGGTGAGGAAGTGACCTGGAGTTAGAGTCATTTGAGTCTCAGCTCATCAGGCACAGTGGTCTTTAGTTCAGGATTGCTTTGACTTGCATCACTGCAGTGCAGAGTTCCTTGTATGTAAGAATCTGCTACCCAACAAACCACCAGAGGAGAGTCTTGAAGGCCTTTACTCCAGCCTCCCGAATGCCACCAAAATGAAGTGCGGAAGAGGGTTCTAAGTGCCACTTCACACCGAGTCGTTGCAAAGTGTCCACAACTGTCTTCTGATTATCTGGCAATGAAAACAGTTATTTTAACTCCTCCAAGTGATTTCAAATCCCAACGAAATTCATCCAAAAGTCACTGTAAATATCATGAGATCTTCAACTGCAAGAAAGGAAGTGCTTGTAGGATCCAATGAAGACCGCTACAGACAAGTCTGATGCCAACTCCACATAAACCACTTATGTTGTACAGCACACAAAAACACACAGACAAGTCTTTAGCACTAGCAGTCGGCAAACTCAGGTCAACTTGATTAGGAAGAGTCCAGTATAGTCCATCTTGCCCTCGAGAATGGCTTCACTTATTGAATCCTCATCGTTGGAAATCACCCATCAAAGTAGTGCAGTTAGAAGACTGAGCCTTAAAATACTTCATACAGTCTCAAATGACTGTAAATTGCTTGCTTATCCTCAACTATCCAAAAAAATCCCGAAGAAGGCTATTTAAAGTTTGTGACCCACGGTGCTGATTTACCTCACAATATTAACTGATAATTAAATTTGTCAATGTACAAGCTTTACGCAACAAGGCAAGATGTTATTGTTCAAAAGGAAAATTCGACTCTCTATTGACTGCACACCCTGACATTTCCAGAGGATTCTACAAAAGGACCCAAATTCCGAAGAGGTGGTGACGTAACGTGGTTGTTTTTCTAACCTACCTTATCAACCTGCTTATCTAACAAATGCAATTGAACTTGTTTCACATAAAACTCCAATGCCTCATCCATATTCTGCATTTTAAGCGGACCTGTCAACTGTTCTCAGTGATAACAACAAAGTGAAGAAAATAGCAGAGCTGGCTGAAATTCCCACACTTTAATAAAGGATGTGCACCACTGCACAAATAATGCAATGTTGTAGTACTTGGGTTGGCCAAGAAATTACTAGTAGATTGCTGTTGTAGAGGAGCAGGAGGGTTCTTTATTCTAGCTGCTGGTGTTAACACCTCCCTTCCTGCATGACAATGTCAATGCCTCGTGGGCACAACAATGCCTTTAGAGAAATGTGATACATTGAGGCAGTGATGGCAAATCCTGACCAGTAAGAGTCATTTCCCACTGTGTTTGCAATGTCATATCAAGTCTCTTGCACAAAATGGGAAGCAAAAATTAAGTCCCACTGTTGACTGCAACATTGAGAGCTCCCAATGCAGCAGTGTTTTCAGCGATGACTGTTAGTAGTCACCGCAGTGAAATGGGTGAATCTACTGCTGATACAAACAGTGCCTGCAGAAGAAGCTCAGTATGTACCAAGATGATACGTCTCTTGTCATATTGACTAATCAGCAACTTCCAGGCCACATCAAAGTTTGCTTGAGTCAAAAGGTCTGAACCAGTAAAAGTGACTCCTCACTCAACACAGTTTTACATACAGAAACCTATCAATGTGCGTCAGATTGGAATTCTTCGCAACAAGGGTGGTAAAAAAGTTAGCAAAATTAACCCACTCCTTTAGGTTCACAGTGATGCGTGGGAGTGCTATTTTTGGCAATATCATGTGCAAAGTTGCAAATGCACAAGGTTTTTCTGGTTGCTCATCCGTGTCATAACTGAGCAGGCCCACTGCAGCCATAACAATATAATAGCATACTTCAAAGGCTACCATTTTTGTGGTATGTACTTCTTTATTAAAGCCCATAATTTACTTGACCGCAGCTTCCAAAGTCAAGTATTCAATTTTAAAACCATCTTTTAGTGATATGAAGTCCCGGACCATGGCGAGTAGCAAGCTCTTTTCGTGTGGTCCACAGTGACGTTTCAGTCAGGTCCAAGGCATGCTTAACCCGATCTTGTGCAAGCCAAAGCTGCAGCACCACCAATTTCACCTCTGCCATGACTTGAAAATAAAGACACAATGAACTACGATGGGCAGTAATTAATGATCCGCGAAAACGTGATCACATGTCAGATATCAAAAGGCAACACAAAGATGTGAGTGCGCTGGTCCGTCGACCTTGGTCAATGACACAACTCCATAAATAAAAACCCACATACTCCCACTTGCGTTGTAATGCAAAGTAACTGATAACCTCATGCTGTGTTGAAGAGAATGAGCGACAAACACACAAATGAACATTGTCCATGAAACCAGCGACTATACGTAACAACCTGCGACTACCTAAGACTACTTACGACTACCTACAACAACTTGCGACTACCTACTATAACTTGCGACTACTTGCGAATTTTTGATATTATGATACACAATTTCTTCTAACATTATTTCATTAATGGTTTTCGTAGAGCATGCTTAGAAAGCAGCTAAGTAGCTCATTTTTCTTCAACTTGGTTTACAAATTGTGAAATTTCTCAAAGAATTTGTTTTATAGGCCGTTCACGGTAAAGTGAACACTTTTTAAGGCCCTTCCAAATTTTTCTTTCAAGATATTTTTTATGTTTCAGCCACTTTTTAATATCAATATTGTCATGTAGCTAACAAATACGGTGTATACTTTCACCCCTTTCAAAAATTAATGTCAGACTGCAATAAGACATATTTATTAATGGTTAATGCCTGTTGGGAGGGCCTTAAAAAGTGCTCACTTTTTCGTGAACAGCCTATAATTAAACATAGCCTATGATCATCTGAAAGAATGTAGTTTTGTAATAGTAAAAGAATAATAAGAATATGCTGCGTAGTTTCCGAGATTAGCGGTTACATATTAACAAATTCACATTACCTCTTTATAATACAGTATTAGTATAGATGTGGACAAAAAAACTGCTGTGTTAACGAGTCTGAAAACATGGCGAGTCCTTTCCTAGGAGTGCAGTAAAATAGACTAACCATACTGCCAACACTAGTGGCTACACGTGGTGCCACTGTGCCGGCTCAGAAAATTCAAGAGACAATACACACTGTTACTGCAGACACCACTACACTTTTGTATTTGCAACTATTCGCCAAATTCAAACTATGACCCTTCAAGTAAGCACACTCAATTATAAAACAAAGCTGTGTGGCACTGTTTAATTTATAAAGGTATGTGAACTTGGTTTAATGTTCTTCAGACAGTAAATTTTGTCATCGTGCAACAGCAGTTTGGATGTTACATCATATTATGTCAAGCCTGGAAATATTAGAGGTCCAGATAAATTTCCAGGCTGCACACTTTAATTCATAACACAGTATTTTGTGATTAAAACTGGTGTCTTCTAGTTAGTGCATTTACCTATATGCTATGGTGTAGGCTACATCAAGAAAAGAATTGTCTAGTTGCATTATGTAAATGTTATGTGTTTACAGATGAAGATAATTGTTTAGTTGTAGGTTATGCGCTCACAGATGACTATTACATAATAATTGTTTAAATTGGTTCTTGTCTGTAAATACTATGCAAGAGACTTGCAGAGGACTGTCCTAAAAAAGAATGGCTTAGTTTGTATACGACCTATGCTATGTTATCACAGAACACTGCTAGAAGATGTATTAATATGTAACTTGGCATGTCCGCTGTCGAACTTGTTTGTAATGCCCTTAGGCCGTGTCTCAACTCGAAAGTGTGCTCACTCTCACTCTGGCACACTCTGGCTCACTTTCAATGAATCGAGACTTGTGCCATCTGTAAGCCCTTGGCATTATTATTTCTGACAGAAAAAGTAATAAATAGTAAAAATTAAATATTGCTGGCTTTTCACTTTCCTCGAATAAATGTAAAGTATGAAATAGTACGTTATTTTAATTTGTTACATTTTTGCATGATTAAAGACATAATTGTTATGCGCAAATCACAGACCTAAATGAAAGGTGAACATAATAACATCACAATTGGTTATGTTCCATATCAAACGGAATATTGCTGTTATAACACACTTCACAATTGCAATGATTAAGAATAAAGTATTTATAACTCAGCTTCAGAAACAAAATATTTCTGGTTAATTAGGGTTAGATTTGAAAACAACATGGCTGCCAGAGAGGGTGCAAGAGTAAGCACTGAGTGTACATCATCGTTCACTCTCCCTGTCGTGCTCTCTCCTCGGGAGTTGGGACAGCAGAGAGGGTTCTCTGTGACATCAAGAATGAACGAGAGAGTACTCTCTCAGCAAATTGGGACAGTCTTAGTATGAGCTTCCAGCTCTTTAGGCAGGTCTAAATAAATAGAATTTAAAAAAAAGGTACAGATTGATTACATGATTCGTCATATTCCTTTACATTTTATGTCAATTTGCCACAAAAATCGCGAAGCATCAGTAAGCTTTACAAAAGCCAACATACAAATGCTACTCAGACTTGTACTTCAAATAAGCCCTACTATTCATAATTAGCATGGCAAAATATGTGCGTTACGAACATAGAAATAGATAAGAGATTAATAGCAGCTCTTAATCGCTACCCTGAGCTGTCATTTGAAAATTAAAATCATATGAACATAAATGTTTGGCTGTGCAAACATTTTTCAGTCAAGTTTGGGTACGTAGGAGCGTAATTACATTTTGCATTAAAACTTCAATGCATTTCCTGTTCACAAATTTTGCAATACACGTCACACACTATAGTTGAAAGCTACCATTACGACTTTGGCGAATTGTTTATGCCCCATTTAACACGCACGGTCAAACACGGAAACACGGTACGACAGCAATGATTCATTTCTTCTCAGCTGCGGTGCCATATAAAAACACTCGCTTGAAGCATACTTTTTCGTTGTTGCGGTACCGTACCTGGCATATGACGACTGAAATTGGTTTTTCTGTTGTGGACGCAATACACAGAAAACTTGTTTTCTTCTTTTTAAGTAGCTTGCTTACATGTACTATAGCCAACAAACTCTCATCACAAAACTGGAAGACCTCCCGTTGTAAAGTATGTCTGATCGCCGTCATATCTGGCTGAAAATAATCGGGTTATCAATCAATTGATGGCCATGCCTAACCTAACAGTAAACAAATTCTAACCTATAAGTAAACGACGCAACGCTTTCGCTTCAAGGCGGTGTCTGAATTCTCAAAAAAAAAAAAAAAACATACTTATGCGTACTTATCGCCGGAAGTGACATCATCATGTGTATTCAAGCAATGTTCAAATTCCCAGTACAGTACAAGCAGGAAGTATACTTGGCTAGTATTTGAACTCTTATATTTGCGTGCTAACTACAGGTGTGAAAATTAACGCGTACGATTTATGGTTAAGCTCGAAAGTTTTAAAAGTTAATAAGTAGTATTTACAAAATGTCGTTCTGTTGTATGTGTCAGCTTAATAAATGTGCTTTCATTATGAATAAAATTCTGAGTGTTGTTTAGATGTCTGCAGCATATTTCCCGAATGTATGCTTATACAAATAATATTACAATTTCTATCCGCATTTCCAATATATTACAAACCGCAATTGAGTTGTATTTATCATTGTGTATATTGCCGTGAGTGGATTGTGTAAATAATTGTCAGGTTAATGTGCATAGAAATATGGATTAACATTCTGAGCATTTTATGGATTTTTGCAACATATTTCCGACGTGTCTACATACAAATAGCATTAAAATTGCATTCTGCATTTCCAATTTAGTAGATACTAACCTCATTGAATTGTATTTATCTTTCTTGTGGTATGAAACACATGATAGGTTGGAAGAAGAAAGGATGCCAGTGTAGGATAAATAAATGAAAAATATCCTATAACTGCTATAATTTGTTTACAATCTTCTAATGTGATAAAGTAATATCACGAGGCTATTGGTGTGGTATGAATATTTGTGAAATCAACAGAAGCTGAACAGATACAACCTCAGGATACCGAGGTGCCAGAATTTTTATATTCCTGCTATGGTGTAAATTTTTAATAAATAGCATCTGTAACATGTGTGACCAACATAAGCCTAATGCTGCCAGCGAAATAATCTTCCTATTACTGCCACCACTCAATTTAATTTCCATTACCTCGACATCCTCACTAACCCATTCTACCGCCCCTTTTAGCCCTTTCCTTACACACACCATTATTCCTCCTCCTCTCACATCCCTGTCTCTTCTGAAGATGGTGAACTTATCCTGCCTACTTTCAATGTCCATTTCTTCCTCGGTCAGCCAAGTCTCCACAGCTATCACTATATCCGCCCCATATCTTTCAATCTTTCCCCAGAAGCCTTCCAGCTTGTTGTACACACTCCTACAGTTCACCACCATTATCTTTATACTAGTACACAAGGAACCAAAATGGGTAACTATGACCATTTACCCACAACTCTACGTACTGAGTACCTGCGATCTTGAGAGAGTCTCCAGTTACGCCTTTCGCTCCTAACGGAGATTCATCAATAATATTCCCGCTGATTCTAGGTCGAACGAGAGATATATCGGACCCTATGTCAATTAAGAACGAGTGAGACTGGCCCTCGACAAGAACTGATACTATGGTCTCTTTTCCCCCCTACAACTGTAATTACCGCCGTGTGGTGCCCGGGGCTGACACTCGGCTCCTCGCATTTGGGTGATTACTGCCTACATTCTCGCTAGTTTCTCTAATGCTGTACCCTACGTTCCTAGGTACTTGGGCTCGTTGTGGGGTTCCCAAACGTCGTCATTCTCTGATCATGTGCCCAAAACGTCCACAGTTAAAACATCTCATATTACAGCTATTACCTTGTCCTTGTCTGTAACTCCGGTTCTTGGGAGAAACACCTGCTCCCGATAAACTCTTTCTACTATTTTTTTTTTCATTCATTCGAACCATGGTAGCATGAGTTATAACCTCTTCCAAAACCTCTGTTAATGGAAGTATTTTCGCCACTTTTCGCAATACCCCGTGCCACACTTGTTTGCTGGGAGACTATGTTATACACCTTTATCCTCCTATGAGGATCATCAAATTTTGTTTTGTGTTCCTGATGCGCCTCTGTAACCTGTAATGCTATAGCCATGCATTCAGCTTCATTCATGGTTTGTGATATCTTAAATCTCAACTGCTGACCTACGTTACCTTGTAACCCGTCAGTGAAGCTGCTAATAACCTCTTTTCGGCTTCCTGATTCAAAATTTCCTGTTTCTCAGGCTCATCTACATGCTGAACTGTTTTATCACATAATTTACGACACCTATCTGCAAATGTCTGCACATCCTCATTGCGTTTCTGCCTAACATTGTGCAGCATGTAATGAAATTGCAATGGCTGATTTTCCTTGAATCTGTCGTTCAACTCATCTTTCAACATTTTAAATGTTATGTCCCCTCTTCTTAATCTAGGACATGTCGCAACAAAACGCGACCCTAAACCTTTCAATTTAATTTTTGCTAATTTTCTTTGTCCTTATCTGAAAGATTTCCTAGGCTTGCTGCGCTTTCTATGCTTTCTATAAAGTCATGTACCGGTAACGAACCTTTTTACAGTCCATTTTTCTACTAATGAAATAACCGCCAAATCTTTCACTTGAGCTGGTACTTGAGCTCGTGCTGGTATCGCGTGGGCTAGTTGACGATCTCTTTCGTCCTCCATGTCAACTAGAAAAGTGCTACTACAACTTATTAAAATTTATTCATTCAATTTCGAAAGAGGAATACAAGTCTTACGATCATGAGTCCGTTTCTTCGGAGTATCGTAATGTGTACTACTACTTATAGGTTTAGTTTCATGAATCATGTTTAAATTTTCTCTCTTAGGAACAGCAATATGTTCTGCACGTGAATAACTAGTAGTCGCTTGCTCGCATTTTACATTCGCATCTTGCGTAGTCGAAGGCTCTGTGTTCGCAATTAGGTCAAGCCTTTCTATCTCGAATTCTGGATAAACACGATCTCGAAATATGAACCTCTTCACTATACGAATTTCAATTTCCAACACTACCCGTCCAGAAGAATTTTCTTACTCGTATACTTTATATGCAGGAGTCGGAAAAGATCGCTTTGATTTTCCCTTGAAAGCTATTTCCAGTCCTGAACCTGTAGTTAATGCATTCAACTTAGCACGAAATGGCTCTATTTGAGACAAGTCAAAATATGTGTGCTTTTGAAAAAATTTCTGTATCAATTTATATGAATACTATTCTAAACCCTTCAGTGCCTCAGTATTACTAGTTAAAACTACGTAGATTGTCAAAACTGTAAACTCTACCACCTTCCCTTCTTGCCTCTGAAAAATAATAAGCGCCTTAGCATAACGCTTTAGTGGTTTTGAAAAATACAGCAAAGAAGTGGAGCTCAGTCCAGATAATTTCTGCAATATTCAACTCTAACCCAAGTGTGCGGTGTTATATCTTCCAAATCTACGTGACAATCAACATTACCAGTTACTCTGTTATTCAGAGATCCGTGGACATACTCAACATTAAAACGATACGATTTCCTGCAGTATTCGTGTTCGTTATAATCCTGAAAATCTCCTCTTTCACGAACTATTGTATTAGATTCGTCAACTGAAATGCGTACGATTCTAAATGCTTCAGGACACGTTAAAAAGTCCCACTCAGCAACACTGCTCAGCTCAATTACTACTCCACGATTCGCATTCATAACACAAAGTGCGAATAAAACAAAACAACTGAATTTCAATTCGTCGGAGGAAAACCTAATACTGTTTTCAACGACGTAACACCTATCGCCTATCACCTACAACCTATAAACCTATAACCCTTCGAAGTGGGGTCAGTTACAGCCGTCTGGAGTAACTATCCAAAACACTGCCACCGGTTTGTGATGCCCGAACGGACTAGGGCTGAGCACAAACACTTAATAAGAAATAATCTACATCAATTTAACACAATTAAATCAAGCACTGAAACTGTTACACTTTTAATTATACATCTACTTACTTAGCGATGTGGCGGAAGACGACATGGGAATTGTTAATATAAAATAAACTAATAACGGTAATAGAAGCAAACTCATTTTATAGTCACAGTGATGAAGGAGAGTGGATTCTCAGCTCAGCTCAGGCGAGTCGTCCTAGGCGGTGATGTGCAGTCCCTGGAGTCCTTTGCTGAAGTCTCTGGTCCTCAGGCCGTGCATGGCATAATAAAGCAACATGAGTGTAGTGGGGAGAAGTCTCCCTCCACCAAGAAGTTGCGCATAAGCAGTCTCTCACCAATGAGAAGTCAGGTCGAAAAGAGTCGCCCACCAAAGAGAAAGCAAGATTAGGGTGTTAGCCAATGAACTGGAACTTTGCACATGGTCCCAAAGTGTGGTATCAAAATAATGTGACGGGAAAACAGCGTGTGATACAGTGCGTGATCCCAGGGGTCATAGGACGAAAATATCGTGAAAAACTGGACGTATTTCCCGTCAAAAGTGGTTTAGCAATCGCAGTCACGCGGTGCTGAAATCACCGCAGACAGTATTAGAGCGGATATAGCTTCCTGTCGCAGGCACCGCAGAACCTGATAAGTTGCGACAGTACTTCATTATAATGTTCTCTCTTTGAACTGGAAAGCTTGCGGAGTGCCCGCAGCACTACAGGTATAATGCATCTCAATAAAATAGTGGCTGCTAGAACATTCACTTCAACAAATTGCCTAAATTACTGACATGCCCACAACTACCTTTATGGTTTGACATTCCTCATCTAAAATATGTTTGTTAAAAAACATACAACATGGTGTGATTCAATTAACGAGTCGTACAAAAAACTCTAACAGCCTCAAAGAATCTCACTACAGGGCTAATGACTAAAACTACTTTTAAAATCAAAATAAAATTTAACATTAAAAAAGATGAACACTGATTAGGAGACAGATAACATTTCATTCCTAAAGCCCATTAAAGCTACTAATCATAAAATATTTTACATTCCATCCTAAACACATTCGCTAAAAGTGATGGACACTCTCGACGACAAAATCAAGCAGGGCCGATGCAGAACAAAATGGGGCGTCAGTGTTGTTTAACTATAAAAACCAACACCAGGACATGACTGGTAAATACAAACATATTAAACCGAAATAATTTTGATTGTGCGGCCCAAATTAAACTCCAGAATTTTGACACAACTGTATGCCAACATTTATCGTTAGCATTGAAAAACAATACTCAATTTCATGCATCGCATGTCAGCCCAATACTCCGGAAAGGATAAGTTGAATAGTCCACCATTTACTCTATGAGTCCTTCTCGTCTGTTAACAAAAAATAACTACATTAATTAATCTTTACATTATTGCCGCAGATACCGACGTCATATGCACGCAAAAAATGCATGATGCCTATGGGTTGAAAATCAAGTCGACGTCCATGTCGACCCAAAGTAGGATTTTGTCGGCGCAGGCAGCTAGCAGGTAGATAGTGACTGTAGGCACGCCGGACAGCGAGTGGCGAGTAGGCCCATTACAATAAAGGACTGGACGCCAAGTGGGTGGTAGGGTGGGGGTTGGGAAGGAGAAGGCAGGAGGCCCGAGCTGCCGGAGAATATACAAAGGCAGTGCTTCGCACGGCGGTCGTTATGGTAATTTGCACACACCAGTGCTGTCGCACTGTGCAATCTCCACTGCTAAGTCCCTCTTATCAAAGTACCCCATTACTCAAGAGCACCCTGGCAGCCAGCTACCACATATCAGTGACAATATGCAGTTCAGAGTCACAAATATCGAAGATCAATATGAAATGTAAAAATGAAGAGAAGGAAAAGCGCCCCAGAGTACAGTACAGTTTAGACATCGCACAGGCAACTCTTAGACAACAATCACAATTCTTTGTTTCTTGACACACAACATAAGGAAGAAAGAGCTCCATCCCAGGATGGTCAATCGGTGGGCAACCAGTAGAACCAATCGCCAGAGTAGGGCTTCTTATCGAGTGATCTCAGGGGAGGGTGCAGCGAACGCCAGCCGGTCGCTCAACACTACCAGCCAGAACGCCGAATCTTCTTACCAGAGGCCACAGTCTCGTCCAGCTCGGGCGGATGAAAGGTAAAACCAAAAAATAGTAGATGATTAGAGGGATTAAAATTACAACTAAAAAGTGATGGAAAAGATTAAAAGGAAGCAAAGCCATATAAACAATACAAACAAATAGTCTGCAACATCTGCTAAATTCTGGGATCGTAACTCTTTAGTTGGCACACATGACCTTCCTATGAACTTTAACAGACGAGGGGGGGCACTAAATTTACAGAATTCACTCCCAACAATTTCTGGATCCGGAAGACTCCCATAAATTTTGGTGACAACTTACTAGATAAATCAGCACCCAGATCGGTCAGCTGATAACTGCGACAAAGAACTAGATCCCAACCCTTTACTGCACCACAGGTCTGTGTTTACCCAGATGTTCATTCACAGAGTCCTTAGCTGTGCCTAGCCGCCTGTGCTCCTCGCTAAACAGCCGATCCCGAGATGAGTCATCCAAGGGAGAGGGAATAGGTGGAATGTTCCAGATATGTTGAGCAGCGGATGACTAAGGGAATGGCCAAGGAAGGGGGAGAAGGAGAGACCTCTGTCGAACCATGAACAGCACTATTAAAACCAACATTTATGAGATCTAGATCCCATAATGTATGACCCTGATTGTAGAAGTTCGTACGGCATGACTTGAGGTCCCTATTTAACATTTCCACTTGGTTCTCTTTTGGAAAGTACGGGCTTGAAGTGAAATGCTTCCCTGTCCATCTGAAACACATATCACTAAAAACTATGGTTGTAAAGTACCGCACGTTGTCGGTGGTAGACTTCATATTCCGCAAGGGCAAAAGGTTCACAAATTTGGAAAAGGTTTCCAGAAAAATCAATATGTGTATGTTCCCCTTCTTAGATCGGACAAGAAGCCCAAACACATCAATATGGATAGCCTCCCAAGGCAACTCAGGTAACTTAACAACACCCTGTCCCAGATTGGCCTAGCGAGCCTGCTTGCGTCTTTGGCACTTGTCACAGGTATGCACAAACTCTGCTATTTTAAGGTAGGCCAGGCGAAAAATGTGAGGCGATCCTCTGGAAGGTTTTGCTAAAACCCTGATGACCTCCGAACACTGAATCATGGAAATATGATACGGCCATCGATCGCAGCAACGAGAGAACAACGGCAAAGTAAAGAATAAAATTTTCCGAGACATAAGGTAATGCTTCGCCAGATTTTGTCACCTACCACCTTGGAACAGAAGTCGTCCTCATGCTGCACTTGTCTCAACTTGACAAAAACATCCGGAAAGCTTTGGATTAAACTCAACGAGGCCACTGGTGTCTCTTCCAGGATGATCTCAAATTCTTCAGCATCGAACATATGCGAGAGGGCATCTGCCACTTGATTTTCTAACCCTCACACATGATGAATTTTAAATCAGAACCTTGACAACCGCAGGACCTAACGTCACAGTTTTCCCAACTGATGCATATTACCCAAAACCCAGCTAAGCACCTGGTTGTCCATAAAAAGATCGTATTCATGGTGCTCAATGTAAGCGTCTCTTTTTTATAGACCCTGAAATTGTGTTCAGTCTCCGAAAGGCTCCGACTCGCAAATGCAATAGGGGCTAAACCATGTTCAATTCTTTGGCTGAGGACTGCATCCAAGGCCAGATGCGTCTACCTGCACAATAGACTACTTGGAGAAATCCGGCAAGAGAAGTGCAGGTGAAGAAGATAAAATTTCTTTTAAGGTGTTCAAGGCGGATTCTTACTCAGGACCCCACTTAAAATCAACGCTCTTCTTTTTAAGATGGTTCAAGGGCACTGCTATCTCTGAATAATTGTTGATGAATCTGGCATAATCCCAAGAAATCATTTGACACCTTTCTGAGTCTTGTGTCGCAGAAATCCCAAAATGGGTGCGATACGATCTGGGTCTCTAAAAGTTGTCCTTCAGTAAGTAGATAGCCAAGAAATTTAACTTTCTTGGACCTCAAGGTCACTTTCTCTGGGTTGACGGTTAGGCCAACCTCGCACATACGCCCAAAAACCTGCCGCAAATGTGTCAGGTCCGACTCCAGGTTGTTGCTATTAAAGATTATACACTATCTACCAAATAGTAATTGGGCACCCATGAAGAGAGGTAATTCAGTACGTCAGTTGACTTGTGACTCATGGCCTTCGGCGTAGGACTGCTGGTGTTTGTTCATGGTAGCATGAACAAAGAGGCCTATTGTTACATTCTGGATAATGAAATGCTCACAACATTGTGGCGTTTTTATGGAATGGATCCGTGTTACTTCCAGGATGATAATGCCAGGTGCCATGTTTCAAGGGCTACTATGCAGTGATACACCAACAACAATGTTCGCCGATTGGACTGGCCCGCCCTGAGCCCCGACCTCAACCCTATAGAACATCTTTGGGACGAATTGGATCGCCGGGTGAGGGCTCATCAGGCGCTGCGAAAATTCGTTGCTCAACTCATGAAATGGTTGCAAGAGGAATAGCGACGAATCCCCATGGATGTCCTGCAAACACCCATAGTGAACATGCCAAACAGGGTGGCTGATGTTATAGCTGCAAGAAGTGGACCTACGAGATTCTAACGGGGTGACAACCACCAAGCAAACATTGTGGACAAGTGCCCAGTTACTTTTTGGTAGATAGTGTATCATCGATATAATTGAACACGAATTTGAACTTAAAATTCCGAAATAACGTAATTAAGCATGTGGGAAAGAGCTTGACTGCCAAAATTTGACCCCATAGGAATTATTGTAAATTCAAATTGGCTCCACGGCATGCTGAAGGCTGTGTACTTCCGCAAGACGGGTCTAACAAAAACTGATGGAAGCTATGATTTAGATCAAGAACAGGAAATATTCTAACTTTTCCCAGATGCTGGAAGACACAGTCGATTGTAGGCAGAGGAAAAGAGTCCTTGTGAATTTTCTTGTTCACTAAGGAATGATTGACGACATGTGCGTATTTGCGCCATTTTCCTTTTTTACTAAAACTCCAGTTGAGCATTAGTCCGAGGTGGATGGAACTATTACTCCAACCACCAGGAGCTTATCAATGATCCCCCTGAAAGCTTGAAGTTTGGGTGGTGGGCACCTAAAATGTCTATCCCATTCGGATATATGACAGGTGAGTGCGAATTTGTAGGGAAGCACATGGCATTTCGCTATGCGCGAAGTTATTACATCACCAAATGACATTTTAAGTCCTTCAAACATTTGCTTAAAATCCACTTCACTCAGATCCTCCTGAGCTAAAGAAGTAAAGATGGTGATCACATCTTCAACATATTTATAGTTGTAAATATTCGGGACAAAGCCAAAGGAAATGTGACAAGTGTCCAAATTAACCAAAGTCCTGGTTTCCCCAAAAACTGAAAACCCTGAATCAAGTCCCAGGAAAGCTGCGGTGTTACCCAAAATGGGAATGTCCAGGCAAAACGACCAATTTTGAAATGGAGATCCACCACGACATCAGATTTCACAATGTTACCATTTGCCACACACAGCCCTCGACAACAATAAGGGACACAAGGCCAAATATGACCCATGCCATCTTATAAGCATAGTTGGTTGTAAATTACAAACAGTTCGATATACAACTATCCAATTCATATCATTGGCATAACCCCCGAAGACAAGAAGGGTCGCAGGCCCAAGTAGACCCTATGTCTACTAAGGATCTATAAGCATAGTTGGCTGTAATTTCCGAACTGTTTGAGATACAAGTACCAATTTCATAACATAAGCATCACCCCAATGCCGAGAAGGGCTGCAGGGTCAAGTATATTCTATGTCTACTTATAAGCATACTTGGCTGTAATTTCCGAACTGTTTGAGATACAACTACCAAATGCATAACATAGGCGTCACACCATGTGACAAAAAGGGTCGTAGGGTCAAGTAGACCCTATGTCTACTTATGAGCATAGTTGGCCATAATATCCGAACCATTTAAAATATAGTTGTCAAATTCATAACATAGGCATCGCCCAGGATGACAGGAAGGGTCGTTGGGTCACGTATGCCCTATATCTACTTATAAGCATAATTGGCTGTAATTTTCAAACCATTTGTGATATAACTACCAAGATCATAATATATTAATCGCCCCAGGCAACAAAAAGAGACGACCTTAGGACTCGCCTAAGCCACTCGACATTTTATATTAGGAGTAGATCGCATGGGCCTTCGCAATTGACAAAAAATTCAGGAGATTGTGTGAGGATCATTCCGGATTCCCTTAGGTTACCAGTCCGATGCCTTGACAGCCATTGCACGAGACGTCTGAGGAGATGAAATAGCACACCGGCCTACGCATCCGACAGACAGTGTATGGTTAAAATACCTGCATTGGCCTACACACTCGCCAGACTTGTCATCGCAAGACTCACCTACAATGTTGGAGAATCGTACAGGTCTACACACCAACTTCGCCTAAGCCGATGATGCATTGGACAGGCGGGAACATTATGGGTTACACACCGATGCATAAAGAAAAAACAATGTAAAAGGAATTCATTTTTGTACGTACTTACAACCAGTACAAGCGCAGGGGTGCTAGGCAAGACCAGATCAGCCTAACAGAACGACCTCGTTAGAAAAAACCTAAATCATCAGCCATTACCCACGACACTAGCAGTGGCCGACCATTGTTGTGTTATCCCTAAGGCAGCTCAAGCAGTCGAAGGGACGGCAGAGAACACATCCACTTCTAGCAAGTTTGACCGTGTTCGACAATCATGACATCGTCGATGTAGGGCCTACACATTGTAGCGATGTTGGAGGCCGACAGTTCGAGCACCTCATTGAAGACTCATTTATATCACAGTATTGCACGTAATTGTGTAATAAATTACAATGTGGATTTATCTGGCATCCTCTTATAGCTACAATTTAAAAATACAATATCGGTAAACCTTCACAGTTCTAGAAAAGTAGCACGGCCACAATGTCCTTCCACCGCAACTTTTTGTCACTGAAGAAAATGATGTTTGTAAACAAATGTTTTGAGTCCAATACACATTTGCATTTTCCTCCTTCCTCGTGTTCCATGTAATGTCAGGCACTGAAAATCTGACGGTAGCTAACATCTGTCCAGTAATTAATGCAGGATATTACAGCTAGGTTGACATTCCAACTTGTTTTATTTTTGTAACTATCGAGTTAAATTTGTTGGGGTTCTGGTTATTTATTTCGAGGGAAAAAGGAAATGATTTAGGGGGAGGGAGGCTTTAGTTCCACGTCTTTCGTGAGACGACATTATTTTGATGTTCTTAGGAGTGTGTGGCATTTTAAGTTACATGTTGTTTGGATGGAGCAATAAAAAATTTCGCTTGTATGGAAATAACATTTAAATTATTTAACTTCAAAAATTTTAACTTTAATGCAAAAACAAAACGCGATACATACGTCGCTGCTCATATTTGTACAGATTGCTGCGGCTGCCGGTAGCAAGGGTTGATAAGCGGCGAGCTGACGCGAGGCGCAGGGCGACCTCGGCTAGCCGATCTTGCTGTTTAGAGAAACAAATACCGGGGGAATGAGTACAAGGTCGGGACAGCGATATATAAGGTTGGGACAATGGCGGCTCGGGGCGCCATCTTGTTTTAGACACCGTGAGGACCGCCAGTCCATGCTCCTGGTTCGACGCCCGCTGCACGCGCCATGGAGAGAGCCTCCCCATAGTCGCCAACGACACTTGGGTAATTATACTCCTGATAGGGCGACTTAGGGCACACGAGACTTCGGGACAGGCAAAGGCCTTGATAAGATTCATAAGAACAGTATAATTGCTTCTATACTTAATTACGTTTTTCAGAGAATCGTTGCCTTAACTGCTTTCTAGCTTGAATTTGCAATATAGACGAATAAACAAATATTATTCACTCACTACAAAATTGTGGAAAGTGTGACTTTTTCAGGCCAAGTGCATTTCAATAATTGTGTTAATATTTACAAATACATTTTTAAAACACGCAAACTTACTGTTTCTAAAATTTGCAACCTCTTGGACACGTTTTTTACGGCAATCCTTGCTAGGTTTACTTCACTAAAATCATGTTTGTTCGTCACTAGCATTAAATAGTTTATTTGCAGAATCATTCGAAAGAATCAACACTGCGCATTTTTTTTGTTACAAACATAAACTTAGAAAAGTAAATTATATTCTTGTCACGTCATTGTGGAAGGCGGTAAGGACAATGGTGGAAGTGACACGTGTCGATAATGTTACCTTTCACTCAATATAACGCACAATGGTACCTAAAATCAAATTAAAAAAATAATTAACTACCTATTAAATATTCCGACAACACCAACAAGATATTCGTATAATAAACACGATGAGAAAACTCACACGCCAACGGCCGTTCACCGGGCTGGAAACTGGAAACGTAAACATGGCTAGCGATTGGCTGGAAACGTTTACTGTTCGTACGTGTCGACATACTCTGTCATAAATGCTAAACATGTTTTTTAAAGTCCAGTCACTAATAACCAAGAAAATGTAATATTGCTTTAAAAACATAATTTAAACTATAAATGTAAGTATAATTAAGATTTTAAATTACAACTTTTAGTTCTGAGTACTATTTTCTTCCAAAGCCGTCATAAAAATAGCCAACTTAACAACACGGATCCCGCAGCAATTCATCAGTTAATACAATACTGTACGAACGAGAGCATTTACTGTTAGCATAGAATGTACGTTGGTCACATTATCAGATTTTACACCACTTATATGAAATGGCCAATACCGCTTAAGTCTGAATCAACAAGCTTTATAGTAAACATAAAGAGGGTTCCCGAGTGATCACAGCGCTCTTAACGGAAGCCATCGGCAAAATGTCCCGATATTTTAATGTTAGTTATAACATTGTCAGCTGATGCTTCTTGAAATGTTACCGTGAATGAGACGTGATAAGTTTTTGAAATATTGAAGGCCTTGGTGGTTTTTTGTCGTGTTACGTCGAGTTCTTTACACCCACATCTTAATGACGTATCGTTAGAGAATGTCGTCGTGAAATATAAATTTTATAGCTTCGGATAGTCTGTATATAAAATATCGTTCCGATGCGTGCTGTATGCTCAGCGTATGGCTGCACTAACCGCGGCAATAAAACCACACATATATCGTATTACAAGTAAGTTCTGAATGCATTCGCATATAACAATACTTATAAACATTAGAGTAATTGTGTTCTTTTGCGATCAATTTGAACTTTGTAATTAATATTACTCTACCTGGAGCAGTCGGTACTTGGCAATTCACAGAGTTTTGTATGTATTTCATAAAGGCCGTTAATTTCCACCAACATTGCACACTTTAAATAACCACGCCAAAAACAGTCAAGAGAGGGGAGGACTATGAAAACCAGGAAAACAGTAAAGTAACACAAACGGCATAAGATATAATAATTATGAAAGAAATTAACAGTAATATGTAAGCTTAATTGTGCTAAATACAAAAAAAAAAACATTGTTACAGAGTTGTAACATTTAAGACGTCAGTGACTTACTTGTGTATTATTCACATCGTAGAGCATTTCTGGTGTTATTTCACTGGTTACTACCTCAATACAGAGGTCTTCATATGGCGGCTTGGTCTCGTAAGTGGGTGGGTTGTATTAAAACTCTTAAGTAATAAAAAGTCAATTGGAAGTGATGTGATTCTTATAAAAGTAATTAAAGACTGTTCTAAAATAATTACAACACCTCTTGTTCACATAATCAATTAAACCTTTAAAAGTGGTATTTTTCGGCATCGATATTTCATAAATACTAACTACCATACCGATAGTGGGAAGGGCTATGAAGATCAGGGAAATTGTGGGTTAAAATAAGTGGAGAATATGTACTTCATAATAATATTTACACGTCGAAATACATGAATTGCCAAAAGACATAACCAAACAATACAAACCAATACAAACACCTAAATTGATAGTGGGGAAGGCAATGAAGATCAGGGAAATTAAGGGGTAAAAAAATACAAAATATGTACATTTTCATTATAAACTTTTACCCCTCAATTTTCCTACAGTTCATAGACCGCCCCATCAGGTGAAATATTGATGCGCCTCATAAAATCTGTATTAATAATAGAGTGGATTTATACCATTTTCCGGATATTTTTCTTCTTCTTCTTCAAAAAAAAAAACCCCTCTGCTTTACATTACCTCGACGATATGTTTATATTTACTGGAACCTACTTTCTGTGAGCACCCACAAAATATGATTTCCACGTCTATCTCAAAACACTAAAATAACGATTTTGATTAAGAGATCAATCCACCAACTTTGTGGTTTGATTCCAGACTGCTGTAGTGTATAAATTATTTGCATTGCAGTTTCGAGCCGCACCACCACAGTCCATTGCACCTTTAATATTTCCGAGCACTCAATTAAATTGATACATAAATCGCTTAAATGCTTCCATGCATAGGCTTATACACTGCAATATCAAACATGCAGGATGTTTTGATATTAACACAATTCTTCACAGAAATAAAATTCACAACCCTACACTATACAACTTTCCAGCGGTTTTTTTAATGCAATCTTTAACCTTGCAAAGCAAAATCCGCGAATTACACTTTATTTCCAGCCAGCAAGTGCGTGAAAATGTCCAGTTGTATTTTATTTGTAGATTAGTTTGGGTACGTATGCGTGATATTCCTTACTGCTACACCCAACCACGGACCTTTGTTTTGACTGAAATGAAAATGGCGGACAGAGGTTCAATAATCCTCAGTCTGGAAACACTTCCGCCACTCTATATTTACTATATAGCTAGTTGGTCTGAATGTTTCAGTCCTCTATCGGTTATCTTGCCCTTTTGATATTCGCAACCATTCGTTATAGGATGTTGTGCGTGTTGCCTGCCTGCCAGGTTCTGGACATAATTCTTTTGACATTTCAAACCCGAATTACACGAAAGCGATGCGGGTTAGTATGTTTACACAAGGCAACCTTTTTCATATTTTTGGAACATGTGTATTAATATCACATCAATAAGATTCCACATATACTACAGCGTCATATCGAATGGCTCGCAATAATGGTGGTATAGGCTGTTCGCGGTAAAGTGAGCACTTTTTAAGGCCCTTCCAAATGGATTTAACCACTAATAAATATATTTTGTGGCTACTTCAGATGTTGGCTATTTGGTTTGGTGAAATGTTTAGGTTGTGTTTATTAGTAACGTGGCAGTGTTTACATTTTAAAAAATGGTAAAAATAGAGAAATTTACTCATAGCAAAAATTTAGCAGGGCCTTAAAAAGTGATCACTTTAACGTGAACAACCTATAGCCGTTATTTCCGTGAATTAATTTGTTGACAGCGACAGGTTTTGTTTTGTGTGTAGTTCATTCTACACTTACACATTGCCCAGAAACGCAGTGTACCATATTACATATTTTCTACGATATCTGTGATAATCTGGTGTGTCAAGTCCAACTTCAAAGACGTGTACCGCCCTTGAGAGTCGATTTAGGCCATATTTCATATATGTTTTCTACTTATTTGTTTCGTAATTTAACTGCAGCCAAAGTTTGTGGGTCGAATTTAGATACACCTGTACATCCATCCATCCATCCATCCATCCATCCATCCATACATCCATACTGTAACACCTTTAAAATGTATGTCGTTTGGTCATATAATTAAAATGTAATTATTTTTCACGCATTCAGTTTCGCATAATACATATTTCTTGCATGAACTCATGTAAATAATGTAATTTCTATTTATTTTTATTTTTATTTTTTATTTATTTTTTTACTTTTAGGATTTTTTGTTTTCGTTGTATGGTAACAAACATATATTGTTTAACTTGAGTAGGTTAGCTAGTTTACACATTTGCATTTTTTCCCTACATGCAATTTATTTTATTTTTTTGTCTCGTTTTTGTTAATGTTTCCGATTTGATTTTATTAAATATTTGTATTCGTTTCGAGACCCTATACTATAGGGTGTATCGACAGTTAGGCCACTGAAAGTGGCTCGTGAGAAGGGGGGGTGGGGGGGCAGTTTAAATTATTTTAGCTTATTATTGGCTCATAGGCTTAAACCCTTGCTTGTGATTGGCTGGAATGACAGGCCCCTTAAACTAGCCCCAGTCAGTCGTGCTTAACGCTCTCTCTTCTATCAGCAATCATACTAGACAGACGTAGGATAGAACCCTCGCCTGCACGTAGGCAAAGGGTAGGGTTTTATTTAAATTGATAGGGTGTTTATAGACTTCCCCCAGCTCCATTTTTAAGCTATTTTATGTTGGCAGAGTAGAAAGAGTCTCATAATTGCCCTTCCGCTAGGTTAAGTTAGGAGGTATAAGGTCTATAGTACAACATAACGTACATCAGAATGGATATTTCGCGTTATTGAGCACTCTGCGCTACCCTACGATGCATCGATAGTAGCCTACATATCCTGTCTCACATAATAAATATGAACCCCGCTGCGAGAGCATCGAGGCTACACTACGAATCAGGTGGTTAAGGTCATTGGTGCATGAAAGCAGTATATTTATATAATTTGCGTCATAACTTGCTTCACATCGGATTTTTCAAAATGTTAACTTTTGGCGCCTCCTCACGTTGTTAGATACTCACTGCCGTCATTATTCTCGGAGCACTGATGGTAGAAAAGTATTATCTGCAATCAGTGCTCAGAGGATAACGAACATAGTGAAGTTGTAACAATGTAAGAAGGTGCTAAAGGTTGTTATTTACGTCTCGACGAGCCAAAAATTTTGAACCATCCGCTGTGAAACAAGTTATGACACAAATTATATAAATATACTGCTTTCATGCACCAATGGCCTTAAGTCAGTATCCCGTTTAGTGGCATAAAATCAACGGTAATTACGCCAAGCTTAGGCCGCCATATTGAAAGTTACTAGTACTGTTTGCCTCAGTATAAAATTTTCTCACGACAAACCAATATAGTTTACTTGTGTTTTACTGAGACAGATACGGTATTTTGAAAGTAAAAATAAGTGCAACGTAATATTTTAACGATCTAAGAAACTGTACGATTTTATTTATTTTCTAGTTGTGAACGTAAATTTTGACACTGGCAAGATATAATACGTTAACATGGGGATAAACTATTCTAGGTATGACCACTTTTCAGCTGCAATAGGAGTGTGTTGTTATAATTTAGTCCTTCGCCGATTGCCACTAGGATCTTTAAGTGTTCCTGTACACAAAAGGTGTTCATCAAAGTGGATATGTTGTACCTGTATAAGATGTCCAGCACTGAAAGTGTATTTCCTGTTCAGCCCAGACGAGAACTGGGCAAACGAGTGATTTCTACCTGGGTCTATTACACACTCGCACATAAATATTTGTGTTTGAATTTTTCTACACTTGGTCTACATATTTTATTACACGATTTTGCATATGGTGGTTGGCAGTTGTATGGTGCACTCAACTGAATAATACATTAAATTTCAACTTGTGACGGGCAGCGCCACGTTACTGCACGTCTGTGAATAATTATCTACTTGTAACTAATAAAAATACTCTTAAAATTAATGGGGTGGACCACGTCGCACACACCCTCGACTACTAACTGTGCTTGCTTGGTTACCTGTTAAATTGAGCGGCGTATTGTCCGATACGCACGAACACCTTCACACGTTGATTTTGAGGTTTAAAATACCTCCACTGTGACTTGAAACACTAACAAAACTTATCTGTAAGGGTCTCGCCAGCTAAGTCACTGTAAAAAGATTTTGAAAATCTGAGGTACCGGGAAAATAACTGTTAATGTTCGTGTTTATTTTCACGTGCAGCAGCAACTAGACCTGGCAGAGAACTGTACAGCGGACTGATGTTTCAGTGATTCGTCACCGGAGCGCAGTACAGTCGCCGGCAAGCTTGGTGACCAACTTGTGATGATGAGCGCCCCGACCAAAAACGTGATGTTTCATTACGTTGTTTCCGGCAACTTGGTCAAGAGGACGGAAGTTGAGGGCATACTGCAATATTATTGGGTGTTTAAATTTTCATCTTGTTAGACCCCCTAAGGAATATTGGTGTCCGCTGCGTCGGTCACCATAATTGGCGATGTCAAATGCTATTGGTTGTGATTAGCTTGATCACTCCCGGGAGTAATTGAAAACCCCAACGATTTCTTGAAAATTCGGGTTTGGAGGGGAAAATTAATTTGATTTGTAGCGCAGGAGGGCGGACCTGTGAATTTAATGCTGTTACACGCTGTCATCGGGGTCAGTCAGCGACCTCGAGGGGGCAAGCTTCTACCAGAGATAAGTAGCACTCTTATTGATTTACAAATACAGACTCATAAAGCAAACAGGTCACTTTGACGTTAGGCGAGGGCTATGCTAGCCGGAAAAGGTTTTAAAGTTTTCCGAAATGTTGGCCTTGTAGCCAAAATCCGATCATGTTACCTTCTGTAACCAGTTACCACGTCGTCACCAAGAAATAAAGACACTTGTAACCACTTTCGAACATTCGTAACCACTTGCAAACAATGGTAACAATGGTAAACACTTGCACGCATTTGTAACCACATGCAAACTATTTTGACCCAGTCATTAATTATGGTCTTAGCTTTTTGTATCAAGTAGAAGGTATGTGAAACTCATTTTTATTGCAGTTTTAAGAGAAAACTTTACGAAGTTTATGGCTTTTGCGAAAACCACATTTACTCGCGGGAGTTAAGGCTGGCATTGCTCTGCAGTTGCTCTCATCCACTAGGGATCGCGAGTAAATTAGGAAATAACCATTGCGGTTATAATGTTTTTGTGATTAATTACCAGTAAGGTGTTACCAAAATGGGTTTTTCCTGGTGTAGGAACTAAAAATTACGTTGTAATGTCAAGAATAAATGTAGGTGCAACAGAAATAAAGACGATCTCTTGTAATAATGGTAATGTGGGGTCACTTGTTCAATATATTTGTGATGGCCTTTTGCACTTTGTATTTATCTATTAAAATGGCCAGTAAGGGGCATAAATATAACCTGTATGAAAAATTTGCAAGTATTAGCTGAATACCAGCAAATGTATTGGTACCTGAAGAATCTGGTGGCATTTTACTGTAATTTTTTTTTGGCAACCTGATTTTTTATGTAGATGTTTCAAATAAATGTGTTATATATGGGGAAGGAAAATAAATAATGTTCACTTTTCAACATGAAATGTAAGAATGATAACGACTGGAAATGTTCCACTTGCAATATTTATGGAGAGAAAAAAAGGAATTGAAAGAACATATTCAAAATAAAGAATATTACCGCACTTCTTTATTTCTGTTATATCGTTTATGACTATCAACTTATCCTTTCAACTGTACAGAAAAAAGGTTTTTGCATGGCTTTTGCCATATGTTGTGTTCTGATAGTTTTGTTAGGTCTTATGCAAATCCTGCCTTGCCACGCCCTTGGTTTAGGACGCAACAAGGTCAGAAACTCCGTGTCCCGTATACATTAACTACAGTGGATGTGCGTACCATAGGTAGCTTGGTCTGGGCTGGTGTAAAAGAATTGAGCCAGTATAAATGTCTGTTTACCTATTGTTAATATTGAGTCTGGCAAGGAATTGTTTGCAATTATAATTTTATGCATCAAAGAACCTGCCCAACTAATCTGCTTAGGGTAGCCGTCATGCTTCACGTAAACAAACAGCATCATTTGAGTAATACGGAATTGACAAATCTACATGTGCACAGAATTAAGTGAATACCAGGTTTACCACATACGGTATACAAAAGACAACTAAGTATTTGTTGTAAAATATATACATAATTTATGCACACTTGCCGGCCTTCCACTATAAAAATATTTTGTGTGTCATTAAATACACATTTTACATATACTTCTCTGGCTATCACAATGCGATGGCCTAACATGTGTGGTACACATACCAAGTTATTGTAGTAGAGTTTTACTAGCATCTAGCCATCCATCCATCCATCCATCCATCCATCAATAAATACATCCATACACACATCCATACATACACATGCATACTCATACATTCATACATTCACACACATACGTACACACACACATACACATGCATACATATAAACGCACACATACCCATACACCCATCCATATATGCCCTTGTAAAATCGGAAGTCGGTCAGTACAAAAATTCTAATATTCCAAAACATCGAAAAATCTGTACGAGGTGTGTACAAAAATCTTATATTTCATTTGCGATGACGTACTTACTTCAACAGAAAATCCTAGAGTAGTTGGACTCCACTAAACCGACTTCAGCTAATGCCACTCGTGCGTACACAAAATCAATACATTTACATTTAAAAGTGAAGTGATAATTCTTGGAAGGTATGCAACAAGCTATGGATTCGGCATTGTGGTCAATAATTCATGTTTCGGATTTGTTGTCAGTACAGGTTTTGGTGTTGTCATTTGGCATTGTTGTATGCAGTATTTTTCTCCAATTCGGAGTACGCAGTTAATGACGAAGTGGCGAGAAGCGCCCTGATTGGCTGTCGGTACAATCCGCTTGTCTGCTATGCGTTGCCTGCCAACTTATGAATCCACCTTTACGATGTATTCACAACCTCTAAGTAACAAATGCACATATTAATAAAAGTTGAACACTGCATATATACATGAACCCATTCATATTCATACTTAGCAAACATATTTAAAAAAGACAGGCAGAGCAGCTCAGCTTTCAACTTTGACGCTGGCTAACAGCCAGCGGCGCTCACCACGCACGTGTCACGTGTCCTGCATGTGCGCAAAGAGGCCAATATTTTGAACTTTCACATAAATATTATTTTTCAGTGTAACGTGTGTTTTATATTTGTACTTGCAGGGTTTAATGTCTTAAATTGATTTAAACTGTTTGTTGCTATTTAAAATTGTTTGATTATGAAATTCAAAGTGCCCGCGGCACCGAGATTAAGAACACTGATATTCCGGCGTAACCGCTGTCATAAAGAGACATTGAAATAATATAAAAAATTAATAAGAAAATTATAAAATGTAAAACAGTATTAAATTTAATTTGTGCCATTTTATTTCTATAAGAAAATATTTTACTCTGCGTGCATAGAAACTCCACTTATGTGAACCTCGTAGGCAGCCATGCGATACTTGCCTCTGGACAATCTGTCGAGGAGAGCTGGCGAGGTAAGGGACTGTCACGTACGCACTACAACCTTTTGTTCACTGATGCAGATTTCAATAGTCAATTTAGTTTACCGGTCAACCTTTGCTTGCGTAAGTTCTGCCAGACATTTCCCCAGCATTATGCTTCCGCTTTACTAATTTATTTCGCCCTTGTGGCATTTTTAACTTAATCGAGGAGGAGTAGAAAGATGTCGGAGAGGTTACGCGACCCGCGTAACTTGAATCAGTCCCCATCCGCCTACGTTAACGGCGTTTCATTGTAAGTTCTGCATTATTACTACGTGCAATTTTAAGGGCTTTGTTTTTGTGTATGTATTTGAGGGTATTTTTCATGTTTGAATATTTTACGGCAACATCACGTATAACCACGTGGCTGACCGACGCCAAGTATTTGTATACGCCATCATTGTGTTTTGAGAGCTTATTTATGTAACATCGTATGCGCAATATTTTATTCAGGGTTCTAGGTTAAATTTTGTTACGGTGCCGTGTAATTTCACGTAAATTGATGCTTTTTTACTTGACCACGCGGTCATGTTAGTGTTTGATTTTATCGACCTCAGGCATATTACACGCCTGCAATCATTTAAATCGCAAGGAGAATAATTTTCTCACTCAGAATAATATTTTGTTGGAATTTAACTTGCCGTTTTCACAAGGAAATATTGCAATTCCATCTGCACCACGTGGTCCGCTACGAACTTCATCCAGCGGCATCCGCGCCATCTAAGCTTATTTTCACACATGTGTGTGTTTATTGTGAATAGCTACTCATTTCGTGTCCCATCTTTCTTCATGTATCTTTTGAGTGTTTATGTAATTTGTGTACGGTTAAATTATTCCCGCCCTAGCCGGCTCTGTGTATAGGCCGTCACCACACTGCCCACGTGCTGGAGGGCGAGCCCCGACGAGTTTGCGTTAGTGACGCCGAGTAATCACGCGTGTTAATGTTCATCTGCGGTTTCATTTGTAATTCACCGTGTCCTGTCTTCCGGGAAAAACCGTCAGTCCACCCTAGCGGCTGTCGGCCCTCTTCCCTTGTGAAGGCTGTGCTTTCACGCACCTCGGTGAGATCATCTATCTAGGCGTGCGCCAGATTAATTGCGAGCTGGGGAGCACCCAAGAGGAATTGGCTAGTAATGACCAAGATTATCATGATTTCATTGGCACGTTGATGTGTACTCATAGTAAGAATCAAAACAAGTCTACAGTAAACTTGCCTCTTTTATTCAGTAGTGACAGTGTCCTAGCCACATGTATTTTATTAAGTGTTTATTTCAAAGTGATGTTTCGTAAAAGTTTAGTACTACCTACGTGTTTGTAAGTACACATGGATGAGACGGACACACAGAACCCACAGTATCCCTGAGAACCCCAAGTCTCAATAGTGCGGTGATTGGGAAGCACCGCTTGCGCCCATGTTACCAGTAAGTATTTGTGTCATAGTTCATCTCGTCTCTCAGCCGACGGTGTAAACTTATAAGTACATACAGCTTAACTCGAAGCCAGTAAAATGTCCGATTAAAAAAATATATTATTTTGACTAAAACTGTTAAGGTAACGTCATTTATACACAAGATTCTGCTGTATTTGGCAAATGTTTCTAAATTTTGCCATATTTTTTTACGAAGCCTGCGAAATCAAAATTGCAAAATAATAATGTCGCTTTATAAGTTGCGTTTTTTGTTTGAATATCTGCCAAAAGAAGACGTTCATAAGTCCGTTACGAAGAGATTGTGAATCCGCATTAAGCCCCTAGCGCCTTTACTGATACCAGCACGCGCTCTAAGGAGTCAATGTCGTGCCCCAAACAGCAGGCAATCACGCTGCCGAAACCGAGCCAGCATAGAATACGAGAACGCACCCACGGACTTACTGGTCACAACCTGAGTCAAGCGATTGTCCCACTACTATGCCATCAAGGGTTAACGTCTAGGCCTAATTGATCGGGCCGACGAAATTGAAAATTTGTTCTCGCCGCCAAGCACCATGGCAAATGGAGGCCATGTGAGGGAACACCTAGTTTCTACAATGGATGTCACACATTCACCATTCACGACTCATTCGTCGCCTTCTTCCGGCTAAATCCAGTGAAAATTAGTAAAACTATTTTCGAGTGCAATATTTGGAATAATATCCATAAATAAAATCCATATCATTCATATACCAAGGTGTTACCTTTGACGCGAGTCGCGTCCCATGTCCTTGGCGTCCGTTTGTCCTCCTGCCATATTCGCAGCAGCATGCACTTGAAAATCGAATCAGTAAAAAATTACTGAATGTCAGCGAACTTCTACTGATTCAATTTGTTTAAACTGCTCCATGTGGAATCAGAAGACAACTACCAATTACCTCAGTTACATAAATCAACTAATTCAAACAGTGAAAAATCAGCTAATTTTAACTGATGCCCTATTTGCCCCATGTTCCCAGCTCGTGTGTATTCAAATTAGTAAAGCATGTATTAGTGTTGTGCTGCAGCGATTATTACAAAATTGTTCAGATGTAAACCAGTGCAATTCTTGCATGGGCAATAACTAATTTTTTTTTTTTTGTTTTTGAGCTAGTTATGTGCATTCAGCCTCCTTCCTAGACATAGACTCGTACACTGAAGGCACTAACATGTCAATATTTGAATAAAGTTACATTTATTTCCCTTCTTTCCAATATTAATAAAAGGGCATGCTCACATAGTTGAAATTAAATCACAATAGGGGTTTGACTTGGAAAATCAATCAATTAAATCTTTATTTATTCGACTAAACTAATTAGCGTGTATCAGTGTTCCCGAGTTGGCGAAAATGTAGTAGGGGGGAGTATATACGTACATGTATATATGTATTTATAACAAATCAGTTTTTAAGAGCATTGTTAATAATGTCATGTATTATTCTTACTGCTTTTATTAACGTCCATTTTAGTTACTTTGGTACATTATATGGTGCTTGGAATTTCTGATTCAGTGATAACTATAACACACACACACACACTCTCTCTCTCTCTCATATATATATAGATATCACAATTCAATCACATAATCATATTGTGCAAAATAGACCAGCATATAGAAGAAAAAACTAAATTTTGAGAAATGCAGCATGAGGGTATTTTAACATATTCAGGGAGGGGGGGGATAGGGTTCTTTCCCCAGTTGGAATTGAACGCAGGAATGCATAATTTTGGGCAAAAATTCCAGAAAAGCGGAAATTCCCAGCTTCTCCTTTTCAATTCGAACACTGCCGCATACTACCAGACAAATTATGTTTTTTCGTGCACACTTTATTTTTCTAATCATCGCGCTCTCAGAATGTAAAATCCGTAACTTCTTTATAAACAACTAAAACGATTTCCTATTTGCTAACGTGTGTGTGATGTAATAGTACAAGTTTCAGATTCGCTATTTTAGCAGTAGTAGGGAAGTGGGGATTGATGGCCAACGGGACCTGGGACAGGTGCGCAGGAGATGGGCGCCACCATGTTGTTACGTTACCAGATCGTCATCTAGGATGTCATTGAATTTTTACCCCTGGCTGTAGACTTTGACTTTTACATTTAACCCCAAAGACCTTTAAAAAAATTCAAAAACCCTATAAAATATCAACAATTCCAAAAAAAAATCCAAACATCTAAAAAATTTTTATAAAGATTCTGAGAAAATTTATTTAAAAAAATTATTTTTAAAAAAGGATCCCCAGAAATAACCCCTTTCCCCCTCAAAAATAGTAGAAGACCTCCAAATCTAATTTTCGTCCAATTCAAGTAATTTGAGGACTGACAGTAGTGGCAGCCATTTTGGTTTTATATGCATAGGGTATGCCAAATCGATACAAGGGATCCAGGATCGAAGTCAGACGTAACCATCAGTTATCTTGGTTGTCAGCCATCTTGATCCATATAGTATGCATATGACTTTTGACCTTTGATCTTGAAAATGCAAAAACCCCCAAAAAATTAAAAATTCACAAAAAATTAAAAAAAAACCCAGATATCATAAAAAAAATTATTTAAATATTAGTTAAATAATATTTTTTAATTATTTTAAAATTATTTTAAAAAAATTTAAAAAGTATTTAATAATTATTTGAAAATTATTAATAAATTATTTAAAAAACTTATATTTCCCAGGTTTTGCCCCACTTCCCTCAACTAACAAATTAGTCGGCATGTCACCACCCCCTCGCCCATGCCCAGTCAATAATATTGGTAGGTGGTCGCCATCTTGGTAGGCGACCACCATTTTGGTAAACATCACTTATCTGCCATATTGGAAGCCAGTACAAATTAGCAATCGAACTTTGACCTTAGACCCTTGACCCCATAACCTTGAATGACCTTGAAAACAAAAACTATATATGAATACATAACAAGCATATTGCATTACAGACTACTACCACCATATTAGATGTAGACTAAATCGACCTTGACCCCATGGCCTTGAAAACTAAAGCTTGAGAAAAACTATTGTATTACAGACTACTGCCACCATATTAGATGCAGGAGACTTTGACCTTGAACCCAATAAATTCCAATAAATATTAATTAATTAATTAATTAATTAAAGACTTTTTTCCATCGATATTTCCGTCAATCTTTAGCACTCCTACACCTAATAGCAATCCGCCACCTCACTCGCAAATCCTCATTCTCATTCTTTAGCAATCGTCCATCTCAATCGCAATCCTCCTCCTCAATCTTTAGCAATCGTCCACCTCAATCGCATTCCTCATCATCATTCTTTAGCAATCCTCCACTTCATTTGCAAATCCTTCGATCACTCTTTAGCAAACCATGGACTTGTCGGCTGCCTATATCTATAAAAAAAATAATAAAACGATTCACCTACCGTCTCCAAAATCTGTGCATGTCGGCAGAATTAATGTGTGTGTATGGAATCGGCTATCTGTGCATTTTTATACTAAAGTCTTTATTATCATTCTATTTACAGATTAACGTTTATGAGCGAGTGCTCATAGCACCACTTTAAAGGTGTGAGGGATAAAAGGATATGACGCACAAAAAATAATGTAAAAACCAATTTTTTATAGTAATAATTTATCGTTATTTTGTAATTACATTTTCAGAAGAAAGCAGTTCATCACATCATCTGATGTATCCCCGATCCTTAAGTTCTCTTATGATTGAAACCACCTCTTTCATGGTCGAGTAATCCACATGTTGTTGCTTATCTAGCAAATATCTAAGTATGTCTGCTAGTTTGTTGGGATCTTCGGAAAACATATCGTCAGTATACTCGGAGTCTTATGCCTTCTTCGAGTCAGTTGTCGAATGAAACTCGTCGGGGAAATGTGTGGGACCATCGAAGGAATAATTATCGTCTTCAAAACTATCACTGTCGTCATAGTCATCATCAATGCTGTCTTCGTGATTGTCTTCACTTCCTGCTTCATCAAAAATATCAGTTTTATTTTCCTTTGTAGCAAGAGTTGTATGTTCGTGAATATTTAGAGTGGTTGGTCTGACGTACTCGCGTCTACCGTTCGAGAGCTCTAACCTCTTGAGATATTTGCTAGAGATGCGAGTGCGGTCTCCCTTGTTTTTTAAACTGTTATATATGACCTGGGTAAATTCATTCGTTGACTGGTTTAGTGGTGTATCCTGCCTGTATGGCCTATCAGTATTGTGGTAGCGATGTCTGAAATGTGCGATTGGGACATTGTAGTATAGAAGGTCGAAATATATGGCTTGAATATTATGTTAGTCCATCTGATAATAATATGAATTGTATGTAGGCTCATTATTGGTAGAGGTGCTTTTAGATTGTTTACACTGTATGGTCTCTCTGCATGGTTGTTATCGGTAGCCTGTTCTGGTAATATGTTTTATTAGTAGGTCTGACTAACTAGCATGTTCTTTGTTGGTATGGTCTCTTGGAATGGCTGAAATGAATTGAGTAACATGATGGTATTGTCTGCCGGTGTGGGCTGCCTATATAGTTTGTTTTTTTATTGCTAGTACATCTTGATGTTATAATCTATAAGTATGACTTGGTTGTACAGTTAGTTTCTTGTATGGTTGGTATAGCCATTATGTTGATTGGTATGACCTTATCCACGTTCGGTTATTTTGGCAGTATGACAAAAGTGTAGCATCGATGGTGTGGGGAGAATGGTTTAATTGTGTGATTAGTTTGGAAGAGTGGAATGATTTGATGGGATCTATATTAAGTATGAGAGGGGCAGCCTGTATGTGTATCATAAATGGCAAAATTAATGGTATTGTTCTTATGCTAGAATGGTTGGATCTTATGATTGGAATAGTTTATTGGCTCTGCTGCTGGTATGGCTTATTTATAGGAGTAACTGGTGAAATGGTAGTAATATAGTTGACTGTTATAAGTGAACAGTCAGTCTGATGTTTGGTGGTAGATATGGTCTGTATTGTTAAAAGCATGACTGACGTATACTTGATTTAGAACGAATGATATGGTTTGGGCTGTATATATTGGTTGGTATGGCTATCTACTGTGGCAGTTCGTTGGTACATTCAGATGGTATAGTATAATAGTATGTTGAGTTGTATGGCTTTTAACATTGTATGACTGAGGCAAGCTAATGTCATTGTGAAGGTTATTACCTATATATTTCAGTACTCGGTACCAATGGGTTACCAATATAGTTGTTAAGTATGCTGGAGGTGTGTTACCTAGTAGTTTTCGTAAGAGCAACATATTAGTGTGGATGGATGGCATAATTAACTGCTTTGTTGGATGATAGTGATTGATATTAATATCCGGTATGCTGGGGTATTGTCACCTAATATGTTTTGGTTGGTTGTGTTAATGGATAGCGTAGGGTGGTATGAAATGAGTAGTTGCATATACAATGTGATCATGGCACGACTGAAGTATGCTGAGGTTATGGTTGGTATAGAACCTAGTACTCCTGTTCTGCAGGCTTACTCGTAATTTGTTTGGAATGTCAGCAGTTTTTATTGGTACGAATGGTTGATATAATAAGGTGGTTTATATAATGGGTGGTATGATATTTGGCTGGTATCTGATGATATGATGAACATGTTGGACTTGTGATTATATTGGTAAGGTCAGTGTGGGCTGAGGACTGCTTGAATGCTATTAAACAGTGCATATATTTTGTCTGATAATGGTTGGTAGAGCAGATGGTATGGCTGGCTTGGTTTAATTTATTTTTTCTTCGCTAAATATTGATGGATCGGATTAGATTGTATTGGATTGGTGGATCGATTGAGCGATGGAGCGAGTCATTGGTCAATGTCAAAGGTTAAGGGTCGCCATGGATTATTAAATTTTCTTAGTACGCTATGATTATCATGGATTGTGTGTTGCGTGATACGTTTTCCAGAAAATCTGTCTTGTAATTGTTGGTGTATGTCGATTGGTGTGGACAGTATGTGTGTGTCGGTGATCTGTAATCAAAAGGCATGCTTGAGTTAAAAGTATTTGGTATGGGGTGTTATTGTATTTTGAATGGTGTCAGGTGGCATGGTGGATGTTATGAGAAGAATTTTATTCTCTCACTGGTATGGGCTGTATGTTTGCTTCGTATGGTTTGTGTGGAAAAATGGTCGAGGTATGCTTGAGTTATATTGGATAGTATGATTGGTCGGTATAAGCGGTGTTGGTTGGAGGAACAAGTAAAATAGGTGTTAGGTTAATGGCTGGCCTCAGCTTTATATTTGCTCGAGTTATAATATTTTGCTTTATGAATTGAGTGGTGCAGTTGAATTGAATTTTTTCTTTGGTTATAGGAGATGGGGTGTTGAGTGGTTAGGTATGACTTGGGTTATATAATGGATGGTATAGTGAATACTATATATTTGACTGGTGTCGACCAGAACAGCAGAATTTATGAGCGGTAAGTAAATTATTTTGGTAGGTTCAGTTTGAGCAACAAAGCTCCTACATGTAAATAAAATACTTAGAAATTACACAAGTTAAATCTGAATAATAAATTTAAAAATTCTGAAAATAAGTTTGGGTTAGCAAAAAAAAAGTGATATGTAAGTTAAAAATAATGTAAAACTTACTAAGAGAAACTTATTGCTGCACTATGTAAGTCTGGTGTTGGTCGGTAAATCAGATGGCATGCATGAGTTACAGTGGGTGGAACATTGTCTGTTAAGGTGCCCGCTTGCGAGTATATATAATCAGCAGGATTCATTTTATGGAGCTGTTTGACAGTGGCAGTTGTGAAACTTTGTCGAGAAGAATGTATGGCCAAGCATTTTGGTTTCATGCTTGCTAGCAGATTATATTCACTAAATGAAAAGTGATCGTGGTATTGTAAAAATGCTACGTGAAAGGTGTGGAAAAATTTAAGATTTCTGTTTTTTATGTTTGTAGACTGAAGTATGTAAATATATAATATAAAATATATAAAAAATGTATTATTTCTCGCTGGTGGTGTACTACAGCCTGACTTGTTCTCTTTTTCATATTTAATTAACTCCAGTTGCTTGACACTTAGCAGGTGTAGACCTGCTAACATCGATATGTGCCGACTTAAGCTATCAGACACAATCCAGGTACGAAAACGCCCAGGAAGCACGTACTAACGCCAGTTACGGCTCCAGTGTAGAAATGCTAACACAGCTATTCCTACCCATTTGGTCAGCTGCCCTGCCTGTGTGTGATGTCTCATTGTCTGTATTCCATTGCGCAACTGCATTCACATGACAACTCGGTGATTGGCTGTCAAAACAATGTATTAATAGTGTAATATGATTGGTTCAAAGTTAGTATGACGTCATAGGGCTTGCACACACGTATATTATACAAGCAGTATGGAGGTAAGCTGAGAGGCTTAGTTTGACAACTGTAGTCGTGAAAGGTAGATCGTCTTGGCTAGCTTCTACAGTCGACATTATATTCAGTATCTGTGATGTCTTCAGACATTCCAGAGCTAATGGGATCTACAGCCGTGCCATGGACTTCTTTGGGAGTGGTGCCAGCAGTCCCAACGACTTCTTCGGGAGAGGTATCAGCAGTGCTATCGACTTTTTCAGGCGTGGTGCAGACGGCGTCATCGACCTGTTAGAGTGGGTCTCCTACAACAGCTCCAGCGGCATCGCGACCCAAGCCAACAGTGTCAAGACTTCGATGCATGTACAGTGATGAAGCCTTTGCGAATAGCAGCATTGTTAAAATACATGAAAATCGGCAATGTAAGAAGAACTTGCTCCTCATGGCATTTAAGTGTGAGAAGTGCTTTCGTTTGTTTGTTCGTATGACAAACTAGACGAACATTCGAAAATATGTAAAGGACTCGTTCCTCCGCCAGCAAAATCAAAATATGTATTGTCGTCGCCACAAACCGAGGATGGACTTATAAGTACTAATGTATGTAATGATGATGTTAACTTGTCATCTCTACCTTGTGCAGTAAGTGTTAATGCATTGGCGCTACCATCGGTAAGTGAGGATGTGCCTATGGACGGTATAGACAATTCACAGTTTATATCGGGTAGACCGTGTCACTACTGTGGTAAGATCTTCAGTAAAAGCTATAATGCACGAGAAGTGTAATAAATGCACGAAGAAAACAGGGTGGGCTTATTTGAATCTTGCCTGCCAGAAGTGTGGTCGTAAGTTCACGTGTTATGAAGAAAAAGGTGTTATAGACAATGTGCGGCGTGAAATACATAACCGTCAGAGAAAACTATGTTATGATTCGTATGGCAACCATATCAAACAGTGTAAACTTTATGCTCGAAAACCTGCCCATGTTCTAAGCAAACCTAATGCCTATGAGTTTTTTTCTGAATCAATCTACATTCATGGGCCTTCTGAAAGATTACGTTATTCCGAATCTGACAGCTTCGTCGAAAGACGTTTGCTCGTTCTTGTCAAGTATGAAACAAAATTTAATAAACCAACTCACAGAATATATCGAAAATTAAGGGCCTCTAAAATACAATGTATGGCTAGAATGTATCTACTCAAAACTACAACCGAGCAAGAACGAACATTGCAGAATGGCATTCAATGGCATACCCTGAGTGTACGATACTGTAATGTATGTAACACCGAAAAGCGTTTAGATTGCAATATTCAAAAGATATGTTGCGAGGAATAAGAAATGATTAAGGGTTCGTGCTGGACACTATTCGATGGATCATCTGCAGCTGAGAACGAGTGCATACCAACCTCTTACGAATTAATGTGATGTATTCTTCTTGCCTTCGCAAAAACATCATCGCAAATAAATATTTGTATGTATGTAAAATTTTGGAAAATTAAAAATATACATATTAAAGATTTGTGTGTTTAATTTTAAAAAAACCTCCCCAAAAAATATTTTAAATACAAAATACTCGCATTTAGCATTGGCGGAGGCCTGCCGACTAATTAACCAATGTAAAACGTTGGTGTGGGGGGGGGGGGGTGACCCCCGGAAAATGTAATTTTTTAAAATATATTTTTTATAAATTTTATAGAATTTTTTTCTTAAAAATCCAAAATGGTGGCCCTGGCATTTGGTTACATAATCTATATGACATCATGATTGTATGCGCCCTGAAATTACATGTCAGGTGATATATAACACTTAATACTTACGACTTTAAATTTTTGTATTGAATCGTGCTTGCCCTGACCTAAAGGTCACGTGGGTCACTGATCGCTATTAGAGAAAATGACTGGAAAACGACTTTTCTGAAGAGTCCTTTCTTAAAAAATGGGAAAAACTGGAAATTTTTTTGGGGGGGGAAAAAGTTTTTTTTGGGGGGGGGGGAATAATTGATTTCTGATTACTTTTTGGGGGGGAAAGACATGCAATTTTAAGGTAAACTAGCGATTTTTGATAGGAAAAAAATTGCAATACGGCGGCCGGCTCACCCGAGAGCCTCGAGCCGAATCCTGAATCCTTGTCTAGAAGAAAGTATACCCCACTACTGATGCATATAGCCAAAAATTGTAAAAATTTTCAAAGCTAACACGATCAATACGCTAATACGTTTTCGTATTTTAATAATGAAGTGTAAAAATACACACAGTACCTGTGTTATAATGTAAACCACATAAGTTTTTATTAAACGTAACTTCAATTTCTCGTTAGCAGCACAGGCACCACCTTCGAAATAAACATTAACGTCGTACGAATTACGACAAGAAAACAATACATTTACTTAACGCTGATCTGATCTTCACACACAAAACATGTTCTTCGGTCGCAAATTTCCTGTTGTTTGGCGGCTCTTACTACGTTTATACATGCTTCCTGCTTTATTTTTCCCCCCTAGAATTTTTGTAGGTATCTCATCAGGAGTACAGTTGGTTCTATTTTGCGTAGTGGACTTATGAGATACCTTCTGGTGTTCGGTGATTCAGTAATAACATCAAATCCTCTGAAACAACAAATTATAATTTTTAAAATGCCAAATGTACACGTAAACAACAAAGAAACAACATGTACAGTGACATAAGCACAACATGGGTGAGTCTGTTTTTCCCACGCAAAATACGTTGTTTTTTTTTAAATTCGTTATTCTAGAGTTATAAACGCAAACAAACAAAGAAAAGGGCCACTACGTGAGTAACAAATTATCATACTACCGTGCTGCAGGCAAAATAAAGTAAAATGCTGTATTCAAGAAACAACTTTCAAAAATTCTCGGGTAGCACTATTGTTTGTGTTGGTTGATAAGTCAAAGTAGAAAGAGTACGAATCTCACAAAAAAAAAAAAAAAAAAAAAAAAACCAAATTATCAAATAAGATGTGCCACTTTTTCATATTAATGGTTTTATCAGCTGTTACTACATGGCAAGACTAAACCACGAGTGGAGTCAAACTATATCTGCATCCCTTGCGCATTTTTCAACAAAACTATTAAAACATGCATCCAATGCATTGATATACGAAAAGAAGACACGCTTCAGAAGAGGTCTCTCGAATGCTTCCAAGACGTCACGTACATTAGATTGAAGAATGAAGAGATTTGGGCGGCTCTTAACAGCGAGGTCTTGAGAGTTGATGAGGGTGATTGAAGTGAATATGGAGCGGCACCGGAATGAAGGGACGGGGGAAACGGGAAATCCCCGAGAAAACCCACATGCGAAAATCCGAGGGCGATCCCGCTGGAAATCAAACCCATTTCACGTGGGTAGGGGACGAGTAGTCTAACCACTAAATCACCACGACCTCATCACGTACATTAGAAACACTTTCTTAGAGTACTCCAAAATGGCAAAAACTGCTTTTTCAAAGCACTATATTTCAAAATATACAGGTCAGACCCATACAAAATTACAAAAGAGCCCTGCATTGAACCTTCCTACAGACTTTCCATCAATAAAATAATAGGGTCACCGCTGAAAGTCGCGCAGGTACACGCAGTGCGACGAGAACACTGTACGCCAGTTCAGAGCCTTAAGCTTAGAGTCGATGGGGCTCTTGATGCTCATTGCAGTCTCGTCCTTATCGCTCCTGCGGTTCTCGGTCTCAAACGCGAAAAGAAGCTCTAGATATGCAGTTCCTCAAGGCTCCCGCCTTAGTTCTTATTAGCCTCTTTGGATCACCAGTCTCTCTCATATTTGCAATTTGCAAATTAATGTTATGGGTTTATGAAATTAATTTAATTTTTTTCAAGCTATATACAGAATGTTCGAGTCACAGAGCAATGCATACACTGCTCGATAGACACATTGTTGTGGACTGGTCACCCGCTCAGCAGCTCCACAGACAGCCTGCTACTGTTGGCGGCCAGACCCGCTATGAATTCCGTCCACTGCCTCTGCCAGGATTCTCCCAGCACTTGTTTGTCACTGTCGCTGAGCCCAGTGTACCTGCACAGCCAGTATAATAAATAACATACACAACACAGTCTATTCACAGTTTCTTAACACTTTTTGAATAAAACGTTTGAAAAAAATCACCTCGCATATGACGTACTTGGTAGTAACCTATCCTAAATATAAGTTATCACGTATCAAAAGTGTGCCATATTCGTGTTAACATAAAAGTACCTTATTTTTTGTCAAATTCAAATTTTACGTTTATTCTATCTAAAAATTATATTTATTTTATAATTAATAGAGGAAAAGTAGACAAATATGGAATAGAGTACTAATATGGAATACCGCTGTATCAAACAACACAAGCGTTGCCATCTAGCGAAAACCGGCACAACTTCTTGGTATTGTGCCTCATAATGGGCTACTACCATTATTAAGTATGTTGCAGCAGGAAACGCACGATATTTTGAAGCCTTTGTGAAATTCGAAATCTCGCGAAATCAACAGATAAGTTTGAATAAATTTACATCTATTAAAGTTTACCTTAGCAAAGTACTTGTGTTCTATGTAAAGTACACATTCGCAGCTGCCTGTAACATGTAACATATTTCTCTTTACGAAAATTTTAAAACTGTTTTCAAGCGAACTAGTGCAAGATGGCGAGGGCAGTAATATGGAATACCACTGGTGGTACAAATATAGAATAATATTGCATATTTGTATCCTAATTGTAATGTTATCAACTGAATAAAGAAATTCATCTGCAGCCTTTTGTGATCGATTACTAAATACATAGCTATCTACGGCACTATGTTAGCATTTATCTTATCTCTGAATCACCATTCTTACGGCTCGATGTTATATCACCTTTCAGGGGTACACAACGAGCCCTTGTGTGGCCTAAGTGCACGGCTTTATTGCACACCCCAACGTGTCAATTTACATTTTATTTTTTAGTGGCTTTTACGTCTCGTCGACGACCCGATGTTATATCACCTTCCAGGGGTGGACAACGATCCCTTGTGTGGCCTAAGTGCACATATGGCTTGATGGAACACCCTAAGGTGTCAATTTATATTTCATTTATTTTTAGTGGAAGGAGTATCCCCCAAATAGAACATACAATGTCGATGAGACAGGGTTGTCTGTTGTACAGAGCAAGGTTCAGTATGTTATTTCTCCGAAAAAAACCGTCAATGTTTCATGATTGCTGCGGCAGAGATGGTGTCCTTGATAACTATAGTTTTTGTATGAGTGCTGGAGGATAATTTGTTCCACCTTTCATTATATTTCCAGGCAAACTGATGAGTCCACTTCTCATGAAGGGTGCACCTCCAGGGTCCATTTCAGCATGCCATCCATCTGGATGGATACAGACACACTTGTTCACATTATGGTTTAGGCACTTTCTTCAGGATGTGAAACCTACCAAAGAGTCTCCAGTTCTTTTAATATTAGATGGGCACAATGCCCATACCAGGAATAATGAGGTCATAAATCTGGCAAGAGAAAACAATGTTACGATCTTATGTTTAACTCCTCACACCACCCATACGATGCAACCACTATACAAAACATTAATGGGTGATCTAAAGACCTACTATAGTGAAGAAGTGCGTACCTGGTTTGGGTGCCCATAGTTCAAGGTTCAATCTGGAGCAATCGCAGTGAATGGTTTTAAGGTAATTGGGCTTTATCCTGTTGACAGGAATATTTTCAGTGACCACGATTTTCTTGTTAGTGACGAACGAGATAAGCATGCTATTGCCACTCCAGAGAAAAGTCGAACTGATGGCACAATAGTTCAAAAGTGTACCATAGAAAATGATTTACCATCTAGTAGACCTAATCTGAAGGAATGTGTACCCCCTTTCCCATGCTCCTCTTGCAGTAACGAAACTAGCCAACAAGACACTTAAACAGAAGATGTTTCTATGCCAGTTTAATCAATTCCAGGTACGTCTAACAATCAGCATATGAGCACTGAGATGAACTCTCATAGGAAACTAGGGAATCCAGCTTTATTTACATCCAAGATCATTGTCCCAACTCAAATTTTTCCCATCCCTAACATCAGGTCTAGAAAACAACAAACATATTTTACTTCCAGGCATGGTAGAAAGCCTGGGATATGCGTGACTATCACTTCATCGCCGTACAAAGAACGAATACAGAACGAGTCAGCCAAACATCTGTTGTCCCAAAAGAAGAAAGATGTGAGAAGAGGACGGTACCAAATAAAGTCTACAGTTAGCAGTGGTAGGGGAGACAAATCTCTTGGTACTAAAAGTCAGGTCAGTGTGCGAAATGAATCTATTTATTCTGCTGAATAATTAACTGTTCACGACGATTCCAGTGAAATTGAAGTGGAACACAATGAAACAACTCTGGATAATGATAATGCAGTGTGTATCTTCTGCGAAACAAAATAGTCAGAGGATACACAAGGTGAAACGTGGATACAGTGTGCCATTTGCCAGCTTTAGTGCCATTCCGAGTGCGCCGGCTATGAAAGTGGAGCATATGTTTGTGATTATTGTAAATAAAATATATGCCTAGCTTGGAAATAGAGCAATTTCAAATCAATGTGTATAGTAGTAAACATATACAGTGTTTCGTCGATACTGTAACACGATAGACCGCACATTATGTCATACTATATTCACTATTCCATATTTGTCACCCTTCTTGTGAATTGATGTTTTGTGCAGAAGTAAGACAATTTATTTTTAAAAGTTTTGCTTTCCAAGATAGCAGTTTTTTGTGCATTATAATTAATAAGCAAAAAGTACTTGAATTAGTATTTGTATGTTACATCATTGCAACTGGAATACAAAAAAGTTACTAAACAAAATGTAGTTGGTATTCCATATGTCTACTTTCCTCTATCAATATAATGAAGGGAGAAATAGCTGTTAATAATGCATAGTAAGAAATAGTTCTCATGCAAAATTATTTTGCAATGAGTTTTCACGAATGCGGTATATTTTCCCTTTGGTTTAATTACTAGACTCTTAAGGTTTATTCTAATCAGGTTAGGAACAAAACATGGTCCAAATACAGACTAGCAAGTTTCTAATTCTTCTTGGTGCTGCTACCTAGCGGGAACTGTGTGAATGTCTTGTAGAAGGGCATGTCTTGCAACACAAGTGAGCCAGGAGAGAGTATTCGCGTTGTTGCGTGCGACACCATTTTTGTTATTTTCTGCCGCTTTGAATGTTTTAAACAGGTATTTGTTCATTATATTTTTCTGGAAAAGTGGATCATCGTTTAGGTATTTGTTGGTATGCATCTCATTGTTTATGAATTGGGCTTTCAATAGACATGGTAGTTTATTTGTCAGTGTATCGTGTTGGCCATTATAACCACCGAACCTTTCTAACATTCCACTCCCTAGGTGCTCTAAATATGAGCTGTAGTGTGTGATCTTAGTATGAGCTACTAGCTCATGTTTGGACCACATATGCTTGTACAATTTACATGCAATACCTGCTTAAAATGATGAGGTATGTTCCAGGATGTACAGAAGGAAACCGAAGTATGTGTGTAAAAAGAAAAGTACAGTAAGTTGTGGAATAAACCTGATATGGAAGAGGCCATTAAAGTGGTTAGTGAAAAGTAGATGGGAACAAACAAGCATAAAAAATGTATATGTAACCAGCACAACATTGCCGATCTTGAGTAAGAAGGAATCTCTTTCTCCATCCCAAGCGGCGGCAACCAAACTAGGTAGAATAACCATTGTAGGAGACTAACTTGAGCCAGAGCTCATTAGGTATCTACTTGCTATGGAGTAAAAATGTTTTGGGTGCAGTAGGGATGAATTGCGGTGGATGGCTTATCAATTAGCAAAACAAAATTGTTTACAATGCTAATTCAAGCCAACAGAAGTTGGAAGATCTTGGGTAAACATTTTACTCGAACACCACAAGGACGTTCTGTCCCTCCGCAAGCCACGTGGTACGCCATTTTAACGCGCATTAGGCTTCAATAAAGAAAGTTTACTTTTCGATATTCTGGATGGGGCCTATGAAGAACATAATAGTGCATGACGTGGACACGGGACTGAGCTCACCATTGTCCAAAGTAAAGTAGCAGATTTGTTGCAAGGAGAGGGAAAATACAGATAGATGCTTAAATTCAGCAGAAAGAGGAGTAACAATCACCATCATTGAATGTATTAGTGCCAGTGGACACTTTGTACCTCCTGCAGTTATATTGCCGAGAACCAATATGTCCAACCAACCGATGAAAGATAGTCCACCAGGTTCGATTGGCTTTGCTCATCCAGCTGGATGGGTATAAGCTAACATCTTTGCAAAGTGGTTCGAGCATTTTACTAAGAAATTAAAACCAAACAAAGACTAGCCAGTTTTGTTGATCTTAGATGGACATTACAGTCATTTTCAGAATCTAAACATAATTAATAAGCCCCGAGATAATCACATGACCATTATTTCATTGCCATCTCACTCGAAACATAAGTTACAGCCCTTCGACAAGACCTTCATGGTATCTTAAAAAGTAACTATAGTGAGGAGGTTAGGATGTGGATTCGTCATTCTCGAGCACCTTTTGCTCTTTACGATATTATGAAACTGTTTGAACGAGCCTACTTGAAGTTACGGACTGGGGAGATATTTGTGCATGGCTTTAGAACTACAGGAATCTTTCCACCGAACAAAGACATTTTTTTTCTGATGCAGAGAAATCATGCAATTCTACAAAACCTATCATTGGAACTTCCGTTGATCACTTATCGGAATCTACGATCACAGTGTCACCTTCAAATGGCCATAGCCAGCGCCACACTGAACCACTTCTGGCAGCTCTTATGACCGCGCCTGGCGTTCCAGTCCCACCTTCAGAAAATCAAGAGGAGATTGCAGGAAATTCGAACTAGTTTTCTACATCAAATCGGCAGCCCCTTCCTGTAATCTCAAAACAAGTATGCAACTTCATTATTTCATCAATACTCGATATGAGGAAGAAATACAAATCTGATTGGGGTCTCAAGGCTACAAGTTCCTGTAGGCTAACTGCAAGTCCATACAAAAGTGCAAGAGAGAAGAGCAAAAATAGTTTAGATGTCAAAGAAAAAGTGAAAATACAACAAAAGTGAAGAGGAATACCCCAGTGAAACAAAATATGTAAGAAGAAAGACACCCTATAGACCTATCAGGTTTAGAAGAAACCCAGAATGAAGTCCTTCGTCTGGGTGATGGTGACAGTGACTTGGATCTACCTGTTGAGAAGAAAATGACTAATGATCAGGATGCTACCTCCATGTTTTGTGAGAGTAGATTCTGTGACGATAATGGGGGTGAGGTATGGGTTGTGTGTTTTATGTGCTCCATGTGGGCACACGAAAATTTAACAGGTGCTGAAAAAGATGAATACATATGAGACTTTTGCAAGTAGACTAATGAGACGTTTGAATAGTTAGACTGTTGTAGGCTAGTTGCTTGTTTTCTCTTTTTCATTTTTGGGAGATTGGGAGGCTACAAATGTTTTATCATTGTATTTTGTTATTTTCATTAGCTGATTAGGGAGGATTCATTGATGTGTTATGCTATCTTTCAAGGTGACTTAATTTTGGGAAGAAAAAAATTTTACTATAGACTTATGGTGTTTGTTTCTGTAGCTTCTAGCAATTACGAACCTTTTTTCTTCGCGATCATATTACATCGCCCACATTTACTGTGTTTTATTCAATGTTTATGTTATGATTAGAATAGTATCTTTATGTTGGACATGTTTCCTTTGTTAAAGGCCTTTTATGTGTAGCCCATATTTGGACCCATGTTTCAGAATGGATGATTTTGCATATTTTTATAAAATGTTATGTGGATGAAATATGGTTACTTTATAATATATATTTTACATGCATATATTGAAATTAACACGTTTGGTGTTGCATGTGCGTTCTAACACCTTCAAGGATCATCTGAGGACCAAGGCACATAGCACAGCCTCGTAATTCAAAACTTGCCCTGTGCTGAAAATTCCTTCACCGACCCTACCATTCAAATTTCTGACACAGTGTCCAGCACAGTAAGGAGTTGGAAACCTAAATTCATCATGCACCTCCCAACCTTATTAAGGCTCTCTCTATCTCCTCACAATACAGGAGACTTGACAGACAATGCCCTACAGTACTTCTTGCATAAAATCTGAAAACTCCTTGTTCATGCTGATAAGTACAGCATAGAACTTCCTTATGTACCCTACCCCGACTTCAAGTTCTCTCTACTTACAACACCGCCCCCCGAGAGGTTCGTTCTGCCCCTGCCGACATTTCTCTGGTGACCGATCAATTGACGTTGGACTCGTGCTGGCAGTGGTTAACTCCGTATGCTGGAGAAGGAAAGGAGGGATTCCTCTTCTTAAAGTCAGGCCAGGCAGTGAGCGGCAACCCACTCCGGTTGTGCCCTGGAGAGGCACTAGGGATATGAATAGAACACTTGTCAGACAACATGCTCGGTATCTGAAGACGAGGGTCCTCAGAACCTTAAGGTAGGGTGGGCCCAGATTTGCATGGACGCCAGGTTGGGGCTTTGGGTCTGATCAACGCAGGCCTGTAATGACCCACTCGTGTTGAGATAGCGTATCCCTCTCCCCTACCTATTGGAAGGCCGAGGCGACAGTAAGGCCGCTTATGGCTAAGAGCGCCACATTAAATATGAAAGCGTACAATGGCTGAGAAGCAGTGGCATGTCGTTAGGGTAAGCAAGGCAAGCAGTGCTTATCCAGACAGTTTCCTGACAAATGTTATATTTAAAATAAATATTAAATTCCAACTTATATTTACTTTAAGGTAACTTTTCACTCGTGTGGTACACACTCTACTCGCGATACAATACTGTACATTATAAGAAAACAACTCGTTGGCTAGCAAAACCAAACTGTTTGGAAGCCATGTAAGTAATGCTTTCAGCAGGTAGGCAGTCGCAATGGTTTCCCGGCCGATGGAGGGGAGACAGGGAAGGAAGACCGCCCGGGAAGGGGCGAGGGCTTATGGCTGCGTCAACCAGTGTTAGAAGCTATGCTGTCAGTGCTTTCTTCGCCGAACTGAAGAGGACATTGTCGAAGCTGGCCTAGCCGCAGGCAGTTGGCGTCGTGTAGTTTACAGTAACTAGATCGATGCGTGGACAAGATCGTGTACACAACACGAATCGTATTGTGTTTATTTAATCTAGTTTTGGTGCTGAGAATGTAACAGCCTAAACAAACTGTTTTGCTGGCCATGTTTATTGTTTTCAAAGGATGTTAACACGTGGACTGCAACTGGGTATTGTGACTTTAACAATTTGTGCAATGCTGTTCAAAAACACGAGCGCTTTGAGATTAACATAAATTCGTTTTTGTCTCTTGAAGAATTTGTAAAAATAGAATTTAATTTGTTCTAGATAGATCCAAACAATTAAGCACACAACGACATAACGAAAAAGTTAAAAGAAATAGAGAAATTTTAAAGCGTTTAATAGATGTTTTTCTGGGTGTACAGGAACTGCCTTTCTGCGGTCATGATGAGATAAAAGACTCAGAAAACCGTGGCAATTATGTTGAGTTACTGACTTTAATTGCAACTTATGATCCAGTATTGTCGCAGCACCTTGAGAAGTCCACAGTATTTTCTGGCCTCTCATGCAATATCCAGAACGGCCTAGTAGAATACATTCAAAATGTTGTGTTAGCTGACATTAAAAATGAATTTGAAAAATCAGTTTTTGTTTCAATTTTACATTTCAAGACTGATGTAAAAATGTGCTCTATAAGTAAGTGGCGTGGATTGTCGCTCCCAGCGAAGGCCTGCGACTAAAGATTATGTAGACCGATTTTCGTTTTCTGCATTTAGTCTAATTGGATTAAAAATAGATTATAAAAAAAGTATACTAACATCTCAAAGCAATTGTTTACACAGTGTTCTGACGTCAAATCATATACACGTCGTATATGATAGTCGTAATGACCGGAAAGCACTCCAATGTTGGGACATGAAAAGTGGCTACTGCACACCTAGAGGCCACGGTTGGCGCAGTGGCTAGAAAGCTCGCCTCCTATCAAAGCAGCCCGGGTTTGATTCCCGGTGGGGTCACGTGAGCGGGTTTTGTCAAGTAGCCTATCTCATTTCCGCGCCCTTGTAATCCGGCGATGCTCCATAATCCGCCTCGCTTCACCTTCGTCGGTTCTCAGGACCTCGTTAAGGGTCACCGAAACCTCTCCACTCGGGCGCGCACCCTCGGGCCATGGCATGCTCACCTGATGGAGTTGAGGGCGAGCTGCTTGAGCAGACGCAAGTCGGCCTGGGCCGGCGCCATACCCATGAAGGCGAGGTAGAGGTCGTAGCTGACGCCCTTGGCGCCCCAGAAGGAGGGGTCGTCAGGCGAGATCACCACCGGGTAGTCCTGGGCCAGCAACATCGCGCACGGGTGGTTCCTCAGGTCCGACACCAGCTTCAGCACCTGCAACCGCACCCACACACCACCAACTACAACACAGGTGGCATGGCGGTTTCCTTTGATGTGGGCCTGCTTACCAATTCTCTGATTGGCTGCGTGAAGCTCCGGGACTATGCCTCATGTCTGATTGGCTACTGCACGCCGCGAAAGTTACCCTACTGGGTGGGTTGTCGGCTGGTGATAGGTTACCAGGCGCTGGCTGCCGAACGACGCACGTTCAATAGGGTTGCCAAATGACAACTGTCCCGTATTGGACGGTATTTCCCGTACCCCGGAGCTGAAAGAACTAGCCCATATGGACATAGTACGGAACGCCATATATCCCGCATCTCATACTTCGAAAATAAACTAAATATCGATAAAAACAGTGTCAGTACTTTACCCCTTCCGCGATTACAGGAACTTTTACTCCGCTACTCTAGCCCTTGCCCACAGATAGTTACTATTGAAACCGTGTCCGAAATGGCTACGAGACCATGATTTAGGTTACAAAATCGACCACGTAACCAATTTTTGGGCCCTAAATATTTGGGGATTTAGGGTTGAAGTTTACTGAGGTGAAGTAGTACACTAAATCCCCAAATAGGTCCGTAAAATCGTTTGCTGTTGTTTGTTTACATTTTATTTTCCGTGTTGAGATGGAAACGTTAGTATTTACTGTTATTGAAACGCTGCACAATTCATGCACATGAAAAATGGAATATCACGGATAAACTTAAAGTTATTTGAAAATAAAGTTCGTATGTTGCAAAAAAAAAAAAAAAAAAAAAACCGGCGATCGGTGGTTATTTGAAATGGAATGTTAATTGCATGAAGCGAATAAATAACGAGAAGAATGATATCGGCCAGAAAGAAATAGGCTAATATCAGTTATTCACAAGACAACAGAGTTACATGATAATGCTTGGGAGAAAGTTTATTTTATTTATTGATAGGGTGACAAACAAAATAACGTTGAAATTCCACGAGCCTGTAGTGTCCACCTTTGTCACGTGTAGCGTTGTTACAAGCCGTTCAAAACCATCCACCTTAAATTCCTAAACCCTAATTCTCCAAATTTGCCCATTTCGGACACGGCCAATGTCTCTGCTTCACCCCTTTTGCAGAAATTAATTTTCGCGTCATAATTTCGGATTTATGAAGACTGTTTACGATAAAATGAACACTTTTGAAAGCCCTGCTTAAGATCTACTTTATTAACGTTGTGTATTATCCCACCTTATGTAAAATTAGCACTGCCATGGGTCTCGTCACTTCATTTGAGCGTCGCTCAAGTGAAACTTTAGAAAAGTAAATATGTCACAAATATGCTCTTTTTTACACTTCCGTGCATTAAAAAAAGCTACAAAGCGAAAGAAATATTTTAAGTTATTACAAATGGTTAGCAAACACTTTTAATCTGACGTTAATATATGGAACTTATTTCCATCCATCGTTACCAACTTTACTAAGCGAATGTCACTAAGTGCACCGTTAAAATATATGCTGGCAGGGGCAGTGACTTATTTCTAAGGTTGAGTTCAAAAGTGCTCACTTTATCGTGAACAGCCTTTAGTAATTACGGACAATGTATGATTATAGAAAATTTACATTGGAACAGTTGTTTAATATTTTTGTGCGTAATTACAATTGTGTGTTATCTGCTTGTTTTTAAAAAGTCGAGAAAATACTTATATTTTATTAAACAGTTCTGTACTTTTTATAACAAGCAGATAACACACAAATTATGCAAAAAAATACTAAACAACTCGTAAAATGAAATTTTCTACAATCGTGCATTGTCGGCAATTACAACGAATCCGAAATTATGACGCAAAAACGAAGAATTAATATAAAAGGGGTTAAGCCAAGCCTTAACGGCGGCAGGGGGCATTCGTCGGCAAATGCGTTCGTGGTAATAGTGCTTGCAGAGATGTGTAAAGTATAAAGGCCCTTTCACACAATCAAGTATTTATTTAATTCTATTATTTGATTTCAATCTGTTGAACCAAAAATCACTTCATTTGCCTTTGAAAGAATTGCATGCAATAATATTTCAAGTCTCCATAAAAAAAAATGTATCGCAAAATTTTTTTATGGAACCAGTTTTAAAAATGCCAAAGGTAAATTTTTGGAAGCATCTACTACTCTTGTGTGGTACAAAAATAATTAGTTAAACCACAACAAAATCTATTAATTTCACTGTACATTTCCTTTTTAGAAAAAAATGTGTCTTTTGTAACTACTTCAAATATGTGCACACAACTATTATTATGAGACTACTTCCATTAATATTGTCAGAAAATCTATGATCAGCTTCTGGAATGTTGAATTCAAGAAAATAGAGACCATATTCAAAACGAAAATCTTTAAGGAAACGATATATTTAAAAAATTGAAAGAGAAAATGGCCGCGATTATGGCGCTCGTATAACGTCATTTAGCATTCAATGAATTGAATTCAATAAAAATTAAAGGTAACTTTGAAGAAAAATGTAGTCGTATGAAAGGTATGTGTTGGACTTGTTTTGTTTTATAACTGATCATATCATAAACACAAATAAAACTGAATTATGACTACAGCTGCAACTAATATTTTGACTTTATGGACTATGTTCAGAAAAAGCGATCACTAACGTATTATACCGACTTTACATATAGTATTTAAACCTTCTTTTTTTACAATTAATCATTTCATTGGGTTCAGATGTTGTGTGTCAAGATGTCGGTAGTGCCGTTCGTAGTGAACCTGGAAAAGTTGGTAACACTAGTGTTTTAGCATGTTTCTGGCCAGCCGCGCCACTTTGCTGGATGTGTACGGCTGCAGTTCGCGGTTTAAGAGGCTGTTTCACCTTTGTATTCTTCAGTAGTCTTTACCACAGTCCCAGCACTGAGCGGACAGCTCGCCGGATCCCCATCACGGAGCTGTGTTCTTTGTTCACGCCGGGATCGCAAGCGGATTTCCCACTACACTGAAGATTCTTCTATCTGCTGGCGCCTACCATCTCTATAATCGTCAATTGGGTTTTTGCTAAAAAATAATAATAATAATAATTGCAGCACTTGCGCGGTAGCACATAGTAAGAACTTGATGGTTTCGCGACGTCAGGAGGCAGCATTTGAAAAAAACACAGTAGGTAATCCTATGGAAGTGGTATTTACATATCTTAGACAATGGCATATGAAGGGTTATGTAAGATTTGGCCTAGATATCAGCCTTACAAAAATTCGCAATAATTGTGCAGTAGATTTGAGAATATTATATTATGAATATTGACGCTTCACCGTATGGAAATTGTATTAAATATATCTTTTTAGACAGTCAGGGTTGGTTATACCTGCGTGTTAGCATTAACAATAATTCGCATATGGCGAAAAATGTGTGTGAACATTTGGCAGTTGCGTTTAATAACGTATGCTGCTGTTCGAAGCGCCGTGGCTGATGAGTAGGCCCTACAGGCTCTATAATTTCGTGAGTTGTTCTGGCAGTAGGCTGGATTTCACAAGCCTCTATTGTGCGTTATATGATTGTCCATTGACAGAATGATTCAGTTCTTCTTCTTCCAAGCAGCTTATTAGTGGCTCACTGGCCTCAAGGGTGTGTCTGTGAATAACTGTCCAATGAAAAATAACAACAATATTACATCTGTTTGAAGTTTAATTCGACACGAAATCACCCCGCGAAATTTCTGCGGCACCACTGATGAGTCATGCGGGAGCTCAGTCCTATGTACTGTAACGTTTTCTGTGATAACGTTTGCGCCTAAACGCGCGTCTCGGTAAATAAATGTTCTGGAAATAGGAAGTTTTGCGAGAAATAATAAAAACTTTAGCTATATCGTTATCTTTTTACTTTTATAATATTAAATGTATTAATGGAGAAAAGAATCGTGAGAGTGGTCCAATATCCCATTTTTAAATCTTGCCTATTAAGTTTCTTTAAGCGGTAAGAGAAAAGTACGGTTATACGCAGGTAGTTTGATCTGTGTACTTTTATCGCGTGTAATAAAAACCCACAGTTACAGATCTAGTTTACACAGTAAAGGATTTGGACGGAAACGCTGCACGCCTTGCGCGTAGGAGCGATGAGGCGCTAGGCGTGCGTGTTAGTGTCGCCCGTATCGCTCCCTCGCTTCTTGAACTTGAACGCGCAGGTACGGTAAGCCAGCAGATACAGCCGACTTCACTACACTGATTTCCGCACGGTGAAAACATGGCGGACTTTGCCAGCTGCCATCGGGTTTACTCCGAGTACTCCATTTTCCTCATCGCATTAATTCCTCCGAATGTCTAAAGTGTCGGGTGTCCCTCAAGTTGCGCAACAGAAGTATAAACCTGAAGCCTCAGCTGTATTTAGCCTACTTATTTTACACACTACACAAGGGTCTTTTTAAGCTAACATGTCGAAATACAATTTAAATAATTCTGGCTCGAGCCAAGATAATGGCAGACTCCTTATTATAGAGTTTTGCCTATCTGCCTAAAACACAGCATAAATTTCCCGAGATATTTGCGTCTTGCCGAACGCGTATATTCTATACGCATTTTTGCCTCATGCGCTTTTACTGACTGTATTTTCCCAGACAGCGTTTTCCCTAACGGCGTGTCTTCGATTAAACTTTTCGGCTTTTGTATAACATAGAAACACGCCAACGAGAACCAGCAGCCCTTCATAAATTAAGTATACTGAGAGAAATACTTTGCCAATGATATTATGTGTCGCCATCAATTCTGAAGCTAATAGGATATGTATTCGGTAGACATCAAGCTCACAAGGAACATCGAGTGGAAAGCGCACTGCCTATTTACACGCACTGTTTCTATTTTTAATAAATTTCTGCGACAATTATCTCGAGAAATGTGGATCTGTTAGAAATAAATAATACAAAGCAATTTTTGCGTTATTGGTATATTGATGATGTAAATAATTTGCAGCATTGTGAAGTAAAAGACACAATTACTATTTGGTGCTGATGTAACGGGAGCGTTACATATTTTTTTTTGTAGAACGAAATGTCAAAGAAGTTAAAATCCACAGAAGTTAATGCACAAGGAGTTAGGTTTGAGATAAATACAGAGGAATAAATGGGAAAAACCTAGTAAAACTCAAAGTTGGAAGCGGAGGATCCCCGACAGAGCACATGCACAAGAGCAATTGCAAAAATAAGAAAGCAGGCGATAATCATGCAAAAATCCGAGAAAAAATTGTCAAAACATTAAAGTTAAAAAAATTTCGTGGATTTTTTCACAGTTGCATTTGAAATGTCAAGTTTATGTAAGGGTTCTTTTCCCAAAGACAAGTAAAGTCCGGGATGAACACCACCTACTGTTTTATTTTGCCCATTACGTGTACACACTTGTTAAAATATCTGCGTGTTACTAGGCACCGAGCATCACCAAGGTATAGAACCACTGTTCACGCGTCAGCGGCGGGCACCGACATATCACACACGACTAGCCTGCCCGGCTCCAACTCTACAGAACAACTGACTAACACGGCCGGCGGTGCCACCTGCCTGCATGCCCACCGCTGCACTGCGAGGACGCTGACACGACGCATCGTGTTGCAGCGCTTCCTCCACGGCGTGTACTCTATACTCGGTGCCGCGTATGCTACGTACCCTCGGTGCAACGTACAGTACCTTACAATCACCTTCCTCTTTGAAGAGTCGAGCACCGCAGCGACACTCACAAACACGTGAAACTTAAAACGGATACAAGAAAAAATACAAGTGAAACAGACAGATACAGACCCATTACTTCTCAGATGAGCTTGGCTCGCTTGTACCAGGCCATACAACCTTAGCATCAGAGGCTGGTACTCTCTTAGTGTCTGATGTACTGTTTTTCGTGGGTTTGGCAAGATAGCACTTCGTAACTACAAGTATCACACCAACACTCATACACAATACACAAGAGTTAACAATGCTAATAACAGGAATTCAACTAATATCTGGCTTATCTACGATGCACATGATTTGATTATATGGTACCCTGTACTCATGTTTCTGTAGGTGCACATCAATTTCTGACAACATGGGTTTATCTAAAGTTATATTAATCGGCAACCAACCAAATATTTGTTCAGGATTGAAATTCAACTGAAATTCAGGAATGTGCAAAACAAGATATCTCACATTCAGATACATTATATCAGTTACTGTGGCAAGAGGTTTAAAACGATTCGAAATCAGATCACAATGAAAAGCATTTTCAATCATTCCATTTCCAGAAATTGTTTTGGTTACAGGAGGCAATGTAAGTTTTGTACTTCGACACACAAAAGTAACATCTATGGGGTTAATTCATTACTGAAAACAACCAGGTATGGTGAGCTCTCTTAAAAATGGCTTTGGAACACAAATTACTCACATTTTTCCCAAGAAGTAATGAGGTTTCAAATGATGGTCCACTCCTATCATATAACATAAACTCTGTTTTGCACACTGTTACACCATGTGAGTGGCAATTTTCCAAGTCATAACTGTAGAAAACTATAATAACTTCTGTCAGAAGTTAACAACAAAACGTCATGTGTTATAAATTCCCTATATTGCATTAGATTTGAAAAAAAACTGGGTAAATGTGTAACTCATACAATTCAAAATGAGTAATTTAATGCCCAGGTGGTACCTCAATTGTTATGAACTACTGCTTGAGCTATCAACAAACCATAATACATATACAGAATTTCAGCTTCAACTGGAAATATCATATGAATTAGTAAATTGATACTATCGCTAATCATTTTCAAAATGTTTAAAAACATAATGGGTTTAATGAGCACACTACTGAGCTTATCACTGCTTTCAATTGCCTGACAGATTACTAGATTCAAAACGATCATTTGAAAGAGCTTCACTAGCTCGCAGCACAATTCCTTGCAGATCTATATCTAAGTTACTCAGAAACACACTTCGCTTTAGTTGGTCTCAATTTTGACTAACGTTTTTAAACCAGAATTCATAATGGCTAACACAATCAGTAGCAATCTTACAAACTAACTTAGTATTATCTACAATTCTATTTTCTAGATTTCTCAGCAAGATTACATTTTTTGGTACATCTAAAGCAATACTCTTTGACTTTGAATCAACATTTTCAAGATACTGATTTAGGACTTCTAAATCTGCAGAAGTTGCAGTACCAAACATTGCTTTAAATACTTTACCACCTATGTCAAATAGCCCTCGTTTACGTCTAACGTTAACTTCATGGTCAGGCAACAGGTACGTAAAGCTCTCTACTTCCATTTTAAAATCCTTGTATGCACTACTCAATTGTAGTAATGCAAGATCAAAATTACTATCATAAGTACTAGTATCTTCATGACGATAAGATTCATTTTTATGTACATTGTGCTCTAAACCTAACATATTTCCTAGCAAGTGACATTCTTCAGACAAAGCAGAAATATTAAAATTAACTACAACTATGTACTCACTGTCGGACACAATAACATCACTTCGACCCTCAAACACAATACCTACATTCGATGGCTTAACTTTTATTTCTGCAGCTAGAACACAAAACAACAAATTACACAACACAAAAACACAAACACGTTGCATTTTCACCGATGACGATGGTGCAGGTTGTAGGGAATGAGTGGTCTCACCGGTGTCGATGGGGAATTGGGAGGGAAAACTTTTGCTGCTTTTCTATGGGTATGTGCTGAGGCAGGATCTGGAGTCGTCTTAGCTGAAGGTCCTGGCTTCTTCTTGCCTGGAGGCGAGGCTAGAGGTAGCTTATGTGGTCTCCCGCGGGGATGATCTTGATCATCAGTTGCAGAGGCAGGTAGTGTAGTTGGACCTGTGTACGGCTTCACTCTATTCACATGGACGATAACTGAGCGGAAGGGCAGCTGAAGCTTAAGTGTGACTGGAGAACACACTTCGATGACTGGATACGGTCCTTTCCAGGCTTGCTGGAACTTCTTAACTTGATTTTTCTTCAAAACTGGATTGCTCAGGTAAACAAGATCGCCGACCTTATACTGCCTGTTGACTGCCTTCTTATTGTACTATGCCACTTGCTACAATAATGCGGAGTGGTTACATTGCTTCACCGATTCCCACACATCGCGTGGTTTTCTTGCTAACTCGACAACAGGGCTGTTGCTAACTGCAGGAGGTACAGTCAAGTGTTCATAAGGAGTGGACATCTTCATGCCATGTACAACTTCATAGGGACTCAGTTGGGTATTGGTACGAGTTTGGCTATCGTATGCTGCACAAACGTCATGTCAGCTGCTTACATAATGACTGATCATCTGGCAATCGTCCGATGCACGCAGTCGGTTCTCCAATTTCCTTGTGGATGTCCTGGGGTTGTTGTCAACTTTTTTACTCGAAACAGCTGACACAACTGTGTCATGAGCTCTGACACAAAATTTGTCCCCTGATCTGTGATAATTGAATCTGGCACACCAAATTTTAATATCCAGCCAGACACAAAAGTTAGAGCTACAGTTTCAGCTGTTTCATCAGGGAGAGGCCTCATAACCAGATATCTGGAAAAGTGATCAATAATTGTCAAGATGTATTTGTTACCACTTGCAGTTTTCGACATAGGCCCTAAAATGTCTAGACCTAATCTCTGAAAAGGTCACTCTGTTTCTGGCAGCTCAACACGAGTAGCTCATGATTTCCCTTGGGTAGTTCAGCAGTTACAAGAGACACAATTTTGCACATAGTGGTATATTGACTGTTTACGATTTTTCCATCAATATCTCAGAGCAAACTTACGATTTGTAGCTTTTTACCATGGTGACCAGCATACACAGAATCATGACACTATTAAATTTCATCCTGCTGAGACCTAGGAACGACCAGTCTTAAGCCCAAACGAGTTTCCCTAAACAGAAGACCATCTTGTTAAACGAACTTCGACTGCTGTCGGAAAAGCTGACACTTCTCGTCATTTTGTTGTTCGGCACTCATGTTTTCCTCTGCACTAGCCTCTATCAAACATACTCATCTACTCATGCAGTCTGCCTTCCCGTGCTTTCTCCCTGGGCAATGATGAATCTTGTAAACGTACTCACTCAGCTGCAAGGACCAACACATTAGTTTGCCACTAGGATCCTTCAGACCCAACATCCAATTCAGTGCAGCATGATCTGTCACTATTGCAAATAAATTCCCAAACAAATAACAGCAAAAATGTTTTACGCTCCATGCAACTGCTAAGAGCTCTTTTTCAGTTACTGAATAGTTTGTTTCGGCATTTTTCAACTGTCTTGAGGCATAAGCAACTGGATGCTCTTCACCATTCACAACTTTGAGACAAGACACTACCAATAGCGAACTGACTTGAATCAGTAGCTAATATGAAAAGTTTACTGAAATCTGGGTAAGCGAGAACTGGAGAGGCCATTAGTGCTTTTTTCAAGGCAATAATGGCTCTTGACACTTATCTATCCACACAAATTTTATACCCTTTTAAAGTAAACTGGTCAGTGGTCTTGCAATTGTAGCATAACTATTTATGAAACGGCAGTGATAATTGCATAAGCCAAGAAAACTTTGTAATTTCTTCGCATCTGTGGGACTCTGGTAAAGCTGAACTATTTCAATCAATTTTGGGTCTGGACTTACTCCTGAAGAACCAATGGCATGCCCAAGATAATGGACTTAACTTACAGCAAAATTGCATTTCTCTAGGGATAAGAACAAATCAGCCTTCTCCAACCTGTAAAAAACTGATCTAAGAGGTTCAACATGCTGTTTAATGTCTTTACCGAATATTATGACATCTTCAATGTAAACCATGCATTAGGTAGGAGTCAAGCCTCTTAACACACTGTCCATGAGATTCTGAAAAGTGGCAGGACCATTAATCAGACCATAACGAAGACGAACATACTTGTAAACACCTGTAGTAGTGATGAACAAAGTTTTAGCTTGATCATCAGGATGAACTTGTATCTGATGATACCCACTGGTAAGATCAACAACTCAGAAAATTTTTCACTGACCCAAATTATCTATAGACTCTACTATATTAGGCAATGGATGGATGCCAGGAGTAGTAACTGCATTTAAAGGGCCTTAGTCAACACAAAAACAATATTTGATATCTCTAGTTTCAGATTTCTTTCTGACAATAACAGCAGGAAAAGATCAAAGAGGGTCACTTAGCTCTCATGGCACTATGAATCCTGACTGAAGCTGTTCTGTCATGTCTTGTACTAGCATTTGCTGATGAAAAGCCACACGATACGGTTACATAGAGTAAGGCTTGTGATCCCCCGTATATATCTGGTGTTGGACCAAAGGTGTGACAGGCAAATCGTTCCTCTCTCTAAAAATATGCTGATACTCCTGCAACAGTGACTCTAGTAACTGCTTATCTTCTCCTGACAAATGACATAATTTACCTGTTACATCTAGCCCAGAATTATCTGTAACATCTCAACCACACAACTTCATGCCTTGCAAGCTTCCTGACTGATTCATGTTTTCACTAACGACAGACTTGTCTACATCGCAAGGACAATAAAGGACATCTCCTTTCTCCAGCAGCTCCAACACTGCTATCTGGGTACTCCGAGGAATTTCTACCTCAGCTCGACTCATGTTCACGATGTTCACAGCCGCTTCTAATTTTCCTTCATGAGGTATAACTGTAGTGACACTTCTAACAACATAACAGTGCTGATTATTCAACACGTCACATTCATGAGCAGATTATACTAGTATAGTGCAGTCGTTTTCCACATGAACACTTGGGAGAGAAACCATAATACGGACTATTTTTCCTGGCGGTATTTTCTCGGCATCTACTAAATGTACTGGGGACTTAGTAATCTTAAATGGAGAGGCTGGGTCACATGATCCCATGCGGCAGTCCTTTACTCATGATGTCAGCCCATCAGTGCACTGGCCTAGGGTACAATTTATTTCCCAGTTGCAGGCTCTGTTTTGTTACATTTGCAAGTGCTTGTTATTGTTTCAAAAAATCTAGCCCGACTATTCCATCGTAATGAGTGCATCCATTCTGTACGACCTGTACACACATTTCATAGGCAGCGTTACCTAATGTATGCTTACAAACATTTCTCCCAAATTCTTTAATTTGTGACCCGAAAGATCTGACACAACAAATTTTGGCTCTTGGAAAAACTGTAAATCTAAGTCTCCAACAACATGTTTCCACATCTGTGATACTTGAGCGCCAGTATCTATTAACAACTTGAGTGGTCTACCTCTGTAAGTTACACTTACTGTCAAATCATTTAAGACATCGCCAGAGACTGTCGAAGGTATGCACTTTACATTGGACTGTGACTCGTGGCTAGTCCAGTCCTGGAGCTGATTAACTTGCCATTCTTGTCAATAAGAGCATATGATACCTTGCACTGTTTACTCTTTTCTGGAGACACTCATACTAAATGCCCGATCTGGCCACAACCAAAACATGCTTTTGCCCTCGAGGCAATCCCTTATCTTGTGACCTACCATGTGGCAAAAGAAACATTTGCCACCATTACGCTCAACTGCGAACACTGACTTGCCAGATGGCTTAACCGAGCTGTCTTGCTCTTTACCAGGACGCATGTCAGCTTCGACTACATTTATTGCAGATTCTAGGGCCTCTTTAAAAGTTTGTGGGCGCGAAAACGTGTAAACTTGCCTACTTCACCCTTCAAACCATTCAAGAAAGCATCAAGAGCCCGTTGGTCAGCCTCATGCTTGATCGCCTCATTTCGCTCATTGTTGGAACCTAATTCATGTGTGTTAGCATTAATTTTGCGTATCCTGTCTGCTAATTCCTCCACAGACTCATTCTCCAAAATTTTAAGGCGACTTAGCTGTTCACGATAAAAACGAGTGGTGTGTTTCCTGCCAAAACGTTCTAACAGATACTTTTTAAGTTCGTCATAACTTTCGACCTCTTGACAACCACTGTCAGCAAGAACAAAATTTAATGCTTCACCTATGAGTCTGAGCTTTACAAATGCTAGTTGCTCATTTTCTGACCAGCTACAAACATGATCAGCCTGTTCGATCTTAATAAAAATTATTTAAAATTGTCTTCTAGCTTGCCATTAAAAATTGGGATGGTGGGTAGCAACATGAAATTTCTAACATGCATTGATGCAGTACCCGACAAATCTGACCTGTCCCCATTTAAATTTACTGGCGTACTCGCTACTTGTCTCTTGAGGTCTGAATTTTCTTGCTCTAACCCTTCCAATCTAGATGCTAGGGAATTTAACGTTTTTGTAGATCGAGCTCCTTGCCTTCTACAGTGGCTGTAGATGTCATCGTGACAATCGCCGTACCAAGAAATAAAATGTGGTTGAACATCTCGCCTTAACTTCAGCGATGCGGTGCGACAGACTGCAGAGCAACTCCAGGTGGGCATGAGGACAGCCGGCGTACTACTCCCAGTGGCGCGTCGGCGCTATATCTTCGTAATCGGCGCTCCGCGAAACACATGGCAGCGGCGCTCGGCTGAAGACTGCTGCGCGGTACAGAACAGCGCGCGAAGGCATTAGCTGCTGTTCTCGCGGCCCGGATGCTTGAAGCATACCGGTCTCACAGACGCGTGGCAAAAGTCCAGAAGCGCGAACACGGACGCGCGAAATGTTCATGAGTGTTGCTCACATCTTTGGCAGTCCCGACACGTCGATACACGTAGTTCACACAAATCCCGTGCCACAGTAATTCTGCGCAACGCACGTCAACGTTTACGGCGAAATACCTGCCTTCGAACAGCAGATTCCGTAGCGATAGATCGCGGCGCGAAGCACACAAGCAATAACGCACCGTGATTACCGGCAACAGATAGGCGGCATCCCACTTCTGACACCAGAAAAACTTGTAAGGGTTCTTTTCACAGAGACAAGTAAAGTCCGGGATGAACACCACCTACTGTTTTATTTTGCCAACTAGCGACCCGCCCCGGCTTCGCACGGGTGCAATTAAGATTAAAAAACTGCTTAACCCGGCGTTAATTAGGTTGGGTAACCTCTCCTAAAGCATTAAAAAAGAACATTATAATTTAATAATTAATTAAATAATTTATAATTATTTTTTGGAACAAATTCCGTTTTTCATACATGGTGATGATATATTTTGATCCCCACAGGGTCCATGTATCATATTTTTTGTTACGATATCAAATAACACTGGATCGCCATCTTTATCCGGTAATTCAGCAGATATTACACTGTCAATTTCATCAGGTTGTATTTTTCTTTCCAGCCAAAACAACATATGACAGTGTGGTAACCCGCGTTTTTGCCATTCTACACTAAGCATATGGCATTTGACCTTACCAAATATCTCGTCTTTTGTGAATAACTTGATCATTTTTTTCATCTTTAAATGGAATACCCTGAAAATTATATCATGACGATCAAATGACCGCTGGCCAGGTAATAATTCTTCTTTGATCTCTGGCCATTCCGGATTGCAAGTAAAAGTTACAAATAAATCGGGTCTCCCGTAATTACGGACGTACGTCATGGCATCCTGAGTTTTTTCGTGCAGATAACGTGGAGATCCCGTGAAACTTGAAGGCAAGATGACGTGTTGTCCAATATTCGCAGGGTTTATATTAGCATCCTGATTTAAAGCATCTCTCAAATGTACATAGTCGTCAGCTCTTAGTTGTTGTTGATTTTGACGTATGTAATTTAGTCTTTCAGATATCATTTTAGCCATCATATCAACACAATATTGACTAAACAAATATCTGTAATAGTGTAAGGGATCAAAACAATCGGCTCTGATCATTATCCTGTACGCATAAAATTGCATACATGAAATCGTTTTATTTCTCGCTGAATTTTGTTGAGGGATTTGTTAAATAGTAACCATCTTCGCCTCTCACAAACATTAAAGGGTATTGCAAAGGATCGTACGCAGGGTGTAATTCCGAAACTCTTTTTAGATGTCCATCTTTACAATGAATGACTATATCCCTGGGTCCTTTGTCTTCGTCGACTAATAAAACTGCGACTTCATTTGTTGCAGGTGAATTGTATCTTCCTTGATGTTGACCATGTGGAATGCGGTCGGCGTGAATGATTAATTTTAAGTTGTCCGATGAGGAGTTATTTTCTAAGTTGTATTTGAGACTTCGAATGTACATATTGTGTCTGCTTAATGCGGACTGTAATTCTTTGATTAATTCTATTTTTAAATTGGGAGCTATATTAGATCGTAACGATAATTGATTAGCATCCGATATAAAATAAATCTGTAGAAACTGCGGACTTTGACCAGAAGGTGGAAGGAGACTACCAATCAAATGGTATACCTGCCCTTCTAACTTAAATGTAGGCATAAAATTTCCTTCTTGGATTTCCTTAGCACCGAATGACGTCATTTGAAACAGTGTGTTATACCTGCGTATGTTATTTAAAAAATGCATAGATAATGGATGAGTGCGTAACAATAAATCTATTATTGGTTGTGGTGATTCCTGTATATTAGGGAGAACCACTTTGCCTCCAGCACAACCCATACCGTTCCTTCATCATTCCATTTTTTTTCAAAGCATTTAGGGAATATTTTATTCATTTACCCAATTTTTACCGTGTTTTGCTGAGCATAATCAATATTTGGATTATAATTAAAGGCTGATCGATTCCCGTGAGTAATTATTCAATTACGCGCTCTGGTCGTAGATATACGTTGTCTTTCTACGGCTAGGCGCTGCGAGCGTTCGAGGCTAGATTCCCTAGCGCGAGTATCAGAGACACGCTGCCTATTGTTAGCCAGCCGCTCGTCGCGTTCACAGCTAGATTCCCTGGCACGGGCCTGTGAGTCTCTTACATTTTGGCTAGCGAGCCGCTGCGAGCGTTCGGCGCTAGATTCCCTAGCGCGAGCATCAGAGACACGCTGCCTATTGTTAGCCAGCCGCTCGTCGCGTCCACAGCTAGATTCGCTGGCACGGGCCTGTGAGGTTCTTACATTTTGGCTAGTAAGCCGTTGCAAGCGCTCTGTACTGGACTCCCTAGCACGCGCTTGTGAGATGTACTCTCTATGACTCGCAAGGAGCTGCGTAGTTTTAAAGGAAGACTCTTCCGCTCGACGTATTTTAGCTGCTCTTGTCTGAGTTGATTGACGTGAAAGCCGAGATTTTTTTTTTAGGTATGGCGTTGTGATTTTAGAGTAATTAAGTTAAAAACAACGAAATAGAAGTGATGTACGATTCTGAAAAAAAATACTTTAAAATATAACAAATTGCATGCGAATGTATGAGCGGATAGATATTAGTAGTAAGTTAATGCAATAAATGAAATGAGGACGGACAGATTCGGAAAATAAAACGTGCTGTGTGCTGCGTACGGCGCCAACCACGTGACTGCGCCGCGCGGGTACCTGCCAGTGCAGCCAGATACCCCCACTTTGTGGGACAGTCTCGTCTAAGCACATTGAAAACGGCACAAAGTGGGGGCATTTCTTACCCACGATCTGGCTGCACTACCTGCCTCGCAGTCTTACGTGTTGAGAACGTTGACCTTGCGTTTCACAGGTAGCTTCACGGCGTGGCCTTGCTGCGCGGCGTGCTTTATTGATATCGTATTATCTCTTTAACCTTATGTCCAAATAATATGCAGTAAAAAGCAAAAATCACATGTATTTAGTAATGGTGCCGATAAACGTGCTTATTTTTATAAGGATTAATAAATTGTTGATAATATGACCAGTTAAACATTATCTAACGATTTTAATTATTTTTATTAAATTATACATTTTTAAACTCATGACATCTTTTGAATGGTATGTCCTAATTGAATAATTCAAAAAGTAATATACAGGTACTGAACCAGTCTTGAATGTGAAGTAATTTATTTTGATAAGGATTAATACCAAGGTACAAATAAAGTGCATTTTCTAGCGGCGGCGTTTTAATTCAGTTTTTAAAATACAAAAATAGTTATTGTGCCATAACTATAATGGTTAGACATATGGTGTCGCGACACTTTTTGTAGATAATGATGTGTTCTGCAAAGCCGTAGTAAATTATTTTGTTCTATCATCAATAGTTTTCGCAGCGCACGCAATGTAAGGAATTTTATAGGTCATTTACTTACACTTTGGGTTACATTATTGGAGTTTTAGTAGGGATCCCTATTGATTTTTAAAATAAAATATAGCCTATGACACTCAGTGATAACGTAGCATTCTATTGGTGAAAGAATTTTTAAAGTCGGACGAGTAGTTTCGAAGATTACCTCCTACATCCAAACACACATACACACAAAGTTACAAACACTACCTCTTTATAATATTAGTATAGATTACGTGTACACACATGTTGGAATATCTGCGTGTTACTAGGCACCGAGCATCACCACGGTGTAGAACCACTGTTCACGCGTCAGCGGCGGGTACCGACATATCACACACGACTAGCCTGCCCGGCTCCAACTCTACAGAACAATTGACTAGCATGGCCGACGGTGCCGCCTGCCTGCATGCCCACCGCTGCTTTGAGAAGATGCTGACACGACACATCGTGTTGCAGCGCTTCCTCCACGGTGCCTTGTATGCTACGTACCCTCGGTGCAACGTACATTGCCTTACATTTACAACATTACAACAGTTTCAAACACCGAAATCCTGTACGTTCATTGCCAGACACAACGGTCGCGGTAGGGGATTGTGAAGGAACTGCGGTCAGAGAAGGAGGGGAGAAAAGTACTTTGATGAGGAGGAGCGGGGAAGGAATCAACTTTATCTGTGGTAAGGAACCGTCCCAGTAATTAGCACGGAGTGATTTCGGTAAATAATGGAAAACCGAAATCGGGATGGCCGGACAGTGATTCGAAGCCGGATTCACTCGAATGTGAGCCCAATGTGTACCAATTCACCACCTCACTAGGCAGGCAGAGTAAGAGATGAGGTAGAGTAGGTAATGTACCTGGTTGGATATTGGGTTGACTTCGATGGCTATGCCTCGCTGGCGGACCTGCTCGAGAACCTCCGGGTGCTTGGGCAGCGCGAAGCCATGGCCGATCCTCGTCGAGTTGAGCAGCACCGCGTCCACTAGGTTCTCGTCAGTCAGCCCCTGCCAGTCTGCGCATGCGCCAGTCTGCGTCACGCGGAGCCCTGCTCCCTTCTTCCAAACAATGTGTAATTGTACGGTCATAACTACTTCCTCAGCTCCGACTAGGTCGGGTCCGCGGTGGCGTAGCGGCTAGAGCGCTCGCCTCTCACCCAGGAGAACCGGGCTCGACTCCCGACAAGGCAGTCCCTGATTTCACACGTGGGAATTGCGCCTGACTCTGCCACTGGTCGCCGGGTTTTCTCGGAGATCTCCCGTTTCCGCGGCCCTTGTATTCCGACGCTGCCCCATACCTTTCTTCGCCCTCATCGGCTCGCAAGACCCTGATGTTAAGAGTCACCCAAATCTTTCCGCTCCACTCCAACAAGGCAGAGGCTGCCCACAGTAAAGTGAACACTTTGGATATCAGACTTTGAAAAATCACGGTTCGTAACTACGCCCATCTACTTTATATACTGGCTTGCAGCCTCCCAGTTACGTTGACAGCAAATTGATGGAAAATAGTTCCGATACTTGGCGTTTCTTTAAGAGTGTAGTGCGTAAATGTATGACTGCTGAAGTATTTTTTTTTTATAAACATAAGAGCATGCAATTGTGTATTATCAATACATTTACTTTCTTTTCAGGAAGGCACGGTTTCACTTGGATGGCGTATGAATAAAATGAGACGGTGAATGGTAATGTTAATCTTACATTCAGCTGAAGGAAACTAAATGAGAGGAAACTTAGATCCTAAGAAGGGTTTTCAAAAGGGCTCTATTAACCGTTAACAGTCAGTATTACCCTGTATCGCATACTGTTCGGGGTTTATCTTGCATGGAACCAAGCTGCGTGTTCTAAAAAAATATATTTCTGGGCCACACATATACAAAAAAAAATATGTTATTGCTCCTGTACCAGAATTTGGTGGAAAAAAAGAAACAAGAAAAGTAAGATACTTTCAACCTACTGTATGAATAAATGGATCCACTAATACTAGTAAGAAAAAGTTAAAAATTCAGCACGAAAGAGTGACTATCAGTAAAGTATAAAGAGCCTGACGATGTGAAGGAAAAAAAATGCAAATGCACCACCACCATGGAGACTACCTGTGCTCTATTCTTCCTTCGTTGTTACAGCATGCTGGTAGCTAGTACCCTCACCAGTGTCGGTCGTGATTGGTCCATTAGCCGAAAGCAACCTTCAGCATCACTTAGATGATGTTCGGTGGACGCAGAATCTCCCTCTGTCGATCACATATATGTTCATTTAGGTAAATAGTTGGTGACATCGATGATAAGTTCATTCACCGAATTCCAATCTGCTGGCAGAAATCATTCACCAAGTTGATATGGAAGGTTTTTCTGACAGGATTGAGTGGCAAACCCTTTGCCTAGCTGATTGGGTAAAGGATTAACTGCTGGCTGTAGTTGGTTGCGCTGGTATCCCACAATACTCAAAGTGTTGATTCAGTCATGTATGATCTCGGACCAAACTATGACTCAAATGTTCCTTGGCTAAAGTGTTGTCCGGCGTTTTTCAGGCCAGTTGATGACGTTTGTTTCGTTTGGCAGGTGTCAAGTGGATGTGTCGTTCCTCTCAGCACAGTTATGTGGTACGTAGCTACAACACATCTGAAGCTGAAGCGATAAAGTCATTAACGGGTGGTTCGTGTTGAAACGTATGTACCTGTATCTCCATAGTTATGCCAGATAGTCCATTGACTTTCTGCACTCCTGAAGCTGGATGAATTAATCCTGAGGTGTTGTTCGCCTTTGACTGATCACTTCATCAAGAAGTGTCACATTCGTGCCATTCAGCTGACACACCTCCCGACTCTGCATGTACTGCACGAATCGCTAACACTTGACCAAGAACTATGTTCTGTAAATACACTATTCACCAAAAAGTAATTGGACACCTGTCCACAATGTTTGCTCGGTGGTTCTCATCCCGTTAGAATCTCGTAGGGCCATCTCTTGTGTCTATAACAGCAGCCACCCTGTCTGGCATGCTCTCTACGAGTGTTTGCAGGACATCCACGGGGATTCGTCGCCATTACTCTTGCATCCATTCCATGAGTTGAGCAATAGATTTTTGCCGCGCCTGACGAGCCCTCATCCGGCGATCCAATTCGTCCCAAAGATGTTCTATAGGATTGAGGCTGGAGCTCAGGGCGGGCCAGTCCAATCAGAGAACATTGTTGTTGGCGTACCACTGCATAGTAACATAGTAACCGGCATTGTCATCCTGGAAGTAACGTGGGTCCATTCCGTTAAAACGCCACAATGTTGGGAGCATTTCGTTATCCAGAATGTTACAATGGACCTCTGTGTTCATGCTACCACGAACAAACACCATCGGTCCTACACCGAAGGCCGTGAAACACAAGTCATCTGACGTACTGAATTACCTATCTTCACGGGTACCCGATTACTTTTTGGTAGATAGTGTATTTAGTGCCCTGATTAGAGTCTGAGGCACATTGATAAGGATTATTACATAGTATGTATTAACTCCTAGTACATCTATCATTTGGTTCGTATTCAACTCAATGCACTGTTCACGTCAAATAAGTATGAAACATTTTAACTAACAAAAGTGACAGAGTGCCTTTGAAAAATTATTTTACAAAAATTTGGTAGATTTATAAGGTCAACAATTTCTGGATTTTTTAAATTGTATTTTTAAAACTTCGGCAATACAATGAAATAACGAATTTCAGGGAGCGATAAAATGCAATTAGGAATCTTAATGTTGTTATTCAATGATCATAAAAAAGGACTTTCGCCAGATTTTTCCATATCTTAGGCAGGTAAACATTGAGATATGAGCGGAGGTAGACACCAAGCGGAGTCCCCCCCCCCCCTCCTGACCGTTCGGCATGAATAATGGATTATTTGAGATAGGGCAGGGGTAGAGCAGAAGCAGAATTAAAATGATATAAATCTATATACGGTGGTGCCCATCACACTACTAGCCTGTAACACGCGTCTAAAAATTACCTGAATGCCAATCCTTAGATTGAACCAGTGATTCTAGCAGTGGGGGCGAGGGTGGCCTCAATAGTGAACACCGTACCAAGTGTGCTAATACACTAACCATGTGTTTTAAACTATGCAACAGGTGTGGTGCACACTTTTTGGATTCGTAATTACTGGAGATTATAAACCGTGGCTATGCATATCAGTGAACACTAATAAGGAAATAATAAAGTTCATTTCTTTATCATTGTCAGCCATTTGGTCCAATAGGTCCCATGTATCCAGCATACGATCGTGTGTAGGACACTGCACCAGATACACAGTAGTGCTGTGAAGAAGGCAGTACATTATGCATTGTAAAGTACCACGTGTGATACATCATGTAATCGCAGTACACAATACAACCATTCTTCAACCATAAGAGCCGAACCAGCATTCCACAATAGGGGCTACGACACTTCGTTAAGACATGCGATATTTACATCAGACGTGCAACGTGTCCACCACGTATTTTCTAGCATTCCACTGCACACCGCAGATTATTACCTTTCAGATAATTTAACATCTAATTACCTGTAGTAAACATGGCATGGAGTTTTGCCACCGATTCACACATGATCATACGCCAATTTCATGGAACCGCTGCAACCAAACGGTTAGCCATAATACAAAATGACCCGTATATTTGCTTCTCAGTCTCCACTTCTTCATACAACCCTGGTGTTACAATCCACCCGATTCTTACGTGTAGAAAATGTAGAGAAAGTAATTTCCTCTGTGTATTAAACTCTTATAACTCAGTATAACATGAATATCTACTAATTTCCGTAATTATTTAAGAATACTGAAACACAGACACGGAATATTTTCATGACGCTGTGCCTGGAAACATGTACACTACGATTACAGGCTAACTGATTCGGTGGGAACCACTCAATTCCTAAGTGAGGGACGTCCACATAGCAGTATGAACGACCCCAGTATGAGTAAAGCCTGCGAGACGGGTCTGATGTACAGTACAGGCAACTAGAAACATTCAACCTGGTTATACACAGGACTAAAGGCTGTTCACGGTAAACTGGGCATTTTTGAAGGTCTTGCTTAAGGTCCACTGGTGTGCACGTTGTGTATTCTCCCACCTCGTGTAATATTAACACTGCCATAATACTGATCTTTTTATTCATGCTTCTGTCAAGTAAAACTGTGAAATTGTACAATTATTATAAGAATAAGTACTTTACAAATTTGCTTATTCTTGATTTTTTATGCGTTAGCGAAATAAATAATTTCAATATTCTCAAAGGTTTACGTAACACTTTTACTTCAACGTAAATACATGGAACCACTTTCCCTCAGTCATTGCCAACATTACTGGACGCATGTCAGTCAATTTCCTCATTAAAATGTATGTTGATGTAGTCTATTCACTGTTGCTTCCAACTTCTCTGACTAGGCATTACCGACACAAATTTGCTCACTATTTTAATTCATATTAGTTATAAATTAAATATTACAATTTATAGACAACCAAAAATAAGTTACTTTTATTTAAACCTAAGTCTAAAACTCGTTATACGATATATTTAGAAACGAACCAAACCCGTCATTCATGACACGATTTTTCAAAGGTTTGACTGATTTTAAAAGTGTGAAGGAACCGCGTATAGACGTAGTCAACCGTGAACAGGGCCTATAGCAGCAAGCACTCACTGGTCTCGCCGGCGTGGAAGAAGAAGCGCATGTGTGGGGCGAGGCGCAGTAGAGGCCCCACCATGTCGCGGAGCGGGCGCCCCAGGTCCTCCTGCCCAACCAGGTCGAAGCCCAGCAGGAAGTCAGGGTGCGCGCGTTGCAAGGCGAGCGCCAAGTCCACGTAGCCCTCGACGACTGTGTCGTTGCCGCGCCGGCTGGGCGCGTAGATGAACCGCATGCCGTAGAACTGCTCGTGGTCCTCCTTGAAGCGCTGCGTCACGTTCTTGTACAGCTCGAGCACCTCCACGCCCGAGTACGTCCTGCCGTCTAGATCGTACAGCTGCCCGGCACACCAACTCACTTTTATTCAGCCCTGTGTCACTAGTGTGCTAAGGGTCAATGGTTAAGAGGCGCAAAACAGAACAAGAGGGCTCTCACTGCCCAAAGAGGGATGTGTAGCAAGAACCTCCAAATACCTATATTCCCTCACATTCTTTAAGCGTTTTTCACAATACTGCGTTGTGTTGCGTTCCGATGGGACGCGATGCGTTTGACGCCGACGATCGCGGACTGATTCAATTTGTGGTTTCACAATAATGCGACAGTTTTTCGGCGATGGGTGCTATGCTGCCAACCGTTCTCACGAAATAAATTTTAGTTTTTGGCCAGAATGTTGAACAAAAGGCATACGAAAAATTGATCTGTTGGAACGAAAACAGAAAAATAGAAGAAATATTTTTAAAAAATAAGGCAATACTACGAAATAATACACAGAAAATTTGCTTTGCGCCAAACGCGTATATGTTTTCAAAACACAACACTACTTTTTTTAGTCGTCAGTGCTCAGAGTAAACAACAATTCTTCTTCTTGTTCTCATTTGTCGCCGTCCGCCGCGGGCAATGCAGATGCACGAACTTCATGCAGCTCCGTCGACGCAGTCGGTCGGCGTCAACAGACTGCTTTATTCTGATTGGCTGCAGCTCATCGCAACGCATCGCATCGCAGTATTGTGAAAAGCGCTTTAATGAGTAGTATCCCTTCAATCTCGGATTTATTTTTGTTTCTCCGTAGCTCACTTTCAAGATAAAATATTTAATAACAGGCGCTGTCAGGGTATAGGGCGTATCTTATCCGATATGTGCAGGCCCACAATGTTTTTCCCATGCTTTTCTTATTGCATCTGTAACCATAATAAGGATTAGCTCATTTTTATTCTTTGTCAATATCAAATGAGAAAATACTGACAAAGTAGTCCACTCAGGTTTCAATAATTCTGTTAATTATGTATGTAATTATTCTATTGTTTTAAAGTTTTAATATTACAGTTTAACAATAGGTTATAAACAGATATATAATTAAACACAAAATGCCTAGGATATCACCACCTTCAACTACAGCCGTTTGGATAACACAGGTTCAAGAAATAAACTATGGTTCCTAGGACTTCTGGCATGATAAAACTTGAAAATTGGCTCAAATATCGTGCTCATGGTAACAATTATTTTTCCAACAAAATCCAGGTAAAAGTATTTTGATGGAGTGCTTCTCTACCATGAAGACAGCGGTACTCCTTGCACGCTACTGTGTAAGGCTGTGCTTATTGCATACAGTAACAGACCGAAATCGTGAGACTTGCACGGACAGTAAAATTGCTATTACACACACACACACACACATATTATATATATATATATATATATATATATATATATATATATATATATATATATATATATATATATACATATATACATATATACATATATATACACACATATATACATATATATACACACATATATACATATATATACACACATATATACATATATATACACACATATATACATATATATATACACACATATATACACACATATATACATATATATATGCACTTAAACAATGCAGTTTTATTTTATGTAGGGGCCGCGGTGGTGTAGTGGTCAGACTACTCGCCTCATACCTAGGCGAACCAGGTTCGATTCCCGGCGGAGTCGCTCCCGGATTTCCGCATGTGGCAATCGTGCCGGGACGACGGCACTAGTCGGCGGGTTTCCTCGGGATCTCCCTTTTCCCTCGCCACCCGGCGCTGCTCCATACTCACCTCACTTCACCTGTTCTCAAGACCTCGATGTTAAGAGCCGCTCAACTCTCTCCACTCCATACTCTATTGTGTTATTTTAGCCGAGTCATGAGACATCGGGTGTGCCTCTATAGCTCGGTTACCACAAGCTTCACCCAAGCCTAACTGCCACCTTTGTTACTAGTACCTTTGTAGATCACACGCCAACTGCTCGCCGCCAAATATCATTGTCTACAGAAAATAATAAACAATCTTTACCTATTTTCATGCACATAGGTAAGCCAAGTTCACGAAGAAATGTGAATGTTCAGCATTTGTCTTCATTGGAAATTCGAAACCAATTGGGGAGTCCAACCATAGTTACTTCAACTTTTCTGGAACCTAGCTGCTGAAGTTCTACTTTCAGGCTATTCCACCGCCTCGTCCAAACAAGTTTTAACGAAGTCTAGAAAATTACACCAACAAGATAGCGCACCGCATTCGTGCGCACTCAGTATAATAATATTTCGCGCGAGAACTATTTCTTACTACGCACTGCGCTCACAACTATTGTCGCTCTTTTTTTAATTCATGTGAATGTTGCATGAAGTATTATAAATACTAGATGAAATATAAGTAAAACTCAATTAATCCAAAAAGAAAATAACTTTATGTTAACAGAAGTATAAAACACTTGCGACAAGACATATTTAGGAAACGACCAAACGTCATACATGAGGTGAATTTCCAAATTTTTGATTAAAAAATGTAAAGACATTGCCAACAGACTATACTAAATGAGGCGGAATTCGACCGACAAACTTGTGAAAAATACAAATGGAAAATATACAGGAAACTGTTTACCTAAACTGAATATTAAAAAAATACCAGCACTTGGAAATTAAATTTTTTTAATGCATTTTAGAAGAATACCGGAAACGAAGTAAGACTAAACTAATATTACTCGATTATTATTTTATTTTATCAGGTTCTTCAACCTTAAAGCGAACACTCAATACCCCCCTTCGTTATAAATATGACAAGGTTGGCCACCCTCTTTTTGCAGGCAACATTTTTACCGTCTGGAATTATGAACGTTTGATGCTATTTTATTTAGAAGTATGACCTAACAATAATTGGTCTTCTTATTGCAACTTCCCAGAACTCTCAGTTCTCATGTAAAACACACACAAAGCTTCGCTGCAGTGATACAGTGCCTATTACTTAGATGGGTGTATGGTACGCTACCGAATCCACTGCAAAGACAATGGCGGAGGACATTTTTATCTCTTACTTTTAGCATGTACCGCACATCAATAAGCTTACAGTAATGGAGGAAAGTAGCAATTGTCAGTAATGCTGTTGAGTAAAAACACATTGTTTCTTAAAAACAATATTTAATCGCAGTAGCTTATGAAGGCTGTATATAATATTTATTGATTTCATTTCATTTTGTAAATAAATAATAACTTTATACATTGAATTTACCTAACACATTCCTCAGGCTCTACAAATGTTAGTAAAATACGATGAAGTTACAGGCATGGGAAATCTTATTTATAAAATGCGGGGTTCACGGTATTACGTGCCTTTTTCAATTACACATTTTATCCACCCAAAGACTAAGAAGTTTTAAAATAAGTATTTAAGTAATGAATTAAAAATCGGTGATAACACATTTCCATAAATAGTTACATATGACTATTTTAACTTCAATAATTCTAAAAATGTAATAAAATAAACACAAATTTGCTGTGCATATACTGAAAGTCTAACGAGAAAACTGGCTATAGTAAGCTAAACCATCCCCTTCCTCTGCCGAGTGTAGCAATCCCCTTAACTTCTTGTTAGATCCATCACTGGTCTCAAGAATGTGTATACTGTTAGATAAATTCGGTAATGCATAAGAAATTATCTACACATTATGAAATGTAACAACAAAAGGTCATGCCTTAACTGATAAACAAGTTTTCAACACCGAGATGACTGCTAATGTAGGAAACAGTGTGATTTGAAAGTATATTTGTAGGTAAAATTAAACAAAAAAAAATGCACTAACACTGTTCTCTTGCGTGACTTCGAATAACAAAGTTAAAATTTAAAAAAAAAACACAGAATTTTAAAAAATTATGAAATGTAGGGAGTTCGTAATACAATGTATACTGGATTATCGGAAATTGTTCGATATCATTTTAAGAAGTGGTTGGGCACACGGAGAAAAACATTTTAATGTAAGGAACATGTGTCTGGAAACGTCCCCCTACCCAGCTGCAGGCGTCAAACTATTCGCGCACTCTTTGAATTAAGCGTGTTGCCTGGGCCAATCACGTGCGGGCTGCAGTGGAGCCGGTCTGCAGGAGGACGGCAGACTTATGTCCACAATTGTCATCAGTTATGAAGTGAGCGGTTCCTGTGTAAAGTGAGTTTATTCCTTCGTATAAATTTGCCGGATTAGCGGACATGGTGTATGTTTACGGGGAGGCGCGCGGAATTGTAGTTGAGGCATCACGAATTTACGCGGAGCAGCAGCCGAATAGGAAAATATTCGTATTGTTATTTCAACGTTTACGTGACAACGACAGCTTCAACCAAAACATCATAACGCTGGAGAGAGGAGGAATGCTGGAACACCCAGTTTTGAGGGAGGAGTTCTCTATCAGGTGGCAGCGCAGCCCAACACAAGCACCCGTGCAATTGTATACATCAGGGGTATCAGTAATTCGTCTTTTTGGGAGGTATTTCATGAGCAACAGTGGCATCCACACCACCTACAGGAAATGCAGGTACTAGGCCCAGCGGACTTTCACTTTGTGTGTAATTATGCGAGTGGTTTTTGGGGAAAATTAATTACAATCCACACTATAAATGTGTGATAAGCCCATGTTTACCAGAGAGAGAATGTTCAATATCAAGAAAAGTCACGAATCATGTATCAGGTCACATTAACACAAATTCACGACGAGTTTTTGGGCTGAACGTGTCAATAATTACCTAACTGGACTGTTAATTTCCCCACATCGCTTGAATTGTAACATTCACTTGCAATTTCTGGAAGATATGCTGCCTGTTTTGATGGAGGGTGTGCCAATCGCAGTGCGTCACTAGGTGTGGTTCTTACGTAACAGCGCTCCCGCCCACTCACGTGTATTGTAAAGGATCACTTGAATGACGCGTTCCCCGGACGATGAGTGGGACGAGGAGGTTCGGTAGCTTGACCCCCAGGTCTCCCAACTTAACACCCTTAGAATATTCCTTGTGGGGTCATGTCAAAAGTCTTGTTTACCAAACACCCGTGGAGAGTGAGGAGAACTTGACTGCGAGAATTTTTGTCACCTGCCTTGAAGTTCAACAAGTACGTTGTATTTTGGGCTGAATGCATAACGTGGTTAACCACGTTAACGCCTGCTTGCAAGTCTGAGGACGTCACTTGAAACAGCTCCTGTAAAGGAGAGTCATGCTTCACATTTATGTTCGTCTATGTTTTGCGATAATATTTTTGCCATCGCGCGTGCGGATTGAGGACTGTCGTCTGCTGACCCCCTGCAGGTCGGCTCCACTGCAGTCCGCATGTGATTGGCCCAGGCAGCACGCCTAAGTCAAACATTGCGCGAATCATTTGACACCTGTAGCTCGGTAAGAGTTTTTTTTCCAGATGCATGTTTCTTATACATCAAAATGTTTGTCTCTGCGTCTCCCACCACCCCTAAAAATTATGCACAACATTTCCGAACATACGGTGTAGAATAGAATATTACCAGGGACGGTATAATGAGTGATTTACCAATTTACATCCAATTAAAAATAGTCATGGCCCGTGAACAAGTCTCGAGTATCTTTAGTTTTATTTAATTTAAAAAATAATAATTTTCATAAAAATGTTACATTTTTTGATAGCTCGATATTAACATTTCGGCACAATACTTATTGGTTAAATCAAATATATGCTGTAATTTCGTCATGTTTTATGCAATAAATTTAAACTACATTATTACCGAACCAATAACTACATAAATTAAGCAAATAACATATTATAGCTAAAACAAATATTTACAATTACTTACGTTTGGGAGAATGCCCCTCAATTCCATATACAAGACGCCATCTTCGAGAAATTCCAGCAATGTCTGATAATAGTAATCTTCGAACACTGGCCTATATGTCACCATGCCGAAGATCGTTGTGAAAATCCCAGAGAATGTTGTCCATACTGTGGTTATATCCGGGTACTTCTCTAGAAAAATACACAATGTCAGTAGTTAAGACATCCTAGACATTCTTGGTCGCTAGTAATCTCCAAGTGAAAAATGGCGGAATGAACTTGCAAGCGTATGCATGTGTTGTACAGGGTGGGGCAGTGTTAATACGAGTACAGTATTTCGAAACTCACCCAATAGGTCAACAACTGCTGTTTGTTATCTGCTCTCAGTGTCACGCGAGAGAGAAAGGAATGTAGTTTATCACAGTTTAGACCACCTCCAGGCAAACTATCGCCGAGCCGCACCACACATTACTACATGCAGCAATGGAACCTGTTTATTACCTGCCGTAACATATCGCCAGAGATGCCATTGACAACAGCTGTTAAAAGTTTGTTCAAGTTCCCAATGGCGGCAGGCCACATTGAAAATACTTCTCGATTAAGATACCTCCGTAAGAAGAAGGCCAAGGGCTCTCACCAAATCGCTATCACATTCTATGGAAAGGCCAGTGATAATGTTTCCATTTCTTTTCGTGTGCGCAGTCGCGCCATCCTGTTGAAGCCACAGAGTTGCCAAATCCACAGTACACATCCGTTTTTTTTTAGGTATGAATAAGTATTTCAACATCGTGAAATAACGGTGACTTGACAGTTGCAGGCTAGCCTGTTGTTCTAAGCAAATAAGGCTGATTATTCCAAATGCAACAACGCCACACCATACTGTAATATGAGAGTTATGGAAGGGCCTTGTATGGAATTACTGTGGGTTCATATCACACTAGTAATACATGCTCTGTTTTTTTCACAGAACACACAACTCAAGTGCGCTTCATCGGGCTTAATCAGTATATTTAACGTGTGTGGGTCTCGAGGAAGCAATCGCTCATGGTTGTGCAAAACTGTTCACGTGCCAGAGCATCTTGGGGCTTAATTTACTGCACAATTTGAAGCTTGCAAGGATCATTGTGGAGGTCCAGGTGTAAGATACACCTGGAGGATCGATCTGAAGAGCTTAGAGCCGCAGCGTGGCGAAGAACAGGTTGTTTTGAGCTCCGTGTGGTCGGTGGTACCGCAGAACGAAAATAATAAATCATTGCTGATGTCTGCACCATCCTTTCACTCCCTCCTGGTTTGTGATTTTAGATACACTGTGTTATCTAAAGTATCCAGGCACCCCCCGAAACGTGTGTTTAATACAGAGGTCGACACAGTACTGCCATATACTGTGTGAAACACATAGTCAGCGATCGCAATAGTCTGTAAACAGCGCGAGAAGCAAAATGGAATGGTCCGAGGAACTCGCGGACTTTCAGCATGGCCAAGTGATCAGCTGCTACTTGTGTTAAGAAGTCTGTGCGAGAGATTTCCACCCTCCTGAATATTCCTAGATCCATTGTTTTCGATGTTATAGTGAAATGGAAACGCGAAGGCCGACCTCCCATGTTGATCGCCAGATACCGCCGAGTGTTCAAGATGGCCGTATAGTGTAATCTTCAATAATCCATCGCCACTGTCACCCAGGAATTCCAACCTACATCAGGATCTACTCCAAGTACAATGGTTGTTCGGCGCAAGGTGCATAAACTTGATTTACATGACCAAGCAGCTGCCCATTAGCCCCACATCATACTGCCAAATGCCGCCTCGCATTGTGTACGAAACCACTGAGCGGAGTAACGATTCATATTATACAATGTGACGATACAATGACAGAGTGTGGGTGTGGTGACTGCCTGGTGAACGTCGTCTACCAAGCCTATATAGTGCTGACTGTGAAATTTGGGGGTGGTGGGGTTACACTATGGTTATATTTATCCTGGAGAGGGCTTGGTCCCCTTGTTGCCTAACATGACACTGTCAAGGCACAAGTTTACATTGCCATTTTAATCCTTTTTCATTTCGCCTACCATCAAAAATCAGTTCGGAGATTACCATTACCCTTTCATAACAACCGAGCACCCATCCATACTGCAGGGAATGCGAGGGAAGGGTTTTACAACAATGTCCCACTAATAGACTGGCCTGCCCAGAGTCCTAGTTTGAATCTAATAGAACATCTCTGGAATGTTTTGGTGCTAACCGCATCGACCCACAACGATACTTCTTCAAATTTCAGCTCTTCGCAAGGAATGGGCTGCCATTCCCGAGGAATAATTCCGCCACCCGATTGAAGGTACGCCTGAGAAAGTGCAGGCTGCCATCAATGCCAAGGGTGGGCCAACGCCATATTGACTGCCAGTGTTCCCGATAGCGGGGAGGTCCAAACTTGTAAATCATTTTCGAGTGGGTGTACGGATACTTCTGTTCACACAGCGTACTTGCAGTAGTCGTAAAGGTAATGAATGAGCCACCTTTTGATGATACGGGCATCTAGCAAACGTCCGTGACGATGACTCTGGTTGAAGTGTGACTGGAAGATATGCTGCAAAAACAAGGCGAATCGTTGTTCTTAAGATGAGTCTCTACTGAGAATGCCTAGTGCTCTGCAGTCTACACTTCAATATCGAACACAAGGGCAGCTCACTGTCTAACGAACACTACCAGCATTTGACGCCACTGTGCCACTTGCACAGAGTACCGCAGTATACAATTCAAACTGCGTTATGAACACCGCCGCACCCGGTACAACCTGGTTACTTCTACAAGATTGGCATCATTCGAGTTCACTGTACTTGGGGCCAATAACAATAAGTTGTTTCGTTTTGACTAATGATAGAGTGCACATGCTGGCTCAAACCGCCTAATGGCACAAAGTATTAATAAAAGTGAACAATGTGTCCATTCCCATACCATTGTGTAAACTGACGCCTCAGAAATCCACCATTATTACAACTCACTGCCGGTAATCCAATAACAGGGAGAAGACAGAAAGTAACATGCCCAAACGGAAATTACGCTGATTCTTATTTTAATTACTTAGTACAAGAGACATCATGGAGATGAATTACTGACAACAATGATGTTGCATGAACAAATCAATGGCATTTGGACAGAGTTTAATACAAGTAAACTGTTACAGCGTTTTTATCAATCCCAGCTTAAGACGGTCGCCTTCCTGGAGAACGAAAATCGCTGCAGCATATCTGTAACACACATTAGTTTTGAAGAAACTGTTGTACCTGTTGCACCTGCAATAATTAAACATGGCCGAGATGAAGACAGAATGGTACTCTCTAGCGATCCAGCATCCAATAAATATTGTTTTGGTGCCATCCAATATCGCCATAAACCGCTGTTACAGACTGCTGCATCTTGCCTGCACACGAGCGTAACTACGACAGGGTTCTGTATCGAACATTGTTACATAATTTTCATCAGTAAAATGATAGTCACCACTTCATCTCGTAGGTACACGAAACACGATAAGAACAATTCACATCAGTTCAGAGCCTTGCACGCAACAACGACGAGACACTAGTTGTGTGTAGCAGTGTAGCCCGTAGCGCCCTGCGCTTCCAAGCTTCAAGCACGAAACTATCTCCATGTAGGCGACCACCTTAATGCCGAGGCTTCAGTGGCTAGACGGCTGATGTATGAACATATCTTACAACTAAGCACGTGACACACCCAGGCGACAGAGTTGGGTCTCAAACCCACCAACTTTGGTTATAAGCTCATAGCAGTAAACTGAGCACTTTTGCAAGCCCTGGTTAGGGTATATGTATGTATTTCTCTGCCCATTTAGTGTCCTTAAACCACATGTAAATTTAATACTGACGTGGGCCTGATCAAATTATTCATGCACCAGCCATGCAAAACTATGGGTTTTTAAGAATGTAAATGTGTAACTAATTTGCAATTATGGATTGTTAACATAAGGAACTCGATGGCCATAAATTTAAACATTCCAATTGCAACACAATGTCGAGTTTAAGGACTATTTTAATTAATACGCTGCCATATTTACTGAGCATGCGTGTCAGTGCATATTGTAGCAAGTGTGTACTTACGGGGAGTAACATTTATTTTAAGGTCGATTTTTGAAGTGCTCACTTTACCATGAACAAGCTATGTTAAAAATACTAGGCGGCCACGAGAGTCGCATAGTAGAGGTTTGCGCACACCGGAGGCGTGAAGGTGGTGGTAGAGATCAAGGCAGCAAACTGGTTCGCGCATCTAGGAGAAAAATCATTAATAGAATATGAAGGTTTTACTAACGATTTACCGATTTTGTCTTGCACTCCTGCTGTTTTTTTTCTTATGTTACTGTTATCTGGATAGCACAAACCATACAGGACATGATGTATTCTCACTATTTAATTAAGTTTTTCAGTTGCATTTGTTGGTATGTTACACTTAAGTAGTTAAGAAACGTGGTCTGCGGGCAAATTATATCTGCGGCGTTGAGGCCGCCACCGCGCGGAGCTAAACTGCACAGTCCGCGGCCGCGGAGCCATGACATTCGCTGCCCTTGCGAACACGTATGTTTGATTACATTGGTCGCGTTCACCACCCTCCGTTTCGGTGTGCGCGGACTTTGAAGCAGAGGAGACGGTGGCGCCTCACTATCGGGGTCGTCGACGACGAGGGAGAGATGTTGGCGCAGGAAGGCGTCGACCTGAGAGGCGCCCTGCTGGCGACGCAGCTCGGCGAGCTCCTTCCAGGCGCAGGAGGTGTCGGGGCGCGCGAAGAAGCGCAGGTGCAGTAGGCCCTCGGCGTCGAGACACGAGTACAGGTGGTCTCGGTACGTGATGTTGCCGATCACGTAGTCGGTCGACACCAGGCCAGTGTCGTGTCCGTGGAGCACCGCGCCTGCCACAACACACATGTCAACCACCTTACCGACTATACACCATACGCGCGACTCGGTCATACTGTACGGTCATGAACTGTATCAATGCGCAGAATAAATAAATAGCATTTAATGTGAGGACTGCAGCCAAGACGAGGCTACATTCCTCCTAATGGCGGGAGTAGTGGGGGTGGGTGAGTGAAGAAATTTGGACGGCTCTTAACATCGAGGTCTTGAGAGCCGATGAGAGTGATTGGGACGAGTATAGAGCAGCACCCGAATGAAAGGGCGAGGGAAGCGGGATATCCCCGAGAAAACCCGCCGACTAACGGCATCGTCCGACACGATTCCCACATGCGGAAATCCGGCGTGACCTGGCCGGGGATTGAACCCGGATCGCCTTCGTGGGAGGCGGGCAAGCTAACTCCTCAGCCACTGTGGCCCGCGGGAGTAGCAGGGAAATGATGGTTGAGGCATGAGGGATTGGGGAGTTGGAGCCAGAGCCGGCCGGCCGCCACGTTATGTCACCCATCCGCCATCTCTGACCCATATAACCTTGCCTATGACCTTTTACTACCTTTGACACCAAAAGACCCAAACCCCCAAAAAATCCTTTAAAAATCCCAAAAATTTCCCAAAAGAATCCCGAAAAAATCTAAAAAAAAAATTTTACTCTCAAAAAGTTTATTATTGAAAAATTATCTCAAATTTAGTACAAATGGATCTTCAGAAGTGTACCATTTTTCCCGAAGCAAGCGAGAAGGATCAGCGACCCAAGTGACCGGAATCAGTGACCCAGCAGTCAGGAGAGCAGGACCTATGACCTTGGCCTTTGACCTTAACATTTGACCCAAAAATCCAAAATAAATTTTAAAATTCCAAAACAAAATCCAAAATTTCCAAAAAATGGTATTATAAAAATATTAATAAATATTAAAAATTATTTTTAAAGAGTTAACTTTCGAAACGTTGCCCCTCACCCCTCACACATACCCATTCCACCATCTTGGTAGGTACAACCGACGACTATATTGGTAGGTGACCACCAAAACCTTGGTAGGCAACCATCATCTTGGTAGGCGGCCATAATTTTGGTAGGCTACCACCATCTCGGTAGACGTCATCCATCCACCATATGAGATGCAAAATAACTTGACCTTGACCCCATGACCTTGAAAACCAAACTCGCTAAAAAATACATTTAAGTCAACAAGCATATTACATTACTGACTACTATCACCATATTAGATGCAGACTACCTCGACCCTGGACTCTTGACCTTGAAAACAAAAACTCGAAATCTATGCGAAGAGGCAGAAGCTATCCGAGATGATCCGCCTTTCACGCCAACTGCTATCAAACTAAACCTCTCAGCTCACCTCCCCACTGCTTATAATATGCGAGTGTGCAAGCCCTATGGCATCATATTGACTTTGAACCAATCTAACTGCACCATTAATACATTATGCACACATACTAGCCAATCATGTGAGGCGGTGTTGATGATGGTGGTCATTTTAGAATAATTTGAGTCATTTGATAGTCATTTGGAATCATTTGCAGTAATTTTATGGTGGTGGTGGTGGTGGGGGTGGTGGTGGGGGTGACGGTAGTCGGCAAGTTAGAATATTTTTGGCTGTGTGTTGGTGTGTGTGGGTCGCAAGTTAAAATAAATTCCTCCTATTATAAAATACAATTATATTATACATAATTATGTATCGGTATATGAATATGGGAATAAAAAAATAATTTAAATTTCTATATATATAGGTATGTATATATAAATATGGGAATATAACATTATTTTTAATTTATTTTATACATAAATATGTATACGTATATGTATATAAATGTGCAAATATAAACTTGTTTTAAATTAATTTTATATATATATAAGTTTATACATATAAATATATAAATATAACAATTGTATACATAATTATGTATATAAAATATGGGAATATACATATGCCTACAAGCATATTTAAATTACATATTGTTATGTAAGCACCTACGTGTGTTCATCGGGAGCGAACGAGTATTTGTGTTTTTCTCAGAGCGATCCTACACCGCGAAAATGAATTGCGAATACGTAAGATTGCCTTTGACCTCCACGACAACGGAGCCGCGACTTATATAATCGCTAACTGGTTGTCGTAAGTGTCGATTCTGCGAACGAGTTTTCACCTATGTTCAAAATGTTCGTAGGCATGAGAGATTGATTTGTACGAAGAGTCCTTTTTCACGCGACAACCGACAGGCAAACGTTGTTCAGTACAAAGATCAAGTTGTGCATCGACCAATGGCGAAGCGTAGTGGGAGCCTGCTGTAGTTTTACGCAATTTTATTGCAAAGTGAAAATGCAGTTTACCCAGGAAGTGTTGAAATATACCGAGGGACCTGGATATATACATTTTTTAAAAGCGAAATTATTACATAATGTTCACAATTCAGCTTTTGGTGGCACAAAACGACAATATAATTTTATTTTAAAATAGAGGGAATTTATTTTAATTTGACCACCACTACCACCACCACCACCTCACGTGATTGGCTGGTCTGTGTCTGCACAATGTATTAATGTTGCAGTTCGATTGGTTGAAAGTCAGTATGATGCCATAGGGCTTGCATACTCTTATATTACAAGCAGTAGGGAGGTAAGCTGAGAGGTTTAGTTCGACAGGAGATGGCGTGAAAGATGGATCGTTTCGGCTAGCTTCTGCCTCTTCGTTTCTCGAGTTTTGTTTCCAAGGTCGAGACACGTACGCTAATAATTACGCGTTGTGTCTTTCCGCCTTGCCCCGTTTCCTCACGCAAGAACGACTTCACCCGTCCGCCATGGAAAATTATTGATCGAGCGACGTGTGGTGAAAACAAATTATGTAAAAAATAAACTAAATATACTACAGAACTTATTTTTATATTTAAGAACACTTACATTTCTGAAGAAGAATGTCCACGTTGATCGAGTTTCGGCTCGTAGCTGCACAATTACCGCACAAATAAATGTTTTGTTGGGCATGCTCCCGACCGCGGCAATGTCAACGTTAAACCAAACACAAGAGAGACTAATACCGGACAGCTGCAGTGTTGTCAACACGGAAAGAGGCGATTTCGCTACAGCTGTAGTAAAATTCCGCTACACAACTAATTTTTTTTTTTTTTTTAACTTTATTCTAATAATTTGGCTGAAAATGTGTCGAAGCTTGTACACAGAAATACAATAAATCTCGAAGTACAACTAAAAGCGTGAACAAACACGACTACAAACTCTCCAAAATACAAAGTATCCAAAAATCGTAACTCCAGAAGCTCGCCAAACGGTTAAACAGCACACACTCAAAATGACATCACAATCCCGACGCCGAGGTCCAAAAATCAGAACCGTCACAGACGGCAAGAACTACTACTCAACTATTAATGGGAGAAAAAATACCTTTATAACAGGTGATAAAATCAGAAGGGTGGAGATATCAGACATTCATTTATAATAAAGGAGTATTCTGAACATTCTGCTGTATCCAGCGCAGTGGTAATATTGATGGTAGCAATAGTACATGGTCGTCGAACAAATTATATGTTCACAAAATTAGAATAATATTAAAATATTAACAACTAAAAAATGTTTAACCTTTAAAAAGTAAACCTAACTCTGCTACGATTAGTTTTAAAGCATCAATGGCTTTTTTTTTTGTGGATGCCAGCGGCATGCTAGAAAGTCGCTACATTATCTATGTTTATCATTTTTCGCCGTTTTGTCTCACCAATGTTTAAATGTTGCTACGCGTAGCGGAATTCCGCTACTGTTGGCAACACTGGACAACTGTATACGAACACGAACAACACGGGCGAGCGTGTGAACAGCAGCAGCAGCAGCAGCAGCAGCAGCGAACCTAGCGGCTTGAGGTGGCAAACACCCGCGAACTTTGAATCTGTGTATACGCACAGTGGACATGAGTGCATTTGTACGCAAAATGCAGTATTCCTACAAAGTATTTTGTTTGGAACAGTTTTCTTTTTATTTTATATTGTAGTACAGGTGTCTTAATGCGTGTCCAGTAGTTTAGATTTTTATCTTTATAGTAATAACTGTAAAATTTATGTTTTAATGTTCAGTGCGCATCTGAAGATCTGAAATACACCGTGATTAAACATGATTTGTTTTTAATTTTTGTACATGTGTATGATACAGAAATACAATAAAAATATATGCTTGTTTTTCCTCACTAGGCCTAATACCTAATCTATAACACATACGTTTTTGACATACTGTTTCGTAACATTTATCGCGAATCAATACTATTGTGTTGGTAATTTTTGTATAAGAATTATGTTATAAAAACCTTCCTCATTGCAAAAATAAAAAGTGATAAAACCAAATGTGTTGCTTTAGCAGTATGAGTAGTCTCTCTAGCTAAATTCTGATTTAATGCGCATCTCCAGCGTACGAGTATCAGCAATTTAAAATAAACAAATAGTTTTATTTCCCATGCAGTAAAACATTTTTGGAAATTAGCTTCTTGAAAGCTGCTGCTGTGCTGATTATGTATTTTTGTAGTCCTAAACAGCAAGGGAACATTAACCCTAAATATTTATTACTGCCCTTTTTTTAAATCAAGGATATATTAATGCCATATATTCTTGTTTTGCTGCCCAGTGTTGGATCTAGGCATTTTTTTTGACGTGTCCAGCCGCATGGTGCCGGCGGGAGTTGACGCGGCGCCCACCAGATGTCAGCAGTGTTCCTTGTTCACCGTGTGGCGGAAACCATGCACCTGACTCGCGCCAAATTGAATGGCTGAATTTGAATCGGCGGATTTTACGTCATAGAAAAAGAACTGGACTGTTATTTACACTTAGAGAATTGTGGGTACCCCGCTAGAGGATAATTGCGGGGAGGTTTTATTCCACACTGGCTCGCTGTTGGATGATTGTACCTACCCCCAATAGTAAGACAATGCTCGAGATTTGTATTTAAGCGTTACCAAAACCTTGTACCAGGGTCAGACGCTTGGCTGCGAGGGAAGTCACCCCAGATAACAGGTCAGTTATTTCACTGGTTAAATAAAAATGTAAAGCCCTTAAGGATTGCAGGAACGTCATTTTGACGTTCTAATTTCTAATTTACAGTTAGGATATTTTTGGATTATATGAGCAGGGTAAGTGTTTTCTGCACAACATAATAAGGAATCGCTTCCAATTTTCTAATAAGATATATTAGTAAATATGAGAGGATGAACCTTGAATTTTTCTTGTCAAAAATAATTTAAATTTACCCGAAAATGATACTCTGTATGTTGTCAGTTCTCTGCCATTTTTGGGCTGATCGAATAGCTTCATTATTGGTCTTGTTTCGTCCTCCGTTATGGAAACGGGCTGTTCGGGATGATTAAATGGCCTCTGCCAGAACTTAGAAGCCAGAGATTTTCTCTGATTTAATTTGAAAATAGTGGTGGATTTACATTTTGAATAATGAATTGTGTAACTGAAAACCAACTTTACCTTAAAGATACCTGTTAATGGCCATGGAACATCTTAGGTGGCTAGGTTTGAGAGACATAATTTTTTCCGGTTGTTGTACAAAGCCAAAGATAACATTTCAAATGGCTGTAAATGTTATGGATAGGGAAGGTTAAGGCTGGAATGACAGTATGAGTCATCGCTTGCCTATTTTTAATCATTTTTGTGAATTTAATGTTGAAATTCTCTTGGCTCAACACTTAGGTGACTTTTGTAAATGTTTTTAATCGATTATTGTGAGGAAAGTAATATAAATATAAAATATATATATATATATATAATTCCTATTCCGTGTGGAAATGAACGTTTTAATAGTCCATGTGAGACAAGAAATGTAATGAGAAAACAAATAATTAAAAGTACGTTTGGCCGTTTGGGAAAGAATATTTTTCTACGCATATTATCTAAATATTATTATTAAATACTCGTTTGTTTTAAGATGGTAAAATGGATTGTTGTTCTGGTCCCCTTGAGGTCTTTGTAATATTTGTGCAAAGAGAATGGGGAAAAAAATTAATAAATATTAAAATAGACTAATAATAATACCAATCTTTCACTTTGTAGTGTAGTTTTTAACCTCCTGTACATTAATACAGTTTGGCAGGATACATTCCGCCTTAGTTTATTTACAGCTTTATGCTCTTTCCTATTTTCATTATGGTTTTTGAACATATTTGGGTTTTATGTAAGGTTGAAAAATAGGTTACTTGGGGTGTCCTATGGTCTTGGGCCCTCAAGGTCATGGGGTCAAGGTCGAGGTAGTCTACATCTAATATGGTGGTAGTCGTCAGTAATGTAATATGCTTGTTGACTTTTACATATTTTCTCGAGTTTTTATTTTCAAGGTCATTCAAAGTCATGGGATCAAGGTCAAGTTAGTCTGTATATAATATAGTGGATGGGTGACGCCTACCAAGATGGTGGAATGGTTGTGTGCGAGGGGTGACCTTTGTAAAGTTAAGTTATTTCTTAGTAATTTTTTTAATATTTTTAAAAATACAATTTTTTTGGGGTATTTTTGGCATTTTTTTTCAATTTCTTTTATCTGATCCCGGTCTCCTAGGTCGTTGGCTCCTCTCGCCTGCTTCGGGAATTATTAGAAGTTTCTGGAAATCCTTTTTTTGATCATTTTTAAATAATTTCTAAATAATTATAAATAATTTTTAATAAATTTTTTGGGATTTTTTTTTAGAATTTTTTAGGAACTTTTGAGTGTTTTTAAAGGGTTTTTAGTGTTAAAGGTCAAGGTCAAATGTCATGGTCAAGGTTATATGGATTAAACATGGTGTTATGGGTGACGTAACAACATGGCGGCCGACCGACTCCGACTCCTCAAACTCTTATGCCTCAACCATAATTTCCCTACTACTGACGGGCTATCAAGCTGGGACCCGTAGGTGGCCGTCATCTCCGGACATGACATGAAATTAAACGCTAAGATGAAACAGCGCAGTAAGCGGGAGCACCCGATAAAACACACTGGCAACTGGCATCGTCCAGCACAGTTCCCACATGCGAAAATCCGTGAGTGAATCCGCCGGGGATCGAACCCGGACCGTCGTGGAGAGAGGCGGAGGGGGCGCCAAGGCCACTGCGCCACCGCTCTGTGCGGAATAGTCACATGCGATATGTCATTGTACCCATAGTGGCCACTGAGTGGTGCATTATTACTTAACGTTATTTTTTTTCTTCAAAATAGAACTGATTGGGGAAAATAAACTGTCAACTCTGCCTCCTTGAGAACAGTATGTTAAAATGACAAATAAGAAGTCGTTGTAGGAGTGTGTGTGTGGAGCAACCATATACGTGTACATGAAGCGTGAAGCCACTATCTTCCACGCATCTCTCTGTAGACATATCTGGAATGGTAGTGGTGGTCTTTTTTGTCCTAAAGAAAAGCATTTCTTATCGCAAACTAAACTTATCAATCTTAGAATCATACAAAAACAGACTACAACTAGTCTGTCGTACGATTTTACGGAAAATCTGAACTTACTGTAGTTAGGAATGGGATCTGGTCGCAGGTAGTAAATACCAGGGGCGGGTCCAGACAATTATTAAAAGGGGGGGGGGGGGGCTTTCCTAAATAAGAGTTACAGATACATATATGTATTTTTTATCCATATGTAGTAGATACAAATGTGCGCGCACAAATGTACATGTGTGTGTATGTATATATATATATATATATATATGCATATATATATATATATATATATATATATATATATATATATATATATATATATGACAATATATATATATATATATATATATATATATATATATATATATATATATATGACACACACAAATGCCTGCTGTTTTGAATGGACAGTTTACGAAAGAAAAATAGGTTAATGCTGAAAAATTAATCCAATTATAAAACAAAAGTAATAAAATATATGCAGATATATTCCACTAAACATTCTCTGTTGACGATGAAGTATGTTATTCACGTGAACTCCTAAACATTCTTTGCAATGCAACCACCCACCTAGCCCTACATTTTTGGTGTTTCGCCATTGAGGAAACCAAAATATTTCAGATTTGCATCTTTATATTTTTGCATAGATCTGCATTGCACAATTTTATAAGTGACAGAATGGCTACTTGTTCTAACAATGTGCAAATATTGTATGTCACAAGCTAGACAGAGGAGGGGGGGGGGGGGGAATGAGCGGCTGACTGCCTGCGTTTTTATCTACTTCACCCCCACCCCGAAAATACTGTCTGAGGAAGAACACAAACTCAAGGAAATAACAACTATATAACTATACAAATATTGCATTGGGGGCTAGGGAGACACCCGCTGTTGTGCAAGCAGAGTTGCGTGTGGAGTAGAAGATATCAGTCACTCCCAACGACAGTTAAACCAGTCCACTGTTTCCCGGCTTAAAGCATTTTTCAAGGCCAACAATATATATATATATATATATATATATATATATATATATATATATATATATATATATATATAATATTGTGCTTTTACAGTTACAACTGGATTCTGGTCAGTTTTAGAAAAGTTCACGAACTGAAATCCAAGAAGTTAATCATAGTTTAAGATTGAGCAGTTTATAAGTTTTATAAATCAATTACTGTGTACAAAGGACATTGGGATTTTTGTAATTCAAAAGTATTTGCTCTTTAACAACGAAGCTGGCCAACTAGCTAGAGATGTACTCAAATACCATGGAACATGCTTTGTAGAATGCTTTCTCAATTCGTATGTAAATAAATAAACAACGGAAATGGACACAGCCTGCATTAAGATTATGTAAGAAAATTTATTTACACAATTTTAATCGAGATGTGAACAGGATCAGAAAGTAACTTAGTATGTGAGATGACTTGAAGGAAGTAATATAAGTAAAGCAATCTTGGTTGTCCAGTATCTGTAAGTTATAGAAATATCCCTACAACATTTTTTTTTTTTACCAGAGGAAATTTTATTAGCAGTTGATGTATTTTTTTTAAATATTAAATCATCAACCTATTGCATATACACTTAGGTATAATCAAAATACTAAATCGTTATGTGACAATTACTAAAGAAATTGTTTTGGCACCTAGTTAAGTGGTGCAGTGGTTATATAATGGATTTGTATTTAGGAACCAAGGTCCGAATCTCATGTTTTCGATTATCCGTTTTCCTTTAAAAAAACTTAATTGCCATGGCTCAGTCCTTCCCTAAGTCCACAGAATAGTTGTGATGTTTTAAGTCTCCGTCTCTAATTTCCTTGGCCTCGACGAGACTAAGTCATAAATACAATAACTTGTTTTAGCTTAGCCTTCTTAACACCATAGGCCTACACAAACAACATCACATAAGCTTGAAAACCACAGCATCTGTCTTCAAGTATGTGTAACACCAGACTTGTACTTGCTACTAAACAAATGAGAAGCTAGTGTCCGTGCTGCTTGAGTGGAAGAAGCTTGGCGGGAGGGATGTGCATGGGGTAGAGGAGAGCTCGTACCTGCGCAACTGCTCAGTCGTTGATTGTAACAACCACCTCTTGACACCGCTGACAAAAATACCTACTAACAATCATCATTCTTCATTTGCCGGGCTGTCATTGATTGAAAATAACGTTAATGTGATGATTATATCATCTGTAATAAATCGCTTAGTTTATTTAATGTAATGCATTTATAAATACCACAAAACAGGGCAGAATTTCTTAAGAGACAGTGCCAAGAAGGGGGGAGTTCCCCCCCCCCTTCCCGGATCCGTCACTGGTAACAACACGCGCGTAGTTGTACGATTGAGTCGCCTCTATCGTGAGGACACGCTTCCTTTATCTTATGTTGGGATAACTGGGGCGAATCGTGCAAGTACGCGCAACATCACGTCCTTAAGTCGGTTCCAACGTGCGGCCAGCCTTATACAATCCATCTCGACTTTATAAGCATTTACATACTAAAGAAGAGATACAGCAATTTTCATCTTCTACAGATGTCCCCAACACTGACCTACCCCACAACAGTACACTGCCTTATGCCCGGTTGCACCAACATCTTCCCCGATCCGATATCGAATGATCCTAGTTCCTAACCAGGATCCAGTTTGATCTTGGTTATAATGTAAAAGTGTTGGACCCAACGAAATCTCATGATTCTGGATCTCCAATTCGTCGATCTTGGTTCCAAAGTGAGAGATCGAGATTAAGTACGAGACAAATTTTGCTATTGATTCGTAATATATGACGTCATGGAAGTATGCGTATTTTTCATTATAGATACAACTAGATGTGCGATGTTTTATCTGTTTTAAGTGAATTATTGTTGTACAAATTTTACTGAATAATATTAAGGTGTGTATGATGTCTTAATTTCCCAAGAAACCAATAGAACGTAGTCATATCTGTTGGAGTATTTTCAAACTAAATTTGTCGACGATGGCTGCTGATCTCGGATCGAGATTTCGAACCGCCAATTTCCGCGGTTCGAAATAAACTTCAACTCTATCTCCAATCCAGCTCTGAACTCGAAGGAAGCAACAGTTTTCTGTGTCGATCTTAGATCCGAACTTGGATCGAGTTTCGAACCACGATGGCGCAACAGGGCATAAGTCACACGATCCTCAGTGATGATAATGTTTGTTTATATCTTAATTTTCAAGAGACAAAGCCTTTTATGTAAATAAAATACTTTTACCAATATTTATTTTATTGCATTAACAATTGATATAAGCCATTCACGGTAAAAATAGCACTTTTGAAAGCTCTGCTTAAGATTTACTTGTATGTGCGTTTGTGTATTATTCAGTCTTGTGTAAAATTAGCATTGCCATGCGCGTCATCACTTTATTCATGCGTCGGTCAAGTGAAAGTGTGATATCATTAGAAAAATTAATATCTTACACATCTGTTTATATTTTTTCATACTTCGATGCATTAAAAAAAAACGGAAAGCATAAGAAATAATTTAAGTTGTCACCAATAGTTACCTAACACTTTTTATTCGACGTTAACGTATGGAAGTAAATTCCATCCATCGTTACCAACTTTACTGGGTGTATGTCACTCTGTGCTCCCGTTAAATATATATGCAGGCAGGGCAGTTACTTTTTTTCTAAGGTTGATTTCGAAAATGTTCACCTTATCGTAAACAGCCTTTAACAGGAAGTAAAGAAGCTTCTAGAAACACGTACTTGCACATGTAAAACGTGTTTAATCATCAAAAACCTATCCACGTCGTTTATGATAGTCGCACTGGCGGAAAAGCAGTCCAATGGGGATCACGGAGAAGGGCTACTGCGCAGCTAGAACGAATACTATAGCCCATAGGCACTATGTCTATAACAACCTCCTGTCAGTCCTGGTAATTTCACAATGACTCCAGCCCCTCGTTGACTACTTCATTCACACCACATATCTAGTTACATAACACTGCAATCTTGTTGCTTGCATTATACATACGCCAGTCTACAATGTTTAGTCATCTAGTCATAAATTCATGTATTTCTTTGCTTTAAAAATGCGTATGTATGCTATTTTGTTCATTGTTATGATAAAAGTACATGTACTTTAAAATTGTTGGCGGAGAGGTTGTGCGATAAAATTTTTCGGCATATTTTTTCTACAGTATTTAGGGCAGTAATTTTGACAAACCCTAAGACTTCTTGGAACTGAAAGAAACGTCGCGCGGGGACACCGCGAGGGTTTGTAAACGCCTTCCGTAGTGCGAGGGTGAGCGAAATACAGAAACAATTTGAAAATTTCCAGCGGGTGGGGCAAGAAGAAATCTGACGCAATGCTCTCTAAAGAAAGGCAACAACGCTATAGGCGGTTCGCAGTTTAATTCTTTTTTAAGTCCTGCTTAGGGTCGACTGTAGTATATTCACGGTTTCCTCGCCCTTTTTTATTCAAGCCTTTGAAAACTCTCCCCATTTATAACGTGTTTAGTTATTTCCAACATATGTTATACATCACAAGCGTTTAATAATTGTGTTCATAAAAGTTACTTTCTTTTTTTGTTAAATTGAAACGTTATTCATATTTTATTTATTAATTTTAATGCTTCATTCATAAATTATTTTAATAAAAACGGTGAGAAAACATGTGAGTTGGTAGCGCCTAGTGAGAAATAGTTCTTACAAACTACTGTTACAACTGAGTGCGCACGAATTCGGTTCGTTGTGGTTTGGTGTGATTTTCCAGACTTAGTTATGCTTTGCTAGCGTGAGGCGGAGGAATATTCTAGAAGTAGAACATTAGCAGGGCTTCAAAAAAGAATGAAGTAACCGTGAATGGATTATGCATTTTGTATCCTTTCGACACACGCGAAATTAACGTTGCCATGGACCTATCGCTTTATTCATGCGTCGAACAAGTGCAGCTACGAAATTGCCAGAAGTATAAAAATTTTACTAATTTGCGGGGCTGCGGTTGGCGCAGCGACTGGGGCGCTCGTCTCCCACCGAGGCGAACCGGGTTTGATTCCCGGCAGAGTCATTCACGAATATTCGCACCTGGAGATCGCGCCGGACGATGTCACTGTTCGGTGGGTTTTCTCGGGAATCTCCCTTTTCCCGCGCCCTTGCATTCCGGCGCTGCTCCATACTCGCCTCACTTCACCCTCATCGGTTCACCCCGTGGTTAAGAGCCACCCAAGCCTCCCCCCCCCCCAAATGTACTACTTTTCCAATTATTACTCTTATGCGCAACAAATAAACAGAAAGAAAGAGTAACATGAGTTAAGTATCCACAAAGTAAAACAACGTTTAAACATAGAACGACTTTTTCCTAACTCGACACCAATTGTGTCATGAGTATTTCAGTCGGTGCCTACGTCAAAGTGTATGCACTTACCAGCAGTAGCACAACGTTTTTGAAAAGTTTGATCTCGAAAGCGCTGAATTAACTCTACGCTACACTACACTACGAAGGCGGTAGGGACACAATACTTCAACGTGTGCTAAAAGCATTTCATATATAATTTTTAGTGCATGTAAATACTAACTACAGATTAGATGCAGTTCAGTCCACGAGGAATTTCAGAGTTCATATTTAGGAACTGCATCGGATGGATGTTGCTTGTAATTAGAACGGAACACCACGAAAAAATATACCCCTTAAATGCAGTCGGCTGGGGTCGAACTCGCAACCTCCAGAAAGTGAGTTGTATTTGATACCGTTTTGATAAAACTCGATTTGGTGCTGCCTGTGTTTCGTAGGAACGTGACGCTCCTTCGAGAGACGAGTCCCGACTTCGTCGCGTAGTGTTCGCTTTCTTCCCGCGAAATGCGTGGTGTTTTAACGAGAAAGAAAACGTTTCGTGGAAATTTAAAATAATGAACATTTGTCTGGTCCGCGAAAACTTAAATATAGGATATCTCCTTCCTCAAGCATGAAGGCGGACGCCCTGATCCAGAATTACCTGAGAATGACTATAAAATTGTTTTACTACCAAATATTGAACATTCGTGTCTAACCGTTCTAGATAATCCCACAGGCGGCTGGTTCATAGTTAGCGAACCAGCATATCTTATCGTCAAACTTTTCGGATGCCTTCAGAAATGGGTCCTGAATGCAGACATTAAATTCAAGACGAGTTTGCCACTTCGCATCCTGCAAGCAGCTTCATTTAATCACGCTGTTCTATTAAAAATTATCTCTTGACAGTACCTGGTGCATTTTTAGAATACCGAGAATGGTTTCCAACGAAACTTCGTTGCAGGAACCAGAGAGCAAGTAAATAAATTGTAATGCAAGCTGGCGATTTGAAAACCGCGCAGTCTTACGATTGTGTTATCATCTTGTTCGCTAGTCGGGAGATTTCCTGACCACAAGGCTACGTCACGATGTCGGCCAGTAATGGACGGGAAATTGAATAAACCCGCTTTGCGTCATTTATAACGGGTAGCGTCTGCAGACGTCACATTCTCTAGAGACATGTAGAAGGGAGGGACGTGAGGTACAGCGTGTTACATACAAAGAGTGGACATTAAGGTTAATACTACAATTACGGAGCTATCTTCTTCCAACAACATAGTCATGTAACTGAAACAAAAGGTATGCTTCAGAGACAGTTTCACTTTTATGTGACCATCGAAGCAGAAACAAGTTTTGTCATTTGTTTCTGCGAGATTTCATTTTTCGTTGATTAATACGCAAAGAAGATTTTTGTGTTAAAAATATTGTTATTATATTGAATCTGGTCAAGTTTTTATACTCCTTAATATTCCCACAGTTATGTCAATTTATCTCTGTGTATGGCAGTGATATAGTGTTCTCGGAGCGTTGCTGCGGAACTGCTCCAAATAACCGGAGCCCATCTCCGTAACTGGTTTTGATGTTCAAAAAAAGCACGAAAAAAAATTTCCCTTTATGACATACAGACACAGATACAGTAGGCCAGAGTTGGTAAGAGTGAATCTTCAGGATCTCTGGTATTTTACACGGTTAGGCCTATATACTGTACATATGTACGGTATGAATATATATATATATATATATATATATATATATATATATATATATATATATATATATATATGTGTGTGTGTGTGTGTGTGTGTGTGTGTGTGTGTGTGTGTGTGTGTGTGTGTGTGTGTTAGAAGTTCGTGAAAACTTTAAATAACAGTGCGTAAATATTCCTTTCCAATTGTTTTTTAAACAATAAGTTAAACACGTCTTACGTGTCGTATCGTTGGATGTACTGTATAGTAACACAGAAAGTAACAGACGGGGTTGATTTTTTACTATTGCCATAAGGGTTTCGACACGGTTTTTCTCGTAATTTTATTTTTAAGTGAAGCGGTAGGCGAATTGTAGACAGCTTATATCGTTATATGTCAATCCCACAGTGCGCCTTTTTTCTCTTGTTTGATTTTTGCAACATAAGCTGTCAAGAGCTGCAATTTTTGTGTTTTTGTAACTTACAAATACGAAAAAACGAACCCTTTCATTGAACTGAAATAATAGAGATGAAAAAGTATCAGCTTGACAAATTTGAAACCATCATTGGTAGGCATAATATTAAATATTTGAGCAGCTTATTATACACGATGGTTCTTCATCTAACGTAGACACCACCAATATTATCTCAACGGTTGTATATCACGAAATGTGTTTTCGCTAAATGATAGTACGAACGGGCGCAAGTAATTTGTCACATGTAGCTATTCGTAATACGCATACGGACAGAGAAATGTAACCACATATGATTTGTTAAATGGAAACATACATTTGTTTCAACGACATTTGAAAGTAGTTACGTACAAAGAGGAATGCAGCGATTTAGCATTTGCAGTGCAAAATATCGAAGGAACGTCAAGAAATAATGTGCAACTATTGTCAAGTAAGGAGGGCAGGTAGCTCGAGGCAGTAGACCTGTACTCGAGCTGTAAGTACACAACGCGCCGTGGCTCATCCTGGAGGGAGGGACGGCTTCCTATAGCAGCGCAGCACCAGTCCCCGATATCTGTTGTGGTAAGTAGTGTTTCAGTGTGTGGCTCTGCGTACACAATGAAGTTTACGAATGAGAAAAAACTTGAAGCTCTATTTATGTACGGTGATTGTGGCAGAAGTGCCAAGCAAACTGCACAAATGTATGATGAAAGGTATCCTTATCGGGTGCCCATCCCACGGCAAACAATACGAAGAATTTGCACACGTCTCTTGTCACAAGGTGATTGGAATTCCCCAACACGAGTGCGACGAAATTCTGCTATGGGCGAGACGCAACACGACGTGTTGTCACGTATCGATGCAACCCAGTGTGGTTACGCGAGAACTTTCCAGGTACATCGGAATTAATTTTTAAAAAAATGTGTTATGGATACTGCGCCAACTAAAATTCCACCCATGTCACCTGACTCCATGTTTGTATCCGTAACGTAAAAAGTTCTTGTATACTGGAAATAGTGCAATCAGACGTGAAATTGTAAGCTATTATTTTGATATGCTTTAGATATTAGTATTTTATATTTGTTTCTCCGTTTATTTAAACAGAGATTTATTTACTGAGATTGTCGAGCCTATCACTGCATTATCCACACCACATTTTTGTGCGGAAGCAACACGAAAAACTCTACCACACTTAAGCAGCGCGAAACCTTATCTGAGAAAATTGGCAACCCAGCTCGAAAATATACACGAACTCTCCCAATGACGATAACATATAAATTCAGAAACGTCGAAAAATAAGAGGGCGTTGCCCTTGCCCTTTTGGTCACTGATAACACGCAGTGATTCTTACCAAGAAGCGTTTCTACACAAAACAGGAGTTGTGTATTTTATAAGAAAGAGTTCCTGGAATCAGTGGTGGATCGAGGGAGGGGTGGAATGGTTAATACCCCCCCTCCTTTTTTTCCAAAAATTTCCGTAAATTTAACTCGTTTAAAATTTTAAATATTTAGTAACATTTAGAAATAATGGATATTTTTTAAAATGTGAAAATAAATATGATTTTATAAACATTGATTGCAAAAATTCATGCTCTATATTTGCAAAATATTTAATTATTTAGCCAGAGGTTCACTCACACTTCAATATCCCACCTCCCCCCAGCTACGACTTTGGTTCCGCGCCTGGCGAAGGCTGGAGGGAGGCGAATGGGAGGTAAAATTAATATTTGGCTCATTGATGGCAGCATGTAATTACGCGTCCGAGCTTGCGCAACGATATTAGTAATTTTACATCATATGCATACTAGCACAGAATAAAATTTTCACAGACAAATATTAAATACGTAAAATAATCACACCTTTCAAAATGTTGTAATTACTCCAATACAATTACAAGAAAATAAAATGCTACGTCAGACTATTTATGTAGAACGCCTTTATCTTTTCGCCTCCCCTCCCTCTCAACATAGTTACTGACATTAGATATCATAGGTCTTGCACAAACCCAGTGGTCTTAATGTGTTTTTTTCCTGCAGTTTGTGGCTTGTGCTGTGATATAAAAGTGCACACTGAACTCAAGAGAATCAATTTCGTCGCAAAACTTAGCATGTCAAATAAAAATAAAACTTACTTCGATCTTAACATTCCTTCCTTTAGTTGGCTTCAAGGTAACACAGTGTACGGGCAAAGTACATTTGAAGCGGGATGCAACATCCCGCTTCAAAAAGCATGTTTAAATAAAAATTACACTAAGTTCGTTAAATACAGTTTGGAAGTAGGGCGCATTTTCAAAAACTATTCTTATTTTATGAACCACATGCATTTAATGGGAAAAGTCGATGGCCGTAATCGTATTCAAGTTTTATTGTCGAATCTGAAGGCGAAAATCTGACAGTAGGGGTTTGTAGTACGTTAGTACAGCGCTACTGGGAGAAGCGAAAATGAAATTGTATGGCCGCAACAAATATAGCTAGGTATGATGATTCATATACCCTAACACCGGACGCTACCTATATCAGAACAAAATTTAGACTTTTTTCCTGTAGCGTTATCTTTTATGGATTTTCGATAATATGGCAGGAATTCTAATTTTATACAATTTCTTTTGGTACATTCGCCCGAGCCAGTAGTTACGTGATACTGATTTTCTAGCAATACCTCATCTTTTACAGTGTAAGATAATGTTTTAGAACAGACTCACTCCCAATAGCGACACATCATCGCCAACTTAGAAGGATGCACTGTACGCCTTCAGACGCCCACCCTTGTAGAGGCCGCAATGAAAAAAAAAAATAGGGGGGCGTGACCAGTCTTTACAAGCCTTAAGCCATTGTTTTTATTGTAAATATACTTTTGTGCTATCAAACCTAATGATATGCTGCATAAAAGACACATATAAAAGTATGTATTCGAGCAGCGAGGATTTATAAAATTATCAGGAATGCACTATAACAATGCAATATTGTATACAACATATCACTGCATCTTTGTGAATAAAAATAGTTTGGCGCCCCGTACACTCTTATTCTGGTGACACTTGCTAAATTTAGGGAGGGCCACGTATACCCTTCCCCCATTGCTTCGCCACTACTCACTGTCGGCCAATGCCCGAAATGTATTTGTTCTTTCACAAAGAACGCCGTTCCGACACTTCTGACTGCTACTGGAGAGCAATGGCCGGTCTTCCCAAACGGAACATATCACCAACAGGAAAAAAAATCTGTGCTTATCTGTATGTCACGGTTACGGAACCGCCTAGCAAAATCACGGAAGAGATATAACTCGCCTTTTCATTCCTAGTATTGAAGGGTCTATCTCAAGTGTATCGTGGATATGTTCACTGCTCAGAAATGTCAGAATACCCACTTTGGAATGTTTTGTTGTTTTTTTTTTGCGTATTGCTGATGTAATTTGGGACATTATCAAAACTTTAATATGGAAAATATTTTAAAACAATATTTACAACAGGTGACTAATACATCTTGTGCTAGTAATACGGACCTCTAATTTAGGAACTAGAACTTAAAGATAAACATTTTATTTAAAAACAGCAATATGATATATTTTAATATACATTGACAGCACACATTTAAAAGTGCAAAATGAAGTTAAAAATGAAATGCAAGCTGAAGTTGAAAATTTAAGTGTCAGTTAAAAGAAGATGCCTATTTACACTTGCCGAAATCACAAATGTATGTGATTGTCACGCATCCAGCACATTCACTGCGAGGCCACGATTAAACCCTTCTTTCTTTTGAAAAACAAACGCCTTCATAAAACATACAAACGGTATCATCACTTTCAGGTCGAGGAATGCCCATTTCAATTTCTGGAAGCGACTGTTCTGAATCAATGTTGAAATCTTCATCCGATTATTCAGCAGGGGGGGGGGGGGGAGTAATCAGCTTTCGGCCTTTTACTCCTTAGACTAATTATAGAGGGGTCGTGTTGTTATTGCAGCCTTTACAAACTTAGGCTCTTCGTCTCCTTTATTTTAGATTGCGAAATTGGCCGGATATATTTTGGTCATACATGACTGGACGTCCTCAATGACTAACATCCCGAGGAACCGGATTCCATTTCGTGACAGGGGGCATGTTGGAGTTAAAGTCCTGAGGAGATTTCAGTGGTTCTTTCTACCTTTTTTGAAACATCACTGCCTTGGTTTCATCAACATACTGTAGATCAACCACTTCCATATCAACTTCTGAAGAATGAAGGAATATCTGCATCGTTGATAGTCTGCCGATTACAATTGATTCCGGTAACCTTGAACACGTTAACGGCTACTCTCCAATTTGACACTTCTGACATGTATTGCCTAAAAGCTCTGCTATGTCGTATAGCACAAGAGGTCTTATGCAACATCTACTGTCGTATGTTTTCGCTGTAATAATGATTAAATGATCTCCACGAAGGTTTTGGTTTAATAGTTGCATACGATGGGTCATGTGTGGAGAACGACTTAGAATTTTTACATTTTTGTGGCATAGTATAAAACATCAGTGTTGTTTGTGTGGGTGTTATGAATTTCAAGAACAAATAAGAGGATTTCCTGATGTTGGTTTTTTTTCTTGATGAAGTGCTTAAAATATCCAGTGAATACATCGCCTTCTACCCAACCTTAAACGGGTGGCATTTTAAAATGCATTCACGTTGAGCCCCTTTCATCACTGTCCGTCATATTTTTCCCCGATAAAATCATCACTGATGGGAAAAAGTTACCTCCCAAGCTCATGCAGCGCACAACAGTAACTATAGTACCTATATTCACGGTTTCTTCACTCTTTTTCAATTAAACCTTGAAAAATTATCCAATATATTATGTCTGGTTGGTGCCTAAATATGACACGTATCACGAGCATTTTATGCTTCTGTTAATATATAAATACGTTATTTTGGTTAAATTGAACTTTTACTCATATTTCATTTTCAAATGTTAATATTTCATTTATAATGAATATAAATAAAATACTGGGAAAATAGTATGTTAATTATTGCCTAGTAAGAAATAGTTCTAATACAAAATATTATTATTACAATGAGTGCGCACGGACGCGGTGCATTGTTCCTTTGGTGTAATTTCCTAGGCTCGGTTAAGCATTGTGTGCATGAGGCGAAGGAATATCCTGGAAGTAGAACTCTAGCAGTGCTTCATAAAAGTCGGAAGTAACTGTGAATAGACTATAGTGACCCTTTTCGGCATCGCTTACGGTTCCGACCTGCTGTTTTCCAATGACGACTCTGGGGAGTTAGCTCTGAAAAACTGAGATGAAGGTTTCGTTGACATTAAATATTCTTTCTTGTGGATATTCGTGTTTTGTAACTCGGCTTTGAGAATGTCCAAGGAACAAATAACTACTTCATTATTGTAAAATGATTTCATTATTAATTTTATAAATGTATGCAAAAACTATTACTTATGACTGCAATTATTCAAGGAACGCAACCTAAAAAATCTCGTCAATAGAATTATAAATGAGTCAAGAGTTAGCTAAAACAATTTCTTCATAGTAATCCCGACCCCTTTGTTGTTGGAACCGCCACTCCTCCAGGTAGAAACTAGGGCAGACCCTTCGCCGCATCCTTGCTCGTTCCTGATTCACCTATTCGCTGGTCTCATCTCTATTTGGTCCGCTTTCGACGAGGTGTTAAGCCACAACAGGGTTGACAGCGATAAACTCGATATTTTTCGTGTACTGGCTACAGATGCTGACAAGTTCCTGCATGGGGACAGCACATTGGTCATCTGGGTGTGTACTGGAGAACTATCAGTTTAGTTACAATCTAAATACGTGACTCGCGTATCTAGGCCTGGTTGACTAACTGTGCTTCTATTACCTTCAGTTCCTAATGCAATATCAAGTATTCCTATTAAGTGTTTATTGAAAACCCGAGTAAACGACTACCATAACGATAGTGATACGTCTTACAAAGGTTGCTGACGGTAAAGTGAGCATTTTTAAAAGTCCTGATAACTGTTAACTTTCAGCTATGTGACTAAGCTGATGTTTACATCAGCTGGCTCATATATCCAATGCATACTCATTACATGAACAAATATGTGTAATACGTATTGTGATGAGCTCTACAAACACGTACCCGTTAATTTCAATAAATAATATTGGTTTGTGAATATCGACCGATTTTCAAGATTCTTTATCTGTTTGGATATAAATCAATACCTTTAACTGTGGTCAACAATTCCAAGATCATAAGAAAATATGTCTGATTTAGGTTGTCAGAATAGTAGAAGTGCTGAACATTATTTTTTCCCCAAAATAAAAACAATGCCAAGACGTTTCGAACGTGTAAGAAGCTGTAACCAAATACACTCTGAAACGATCGCTCGTTATACGTACAAACGTACACACTTAGATAATACAGCGTATTTTCTCCTTCATTTAGAAGATAGTGTACCTCAAAGAATCGTTAAATGGCCAATAATTATGTTAAACGTTTACCACGAGAAGAATTGCGATAGATAAATAACTCAAAAGTCAATATTTTAATACAAAACTATGCACAAACAAATGGCGGACGTTGCTATTACATTACAAATAACGAAAACAATTTTCATGTCGTCGTGAAACTAAATAACTAAACAGAATTGATCTAAAATTTCAAGAATACTTCCACAATAATATTTGTCACTCGATGCAAAATTCGTGAAAATTCTTCCAGCAACACACTTTTTAAGGAACATAACAACTACTGTTTGCTAATTAAGGCCTACTGCATTGCTTACGATTAAAAAATCACTTTTCAATATAAAATTTAAATGTAACTTGACAATACGAAATACACAAAACATAGCTGATGGCAACGTATTTCATGAAACTGCATCCACGCATTTAATGTAGAATCAAATTTTGCCCCAAAATTGCTTCCTGTGAAGGTTAGTAGTAGTAAGGGTGTGCCGATTTCAGATTTGATTGGTCATCGGCAGGCGTAGTGAGTCTCAAACAGGAGGATACCAAACTGGTGCTGTTCCTCCTCCTCACTTAACACCTCACATAACATAGACACAGTACCCGACATACAACATAATGGTAAAGTCATTTAGGCCCTAAACCCTTTCTCGCAAAAGTTTAATTTGCGTTAAGCCCTTTTGTAAAATGTGGTATTAATTTCCGAACCGTTGAAGATATAGTAATCAAATTCATTACAGAGCCATCGTACCCGATATCCATCATGGTGCTAACGTCAAGCAAGCCCTAAGACCTTTCTGACAAAGCCAATTATGCATTTAAGCCCTTTTGTAAAATGTAGTCATAATTTTCGAACCGTTGAAGATATAGTGGTAAAGTTGATAATGTAGCCATCATATACGATGTCCAACACAATGGTAAAGTTATTTAGGCCTTAAACTCCTTCCGTCAAGGTCAATTATGCCTTAGTACCCTTTATAAGTATACGAACTCAATTTCCCATATACCAAAGCTACAATCATCAAATTCATAACATACACATCAACCCCAACAACAAACAAGAACACAAGGTTAAACATGCCTAAAGCCCTTTTATAAGCATAAAAACTAATAAAATCTCATCTCCCAAAGCTACAATAATCAAATTCATAACATATACATCCACCCCAACAAAAAACAATAACACAAGGTTAAACATACCTAAAGCCCTTTTATAAGCATACTAACTCATAATTTCCCATCTACCAAAGCTACAAACATCAAATTCATAACATGCACATCAAACCCAATAACAAACAAGACTACAAGGGCAAACACACCTAAAGCCCTTTTATAAATATAGTTAATCATAAACTCACCAAGTACATACTCATCAAAGACATATTTACCAATGTAATATTATTTCATTTCCGATTTTAGCCAAATTTTATTTGCGAATTTGCTAGGTGCTAAGAGTTACTGAATGTAATGTTAATTTCAGATTTTGGAGTTCGATCCTCGGTCAGAACACCTAATATTATTTTATATACTAATTTAAAATAGATTTAGTGTTGATTTGTATTGCTGCTTATAGTAATTAATGTTATGTAATTTTTTGGATTACCAAATTCGATTCCCAGGGGACTCAAACAGTTTTAAAAAATTCTGGGAAATGCAATCTTAAGCATTCACTTACGATCACTGTCTATCGCATTAACTGATCTGTGTCTTTTGCTCAACTAACATGTTATATGTTCTACGTCAACTGTCGAAGGTCGAAAATGGCGGAGGGGAATGCATTTATATGATGTAATCGTGTAAATAATATAGTCGTGAAAACCCATAATTGCGTAAACATGAAATGATTATTTACTAGGTATGCACGTACACACATGAATAATTAACAACTAACATTCACCAAAGTATAATTTCCTCTCGACAAAACAGCCAAACTTCAACTGTTATATAACTTTTCATTTGTTTCACAATTTGCAATAAGTATTATTTTTTATTATTGTTAGGTGTGGAAGGTATACTACTATACTACACTATACTACCATTCACTATACACACTCATCAAGTATGCACATTGTATAATAAATATTTTTGTTAGACTCGTCTCATCTCTTATACGATATTCGCTTATAAATTTGACCTTAAAATTTACATTGCGTTGCAATTGTTTGATACAGTAATTTATTTTTCAAACTTACATTTATAATAATTTCTTTAATTTCACGTTCCCTGTTTGTCAAAGTTTCATTTACAGAAACAGAGAGCCCACCTTATCACCAATGCACCCACAACGATCTTTAACAATCTTTACCATTCATTCGGAGACACGATATCTTCTTTATTTGTAAAAGGAAAATATCACATTCCTTCAACTAGTGACAAAATAGTCTCCAATCGTAGATATTTATCTTGTATTGTTTTAGAAAACACATATAAGTTTTCAAATTTAGGTATATTTAAATGTTCCAATAGCGACATAACATGTTTTTCCACATGAAGAAGGACCGCTTGGTAAAAGAATGTAATTTTTCTGTTCAATTGTGTTTTCTTTCGTATTTACAATTACAGGAAGATGTACATTTTGTTGTATAACATTCATTTCTACACAAATACGCAGAATAACGTAATGTAACGAAACACCCTAACATAATGTAATGTATTGTAATGTATCGTAACGTATTGTAATGTAACTTTCCTTTTACACACTTTCATCCACTGCACGGACACTACAACTCCGAGATGTCAGATACCTACACCAGTAATTCACCAGATTAAAAAATTGTAAGAAGAATTGTTCTTGCTGCGTTTTAGCACAGTGACTTTCGGAATCTTGCAGGATGCTCTAACTTTTGAACGTACCTCTGGTCGTTCGCAATCAAGAATGAGGAGAGGCGTAATCGCCATACAATAGTTAAGTGATCGTGTAAAAAGGACATAGTTTACTATGTCAGCGAATTATAAACTCAGCGAGTAGTTTAGCTGTGATCGCGTACCTCAAACACGAGGCACACTGGTCATGCGGTACAATATCTCATTCGCATTCTGGAGGTCGTAAGTTCGAACCCGAATTGGGTATGGGGAGGAAATATTTCCCCATTTGTTCTCTTCCTATTCCAACTTCAGGGATATGCCGGTGCAGTTCCTTAAAAGCGATCAAGAATCTGAGATTATAAGTATTTTACTTTTTAAGCATTACATTTTTTGTTGTGATATTAAGTAATATTATGAAAAAAAGTATCACAATGGAGGAAAATGATTTTTCAAAAAATAATTTAATAAGTTAGGAATTTGAAATTTATATATTTCTTTCGTACAAATCTCAAAACGAAGTAAGATTATTAGGACGTTAAGCTACAGCTCTAAATGATTGCTCTTGTTATTTGAATGCCACGAAAAACATTTCTTGAAAATTTATTGAGCGATTTGCCAGTCTTTTAGCTTTGAGATAAAATATAAAGTTAAATAATACCACAGGTGAACCAAGAGTCAGATTTCAAATTAATTGAAATACCGCTCTTTATATTTCATTTAACACTTTGCCTGAAACTAAACTTTGTGTTAAAATAACTTTTTTAAAATTTCTACAAATCAAAATTTGAAGTTAAAATTATTATACTTGCTCTAAAGAAGCAGAAGGTAAAACATTATGGGCGATGAAGATATCGATATTACGTCACTAAACTATAAAATATCCGCAAAATCTGGAAAATACATTTTGGTGCTTGAACAAATTTAATACTGTTACGTGCACGCTGCTTTGAACGCGAAGGCAGAAGAGGACAGAGCAGTGATATGACAGCGGGTGGCGAGTGACGAAGAAAATTTTGACTCGCAGGACAGCGATAATCCCAATAAGGGTTTTCATCTACAAAGTGTGCCGCCGCGCATTCTTCCGCCTGTTGCCGTGACAAACCTTTTGAGACTCGCACACTCTTGATCTTCAGCAGGTTGTATCTGCGTGTATCTAAAGAATTTTCTAGTGGTTTACTACCCTAGTTTCTCTCAGCGTGACTCGGGGAGCGGCGAACCTTCCAGATCAAGGTCAGCGATTATAAAAGTATGTCGGGCCTCCGAACTAGGAGTTTACGAGAGCATTAAGTCTGGGATATTGTGCAACGTTAAGCGATAGACAACGAGCTAGAAGAACAACGAGTAGTGCCACAAGTGACCAGCGGGAGGAAAATTTGCGACTGCCAACATCAGAGCAGTGAAGAGTGCGATTGGCAGGCTGGACTATTGGATTGTATGCGTGAAAGATGTTACAAATGATGGCAACAGACAGACTGAAAATGTATTAATGATGAGTATGAGTTGACTATAACCAAACAGAGGATTTAAGAAGGACGATAATTAGAGTTTAAATAGACAAATATTATAGCCCCACAGAAATAAAGGGGAATAGTGGAGATGAATAATTTAATGCTGCAATTAATAGTTGTGTGAATAAACTAATAATCAAATTTAGTTATTTATTTCTATTAAGACCTCCATCCCTCACGTACTCAAATACGCCTCTCAGACGTATTTTAACAGTTCGAATTTTTTCCAATTCCACTGTTATTAGATTCCGATAAATGTAGTTTACTGATACATTAATATAATTACGAACCTCAAACAATGACGTGCACGAAGCAATACTGGCACGAGATGAGAATGAGGTAAACCGAATAAGCAATGGAACGAAGAAAGAGAAAATGGAAAGGATGCTCTGAGGAAACACTCAAATTATTAGCATAAAAATATTCTCTATAGCTCACTGCAGGTCTACTTTTGGTAATGGGTTCAAGTCAAAGAAGTACACTGCCGTGTAGAGTTTAGAACCACGTGAGTGCGTGTCATTGATTATCTGACAGTCAGCATAGGTGAACAAAACCAGTATTTCCTAGGTAGCATGGTTCTGCGGTTGCCCTTGTCCTTTTCAGCGTGTGAAAGTGAAAGGGCAATGAAACACCCTGTTCTGAACCGTACCCATTTGAGGACAAAACTGCCTTATTCCGTCACATGTAACAGTATCATCTTATAAATAACAGCTGATATCTTGGTAGTACGCTGCATTCGCTTACATCATAGATGGTATCTAGTACAGTGACAGTAGTTGTTTATGCGCCAGAAGATGTGATCTTTATTTACTTGTATGACAAGTTCGTTGCAGTCGTTGCTGCCTAACTGCTTTGGACATTTCAAATGACGCAACTCCTCCTTGTGCGACTTGCTATGTATATTGGCACACTGCGTGAAAGTGACAAAATTACTGTCATTCATTCTAGACTGTCACTTCTACCTACATCTTAAAGAACAGATCTGAAGCACGATGGATCAGTTGAGCATATTTGTATAGCAGCTTAAATTCATTTAAATATAACAACATTTCAGCATACTCACCTTTAGGCATCGCTTTGATGAAAGCGAAAACTTTGGACTTTTCGATGTATTGTTTCGCCTGTGAACAGAAAAACAGAAATTTCCAAAACTTGTAGATAAGAAAGCTGTAAAAAAATACACTATCATCATATTGAGTGAAAAAGGAGCCAGAGTAAGCGCTGTCTTTGAAACTTATCTTAAAATAATCTGAGTTGAGAATTTAAACCACGTGACGAGAATGAACTTATCATTTTCAACTCGTTGATATGGCTATCTGTATTGCAGTTGAAGATTAGGCACTCTAAAATATGGAACTAACATGTGACATTTCACTCGCATGTGGCTTCCTTTTATAACTGCGGTTTTTTTAATTTGTTAAATGTAAAAACACACTTTCCATTCATAAATTAATCAGCAAGTATTAAAACCAATATATGACATTAATCCAGAGGCAATAAAACGCAGATTTTAAAGAAAGCGTGAGAACATTTATGTGTTTGAAATAATTTAAATAATTGTGCAGATATTCTTCATTATGGTATTTTATTTTTTTCCCGAGTATAAGCACACTACTTCAAAAATTAATTTTGACGAGATAAATATGCATGAATTTTGGTTATAATGTATGCTTCAAATTTACCTTCGAACCTATAAATTTAATATTTATACTGTGGAGAGACCCTTGGCGTTCGCGTCCCAGTACCTGACGCTAAAGGACTGTAGTCATGTTAATTTTTTTTTTCTTAAAAGATCGAATGAGCAGAATAAGTACAGAATCCAGTACAACGAGATATGCCGAAATCTGAGCTATAAAATACAACACATACAAATAAGAAAACTCTAAGCTTGATCGCAACCGGTTAATTTGTAAAATACATGCACACGTTTATTAAGAGAATGTTCTAATTTTTAAAAGGACTACAGTATTAATTGAACTATTAATTAAACTATCAGTTTTTTTTAGCTGTAAAGCCCATTCTAAACTGCGAGCATAACTTCTTCACAGGACACGCAGCTACGATGTAATATATTAAAATATTATCCAAACGTATCGTATTGAGAACGAGGTAGTACACTGGCTATCAAGGTCAAAACGTTATTATAGTACAAAGTATGGCATGAGAAGTGTATCATCACACTGAGACCTTGCTGCTCCCTTCAGAATTCAAGGAACTGACTTAAATTAACGAGTGAAAACGCAGTGAAAGGAACCGAACCAGGGGCGGAATATTAACAACTTAACCAATCGTGCTGCGGGAGTGTTATTTGAAGTTTACGCACCGCGTCGTAACAAACAAATATAGCCAGTCTTAAAATCATCGTGGTCGTTGATAAACAACATAGGACATCACAACTTTTCGCTGTGTACTTTAACGGTTCTACGTTCCACTGCCGCGTGGGAGAAGCCTTACAGTTCATTGCGCTATGCTTCATGAGTCACTTCGTTGTGAAATGATCGTTACGGCTCAGCAGTCCACAAGGTCGTGCGAATTGCGCTCCGATCGCCAAACTAAGGCCAGGAACACATGGCCAGCTCCACGGGCTGTGTCCAGCCCGCCCACTTTTGATGATACATGGGGAAGCATTGGGCAGCACACACGGGCACGGGCCGGCCGGGCCCGGCACGGTGCAAAGCTAAAATGGGCCCGACCTGGCGCCTGGCGTTTTTTTTTTTGTGCCGTGTGTTCCCAGCCTAATAACTGGGGAACTTTTCCCATCCTTGGCCGCTCTGACAACACGCATGGATTTAAGGAGCAGTGAAACAATCACATAAGAAACCCCTAAGAAGGCGAGATAGAGAAATATATCATTTTCACTATTAAACTTTATACGTATCCCTCAATAATAGTGGAGCCTTCAAAAGGGAGACGCATGCGTCAAAATAGAACTTTGTCAAGCTACGTAAATATAAAGAAACTTTTAATGAAAATATAGGAACAAGAACCAAATTATAAAATTTATTTAAGACGTTATAAAACTTTAGAGCAGAATAATACATGCACATTTAGGAAAAATTGTTACCGGAAGTCATTACTACTAAACCATACTGAATAAAAAATATTAATGTGGCAGCTAAAAAATATTTTATGGAAATTAACCATGCCAAATTTTTGGTTGTGAACATAGAGTTATTTACCTGTTAGCTATAAACTCTTATGGTCACTAAAATATAAATTTGTGAAGGCAAAAAAAAAATTTGGCAGGGTGATTTCCCTACAAAATAATATTTTCGGTGCTGTTTCATCATTCCATGAGAATAAAGGCAGGCGGAAGATAGAACTTTTTGATTTGTGCACGTATAAAACTGCCCCTCCCATCCCTCCAACACACCCACCTCCCTGGGGCAACGACATGCAATGAGTCTATATGACGAATAGCGACGTAATGCAATGGCAGGATAAATCCCAATCGCTGTGGCGGTTGGCGCACTCGCCAAACGACCACTGAAGTCGTCCGTTAGCATGTGGCATTTGTTACGTGCAGCAACATGCATGCTAGCCTGATTGCGGTAGCACAAACATATTGCGAAAAAGTGAAGCGAAGCTCTGAGCGCTTTCAAACAAACCCCGCCAGGCAGGCCGAGTGCGCCGAATATTACGGCTGGAAACGCGGCGAACAAGGTCTTTGTAGTCGTGACACTGCATCAGCAAGACGTCCAGAGTCTTCAGCCTATGGCATCATGGACAAGGTGAAGTCGGACCATAGAAAACTAGTCAGATTGGTATTCTATATAAACAGGTAATTTAATAACGAATCACATTAATATCTAACACAACGTAACCGAGTAAGCTTAACGAGAGCTCCTCCGATGTAACGAGTAACTAACATTCTGTAGCAAGTTATAAAACATATTGTAACGAGATGTAACTTAAGAGAGATTTAAATACAGAGACGAGACAGAATATATTTGAGTTCAGTATTGTCTAATCCCAACATGTACGTTAAATATAATATAATTATCCACATTAAAGCCACACGCTTTAAAAACGTAACACAGTGCAATGCGACCAAAAAGAAATGTTGCCAAGCTGCAAGCAAAATTTTTACAATAGTAAAATTAAAATGGATGCTTTTCATAAGAAATATTGTCCGACTTGTAAAATTTGGCACACTTTGGTGGGGGGGGGGGGGGGATCTAAAAGACGTTTGGGTTTGTGTATATTATATTTATAGACACATTGCTTGGTGGTTTTTGAGTGAATGTTATATGCAGATTACAGATTTACTAAAACAATACAATGAAATTAAAAATTATATACGACCTTTTTAATTCAGCCATGTGTATATGTCAAACACACAGTGATAAATGGAAACTGCAGCAAATTCTTCAGTTTTAGAGGCAACCTTACAGAACTCGAGTCTTGCCGCAGGCAGTATGGGCTCGATACGATAAACTGAAAGTCTATGAAACCAAACTACAATATACATGTAGAAATTACATTTAACTAGTAAAAGTACATTTGCGGCTACAAATGTTGACTTAAAATTTATGAAACCATTATAATTAACTTTTGAACAGTTTAAAAGTCAACTTTCTTGTAACTTTTAGATTTGTAATACGAAAGAGAGAGGGGTACTCAGCGAAAGTCGCTTCGCTGCAGGTACGCTCTCTGGTAAATTTCACGATTGCTGAACAATGAACAAAAAGCATGAGGTAATTTTGCACATTTATTGGGTGACTGATGCACACGTTCAAATACACCACGTACGCAGTGACAGCCCCACATTCATTGTCTGTATTGAGGGCTTGGCAGAGATCTTTACAAGAGTTTTTGTAATCGCTACATTGCAGCGATTTGTGGTGTATGAATGAAACCTACACTGACCCATACCTACATTATGTCTTGTGCATTTCATTCCAGTTCAGGCATGTTTTCATACAGCCGCGAATTAAATGTGCCCCAAGGTTACAGGACCACGTTACCTCAAGTACAATGAGTGTTGCCTTTCTACATTCCCCTCCTCAATTATAAACTTAATGGCTGAATTTCTTTTAAAATAATTGGTTTTTTAATGGAAACACACGATAACGTTTTCCATTAACTGCGATGTTCCTTCAATGAAAACTCCATTATGATTCTGAGTCACGAAATTTACTGCAACATAAGTGAAGCAACACTATTTTCCAAGAAAAAATTTTATGTCAGCGACATGTTTGCAGGGGTTATTGATTTTACTCCAATTTTCTCTTAACTACTCCCACAAACATTTCCATTTAACTCGCGATTCAGCTCCCCCATCAAATTCAATGTTTTAAAGGTACAATTCTTTCACTCTCGTGTCCTGTATATTACATAATTTTGCCGGAATTGGGAAAATATTTATTACTAGACAGTCAGACACTGTCGCAACAATATTTTTAATCTTACTGGATGTGTGGCATATAAATGGATGTTACACTTCGAAAAGTAAACATTAAAATTCATATTTTGTACATATAAGCGGTTGAAAATAATTAAATTGCGCAGTGTTACATATTAATACTTTAAATCCCCTTGATGATTTGATACTTTAAAAAATTGTTTAAAAAGCACAATTAATTTACTCTAACGTATTGTATATTACATTTTGAGTTACTTTAGTCTTGTAGTCAGGTTGCGGTATGTTGCCAACTTGTTTAGGGATCAATGAGCTGCGATTCACATTAAGTTTCCCGCTTATCGGGAGCCCAATTAAGTGAGCATCGCTAGCCGGACGTAGCGTAGTTGACGATATGTATTCCGATAGGCAGATGATCACTACAGCTCGTGTCATTATAATTGGCTCTCCCTTATTTATCCCCACGACGTCCATCGACTCCCGATACGCGGAGAAGTGAATGAGAATTGCCCCCTCTCCCGGACCAGCAGTTGGTCCGTGATGTTAGTCGGCATACTGAATACAAGTGCTGGCATGGCGTCAGCCAACTTCATTCGCGCCTGGCTTGATCCCCGGGTCGTGTGGGAATCGCGCGGCGAGCTGAATGAACAACAACGCGAGGCGGCGGAGAAACTATATCGGTTAAAGATTCCGGGGTCAAGGCCGCTGCGAGCCCTGGACCTGCCAGATAATCACTATCTGCCGACCTCTGTGCCACCCGGCGCAGCTGTCGCGAAAATCGTGCCGCTGTCAAAAATTATTCGCCTCTTGAAACTCACACACGGAGGTGCCTGCGAAACGCTGCAAGATTACATGGCCGCAATATTTATTTTTATTTTATTTATTTATTTCGCTTTACAGATACAGCGATACAGGCGACAATACCACACGCGACCAGCGGCCTATTCGCTCTTAAACCGCGTAAGGCTCTGAACCTGCGTGCAGTGCTTCCGCTGTTACGCTTTCCTGTGTAAATGAGATCTGTAATAGCGGATTTTTTTATTACATGCGATGAAAGCTCATAGATTAAACTATTACTGTAATTTTTTATTTTTTTCCTGCCTATTAAGGTGGCTGCGCATGAAAAGCTCCAAAAATGCGATTTTTGACCTGTTCACGATATTTTTTCTCTTAGAAAAAACGTAACACTATAAAAAATTGCAGGAGCTTTCCTGCAAAAAGTCATATTCCCAGGATATACATTTGTTTCAATACGCGTAAACGCGCAAACATCGAATTTGCAGAGAATGTGCCTGGTCTACAAACTCTTCAGGAGAGCGCGTACTTGTTCGCTCGGATAAGCTCGGCCTGGAACGGATCTTTCGGCAAAAATGAAAGAGCGTGTTTTCATATGGCAACCCACGAAGTTCAACGGCTCAGCCCGGCCGCTAAATGTTTTATACGGCGGATACAAACGTTGCGGATAGATAGCAAACTTGAAAATGATGTTTTTTATGATTGGGGAAATTCCCTTCCCTTGTCAAGGTATGGGCGCTGTGTTAAAAATAAGTTCAAGCCACAAAAACGGTTTCAATATTTGTAGTGTAGTTTTTAATTCTGTGGTCCTGCGTCAAATAGTGAGTGAAGAGATTTGGGCTGCTCTTAACAGTGAGGTCTTTGAGCCGGTGAGGGTGATTGAAGTTAATATGGAGCGGCGACGGAATGAAAGGGCGGGGGTAATAGGAGATCTCCGAGAAAACCCGCCGACCAACGGCATCGTTCAACACGATTCCCACTTGCGGAAATCCGGTGACCCGGCCGGCGATTGAACCCGGTTCGCCTTGGTGAGAGGCGAGCGTGCTAATTGCTCAGTCACCGTGGCCCTGCGTCAAATAAGTGTTGAAAAGGTGACACACAGAAAAAAAAAGGGGGGTAGAAAATTAATTTACAAAAATAATTACAGGAATTACGGGAATTTTTAATTTATATGTTTTTCCATACAAATCTCAAATTTTTGTATAATTAGCACTTAACTGTATGTTGCAGAATAAGGCAAAAAGTAATTTCTTGGAAATTCTTTGTGGTTGGTCCGTAAGTTAAATTTAAGATTTTACAATAAAATTTAAAATAAAATTTGCTAGAAGTTAATCCTCAATCTCAGGCGAACAATATGCGAGACTTCAAAGAAATTTATTCGTTGCGTTACGACTTCAAGAAACACGTTCGCTGAAATCAGACATTGCATTTGTATCGCGCTGGACACCCAGCATCATCGTTTGTAAATCAGCCGGGCAGTTACGAATTATGTGTGTCTGAAGCCCTGCCGTCTCGTGGTTCCTCGACATCATAAGTTGCATCACACCACGCTGCTTCTCATGGGGAAAACACGCACGACAGCTGCGCAGAGGCGACGGCAATACCTCGAGACCTAGCCACCTTTCACATAGTGCGATCGGCAAGTCTCCAGACGCCGACACGACGGCTCGTGACGATCTCGCTGGTCCCGCTGGCTGCACGCAGGTTTATGGAGGCCACGCGTCCTGGGTTCGAACTCCGAGCAAGATGTGTTTGCGCCCACCAACTCCTCTCTTTTTTAACGAAATTAGTTATTGTTTATAAGTTAGTCGATTCCGTTTATAGTTTTGTTAACGATTAATTAAGCACTTTTAAAATCAATCTTTGAAGAGAAAAACATCCTGTACTCAGCGGCACCGGAGCTGGGGGGGGAGGCAGCAGGGGAAGTCCCCCCCCCCCCTTGTTTTGAAGGGGGTGGGGGGACATATGTTTTGCCCCTCCACTTTTTGTGCACACAAGTTTCGAAAAATTAACCCCGTAACGGTTCCTTAGATTATACGCCTTCATTACATCATAAAACACCAAACAGTCATGCGAGTTTTTATTTTAGCATGTTGGCTCTCACAACAATGTGCGCTGCCGATAGAATAGTCCAGTCGTCGAATGCGAGGAAGGGAGCGAGATGGCGGTTGACTCGACACAAGTCGCGAGCATTGCCGTGACTAATCCCCTCCCCTTTTCGCACGCCGTCACATTGGCGTCTGCGAATGATCTATATCCCGTGTATCACGTGATTCGTAACTCCCCTCCTGTGTAGAAATACTATTCTTTCAGCAGGTGTGAACAACAGCAGTTCGTTTGTCTGTGGCCGCCCGGCCTTCACTCCTCTTCTGTTTGTAGTCGATGCAGACGTACAGTGTAGTGTAAGTATACAATGAGTAATATATAGTGCAGAACGAGAGTGCGATCACTTTTATTTTATTACTGTCCAGTTTCTAACCTCCGCCAGTCGAAGACTTATCTGCGGGCCACCACGAAGCAGAAACGTCTAACGCATGTGATGCTACTTCATGACCACAAAGAGAGAACTAGTGTACTAAATCTTAATGATATAATGAGAGAATCTATTTCCCGCAATGACGAAAGAAAGGCATTATTTGGGAAAGTAGTGTAGTAGATATTCACTGTATTTATTGAACACTTGTCATGTCTTTAGATTGATGCCATGTGATGTTTTAAGTAAACATGTCTCTGTTCTATTATATATATAGCAATTTAAAATTACAAAAATATATTAACGAAACAACAATGAACAATGTACATTTAGGTACGCATGTTCAACATAACTTTACATATTACAAATATTGTTTTATTCTAATTACCATTAATGTATGTAAATATATAATTTCATGAGAAATTACTTGTAAATTTTGTTAATTGTTATAATATTCCGCACAGTGTTCTTGACCAAAAATCTTATGTCAAACATGTTGCAGCTCGTTTTTAGAGAAACGAACTTAAGACATTGTGCTTATAAACTATGTAAAATCTACTTCAGTCTTCAATGTACTCACGGCTATGGGGTGTTCCAGTTATTAACAATCTGAGAGAGGAAAAAAATGTCTAAAATCACTGTGTACATTAGCTTACCATGAAGTAACACAGATAATAATGCGCGACATGTAATTTGTGGGGGGAAAAAGTTCTATATAGTCGTTCAGAAAAAAATATATTAGTTTCTTGGGTTTGCCCCGGCGCGTCTGCGCCGTATCTGCATGTATTTGGCTTATTTATAAAACACTAGCTGTTACCCGCGACTTCGCCCGCTCTATCTAAATGGTTGGTGGCATCTTTGATATATTCCCTAAGAAACTGTTAGTTTTCCAGTATGAAAAGTGCACTATGTGCTAATCCAGAATATGATCTATCCCTGCACCAGATGTCGTCCAAATCCGTTGAACCGTTTCAACGAGATTGAGTAACAAACATACAAATTTTCGCATTTATAATATTATTAGGATAGTAACTCCTTTTGAGGGAATTTTACAGGAAAGCTAAATAACTTACAAAAAATACGAGGTTTTATTGCTTTAAAACCACCGCAACATGGTGCAGAGTATACTGCCGGTTTTATCAGCAGAATAGAACATTAAGAAAAAATTGGACCACGAGTATTTTAGAAGCAATGCCGACGATGAACTTTTAAAGTCTCGGCTTCATCCCTTTTGCAGAAATCCTTTGTTTTTGCATCATAATTTCCGTTACATAGTAATTACTGACAATGTATGATCACAGAAAATTCACATTTTACGATTGCTTTTGTGTGTGTAATTTTAACTGTGTGTTATCTGCTTTCTGTATAATGTCAAGAACATATTTATAATTTATTAATAAGTTCTCAACGTTTTACAACAAACAGATAATACACAAAATTAGACACGAAAATATTAAACAACTCCTAAAATGTAAATGTTCTATAACCGTACATTCTCAGCAATTACTATGAATCCTAAATTTTATGTAATTACTATGAATCCTTAATGATGACGCGAAAACAAAGAATTTTTATAAAAGGGGCGAAGCCGGGCCTTAACGAACATTCAGATTTGCTTGTCCTCAGTAAAGTTGGCAAAGGATTAGGAAAAATAGTTTCGTGTCTGAACGTCTTAAGAAACGTGTGACGTTTAAATTTGAGCACCGAATGCATTCAACTGACTTTCCGTTTGTTTTGTGAACGTCAAGTAAGAATTGACACATCAGTGCAGTTGCCATTGATCGACAGATGAATAAAGTTATCGTGTGCACGGCAATGTAAATTTTGCACGCAGTGGAAAGATACAATTGACCGTGAACAGCGTAAATCAGAAACAAAAATTGCACTGCACCATGCTAGTTAATCATTCTAGCTATTTTTATCGTATACACATTTGTCATATACACCTATATTGGGTGACTGTCAGGCCAACTAACCCTCGTCGCATGGACAGCCTAGTTACGCCTTCACTTTTCCGGTCAGGTCAAGCGGCCGCATCCTTAAGACACGACAAAATACCGAGGGTTTTGCACTGAATTGTATATGCCACCAAGCTTCTCACAAACAGGGTTTATTCATCCTGTACGTTCCCCTGTCTGAGTCTGATACTTATGTATATTTTAACCATATTGGTTAACTTATTTACTTATAACCTACGGGTGAAAATAACTGCAATAATGCTGGTGTGAATTTTATAATGTTCATTATCGAGTTATCTCAACACTACGTGTTAATAACAAAAACAAATTACGGTGAATAAATCCGATCAGACTTCACACGAGCTCTGTGGTCGCCGAAGGGCCCAAAACGAGACCAGCCTTGGGAGGGCCACTCTTGTTCTTTATTTTGAACTGGAAGTTCTGTGGAAGTTATTGTAGTTAACAGTGTGGGGGAGTTTCAACATGTGAGTGCAGCGGTGAGACGTCACCAAGTTTCGCGGACTCTGTTATCGTGCTGATAGGTTGGAAAGGAGTCTTTTCCTGTTTATAGCTCGCAGCTTGTCTTATTGACAGTAGCTGTAGTACGGCATAACTATCGACAATGACTTAACAGGGTCGTGGCCCGCTTCTGAAATGTGTTTTCCACATCAATTCACAAAACCATTCCTGTTATTGCGAAGTAATATTCTCTTAAAACGTTTACTCCGAAAGTTATTCCACCGAACAACGAAGGACACAACCGGGGGGGGGGGGGGGGGGGGGACTGGTTAAGAAATTTTATTGCGACGTTCGATAAATTTTCTATCTTCCACACTACCTCGAAAATAATTTTTGTTTGCAAAGTAATAGGCAATTTTCCTACTTATGTCCGTATCACGCCCGTGTGGCGACGAGGCCCAGGCCAATGTTCCGGTCGAAACTTCGGTATAAATGAACATTTCTGAGCACCAAGTCGATATTTAAAGTAGTTGGGTGTCCAATACAATTAGAAGGTCCGATTGTCTTAAGCCTCTGTGTATAAACGAGCGAAGAAAAATCAAAACGACTGATAAAGGATAATAGAGATGAGTAGTTATTAGTCTTTCACGCCCAGAAGGCGCGATGTTTAGTATCCCCAAAGCACGCCCTCAATATGGAGTACAGCCTCTTCTCGCGGCTATACAGGCAGCGATGCGACGAGACATTCAATCATACAGGTGGCGTGTCTCCTGAGGCGCATCACCATGCCTCCTGCACCCGTACAGGTAAGTAAGCCAGTGTTTGGGCAGGTGTATGACGGTGGTACAAAAGTCTCCTCATCATATTCCTCACGTGATCAATATAGGACAAATCTGGGGACCTGGTAGGCCAAGGAATAGTGTCCACATCTTGTAGAGGTCGTTAGGTGATACAAGCTGTAGCCCTATGGGGACAAGCGTCGTCTTGCTGTGTAATGGCATTGGATATGCTGCGCAAAAAAAAAAAAAGGCAGAACCTCACTGGCATATAGATGGGCTGTCTCCGTCCCTTCAACAATCACGAAACGAGGGCCGGGAATAATTTATGCACTTCATACCATAACATTGGGTGTCCAGAGCATACGTCGTTCAAAAATTAGTGCACGATAGTTTCGTTGCCAACCGCGGTGCCAAACACTGCTGCGACCATCATTTGCATTAAGACTGAAGCGAAACTCGTCGGAGAGCACACTGCGTCGCCATTACTATGTAAAATGTTTGGCATCATTAATTGACGACGTGCCGCGCGATGCCGAGGGGTCGAAGACAAACTGCGCGGTGGACGCAGTGCCTGTAGACCAGCCTCGTTCAAACGGCGACAAACAGTTGTTGTCGGAACCGGCAAATGAAGAGCAGGTCCGACAGACTGCAGGATCTCTCGATGTTGTACAAAGTTCTGTTATACACGATCTGTACTTGTATCTTAACCTGCACATACCGCGTCACAGTCGTGACTGCGCGGCCAAGATGGATGGCTGTACGACGAGCCGACCATCCGGGTTCGTACAGTCCGACCACAAGACCCCGTACAATTAGGCCAGGGTGGTAACTCCCCCCATTTTTTTTTTCATTTTTCCATTCCCTTGGGGGGGGGGGGGGCTGGCTAGAAAATTTTTAAACTTTAAGTAGTCATCCTAAAGACGCCCTGCGTTGCTTTGGCGGATGTATATAGGTACAAGCGATGAATTAATCTTAGTCGAAATCGCTTGCTTTTACAAGCTAGCGACCAAATTAAATCGTTGGCCGTCCTCACATCAAATATTCTACTGCGGCCCTGCGGAGTGTGGTCTACAAGCTAATCCACGCGCTTGGCGGATGTTCACGTAATAACGAAATTATTCGAACACTTGCTATTTAATGCCGTCATATATTCATGTAATACTGCCAGATGTTCATTTACATTTCTGTACAACGAAGTAAATATTATTTTTATATTTCAGAAACAGTTTGAGCAAATTGATAAAGGCATACATATATATATATATAAACAGTTTCTAACCCAACAATTATTCGGACAGTGCTTCTTATCCAGCTTTCTTCAGCCCGGAAGGGCAGTCAATGTCTTTAGAAGGTGCAGAAGTCCAGCCACGTCAAAGATTTTAATGATGTGCTGTCGCTGAAACTACAGTATGGGGTGGTAGGAAAAGGAGACTACTACCTTTAAGGACATTGGCCACGGAACATTTATTTTATATTTTCATTATCTAAGAATACATTTTCCTTGGGTCATAATTTAGATCACATAGTTTTTGCAAAATACCATTCCATTGACAATATTTTACTGATTATTTTTTATGTAAACCAAATTATTTGCAGAAAGTTTAACGACAGCAACTGGAAAGGCTTGTCTTAATGCTTTTTAAGATAACTTAGCAAATATTATTTAACAAAATTTCAGAGAGAGCCACAAATAAAAAATATACAAGATTGTCCTTATTTTCAGCAATTTTTTGAAATCGCAAAAACATTTCCTTGTGCGATTTTATAGACATCTTGAAGTTGTTCTTGGCATCTTATTTCATTGCAAATAATCTCACTTCTATACGTCGGTAAGTCTTCATTATTTTTGCATTCCTAAAACAGTAAAATTGCCATTTTTAAATGTATTTATGGGAAAAATATGAATTCATTTATTTGGGGCGAGGAAAGAGTAATCGTCGATAGAGAGTAAAAGACGTGAAGAGTGTGTGGTACAAATATAAAATAACGCATATTTCCCCAACGCCCTTAATTAAAGGCAGTTGGTGATATGGTATCACGAGAAAAACAAAATCATTAAAAACTCTTCACGATAAAGTGAGCACTTTTGAAATCAACCTTAGAAAAAAGTCACTGCTCCTACCTGCATATATTTTAACGAGAGCACTGAGCGACATACGCCCATTAAAGTTGGTAACGATGTAGGGAAAGTAATTTCGTATCTTAACGTTGAATAAAAAGTGTTAGGAAACCATTTCTCATAACTTAAGTTATTTATTTCGTTTTTTTAATAGTGTATCGAAGTGTAAAAATGAGACGATTTGTAAAATATTAACTTTTCTAATAATTTAGATCAGAGTTTCACTTCACCGACGCACGAATAAAGTGACGAGGCCCATGACAAAGTTAATATTACATAAGGCGGAAGAATATACAACGTGCATACAAGTAGATCTTGAGCAGGGCTTTCTAAAGTGCTCATTTTACCGTGAATAATCTATAGAAACCTTGCGGAAATGCTGTTAATTAAGATAAGAACAGTGGTAGATTATCATCCATAGATATAGTAATGAAAAGAGGACAATAGAGCTGAAACAATACACTGGCCTCCCAAAGTCCTCACAGATAGAAAAGAATCAATTATTGTGAGATAAAAAGCAATCCTAGGATATACTAAGTTTGCTAATGGGTAAGAAAGCCCAAGGCCAAAAATATTATTACACTGGAAAAAAGCCGTATACAATGGCAGCGTCGCACGAAAGAAAACCTACAATTTGCGATAGAAATAGACGTAAACACTTGAAGTTCGCAAATGAGTATCAAGATGAAGAACTTTGGAGGCAAAAAGTTCTTTTTTCAGATGAGAGCAAAGTCAACATGCATGATTCAGATGGTAGGCAAATAGTTTGGAGAAAACTTAACTAATAGCCGGCAAGAAACAATATAAAGGGGGCTGTAAAAAAGCAGCGTTGGACATACAATGGTATGGGACTGTCAGTTTCTTCGTGGGTGACTTCGTATTCATTAATGGAATCTTTGAAAAGGAGGGCTACCTAAACTTTCTTAGCCAAAATTTACCAAAAAGTATAGAAAAACTTGGGATTGGTTGTTCAGTGAACGATATTTTTCTTGGAATGCCACCGAATGATTTTTTTAGTAGACGAATATTATCTATATTCAGATAAAAATTATTAAATGAAATGTGAGGTAGTTTCGTTTCGTATAGGAGCACAAGATGTTATTTAAATATAAGAAATGTTTATTTCTTACAAAATCTAAATGAACCTTTGACATCACAGTAGTAAATAACAAATGTCCGAATATTTATTTCATTACTTGTATATCAAATGTGTCCAATTCGGGGTGCAGAGCTACTATGCACCACATAACAATATGAACAGGTAATGTGGCACAAGAAATGATATCCCACACAGTAAAATTGTTTTAACAAACTCCAGCTGCACTGTTCTCAGCTTGAGTGATTACAAAACTTCTGGTGTTTATGAACTATTCAGACTAGACCAAAACCGTTAGTAGGATTCATCATACGCAGAAAATTTGTCTGTATTTGTGCTCGGCAGCGGGCTCCTCGGGATGCCACTATTAAGGACAGCAATACTACAGTAGTATCATAGTCTCTTTTTATTTTGTTACGTTTTGCAACGTATGTCCCATTTAAGCGAAGATAGGGTTACCTAGCGGGAAAATCTTGAACTCGCGTGCATGCAATTTCGTTTGTATCTGCTCTCGCATTAGGTAGATAGCTCTGCGCGCAAATTAGAAGCAAGTATGGCATCTGATATTCCACCTTAACTTGACTAGGTGTCTGTCCGGCGCTTAACGTTTGCCTTGTCTGACACTTTATGTGAAAACAGTGAGGAGTGTGGAAACGGGCCGTGGGAGGACGATAGTCCTTAGGGAAAGGGGCGAGTTAGGGTAGCCGGGTTGGCTCCCCACTTCCGGTGGTGCGGGATTTTGTGCCTGACAATAAGGTTTGTGTTTACGCGAAAACGGTGATAAGGGTGTCATAGAGATAAGAAATTTAGTTTAAGGAAAATGTGTATTAATTATTAAAGCAAGAAATGCAATTTTATTAGGTTTAGATATTACAATAGTAGAGAAGAAAGAGCTTTTATAAAAAAAGTTAAAATACTATGAAGGCAAGGAATCATACATAGATGAGTGATTTGTGAAAGATATAACATATAAATACATTTGAAATTTGCAATCACTGTGACAGATTTTGTAACAGTGATAAAAACAAATTTAATTAATGAATGTAACAGAATATATAGGCTGATACATTTTTAGTCTTTTTAGACTCTCATATATTTTTGCATCACTGTTCGTCAGATCGCAGCCCGAAGTGTGGAATGGACCACCAGTGTTTACTTACATATTAAATCTTTTTTAGTCTCAGTAATTATTGTTATTATTATTATTATGTAGGTAGCCTAGCCTATTTATACATTCACAGATTCTTCCACCATCGGTATTGCAAGCGATACCGAAGACGGACGAGTCTGGGAATGTATAAATAGTCTACATTTATATTAATAAAAAAAATGGTAAAATTAAAATGTAAAAAAAAATGAATTGTAAAAAACCTTTTAAAAACAAACTTATTTATAAATGCACTAAAAAGAGAAAAGCAATAATAGTAGAAGTTACCCAATTTGTATAGAACTTTTAAGACGTGGACAAACAACCGTAATAAACTTTACTACAAATGTAATATTTTGTATCAATTTATATATAGTAAATAAAAGCTTGGCGCGAATGGTCAAGAGACTTACGCAAGATGTGTGTTTACTACGCTTACGCAAATGAGGTATACGTTCTATATTGCGCCAAGCTTTTATATACTAAATATAAATTGATACAAAAATATTAATTTGTAGTAAAGTTTATTACGGCAGTTCGTCCGCGACTTACAAGTTCTACAAATTTTTTAACTACTACTATAATAATTTTGCTCTTTTTATTGCATTCATAAATAAGTTTTTTTTTTTTAAAGGGGTTTTTTTTGACAGTTAATTTATTCTCACTATTTCTCTGGCTTCGGCTTGCATCATGGTGTTCCTGCATTTCATGCACCTTTCATTACTCTCCTCTAAGGTGAGAAACACCTTCGTTATGACAGTTTTACCCAGTCAGTTTCAACGATGACAGTAGGGATAAAGCTAGTAAGACTTTTATCAAGATTCTAACTATTCTGCTAATGAACCAAATAAAATATTGAACCAAAAATTATTTAAAAATTTTGAACACTGCCCGAAAATATTTTTTCCTATTACTCATGCAAAACAGTTTAAACATAATTATCTAATAATTCTTTACATTACAATCCTTTCGCCATTTGAAAATTTTTCCGCGTAAGAATTATGCACGTCATTATGCATAATGCAAGAGTCTACAGTGTACAGTTATTTTTAAGCAGCAGTGATGAACTCTCTTAAGGGCACCGCCTACCAAGCCGGCAGCCACGGAATTTAAGAGGGGAATCAATGTTAAATAAATTCCTTCTCCCAGCATCAGTTTTAAATGTAATTAGTGATGTGATAATTGCTTGTAAAATAATATATTATTACATTACTTAATTATAAACGATTCATCGATTATTTTTAATCGATTAGATTATTCACGATTTTCAGCTATTTATATTTAAACTAACTAACACATTGCAGATACTTACGTTTCACAGTTATTATAAATATGAAAAATAATTTTAAAATAAATTATTAAAATAGCAAAAATTATTTAAAATAAACAGAAAATTTTTTGGTGAGAATAGATTTAAACAAATTTATATAAATATACAATATTTGCGGTGAGCGTTTATGTACGGATTAGAACAAGTCAATCTATTATTTTACCGATTATTCATTCAATAAAAAAATTATCTTAATCGTTTGAATCGAATTACACAATTATGCGACTATCCCTACAGTATATATAACCGTTTAAAACAAAAAGTAACGTTTCTGTAGGGATATTGAAAAAGTTAAGAAATCTAGACAATTTTTATTTATAATATATTTTTATTATATATTAAAGTTTGCATTATGCGAAGAAATAATGGTAACTAAATACATTTGTTTAAATGTCTTAACGAGGCGATATTTTCTGAGAAATGTAAGCTGAAAATATTTTTGCTTGAAACAGTTAACTTTAGTATTGATGCACTGAGAAGGAATTTCTGTAGGACTGACCCCCCCCCCCCCCCTTTTTTTTTTTTTTTAAGTAAACTCCTTGGCGGCGGGCTTGGTAGGCAGCGCCCTTAATAAACAATCTACATATATTTTCGGCGGCTCACCCTATTGCTGTATACAAAATAAACGTTCGTTTAAAACACTTCCCGAACGATAGCAGCGCGCAATCAATTGTATTTCATTTATGAGTGGAGTACTGAATGATCTGTCACGTGATAAACACGAAAGCGAGTGATAGTTAGGCCTTGAGCTTTGTATGACGCAAACATACGTTTTACTACATGCGTGGCGAGCGTCACAGGTTTCATTATTACACACGCCGAGCACGACCAGCCTTACAGCTACTTATCTCGAGCAATAGTAACCCCCACACGGAGACTGTGTGAATACATATTTGTCGGTTACATTTTAAATATTATTATCCTGAATATTTTGTACTGGCAGATTTAGACTACTTTCGCTGCTGATACACGTTTTTCGTCATTTTCCAATTAATTTGTGGGTATGTATTTACGTCCATTGATATAAACAATGATATCGCATAAAAAGGTGCTGTATGAATATGAATAATTTTTTTTTTAGATCTCTGTACAGGGGCTATTTTTCACTAGGCCTATACAAACGGTTGCAATCTCAGTTTATGTTTACAACCAAATTTCCAATAACCATCATTTCTAGCAAAAAAGTTACATACAAAGTTATATAATGATTACAACATTTTTATGAAAAGTAAAAAAAATATTATTTTCACTCGCGGACCCCCGGTTATAAAACACGGCACCTAGAGGTCCACGGGCCATAGTATTTTCATAAAACGTGTTGCCCATTGGAATAAATTTGGGAAATTGCATCGTGACACTAATCTAAACATTCCTATATTTGCAGCCTGATATGTGGTATAATTTCCTTAACATGTATGGATTAAAAACTTCCAATACTCTTTAAGAAGTTTACTATGGAAAAAATTTTACGGTGTTGTTCAAAACAGAGTTAAAGTCGTGTACGGCTTCAGTTTCCCCTTAATTGTTGTGAGAATCACTTTACTTTAATATCCAAACAAAATTGTCATAAGAAGAAACAAATCGGGGGACACAGATGATGTTGGCAGGATGTGTGTATGCACTGTAAAACTTTCTTCTAAATTATTAAAAACGTAAATATTTCACCACGATTTTACTTATACTTGTGGAATCAATTTACAGTTATAAAATTCTCTGGCAAAAAATTGCAGTCTTGATACATGACAAAAGGCCGACATTTTTAATGGGTATGTTAACGGCCCCTCTTCCATACACGGAAGATAACTGGAGAAAATAACAGCGCACAGGGCTTACAAACTTGAAAAATCTGTAAATAACCGCGATTGCTAAGGTGTCACGCTCATGAGGTGACGGTTAGAGCACAAACCTTGCCATGACTGGAAATTTTAGAGCACCGAGTCAGTAACCACGTGCTTCGAAGCCTACTGTATTCAGGAGGCCCCGCCTTACGTAACAATGCAACGTAAATTCCGAAATTTGCTTTCATAATTACATCTAAAAACATCTAAACGCGCACACAGTACTCAAGCGGGATTCGAACCCATTTCCTTATAACTAAAGGATTAATGCCGCCAAGATCTTAGTCATAGAAATGCATATGGCGCCCGCCGCAGACAAATGCACACTCATAGTACTGCCAAACTCTTAAATCATTTTTGATACACAGGACTCCAGAAGAGTCACAAACGCTACATGATGAAATTACCATTTGGACTGCAAGTCACATGCTGAGGAGAGTTCACGTGTCTCTTAAGTTGGTATCCCATGGTTGTACGGAACTCGCAAACACATTACGCACGAGGCTAACTGGCCACTTGCCTCCAACGCTACATGTGACACACTACAACACATCAATCTTTAAGTCTGGTAAGGAGCTTCACTCCCTCGCCGATACACCCTCCCGTGATCATTTCATTTATGGCAACAACGCTATTACAGCCATAGGCCTCTAAGGCCTTGGGCTCCCCAAGAAAACAAATACATTGCGGCCCGCCACCGACTCAGTGATTTCAGCGAAGTCTGTAGTGATGCACACTTGATTTCTACGACCTTCACAAACAAGTTATTGGAATGTCGGATCCCGGTCTCGCGACCGCATGGCTTTCTAGTGGCGTACGAGAACTCTGCAGACCAAAAGTTACAGATGGTCTCAAATTATTATACTCAGAATATTTTCCACTCGTACTCGACGGCAGACAGCAAACGTCTTGGCACCTCCTGCACAGCAGGTTTCTCTCTCTTCCGCAACTTCTCTTGTCTGCATTGTGTGGCTCCCGCATTTATTCCACCTTTCATTACTCTCAATGGCGGATTTCAGGGTAGTGATAAGGGGGCTAGGGTTCCTCCCTTTCAGCTTTATTTTGTACTGGATGAAGTGCGATTATGCTTGAAATAAGTACATTGGTAATACTTAACCCTAGTATAGTAACAAGAAATTTTAAGATGTAATACATATGCTGTACTTATTACGGCAATACATATTATTTGTATTGTAGCAGGAAATTTAGAACTTATTCTAATATCCTACCCACAAAGTACTGACATTTTTATATAGCATTAAAACGTAACGCTTGATGTAAGCATGTGGTTTGAACATAACACATGGTGCCACCCCCATGTGTTGGCCCCTTCCTTAATGAGTTTTTCCATCCATCACCAATTCCACTCCTGCAAGGTGTGCAACGCTTCCGTGTTAATCACATTCCTCAAAATCTCAGCAATGCCACTAAGGGGTGAGGCGAGAATAAATTTTATCAAAATTCCACCAATAACTTTTTGTGGCCAAAATCCTAGAAATATAAAGCCGAGAATTCTAGGGAAAAAAATTAAAATATGCCCGTAAATTAGTTATGTCGATCACAAATTAATCTGAACATTAGAATCGCAAAATTGTTCTAATTTTAAACGTTTACTATGAAAAAAAAAAAAAAAAAAAAAAAGTGCATTAACTATTGCGAATGTCATCGCAAAGTTGCAAGATTGCACAGTGTGCAGTTTTAGCAGCCGAGAAGAATCCTCTTCCATGCCTTTCATGTGGGGGATCAAATGCGTCTTCAACAGAGTCGTGAATATAGAAGTGAAAGGAAAGCCCGAATGACCGGACGGCAATGACCTTTTAAAGTGTCTCAACAACTAACAGCGGGTGAGGGGAAGGAGTATACATTTCTCCTCCATAAAATTAGCAAAGGGCGTCAAAATGGGAGTAATTAGGAACCCAAAATGTTTTTGTTCATCTAGATGTGTTGAGTTACGCTTCTCGATTACAGATTGTTAACCTGCTTTTATGCAGAATGTAATCTAGGTTGTGATGGCAGCCAAATTAAATTTATCACCACCACAAGCGTGTGAAGGCACGTGGCCTTGGGATTAACCCGAACAGCCAGCAAAACAAAAAAATTAGAATATTACATATGTAGAAACCTAAACGGACTTCATTGCCCAGTATTCCAATTTGTAGAACGTGATAGCGAGAAGAGGATAAGACTCGCAACCTAAAGGCATATCTCGTTGAGGCGCATAATGTCTTACAATTTATTGTAGATGGCCAGATGTCCAGACGATTCAATTATAGGGTGCTGGAAAGCCAAGGTGCTGAAGACGTTGAAACAGTTCTCTCTCACTCAGGAGTCTACATTGAAAGAGGATACGATTGATATCATTGACGTCACACACTGGCGTAGAGGAGATATTTATCGTGTACATGTGGGCTTTAAACATTCCATGACTGAAACGCAGTTCGACCGACTAAAGTGGTAAAGTAACGACGCGAACCTTTGTGTCGGTTAAACCATGGGCGAATCTGTAAAGAAAGTTGCAACAAACTACATCATACATCACTTTTACCATGTTGCCATTGTAATCAAATTTATAAGAGGAGCCAGAATGGTTTAAGAGACGCCACAAAGACTTGCCCCCCCCCCCCCCAACCAACAAAAAGAGCCTTAAGGTAGCGATGCAGTCGCCGTTGCGTTACCACGAGTCTTAATACATCAATAAATCAGCAAAATACTTTAAATCGAAAACCCAAAAACGAAACCACGAAAAATCGCGAATAATCTAGACGGCACAAACACAAAATGATGTCGCAACCCCAACACAGAGGCCCACAAACCCTAACCGTCACCGACGGCGGCTACAGAAGAATTTCGCACTGCATACAAACGCAGTAAGAAGCACTTATGCAACCAATCAGAATATAACACAAAAATTAACTGTAAAAACCTTTAAAAACATGCTTTTATTTACAAATGAACTAGAAAGGTAAAAATAATTATAGGAGTAGTTACAAAATTTGTAGAACTTTTAAGACGTGGTTGAACAACCATAATAAACTTTACTACAAATTAATATTTTGTATCAATTTTTATTTAGTATATTAAAACTTGGCGCAATATAGAACGTATACCTCATTTGTGTAAGCGTAGTAAACACATATATTTCGTAAGGCTCTCAACTATTCGCACCAAGCTTAAATTGGCACAAAAGTATTAATTTGTTGCAAAACTTATTACTGTAACTACTCCTATAGTTATTTTTATATTTTTAGTTCATTTATAAATAAAAACTTGGTTTTAAAAGGTTTTTTTTTACAGTCAATTTATTTTTCACTTTTTAGTCTCACGTGGTTCCTAGTGATTCGGTGGGCGCCGGACAAACACCTCACAGACGCCACAAACAAGTGAAGTTAAGCTTGTAAAAAAATTACTATCGTTTTATGGGTCGCATATATCTAAGAAATCTGTGCTGGCTAACCTGTTAGTACGGACGTGCTTCTTATTGTTTATTTACAAGAGGGGAAAAAATAGTTTTCGCAAGAGAATGTTTGCAAATTTATATTTTTTATTTCAGTTTAATTAAGCAAAGCACAAATCTTTGCTTTAAGTAAACAGATATCGGAAATTTACCACGGAGTACATTTAACACACACTTCCTGGCACTTTTATTTTTCATTTGGTAGCCTTGATGGGGCGCACCCTATCTCAGTACGCTATCTACTGAAGTTAGGTGAGGGGAGCAGGTTAGGTGCGTGCAAGGCCCTTAACTTATACGCTCTACAAAGAAAAAAACGCAGTATAAGAAAATTGAAAAATTTCAATCCTCCCTATGGCCATTACGGCAAGCAGGTAGTCATTGCATACAATTATGTTGTCTCGTCATTTCCTACTGCTTGATACAATCAAGCCTTAAGAGTCGGTGTGAGTCATTTTGCCTCCATTTACCACAAATGTTAATATTTACTAGCAAATTGCAAGAGAATTATATTCGCTTTTGAAACGCAGTTTTCTGGACACACAAAAGGAACTTAAAACCTTCAAAACAGTATTTTCAAAAAATTCAAATTATTATTTCAAATATTAAATTTTACCCCTTAAAATACGCATTTTTTTTCTGCACAGACATGTTATACGAGAAAAAAGTGTCTTTCCCATCAAAAACTAGTCAATGTTTTTATCTAGATGGGTAAATAATTTTATTTGTGATTCAATACTGTATCGGTCATTGGCTTAATGTTAATACTTTTTAATAAAATCAACAAAATCTGTTTTAATGTATAATACTGCAAAGTGCGTTTTGGGCATAGGAGTGTTTTGAACTACAGAGTATTTCACGTTATCTGAAACTTCACAGGTCGCGTGACAGCTTGACATAGGTAAGTGGGCTTATGGGCTTACCATCTCGTCGACAGCGATGTCATTAGAGACGATGCAAGTTGTACAGAGTAGACGGAGTGGAGAGCGACCACAGACGCCTGTAAAGAGTATTTGCTGTTCAGGAGGCCTAGGTTGTCAAAACCACTCGAACGTTTGTATACTAGTTGTTTCTCCCGTACGACTTTATTTTCGCTGTGACTAGTCGATCAGACAAGTGGGTTATGTTTATTTGAAATAGATAGTAACTTTTTTGTTGTATCCAACATGGCAGTTGCAGAATTTAGGTTTCAGATATTAAAATTGTTGAGTAAATCTTCCTACTACATTACAGATAATCAACTTGAATAGTAGGTCATACCTACGCCGAAACAGAAAATGTAATTAATATTATTACGAGAGTATTATTTTGAAAGGGATATTTTAGTGCTATTTGAATAAATCGACAACATTTAAAAATGTGGCACAGAGAAATCTGAATATAAGTACGATTTTATTAATACACTTTGAAAACATTTAACTATACTTGCGTAATATGCTTAATGTTAATTACTCTACAATTTGTTTTTAAAATGTAGACATTTAGTAAACCTTTCTATATTTTATAAACGTATAAGTATATATTCAAATAATTTACACTTGCATACAACTAAAATTCTTTAATAATGAATATAATTTATTACTTTTAGCGCCATCTAGTTATTTACAACGTAACTATTACTGCTGTATACGAATCACACGTTGTGCGATACGAAAACTGTATGTAGAATTACTATATAATCGTATATGTAGTGTTCCAAGTTCTATAAATACATTCTCTTAACAGGAATGATTGAATTATCAGCCCCATACTAATTGAAAACATTAATTACTGGAGTTCGCTCGCTCTCGACCACACAGACAAAGTTCATATATAAATCTTGTATGCGAAGACCAAGTTGGTGTTCAAGCATACCATAATTGCAATCCACTCAGTGCGGGCGGCCAGTTGGTATACGAATGAGAACTCCAGCATAGGCCCCCAGGCGTGGAAATCATTAGTATCGCCTCATTTCAAGTGTTGGCACTGTTATATTGATAAATAAATAATGGAGCTTCGATACAGTATGGAGGGAAGTAGGAAGTGAAGTGTTCAAGCAAATAAAAAAAGCTGAAACATTTGCAAGAATACTACAGCAGAAAAGGTAACACTACGTTTAGTAAGTAATATACATAGTTCGAAGTCTCTTATGACTTTAAATACATGTGTCAAAACTTAACACTATTAACATGTTTTTTCTTATCTTACAATAAGGAACTACGTTTATCGTCTATTCTAATTTTCAATCCCCGAACGCACTTTTTACCTTTGGAAACTAATATTTACGATTAGCTGAGCTCATTAATAGAAAGAAAATACTTTTATTCTTATTTATAGTTTCTTAACAAAGTAAGTTTTATTACTATACACAGAAATGTGATTCGTCTAGGATCGCTTAGTTCGTGGTAACACCTTTTGAAGTTCTAGGAAAATGTGTGTATGTTTTCGACATAATATTTGCTGAAATATTGAAATCCAGTCTTTCACACTAACGTAAATTAACACCTGCGAACAACACACACACATCAGTGGCTAGACCGAGATTCGAACTAGAAACCTTGTGGTCTGAAGGCTTCTGGCATTTTTTAATAATCCTCTGTGGAATAATCTGAGTGAATAAAATGTTTTATCCTCGATCAATTTATGAATCATTGGAGAATGACTTACTGTTATTTCCTCTATAAATAATTCCCAGTAAATTCTACGATTATAGACCCCCTCGCCGACCTCCTGTGCCACAGTAGGTTGGTGCGCCACAGACATGACTTGGCGGGTACAACAAAGTCATAGGATCGTCATGGGAGGTGCAAGGCAGTTCTATGATCGGCTTGGATAGTGGTAGGCAGTCCTAGGCTCGATTTGGTGGGTGTTAGCCATTACAAGGCTTGATTTTGCTGGTGCGGGAGGCTCTGGGTTCTAATCCCAGGTATGTCGTGGGTGTTAGTCTAAGTTAGGTCATCCCCTGATAAGCCTACGGGAATAACACTGGGAGATGTTAATAATCCCAATCCAATTGACCACATCGTCTTGTTTAATTTATCGTCAATAAATAAAATTTTACTGGTTACATTTTTGTAGTTGCAATATGTCTTGTTTGGTGTTTAAAAGGTGTAATTAAATAGTGATGATATTAAGAAACTATAAGTCGTGTTGTGTGTAGAGTGATTATGACGGGATAGGAGACTAGAATAAACTTTTTGCACTTTGCATAACACACTCTTACCTCACGTAAAGCGCTCGTGGAATCTGGAACTCTGAAATATTTGTAGAAACAAAACTCATGCACATGCCAATGAATAATTGCAGAAAAATGAAAGCACACCATGGGTAGAGATGATGGAAAATCGCGAAAATTTTTTCAGCCGACGTATCTTCTATAACACTAACTAGTTTATTCTTTCATGATTGGATGAACAAGGTTTTGACTCGGCTTAGTTGTTTGCAGATCGATCACGAACGTTCTGCCTCATAGTATCAAAATCATCATTGGCCCAGTGAAATGGGGTAGTAGCTTCATACATGCATGACAGCCAATAAGGTAATAAAACTGTCTGACATGCGCACAGTACGTTGAATCTTAGCAACAAGTCAACTTTTCCCGCGATAAACCATCATATCTAACCATGGGATAATACAGGTTTAATTAGTTTGAAGCTGAACTATAAATAATTATTATAATTCAGAATTAAATTGTCTGAAAACAAACTTGAATAAGATTAAAACTTGTGTGGAATTCAAGTTAAATTAAGCGCAATAAGAAAATAAAATCAATTACTTTTATTGCAAGTAGGATTACTGTAAATTAGAATTATAGCACCAACCTCGCTAGATAAAACTTAATGAAGATAATGGAATTAATTTAAGAATAAAATAATAAAACTGCTGCAATAAAGGTACACTTGAATAATAAAATGAATTTAGGTTAGTGTTTCCCAGAAGTAGTTCTTAATTTTGTGCCTTTTTCCTCCATACACGAGTGTACTGAGCTCCATCTCGCAATAAAAAATTATCTCAAACTTTCTTTTTAACAACACGCTAGAATTTAAAATAAAGTTAATGTGATTTCAAAGTTCAAACTGATTAAAGTTGGGTCTTTCAATTAAAATTTGCTCCGTTGCTTAGCTAGTCGGTAGTGCTGGACTACTGGGTACTACCATCATTAAACATATTAATTACCATTTGAGAGTTCTGAAAATATGCCATATTAGGTGTAGAAAAGTTTAGGTTTCTGGAGCGTACTTGAATTTATCAATAAATAATCAGATCGCTGCAGAATGACCAAAGCGTCACCTGGATCAGGCTGTACCAAAAGCCTGTGATATGGTGTCACTGAAGTTCCTCGGCGCCTTCTTAGGCCGGTCGGTCACCACTAATAAATTAACCAGTAGGCTCTAAAACTATAACATCTGGGGATAAAAACCCTAACTAAACCTATGTTGATGCTGTAGATTTTCCTATCGAGAATCCCAGCGAATAATCTCGCCGCTGGACCTTTCACTTCCTGCAACTTCCTCAAAACCTGATCTAATTGGCGAGAAACTACTTCCGGTCAAACGAAACGGGAATAAAATTAAATCATTGATTCCCTTCCAAAATACAAAATAAAAGAAATAATTATGTTTAATATAAAATAAAATAATTATACGATCACATAAATAAACAAACAAGTTGAAATTAACATATTTAGATCATAACCTCATCTCAGAATTCATATCAGCATGTCATAGAATAAAATAAATAATAATATTAATATAACTAGGATTAGTGGTTTACAAATAAAAATATTACGTGTTATTAATAAAATAATTATGAACCTAGGAGGGGTTTAAATAATTAACATTACTCAACATAATATGTAAATAAGTGTGAGCTGGTGACCAAAACACATATGTAAATAACCGTGTGATATTATGTCCAAAAACATATGTACACAATAATCATAACTGTAGACATACATAAGTACGTGTTCAACTTGAAACTGTTATAGTGTTTGTCGTTTCTGATTGTTTCCAATTGAATAAAATCAAGTTGACTCGTAGCGAGCGAGATGTCCGTTTTTTAATCATTATATTCTGATAGCGTATGCTATAGTACAGACATGTGAGTAGAATGGCTAATCTGTCATGTCTTAGTACCAAATGTACTGTACTAAAAAAATTAATCACATAGACTTATGTTGTAAATGTTAGGCGATGTACATTTAAAAAAAAAAAACAATAGCCAAAATTCGTTCGTTGTTTCAGTATTGTTAATATGATTTTTAAAAAGTCTTCAGGAGTGAACTGAATGAGAGATTTCGCCAGTGTATACAAACTAGAAACAGTCGTCGAAACTACAGTATAGTTGAATGACGAAAAAGGGATTTCATACCAAGAAAAAATGTTGTTGAGAAGATTTTGCCATTTTTTCAGTCAATAAAGCCATTATTTGCATCACTGTTTTATATAGTGCAAAATATCGATAACGTGATTGTTATTTCTGCTCGGGAATATTTATAGTAAATTATGAATAACTTTTGTGTTACAAAAAATAATAGGGCCTATTACAAACCCAAAAATCAAATTTTTCATCACTGAGAAAAAAATTCCTGTAATTAATATGGCTATATTAGCTTGATTTTCTCCAAGATCTCTCTATCCCACTCGAATGCTCCACCAATACGGAAAATTTATACACACTATTCAAATGTAAATAAGCCATTAAAATGTTTTTCGATTAAACTAAAAATTTAATATACTAAAGTAATATGACATTACAAGTAATTATATGTACTAAAGTAATTAAAAATTGAAAAATAAAAGTTTATCCGAAGTATATATTGCATAAAATTTTTCGTAGTACATTATTACACGTTCAAATATATTTCATAACAAATATCAAAGAATTTAGAAACCATTTAGATAGAAATGTTCCGTTTTACACTATTCCCGCTAAAGGTAGCTGTGGTTGAATGAACGTTTTATCATGCCGTGATTATTATCGTTAGTTTTAAAAATGTTTAGTATGATACAATATACAATCAACAAATGTTTTACTATAGAAATTACAATTTAAGTGCTGTGTTCCACATTGCAGTGGTAATTAAAATAACAGGTCAAAAGTATACGAGTGTAAATATCGGATCGGTGAAGAGCAGAAAAGAAAATGTGTTTCTGCTATACCACGGGAAAATTTCTAACCCAGTCAGCAGTCAAGAGTAAGTTTGATTTTACTTAGAAAATAAGCAATGTAGCCTACTAAATTAAACTCGTAAAACTAAACATTTACAGGCGTATCTATATTATAACTTTTACACGGCTATTAAAAGATTGCGGAAATTTTATTTTCCTAATAATGGTCTTACTTTTGACGGGTACTGTAAATACTAAGTGTGCAATCACGATTTAAATGCGTAAAAAGCATTAGGAAAAATTAATTTGTCACAATAGGCCCTGTTAAGTAAACTAAGTTGTGCATTGCAAATGATGTAATATATAGGCTTAAAAACACGCATGCAAACATGCGACATAAATGCAGCAAGTATCTACCATTTATTAGTAAATAGCGTAGTATGGCACTAAAATACATATTTTAATACAGTAATACGTATTCGTACTCAATGAAAAAGTTGAACAACGAAACTGCACAATAGTAAGGTTGGATTAGGCTACATCTGATTCATTATCGCATTAATGCAGGGTTTAAGAGTGTAGTATTTTCTTTTAAATAAAAGTAAAACGAATTACGAATGTATATCGCAGATTACTTAAGAAAATACAATATAGAAATAATGAAAGAGTTAAAAGCTAAACACAAGTAATACAAACTAAATGTGTTGTTTTAATATCAGTGTTATAATAATATTGCTGCACTGATATCTGCTAAGTTTTTAAGATTATTTATTGCATTTGTATCTCAAGGTTCACTTAATGGTTACGTAAAAAGTGTTTGTGTGCCCTTGATAATATTCCCATGCATTAATGAGTTTGAAATTCTGCTACAATGGTGTATGCGCGTGAATTCTCTCGGTAACAGAGACTGTTAGGCCAAATTTTAAGCTTAATTCATCATGAGACGACGTTATAGACAATAGATAATGCTTAATACACGTTGGTTCAATATATTATCGTGCGTCATTGGGTAGTTAGTTCGTGATTAGCTATGCTGTTAATATATGTTTTTTTTTATTAAGAAAGTATTTAGAAAATGGCCTCTCCTCGGGCACTTACTACACACACACCACCACCAGCAGCATAACTGTGATTAACTGCAGAAAATTCTTGTCGGTATGGATCAGGCACAGTGGTTTCGGAGTTGGTCTAAGGACTATTTTCCTGTTTTGTGGTCCTGTAAATGCAGTGAATGCTAATATTATTCAAAGTTAGACACCACTGGGAATCAAACCCAACACCTCTTTTCACCTTTGAAGGATTCAACGTACGTTGTAAATGTATTCTTGTTCTTATACAGAAAATAGTGTTGCTCAGGTGCCAAAATAACTTAGTACCCAGCCTATGACTATAACGCCTCCCTTTGTAATAAATGCGTTACAGATATGCATGTTGTACGTTACGTAGAAAATGTAATATTACCATATTTTTACTTCTGGCACAAAAACGAATTTAAGCTAATTGATTCTGGCAGAATATACATGCTGAAGTTCCTGAGTGAAATAAAAAATATACTGAAGATAAATGATTCTGAGATTTGAAGTTGCTTGTATACGCCATTAGCTAATAGTTGATCCAAACCAATGTACAAATTTTCCAACTAGGGCAAGTGATAAACGTGTATAGATTCACTGAAGAGAAAGATAACATTCCAAGCATTGCGCCGATATAAAAACTAACATCCAGCTAATCTAGAAGAAAATCAGAGAAAGTAGACTATAATAGCACGGAATCTCTGGGAAAGTTTTGCAGGGCGATAACGCGACAAATATTTGTTGGCTAATATTAAGGTTTTGGATATATTTGGTTTGTTGTTGGACCGAAACAAATCTGAACTAAAATAAGTTAATCTTGGGTTAATGATAGTAATATATCACGGCTGTGATTGAGTCCACTACACCATAAGGTTACCTTTTCCGTAATAAATATAATGTAATTCATGCACATTTTGTTTTAGTTTTGAATTAAATACTTATCACAGAAGCGGAGGTTTTTAGCGTTCTCTGGAATTAACAACTGGGAGTTTAACAAATAGGCATGTTTCATTATACAATGCTTTTCTTTCAGGTAGTCTGTAGCTCACGTGTGCCAATAATGTAAACAAATATATGATTTTCAAAGGAATACTAACAAAATTGTTTATGAAGCATAATGCCTGCGGCGGATGGCACGGTCTCTTTATCATTCTCAGGTATAAGGGAACAGCAAGGAGACAAGCTGATGTTTATAGCGATAATATCAAAACTTCCCTTTCCATGTCCCTCGTTGATTGTACACTAATCCTCACCAGTCCGGCGTGCAAAATGGGTATAACAACCACGATGTATCGCGTATCTTTCCGGTGAGGAAAAACACGTATTTCACGTCGTCCCTCCGACTCTTAAAGGCGTGTCCTCTCGCAATCTGGAGGTCGATTCTCATTCACTTTTCCGTTTACCGGGCGCCGATCGACGTTGTGGAAACAATAAGCAGGGTGGAAGTTGCAATGGCAGTAAAACTCCGCTACGCCAGGCTAGCGATGCTGAAGTCATCGGGCTCCCAATCTCGATAAGTGTGAATGTGAAAAGGATCGGGCAGCAGGAAATGTATTTTGGTACTGACCTTGAAGAAGTGGTTGGCGGGCGGGAAGGACGTGAGGTTGCACAGGCCCGCCTCCAGTTCGCGCACCTTGGCGGCCATGAGGGTCTCGTTGACGGCGCCCTCCTCCGCCGTCAGCACTAGGCCGCCCCCAGCGCCAAGGCTAGCCTCACGCTCCAGGAACCGCCTCCTTGTGGCGGCGTAATCGGCGGGGGTTGGCGTGGCCGCCGCCCCCATAGCCACTAACACTAGCGCCAATACCTTCATAGCCGACCCTGGCGCGCCAACGACTGTCCACCGCCGCTCCACGCGCCGCTATCTCTCTGGCGGCCTGGCGGGGCGGCTCTCTCCTCTCTCCCTCCCACCTTCATCAAACCACGATGATGGCACGGCGTAGCACGGCGTTAAGATGGAGTGGCAATCAGCAAACATTAAGTTTTAATGGTAAAGGCAGTTCGAAATAAATTGAGTACTTTTGAAATCAACCTTGGAAAAAAGTCACTGCCCCTACCTGCATTTATTTTAACGGGCACCCGGAGTGGCATGCGTCCAGTAAAGTTGGTAACAATGGTTGGGAAGTAGTTCCATATCTTAAAGATTAATAAAAAGTGTTAGGTAACCATTTCTGATAACTTAAATTATTTCTGTCGCTTTTTGCCTTTTTAATGCAACGAAGTGTAAAAATGAGCAGATTCGTTAAATATTTACTTTTCTAATAATTGCACAGTTTCACTTGACCGCATGAATAAAGTGATGAGGCCCATGATAATGTTAATCATAAATAAGGCGGAAAATTACACAATGTGCATACAAGTAGATCTTAAGCAGGGCTTTCAAAAGTGCTCATTCTACCGAGAATATCCTATATTTACAAATGTCAGTACTATCTAAATCATATTTAAAATGTCCTGTTATATTTACCAAGTACTTATATGTATAAATACTACACTGTTAACATTGGTATTATTTTATTAATAATATTTTATCCTGTGTAAAATAATGCTCAAGAGAGGAGCTCAAGCCTCCTTACCCGCCTCTTTTTATTGGTCGGTCCACCACTGTACGTTCATATAAATAAAATTTGAACACAGTATATATAAAAGGATGGAACTGAACTCTACCGACAAACTTCGGCGGGTTATTCTTCATTGAAAAATAGGTCTAAAATATATACACGACGACATATATTATAAGTCTGTTCTGAACGGGTGAAACCCGTCATTGAAAGCGTATTTGAAACAGATGTTTTTTACTAGTAACACAGCCAGAATGAACAATAAATGTGTTGAGTTTCTGTATACTGCATTATTAAACGACGAAGTATGAAGCACAAAAAATATGGGCTCCAATATCAACCCCATCCAAATAAAGTGAGGGGTTGGCAACCCATTTGTGCAAATAAAAATGTGACTATCACTACCGCAATTATCTCGGCTTCTAGCAAGAAATCCAAACAGTCTTCGCGATTTCAGATCGGCCGAACAGTTGTCCGCCTATTTAGTTTTTAATGTACGAGTGTACAATAATGCCACTATTTCTATTACGTAGGCCTACCTACCACAAAGAGCTTTTCTAATCTTCCAATACATGCTTTACTTATAATATTAAACTATTATACGTGTACCATAATTGCGTAATCTCTATTAATTACTAACTTTACAGAGCCATATTAATATTCCAAAAATATGTATTACTACTCATAGTGTACCATAAATTCCATTTCACAATATATTTATTATTATATTGTATTAAAATAATATAATATTATTATACTAATTATCATAATATACTTAGCGTACGTACGTACAAAAGAGAGGCAGGGTAGCTCAGCCTTTAACTTCTACGTACGTGCAAATGCACCTCTGAACTTTCAACCAATCAGAATGTACGATTTTATGATAAATATAGTGTTTGAAATAACATTATTAAGGCGCAGTCATTATTAAACGAAATTTAGTTATGTTTGGCCAATGTTTCAAAATAGTACAATCTTTTTTTTTTTTTTTTTTTTTTACAAAGCCTGTAAAAATAAAACACTTAATAAGAATCTCGCTTCGCAAAGTTACGTTTCAGTTTCACTGTCTGCCAACGGAATACCTACGCATGTGCGTGCATGCGTTACGAAGAGATTGTGAATCCGCATGGGAGTTATCGCACCCCCGCAGCTATGGAACGTCTTCGTTGCCACATATCATTTCCTTTAATGCCCGGTTGCACGAACATCTTCCTCGATCCGATATCGAATGATCCTAGTTCCGAACCAGAATCCAGTTTGATCTTGGTTACACTGTAAAAGTATTGCTCTAACGAAACAATTTCATGATTCTTAACTCCGATTCTTCGATCTTGGTTCCGAAGTGAGAGATCGTGATTAAGAATGAGACAAATTTTGCTATTGGTTCGTAATATATGACGTCATTAAAGTAGGCGTATTTTTCACTTTAGGTAGAACTATATGTACGATGTTTTATATGTTTTACGTGAATTATTGTTGTACGAATTTTACTGAATAATATTCAAGTGCGTATAATTTTGTTTTAATTTCCCAAGAAAAAAATCGAAAAATCAAACTACATTTGTCGACGATGGCTGCCGATCTCGGATCGAGATTTCGAACAGCCAATTTCGGCGGTTCGAAATGAAATGAACTCCATCTCTATCTCCAGTCCAGCTCTGAACTCGAATGATGCAACGGTTTTTCTGTGTCGATCTTAAATCCTATTTCGGATCGAGTTTCGAACCACGATGATGCAACCGGGCATAAGAGCTTCGTCTAGCTGGATGTATTTTGCTTGTCCGAGGCCTGAAACACGGGAACGCTAAGGCCACCTAGGAACGTGCAACGAATGTCTAGTCGCCCTTACGCTCAAGGCCTCAAAACAATCAGTGGTGACTTTATCATTTTACGGTGTAGTAATAAAGACGAAGGAGTAATGTTTGTCCCTGTGATATGTTAAATAGCCTGTGTCGGAAGTTTCATACCTAAATTTTTTTTAACACTCGTATGAGCTTTTTTCATTTTTAAAAAATACATGATAGTGACGGGAATAGAAAACGAAAACTACAATTCAGACGTGGGAATTTTCTCAAAGGCTATTCGTGCGCAGACGCCGCTCAAAAATATTGGACAGGTGTACGACCGGGGCTGAGAGGAACTATCTCCATCGTAGTCTGCCGCAATCGAACCCGCCAAATCCCGAATACTACTGCAACACCAAAAGAGCTCTCTGTATCACGCGAAACTGCAGGAACTCAAAAATATGACTACAAAAAACATATCTAGGGGACGTACTGATTCTGCAGGCTCCCGAGTGCAAGTACGGATCTGAATGTCCCTTGGGGGGGGGGGGGGGGAGGATTGTAATTTTATTATTGCGCAGATGCAGTTATACACTTTAGATGCGAGGCATGGGAGGGGCACTTTCTTATTACAGTTTCTAGAAACAATATTAAATTAATCAAATGCAATCAGTATTTTATACAATTATAATTTTATTACATGTAATTTTTTAAGCGTTAATTCAGAAGTTTTATGTCAACGTGACAGTTTTCTCTATCTGTGCGTAGGAGAGTGTTGGGGGGGGGGGGGAGGGAGTCTTTTCCAACGTGGCCTTACTCCCTTTTGCATTCGCCTCTGTCCCTGTGTGCAGTGTTAAATGTTAATTCTTTCGTATTTACACGATGATGCCAACAATGGTAGTCAAAGGCGTCAAAAAATGTTCACGTGTAGATTTAATACACAGCTGTGCGTAACCCCATTAAGTACATTTTTCAAGTTCCGAATCAATCACTGAAATAAATAAGCTGAGTAGAATTTCAGGTAGTCTCTCAGATGCACGTGCATTTGGAAAAGCTGCTTGTATGGTGTTTCGTTGGTGACCTACACACCATTACTTGGCCTTGGCATACTGTACGCTTACGTTACCGCGCCACGCGTGATTGGTTCGCCAATGGTGCAGACAAGTGACGCGTAGCTCTACCAAATAAGTTTTTTTTTTTTCATCTGTCATCGTCACTGCATACATGGCACAATGCTTTCTCTGTAAAGGTACAATATATAAAACAAAATCCTTCCATCTAACTTCCGGTTGGCTCCGTGAAGGCGGAATGGGTGCATTCAGCGGGAAATCGAGTTGCATCTCCGCTGATTGCAAGTAGACAACAGAAGACAAATGAAGTGCAAAGGCAATTTCAGAAATAAGTAAATATGGCGCTATTCATGGGGTTACATACAGTGGTACTGCAAGTGAGACATTCGCTCCGTTAGATGCCTAATAAAGGTAAAATAAGCAAACTTTGTTTATACATACACATACACACACACACACACACATACATATATATATACACACACACGCGCGCGCGCGCGAAACGATTCCCAGCACATGTATCACCCTTTTGAAACAGAAACAACACGACATCAAGGGTTCACGAAAAAATTGTGATAAATATATACTCTATATGAATCATCGAATGGTAGTAATTTCATTCCCCTGAACATACCGGCGGTGGGGGTACGGAGGGTGAGTTTTGAAACTGCAAATGGGAACAGGGGTCGTATATGATATCGTTGGATAGATCGTCGAAAAGGAAACAATATTTACTAAGGAAGTTGTTTTCTGATTTGCATAGTTTATGCACAAAAAGAAATATCATGTAATCATATGGTTTGTGACGTGCGTAGTTTACACACAATGAAACTGAACGAAAACTGTTTTTATTCTCACTACAATAAAATAGAAATCAACGTAACGTGTTGGTTTTCTGGCGTGCATACCTAGTTTAAATACAATCAAAAGGACATCGGGTGTACTATAAATACCGGTATGGTGTGAGAGAACTACTGCGAAATGAGAACTGGGAACCCTCATTCGCACACATAACTCTTCATAAGTGTTCTAAATGTCGACCATCCTGTATCAGACACGACTCTGCTCTCCTTACGTTTGCGGATGCTCGGCTGACCTCAGCACGGCTGAGAGATCCACATGCTGCTCTGATTCTGTATTTCATGTTTCCCTCGTTGTTGGACAGCACGCAGTAGACAATGTTTTTAATTCTCTCCCACAAAAATAAGTAATTTGGAGACTAGTCTGGAGAGCGTGGTGGCCAAACTACAGGACCCATTCGTCCAATCCACCGTCTGGGGAATAATGTGTCAGCAACTAGCCGAGCTCTGCGTGAAAAGTGAGCAGGACAGCCATCCTGTTGAAGCCACAGTGTTAATCTTAGAGCGAGAGGGACATCTCCGATCAGCTGATACAAAATATTCTCTATAAAGTCTGCATATACTGCACCATTCAATTGCCCTTAAAAAAAATGGTAGTATGACACGATGTCCGAGAAGGCTACACTAAGTATTAAGGCTCCACACATGCTGGTTATCCCCTTGATAGAGCCAATTTGGATTGACTACAGACCAGTAATGGGCATTTTGTATGTTAACGTCACTATTATTCTTGAATGTGGCCTTATCAGTCCACAAAAATCTGCGATGGAAATCACAGTCTTGCTCAGGGACCCTTTCTAGAAATTAATGCGCTTAGGAGCATCATTATTCCCAAGTTCTTGGTGCAGCTGTACATGGTACGGATGTAAACGATTATCAGCGAAGATTCTCCACAATGTACTTTGAGACAATCCTGAGTCGCGGGCAATTCTCCGTGTAGAATCATGAGGATTAACTATCAAAGCAGCAAGTACATCAACAGCCCTCTCGTCTTTCACAGGTCGTTTGATGCGACGAAGTTTGCTGCATGTTAGTTGCACAAGCCCGGTTGTGCGCATGTGACATGCGAGATGCCGGAAGACATTGTACGAATGATGGACGTGCTGTGGGTATCTCTTTGCGTACAAACAGGCAGTAGCTCTGCAGTTCCAACGACTTTCTCCTAGTATCATTAGTATGTCAAATGCTACTTCGTTTGAAAATGGCATTCCATTCAGAAAGCAACTACACAGACAGACAAAGTCTGACACTGAAACAACACACACGATTAAAGGTTGCAATATAAAACGAATGATTGTCTGAATGAACGACCTTTTGATTGTCAGTTAACTTGCATGCAATGCCTGCAGTTCCTGTAAGTGATATATAGCTTATATGCTTTCTGTGTAGTGCTGCATGAATAGCAGAATCAAAGCAGCATGTGGATTTCTCATCAGTGCTGAGGTCCGCCGAGCACCCGTGAATGTAAGATGGATAACAGAGTCGTGTCTGATATATGGCGGTCAAAGAGTGTTGTGTGCAAATGAGTGTTCCCAGTTCACTGTAGTTCTCTCACACCATACCTATATTTACAGTAAACCCGAGGTCCTTTTTGATTGTACATATACTAGGTATGCACGCCAGAAAAACATGTTTCGTTGATTTTCTTTTTATTGTAGTTAGTATACCATGTTTGCGATCAATTTTCATTTTTCCTAAACTACGCATGTCAGAAACCATATGCTTAGATGATTTAATTTATTGTGTGTTAACTGTGCATGTCAAACAAAAATTGTCTTAGTTAATGTTTCCTTTTAGGCGATCTATCCAACGATGTACCATATACGACCCATGTTCCCATTTGCAATTTAAAAGCTCACAACCCCCCTTCCCCCCATACTCCTACCATCGGTATGTTCGGAGAAATGGGATTAATACCAATCGGTGCTTCATACAGGGTATAGTAATCAAACTTTTTGCAAACCCTTGCTGTCGTGTTGTTTCCGTGAAAAGGGGGTAATGCGGGTGCTGTGAATCACCCAAATGTGTGTATATATATATATATATATATATATATATATATATATATATATATATATATATATATATATATATATATATATATATATATATATATATATACATATATATATGTATATATATATACATATATATATACACACACACACAGGTTGGTCTGCTTAACGTCTGCCTAACTTTCCATTGCATATGCTATATCACTGAATTCCACTTTGCACGTACTTTCAGATGCCGTTCAAATAAGTGTATGTTTCCAGGGGAAAAATCATATCTGGTTTAATTTCTGTCCACGTATTGGTGTTAAGAATAGTCACTTTGCTGCAAATTACTTGTTCTCGTACGTAATTTCATTTAGCAAAATCGAAAACCACATTTCTTGATCTGTAACTGTTCCGGAAATTTTGGGAGTATCCACATTAAGTGAACTATTCTGTGTGTGTATCGCCTAAAATGTCCATCACAAATATTTCCGAAATGAAAGGTACTATTGATCAAGCGCTCTTTATTGCAGCCCAGGCACAGATTTTGATGACTATTAAAATGTGTATTTCGTGAAAAAAAAAAAAAAAAAAAAAAAATTTTATGGAAGAATGCCTATTTACATGAAGAAATTTAAACTAAAGGCAATTAGAATATCAATGTTGTCTTTTGCAGGAGTCTAGTTCAAAGTAGTTTACATGCTATCGTAACATGACAATTTTAAATATAGTCTACATAGTTGTCTGCTACATTTAACAGCTTAGTTAATAGGCGACGATCTTCGTATGTGTGTTTAGAGTATGTTTCCGTTACCCTGACTGCATTGGGACCTCGTTGTCAGTACTTTGCGTGTTCGGAATTTTCTGCAGCAATCTTTAGATTGCAGACTGGAAACTTGCATTCTAGTTGGTGGTCTTAATTTTGAAAACAACCTGTGGAGGTCAGTTTTCTCTTTTTTTTTCGGAATTGACATAATTGATTTCTTCACTTTTGTGTTTCTCAAGAGAGTGCTGATACAGGGTACAGTTAAATGGAGCATATAACTGTAGGTATTTAACATTGTCATATTACGATAGCACATAAACTACTTGCACTATAATCCTGTAAAAACCACCACTGACAATCTAATTTCCCCCAGTTTTATTTTCTTGATGGGAATAGGTATTTTTCCATTAAAAAGTGTAACTTTGTTCAAGGTGTACACATTCTAATAAATATTAAAATCTGTGCCAAGGCTGCAATTATTAACCCTTGTCTAAACTTCTACTCTGTGATACCAGCACATCAATAGAACCTTCCATTTCAGAAATATTTGCGGTGCAATTTTTGCGTGTTTAATCCTGTATATACATGTATGGTGTCTCAAAATGCGCCTGGCTAGTCACATTACATTATTGTACATACTATATACAAAACAAATAACCAACTGCCAATATGGGTCATTTGAATTCCATTTAATGTGGTTTTATTCAAAAATTACAATAACATTTGCAAATATATTCTGTTGTTTACAATCATAGCACGAACTAAAAAATTCGTTTAGGCAATATAGTGCAATGATACACTCTCATCAGATGTCTTTTACGTGGTGTGCGAGGGAAGAAAGCAGCTGGTTTTCATCAGCGAGACATTTTGTGGTTGTCTTGGCCTGAATTGGGACGAAAAACAAGGGAAACAACTGAAGAAGAAAGGAAAACTTCAATAAGGAGATTCCAAAATCGGAAATCCTTCAAAGATATAGCAGGAATTATAAACATGCCCACCAGTAGAGTTACGAACATTATCTACAGGTTTCACGAAACAAGAAAGTGTCACAACAAAATAAGAAGGGGTATCCAACCTAGTGTAATGCAAAGAGAACAACGTAACATAGTGGGTTAAGTTAAAAGTACACCCGAAACTGAGTGTTCCGAAGATTACAGCTGATTTTGAACGAGAATTAGGTATGCACGTCACAGCACAAACTATACGAAATATGCTACATGAAGTTGAATATATTGGCCGTATAGCTGGAAGAAAAACCTATATCAGCCAGACGAACAGGCGAAAGTGACTTTCCCATGCTAGGGAACAGAAAACGATAACTAGTAACGTTGGAGGAACGTCATATTTAGCGACGAAATTAAATTAAACCTTTTCAAGTCAAATGGAGATTAATAGTTTGGTGGGGAACAAACTGTGAACTAGACACAAAATTTTTCCCATATTCAATTTAATATGGTTAGGTTCCATATTTGTTCGGAGGTGTATGAGTGCTAGTAGTGTAGGCGAGTTGTGTTTCAGCAGTAGTACCATGGACCACAAACTCTAACATTCTGAAGTCTCGCCATCCCAAGAGTGTCAAAGGTATGGTCCTTACTGGGAACTATTTATGCACCATTAACGATCCGAAGCATAAAGCCCTAAACAGAAAACTGTGGTTGCTGTACAGCACGCCAAACTGTATGGTAATGCTTCCATAGTCGCAGGGCATAAAGCGCACTAAGAATTTGTGGCATATTCTAGAAGAAATAATAATAATGCATATTATCTAGAACAAAATTTTTCTCAAGAAGGCATCATTAGAAAAATGGAAGACTATACGAGCAGACACAACCAAAAAATCAGTCGAATCAATCCCACGATGTTCACGACCGTTACAGGAAATCATAAAAAAGAAATCCCCCCCCCCCCCCCAGCTATTAAGGTTTTAAAACACAACCCCTAGAAATGGCTTTGTGTATTGCAGGCGAATACTTGTTTGGTGTGAAATGATGTGTGTACTTTCTTTCTGTTTATGCATTACTGTTCCTACAGGAGAGAAATGTAGTTATGTTACGTATGTTTTGTATCTGTCACAGTAAATAATGCAGTATTAATGTGTCCAACATAGTACTTATGCCTTTTTCTGTCAAATATTCTGTATATCTATAAACATGAGGTCTGTGGAAAGACGACTCCTTTTTTTTGAGCCTTTTGTATATGAAATTCACTTCTTAATACATTCGATAATATTTCGAAAACCACGAATCAGAATATAAACAAACGTCCCGTTTAAACGATAGCAATGTTGCTAACAAGAATTCATTCAACAGGACTTGCAGTGCTGCTTGAAACAGTAAATAGCTACGTTGCAGCATAGTTTTGCTTGCTGATTGTGTCCACTCACCATCACCTGAGTCCTTGGTTCGACTCCAGGAGCGTTACTCTCGTTCACTTTCCCGCTTATCTGGAGTCCAATTATAGTAAATCCACGGTTATTTACAACTTTTTGAAGTCCTACTGACGTTCTACTTTCAAGCTGTCCCTCCATCTCATGCAAACAAGTCTAAAGGCTGTTCACGATAAAGTGAGCACTTTTGAAATTAACCCTAGAAAAAAGTCACTCTCCCTGAACGAATATATTTTAATGGGCACACTGAGTGCCATTTGCCCAGTAAAGTTGGTAACGATGGATGGGAAATAGTTCCATGTCTTAACGCCAAATAAGAAGTTCTGGGTAAGCATTTGTGATAACTTCTAATATTTCTTTCGCTTTCAGTTTTTTTAATGCATGAAGTTTTAAAATGAGCAGATTTGTATATATTTACTTTCTTAAAAATGTCACGTTTTTACGTGACCGACGCATGAATAAAGTGGTGAGGCCCATGACAATGTTAATTTTACATAAGGCGAAAGAATACATAACGTGCATACAAGTAGATAAGTAGATCTTACGCAGGGCTTTCAAAAGTGCTCATTTTACCGTGACCAGCTTATAGAAAATTACACCGAAGAGAAGGTGCGCAATAGGTTTAATAATACTTTCCGTAAGAACTATTTCTTCTTACGAGGCATTACCAACACACCTATGTTCTCCCTTTTTTATTCATACCATAAATAAAAATCATTATTTGTTAATAAAATAGAATTAAAAGCTTATATTAAGACACTTTTATGTAAACAGAAGAATAAAACGCTTGTGATACAAGATATATTTAGGAAACAACCAAACACATCACACGTAGGGCAGTTTTTAAAAGGTTCTATTTAGAAAGTACGAAGAAACGGCGAATACACTATACATGAGCATCGCCAGCTGGACGTAGCGGAGCTGACGATATTCTGACAGGCTGCAGGTGACCATTGTACTTGGTGACATGACAACTTGCACGCACCCCGCTTGTTGTCACCAGGACGACCCCGTGACACGCCCCAGATCGCGGCGGGCCAAGGTTTGCTTGCAAGGCGACTTCTTAAATGGGCAATGTGGATGTTTTCTCGCGGTACTCCCTGTTCAGAGGCGCAACGGGGTGGTCCGGATATGCACCAGACCACCCATTAGGAAGTGCTATGTTCCTCCGAGTAGCGTATGATCCCCCTTAAAGTAGGTTGAAACTCACGGTATTGTTCGTTTAGTGGTAGCCACAAAATATTTTGTGAATATTAACCCCTCCAAAATGGTTTGTGGTGAGCACAAAATATTTTGTAGTCCCCACAAAAGTGTAGTAGAGTCAGAAAAAACAAACATATTTTGTAGTCAGAACGAAAGTTTAGTAGCAGCAGCAAAAATGTCTGTGTTCACCACAAAATATTTTCGTGAGGTCAATATTCACAACATATTTTGTGGCTACCGCTAAACTGTTTTTGTTCTTAGTGATTGATTTCTTTGCAGGTTCCAGAAGAATATGTGCTCCAACATTTTTGTAGAAAAAACGCAGATAAATACACCTTGGCCGCAAAGCAGGTTAAATTATTTTTTTGGCTCCTGGGTAATATGAATGTGACTTCCCGTTACCAAAACTTTAACTCTGGCCACGCCTATGTCACTATTTCATCCAGATGTTAAAAAAAATTCACATCCACATTCCGCCAGCCATCGGTGGACGGACGAGAAGCGAGGGAACGTGGTCGAAATCTCAGGGCGGGTCAGTGGGCCAGGCAAAGTCCAGCTGATAGCGTTTCTCGAGCGGCCTTCGCACGGGGTTCGGCTCGTACGCGTCCACGTCGCAGCTACTCACTTCGTAAACTATGTGACGAACAAACCAGTTTATTTCATAATATAATGGTAGTAGGGTCGACGGGGTCTCCCTTCACTTCACTTTTGATTAATCGGATTAACCGTTTGATATCAAATTGATTGAAAGGGTTAATCGTTAATCCGATTTTAGTCCTATGAAAATGTTTTAATCCGATGGGATTAATTCTTAATCCGATCAAAGAAAAAGAGTTCGATGGAAAAGTTTGATCAAATTTCTTTGATGGATTTTTTTTGTGTGTGTATAGTTCTTTATTTTCATTCTTGCTTTTTGGGTTGGGGTGGGGAGTAAGTCTGTTAGATGTCAGGACGACGACTGGCACACGGATGAAAGTGTGGCGTGTTCGTGACAAGGGAGGGGGGGGGGTGCGCGTGCGTGCGTGTATATATATATATATATATATATACATTTAGGACCTCTGCCCTGTCCAAGGCCATATACCCCCTCCCCCACTCTCTGCCCTAGTCCAGAGGACGTGTTTTCCAAGACAACTGATGCCTCAGCTAGCCATCCCCTACAACCCCACATCCCAGAAGGTGTCTTTGTTCACATCAAGGCTAGCTGCTTCTCTACCTACCATCCCTCCGGGCAGCGAGTTTTGAACTCACCTGAAGCAGTGAGCTGTTTGCAAACTACGCTCTACCCATGAATTGTGAACTCTCCCGAAAATCTGTTCTGTCTGGTTTTGTGAGAGGAGTACTTATTCCCCCAGCCCGCCCCTTCGCCTAACTCACCATACCTGGATCTGTTCAGCAGCCTTCAATCCTTTATGTCAGAGATGTTTGAAAAATTCTTGCATTTCAAGTCTCAAGTGGTTGAACGTTTATTTCCATCAAATAAATATTTAAGAAATTTTGCTGAAAAATGATTCCCTTAACATTAATAACTAGATTGAAAATAATAGCAGTATATATGTAACTGTATTTACATAAATGCAATTTATTGTTTCCGAATAACTTTCGCTGTCACAATAAATTATTTTTTACACCACCTCCACCAAATCCCGCATAGTGAAGTGAAAACTTTTATAAATCTTTCATTGTCATTGGTGCCGAATTGGGGCAGCAGTGGCGCAGTGACCAGCGCACTCGCCTCCCACCACGACGATCTGGGTTCGATATCCCCTGCGGGTTCACTCCTGGATTTTCGCATGTGGGAATTGTGTTAGACGATGCCGCTTGCCGGCAGGTTTTCTCGGGGTACTCCCGTTTCCCCCGTCCTTGCATTCCAGCACCGCTCCATCCTAGGGTTTCATTCCATGTCATGTTCAGGTACAATGGGCACCTACAGGTCCCAGCTGGAAAGTGTGTCACTCGGAGGGTATTGTCTCGCCCTGGGTCCACACCCAATACACATTTATTATTTATAGTGCCGAATTTAATGCTATGAAGGAAATTAAATTATAATATTTATTTTCTAATACCGAAACCCAAGCTTATGTGTATGGTTGTCTAAACCCATTCCGGATGTTTAAGAGAAACTACATGAAAGCTATGTTAGGAACACACAGTGAACATCGACCTATATTTAGTCATATCTCACTCGTTCTTCTATCCTCTCTCTACTGCATTGTTTCCGATTGTTAACGCAGGATCAATATTACCTTTCCTTTGTAATAGGCACTGGTTATGGAAAACTTTACACTCTCCCTGTATAGAATTATTTTTTGAAGAAAAAAATCTAATTTAAGAAATAAATAAGTTGGGAATATTTTTAATGATTTTTAAAGAAATGTATATTTAAAAAGATTTAAGCGCACAGGATTATCGCTCAAATGTTAATTCAATGAAACGATAATCCAATCAACAAGTGGATTAATTGCACAATAAATCACATATCCAAGCCCCATCCAGAGGTTTATTAAATAAAATAAGACATCAGATATGATTTAACATCTTTTACTAACTATCATAATTTTACAAAAATTGTGTAACGCCCTATCCTAAGGACGTGGCAAAGGGTCATAACACTGCCCAAAATTCAAGCAAGAACAAAACATATAATTAAAAAATAAAGACCTTTCTCAAATGCCATTTCAAAGGAGTGTAAACCCGCAACTTGTCCTGAAAAAATCTACAATTTCTGAAAGAAGGAAAAAGAATATTTGACTTGGATTCATTTACTTTGTTCAAAAATATGGTAAACATTGTTCACAATACCATAATACATTATCTACAAGGAAAGGAAAATATATATTTGTACTACAATTCATTATCACAACACGTGGACAATTTTAAACTAAAAGGGATCTGAACAAAACTACTTTTCATAAATACTTGCACACCACGATGCATTGCAACTTTGATATCTCTGAAAAATTACAAATTACATACTATCCCAAAATTACAGCAGGAAAACAGATTTTACATGTGTGCCACGACATGCGACTGAATGTACGTATTCTCCAGTTTAAAGTTGACTATCTATGAATTACTGAACAGTCAATGCATTTCTATGTGCACACCAGTGGACCTGGCTACTTTGAAAAATCTTTAGAAAATTTTTATAAAGTCTACAGAGACACAAGTTACAATCATAATTTTTTTTAACAAGTACACATTACACGTGACTAATTTTAAAACACTCGTATTTTAACAGAGATTATTTTGAAAAATTCTAAGGTTAAAAATCATACGTATTCCAGAGTGTGATGCAACTTTCAAATATTTTTAAGGGTTTTATTTTAACCGAACTGGATAAACTCATGTTCTTGATTTTTTATAACAATACACATGACACGTGGCTAATTTTAAAAGCCTCATATTTTAACTGAGATTATTTTGAAAATTTCTAATGTAAAAAAGCATATGCACGCCAAGGTGTGATGAAGCTTTCAAATCTTTTAAAGGGTTTTATTTTGACCCACATATATAAACTTATGATCAGGATTTTTATACGAGTACACATGACATGTGGCTAATTTTAAATGCCTCATATTTTAACAGAGATTATTTTGAAAATTTCTAATGTCATAAAGTCATATGCACACCAGGGTGCAATGCAACTTCCAAATCTTTTAATTTTAACACCTGTCAACCCATAGACAATAATACTTGACAAATTTTACTACTGGCGTAAAATACAAAACCTTTAAGATCATGTTCCCAAACACAAATTAAAATCAACTTCAAAAATATTTAAGATGATTAAAAAATAAATAAACACGATTGAAAACAGGTCCCAAATTTATTCAAACAATAAGTTAAATCTACTTAGAGAATATTTAAAATGATTCCAAAACAATATTAAACACGATTGAAAATAGGTCCCAATTAATTCAAACATGAATTTAAACCGATTCCAAAAATAATTAAACACACTGTTAAGAGAAATCATTTACTTACATTTAAAAGTAAATTTTAGGAGCGTCTGTTCCCCCTACTTCTCGGGAATGCGTAGATGCGGATTCAAAGTGTGGAGATGATCCCAAGTAGGAGTCAGAGCAGCGTGGAGTACGTCCTCATACGTCGGAACTTCATCAGGAAGTGACAGCGGGTGAGGAAGCGGCCACTATTGTGCCTGAATGGTGTTTAAAGGATAAGTTCATCTTTGAATTAGAAGTACGAGGCATTCAGCACACTGGCTTCACAGTGGCTGAACTGCATAAAATATTGTGTGGGGCTATCAATGAAAATTTACCTCTTTCCCCCACACAATTCTCTGAGAGTGAGGTTAAGTCAGAATGCGAAGCTTGTGCTTCGAAGATTTTTCCCTTGATTGAAAATGTTGAAAACTTGGAAGATGAGCAAAGTGCTTCAAATTATGCTAGAATCAAACAAAGACTGGCTCACCTTGCGCGACGGGCAAAGAATCTCATCAGCTCGTCAAGTGAAGCCCTATCTGACTCACAGGCTGCATCCCTGCAGCATGTTATTGAACAAGTATTAGTTCTGGTTGAAAATGTTAATCGTGCAGAAAGTAATCTTCCTCTTGTTCTTACCACACAGCAGGAAAGTACTGTTGCTAGTGTGACAGACCAAATTAATGCTCTTACCCTCCAAGACCCTTCCACTTCCCACAACCCAAACCAAGTTTTAAGCCTACCCCTTTCTACCACATGTCCTATTTCCACATCCTCACCTATTTTAATTTAGGCACTGGTATCACAACAACACATCCTTCCTCTGCTCACACTTTCGGACCTACTCCCACATCTATATTTGTACCCGGGGTTAATATGACTCCTACAGTTTGTGCAAATGCATATCACACACCCTCGTCTGTTTTTGGAAAAATTCCACACCCCCTCGAATGCATGCTAAAACATTTACCCTTGACCGATGGGTTAGACATAACCAAGTTTTTAGAATATTTGAAAATCATAGTTCGGTTACATCAGAGTCACACAGTACCAGAAACCCAATCACTGGAGGTTATCTTTCCTTTTACCATGGGACCATTTAGTGAATGCACGCAGTTAGCCATTGCACAACATCTCAATTTCATTGGATGCCATGCAAATGTATTACAGTTCTTTATTCCTGCTAGGCTTTTGACTGAATTAGACTTAAGCATTTTAATCGTTTCCAATGTCCTTATGAGGCACTTTCAGTTTACATTAGCAGTATTAAGGAGGCTGCATTGGTACTAAGGTTGTCATTGAGTGAACAAGAGGTTGTTGACAACATTTTGGAAGGCCTTTGGCTTTTGATAACATAAAGAATTACCAAGAACAAGAGCCTGAATTAAAATCAATTATTAAATATTTACAGTCTGGTGTTGAAGAAAACCCCTATTCTTTGTCTGAAGGTGTCTAATTTTGTAAGTCTCATGATAACAGAAAACGTATTGTTTTGCCTAACATTTTGAAATATATGGTATTTGACAGAATGTGCATGCACTCCTAGAACATCCGTTATGTGGACCATAGGCGTGAATTTCTAAGACCATTCAGGCAGTCAGAAAACATTTTATTTGGAAGAAAATGAATGCTGAAATTGCAGATAAAGTAAAGATGTGTACCTTATGTGCCATGAGCAAACCTGCACAAAATACCCATTTAGGATTTCTCACTTCTGAAATTGCAGAGGCCAATGCAAAGGTTATTTATTGATTTTGTTGGATCTCAATTCACGTCCAAATATTTCAAGCACATGTGCTTTTCTTTTGTAATCAAACATATTACTCTGTCCTCGTACAATCCTCCTCCCTCGCATGCAGAGCGTTTTAATAGGAAGCTCCATTCAGCCCTTATTGCATTTCATGCGAAGGATCATATGAACTGGGATAGGCATTTACATTGGATCCAAATGGCTTTCAATTATGCACGGCATGGAGCTCGCAAGTCCACCCCATTTAAGTTAATGTTTGCTTACTTGCCAAACAACCTTAATTTCTGAGAACTTAGTGATTTGCTTCCAGACCATGTCAGTAATATAAGAGATGTCTGGGCTTCTGCCGTTATGAATTTAAAAGCTGCTCATGAAAGGACGTGTGAGCAGTATAATGCTAATAGAGTTCAAAATCCTGTTAGTTGGTGTTGTTAAAGACTCATCCTACAAGTAAGGCCATTGATTAAAAAAAATGGCAAAGTTGTCATTTTGTTAGGCTGGTCCTTCTAGGATTCAACTATTTTTAACCCCTGTCACAGCCAGGCTGCCTAATACTGAAACTGGAGTGGAGCTTGTGTCACGCATGCACACATCTCCCATTTGAAGAAGTTTTATCCAAATGTTTCTACTTGAGTTTTGACAGTGTTAGGGTACTGCAGGCCCTACCTGCCAGTTATTGTTATTTATCTCCTTGGATAAGTACTTGGCCTGGCGAAACGGCACTAGACTGCAAAGTAGACAATTGGGATGGATACTTTATAGTACACACTGAATGTTTGTATGGTTTTCCCATTACGATACGCAATACGGAACAACCTTCCCAAATTCGTTCCAAATGATTCTTTTACTAAAGATTTGGATAATATTTTTAATTCTCAACCTAAGGGTGCTTTTTTTCATGGTATTCCCAGTCTCTGCTACTATAAGTATCGCAATTCTCCTGAAATACAGTTAGTGCTTTACGTCTTGCTCTGTGCCTATGGTTTATGTTTCATTTTTATCCCAGAGCGCACCCTCCGCCTTCTCAACCTACTAGCTACTCTACTGACTTGACCCTTCCCTCACGTTCTGCTGAATCTATTGGATAAGAAGTAGACTTGTCTCTGTTGTCTCTTTTGTCTCTTTTTTCAGACACTTTAAATAGTGATGTTTATTTGGCTTTCCCCTTTTACTCATTTTCTTTTATGGGATAAAATGTATTAAAAAACTTACATGCAAACATGATTTTAGTATGTAAGCTGTTACATACCTCGAAGTTAGGTATCCAGCATATGTATATAATCTCTTTTTGGGGATTTATCAATGTTTTACCTTTGGGAAAAACTTTTTGCCTGTTTTGGCAATTCCTAGCATTGGGTTAGTGTGATTGTTTATTTGCTCACGTTTTGAGATGATATATTTTTTAAACATGATAACAAAGTGTGTAATGAATTTAGTTTTTTTGGTGGCAAGGCTCTCCTTTTTTTTATTTCTGTGGGTATTTTGGTTAACTTAAGTGCCATTTGTGATCAACTTTTCCTTTTAATGTGTGTTTCTCTTGGTAGTTCACCAACTCGTGGGTAGCTCCGCTTTGAGGAGGGGAGTGTTGTGCCATGCTACGGCATGTTCCCTCTCTCTACTATTTTTTTCCTCATAAATTGCTTTTCTAGCGATTTAAGCTTGTCTTGCAAAGTCCGTTTTTATTTTGCTTCCTTGTTACTGTTCGGGACACTACTTTTGTTTAATAGTAATTTTAAAATTGTGTGAAACTAATTTTTAATTTATTTATTCCTCTTAATTCTGAGCAACCTTTAAGTTTGTAAACCTGTTAATCTTGTTTACTTTTCATTGATTTGTAAATGCCGCAACGGCCTTGATACGAAATGTTATCATTTTGATAATATTAAGTGGTGTCTAAAACTTATTTGGTATTTTGTTTTCCACTGCGATAGGGAGCAGCACTTGTGCTGTAATTAAGCAAGTAACTAGCAAAAAACTGTTGTTGAGTTTTTATTCTTATGCAGTTAAGGTTCATTGTATATCTGTAATTCTTTTTTCTTGTCAACTTTCTCACGTCATTGTTTTTTTTATTGCCTTCATAATTTGGTGATTCTAAAATTACTGTCGTGGAATTTTCCACTACATCTTACACTCGTGGTATGATGTTTCGATATTTATCGATTAGCCATATCACAACTTTTGGAACTTTGTTCAAGCCACTCCATGCACAAAGGAATTTGAATGATTTTTTCTTCTTCATACTGTTTCCACCATGTTGTGAATGCCAATAAACTAACTGTTGAAGAGTTTAATAATTTATAGTATGTAGGATTTCAACACTGCCGCCTTGGTAAGTGGAATCTTTGTAACTTTTATTGCCTCGCCCCTGTTAGTGTTTGTAACGAAAGTTATAATGTTTTTAAATAATTTTTTTTTATATTTCTTAGTGTTGTCCAAGACTACCCAGGGAAATGTAACTGAGCCCATGTGCAACTGAAACTTACCTACCTGCTCCTGCGGCATCTTTCTTGGACAACATGTGTTAAATTCCCGAGCTGTGTGTGTCGCTACTCACACCGAATCTTCGTCCAAAACCTCATGGTCAGATTTTTCTAAATTTCTGCATGCTCCTTGTGCATGATGTGGCGACAAAAACTTCAAGCATTGCACTTACGGACTAAATTTATGCGCTTGCTGTGCGTATTATCTGGACAAAATGTAACAATAATTAGTTGATTTTAGCAAATTTTGTTTATATAAATGTAAAATTTAATGTTCAAAATAGTGGAACAAGACTGGTTCCAAAAAGGTAATATTTTATTTGTGTGTTAACTTATTTGTTAACATTTAACCTTGTGTGATTCGTAATACTAAAGTTTGGGTGCACCCTCATTTTCTCAGGTTAACTTAACTCTGTGGGGGAAAAAAAAAAAAAAAAAACTAAATGAATGAAATAAAATGACAAAAACCCTGATATTAATGTAGAAATACTCTTGCTGGATGAAACTATATTATTGTTATTTCTTGTAGTTGGATAGTTGTACTCAACTAGTGAGGGGACATGAAAAAAAAAAAAAAAAAAAAAAACCTTTTTAAAGGTTACTTTAAGTTATGATTTTATTTGGAATCGTCCCTTTTTTTTAATTACCAGCTATGTAGATGAAGTATCACTTGATAACTAAACCAATAGTTATTTTATCTGTCTCATGCTATAATGTTGTTGGTTTTGCATAGGAGTACCCGACTTAGCAGCAAGGAGGTGAGTAAATTTATTTTGGGAATGGGTGCTGTGTTTGATATAACTTATTTATTTACAACACCAAAGAGTAACATTTGAGCGTAGAATTGCTTTTCTTTCCTTGTTCTCCTCTGAGCACCTTGGCACTAGGTTGAGAGTCCCTCAGTTTATCTCTTTTGGGCTCTTAACCTGGGTGCTAATAGGTGGCTCAAGACACATAAATCTTAGACATTTTCTGAGGTTAAATGTTATGAGAAAATACTTGCAACATGCAAATTTGACATATGTTTTGACAATTCTTTACATACAATTATTTAGATCGAGGGGAGGGGTATGACAAAAACCCACCAGGGGAAAAAACTTTGAGGAAAACCCCATCGGGGAGGTGATGGGGGAGGGGGAACAGTGAGTGAGTGAGTGAGTGAGTGGAGATTCGGGTGGCTCTTAACAGCGAGGTCTTGAGAGCCGAGAAGGGGGACAGGGAAAAACCCAGCCACCAACTTGGATTTTGAGCCAGAACCGCCACCCGACCCCTACTAACTGGCCCCAGGGCATGTAAATTGTCCCTGGAATATACAGTCTATATATATATATAACAATGGTCCTCCTCATGGGACACAGTTGTCATATCTGGGACTACTGTGCAAGGGTGGCCAAATTACTAAAGTAACTTAAAAGCACCACATAATGTTAGATCGTGTCTTAGTGTACAGTATCTGTGCAATCTACAAACATATTAGATGCCAACCTTGATACCAGTAGGTCAATCAGTTGTAGGTTTCTGTTAGGGGTTCATTGCAACACAACCACTTTACCAGGCAGTGTGAATAGAACAATTACTTCATTTCCAGTTCCGACTGTGACTGCAGCACTTTACCATCCCTTGTTATCTTTGTGCACATACAGTTTTTGCAATGGGAATGGGCACGCTGCTGTTCAAGAAGATCGGCAGTCCTTGACGAAGCTACCACACATATGAAAGTTAAGAAATAATGAGAAAATTTGAGGAATAGCTCCAACTATTAATCAAATACGAGTTCCACTTAGCTATGTATAATGAGCGATAGATACGGAATTGCTTTCTAGTTTTATTTTAATTTCATTTCATATTTCGTCATTTTTCCTAAAGCCGATTGAAGTATTGTCAAAAATTTTTCACACCTTTGATATTTCTGTCAAAACAGTACAATTTAGTGACAGTAGTCAAGAGGATAAAATAAAACAGTTACAGCAGGAGTTTTCCGATGTTATCACGAGCAAGTTAAGTCATTATAGTAAGCAGCCAATTATATTGAAACTTAAGGATCAGGATCCGGTATCATCTGTACTGTATCGGGTAGCTCCACCAAAAATTAAAATTTTAAAGAAAATTGTTCAAGACTTGCAGCAGGAAGATGTAGTTGAGGCATCTGACAGTAATTTTTCCAGTCCCGCTTTTTTGCTCCCTAAGAAAATGCCAGGGGATTTTCGGGTCTTTTGTGACTATAGGAAAGTCAACAAAAAGATTTATGTGAACCCTTATCCATTACTAACTATTGAAAGTGTGTTCAAACATGTAGGAAATGCATGGTATTTTTCCGTATAAGGCCTGAATTCTGCCTTCCTGCAATGTGACCTGCACCCCGAGTCGAGTGGGGTGTTGGCCTTCGTAACTCCATGGGGACAATACCAATGTAAAAGACTTCCATTGGAGGTAAATTGTGGTCCTCAATCAACGATTATATAGGGTAAGATTGTTTACAGCAATGTTCAAGCTCGTCCCGATTATTTACTGCCATCTAGTGGCTGGAAGTAGTAGATGCAACTTCAACAAACCACTAGCGCTATTTGTGATCCAGCTAAGAATTATTGCTGGTGCTGCCATCTTTCGGGACGTTTAACAACTACCTAACCCCTTTATTTGGAGGGATTTTCATATTTATTTAGAAAACTGTACTATAACCAAACCCAAGATATTTTGGAGAAAAATTAATTTTATTTCTTCCAAAAATCTTTGGCCAGCTAAAAAAAAAAAAAGTTTCAAATCATTACCTTTCATGCATGAGCATATGACCAAATAGATAATTAAATACTAAACTTGCATAGTGTTAAATTTTTTGGAGTTTATAGTTTTTTCACTATTACAGAACTTTTTAATGCATTTCAGAACTAATTATAGGTGAAAAAGAACACTTATGAAGCCCCAAAAAATTTTAATAGTCAGGAGTATTTGAATCATCTAATTGTCATGTAGTAAAATTTCCCAAAAATATTGCTTTACTGTTAATAATAGACGCAGTGATGTATGTAACACACTCTTCTGTAGAGCAAAATCACAGAAAGAGTGAGATGGCCTCTGGATAGCTCCCCCCTCCCCCACCCCCTTCTAAAACACTCAAAAAGTTTTAATATTCACGATAACTGGTCACCAAGTGCATGTATAATTAAACTTTTAAATACCGCAACTCACTGCACCATTAGAATCCAGGCTTTCTTCTTTCATTTTTTAGACACTGGTCACCTGAAAAGTTGTATTTTCTTTCATATATAGCTTATTATATTTAGATCTAGTAATTTTCAAACAAAATTTCTGCCAGTTATGTTTCCATGTAAAAGTTTATTGAAGACATTATGGTAAATGTTGGTATAATTTGGGAAGTTCAAATATGATGAAATTTTTATAATTATACAAGTTATGATTCGGTATAGCTTAAAGTATTAGGAATAACTTTTGTAATGTAAAAAGATTTACCATCCTTCCTTTTTTTTCACAAAAAAAACTTTAATACAACTTTCATTTATCAATGCAGGCATGTAAAAAAAATCCACTCACAGGCCAGCATAATGATTGCATGTAACAAATATAATACAGCAGTAACAGTAAGTGTTTAGGACCTACAACACAATATGAAATGTATCTGAAATCGCAGATGCCAATCCATTCCATATGATTGCTATAGAAAAATGTTTTATATTGTGTAGTTCTCTATTATTAATTAGCATAAATTACCTCTCACCTTTCTGTGTTCTCGAAAGGAATGAACATATCTTATGTGCACATGAAAAAACAGCCTGTGCAGAGAGTAACAGAACTACGAAAACTGCAACGATGCAGAACGTTGACAAGCAGAAAGTCGCCGGGCCATGCAGCCTCGCATAAGGCACATGTGCACTGTGTTTTTATGTAAACCATAAAAGCCGCGATTGTTCTCTTATTTCCCCACCAATGTTGGAGTTCGCAACAGATATTAGTGACCGATATCGTCATTTTAAAAACAAATTTGGCCTGATGCAGAAAACTATCTGTAGAACGACCATCGCGAAATCGCACGATTTACACTACCACTTGTTTTCTAAACATGAGGAGTGTGGCCTGCAATTATGACACTTTGTTGAAAAACAAACTGAGTGGGGCCACGCCTCAAACTAGTTCATGCAAACAAGTGCACCTCACACCTAATTTAGATAGTCGGCATGTAGGACTTCGGACTGCGATACCACACATCCTCGTTACAATTAAAGGCAAACAATGTTATGCATTGTTAGAAAATGGGTGCTCGCGTAGCAGTATAGCTAGTACTGTCATATCCAATCAACACCTTTACCATCTAAAAGATCAAATAACATAAGTTGGAGCGATGTCAGTACTAACCTCTTCCAAATTTGAAAGTTATTAACTTCACGACCGCACCTACCCATAAAGTTTTTTGGAGTCAACAACCTTAAACAGGACTTAATTTTAGGTGTCGACTTCATTAACCAGTATGATGTAATGCCAATTTTAAAATATACTAGTTTATTCATCCATTCTCATGACCCAAAGAAAATTATGGAAATTCCTCTCTATTCAGGTATCCCTGAGAATGACAATAATAATTCCATAGAGCATTCTTGTAAAGTCTTTGATACTTTTGAATCTGACAATGCACCAATACCACATATAAATACGAAGTTATCTGTAGCTCAAACCCAGGCCATCACTGCCAATATTGATAAATACCACGACAGGATTGCAAATATCTTTTTAGAGCTAACCTAAGCTAAAAACTTCAAACTAAAATTAGATTTATCCACTGACAAGCCTATCACAACTAGGCATTATAGGATTAGTCCTAAGATACGTGATGAGCTTTGAGTACAAATAAATGACATTGTTAAAGCTGACATTATTGAATAAGCGGACTCACTCTATTCTGTACCAAGTTTAGTTGTATCCAAGAAAAATTTTGGCCTACGATTTCTCACAGATTTCCGCAAACTAAACCAGTTTTTTTTTGACAAGAATGCAGTACACACTACCTCGTACAGAGGATATCTTTAATGCTCTTCAAAATTCGCAGTACGTAACAAGACTAGATTTATTTTCACATTTTTTTAGTATACCAGCCAGGGAGCAAGACAGATACAAATTTACATTTACAATTGACAGTGTAGGGTTCTTCCAATGCTAAAGAATGCCAATGGGCTTAAGTACAACCCCCTCACCCCCCCCCCTTAATTTTTCAAATGTCCATCTCTTAGGACCCTTGTGTTGGATGGCAGCAATAGAATATATTGATGCCATTTTCATCCTAGGTAGTAGGTATAAGGACATATATCCAATATAGATAAGGTTTCCCAACATTTATGCATGTTTAATATTAAAGTCAACACAAATAAATGCACCTTTGCTGAACAGATCTCAGAAAGTTGTAGGTCGCATAATTACCCATAACTGCCTTACTACTGATTCTGATAAAGTCTATGCTATAGAACAAATTGCACCTCCAACTAATTTAAAGAAACTCCGTACCTTCCTTGGTATTACATCGTACCTACCGCGATACATAATGAATTATGCAATCATAACGCAGCCACTTATCGAACTAAGAATAGTATAACATTAAAATTGGAGAAGATTCATCAGCAGGCCTTCCTTAATTTGAAAAGAGCTATTTTACAGGCACCTGACTACAGAAGTTTGACTAGCATGAGGATATTATATTAGCTTGCGATGCAAGTAATGATGTAGTCGACGGAGCCCTCCTACAGGAAGACCCGCAATCCAAACAGCGCTACATAATTGTGTTTGCATCAAAAAAGTTATCATTTCAGTAATTGCGCTTAAATGCTACTGTGAGAGAGCATGGGTGTATTAGCTACCTTTGTAATCATTTGTGCTAGTATGTTTATGGTAGATGTTTTAAGATTGAGACAAATTACATGCGTTTAAGATATCTCCGCTCTATGGTGGAGCAGAACATTACAATTCAGAAAATGGCGATAGCGGTTACTGAGTACAATTCTGAGGTTCATATTTTAGAAGAAAAACTGAATACTCTCCCTAATGCCTTAAGCAGAATTACTATAGGCATTACATACAGTCACCATTAACACAAACTCTTGCGAGATTAAAGAACACATAATGACATGCACATCACTTTACAAGGCATTGGCAGAAGACATTTCACAAGACAGTAACAAGGTAGACGAGATTAGAAATAGCATTGCTAAATACATCCTAAATCATTGGGATGATATTAAGAATTATTTCAAATCAGAATTTAAATCTCAGGATAAAAATATAATAACCAAGGCATTAGAAAACGAATGAAATATTTCCAATGCACGTAATCTGCAAAATTATTACAACATTATAGCAAATGAATGTTCAAATAATTAAGGAAAATAGCACCTCTCAGTTAGAGACAACATGTATTGAGCCTGTGCTCAAATGTAAAATAATTATTGTTGACAAATCAGACAAACTCCAATCTTTGCATGTATACACACATGACCAGGAACATACAAAAATTTATGATGATTCCATTTTTAATTTATGTCCCATTGCTGTTAACATCTCACCCTTTGTAGGTGAGACCAGACCAGGCCGACAAGTACCATCGATAGAGCCATCGATATGAAATTACTGCGAATGGGGAAATATTTAAAAAAATATATTAACACACCTCAGGGGCTCTCTAAATTAATTCTTTTCCCGCAAGTATATGTTAATGAGATTATACCGGCTGACCACGATGTGATCTTCGGTGGAGAACATTTCGGAACCCTGAAAACACTTGGAAAAATTAGGCAGTCATATTATTGGGATAACATGAACACTGGCACAAAAAAAAAAAGTACGAGCATGTCCTGTTTGCCAGAAAATGGTAGCGATCGATTCAAAACTGATCTGCCCAACCTCTTCTGAATATGTGGGCATTGGATGCAAAATGGCTCCTACCTTACACTATGCAGAAAAATAAATACATTTTAGTTATGACCGAGTACTCTACTCGGTATGTTGTCTATTTATGCCACCACTTGTGCGGACTTTATTAAACTGGTCGTTTTGCAACTCGATTGCCCAGAGCAGATTTTAACAGATAGAGGAACAAGTTTTCAAAATGAGTTAATTAGTCATTTGCTCAAAGCTCTATGTTTAAAGAAATTGACAACTACAGCCTATAATCTGAGGTGTAACGGGCTTGCAGATGCCTCAAATCGTATAATTGGGGAACAACTAACTGCTTGCGCAAACGCTGATCAAGCCAACTGGGATTTGTATGTAGAGTTCTTGTTTTAACTAAAATACTAGTATCAATACTACAACTAAATTTACCTCATTCTACCTATTGCACGTCATAGAGGCAGAGCAACATTCCCAAAGGTCGCACGACTGGTGCCAAAAGTTGTTTGAAGCTCGTGAAACCGCTAAAGTAAATTTACATCAGGTGCAACGAATGCAAAATAATCAATTTGACTGTTCCCATAGAAAGAACACGTGCATAAACAATTATGTGTGGGTGAGAAATAGAAGAAGGCAGAAAGTGCTTCCGCGCCGCTATCGCAGTCCCAACAGTGTCACCGATGTGCTAGGAGAGTCTACTATCCGTGTTCAAAAGAACAAAACAGGAACCTTCAAATATGATACAGTTTGTACTATACATACTAAATCTGCCTTAACGCACTAATCCATTGTCATAATGATGGTAATATGTTGTTCTTGTCTATGTGCAGTATTTAATATATGTTATAAACTATGTTACAGTATATGTGGCTAACAAATTGAACACATCAACATGACATGAATTGGCGTGGGTGCCGCCAATGAGTGCCTGGCGTGGGTGCCGCCAGGGAGCCTGTACTTACTGTGACTGGGGCATGCTGACAACACCTGGACTCAGCACGTCCATCAAACAGCAGGAAGCAGCCAGCACGAGGCGTCTGCCCAGTATTCTTGTTTGCTACCACACCTACGAGCAACTGCTGAGCCATCAGCAGTCGTGAAGAAGGGGAACACGGTCGCCAACACCATTCCCAGAACTGCACCGCTCGAGCAGCCCGGATGTTCTGTTCTCAATACCTGATGACATTGGTAGCAGCACGCAGGCGAGAGTACACTCTGTGTATGTGCCAGCCATCGCCATGGCAACCCACAATGATGGCCACACCCACGAGGACGAGTGGGGTGTGCTCCCAGCCCGAATCACTTTCAGAGTAGCCAAGGTCACGACCTTGCTCTGTGTTCTCTTTTAAGTTGTCCTGATGGCACCCGCCACCTTTCGGACGCACACTGGGATATATTACTCCCCGGCAGATGCCGAATTTGTGTACGAGCAGAGTTTCCCACGTATTTATAAAATTACACTCCAAATCCCCAACATACCAGAAGCAATTGACACTACCTACATATTGTATGTGCTGACATAAATTCGACTTCCTGTACTCATGGGAAAATCTTATATAGTTATTTGCGGGCAGTTGACACGGTGTACTGAAAGAATACCATACAGATGTCAGCTCACAGTTTAGGGGGAAATGCTGCATTCGGGTAATTGGAGATATGGGCTCATGGTGCTGCAACTTGCTAACTAACAAACACATACATGCCTTGCTTCAAAATGATGCCATGTTAGATCAGCAGATTAACACTCTTGCTAATAACATACACCAAATGAACGAAGCCCTTAATATAAGTTTTAAAGTGATCAACGAAATCCAACACAAAATTGAAGCAAAAGTCAACTCCCTGTCACAAGTCATTATTGGCATTTCCAATATTTTGAAAATCCACAAGTCAGCCATGAGTAAGTTTGAAATGGTTTAAAACCAGTATAACTTGCTAGTCGCGAGTATTTCACAACTTCTGAATAATCTAGTAATTATAAATTCCATTCACTCGTTCATTCACTCCTGCCAGTTACAAAGATGGCCTCTTAGTGCAGCGAACAAGTCAAAGCTGTCACACGATTTGAGTAAATTAAATGTTCAACTTTTGAAACTAAACTTACCTCTAAGCATTGGTATTTCCGATATTTGTAAGTAAGTATTATTATTTGCATGACTTGACAGAATGTTCATTTTCACACAACCAGCTAGTAATTAAATTACAAGTGCCCGTTAAAAGAGTTCATGTCTCGTGGAAAGTCTACTATTTACAACCAGTCTCCTATCATTTTAACGGCTTAACTTGCACGATTAAAATACCATCTCCTACCATTGCAGTTGACCTCAAGGCAAATATTGTCTATGCAATCACCCACTCACCAGACCTGCCCCAAGATGTTATATTCATCCCCCAACAATCACTGACATACGATAGTTCTGAATGTCTAAAGGTGGCAATTATTTTGTCACACAACAAACCATTCTTTTCAGCATGCAAATTCCACTGCTCCCATGATAATTCTTTTTCCATGGTGCTCTTATTTCTCCACCAATATGTTTTGACTAACCCCCCACCCCCGTCACTCTAGCAGGTACAGTGTTAACTTGTGTAAACAAGTCACTCGACATCAATATCACCAATCATAACATAGGAACTGTTGATCTGTGTGTACCCTGCAGCTGTCAGGTTGCCACACCTGACCAAGTTCTTGTAAGGACCACACATTTGTGTGTACGTGTGCCAACCATCCCCCTTCAACAAACTGCTATCCCTGTTCACTGGCTCACACATAAATAATGTAATCTACCACAAATTTCCCTTCACGAAGACATACATTTCTACAACATAGCTGTTGCGCTTGACACTGACTGGCACATCAATCACACAAAGCTGCCTGTACTTCGAGAACTAGCTTTACATTCTTCAGGTGGTAAGTTCAGGGATGCTAAATTGTTTTCAATACTAGATCCCACCCACTATGATTATATTTCTATGTGCATAATTCTGTTACTTGTGGCTGTGGTAGTAGCATTTTACATAAAATATATGAAAATAAATATTTTGAGGGATGCATCAACCCACTGCCATCACCACCATAAGTACATTGACTAGTAACATACAGGAAATGTTACTACAGACATTGTCTGTACATAAACAGTGATATGATATTTACGACAGTTTAACTTGTGCTTTCAGGGGTACCAACCCTCGCTTACAGTCTTGCTTGAGTTATAAGAAGTCTTAAGAAACATGTAGTTATACTATGGCAATGAAAATTAACTAAAAAACTCAATGTAGTCCTGCATAATTGTTTATCAGATTTACAGACTTTAAATATTATTAAAGAGTGTATTATTAGTTGAGAAAAGTGCCTCAAGTACTAATCATTTCTCGCATTTTTACAACATTGCTGTTGTTCAGAAGTTTATTATTTTGTCTGTCATGATTACTAAGACTTGCAAATAAAAATGATGTTAGAAAGAAGCAATATTATTTTTAAAAATGATAATACCTTGCTGTGAAATATCACTACAGCAGAAAAAACTTAGTTTCTATACATATTATATTATAAATATACAATAGAACAACCTCCTAGTTTGTAAGAAAAAATTGTTAACTAGTGTTATAAGCTATAGATTAAGAGAAAAATTTTTTCCCATTATATCATGCCATAATGCACCTTCGTAATAGTTCTAATTTATTGCATTTTACTTAACACTCATAACAAGTACAATTAAATTAATGGTGCTACCAAAAGCAACCAAATGTTAGAGAGATTATGTTTTGTTAGTGCATAGCCAGGCAGCATAAAGTGAATTTCAATATATGTTATCAAAATAACTCTTTCCAAAAGAAATCAAAATAGTGTATATAGTGAAAAACACTCCTACAGAGATTAAACATGAATGGTGACAAGAACCCTCTAACCAATAAAAGTGTGTCTCGCATATAAACTTTAGCAGTGACCTTACGAAATATGAACAGTGCAATGAACTTCCCTCAAAATATTAACAGTACTATGAACTTCACAAAACATTCACTATCTTTCCGTGTCTTACCACCAAAGGCGATTAAAAGATTCACTATGCACATAGCTCAAGCAAAATGCATTTTGTCATAAGATTAATTTTGAGCTTAAGGCTTAAGTATGACAATAACATTGTTTTGTTTGTATAAAAGCAGGTTAGCATTCAACCAAATGGTGTCATGTACAACTATAATATCAATTAATTTCAATTTTAATTTCCTAATGAGTGTTTATGATATAGTGTAAAGTGTACTTATCTGGTTATTTTTAACGTGCTATGTGTAATAACTCTAATTTATATGTCACTTGAAGTTATAAATACATAGTCCACTCTGCAGGCTGGCTTAAAGCGCCACATCAGCGTGCACTAGAGGCCGCCGCCAACAAATGACGGCGCTCCCATCTGGCCCTGCCAACTAGCGATTACATTACTCCATGTACTACTGATGTTACCATTGCTAACATGTTCGAGTGTTCCTGTTATATTTAACATCATGTTTGGGGTAATTATTCATTGCTAATATTCATATTTCGGCCAGCAGGTATATAACTTGCAAATAGTATTTTCTCTACAAGTAATATTTCCCTGGCACGTTATCAAGCACCTTGCCACCTAGCACACACAATTCAAAATTCCTTCCCCTCACGTCCAGCTGCCTAGCTCTTGGGGGCTTATTTAACTGAACTAATAAATGTGGCTATGGACATACATCCCTTTCCCCTGTGGTCGTGCTTTACAACATGCCTAGGGTTTTGTGTTATTTTTTTTAATCTTTGAGTGCTTCAGCTAGTTCCTGTATTTTTTAGCTTTTTTTTTTTTCAAATGTACGTTAAAACCAGTATTACCACTACACTTGTTATTTTGCCTTGCCACTTGCTTAACAACCTTACAAATGATAACTTCTGAGTATGACATAATTATACTATCCTTTGTGTCTCCGATATGGCACATATATACTATTGTGTATACCACCTTACGCCTACGTTCGTCGCCGCCTTGAGGTCCTCGGCCTTCCAGCACTACTACATACTCACCATGAAGATTCTTATTAATTGACTGCCACCACTACTGCTGTAGCCGGGACGACTGCCCTTTAGCCATTGTGGCGGGGGGAGGGGGGGGGGGGGTAATGTAGTGGCTACCAAGACGCCATACACGAACCTCCTAAGGTTGAACGGAGTATGGTTTGTGGGCGAATTAATTGTTTAAAAAACATGATCCACATTGTCAGTGGCTGGCTGAGTATTTAAGCACCGCTCAAGGCATCCCACCCCGCCCAATTCTCCCACGGGCGGCTGGCGCCACTTCAAGAAGTCAGTCAGAGTGTTACTTGTCGGAGTCGACTACCAAGCAGATGGCATCACCACGGACTAGGCCTAGAGGAGCTCTAGGCTATTCTGCAGTCAGACAATTGGTGAGCATAATCCACATAGCAGTTAGGCGCAACACTATACTTCGAGTCCCCATCACCCACTTGAAGTAAATGTAATAATCTGGCAAGATTAGACATATCATTTAGGGTCTTGCATCTAGAGTAATCGTACTACTCTGAGAGTTAATATTTGTGTAATAAATATTGTGCTTTAACTGTTATCAAAAATGTGTAAGTTAGACATAATAAAGAGTGTTGTGTTAATAAAATCTAGACTACCTTCAATATTAGAGCTACATGTCCCCTTGAGTAGTCCCACTCCTAGTGTGATGGCTTTGACATACAGTAACTAAGCAGGACTCAGAGTGAGAGTTATAGATCAGTGAAAGGTAAGGAGGAATATGACTGCTACAGTATGTAAACTGAAGCGTCGATACTCCATATATACGCGATAATTTTTATCGCCCATATCACAGCAAGGCACTCAAACTTATTAACATCGTAGCGCCGCTCGGTAGGGCCTAGCTTGGCACTAGCATAGTCAATAATGTTTCTCTCTTCCCTGTCGTCTAGATGGTACAACACTTCACCTACTTCATCCTGGCCCCTGTTGTATCACGCCAGTGTCGGACATGTGCGGAATTTTGTTTATATTTCCTGGAATGATTTTACTGCTTCGTCTGACAACTGGAACCAGGTCTGCGGTGAAAACAAATTTATTAATGGTACTGTATTCACTGAAAAAAAAAATTGAATGTGCTCTCTAAGCCAATTTATAAGTCCGAAAAATTTTCGCAATTGTTATCATATCATGATGGGACTTGGATATTCTGCAATTATTTTTAGCTGCTCTGGATTTGGCTTGTTACCTTCTGCATCAATTACATGTCCTAAAAAGTCAATGCTAGTTTTTAAATGTGATATTTCTACACTGCACACATCAAACCATTAATCGCTGATCTTTCCAATACAACAGATAGGTGATGTAAGTGCTCTTCCCACATTTTGGGCCATACAATTACATCGTCTAGGTAGGCCATGGTGTACTCGCCTATTAAACTGCCCAACACAAGCACCATCATAGATTGGAACATAGCTGGGGTGCACTTAAGCCCAAAGGGCATGGCGTAAAACTGAAAACGGCACCCATCTGGAGAGGTAAAGGCTATTTTCTTGCGGTCTTCCATTTTTACAGGTACCTGGCAGTAGCCACTTTTCAAATCAAGAGATGGCATTATTTTAGCCTGTACTATCGAATCTAAGACGTCTTTTATACTGATATCTGGCTGCATCAAATTTCTGGTAACTTGGTTGAGTGGCCTAAAATCAATACAAAAACGCCATGTCCCATCTTTCTTAGGCACGAGCATGATTGCAGAATTATACGTGCTATCAGTCGGTTCTATAATGCCATCGTCCAACATTTCCTGAATTTGATGTTTGATTGTTTTTGCCTGGTGTGGTGACGTGTACAGACATGTTCAGCATCTAAGGGGATTTCGTGTTCTGCCACTGTAGTCCAGCATAGAGCATCTCTTATACCAAATACATCCCAATGTTCATTCAGTAAACACTGAAAGGCGGCCTGATGTTCGGGTAGTATGCTATGATCCACCTCACCTAGTGTCACATACGGTAAATTATCTGCTGGCTTCATATTCAGGTTGTAAAATGTGTGCCTCTCCTTTTCTCCGAAATTAATTCTACATGCGGCCGGTTCTACAATCATATTTTCCTCGGCTTACCCCGTGATTCCTAAAATAACGTCCTCCCGGATTTCCGGCATGACAATAGCTGTTGTAACTGTACTGATATCTCTGATGCTAACGGTGATTTGAGCTTGGCCTAATGCAGTACTATTTTTAGTTTTGGTAGCTAGTCTGATAAAAAAATTGACGGGTTTTACTTCTTGCGATTGAACAAATTCTGACCATATCGAATTATGCGATACTTCGATATCGACTAAGGCTTGACATTTATGACTGTTCATGCTCACAAGAATACGAATTAACTGATGATCACCATTTCTAACCTGCTGCAGTAATACCTGTTGTGAT